>CM072066.1:11605000-12866514 GCA_036785405.1 Coenonympha arcania | reverse complement strand
TGATATTTTGCTTAGTGTCAAAAATCCAAAGCTAAAGCTAAAGGTTGAACCAAGATTTGCGGTGATATAATTTCGACAACTTTCAGTAATTTAAAAAATTAAAAAGGAAGTAGGATGTTACCTCGTTATACCTTTTTGTAAGTTTACTTACCACACCTCATGCAGGGTTGGTAAGAAAGATTTATCTTTAATTATCCATGAAATAAATATCCATTATTTAATTTTAATTTTAAAATTTAATGTGTTATATTAAGGAGGGATTTTTCGATTTTTAAGGTGCTAAAACTAGACAAGTTTTGACATTTAGGAGCTACCTGATAAGCCTTAGGGAATAACTGGCAAGCCTTCCACTATCAATCAAAAAAATACTCCAACAAATCAGCCAGTTAAAGCTAGCTCGAGTTATAAGTGTTCAAACACGCTCAATGAGGCACTCGCGTCCGTCAATTGGAGCCTGGAGGCGGTGTGGAGGGCCCTCTATATCAACGTGTGTGCCTATTCAAAGACTACGAGTGACGTTTTGACGTATGAGCTGATTATGATCCGATCACTGATCTCTATTCTATGGATTAAACATTCTATACAATTGACAGTTCATTTTTTGTGCTGATTTGAAACACCCCCTCGAACGTCCACAGTACTAAATTTACATTTGTTGGTAGTGACCGTGAAGCGACTCGTCGACTCGAGTGAAGTCGTTTTATTTTAGTTCCATTGACGTTCACGAAAAGTAACGCAATAATCAGCGCCAAAATGGCGAAAATTGACTTAATTTTCACAGTCTGCGATTCATAAAATAGAAATCAGTGGATCCGATTAATGAATGATGCCTGTAAAACAGTTCAGGGAAGGTAAATATATCTCTCGATCGATAATCGATACGGTAGACAGAGAGGATCAGACACAAATCTGACCGATAGGCCTTCGAAGGTAATCCTACAAATCAACCAGTGAAAGCTGGCTAGATCACTTGCGTTCGTCAATTGAAGATGGCATAAAGGTTCCTCTGCTAGCGTGTATGCCTCTTCTCTTCTTCTGCTTAGCTCCGAGCAGTGTTTTTGACGTTGCGAGCTGATTAAGTTCCGATGAATGATTTAAATTGCTATATTTCGTCTTAATAAAATCCTAATTAGTAACTATAGGTCTCTCACTCTCGCACAATTCCATACCAATGTTTGAGGACGTCAACAAATTCTAAGGGGCGCGTAGTTGGAGAGAGGCTGTTGTTTAGTTGTCATCACAAAGTCGTTAAAAATAGAATATAGAAAAATATAGTTTTCGAAGAGTTCATTCTTTATATATACCTCTGTCTTGCAAAACATAATACAGAGAGAGTCGTTTGTACAGTGAATTCACGTAATTGCAATAATATACAAATCAATATTTTAGAATGTTTATTTGTATATTATTGCGATTTTATATTGCGATTATTACTCTTTTATAAGCAACCACATTCTAACCGATTTACTCCCGTTTTTAAAAGTAATTAAAAATAAATAGTTTTCGAATTTTTTTTTGGAATACTTAATTTATCAGTTGCTACTGCAATAAATTCGCCTGTAACAGACAGACGGACAGATAGATAGAGTCACGCCCACGTTCAATTTTAAACATTTTAATATTAGTACATGAAAATCTGATCATGAAAAATAAAAGACTGGCTTTTAATATAATAAAATGAAACGGGACATAAAATATTAAGGTAAATGCACCGTGCTAAAACTCGATGAGTTCATTAGATTAGCGAGGATCGCACTTTCCTTCTCTAATTATCACTCTCTTTTGCTTACATTAATTATAATGAGCTGCTCCCATACTGTTAATTCTGTTATACCTACTCAAATGTTAATTTTATCTAAACTTTCTATCCCTCATTATTAATATTCTCATGTCAATATGTCAACCACACCAAGCTTTGTTACTTCGATAAAATTCATGGCATTTATGATAATAGTATCGTGAAAAAAATAAAGACTGTAATTTAGTGTTCTCATCTCTAGAAGTACTTTTAAAAGCTCTAGAACTCATGTCAAAGCTTCAATTTAAAGTTTAAAGTCACCGTTCCATTATTTACAGGTAAAATAAATAAACGATTATAATTTGACCTAAGCTGTTTTGATTCAGAATTTTATCGAAGACGGGAGGAAATGCAGGTGGCAAACTTCAGCGAAATACGATAATCCAATTTCATTCAAAGTTTTCAGCCCTGGATAATACAGTGAACTTTTCCATCCTGTTTATAGATTGAAATAGTAGATAACAGATTGTTTCCAATACCAGCAGTTTGCTTTAGTTATTTATTTTACGCTTCATAGCTGTGGTCGACTTGAAATCATCTTGTAATACAGAGTAAGCAGAGGCGAGTTTTGGACCTTACTCGTCGTTAGTTCTGAATTCGTCTCGACAAGGTAAATTTTTCTATTTTTATATATAAAATCCTCGTGTCAATTTTTTTTACCAAACTCCTCCGAAACGACTCGAACGATTATTATTACATTTTCTATAATATGTTTGGTAGGTCTGAGAGTGGATCGTAAGCTACTTTTATATCCTTAATGCCAAAACAACGTTTGCCGGGTCAGCTAGTAATATAATTACACAATCGCATCGTTGTTATTACTTTTAATTATTATTTACAAGGCATTTTGAAACTGATTTCTCGAACTGATTTCTCTAGGAAGACAATGAATTATGATCATAACATTGATCATTACTAAGGATAGGCCTGTTCGAACATTTTGCCAAAGCCTTTTTCATACAAGGAAATTTAGCGCCATCTATCAAACATCCTGCGAAATACTTGTTTTAGAAATGTACGTATACGTTCATAATAATTAAATCCCATCTAACTCATGTAATATTTCTTGATGTTACTTACCGATGATACGTTATCCCATGCTTCTTTTTAAATTTCTTGGTGTAATTTTTGCAGTCTTTTATCGCACAATTAGGCATTTTTATCTTTTAGAGTTAAATTTTCCACTATTCTCTCGCTACTAAGCGTACTTACTAAAATGGCGGGAACCGTCTCCATGGAAACGTGCGTGCGGAGCGTCGTGAGCTGAGGCGGGGACCGCGGCATAGACAATAGTGCGCGTACAATGGGGACATTTCCCCATTGAACTGGCGACATTTTTTCGCGCGGTTCGCCCTGTCTCTATATAGAGGTCAATGGATCATAACCTTAAAATTCACGTGACCACGTAGTCAGCCTTAATCATGTCAGACCCCATTTCACCGATCATGATAGCTGGGGCATTAGTATTACCACTAGTAACGTAAGGCATTATGCTACAGTCTATAACGCGTAATCCACTAACACCGTGTACTTTTAAAAAGTTATCAACCACACAGAATCTTTCATCTGGACCCATTCTTGATGTACCGACCTGATGGTGTGCTGTTGCAGTCATTTGTAATGCGTAACATTTAAAGTACGGATCACTCGGAAATTCGTATTCATCACATTGTGGAATATTTATCCTTGGATTAAAAGCGTTAATGGATCTAAAGTAGGGAGTATTCAATAAGTTTCTTACTATCTTTATTCCATCAATGGACGTTTGAATATCCCTTTCGTCGCTTAGGTACTTGGCATCAATGACCGGGTGGTCGTTTGGATTCGTTGTTTTCAAATAAATTTCTCCTCTTGAAAACGGATGCATAATGCTTACCACAAAAAGGTATAAAGCATATTTTGAACTATATTTTTTGAAGGAATCAAGAACCTCATCTTCATATAGAGATAAGAAACTGTCAGCTGTAGAAGAATTTTTCGGTGCGATTACAAAGTGGCTTTGATATTCGGGGTACGTTTGTTCCTTTCGAGAATAAAAAGCCATCCCATCCTGTAAAGCTCCGGTCGTTAACGGTGCGCTTTTATTATAGAGGTACTCTATAATATCAAACATCTGTACCGCTGTGTCTTCGGTATCTGGTTCATCTCCATAAATTGGTACATAAATGGAAGTGTGATCGTGTAAGTTTTTGCCGACTCCTGGCAAATTAACGATACATGGAATGTTTTTAGATATCAAGTGTTCTTTAGGACCGATTCCAGAGAGCATTAATAACTGAGGCGTGTTTATAGTTCCACCACTGACGATGACTTCATAGTTGGCTAGGTATCTTTTTAGTTTTCCATTAATAACAACTTCGACGCCATAAGCTTTTGCATCATTGCTTATTAAAATTTTTGTCACAAGAGCTTTTATAATAATTTTTAAATTGTTCCTGTTCTTTGCTTTTTTCAAGTAGGCTGTATACGTGCTTTCTCTTTGTCCACTATACGCTGTCATTCTTGTTCCGGCAATTCCATATCCTTGATAATTAACCGAATTTATATCAAGTACTTTCTTCACGCCATTATAATCCCAAGAATCAATTACTTTTTCAAATAGGTTTCTGTATGTGTTATTAATACTGTTAATAACAAGCGGTCCTTCTTGGCCAAATATTTCATATATTTTAGCGTTCCTGTTGAGTTTTATATCTTCAATGTTTTCTGCTTTTTTAAAGTAATAGTTCACATTTTCCGGTGACCAACTTGGATTTCCTGCTTGTACCCAGGAATTGAAATCATAATCCCTTCCCCTTACGTATAGCATGGCGTTAATAGAACTGGAACCACCAAGCACTTTTCCCCGAGGCCAAGGTACGCCATTTTCTTTCAACGCTTGATGTCGAAGTGGATCGCTTTTCGTTACATACTGCCAATCATACTTGCTTCCAGCCAATTGACCAGTCAAACTAGGTATCTGCAACAAACAGACGGCTTCTACCTGGACTACCGCATCTGATAAAATTACGATTGTATAAAGATGAAAATAACGATCATACAAAATTAAAATATGATCAAAAATGAACTTAATTATTACTCTAACAACTTATTGTAATTTTTTATACATACGATAGTCTACGTAAGAAACCGTCAAAATATTTAAACGTCTCACATGTTTAATTTGTAGAAACCCCAATCAACGAGACCATTCTAACTGTGCAAGTCCAAGCCTCTGAAATAAAGTAAGCTATATGTTACTGACGAACTGAATCATATGATCATACAATAACGCCTGCGTGGATTTCAATTTTTGACAAAACCCATGTCCTAACTATCATTTAAATAAATTATTTGAGTTTGAGTTTCAAGATTATCGATATTCTATGATTGCAATGACGTTGGGCTACCACTATCTACAACTGTTCCAAATTTCATGTAGATAGGTTTACTACAATAAAGGGTAATTACAGATACATAAACACACAGACGGACAACAAAATGATCCTTTAAAAGTTCCGTTTTTTCTTTTTGAAGTGCGGAACTCTAAACAAGAACACATTACATGACACGCATCATTAATTATTATTGTTTCTTTATAAAAAGATAGGTGTTCATATGAAACGTTGATATTAAATTTCTTTTTGAGTATCCATCTAAAAATCTTACTTCAGATTCATAAGGCGGCACAGATCCAGCTTCTAGGAGCAACACATTCCACTGAGCTATTTCACTGAGTCGAGTTGCCGCTACACTGCCTGACGCACCTGCCCCTACTACGATGAAATCGAACTTTTCTCGATCTAAAATAATTAAAATTATAAATATTATTTACTCTAAATTATAATATTAATAATAATTCATTAAAAAAACTTGACATGCATTTTTGAGTGTTGGCATAGTTAAATACGATTTTGCCTGCGACTCCGCGCCCGTGTATGTTTCGTTTTTTCCCAAATCCCGCGGAAACTATGGATTTTTCAGGAATAAAACGGAGCCTATGTGTAATTTTGCCCAGAAGTGATTGAATTCTGGGCAAAATTAAAAATCCTTACTTATCAGATTAAGCAGCCTATAAATTATAATAACCCAGTTAGATCAGTTAAGTGATTTGAGACCTTTTCATTTTCATCATTCATTTTCACGGAAATGTTTTTATTGATATAAAAAATACTAAAAGCTCAATCAATTCTACCATAAAAAGTTGAGTCTTTTTACTATCGCGACTATGCCACAGCTCACTGATTTGAGGAACAGGAGAAATTCTCACCCGGTAGTTTAGTGTTCGAGTAGGCAGTGTCGGGCACAAAACATTGTGTCGCTGTGAAGAAGTTCAGGGCCGAAGCGAATAGCTGCGGAGCCGCACCGGTAGTAGGGGAGCACGAGTTGTCACTGGGATAATATAAAAAATATATATAAATAATTTAGAAGAAAAGAAAGAAAAAAACTTTATTTTATGAAAATGCCACATGTAACAAAAACATACATCTTACGTACTAAAACGATGCCTGGAGGTTCCCCCACTCGGGCAACAAAAACCAATAATTGCCCAAGTGACGGAAGCACCAGACACCGCCTGTCACATGTGGCACAACCCGGAAAAAGGCCCCAACTCAGCATGGTGCTGTGTGCCCCATAAATAAGCATGGGAGCACATAGCGCTGATTTTCAGTCGGAGCCTTGGACTGGGTTTAAAAGCCTTTATTATTCTTTGATTAAATTCTAGAGATAGTTAAACTAAACAAATAAACAAAACAAATAATTAAGCATAGGAGGAATAAAACAGAAATATTAATACCCTATCCCGTGCTTTTAAACACCAGTCTTTAGCTGCATTAAGGTATTATGTGCTGCAACTTTCATTATTATATAAATACTATTGAAAACATATAACTAAGTAATAAACGACCTTTCTTCGTGATATTTAAAGAATGAGATGTAACAAAAGAATATATCCTCACCGAAACATAGTATAATTTCAAGTACTTAAGTTTATGTATGCTCTTCTTGTATCTTCAATTAAATTAAAATAAAGTAATAATAAAAAGACAAATAAAAATACGACTCATTTAAATGTCGGGTAATTAATACTATTTCTTAATGAAATCATAATATATGCAAAAAAACATAAAAATTTGTATGTTTGTCACTCATCCCCGATTCAAGTATATAAATGATTTCGCTGAAATTTGTTTTGGTTTGTATAGCATTGGATCAAAACATGAGTTATTTTAATTTGTCTCTGGTTTTTTAAAACGCGGGCGAATTCTTATGGAAAACTCTACTAATGAATGTGTAACTCACAATCGTCTGTAGTTACACGAGTGTTTGTAAGATAAGAAACATGTTTTAACTCATTAGTTATTTTACGATTAAGTTCATTACTATGTAATTAAGTTAAACAATAATTTAGCATATCAGTCTCAGTGTCACCCCCTTTCTATGTTCCATAGCCGCAGGGTTAGTACAGATTCTTTCTTGTACAAATCGAATCGTCTCTTTTCACATTAACGAACCGAATTCCTCCATACATTTACAGCCAGCGCCATCTACTGACAGCCGCATGTGTGCGAAGCGAGTCGATTAGTTTGTACAAAAACCTGGGGCCGTACCACCAAGGCTTATAGCAGTATTATTGTAATTTAATGTTTTGACATTTTCATACAATGCCAGTATGAAAATTTTACTAAATCCCTGTACTAACGCTTCTGGCCTTCGGTCTCCTCCAGGAATGAGAGGAGTTTAGCTATAGCTGTCCAAGTGTGGGATGGCGGTCCTACACCTGTGAGAACATTGCGGTGTACTCTCAGTCATACAGGTTTCCTCTCGGTATTCAGTCATAATTAATCTGTTTCCACGAACGCGCATAGCTCTGAAAACTCAGAAGTGATAAAAGCCCCCAACCTGCTGACGATAATCTAATGGGTTTTCACTGCGTATCGGAGAATTAATTACTGAATAGTTATTTGTTATGCAAGGCCGCAAAATGGATTTTTGGGCCGAGTGTCAAATTTGAATGCTGAGCGGCGAAGGATTCTAAGGTTGAACCCTGAGCGCAGCGAGGGGTTCAAAGAATAGAATCCTGAGCATAGCGAGGCATTCAAAGGACACGAGACCCAAAAAGATTTGCGGCCGTACATAACACAAAATTTTTCATCTCACCACAGCGAGGAAAATTACTAGAAGAACACTTGGATCGGCATTGCGAGTATGTAAGATGTTGTCTTTAGTATATAATACTCTGCAATAACACTTCACTCACTTAATTAAATCCACCACTCATCTTATAACAAAAAAGGTAATGAATAAAAACAAGATATTATTATTTATCACGATCAGAAAAAAAAATGAGATACATACTTTTTTTTCTACTTTTATTTTGGATGCGTTCAGAAATATCAATTTCTAAGAACCAACGATAATAGAAGATTAAGAAAAAAATAACAACAATTAGATAAACAATAAGTAAATATCATGGATTTAATTAGATTTCCTTTATAATTAATCAAACTAAATAGGAGTTATTATTTTTATTGATATTCTAAGAAAATGTAAAAACAAAAAGTAATGCACACCTATACAAACTCAAAGGTCGAACTTCGTTACTGACCGTATGCATTATGCAAAAAAAAAGAAGTCTTCAGTTTAATGGTGGCACCACACATGACTATTTGTATTTGCCTATTTTTTATATTTCTCAAATAACTTCCATGTTTGGAGAGTATATTTGCCAAAATTATTGCCATATTTGCCTGTTTGGCAAATACAGCCAATAACATATTTGGCTCCATGAGGTCGAAAATTTTGGCAAATACGCGATCATCCAATCACAAATACAAATAGCCATGTGTGGTGCCACCATTAGACATTATTATAGACGCAATACGAGATTACGTCATGTTCGAATTTAGAAATGCTTTGCGGCCCTAGGGCGGGAAAAGATTTTCATACTACTTTCTCGCCCTAGGGCGGGAAAGGATTTTCATACTACTTTCTCGCCCTAGGGAGAAATGAAAATTCTTTTGGGCCCTAGGGAATATAATAGCATTTCCCGCCCGCATTTTGGGCATTAAAAATCTCCTTTCCGAGCGGGTGAGGTGAAAAATAAATTATTATTAGTAAATTATCACACTAATTATAAAGGCGAAAATTTGTATTTTGTATGTCACTCCTCCACGCCGTAACTACTAAAAAGATTTTTATACCCTGGATACATGAGCTTCTTTTCATCCCGGAAAATCCATGGTTCCAAAGGGATGAATGAAAACCAGAAATTCAGACCGAAGCTGCGATCAACAGCTAGTTAATTAATAAAATTGTTATTCCTGAAATTAGGCTACAAAGGGGCTAAAATTACGTTATAAATCTCATCAAGGGTTGTATTTAGGGTGAGCGATGAATGAAATTCAAGAAAACAGGCAGCGGCAGCAATAGACATCACATCCACTGTCATTATCATGATCAAATTAAATACTTAACCATTACATACTAATCAAAAGGACTTCTAAGTTCGTTTGGTTGGTGGGAACGTAATTAGCTTTATAACCTGGAATAACATATTATAAGTAAGCTAGAAATGTGTTTATTCGGTTTCATAAAATCTCTTAAGTATTTAGAAATAACTAACTTATATCTATAAATTAAAATCTAGGTAGGTACATATAAAACTAAATGATAAATTAATCTAGTAGACCGCTATCAGAGGGAATTGTTCCCAAAATGTTGGCCCCATTGCCTCGTTGTATCGCGATACTAATTCTTTGGCAAAGTATAGGCCAGCATTTTGGTCATTATTTTACGTATATTTACCTCATTAAGATTTAGGAAAACTCGAAATTTGCTATTAGAATGTATAGTTAAAGCAATAGGTAGATTGCTATAGCAATTTTCGTAAAAATTAGGTACAAACGTTGGGATAGGGAAGGGGAATGGGAAATTGACGATTTTGGGTTTGTGTAAAGCTGAATTTCACGCGGGCGAGTTGCTGACCAAACATAGTACGTTTATATGCACATTTAATTAAGAACGAAAACTATGCTAATTATTTTAATTCTAAAAGTTTTTCCACCCTCCCATTAAAGAGAATTTGTCTTTCTTGACTATCAAAGCATTTAAAAGCGTAAGCTAATTAATTCAAGTTTCCGCTTTTCAACTAGAGTTCAAGTTTACGTAAGATTCAAGCTACGTTTTTAGTTCGCAAACTAAAATTAACGTTATTAGCTTGTTTACAAGTGACTCCTTTTATTTTACTAATTGTTTGCTTTCGATCCAATATCAAATGATATTATATATTTTATTCATTTATTCAATAGTGGCCTTTTACATTATATTAAGTAGGTACGTGTGTGAAGAAACTCACGTCGCGAAATGGCGTAGGTTCAACCCCTAGGCTTACAGCAATCACGTGGTTTACTAACGATGGCGTATTTTTTGGTACCTATTGGATTATAAGTATAACTAGGCACTTTTATACTAGATATTAACTTTAACTTTATTTGTAACACATCAGAAATGTCACCTAAGCAAATCTCAATAAATTTTCACCGCCTCAATAAAGCCTACCAATCCGAAAACAACGGATAAAACGCATTAGTATTTTACGGTCCTCGTAAATATTACAACATAGTTCGATCCCGGACACATACACGGTATGAATAAACAAATGAAGTTCATTTTAGTACCACCTAACATTTTGTTGAAATTTATTTTTACCCACGACGGAACGGAGTACGGGTACATCCGTTTAGGGTGAGAGACCGTTTGTACATTAGTTTGTTGATGAGATTTTATGTTTGCCGTTGCTGTTTTCGTTTCCAATATCAATTAATGCAATTAGTAAGTATAGATAAACTGCCGATGTATGAGAAGTATCAAGAAATTGAATAAGTCATCAACACCGTCACAGGCAGAACACAGCAGCTCCGGAGGATTTTCTTGGATTTGTAATTATACTGATAGGTTCTTAGTTCTTACTTTCCTTTAGTCGGGGAGTTTCAAAAAAAATATTTAATCCTTTTTCCATTACAAGTCTACAAAAGTCGTGGGTGTTTCAAATTTTTTTAATTTTCCACTTGTGCAAAACATTGTTAAAGCGAAACAGGTGTCCATATCAGCCGAGTTTCGCTGGAATTTTGTACAGTCTGCGTGCAAAATACGAGTTTAGAATTCCAGCAACGCAGGTGGACACATAGCACAGAAACGAGAACGCCCTGGATTCTACGTAATATGCAGTAGCAATTTGATTTACTCCTATATTTATCGTAGCAATTATTTGAAAAAAAAACTTTCAAATTTTATAATATTTTCGATCGTTGTCGCCTAGAAACCAGTCGATCGCTCAAATGGAACGAAATTCAAAAAATGTATAAGAATGACACATCCGATCGCTAAATTGATCACATTAAAGTCATTAACGCGGACTACTGCTTGAATTTCTTCCCATTTGAGCGATCGACAGCTTTCTTTGACAATCGCAAAAGACTCTATGGAAACTCATGTCTTTTGTTGACGAGCGCAGTGAAGTGCGTCATTTGACATTGCAATATCAAAGTCTTTGGACGCACTGCATCTAAAGTGGCTTATCACTTAAAATTAAGATAACGTCTGTATGCTTTTATTCTTATCTATAAAATAAAAGTATTTCAATGATACTTCATAACCGTAGAGTATGTAGGTAACTCATAACCATAGAGTATGTAAGCTAGTCTACCATTGTATAGTTAATCCAAAGCTCTAATTCATACTAGAAAGAAAAAAAGAGAATATTTATTATATATTCAAACACAAATAATTATATTCAAAAGAAATGAAAAGAAAAACGAAAATTTCTATGTGTTATCCTTTTCAATCCCTAGTCTCTACTCTCCACTCAGGCAAGGCATATAGCAGTAGTGTTCTGTGCCCTGGTCTTTCGTAAAGCTCTAATTATGCGACTAAAGCATAAATATAGTAAGTAAAAATATGCTATTTAGTTCATAATCAATAACAATATCACGTATCTATAATGTGCGGCCTTTTCAAATGTTGCCGTTTACCTAGCACGTATCAATCTATCTAGTCGCCTAGTTCGTAATGCCAACATGTTTGCCCTAAATGGAGCAACTGATAAACGCTGCTACTCCATCACAATTAGACCACACCAGCTTGAACTCAAGCATCCACATCGACAGTTAAAAATACAAGTGGCAACTTTGTCCGGAGCAGGCGGCTCGTTCTAATAGCTGTTGCCAAATTCTCTTTGAAACTTCAAAAGGGACGGACATTAGCATTTCAATTTCGGCCATTATAAGAGCAGCCATCGGACTATGGCAGAAAAATGTCTACTGCATACAGGGTTGTCACTGACAGAATTTTAGTATTCGTCTCAACCCCTTTTTCATCACACGGTTTCCTCTCAGAACGAAGCCTGAGGTAAGGCCAAGTCCACCACGCTAGCTATGGGTTAGCGGGCACTGTACACCTATGAACAGCAGAACATAATGGTGAATTTATGCATTTTTGGAGGTTTTTTTTTTTACTGTATACAAGTTAGAACTTGACTGCGATCTGACCTGACGTTAAGTGATGACGTAGCCCAAGATGTTAACGTACTAAAAATAACAAATGATCTGTCTGTAGAAACTTAATAAGGATGAACAAAAAAACACAAAAGCAACATCGAGAAGTCAATGTTTATGCATTGGACATGTACCTCTAGAACCCTAAAGCGATGGTAAGAAGGAGGTGAAAAATGTCATTCACTGGATGAATCATGAAATAATCATCCGGATTAAGAAATAACTAACGCGAGGGGAAAAAACTCAACAAATAAAAAAAAATAAGTAGCAGCCCTACTTGTAATTACAGACGGTGACAACATGAATTTATGAATAGGAAATGCTGTGCGGATAAACGAAATTCAAAGCTTAAGCTCGATTATCCGGGCTGTATTGTTGAAAATATGCCCAAATGGATCCGGCAGCGAGAGAATTTCAATCACTAACACTTCGTTTTCTTCCAACATTTAAAAAAGGAGCTGGAAGTTAACAAACCTACCTACTAATAACTGATAAAATCAATACGCTTACCTAATTGTTTTAACGTTATCGTCGAAACTTCGTGCCTTTCAAAAAACCTGATTAAAAAAAAACAACACATTATAATTATTGCAATCATTCACAAATAAAATTGCCCCGTGTGCAGCAAGTATTGAACACTATCTCTATAAATCACTAACTATCTCTATATATAATATATACTTATATAAAAATTTTGTGCCAATTTTTGTTTCCAAATTCCTCCGAAACGGCTCGACTGACATAAAACAACAAATAATCTGCAACAGGAACATTTTATAAATGTAGATGAGCCGAAAGGGGTGATAAACTTGAAATGTAAAAGTTTTATTCACGAAATTATCTCTCTGGCCTTTTCGTCTCTATTGAATTATCAAAGTTTCCATATCTCTCGACCTTCAAATCCGAGGCTTAATATCCGACTCGAGGCGGCTCCGAATTTACGGAATCATTACCAGAAATTCGTGAACTTACTGAGACATGTTTTGATGTTTGTAATGAGACAGGACGAGTCTCGCGGATATGCGAATAAACCTCAGGAATAAACACTGAAAATTATGATATTATCAAATTGTAAATGAAATGAATTTATTTGCTGAATATAGTGTACATCTTGGTTCTTAAACTAATAGAAGTCCTCACATATTCGACTGACACTTCAGTATGCAAATATTAATCATAACATCCTAACATTCATAAAAGTACTAAATGTTAGTATGCTAATTATTT
The DNA here is from genome assembly GCA_036785405.1 of Coenonympha arcania. Taxonomy (NCBI): domain Eukaryota; kingdom Metazoa; phylum Arthropoda; class Insecta; order Lepidoptera; family Nymphalidae; genus Coenonympha; species Coenonympha arcania. The sequence goes on along the minus strand of CM072066.1, from coordinate 12,852,954 downwards.
CTACGTTAGTAAACATAGTTCGAGTCATATTATTTTTATGTGCAAATAACATGTCAAAATTGCGATACAATATAATTTTTTTTTTTTAATTTAGGAAATATATATTCTTTATTTGTGAGTCATGAATTCTGTAAGGAGTAGAATGAATTTGAACACAGCCAATGAAAGAGACTCTTTTTGAGTTGTTTTGTTGGCTTATTTTTTAAAGACTCATCGAGCTTGTTATAAATTTTTATGCAATTTTTTTTGTATTATTATTATAATTACTCGCAGTTATAATATGTGTAGGTTACAATGGTCAACAATTATCATTTATTTTGCGTAAAACTACTGCGATTTACGATGTAATTTTTTTGACTGCATGATTTTGCTGCGTATTTATTGGTTTGGCGACTTGGAGTCTCTTATTGATATCGATACACATCGGCTGTGCTTATTAAATACAAAGTAAACAAGTATGATTTAAAAATATTAAAAAAAAAAACCAAGTTTTTGAACGTTTAATTCGTATTATTCTCAGCACCACACCAGTGGGCTAGATAGTGATCTAGCACGAAAGTACTCATCAAGATAAAGCAAACGAGCCCAAACTCGATGCGGCTATGTCGTTTGTTGTCGGTTTTTCTGAGTTGTGCCACATGTGACAGGCGGTGTCTGGTGCTTCCGTCACTTGGGCAATTATTGGTTTTTGTTGCCCGAGTGGGAGAAGCTTCAGGCATCGTTTTAGTACGTAAGTAATTTATGTTTTGTTACATGTGACACAATTATTGGAAATAAATCTTTTTTCTTTCTTTTATTTCTTTTTTAATAATTGGGTTCCTGTGGTCATCTTCCAGCTTCATCATCAGACCCGGTTACCACCTAGGACCGAAATTCTCATCAAGATAAATCAAACGAACCCAAACTTGATTGGGTTGTGTCGTTTAATTACTGAGTTCCTATGGCTACCTTTCGGTTCCATCATCAGATCAGCTCCAAGTCATAATAATTTTGCATTGTCATCCGATTTACACATGCATGCGAAATTTCAGCTGAATAGGCAACCGGAAAGAAATCTTTAACTTGCAAGATTTGATTACAGACAAAAAACAAATAAATATATAAAGATCAGGACATGTGAAATAAAATAAAAGCTTGTGTAAAAAGAAGTGTAATTGAATACTAATTCATTTACAAAAATTCTGCTACTTTCGAAGGTTTGACAGTACCTATATTTTCTCACCTGTTTGCTGAGTACTACATGATTTTCTCTTAAGCGTATCGGAAACAAATATTTGACCGAAATTATTTGTTTGTTTCTTCAAATAACCTCCTATTTACGCTTAGTTTAACCAGAGCCTGATCAATAAATTATAGCAGGAAAACAAAGTCAAGTTGAGAATAATTAGAACATGGATTTATGAAATATAATTTGCTCGCGCTCCGACATTATATTTCTTCTGCCACTTCTATACTACTCGTATCTGAGACAATATAAAACACAAGTGGAAAATTAAAAAAATTTAAAACACCCACGACTTTTGCAGACTTGTAATTGAAAAAGGATTAAATAAGTTTTTTGAAACTCCCCGACTAAAGGAAAGTAAGAACTAAGAACCTATCAGTATAATTACAAATCCAAGAAAATCCGTCGGAGCTGCTGTGTTTTGCCTATGACGGTGTTGATGGTGCTGTTTACCAGTTGATGACTAATTCAATTTCTTGATACTTCTCATATACCGGCAGTTTATCAATACTTACAAATTACATTAATTGATATTGGAAACGGAAATAGCAATGGCAGCTCCGACGGATTTTCTTGGATTTGTAATTATACTGATAAGTTCTTAGTTCTTACTTTCCTTTAGTCGGGGAGTTTCAAAAAACTTATTTAATCCTTTTTCAATTACAAGTCTGCAAAAGTCGTAGGTGTTTTAATTTTTTTTAATTTTCCACTTGTTTTATAGTTTTTCGATTAATATATTAATGTAATTTAAATTATATTATTATTAAAAAAAGAAAATTAATCTTCAAACTAGCCATTAGCTCCTCTAGCAGCGTTTGAAGGCATCATCCCTTCCAAGTCATAAACAGACGTTTATTGTGGCGCCCCCTGCTGTTCAATCACAAGAACAATTATCTACGAACCATTGCCAATGACTCACTAATATTTTATACAAAACTGTATCCAAATCGGTTCAGTCGTTTTTGTAATAATTGAGAACATTCGTTTGCACTGTAAATATTTTTTATGGCGCCCCCTGGTGATCGATGTTCGTTACAACTATCTAAGAACCATCGCCAATAAATACCAAACATTATACAGAAAACTGCATCTAAATCGGTCAAGCCATATAAATGTATTTTATTGCGCCCCCTGGTGATCGATGTTCGTAACAACTACCTAAGAACCATTGCCGCTAAACACCAAACATTATACAGAAAACCGCATCTAAATCGGTCAAGCCGTTTTTGAAATAAATGGGAACATTGATGTGCACACACAAACAAACAAACCAACAAACAAACAAACAAACAAACAAAAATATTTTTGCATTATTGGGTTTTGTGAACAATTTAACATACAAACAAACATAACATCTCATTAGTAAAGTAATGTACAAACGGTCTCTCACCCTAAACGCATATACCCGTACACCGTTCCGTCGTGGGTAAAAATGTAAATAAGCATAATAATAAAAATATTTCTCTTTTCACATAGGCTTACTTTACCTTACAGGCGCTTATAAAATCTCAGATTAATATATATAGACTCCCTTATAATATTTTTAGTAAGTATTTTTGCAAAAAATTAAGTCTAATCCGCATCACACCATAAATAATGGATATGCTCGAATTATAAATAGTTTGCATTGAATAGTGAAATCGTCCTTCTAAGTCAAAGTCAAAATACCTTTATTTCACATAGGCCAGACGTACAGGCTCTAGTTTTGGGTTGTGTTATCACCACTTCACGATTAAAAACTAAATTGAGCTAGTATGATTATGAGCAGTACACTCCCAAGGATTTGATTCATGTAAATAATCCTTAATACTATAGTAAGTTTCATTCAGGAGCTTTCATTTACTTCGATTACTATACCTTTTTGTATTGTACAATGGAACAAGCTGATAAAATAGGTGACGAATTCATTGGCCCCACACCGACTTATTGTCCCTACGTGTATTAGGTAGGTTGGGCTGGCATTTACTATTAAGTACATAGCCAATATGAATGGAACAGACATCGTCACCTTTTCTCCCAAATAGATAATATTGGCATTACTTATTGGTGCTCGTACGTAATGCCCCATGAAACTATGAACTATTTCCCCGAAATTTCTTGCAAAAAATTAAGTTTATTTTCTAGAAGCTTTAAGGATTCATAATCAGTGTTTCATGCCGCTCCTTTTATCTGAGTATTTAATGATATTGGCTGATGCTATTGGCCAGATGAGAGACAAGGGTGTAATTGGTTTGGTATGAATGTGGAGTAATCGACAGCAGACTGGTTTTGAACTTGAAATTAAGTGCATGTGTTTTCAATTTCATGATTATCTAAAAATAATTCCCTTCACCAGTCAGAGCCATTTTGGCCAAAGATCTTCCATGGGAAAATGCTCAATCACGCCACAACTACTGAATGATTTAACTATGGATGTAAACAGTTTATATCCTGGATTTACACATAAGCGAATTCATCCCCGGAAAATTCCCGCTGGGTTTTTCAAGTTCCCTAAATCTACCTAATTTCCAGCTATAGAGCTGGAGATTTAGTTAGATTATTATAGCAAACTTCCTTGTGAGTAGGTTTACAGTAAGTTGAGGTTCGAGAACAAAAAAAAACACAAAAGAAAAATCGCAGAGAAAACGTAGTATAGTATTTTAATGGACACCCTGCATTAATCTGAAGGTAGTAACTTAAACATAGCTTGGAATTTGAAAAACCTAAAAGCGTTCGGTTAACTAAAACGCTTGAAGGCAGTTCATAAATTATTCTTAGGCCAAGTTTGGGTTTCAGATTCATCGACAAATATAGTCGAAGTGGGAATGTATAGCGCCTTAGGGACAGTTTCCGATACCCAAAATGTTTATCTCTTGCGATAAAGAGTATACGTTATCTTACTATGTTGTGTATAGAGTTATAAATATGTAATCGTCGTCAAATATTATGAGGAAATCTGCATGCTTCTGAGTTTTCCATATTTTTTTCCAAAAGTTTGTTAAATCTTCCAATTTGCACTTACCCAGCGTAGAGCTCTATAGCAAAAAAATAATAATTAGCTTTTTATGAGGATAAAAACATCTTTTTTTTTTAATTTTCTCATCGAGTATCAGGGCTTACTTTTTGTAAAACGAAGCAGTCTGGCTGCTCATCGCGGAAAAGCAGCCAGTATTTGACAACATAACGCTATTGTAAGTAACCGACCAACTACACACAACATGTTCTACCAACGACAACTACCAACGACATGTTCAATATTGTATAGTAATCTGTGATTGTATACAAAAAAATCTCAATTTTTTTCTTCTAACGATATCTTGTTGAAATATCGTCAACGTCTTTCCCCAAAGTCGGAAATGCGCGATAATGACTGAATTCTTTCAAGTTCCCTCGATATCGTCCGCTTGAAATAATTATCAGAAATTCATAACGTTTTTGCCAATCACTTCCCCAATTTCGTAATTCGAATTTCTCTTCTTTGATATAAATTCCTATAATGGCCATTCAGTCCTCTTGCTGTCGTCATCATTTAGAATGTTTGTACGCAAATTCTACGAAACTACGAATTATTTTATATTTGTAATAGCGAGTTCATTAGTTCAGTTCAATCGAGCGGCAAAACCGTAGGCCGCAAATTTAACGGAGAGATTTCTGAGAAGTCTAAATTTCGATAAATAATTTCTCGTGAACTCAACTCTGGTTTATTTACGCGTGAAAAAGGTCTTTCCCCAAAGTCGGAAACGAGCGATAATGACTGAATTCTTTCAAGTTCCCTCGATATCGTCCGCTTAAAATTATTATCGGAAATTCATATCGTTTTTGCCAATCACTTCCCCAATTTCGTATAATTCGAATTTCTCTTCTTTTATATAAATTCTTATAATGGCCATTCAGTCCTCTTGCTGTCGTCATCATTTAGAATGTTTGTACGCCAATTCTACGAAACTACGAATTATTTTATATTTGTAATAGCGAGTTCATTAGTGCAGTTCAATCGGGCGGCAAAACCGTAGGCCGCAAATTTAACGGAGAGATTTCTGAGAAGTCTAAATTTCGATAAATAATTTCACGTGAACTCAACTCCGGTTTATTTACGCGTGAATACAATCGCGATAATGATATTAATTGTTATCAGCCTAGCTGTTCAATGCGAAAATGCAGCCAGTATTCTTGGCACCATTCCACGCGGGCAAGACTTGTATAGTGACTAGAATACGCTAGTGATAAGTTTTATTTTAACATTTCAATAAAAAAATTGTTTCACTCATTATTTTAAGCAGCAATGTGAAATAAACAAAAGATAAGGGAGTTCAATCAGTTCACTTGCTTCAAGACCTTGCAAGGCGGTCAATGTTCAGTTACTAAACTATCTAGATCCTATCTGTGGTAAAAATCACATCGATCTGACCTTTCTAATTTGTAGTCACCACACTACTCCGGAATAAAACCCCAGACCAACGACATGCTTTCCGTGTCATTAACCGAACCCTCATTGGATGATAAATACAATGTAAAATATCTAGCAATTTCCTGTGGCTATAAATATTTGTAAGTCACTGAGTAATTTTTAAAGGTTTGGGCAGCGTTATAGGGGTTTTTTTAAGTTTGTACCCTGAGGGTAAAACAATTTCTGAAATAAACGCATACGATTTAACGAAACCTTGTTTTACCATATATAACACAAGTCAGTATAATATACTCAAACCATAAGTCAGAAATGAGGAGATCCGTAGACGCACCAGAGTAACCGACATAGCTCAACGAATCGCGAAGCTGTAGTTAGCAATGGGCGGGGCAAAAAGCTCGTTGAATCGACGAAAGTTGGGGATCCAAATTGCTGAAATGGCGACCCTGCAGGCGAAAGCGCAGTATTGGCAGACCTCCGACCAGATGGGCTGACGAAATTAATAGAATCGCGGAAAGTCGCTGGATACAAGTTACGCAGGAAGTCATTGCAAAAAAGAAGCCTTTGTCCAGCTGTGGACGTCCGTCGGCTAAAACGTACATGTTTTGACGTACGTTTCAGCCGACGGACATATACCTACTTACGTCAAAGCGTAAACGGGTTATGTACGTTAAAGAGAGAAATATTTCTATAATGAAAGTAAAAGCACCGAACATAACATACAAACCCGACTCCTAACTAAAGATTCGTCATCCTAATCAGGGATTTAAACCCTTGTCAAGATCGCGTCGTGGACTCCATTAACAATTATTGTCGGCTCGTAAAGGATTCCAAACATTTCCTGTGACCATACCAGCCACCGTACAGGCCGCTCGTTGGCCCTGTAAGTACTAAGCTAACAGAAGGGGAGCAGAGTAGATATACCTTATTACTATAAATTTAAATACGAATCAAAATTTTACTCGCAGCGGGATTTGAATCCGCGTCCCCCAGCTATCGCGGCTGTCTGCTCTAACCGCTGAGCTATACGAGTTATAATATAATAATATTAGCGAGCGAGAATAGATATATTTAGAACAATCATTAGGTACATCAACAAGGAAGTGTCAAGGAACCACTAATTTATTTTGCAACATGAGCCGGGTCGTCAACCGACACCCAGAGCTTCGATTATTTATTTATCGGTTGTCGGTAAGCGATACTGGGAGACGCTTTTCCACTATACCGATATCGCACCATAAGTTTGATATACGACCGAATGGAAATATCGGTCGATGTGGACATATTCAGATGTTTTTTTATTGCGAGTAAATAGCACCGATATAAACTATCTCTCCGATCTAGCGAAACCACTGATACAGCCAAACTATTACCAGTTATTATATATTACCAGTTCGTGTCAGTCGGCTAGCGGACGTCGTTTCAAGTGACAGAAAAGACGACTATTTTATTGCAATCAGTATTGCAACTCACCGATTAACTAGTATAAAAATCTTCGGCCTGTGCTCAAAGCACCATACAGTTACTTCCATAATAGTTTTCTTGCTTACAGTAAACCTGAGTTTTAAAAGATTGTATGTAAAATTAATAAAATACGATAAACAGTGTCAGGTTCGGGGAAGTTAGTTCACGAGCACAAAACAGTTTTATGTTATGAAGAATACTATGACTAAAAGTCGTCTTTATATCTCTCCTGTTTCTGAGTACTCGATGCGCAGGTCAACTCACCACCATAACCGCAGCCATTTAGAGCAACATTGAGTCTCTTATGGTTGACCCGTTAGTATCTTAATAATCCCCGTATTCCGGAGTTGAAACCGCAATGAGCACTTTCGCAACGTTTGAATTTTGATACATACTGATTCGGCGTGTTTAGGTTGTTAACAAGTTTGGGGCTTAGATGTCAAACAAAACAGAAACCGTTGGGGAAATTTACTTACAAATTACGTATCGCAACCCTATGCATATTGCAGACGTTGCAACTTCAACTTCAGCTATCAAAACAACTATTGAGGTCGCAGCGAAATTTCGTAATAAGTAAAATGTAGCATAGAATTAATTCTTTTCCTCACCTCGGAAAGAACACTAGACTAGTTAGCTCATAAGAGTAGTTATTGTAATTTTCATTTTTATTAAATTTTTGGTAATAAAAATTATTTTTTTTAAACGTCCTCCGTGCGACGCAACGTATTTGGCGCAGTCGGTAGGATCCCCCGGAAAAACCAGTTTTCCGTGGCCTTTCGAGTCCAGCTTTGGGGAACGAGAACATACGGACCCGCGGCGCAAAGGAGGAGTTGAATCCAGCCATCGATTCGCAAAGGAAATAATGTTTATGTAAGTACACTAGAATAGCTCTCGTGTTGCTTTCCTTATCCTTAAGCCATACCTATTACTTACTTTACCTTTACCTACTTATTTTACCTTTTCCAAAATTTATCACCCAAGAGCCTCTAGTTCTCGGGATCCTGAATCGAGGCAGGCCCGACGACGGCAGTTAGTAGTAGATAATAATAGATACTTAGATTTATAAGGTAATTTAGGATTAGGTAGATTATTCGAAATGACGCAGGTTCAGCCCGACACTATTTTTAAGGCCCTCCGCCTTATCCCAGATTTCGATGGGAACCCCAATGTGCTGACACGTTTCATTAGAATATGCGATCAGCTCGTGGCGCAGTATCTAAGCACTGCACCGGGCAGTGAATTTGCAAATTCGTGTGTATTGAATGGAATTTTAAATAAAATAACTGGAGTCGCGGCAAACACTATCAACGCGAATGGAATTCCTGACAATTGGTTAGGAATCCGCGCAGCCCTTATTAATAATTTCTCAGATCAACGAGACGAAACAGCCCTCTATAATGATCTTTCGTTAGCTTCGCAAGGGAATAAGACGCCTCAAGAATTTTATGAGCACTGTCAAACTTTGTTCAGCACTATAATGACTTACGTGACCTTACATGACGTCTTACCGACAACCATCGAAGCAAAACGCGAGCTTTATAAAAAGGTCACCGTGCAGGCATATGTCCGCGGTTTAAAAGAGCCATTGGGGTCACGCATACGTTGCATGCGGCCCGAAACAATTGAAAAGGCCCTCGAGTTCGTACAAGAAGAACTCAACGTAATGTACCTACAGCAGAGAAACGAACCCTCTAAATCCAACTCAAATCACTCAACCCCTAAGGTACCACCCGTGAATTTACAGCCAGCTGTACCACAGTTCGTGCCACCAAGGCTACATAATTTCCAAACCCCTGCACCGAACTGGCCCGTACCATTCGGACAACGTCCTATGGGACACCCACCTCAACCGTTTAAATTCCCTGATCAAAATCAAAACCGACCCCGCATGCCAACCAATACTCAAAGAATGTTCGCGGCACCACCACCTAATTACAACCCCCGAAGTAATGTATTCCGATTACCACCGGAATAATAACCCGACAAACGGACAGACACCTCAGCCTATGAGTGGAGTACAGCGCTTTAATCCTCGCCCATTACCACCTACTAACGCATTAGTAGGTCATGACTGGAATAGGTTCAATAACCAGCCACCTAACAATTATTTCAAGGCGCGTGAAATGAATGTAAACGAGTGCACAGCACATGACGGATCGTATTACAGCGACTTCAGCAATTACTACGAACCGGAGCTCAGTTCTTACGACTTTTATTATAACAATTATGAGTATAGTAGTACTTACGACACGGCTTTGCCTTATGACTTAAACTCTTACTCTTATAACTCGACTGACGATTACCAAACCTATAACGAACCCCACGTACAGACAGTGACTAAGGAAGAGGAGGATTTTCGGGAGGTGTTGAAATCGTCAAAGCCAAAATAGAATTAAATCTCCAAACACAGCGACAACTGCCCTATATCCAGATAGCTAACCCTCCATAAAAGCTGCTCCTGGATACAGGGGCTAACCAATCCTTTTTGAGTCCTGAGGCAGTCCAGAGATACTTTTCAGACTTTCCTTTAAACTTCGACCCGTTTGAAGTAACAAATATACACGCCACAACTCGAAATAATTACTCTATTACAATACCGTGTTTTACAGAGTTCAATGACAGCAATGGTATCAAGTTGTTTGTGTACCGGTTCCATAATTACTTCGACGGACTGATAGGTTTGGATTTATTAAATGAATGGGAATCGCGAATCGATTTAAAAGAAGGTCGCTTATTAACCCGTTTTGCGTCTAATCCTATTAGAATGTATAACTCTCGTTATGAAAATCTCTATGAGGATGTTATTCCAGCAGGCTCTTCGAAGCTTATACGCATTCCAATCGATGTATCGGACGGCGACGCTTTCGTTGCTGAGCAAGTAATATGTAATTGTTTAATTCACGAGTGTATCACAACCGTATCAAATAACCGTGGCTACTTAGAAGTGACGAACCCGTCGCAAAACGATGTTATATTTTCGCTCGATCGGCCAGCTCATAGAGTTATTTAATGTTGAGTGCACGCGTACGGAACAGCTATCGCCGCGCGCACAAGACGTGATTTCACGCTTACGTACCGATCATCTAAATGCAGAGGAAAAAGCTAATCTTATTGCTCTTTGTTCTCGTTATTCTGACGTGTTCTATGTAGAAGGGGAGAATTTGACTTTTACTAACGAAATTAAACACCGTATTAGGACCACCGACCGGTACATACTAAGAGCTATAGGTATCCATTTATTCACCGCCAGGAGGTTAGGGACCAAATACAGAAGATGTTAGAGCAAGGCATCATACGACCCTCAGAATCAGCTTGGAGCTCACCCATTTGGGTAGAACCCAAAAAAGCAGATGCTTCCGGAAAGCAAAAATGGCGTCTTGTAGTTGATTTTCGCAAGTTAAATGAAAAAACAATTGACGACAAATACCCTATACCTAACATCAACGACGTCCTAGATAAATTAGGGAAATGCCAATATTTTACTACTCTAGATTTAGCGAGTGGCTTTTACCAAGTTGAAATGGACTCGCAGGACATTCCTAAGACAGCTTTTAATGTAGAACATGGGCACTTTGAATTTTTGCGAATGCCCATGGGACTTAAAAATTCTCCATCCACATTTCAACGTGTGATGGATAATGTCCTTAGAGGCCTTCAAAATGAAATATGCTTAGTTTATCTAGATGATATTATAGTATTTAGCACCTCATTGCAAGAACATATGGTAAATCTCGAAAAGGTATTCCAAAGACTCCGAAAGTCAAACTTCAAGATCGAAATGGACAAATCCGAATTCTTAAAACTAGAAACCGCTTACTTAGGTCATATCATCAGTAAAGACGGTATTAAGCCAAATCCCGACAAGATCTCGGCGATAGAAAAATATCCCATTCCTAAGACTCCTAAACAGATCAAGCAGTTCCTAGGGCTTCTAGGGTATCACCGAAAATTCATACCAGATTTCTCCCGAATTACAAAACCTCTTACCCAGTGTTTGAAGAAAGGTAGTAAAATAAGACTCGATGATGAATATATCAGCTGCTTCGAGAAATGCAAAACTCTCTTAACCAATGACCCTATTTTACAATACCCCAATTTCAATAAAGAGTTCATTTTGACCACGGACGCTAGCAATTTTGCTTTAGGCGCAATTTTATCCCAAGGACCCATAGGGTCAGATAAACCGGTATGTTTTGCGTCCCGAACACTCAATGATAGTGAAGTTAACTATAGTACGATCGAGAAAGAGCTTTTGAGTATAGTATGGGCTACCAAGTACTTCCGACCCTACCTCTTTGGGAGAAAGTTCAAAATCGTGACGGACCATAAACCATTGCAGTGGATGATGAATTTAAAAGAACCAAATTCTCGTCTAACTCGGTGGCGACTTCGTCTAAGTGAATATGACTTTTCTGTCATCTATAAAAAAGGCAAAAGTAACACAAACGCTGACGCTCTTTCGAGAATAGAAATTCACACCGGAGAAGCTAAGTCCCTGATAGAAGAAATAGACGAATTGAACTCCTTGCTAGGGAACCCATCTGAATCTGTAGTTGCACCGGAAAATTCTTCGACTGAGACGGTTCACACAAGTGCGGAGCACCCCATTCTAGAAGTCCCCATAACTGACGAACCCCTCAACAAATTTCACAGACAGTTACACATGACACTAGTAACCGACATTAAAAGACAACCCGTCATGACTAAACCATTTGACACCCATACTCGTGTTAGCATACAACTGTCAGAGTCTAACCTAGAGGAAGACGTCGTAAACGCCGTAAAAGAGTACGTCAACCCTAAGGTCAAAACGGCAATCTTAATAAACCCACCTTTGGCCATGTATTCCATCATTCCAATCCTAAAAGATAGATTTAGGAGCTCGTCAATGAACTTAGTTCTTGCCAAAACCGAGCTTGAAAATGTTAAAGAATACCTCAGGCAACAGGAAATTATTCGTCATTACCATGATGGGAAAACTAATCATCGCGGTATTAACGAATGTTACCTCGCACTATCACAAAAATACTACTGGCCTAAGATGAGAGAGCACATCACTAAATTTATAAATGAATGTACCATCTGTGGTCAAGCTAAATACGACCGAAACCCAATAAGACCCCAATTTAATATAGTACCTCCGGCAACCAAGCCCTTTGAGATAGTTCACATGGACTTACTTACCATACAGAACGAAAAATATGTCACTTTTATAGATGTATTCACAAAGTTCGGCCAAGCTTATCACTTACGGGACGGGACAGCTGTAAGCATACCACAAGCTCTATTGCGTTACTGTACCCACCATAATGTGCCTCTTACCATAGTGACCGATAACGGGCCCGAATTTACGAATCAGTTGTTCATGGAGTTCACTCGGCTTCACAAAATTAATCACCACCGAATATTAGCTCACTCTCCCAATGATAACGGTAACATTGAAAGGTTCCATTCGACGATCCTGGAACATCTCAGAATCCTAAAGTTACAACACAAAGATGAGCCTATAGTGAATATCATGCCATACGCACTTATAGCTTATAACAATTCCATTCACAGCTTTACTAGGTGTAGACCATTCGACTTACTTACAGGACACTTCGATCCCAGAGACTGCCTTGACATTGACTTCACTCAACATTTACTACAGCAGTATGTCCAATCACATAGAGATCAAATGAAGAAGGTCTATGACATTATTAATTCGACTTCCCTTGCTAACCGAACGGCTTTAACTGAAAGTAGGAACGAGACTCGCGAACCAGAGGTACAATACGCACCTCAGCAACAGGTATTTATTAAGAATCCTCTTGCTAGTCGACAAAAGACCGCCCCACGCTATACGCAGGATACCGTGCTAGCCGACTTACCCATACATATTTACACCTCTAAGAAACGTGGCCCCGTAGCAAAGTCCAGATTGAAACGTATCCCTAAATCTGCAAACTTGTTACAGAATACTGCTGCTAACGATTCTTCAAATGTCACGACAAGAAGAGATAAAACTTGAAAGTTTAGACGATGGACCTGGAATTTTACCATATAAGCTTGGACCTATGAGACTGACAACCAACCATCATACATTCATACAATACGTACAACTAGATAAAATTAACGATCAGATACAATCCTTAAGAACCCAACTACTAAACTACCAAGACCGAATGACTAACAATACTTACTTATTATACGAAGTTCAGATAGAACATTTGATTAACAAGCTTGACAGTGTATTAGTCCAATTAAGATCATTAGAACCCAACCGGGCTAAAAGAGGTCTTATAGATGGTTTAGGATCGATTATAAAATCCATGAGTGGAAACCTGGATTATACCGACGCGTTAAAATACAATGAAGCTCTTAAAGCTTTGCAGAATAATCAAGACGGCCTGGTTTCCCAATTCAACAATTATATTAGCTTGGGTAAAGAGTGGATGTCCAAGCAAAACAATATACTAAGGAAAATTTCGGAAAATCAGAATATAATAAATGCTACTATTGAAACCATAGTCAATAGAGACGATAGATTAATTAAATACGCGAAAGTCGCTCAACTCTTAGTAATTATAAGTTTTAATATAGAGGAGCTAGCGCAGGAGTTGTATAGAATAGAAAATAATCTAGCCTTTGTGCCTGCATCGAGTACGCACCATTCCATGATCGATGTAGACGTTTTAGGTTTAATGATTAGTAAGCTCCAGGGCATTTACGGGGTAGATAAAGTAATAAAGTTAGAACTAAGGGATTATTATAATATTATAAAGCCAGCATCATATTACATAGAAAACCAAATAGTTTTCATATTTAACTTCCCAATCATTTCTAACGATAACTACGATTTATATAGGTTATCGATAGTCCCCAATAAAAACGCTCAGGCTCTCATCCCATCCCATCCTTTCATAGCAACTAACGAGAAAGCATTCGTGTACATAGAGACTGAATGTCCGAAGTTAAGCAATTGGTTCCTATGCGAGAAAGGAATTAACCATCAAGTCCGCACCAAGACTGACTGTATCCATGAGCTAATAAAGCATGAGCAACCAAGTTCTTCAGGAAACCTGCCAATTTACAACCATCACCCTCACAACCGAAGCCATGGAGAAGCTGGACGACAAGCACTACATCCTGTCATTCCCGAAGGATACAAAGGTGCAGCTCTCTTGCAATCAAGATGACCACACTTCACTTCAAGGAAGCTACTTAGCTACAATTCCCATCGGATGTCACATCAAAACGGAAGAGCTTACAATCATGAACGATAACGATGAAATCAAAGGGCAGGCTCTCAGGCTATCAAAGATACCATATGACGCCGAGAAACAAGCCAGCTTATCGCCGCACCTCAACATAAGCTCTATCGATCTTCAAGGACTCCACAAAATCCAAGAAAGAATCATGATGCAAGCCCCTCTTCGAGTGGAAAGTGTGGGAGCAAATACTTTCTATCATACCACTATACCCTTTTACGTGGTATTAATAATTATGTGCCTACTTTTCTTCCTATGGGCAACTCGCCATTCCTTACTGAAATGCAAGAACAACGTGAAGAAGGACGAACGGACACAGCCGATCAAGGAGGAGAAGACCGACGAGCTTGGAAGCGTTCTGGCAACATTTTCGCTAAACGTTCTAAAATAGTTGCCGTTCCAGGAGGGGAGGAATTACGTATCGCAACCCTATGCATATTGCAGACGTTGCAACTTCAACTTCAGCTATCAAAACAACTATTGAGGTCGCAGCGAAATTTCGTAATAAGTAAAATGTAGCATAGAATTAATTCTTTTCCTCACCTCGGAAAGAACACTAGACTAGTTAGTTCATAAGAGTAGTTATTGTAATTTTCATTTTTATTAAATTTTTGGTAATAAAAATTATTTTTTTTAAACGTCCTCCGTGCGACGCAATGTATTTTACAAGGCCAAGTTAGTACGATAACATCTTAGGCTGCATCATCACTTACCATCAGGTGAGATCGCAGTCAAGTACTAACTTGTATCGAGTAAAAAAAATGGTAGGAAGATATTTGCAGCCAAAGAACTTGCTTGTTTAGTAGAGTAGGCACACCAAAACCACAAGAATTGTGGTGCCAAATAGCTAGGTTAACCAACCATTTATTCTAATTTGTAACTCCAAAGATTTGTCATCCTAATCAAAGATTTAATCCTGAACAATAGACGCGCTTTGTCCGTTAAGTTAGTAACTAGTACAAGATTAGACGAAAACAATAGTATAGTAGACCACGCGAAAAAATGTCGCTAGTTTACTAGTGTCAAAAATGTTTGTTTTGACACCAACAGCGTCATTTGTACGTTGCAGTATTGTCCATAGACCGCGGTCTATGTCACAGATCACTATACTTGTTATTAATCCGCACGCGAGTTTCCGCACGGACGATTTCCGCTATGTTACAGCGTATTAGCGGAAATTTTGACAAATGGCGCTATTTTCTTCTTGTATGAAGTACTTAGGTTTACGTAAAATGTTCCGATGGGCTCATCCTGAGGTTCAAATCGGTGACTAAAACCCTGTATTATTGCGTATTCTACACCAAACCCACAAGAGACGGATAAACAAATTCATTGCCACAGGGCATTCTTCGTTTAAAGTAAAAGTGTCCAAGTCCTAAAAGTGCCTAAAACTTAGTTCGTGAGAGCACTTGGTTGGGGGCCTTTCGGTGCATTCAACTACAGTCTAGTTGACCTTACAGATCAGAGAAGTAATTTCACTACGAGACCAAAGTCGATACCAAGCCGTTGTCACGTAAATGACATCCTCGATTGCCATCAAACAATGCCGTCTAACGAGACAACTTGTACAAGGGAGTCTAATCTATTCAGCGAGAGATATTAATCATCTGGAAAGTCTTGGGATCTGACCCGAAAATAATGAAGACGATTGAAGATACAGTTCTACTAGAATGGATTAGAGCATAATATTTTAACTCTACCCTTTTTTTTAACTCGCAATAAGATAACAAACCTCGCATATTATTGGCGAGAGATGAGCCTCTCTAGCCTATGCCTCTTATAGAGACTTATATTTTAAAGATCAATAAAAATCAGACGGACAGAATATGGACTGTTGAAGTCGCATCATAAGAAATCCACTTTTATCATATTAGTACAGAACCCTAAAAACAACCTAATGAAGCCGTAAGACAAAATTCAACCATACCTCATTATTTTTGTCCTGGATAAACTTGTGTATCGCATCTTTACCAAAACATAATCCGGAGATAGATGGTTCTGCCCAAGGACCTAAAATATTGTGAATCTGAATTTCTGCGCAGAGGGATGTGGCTCGTATAGCTCAGCGGAAGAGCACCCGGCTGCGATAGACGCGGGACGCGGGTTCAAATCCCGCTGCGAGTGAAATTTTGATTCGTATGTAAAATAGGAATAATTCGGAGATGTTGAAACAGCAAAGTTCTACCTCCGGAAGTCTAAGTAAGCGTTAATTAATTGGTCTGTGCATAAATTCAGGCAAACCCTATAGTGGAAATGTACTTCGAAGATGTGTGTAGCCGTGAGGTCTTTTCAACCGTTGAAAGTGCAGAGGAGCAGGGCTAACACTTCCTGAAGATCTCAACCCAGCAGAATCATGCAACATAAGGACATCATTGAAGCCCCGCTAAACCTTATTAATATGATTACGTACCTACTGTTCCCACCGTCGAGCGTTAAATGCGAAAAATATTTTCCTAACTCTTCGCGCTAATTTAAATTTTATAAGGTTCTACATCCACGTTTTCTTGATAAACTACCCAATGATCCACTGAGTGAGACGACTTTGATACAGGCGTGGGATTAGCCCTTTAATTTATTGCCCTGAGACGGCGCGACGGCGCGAGGAGGAAGCGGGGATTTCCTCGAGTTAAAATACGATGTCTTGAGATCCTAAATCTTATTCTATTGTTCGTTGTTTGATTCGAATTAAATTAAGTCAGGGTTTATTATAAACTTCAAAGATTTGAAGACTTCTTGCGCTAATAAAGAAACAATCTTCAAATGGCAGCTCAAATCATTTTCTTTCGCTCAGTCGTATTCCTGAAACACGCTTTTACCAATTGGAAGAATTATTGCTGGTACGTTGCTTAAGAGATGAAACAGGAATACCTATTAAAAAATACAAAGTCCTTCCTTATTCTTTTCTACGTTATAAAAGGTGGTGGATAATTTGCAGGTGCAATAATTTCAGTACATTTGTAGTGCCAGTAGTAGACAGTAAATGTTAGAACATACTCACTATGTTCCTTGTCCAACAATTCCTACCTGAGTATTAAACTCATTCTGGACAGAACTTCGTAAACGTAATATTTCGACTATTTACTTTCACTTCGTGCCTCGGAAAACACGTTACGGCAAGCGTAGCTTTTCTAAATAGCAGAAACGTGCTTGCACGAAGCATCTGCAGAATTCTGCGTTCAGGAGCATATGGTGCACTGAGATCCTACGGATGGTCAAAATTGTGATAGAATTGCGTTTTAGAATGCAAACTAAATCCATTGTATGTAAACTCTGACATATTGACATACAGGTATTACGGATTTTAATTTAGGTTACAGAATTTTGCTACGCGCTCGACTAGTTTCCAGTGGAATTCAGTATAGGTACTCATGTAAAATTCCGTGAATAATTTCTGATATGTATTGTCATCGACATGAAAATACTGTAACGTAATACCGAGAATATAACTTTAGAAATATAATATCGGCAGATTATTATAATCAGAACTCGAATCACGTTTATTTTCGGATTAAGGTCGAATATGATAAAATTGTCGACATGATTTTTTCAATAATCTGGGGGCTGATAGCAAAAGAAAAATGTACCTATTCATCGCGATTGACTTATGCTAGGCTGACTTGGCTTTAACCGAAACGTTATAGGTAAATATGGTGGCTTGAGTCTTGACACTTATGTATTTCCAACTTCCTGGAGTCAGTGGCAGCTGATCTCTATGTTACTTATATTATACATGTTATATTTTGTCACTCATTAAGTATTTTGTAAGTATTTATTTTAATTTGAAACATTTATTATTCTATTTGAGGGTTTTGTAATTATTTATTAGAATTTATTATATACATATATATTTATATATTATATTATTATTATGATTATGTAAATATATATATATATATATATATACATACGTATTTATTTATATAGTGTTATGTGATATTTTCTTCAGTTTTAATTGTTTCTATTGTACCACCTACCTCATTATATTCCAATCACCGCTTCATACCCCGATGGTTGCCTGGAAGAGATCGCTGTGTAGCGATAAGGCCGCCATATGTACATTAGTATAACTTTTGTGTATTTATCATTGTTTTCTCATGTTTTATTGGTGTACAATAAAGAATTTTCTATCTATCTATCTATTTCGAAATAAGAGTTAGACCGCCATATTTAACTGTAAGGTTTATCTATTTCGAAATACATAAGAGTCAAGCCACCATATTTAACTATTTTAACGTCGCGCGTCGCTGGCGTCATGTCGCTCACTACGGACGGAATTTCATAGAAATACATAGAAACCAGTAGTGTCGCCGCGACACGTCGTCTGCTGCTGCTGCGTGCAGTCGGCTACCAACTTGTACCTTAACGTTTCGGTAAAGTCAAGTCCAACAACCGAGCCTAAATAGCAAAAGTCAATCAGTGCACAGTCTTAATTAAGTAGGTCCGCTACATAATCATGGAAAAGCACCATCAATCAAAAATAATAATGGAATCCATAAAAGCATACCAATTTCATGGTTAGACCGAGTATGGTGGGCAAACTCAATTAAAATTAGCATCCTACGGAAGAATTTTCTACATCGGCATGACGATTGATGCTACCGATTGGATCAGTTAGAACCACAGACCATTATTGGGTTAGCCCTCCGTGATTCACACGGTTGGTTTTAACCCTACAGATTAATGTAACCGGTAGAACTGAGTGTGGTTGTGTGTGACATGGCTTGTCATAACAGCTCTTATGATTGACGGCACAATCGAATTTCAATTCTTTTGGCTTGATCATGCTTATTGGACTGTGTATGGCGGTCGGCAATCATCAGTTCAGTGTCGAGACTTTTGTCGGTGGTAGACGTCATCGCGTGTGTGCTGTTATTGCTGACGTCATGTCTTCAACTAAATGTTGCTGCCGATTAGACAGTTTTAACTGATCGGTATATTGTTGAACTGCAGATTGGATCAAGCCTACAGCATCATGCCGATTGGACAATAGAATGGATGGTCTATGGCTTCTCTAAGACAAATAATGTAGAGAGTTGTACCTGCTAACTACTAAGTTAAGACAATTCTGTTGACAGACGTATCTGATCTCCTGTCTCCGCAGTTCAACCCTCTATCAAGGGGAGGAAGTTTAATTTGTTGACACCAGCCGCGTCAAAGGGTGATGCTGACACGTCATTTGAATTGCATAGCCTACTTGGCGAATTACCTTTGTAACCGTTACCATGATTTTCCTTTAGGTATTATATAATTAGGTTTTTCCAAAGGTTAAATACCCGCGTGCAATTGGGTTGATTACAAATCCCGAGGGAATTCCCGCTTCCTTTCGTACCCTTTATACATTTTGAGCAAGTTTCCCATAGCAATGCTATAGATAACTAGCTATAGTAAATTTCAGGTTTTTTTAAATCCCATGGGAACCATTTTTTCCGGGATAAATATTTCAGATTTCTACCTAATCGTTTTAGTAGTTGCGGCTTGACTGAGAAGCAAACATCCATAATAAAGTAAAATATTGCCAAGACGAGACCATAATATGACTTGCACTGTTATCAGATCCCATGCAGAGCCGAATTTCTAGCTCGAAACGACCTAACTCTACAAGCGCCAACTTCATAAACTCTACGAAAGTCAAAATATCAAATTAACCTTAAATTGGGTTAATCTGTAACCTTTAAGTCGAAAACCGTTAGTGATATTTAACTGTCACAAACGCACACTATTGCTATTGCTAAACGGTGCCCTATTCTCAAACGATGCTCCCCAATTCATGATTTAAATAATGTACTTATATTTAGTCAAGGATATCTAGTAATAGACATCCATATTACTCGTCGTACATTACTTTACTTCACCGAGTTTCATCTTGTGTAAAGCTTATTACCTATATGCAATATCATCCTTTTGCTAATCTTCAACTTTGATGCATTACCGTACCTACGTATCCAGATTTGAGATCAGACGTTAGTATGCAAATACAATCTCGTTCGTTTTCTCTTTGATTACCCACGTAAAGAAAAAATACGCTTAAAGGAAAAAACGGTAAAGCTGGCAACTTCAGTTTTTAACTACGACCAAATTTCTTCAGGGTCCGAGAAAATAGATTTTCATACAAAATTCCAACCGATTCCTTGACCTTCTATCATGGGCAGGGCATAAAAAATTTATCCCTGGATTATATCCTCCGACGAGGATAAAATGATTTTTTACATGGGCTAAAGTAGGACAAAAGGGCGAAAGAAAATCTTCATAAAATTTTAGGACGACGAGGAGATATACATTTTACAAGAAACCCTGATGAAAAAAGGAAAAAAAATATAGCGACATATTCACGAAACATCAGATGACCTGAAAACTCGTTAGTCATTTTTACCGCACGTCCGATGAACCGCAAATATTCGCAAATGAAATTCAGAATATGTTAAACTATTGCAAGTTGAAATGAAACGCAAAAATCCTCTTCAGGTACTATACTAGAGGTACAGAGATATAAAAAAAACAATACCTACGAGAACAATGGAAATCATGAGAATTCATTTGTATAATGTGCAATAAAAACTTAAAATTACTATGCGTGCCAACTAACAATAGGACCGCGCTTGCTGCCAACTTCACACGATAACTGTCAAAATAGTACTGCCAGCAAAAAAAGTGCAAAACAGAAATTTCATATATTTTTTATTGTTCATATTATAGTATAGATTTAATTATTGTATAATCATTATATTCATTTAAAAATACTATTCTTGAATTTTATTAATGGATAATTTTGGATAAATTAATTCTACAGGTATGGAAACACTTTAAAAAATGAACAAATACATAATTAATGTTACTGGTCACCCTAATATGTCGCCATTTTGTGACGCTACTGAGAAGCTACCAGTGTGCCGTTAGCTACGCTTTCGTGTATACGCGCGTGTGTCCTATATCTGTTGCCTACTGGACTTCCTTGTTATTGTTGGTTTTTTTGTTATTATTGTTGACTTTTATTTTCATATTTGTTAAATTTGTGCTCTTGAGTAGACTTTCAACTCAAAATGAGTTCAAAGAGAGGTGCGGTGCTCCATCGTAGAGCACGAGAAATCGTTTTTAATGTGCACAAGTACTTCGAAAATGAAAAAAATCGTGCCAATGAACTTCTGCGAAGCTTAAAATTAGCAGGAATACAAAATACTCCAGATGGTGACATATCCATATCTAGAGAACTTTACGACCAATTGGGTAAATTCATTTCCTACTCATTTATAATTAATTTGGCGTGAAATGTATTAGAAATACCAAAAAAGCGTACATTAAACATTTAAACGGAATATAATTTGTTTACTGATTTTTTTGCACACCATACACTTTAGTAAAGAAGTTTGCGCGTATTTCTGAACAAAATGGCGTCTTGACAGTCCTATTCCATCTAGCACGCATAGTATGCATGATTTTTAAGCCGATATTCATAAGCTATGTTCTTTCAAATATTGTAACCGACGACGGCGGTATAGGTGAGACGGGTAACGGGAAGAAGCTGGATGAGGAACGCTAAGGATAGTGGATAGGGTGTGTAGTGCAAGTGCTTGGCAAGGCCTATGTCCAACAGTGGTCGTCTTATATGAAGGAGTAGGTTTAATATGATGAGTAATTCTAGTAGATAGGGGCTCGCTTGCAAGTGCTTGCCAAGGCCTATGTCCAACAGTGGTCGTCTTACATGAAGGAGTAGGTTTAATATGATGAGTACTTCTAGTGGATAGGGGCTCGCTTGCAAGTGCTTGGCAAGGCCTATATCCAACAGTGTTCGTCTTACATGAAGGAGTAGGTTTAATATGATGTTTTAGTTTAGTACTTCATTGCTTTACTAAGCCCGAAAATTCATTCTCTTGTGCCACTCACCACTGAAGTGTTTTTGAATCACGGCGCCTCAACAATACTTTCAGAAAGAGCGTATAATACAATTGTTTTGTTTAAACTACCAAGCGTTCGCATCCGCTGTCCAATGGAATTCTCTTTAATTAAACTCTGAGTAGTTGGACCGCGAAATAAAAATACTACAAAAATAATTGAAAGAAATAAAGTCATCGAGTAAAGTTCACAAAGTGGGTGAAAAAAGCTAAAATATTACCGAAACTACTGTACTAGATTTTTACTCTATTATGTACCTATAATATTATTTATAATAAAGTGTTTGCACCCAAAAGGTAAAAAAGGGTATTACCCTTTTGGTACAGAACCTAAAATACATTGTTACGAATGTTGTCAAATGGTAATAAATAAATGAGATAAGTAAACTTTAATACGATTACCTATTTGATCGAAAATCTGGGGCAACTAAACGAATGCGAATGCAAATTACCAGCGGTAAACTAATGGCCATTTAATTGTCAAAGCAACCAAACTTTAAATAGCCCCAAACCATTCTATCCATCTTAGATCAAACACTAAACCACAGCGGTTAGGGGATGTCTAACTTTCACTATTATGTGGATACGATCGGAATAGCTAAGCTTTAAACTTGGTCTCAAGTTGGGACCCAGTTTAACAGTTGGTTAAATCTTTGATATCGCCTCTAAGTACTGTCATCAGAAACAGCTGATTAGGCCACAGCATCTAGTTTCTTGAACGTTAATTTAAACAAAACACTTCCAAATCGGGTTTTAATTGATTTCTTGCAACGATGTTTAATAGTCTGTTAAAACTGAGTTACGCGCGCTAGTAGGCGCATTCGAACCTGCGTAAGTGAGAACTGGGTAAGCGAAAACTCTTTTACTACCCGTTCGCATAAGCTTTACCGATGATTTCCTGTCCCACATCATACTACCACAACTCGCATTCGTCTGATAACGGACGAGCGTGGGTCGCGGTAGTATGAAGTGGGAGGCGAAGTCTTCGGTAAAGCGTCTACGAACGGGTTATAGTGTAAGTATTTGCGAGGTCCCGTCAGTTTGCTCTCCTAACTCTGAATCTCGGGTTAGTGAGAAACCTACAGAAGTTTCTCACTAACCCGAGAGAGAAAAAGAGAGTGAGTTCTCACTTAACCAGGTTTGACTGTACTACCTATCATGATATTCTATGGCTGCGCGTTTGAATGTCGTGTGAAATCATGTTGTGGTTAAAAGTTTTAGAGTGAAAGGGTAAAAACGTACACATAACACTCACACACAAAAATTCGCCTTCAAAAAAATAAACATCGCTGACTAAAGATTTTTAAATCTACGACGACGTGCCCCACTGTGTACAAATCTGTATTCATCATGACGTATTCAGTGTTCTAAGACGACGAGACATAAGTAACTCAGCAGGAGATGGTAAGTTGTTCCTCGGTGTTGTTCTGTATTGTAATAATGCGAGATACGGATCTTCTCCTGACTCTTCACATTTTGTAAGTATGCGTTTTACTATTTTCACTCCGGACTCCACTAATCCATTAGAACGAGATAGGTATGGACTAGATGTTGTATGTGTGATGTTCCAAGACTTCAGGAACTGCTGAAACTCTTCCGAGTTCATCGGCGGGCCATTGTCCGAATTTACAATTAGAGGAATTCCGTGACGACTAAATATAGGTTTCAGTGCATTTATTAGTGCTCTGGCCCCTGTAGAACTTACATTAGCAATTTCAATATAATTTGAGTAATAATCTTCGACGACTAGTATAGTTTGATTTTTGAATTTTAAATAATCTATTCCAACTTTTTCCCAAGGAAAAGAACAAATTCCGTGTGACATCAGTGGTTCTGGTTGGTTAGCACTCCTGTGTGACAAACAAATTTCACAATTTTCTACCGTTTGCTGAATATCATGTGACATTAATGGCCAATAAACAATTCCTCTTGCAAAACTTTTAGATTTTTCTATGCCTTGATGCCCACTGTGTATAATTTTCAAAATTTCTGACCTTAAGTTTTTAGGAATAATAAGACTGTTACCTTTCAACAATAAATTTCCGACTGAATGAATTTCATGACGACAATTCCAATAAGGTAAGACTAATTTGTTGACTTGTGACCTTCTCTCAGGCCATCCTGTTTGATAATATTTCTTAAGTAGCTGTAAGGACTCATCATTTACTGTGCCTTTGATAAGCCACTGACGACGTTCTTCTGAAATAGGTAAGTTTTTTAATAGCATGTTGACATGAACCATGACATCTTCATCCAGCTCATCTTCACTGGTCTCCGGTAAAGCTGCACGTGACAATGAATCAGCAATGTACATTTTAGTACCTGGTTTGTATTCAACCTTAAGATCATATGCCTGTATTCTAAGCATTAGCCTCTGCAGACGTGTAGGGACTTCTGCTAATGGCTTTTTAAATAAAGTAATTAAAGGACGATGGTCAGTTTCAACGGTGACTGTTTTGCCATAAATATATTGATGAAACCGAATACAACCAAAGACAATAGCATATAGCTCTTTTTCTATTTGTGCCATCCGGATTTGACTAGACGTTAATGTTTTAGAAGCGTAACAGATTGGATGTGAGTCTTGAAGTATGACTGCTCCCACGGCTGACTGACTTGAATCAACGGACAAAGTTACATCTTTTTTGACATTATAGTGTGATAAGACTGGTGCTTGACAAATAATATTTTTTAGCCGTTTAAAAGTAGCTTCATAACTATCATTCCATGACCATTCACTTGACTTTTTTAATAATAGACGTAGAGGCTCAGTTTCCTCTGCTAGATTCTTTATAAATCCTCCCAAATAATTTAAGATACCAAGAAATCTTTGTAGATCCTTGAGACAGGTAGGAGACGGCATATCTTTGATAGCCCTAACTTTTTCTGGGTCGGGTGACACTCCATTTTCTGAAAATATGTGACCTAAATATTTAACTTTTGTACAGCCAAATTTGCATTTACTTTTATTGAACTTCAGGTTCACTTCTACAGCTTTCTTAAAAACTCCTTCCAAATTCTTATCATGTTCCTTTTGATCCTTGCCATATACTAACAGATCATCCGCATAGACTATAACTCCTGGTAATACACCAAATATTTCTGTCATAATTCTATGAAATATCTCTGGAGCACAATTTATACCAAATGGTAGCCTTTTAAATCTGTAGCGGCCAAAGGGGGTGTTGAAAGTACATAACTTTGAGCTCTCAGTATCCAGACGTATAACCCAAAATCCACTACTTGCATCAAGAGTAGAAAAACATGACGCTCCATGCAGTTTTGACCTTACGAAGTCAATGGTAGGTATTGGATAATGTGATCGACAAATGGCTTCATTTAAGTTTCTCGGGTCAAGACAGACTCTAAGTTGACCATTTTTCTTCTCAACTAATAAAAGTGAACTCACCCATGATGTTGGTTCGGTAACCTTTGTGGTGACATCCAGACTTTCCATATTGTCCAATTCCTTCTTCAGTCTATCGTGTAATGAGAATGGAATTTTCCGTGGTGGATCAATTTTTGGACGAACATCCGTGTTGACAGTGATGTGACACTCACCAGGTAGACAGCCCAATCCATCAAATACAGATTTATAGTTTGACAAGAGACTCTGTAAAGTATTATTTTTATTTACATAGTATGACTGTAAATGTGACTGTTTATTATTACATGACTGTGACTGATAATATGACTGTGACTGATTAAAAGATTGTGACTGATTATTCAATTCTGTGACATTAAAAACTCTTTTTACAAGACCTAATTCTGAACAGGTATTTTTACCTATGACAGTTGGCGAAGACACATTTGCAATAATAAAATTAATTATTTTAGACTGGGGTTGACTATTAATATAATACATACATTCAAGCTTTTGTTGACCTAGTATAGGTATTCTATTACCACAGTAAGACGTTACTTTAGCGTGACATGGTGTAAATTTCTCTATGACATTTAAGGACTGAAATACTTGATATGACATGACATTTGAATCACTTCCTGTGTCCAAAATACAAGTTACAGTTTTGTTATTAATAGTAAGGTTAAGACTCCATTCAGAATTTGATGAACTTGAATTTAAGTGTCCGACAAAAAAATAATTTGACTTATTACCTTGATCCAAATCTGAATCCTGTACATCAACTAATCTTACTCTATTTGACCTACAGAAAGCCTCATAATGCCCTCTAATATGGCACTTTCTGCACTTCGCATTTGTAGCGGGACACTTGTACTTGTGTATCTGGCCACAACGGGTACACTTTGTTTGTTCTTGACGTACTGGCCTAGACTGATATCTTCCCCTGGACTGAGACCTTGCTCTGGACTGTGATCTGGCTCTGGACCTCCCTCTGGCTGAAGACTGGGACGATGACTGTTGATAAAAGACTTGACTTGTAGATTCTTTAAATTCAGCTGCATGTGATCTTGCCGACACTATGCTTTTTGATAATGTTCTTGCCCTGTCTAATGTTAAATCCTCTTCAAGTAAAAGTTTTTCCCTGACGTGTTGAAATTTTTCGTTCATGTTGGTAATAAAAATATCCTTTATCATCCTGTCCTGCAGATTGCCAAACTCGCAGGAGTTGCTTTTATTTATTAGTGACGTCAAAAAATCCTCAAGGCTTTCATCAGCCTTCTGCCTTCTTGTGAAAAATTGGTAACATTCGTAGGTTATATTTTTTCTCGGCACAAAATATTGCTCAAATTTTGAGATTAGCTCTTTGAAGGTCACTTTTTCCATGTCTACGTTGAACGTATTGAAGATTTCTATGCATTCTGTTCCAATAAAATGTAGTAATACCGCGACTTTTCTCGAATCGTTTTCTTCATAGATTTCGCTTGCTTTGAGAAAAATGGTGAATGTTTGTAACCATTTTTTCCAATTTTGAGATAGATTGCCATCTAAGCTCATTGGCTTTATGTTTCCGACGATATTTAGCCTTTTCAGCGGCACATTTTCTTCTTCTGTGTTAACAGAACGTGGTGGCGGTGCCTTTTTTGACTCGGATTTTTCCGCCATGACTTACGTATTTCTTCGAGTTTTTCGACTGACGGGCGCCTGACGCGCGACGACTATTCATTGACGACTTTTATTTTATAATTTTAAATACACTTCTGACACCATGTAATGTTCTTATGGGTTCTTAGTATTAAAGACTTTTAAATTAAACACGAAGTTGTGAGACGCCATGATGATTTAATGTAGAATAGAAAGAGGCCTGGGATACCATAGTTAAAATATATAATAGTGTTGCCAAAGACTAGACTAGATAATTATTAAATCCATAGACTAATGATATAAGACTAGGTACTACTTCTAACAGTTTATATTTATTCTATTCGTGTGATGTTCATTCGATTCGTGTGGAGTTTGATAGAGTGGGACGCGTCATCGTAGATGAAATCGTGATCTGTACAACATTGACGAACAACAGATGAATAATGTTTATGCATTTTAAACATTTTTTTTATTCCTACGTTTACGGACAAATAAGTGCAAAAGGCATACTCACGGGCCATTGTTCATTCAGTGATACGAGCATATCTCGTATGCTTCGTACGCTACGTTTCTGCCGAGTGAACGGGAACTTGTTTCTGCCCATAGACCACATAATTCTAGACGCTTATAGATATTTCAACCCACAATAACGCGGCCCACTCTGTCAAACTCCATGCGAATCGAATGAAACAAGCGATTTTGACAGAGTTGGGTGCGTCTTTGTGGATTGAAATATCTATACCTACTGTGTGAATGTCTCGCAACAGTTACTTATTTGATCTGTATATTATGTCTGAATTTTGTTTTTTTTATTTTTACTTTTACTTTATTTATTTTTTTACTAAAGACAACGCTTGGCCCGATAGTTCCAAATCGGAGAAACTGCAGATAATAATATTTTTGGTTAGGTTAAGTTATTTTTACTGTACTATAAGATATTAGCGTCGGCCGTCACTTACCATCAGGCGAGATGTAGATGCATGAACGTTATGGTCGCAAAACTCGTTGCCACAAGCCTAAGATGTATAATTATTGGAAAACTTTTAGCGAAAAACTAAATAAAATTTGAATTTTCGCGCCCGGATGGTACTCATCCAACTTAAGGGTCTAATGGGTATTGAGTGGATGGTTCCGCCTAGTGGCGGGCGGCGTCGAGGGCGGGCGGGCCCAAGTGTATGCAGATCTACAATTCTATGACTGTGTAATTACAACCATGCTGCTGCTAATACTCAATTTCATTCTCACAACACTACGGAGCACAGCTGCTGCAGCCATGTTACCTTATCTATTCTATTTTGGCGATTCCTACGGGAACTAAATTAAAAACCGGATGAAAATGATACTTGAAACTGTATGACAGCCTGTATGATAATGTTTTCAATAAGTCAGGTTTTAAATTTGTCGTCATTCCCACAGATTTTTTTATTTACATCCAATAGCAATCGTAGAAATAGAATACCTATTAATCGCAGATATACTAAATCGTAGTAGTAAGTAATCGTAGCTGCAGAGTAGAACCTGTATTTGTTAGATTGTTTAAATAGAACCACTTGCTATCAGATGTAAAAAACAATAATAATTTAGATAAATTGTGAGCTAATCTTCGGCAGTAGAGACAACCGTCCACCACCCATGGCTCAATCAACCTCGCGGTTATGGGGGCCGAAACGCGTGAGGGCGCCCGTTCGATACTTGCTCTTGGCGTGTTCCCGGGGCGCCTTCTTGACTCCCTACAAGTTGTTTCCTCTCGCTTCTTGTCCCTATGGGCTCACTCTCCCAATTCTGGGGCAGGACGATACGATGACGGACTCGCCTCGCGCCGTCGCTGTCCGCAGCGTAAATTCTGTGTCATTCCAAGCCGCTTCGCCTCTTATGCCACGCGTGCGCGAACTCCCGTAGCTTTCCGAAGTTGGCCGCCAAACCCACGAGATCCTGATAATAAACTGGGCCAGAAACTTCGCGAACGACCCCATCCAGCAGCAAGCAGAGGTCCTCGTATAAGGAGCACTCCCACAAGACATGGCATGGAGGTTCTCCTCCGCCCGTCCGCAGAAGCACTCGCAACTCTCGACCAGACACATAATATCATGCAGGCGCTTCCGAAAGCGACCGTGTCTGATAATAATCTTCGGCAGTATTTCTGACTTCAGACTTTATAAATGTACAGTAGCATATAACTGTAACTTTAATGTGAAAAATTTTCGTTTTCATTTTAATAACCTACTAGAATTTATAAATCATGTTTTAAAAAATTGTAAAATGAAATGAAAATATAGTAACATTCCAATCGAATAGAGCAAACTCATGCAGCTTTACCTAAAATAACACTTTGGAATCTTCGCATGTTTTTGCATTTGATAAACTCGCTTCCTATAGAAACGTCGGCTTTAAAAAATAAAATCAAACCGTTCGGAAGCGGAGTGGAGCACTGCAAATGGCGGCTTTCGCTTCATTTTTAATATCGTGGATTTTCGGACTGCGCCCTTCGCAACCTCTATATTACTACGTTCGGAGTTTTGAAGTAGAGAGTGTGACTAGTGAGTGCATGGTGAGATGCATGGAATGATAACCTCAATAGCAGACACTTACCAGGGTACCTAAAGCATCGTATATAAGTAACACCATCAAGGTCAATAATTGTAAAATTCTGACCGAAAATCTTTAATTTTTCGCAATTATCGTAGGTGACGTAGATAGGAAGTAGGTGATTTGACGACCTCCCTGGCGCAGTGGCGGTGCGCTCGGATTCGAGTTCCAGGTCGCGGGTTCGATTCCCACCACGGGCCACTTTGGAATTTCATAATTTCTAAATTGGCTCAGGTCTGGTCTGGTGGGAGGCTATGGCCGTGGATAGTTACCACCCTACCAGAAAAGACGCACAGCCAAGCGATTTAGCGTTCCGGTGCGATGCTTGTAGAAACCGTTGGGGTATATTTACTTACCTTTCCATGTTAGTACGATATAACATGTTAGGCTGCATCATCACTTACCATCAGGTAAGATCGCAATCAAGTACTATCTTGTATAGAGTAACAAAATCATACTCGAAGTAGGCTCTTCTGTAGTACGGAACCTTCAGTACGCGAGTCCTACTAACACTTGGATAGTTTTTTTACATATTGAAAGTAATTACTTCACTGAGATCTGACCTGATGATCAGTACCAATGCAGTTGAAGATTTTATTAACTTGGAAGGGTAAGTAATCCCTAGCGGTTTATACACAGCATCGCACCGGAATATGTATATTCTAAAGGTATATCATAATATGGCTACAGTTGCGTGATTATTTTTGACGTGATAACGTTTAATAAATTGATGAACACCAGCAGCACTCATGAAAAAGTGTACCGTTCCGCGTAACGTTACGTAACGTTACCTGGGCCTGTGCGTGCAAGCGAGAGCGCGCAGCAAGCGATAGAGTGGCACGATAAAAATTACATAAAATAATGATTATGATTATGATTACGATTACGATTACGATTAACATTATGATTACGATAACGATTTCGATTATGATAACGATTATGATTATGACGTTATCACGTAAATCTATCGTCCGTAAACCGACTTTACAGACAACAATTTTTTTAGGCATTTTTTCACGCAAAAAAGTCCAAGATACTTGTACAACAAGATAATATTGTTGCCTACAAGTTGAGCACGTAGGTAACTACACTACAGGCGTAGCTCAGTGCAGTATTGCAAGTCAGTCGGGCGAGTAACTAGTGATTCTGCTTTGTTCGAATCGAGCCAAGTTGAACATCTCGCTTGAGAAATCATATTCCTTGTCGAGTGACTGTCTCTCTGCTGTATGCGCACTAAACAGCCGCTGGAGGCTGATTTAATTTCAGATATGTTGAGGAGTAGACACTCAGTGTTATGGGTACCTATTGAAGACATTGATACATCTTTAATATTCGAATAATATCATAAAGTTGGAAAAAGTACTAGTATTTTAGTACTATTTATCCTAAATTTTGTACATGTATTTTATTTAAGCGTTTTCAGTTATTTTTTAGGTTCAAGAGGAAAAAACGGAAAACTTATAGATCACTTCGCTGTCCGTCTATCTTTGTCTGTCTGTCTACACCCTTTATTTCAGTAATATTGAAGCTATCGACAGCGGCCTAATACAATAATTGGAAATAAATAAACATAAGTTTTAGTTGCATAAAAAAATGGCGGAAAATTGGAAGTGTGAAAGGATAATGACAACATAGCTCTTTAATGCTATTAAATGCTGCGTTAGAGGAGTTAAGGGGATTAATTGAATTTATTTTTGTCTTTCTCATTCTCACGGATACGTAGGTAGGTGACAGATAATATTACAGAAAAACGACCTTTTACCTAATTACTCAAAAACTAAGCCAGTTATCAAAAATCTGTTTCTAAGCGTTTTACGATATTATTATTACCGACACATTAAAACAAAAATTACAATTACATACATCCATTGTAGTTTCCGATAAAAATTAGAAAAACTAAGATTTTGGAGCATATTTTGGGAGAACTTTCTATTGAGAAAATGTTATCCAATCGTGTTTCTGCTTCTAAGCGATTTTAGATTAAAGAGCGAAAATACATGATGTTTAAATTTGAAAGTAATTGTCTTTATATGTTTTTAAATAAAACTTCATTCAAAATCACTTAAATACGGCTTCTACGCCGTTAATGTTTAGTTGACTTGTTATTTTGAATTCGAGATCTAGGTATCAATTGTGAGTCGGCATCACCAACTACATATTGTTTGGTAGCACCCTTTTAATGTGCAGTGCGCACTTTCGACTTACGCTTGTCGGATCTTCCTCTCAATCTGTTGAATGTAATAAAGTACAAACGCCTAGAAAATCAAGTTACTTTAATTTTATTTCATAAAAATACACAATACTTAATTGAATTTTTTTACTATATTACGGTCCATCAACCATAAGCTTAGGGAGCGTCTAATTGGACATTTTTAATTTCACACATACTTAATACTTGTACTAATGTGTACCTAGATGTTTTGCTCCAATAATAAATAAGCACCTAATTAGTGTCGTAGTTATTGGGGCGACGACAAAAAAAATCGTACGGAATAAAGTGCAATCTAGTGTAAGCGAAGACAGACAACTTGGATCCCAATCCCGGAGCGGCGATCCCGGGACAACTTCCGCCGGGACACGGTTGCGCGGGACAACTTATACCGGGATACAACTTGTACATGGAGACAACTTGTGCTAAGCCAGGTGGCAAGTACGTGGCAACTTAGTCGTGAGTAATCAATCATTGTTATGTATCTCAACAGAATTTTTATGGTTTGTTGCCCGTTTGTTAGTCTGTCCGTCTGTCTCTGAATCTGTCTATCATCATCGTCGGTCCGCAACTTGTGTAATAGCTAGTTCATATTATGGTTCTCTGAGGTAAAAGCCAGGCCTTTAAAATTTCTACAGAAGACTTGTACTTGTACTTGTACTACTATATCAATAAAAACAGGTCAAGGGCAAGTCAGGCTCCTTACTATCCAGACCAATTCTCAATAGTATTAAAGTAAACTTAACACCTCTGTACACCAAATAGGGTATTTTACTCAAATCAAAATATTGAGTTATTTTCCGTTTTGAAACAATGTATATTCAGTAATAAATACAATTTTGAAAAATCAAATTTGAAATGGAGTAAAATATAACGAAAAAGTAGTAAGCAATTTAACAGACAGAAGAAAATTTCAAATGCTTGTTTGTAACTTTTGATTTCCTTGTCGGATAAGTTTGTCATTATTTCTAATCTAGTTTACTTCTAATCCGGTAGTCATTATTTCTAATCGAGGTCCGAGTGGTCGATCGATTCAAGATGGCGCTAATTCTTCATCTTGGGGGTCTTCCAAATCAGGTTCCGGATCCATTATTGCTTGGATCAGTTCGCCAAGTTCTCCAGTGGGCACTCCGTATCCGGGCCCTTCCGGGTCGTCGTTTGGGTTGGGGTTCGGCACGTTGGAAAAGAGGTTCACCCGGTGCCCCTGCGACGGGTCGTCGGGTCGCGGGTCGATCAGTATCTTGTGTATATCTCTGTGGTCGGGGTAGTCCTCATCCCGCCCGTACGTCGTCGTCGCCTGGGCCGGCATCCAGTAGGGCCCCTCGTAGTTGGGCTCAGTGGCGCACAGCGATGCGACCACGAGCAGCATCGCGGACACTGCGAGTGTCCTCATCTACAAAATACGATCAATCATCAGTTGGTTATTCCGCCGCTATAGTAGCCGCCGAAGATTCGTGTCGCGTTGCGTTGACGCGCTACACACTAAACACCGTGTGCGGGCAGGCACATTGCACAATGTTCTTGTTTACACTGGAGACGAAGTTTAACATGCCGGATTGTCGGCGTCGCAGGCTGTTAATTAAAAATGAAATAGGTTTCGGAAGTACTGAAGTGATGGAGGTGTAGCCAGCCCATGTGTTCCTCGATAGCACATCGTCTATTCCGGAATACGCGTAGTATTCCAATCCACTGATTGGAATACTTGAAAACAGCGACGGCTAAAGGCGAGTCCGTCACTTTAATATCAGCCCCAGCAGCAGCACGTAGATATAATTCTGTCTATCAATATGGATCAGAAAGAAAAAAGAGAGCGACAAAAGAAGAGAGACATATCTCTACGCGCACATCCTAGCCCTGCAGAATACGGAGAATGAGAACACAGGGGCAAGGAGCGAGAGAAAACAACTTGTAGAAAGTCAAAAGAGCGCCATGAACAACCGGTTGGGCTTCATCCCGTGATTCCCGCCCTAGAACCATCACACATCATGAGAGGTGGAAAGGTGTCATCTACAACCACCAATGGATGTACCTAATTGTAATTTTTATTGTAATGTATCGCTATTAATAATATCCAAAAACGCTTAGAAACAGATTTTTGATAACTGACTTAGTTTTTGAGTAATTATTAGGGAAAAGGTAAATTTTCTGTTGTATTCTTCCGCGACACTGCATGTCGCACCTACCAACGTCTCCGTAAGAGTGTGAAAAATAAAAATAAATTCAATAAATCCTCCGGCTACTACTGATCTGTGTAAACCTTTCAATGGTTTTCCCCGTGACTTCGCGTGCGTCAGAAACAAAATATGGTGTGCTAGGTTCGGATGAAAAAGCAATGGTCGGTCAAATATTGCTAACTAACTTTACACACAAAGTGAAACTGTGGGTGCATCGATAAAAGATCGACTTTATATTATGTACCATGCATTAGACTAATATTCATCGTAGTAATAAAATACATTAAAATAATATCTTAATCACACAACCTATTAAAATGTACTCACAGGAAGCAAAACCCATCAATTTCTTAGAGTTATACAAGCTAATATTGGTATCTAGTAGGTATGCTGAACAACGAATAGACAAGTGGAAAATTAAAAAATTTAAAACATCCACGACTTTTGTAGACTTGTAATTGAAAAAGGAATAAATATTTTTTTTGAAACTCCGCGACTAAAGGAAAGTACAAAAGGAAAGCGTTGATGGTGCTGTTTACCAGTTGTTGACTAATTCAATTTCTTGATACTTCTCATATACCGGCAGTGCCATCTGGTGTTCAATCACCGGAACAATTATCTACGTATATTATTTAATACAAAACTGTATCTAAATCGGTTCTGTTGTTTTTAAAATAAATGGGAACATTCGTTTGAACTCCAAATGTTTTTATGGCACCTCCTGGTGAGCGATATTTTTATCAACTATCTACGAACCATTGAAAATAAAAACCAAAACATTATACAGAATTTTTTATCTAAATCGGTCAAGCCGTTTTTAAAATAAATGGGAACATTGATGTGCACAAACAAACGAACAAAAATATTTTTTGCATTATTGGTTTGTGTGCACAATTTAACATACAAACAAACATAAAATCTCATCAACAAACTAATGTACAAACGGTCTCTCACCCTAAACGCATATACCCGTACTCCGTTCCGTCGTGGGTAAAAAAGTTAGTTTTGCGATTCGATAGGAAAAGTGACTACCACAGAAATAGTAATAATATAGATTTCTGTGGTGACTACCTATATGATTTTATTTACTTTGCAGTACGGAACCATTGGTGCGAGAGACCTACTCGCAATTGACACGCGACACATAACTCGTTCATAGGAATAAGGAAATCAATATTCGATTAAACGAGAAGATGAAAGAAGAAAGAAAGACGAGGAAAGAGTGCCAAAATCAGCCTGCACAAACCTCACCATGGCTTTAAATAGAGGCAAAACCATTAATTTCACCCCATGCTGATCTCGTTCTGCGTATATGCACTTTAAACTTTACCTTTGCCAAGTTAGTTGGGTACTTAAAACAACTTGGCGTTACTTAAGTTTGCGAATACTCAGCTAGTGTAGGTGAGTAAATATTTGAAGCGATTAAAACAGATACGGTTGCTTAGAAGTTCCGTAATTATTAACAAGCATAATTATGAAGCTTTCTTTATACACAGGTTTGCTGTAATTTATATTTTGATTTGACCAAAGCGGTTGGTATCGCTGAAATCTTCATGCAAAAGGTAAGTATCCCGTGTATAATTCCTTTTTGTATGAATTGAATTGAATTGAATTTTATTTATTTGTTGATTTAGAGCAGGCCTGCGGGGCTAGACAAAGTCACAGTCGTTTGGCGTTAACGCTAGTCGACAAAAATGTATGGACAAAACAAATGACGGTAGAAAAACCACGATAATAATAGTACTAAACACGCTGTTTTTGATAATTGACTACGACAACTTGAACGCTCGCTGGCGTTCTCGCGGACCTTGTAGATAACTTTAGCGTACTTCGCTTGACAATTGACAGCCGACAGTATCAAACACTACCTACTATAACGAAAACTGTGTTTCATTAATTTGTCTAATCTTATCTACATCAAACTTTTTCAAGAATATAAAAGGAAGCCATACACGGACAGCCACAAATGACGCCAT
This sequence comes from Coenonympha arcania, assembly GCA_036785405.1. Lineage (NCBI taxonomy): Eukaryota > Metazoa > Arthropoda > Insecta > Lepidoptera > Nymphalidae > Coenonympha > Coenonympha arcania. Next base: position 12,816,795 of record CM072066.1, on the reverse strand, counting down.
GAACAGCTAGATGTGGCCACATATGTAGCTGAAACGCTTTACAGCAACTTGTGGACGACGCGACGTTTGTGTCGGTAGCTTCTTCCTATTATCATAATGCTAACATAATGAACTCTGACAAAGAAGGAATCGCGGGTGGTGTTTAGTGTTGGCGTTTATAGTAGTGTTATTATCTCGCTGCAGACTTGGTCATAAATCTTTCGGGTGTTTCGCTTTTGTTGTTCTTTGTTGAATGCACAACTCAACAAAGAACAACAAAAGCGAAACACACGAATGATTTATGACCAAGTCTGCAGCGAGATAATAACACTACTATAGTGACCGGTGTGAGTCACAGGAAGTGAGCAGCGACCATTTGTAGCGTGTGACGGCCACATGCTTCAACCGTGTGCGGCGAATCTAATATAAAATGTATGAAAATCACTAACAAACTCAGATTATGATTTTATATGTAATACTAACCGCATTTTAAAAGTCAGCTTAAAATAACTGAACTTACCATTACTTGTTTGCATATCCCAATGTTTAATGTATGATCTATTCGTGAGCTATGTAAGGAGAACTTGCATGGGATTTCCATGCGTATTTCGACAGGTAAAAGGATCACACTGGCCTGCATCGCTTCGGCAGTCTACTTTTCACAGGTAGCCGAACGAAATTTCCATTTCTAATGCTTTTACGGTTTTTCTGGGTCTAGTTTTTTCATCCGTGAAACTATGTCAGGGTATACGCGATAAAATCCACAGCGAACATGAAAAATGACTTGTGTTTCAGTACATTACACTGTTATTTTTGCGAAGTATCGTCGTTTTTGATGCAATTGCTCTTTTTGCACTTTTAAAGGTAGATAAAAACAATAAATGTATTCGCGAATACTTAATATATTTTGTTTTTTGTATGCAGAGTGCATATTTTTTTTAAATTGCATGAGTAAATTAAAATTTGGAATTTTCAGTTCGTACAATTTTTGGTAGAGTTGAGGAACGATTTTTTTTCTATACTATTTTTATAATTTCCTAAGACTCTAAGAAGTTCTTTTTTGGTTGATAATACCCTTAAACTTAATATACCCGTATAACTGCCTCGTTCGTTTAGGGAAGGTTTTCTACCAGAAAATTCTTAGTAGCTACTAGCCCGGAGTTTTGTAATTGACGATGTTTCTACCCAGCACGTTTAAGCTGTCAGTCCTGCGCTTGGTCGGATTTTCTTCGTCGGCCGAGTTTCTTGCCAGTTCATCTCGATACACACCTGCTTTCCGAACCTAGCGGAGTTTAGACTTTCATATGAGCCTATTATTTATTTAGGCCTATGTGAAAAATTAAGATTTTAATTTTTATTTCTTACTAGCTTTTGCGCGCGGCTTTGCCCGCGGTAATTTCGATTTTTCACAAACCCAGAGATTCAGATTTTTCAAAAAACTAAATTTCCTTATCAACCTTAGCCTTTATACTTACTTTCTAGAAAGTAGCTTATGTGGTAATTATGGGATATCGTCTATCTCCATTCCAAATTTCAGCCAATCATTTCGGGACAAAAAGTAGACTTGTATTAATCCAAGTAACTATCTTTCACCACTTAAATTTCCAGCCAAATCGGTTCAGTAGTTATGGCGTGGAGGAGTAGTACTTCCCTCGCGTGAACTTCGTTTTTACACAAATTTTGCGGTAAACACGGATTTTCCAGAATAAAAAATAAGCTGTATAATAATCCAGGATATCTGCTATCCATATTACTAAATCATTTCTTTAGTTACAGCATAAAGGTATTTCTGACGCGAAAATTACGGTTTTTCACATATTTCTCGGAATCTATGGACATATCCGGAATAAAAGTAGCCTTTGTATCTCCACGATCTAATCTCTATCTAATAATCGATGTATCTGCACGATGTAATCTATCTCCATTCCAAATTTCAGCCAAGTCGGTTCAGTAATCGCAGCGTAAAGGATTTTTCTCCTGCGTGGAAATCAATTTTTCAAAAATCCCGTTAAACCATGGATTTTTTCGGGATGAAAAGTAAACTTAGTTCTAAATCATTACATAATTTTCCTTTGATCCAAATTTTTGTCAAATCGCTTCAGTAGTTACGGCGTAAAAGAGTTTTTCTCCCGCGTGAATTTTGGTTTTTCACACATCTCGCGGAAACCATTGATTTTTTCGGAATAAAAAGTAGCCTATTCATTAATCCAGGATATAATATTCTTTCCAAATATTCTTTCCAAATTTCAGTCAAGTCGGTTCAGTAATTACGGCGTGAACGATTTTAATCTGGCGTGGAATTCGATTTTTCAAATATCCCGCAAAAACCGCGTAATTTTCCGAGATAAAAAGTAACCTACGTGCTAGATCATTATATAATGGACCTCTAATTCAAATTTTAGCCTAATCGTTTCAGTCGTTGCGGCGTAAGGGAGTTTTTCTCCCGCAGGAATTTTGGTTTTTCACTCATCCCGCGGAAATCATGGATTTTTTCGGGATAAAAAGTAACCTATGTATTAAACCGGGATATAATCTACCTCTATCCCAAATTTAAGACAAATCGATTCAGAAATTGCGACGTGAAAGAGTATTTCCCCCGCGCGTATTTCTATTTTTTACAAATTTCGCGGGAACCATAGATTTTTGTGGGATAAAAAGTAGTCTATTTATTAATCCAGAATATAATTTAACTCTTGTTCAAATTTCAGCCAGTTCCGATCAGTAACTGCGGCGTGAAGGAGCATTTCTTCGTAATATCTTTGGACCCCCGTTTCACCCCCCTAGGAGGTAGTCTCGTTAGTAGGGGTGGAATTAAAAAATCGAGGAACTTTGTTATTTTTATCCAAAATCCTACTTACTGATTTTAATGAACATAACTTGAAAATTGACGGATTCCCATATACGTAAAATAAAATTCCTTATTTAACACCCTTAGGGGTAGAATTTCATAAAATCCTTTCTTAGTACACATCTAGGGTGTTAATAGAATATTCCCTGAAAATTTCATGTTTCTACGTTCAACCGTTTGGGCAGTAGCTTGTCCAAAAGCCAGCCAGCCGGGACCAAGCGTTTTCTGGTTTCAACCCCCTTTTTAGAGAGTTAGGGGTGAAATTTCCAAAATCCCTCGGACACCCATTCTCTTATTTTTATTCAAAAGTCTATATACCAATTTTCATTAATCTAACTTGAAAAATGAAGGACTTTCATACAAACCTAAATCCCTTATTTAACCCCCTTAGGGGTAGAATTTCAAAAAATCCTTTCTTAGCGAGCGGTTTGGGTTCACAAAGAATCTTCCCTGAAATTTTCAAGTCACTACGTTCAGCCGTTTGGGCTGTAGCTTGTCTGTCAGTCAGTCACTCAGGACAAAGCCTTTTATAGTTATAGATTAGATTTATGAAATAGAGAATGCACCCATGTTTGTGCGCACAATTATGTAGTGTAATATATTGTCTCACGCTGATAGAAAATCATTGCCGCATCGATCTGGAGGACATTATTATTATACCCGGGTAAAACGAATGGATATTTAAAAGTAAAGACCCGTGCGAAAACATAGCAAAAACCAATAATAAAATCCGGGTTGATTTCAGCGCGGTCACAGCATTGCGAACGTCAGTTTCAGTGCATTTTTAATAACGTACTTTGCAGTTCTCTTTGCTGATTTGGTTCCATCCCGCGCTGACGTCCCCGGCGGGTCGTGGGTCGTGACCGCGGCACAAACGAGACGATCTGCGCAAAGAATTTTTAAAACGCTGCTTAATTCCCCAGTAGTATGCTCCTGTACCGGTACTGCTTACGTATTATTTATGTTTTTGCTGTTGAACCAGTTGTTTACCTAACAGCTACCTGAATACATTGCTGTTAAACTTGGAGGCTAGTATAAGATACAATAATGCTAATCAATTCGATAGCGTTATACGGTTTCGGTTACTCCCGGCAGATTGTATGACCAAACCTATACGGCATTTGAGTCGTCTAATCTCTTTGTACGTACTGATTTTTTCTCGTTGCGTATAACTGTTCTGAGAGTTTCATAGATGAACTAAGAATTTTTAAAACCTTGCTCAGTTCCCCAGTAGTACGCTCCTGTACCGGTAGTGCTTACGTATTATTTATTTTTTTGCTGTTAAATCAGTGGATTGCCTAACAGCAACCTGAATACATAGCTGTCAAACTTGGAGGCTAGTATAAGATACAATAATGCTAATCAATTCGATAGCGTTATACATTTTCGGTTAGTCCCGGCATAGATTTGAGTCGTCTAACCTCTTTGTACGTACCTACTAATGTTTTCATAAGTAGGTATAAACGTATAACTGAGAGTTTCTGAGACTTTCATAGACGAACTAAGAACTTTTTGTCAAAAGTTCCAGCTTTTTTACTCACTATATTATAGTCACTAGATGTCAGGGCAAACCTTGTTCTGCCATTTAGGGGTATGAAACATACTTTACAACCTATTTTTAGACCTACCAAATGTGTACAATTTTTTCATAGAAATTGGTCAAGATGTTTTAAAGGAGTTTGGTTACAAACACTGTGAGTTGACACGATAATTTTATATACCTATTAGAGAAGAAAATCTTGCGATTTTAGTATGAAGAGCACAAGTCACTGACCACTGTATCCGGCAACATTACAAGCCATAAGTAATGAGACATTACATAATCCGATCAAAATGTTTATCCTTTCACATATTGAACTTGCCTGTAAGTCTAAATTATGAAATAGCAGACTCTACTGCCACACAGGAAAGCACCTATTGCACCGAGAAGAACGGATAAGAAACTCGACCCTTGCTCCTTGCTTATAGAAACACAGCAAGCACAGCAAGTAATATTGAAAAGCCTGTCACTGTCGTTTTCGAACCCAACACTGCAGTAAGTAGGTATTTGCATTGAACATGTAACTTGTATAGTTTCAATGTAAGCATTAAACTTTCCAGCCGTCCAGTTCTAAATTATGTTGGCGGGAGACGTCGCAGCTTTTAAAGTACTTTTAGCTGTAGTCGAATGAAAGAAAAACGACCAAACCTCTTGAACATTTTACTTTTATTTTATTGTCTTGTGTAATCCTTTGCTTTTTAAAATTTGTGTACACTTTATTGATACTTTAGGTACTTGACAGATTTGCAGAAGTGTTTATTTAAAGTATAATATTTCGTTTATTAACCGACTTCAAAAAAAAGGAGGAGGTTCTCAATTCGTCGGAATCTTTTTTTTTTATTTTTTTTATTTTTTTTATGTATGTTCCCCGATTACTCGAAGATGCGTGGACCAATTTAGAAAATTCTTTTTTTGTTTGAAAGGGTATAGTTCACAGATGGTCCCATTGTCACCAAGTCAGGATCTGATGATGGGATCCTGGAAAAATCGAGGGAACTCTTCAAATTTTATAAGCACACTTGAAGTGATTTGGGTATTGTTTAAAAGAGTAATTTTTTCCAGGTTGTATTATGATCATCAGGTCGGGATCTGATGATGGGATCTTGGTAAAATCGAGGGAACTCTTCAAATTTTGCTAGTATACTTGAAGCGATTTAGTTATTTTTTATAGTTACTATTGCATTTCCTAGCAGTCATCAAGTAATGACTGTATTCATCAAGTCAGAATCTGATGATGGGATCTTGGAGAAATTGAGGGAACTCTTCAGATTTTAGAAGCATACTTCCAGCGATTTGGGCATTTTTTCCAATACCTTGCGCATTACTTGTTTTCCACTAAAAAGTAAAAAATAAAATGGAAAATTCTTTCCAAAAAACCAACTTCAAATGCCACTACAAAGAGTGAAATAATTTTTAATGTACACCAATTCGAAGTCGGGCAATGTTTCGTTCATTCACTAATAGTCCTCCGTATTGACGATAATTTTGTCGTTTCTTTGCACATTAAGGTTAATAATACGAAGGACTATTAATGATTGAACAAAACATTGCCCGACTTCGAATTGGTGTACATTAAAAATTATTTCACTCTTTGTAGTGGCATTTGAAGTTGGTTTTTTGGAAAGAATTTTCCATTTTATTCCAGCATTGAACGTCCGTCGGCTGAAACGAACGAAGTATATTCGATTTTGTGTTTCTTCTTTCAATGTAAAATTACTGATGACAGGGAAGTAGATACAAAACGCGGTTTAACTATTCCACCGCTATTCTACATTTTTAACCGACTTCAAAAAAAGGAGGAGGTTCTCAATTCGTCGGAATCTTTTTTTTTTTATGTATGTTCCCCGATTACTCGAAGATGCGTAGACCAATTTCGAAAATTTTTTTTTTGTTTGGAAGGGTATAGTTCACAGATGGTCCCATAGTCATCAAGTCAGGATCTGATGATGGGATCCTGGAGAAATCGAGAGAACTCTTCAAATTTTATAAGCACACTTGAAGTGATTTGGGTATTGTTTGAAAGAGTAATTTTTTCCAGGTAGTTTTATGGTTATCAGGTCGGGATCTGATGATGGAATCTTGGTAAAATCGAGGGAACTCTTCAAATTTTGCGAGTATACTTGAAGCGATTTAGGTATTTTTTATAGTTACTATTGCATTTCCTTGCAGTCATCAAGTAATGACTGTATTCATCAAGTCAGGATCTGATGATGGGATCTTGGAGATATTGAGGGAACTCTTCAGATTTTAGAAGCATACTTCAAGCGATGTGGGCATTTTTTCCAATGCCTTGCGCATTAGTTGTTTTCCACTAAAAAGTATAAAATAAAATGGAAAATTCTTTCCAAAAAACCAACTTCAAATGCCACTACAAAGAATGAAATAATTTTTAATGTACACCAATTCGAAGTCGGGCAATGTTTCGTTTATTCACTAATAGTCCTTCGTATTGTCAATAATAATGTCATTTCTTTGCACATCAAGTTTTATAATAAGAAGGACTATTAATGATTGAACAAAACATTGCCCGACTTCGAATTGGTGTACATTAAAAATTATTTCATTCTTTGTAGTGGCATTTGAAGTTGGTTTTTTGGAAAGAATTTTCCATTTTTACATATATACATATTCGTATGTACATAAACAGATAATCAATATCGGTCGTATTTATTTACTTATTATTCTAGAGGAGCTATGGCGGAAATAAGTCAAGGAAAATCCTGGATATCTTGTTTCAAAGAATAATAACTACCACGCTTCACACTTAATACCTTTTTCTCGGAACCAAGTTTTTATGTTTGATTGAAAGTTCTACAAATTGGAAAAAACAAATCACACCAGAATAACCATGAACATTATAGAATTAAAACAGAATTAAAACAAAAAGTAATGAAATTCAATTTGGATTGATACCTTTTTACTTATCCTTATCACACGATATTAAATATATAAATAATTAAATTATATAAATCGATTTATTCAAAGGAATCTATAAGATTTCCGAACAATACTTTATGTACCTTAACATTGAATCGTATATTTATTCTTTCTTCTTCTTTCTAATTCTCGTCCCAATTTTTGTTATTAAACTCCTCCGAAACGGCTCGACCGATTGTCATGAAACTTTCTGTGTTAAGGTCTGAGAGTAGGTCGTAAGCTATTTTTATATCCCTAATCTCAAAACAACGGTTCAGCTAGTAACTTAATAAAATGTACCTAAGGATGAATTTCTCATCGATCTCCTTGATGTCATAGGTAAAAACATGTTTCACGCATCGCATCTCTTTCAATAGCTACTCTTTGCTGAAGTGCGTTGGCAACAATCGTGTTGAGATGGTCTTCATACGTAGCATGTTAGAACACATTAGTTATTTTCGAAGTCGGTTAGATAAAAACGAGTAAGGACGGGACCAAGTATCGTTCACACGTGTACACAAAATTTTTTTGTTATTTTAAAGAGAAATCTCGAAGTTGGGAATAGCAAACTGCAATAAATATAAAACACAGAAACGTAAAAAGGCAATAACTTAGATAAAATGTGTTTAAAGTTGGCAGTTCCCAGGAAATGGTACAATAGAAAAAATTAAAACCAAGACGTCTAAGTGCCATCGTAAGCCGATATTCTTTCTACTTTATTGTTTTAAAATAAACAGACTCAAGTCGTTAGAGGTAATAAATAATACCCGACAATATTAACCCGAGACCAAATTTTAAAATCTCTTACAACGTGACGAATGATGACAGATGCTTTAGAAAGTTAAGATTTTGGGAAAAAAACCCACCATCCCAGTTGCTTTCGAGGAAAGGAGGCAGGGCCTTGATTTTGAAAAGGGGCGTTGCAATGCTGCTTCGCGGTCATTGGGTTAAACTTAAGACATATAAACGAATTGGCCAATCATGTGTATGGATAATTCTGCGAGAACCTTTCAGGGGCGAAATGGGAGGAGAAGACGCGGGCGCATGGAGGGATGGACTGAGGAGTCAAGGAGACAATCGCGATCGAGTCGGCAGACGGGCCACAAGTCTTCGAATATTTGTAAATTGCGACGCGTAAAGTCAATTCTGTTTAGCATACAAAATTCAATCTCTACCAAGTCATTATTTGTAACTTAACATGTTTTAATTTAATATAAGTTGAATTTAAATTCTCAAAAAGCCTTGAAATAAAGTGGTTAGTGGAACGCTGAGCTCCTGCGCTGTATTCGGTAAAGTACACTTTCAAATTTTGTTTAAGTGTTTAAGTTAAGGTTCACAAATTAATCTTATATTTAATTCAATCAGTAACGACTTATAGCCGTTTAATGCGGGGTAAATATGGACCTAGACGCTAGCGTGAATGCTAAAGCACAGTTCGATGGGAGAAGTAACACTATAAAATGCATTGGTCCATTATTGATAATATATTGTTGGCATTATATTTAAATAAATATCACATCCCTCTTTTCTTTTATAATGCATAAAGGTGCCTGGAGTGTAATTATACTATACCAAAATAATCACGGGCTATTGCCCGAGATATTCAAGAAATAAGTATAAATTGGGACAATAAAGGTGAATTACCAAGTAAAGTTATTTAAAATGTGAACCTTAGTTTGACGCACTTAAGTTATATAGAATACTTAATGTCTAGAATTGTTTATGTGTGTCTTAACTTTTTTTTTTTTCTCGATTCCGATGATTCATATTAGTGCGCATGTGTGTATATACTTTACATATAAGGTGTAAACTAGTTAGGTATAAGTGATCGGAGAGTTTTTGACTTAGGCAAGCCGTTTTCTCTCCTAATTAGCATGATCTAGGAACGGGGTTGCCTGGTTAAATGCATACCGAAAGGTCGGCATTTAATCTAAATAATAATACAGTTTCTCTTTTCTTTTCTACTCAATGTCGAGTAAACAAATAATTAATATTTCAGTAATTAAAGCAGACCTTTTATCAACTACTATTTTCTTTTATTGCTACAATTAACTACCTTATCCTTAGAGATTTATTAAAGGAGACTTATGTGCACTGAACCTTATCAGGTACTATAGGATATGCAAACCTAATTAATGTTATGAAAGCAAACAAACATTATAAGTGATTTGTGCTAAAGACTACAAAAATAATCCTCCAATAATAAGCTTTCTCTCACATATCTAGCTCTTAATCACGATTCTTTAGCTCTTGAAGAATGAGGTTAAATAAACTATAAAGCTTAGTGCTTTAAATTAAAACTATTGAGTCAATTTCTAGATAAGACCTTGAGATACAGAATTTTACCTCATGAAAAGTAAACCAATTATCTATAAGACATTTGAGATTGAGCAATTCTAAAAGGCTAGTTCACTCATAGCGCAGTCGAAGGAATTTCGACCTTATTTACCTTGCATAAATATTAAATAGCGCTGAACTGTTCCAAGACTTACGATAGCTTTAGTAGAAACAATAGAGTACCTTCCTAATATAATAGACCTTCATCCGACGCGAGAGCAGCGGCGCTGATAACAAAGGGACTGAGCCTACGCGCATCGAAGGGTAAGTCAGGTAGGTTCCTTTGGACATTGTGATTTATAAAATGTACGTGGCGTAAGTGAAGTTATTAATTGATATATTTTATAATGTGCGTTGGGTTACACGTCAGTTTAAATCGCCGGCGGCGGAGGTTGAGCGTACCAACACATGCCCCTCTCTTACAGATGTGACCTCCGACTTTCAATTTGGCCAGATTGAACTAAACAAAGAAATATAATACAAATATAAAAATCCATGGTACATTCGGGGAAGGCTCATAGCCTATAAAATAGCCTCGTCCAATAGGACTTGAGGAAGCTGACACTTCGCAGTGTATATTAGGAGGTCAAAAATCTGTCCCCGAAAATCCGGTGTACGGACCCTGCTTCCAGGGCGTAGGATATCCCTAACGCTGGAACACTCCGGTCGGATTGAATGGATATCAAATCCATACAATAGAGTCCATCAATCAATCTAAAATTGCCACGCGTAACTTCAAATCTCGCGCGTTAAAATTGTGCCTACTGAGTTAGTAAAAGCGATAACGGTTTTGGGATAACAAAGAGTCGAGTTTCGCCGAAGATGGGCGAGGTGCAATGTTAGATTGTATTGTGACAAAGTCTATTGTTTTACTCTGAGCGCATGTAACCCATTGTTACGCAGTTTAGCTCTAAATCGAAAATAACAATCACCGATAGCCACATGCATTTAATTTCACAGTGAGATTGCTTACTGAGAAAAATACAGGATACGAAGTCATTTATTTAATCACTTAATCACTTCCTCTCGAATGCTAAAATTGACGCTAATTTTGAAAAGATATTTACTTAATTTGAGACTACAGGTTTCCTCACATGTACTCAGCCACATAAAATAATTAACTAGACGATCTCACGAGCGTGTACCATCACATAAATTGGTGCCGCGTGACCAGAATTTCAGTTACGTATTCGAAATATCGATACGACTGATTTATATCGAAAAAAAAAAATACACAACGTAGGAATCGTGACTAGGTATGTGAGGAAATAAAGCAAAACAAAAAAAAAAATCTCCTAAGTAACTAAGCAAAGAAAGGGTTAAGACACACTGTGCATGTTATTGTATAAAATATGTTATACTTTCACTTTATAGGAAGAGCTGAGATAAGCAGTATAATTTATAAATGTAAAGTTCACAGGATTTTCAAGGAGAAGATTGATTACGCTGTGCATGTTACTGTATAATACACATGTGTTACATCTATTTATGTATAGGGAGAGCAGAAATAAGCAGTATATTTTATTTATTTAGCAAGGAGAAGATTGACTGCACTGAGCATGTTAGTGTATAATACACATGTGATACATTTATTTATGTATAGGGGGAGCAGAGATAAGCAGTGTGTTTATAAATGTACGATTTACAGGGATCTCCGGGGAGATTGACCGCAGTGACCGAGACATTACTTCTGCTTTTATTTCTTAAATTTAATTCTCAGAACTTTAGAAATTCATAAGAATCAGTATATACCCCTTAATAATAAGAAACAGTACAAGCTTTCAAGCATCTGGTGTCATTGTTAAGTTGGCTTTGCGTTGCTACGAAGAAAAAAAAAAGGGCTTTCTGTCGGGTTTATGAAAGACGCACAAGTTGAAACAAATAATTTTAACATTTAGCGAAGTTGAGCGAGTAAATAATAAGTATACGTTTTAAAATCGGACTAGGAAGGATGTCAGCAGGTAGAAAAGACCGTAGTACAAAGCAGGCAGCTGCGGACCGACCGAGGTTTAGCACGGTAGGAACAAGCGAGCAAACAAAGACCATAGGGAGAACGACATTAGAGTCGATTTTACAAAGATTCAATGATTTCGAGGAGAAATTGCGATCGCTGGGTTCGAATCCTGGTACGATATTGAATGGAAGCGAAAGTGTTACGTCACATGATAAGGTTAGGGTGGAACGAAATGCAGGTGACGAGATTAGCAGACAGGTATCTAGTTTGGATTCTGCGGGTTCTAGTACAACACATTCTGCGATTCGGAACTTATATGTGGTACAACCTTCGGTTAGCAGACCGAAATTCGATGGAAAGCCGTACTTCAACCCTATTATATTTTTAGAGCGATTAAAGAAGTATATACGGGCTGTAAATGGGATGGACCGCGAGTTTGATATAGCATTAAGATGTATAACTGGGCGCGCGCGTAAGATTATGCCATTATATTCAAAAAAATTGGGTTACGTTCGCCGACTTCGAGGCAGATTTTAGGCGAAACTTCTGGACCGAGCAGATTCAAGAATCTGCGAAATATAGGTTGATTAATACAATTTATACGAGTGATTCGGAAATGACTATGACCGAACACTTTGCCAAGCAGGCTGAAATAATGCAGTCGCTATCTATTCCATTTAGCGAGCGAGACTTAGTAAATTCTATTATGCGACACTATGAAATAGGTATACAACGGTTATGGTTCACTAGTACTGAGGAAGCTAGCGTCATAAACGGAGCGAAATTTCTAAGAAGCTTAGAACAAAACATATTTCAGAGGCAAGGGGGAGTCGCGCGAGGTATTGTAGGTAGTGGGTTCAAAGGATTAAGATACAATGAGTTGCGGATGGCGCGTACAACTGTTCCGAAAATTTCAACTTACAATTGGGCTAGTAAAAGAAACTCAAACTCAAAACTCAAAACGAGGAGGCGTGGTCATCGTCGAGATCGGTTTGGTTATGGAGCGAATTTAAATTAACTTACACTGTCTGAAACTGAACGGGTCAGACCAGGTTATTACTTTCGTAAAGGATAACAAGAACTCTATTTCAACGTAAAATGTGGGGGAGAAAAATTCGAAAAAAAAAAAAACTAAGGTTCCGATAGCGTAGTGGTGTGTAGAACGGGAAATAAAGAGATATTGGAGCGTGAAAGGATAAGCGTAGCTTATAAGATTCTTACGAAAAATAGGTGGAAGCCGGGACAAGCTTTAGGTGTCGGCGAATTAAAACTGAGCGGACGTGAAAAGGTAGAACGAGAGCGGAGAATATGGTTACCAATCAGAAATTGATAGCTTAGAAATCTTATTGGAAAGTCAGTCTAGCAACATGCTAAGAAGCAACTAGGTAGACACTGCATATAATATTGGGTTGAAGCGAGATTAAACGTGTGTACAATGTGTCACAAATTGGTTATTCTTAATCTAAGTTACCAAAAGTATGTGTGAGATTGTACGTTTAAAGCTAAAGTGCACTACGGAATAACTATGGAGTCATACGACTCGAATCTTAATGGATAATATTACTTTAACTGGAATCGCGATCCCAGTAATTCAAATACAGGGAGCATTTGGTTCATGGAGTGAGAATACGAATCGGTTAGCAGTGATAGAATTTTAAGTAGATAATATTTATTTGAGACAACTGTGCTGATTATTCGACGGTTACCTAGGTCGCCGATATTAGTATATGAATGATTTGGACGAGTGTAGGGAGTGGTAAACTGCGATAACAAATGAACATTGGAAATCGGACATTTAGGTATTAGGTATTGCGTAAGATTAGATTCGGAATAAGATATAGAGGTCTGGGGGAGAGTTGAATGATATCACGATTGATTTAATATTAAATTTAAATATTAGGCTGGAAGAGCATAGTTTATCGAGAAAGGGAGACGGGCCGGTGCAAATCAAACGGGTATGCACCTGGACGAGTCGAATTTAAGTAGTAAACAAAGGAACTGTTACTACCTGTGTTAGACAAGAAAAAAAAAGGTATTTACTCACAAATAAGGATAACGAGCAGATGCGGGCACCTTATTGAGTTGGTAGACGAAGCGCCTTATGCAAAGTACAGTTATTCGGTATTTTTGGCGTATAGGTGTCGGGAAAAGAAGGAATTAGAAAGTTAGGTTTTATTTCCACTCACATTTACAAAAAACGAGATGGGTCAAGTAGACTCTTATTGGTAGCGTGGGAGCTGAATAAGAAAATGGTAGGAGTTGCGGACTCGTCACCACTAACAACCGAGGTTTTACAATAGTACCGGGGTAGATTACATCAGGTTAATTGAATTAAATGGTGCTTATTCCCAAATACTATTGTATCCAGATTCGCGGAAATACACGGATATTTCCTTATGGAGAGAATCATACAAGGTAGTGTACTTTTCTCAAAGGATTAAAACCATCCCGAGTGAGATAATTAGTCAAGCGAGAACAATAGGTACACTCGAATCAAAGTGTTACACACTGAAGGAAGGGGTTCTTTATCAGACAGATATACAAAAAAGTCTGCTATAAGATTAAATTTACCTAAGAAATTATAACGAGATTTGATTATTAGTATATACGAGAAGATATTGATATTATAGAATATTGTTTTAATTAATTAAAACAATATTTTTTATGGACTACCTATTTTGTAATTCATTGACGTTCTTGTATTTTTATAGACATTAAGCAATGATATTATATATGACGGAATATGTATGTGACTCAGTTCGGAATAAAGGCTATGTTTATTTTATTTTATTTTTATATACGAGGAGATAGGTCATTATCGGACATCACAAGGTTTACGCTTTAACGAAGCGCCGTTACTATTTCTCTAGTAAGCCACGCATTATAGGAAAAGTTTTGAGAGCATACGAGAATATGTCTAAAATCTAAACACACATTAGGATAGGATAGGTTAGGTTAGGTATTAGCAAGAGAAATAGGAGAGAGAATTATTTTGTGATATTAGCGAACATTAGGGACCATTGCGGGAAATTCGTATTCAAAACATCTTCGTGATGCTGGATGTTTATAGTGAACTGATCTGATTATATCCACTACGCCAGGCGAGTGGTAAGACGACGTTCACTTGTATTAACAAGTTTCTCATGCAAATTAAAGGTTAAGTCATTTTGCTCCGAATAACGGATCAAATTTTACTTCGATTATTTTCGAGACAGGTGTTCGACGGTTAGGTATAGCTTAACGCATACATCCGTCAGAAATCTACGCCTACGACAAAGGGAGTAAACTAAGAGCTTAGATAGATTATTCCATTACGTATTATAGCAAATCGCATTGCTAGGTGTCGAAACGGACAAAAGAAACTCGGAGGTGTTGACACCGATCTCTCGAAAGCGAGTAACTCGGCTCTTACAAAAACTGGGGCTCGTACTGTTGCCTTTATCACACTTGGAAGTAGATAACAAACATAGGTACAGGGCGTTAAGGATTAGAAAAAAAAAAATTTTTATAGACATAGGTTTGACGTCACCTAAAGAAGGGGAAAATATATTTTAAACCAGCCTTGTATATAGGTAGGAACATAGGTATGTTAGGCGTTTCAAAATCTATTTTGGGGGAGAATGAGATGGTCTTCATACGTAGCATGTTAGAACACATTAGTTATTTTCGAAGTCGGTTAGATAAAAACGAGTAAGGACGGGACCAAGTATCGTTCACACGTGTACACAAAATTTTTTTGTTATTTTAAAGAGAAATCTCGAAGTTGGGAATAGCAAACTGCAATAAATATAAAACACAGAAACGTAAAAAGGCAATAACTTAGATAAAATGTGTTTAAAGTTGGCAGTTCCCAGGAAATGGTACAATAGAAAAAATTAAAACCAAGACGTCTAAGTGCCATCGTAAGCCGATATTCTTTCTACTTTATTGTTTTAAAATAAACAGACTCAAGTCGTTAGAGGTAATAAATAATACCCGACAATATTAACCCGAGACCAAATTTTAAAATCTCTTACAACGTGACGAATGATGACAGATGCTTTAGAAAGTTAAGATTTTGGGAAAAAAACCCACCATCCCAGTTGCTTTCGAGGAAAGGAGGCAGGGCCTTGATTTTGAAAAGGGGCGTTGCAATGCTGCTTCGCGGTCATTGGGTTAAACTTAAGACATATAAACGAATTGGCCAATCATGTGTATGGATAATTCTGCGAGAACCTTTCAGGGGCGAAATGGGAGGAGAAGACGCGGGCGCATGGAGGGATGGACTGAGGAGTCAAGGAGACAATCGCGATCGAGTCGGCAGACGGGCCACAAGTCTTCGAATATTTGTAAATTGCGACGCGTAAAGTCAATTCTGTTTAGCATACAAAATTCAATCTCTACCAAGTCATTATTTGTAACTTAACATGTTTTAATTTAATATAAGTTGAATTTAAATTCTCAAAAAGCCTTGAAATAAAGTGGTTAGTGGAACGCTGAGCTCCTGCGCTGTATTCGGTAAAGTACACTTTCAAATTTTGTTTAAGTGTTTAAGTTAAGGTTCACAAATTAATCTTATATTTAATTCAATCAGTAACGACTTATAGCCGTTTAATGCGGGGTAAATATGGACCTAGACGCTAGCGTGAATGCTAAAGCACAGTTCGATGGGAGAAGTAACACTATAAAATGCATTGGTCCATTATTGATAATATATTGTTGGCATTATATTTAAATAAATATCACATCCCTCTTTTCTTTTATAATGCATAAAGGTGCCTGGAGTGTAATTATACTATACCAAAATAATCACGGGCTATTGCCCGAGATATTCAAGAAATAAGTATAAATTGGGACAATAAAGGTGAATTACCAAGTAAAGTTATTTAAAATGTGAACCTTAGTTTGACGCACTTAAGTTATATAGAATACTTAATGTCTAGAATTGTTTATGTGTGTCTTAACTTTTTTTTTTTCTCGATTCCGATGATTCATATTAGTGCGCATGTGTGTATATACTTTACATATAAGGTGTAAACTAGTTAGGTATAAGTGATCGGAGAGTTTTTGACTTAGGCAAGCCGTTTTCTCTCCTAATTAGCATGATCTAGGAACGGGGTTGCCTGGTTAAATGCATACCGAAAGGTCGGCATTTAATCTAAATAATAATACAGTTTCTCTTTTCTTTTCTACTCAATGTCGAGTAAACAAATAATTAATATTTCAGTAATTAAAGCAGACCTTTTATCAACTACTATTTTCTTTTATTGCTACAATTAACTACCTTATCCTTAGAGATTTATTAAAGGAGACTTATGTGCACTGAACCTTATCAGGTACTATAGGATATGCAAACCTAATTAATGTTATGAAAGCAAACAAACATTATAAGTGATTTGTGCTAAAGACTACAAAAATAATCCTCCAATAATAAGCTTTCTCTCACATATCTAGCTCTTAATCACGATTCTTTAGCTCTTGAAGAATGAGGTTAAATAAACTATAAAGCTTAGTGCTTTAAATTAAAACTATTGAGTCAATTTCTAGATAAGACCTTGAGATACAGAATTTTACCTCATGAAAAGTAAACCAATTATCTATAAGACATTTGAGATTGAGCAATTCTAAAAGGCTAGTTCACTCATAGCGCAGTCGAAGGAATTTCGACCTTATTTACCTTGCATAAATATTAAATAGCGCTGAACTGTTCCAAGACTTACGATAGCTTTAGTAGAAACAATAGAGTACCTTCCTAATATAATAGACCTTCATCCGACGCGAGAGCAGCGGCGCTGATAACAAAGGGACTGAGCCTACGCGCATCGAAGGGTAAGTCAGGTAGGTTCCTTTGGACATTGTGATTTATAAAATGTACGTGGCGTAAGTGAAGTTATTAATTGATATATTTTATAATGTGCGTTGGGTTACACGTCAGTTTAAATCGCCGGCGGCGGAGGTTGAGCGTACCAACACATGCCCCTCTCTTACAGATGTGACCTCCGACTTTCAATTTGGCCAGATTGAACTAAACAAAGAAATATAATACAAATATAAAAATCCATGGTACATTCGGGGAAGGCTCATAGCCTATAAAATAGCCTCGTCCAATAGGACTTGAGGAAGCTGACACTTCGCAGTGTATATTAGGAGGTCAAAAATCTGTCCCCGAAAATCCGGTGTACGGACCCTGCTTCCAGGGCGTAGGATATCCCTAACGCTGGAACACTCCGGTCGGATTGAATGGATATCAAATCCATACAATAGAGTCCATCAATCAATCTAAAATTGCCACGCGTAACTTCAAATCTCGCGCGTTAAAATTGTGCCTACTGAGTTAGTAAAAGCGATAACGGTTTTGGGATAACAAAGAGTCGAGTTTCGCCGAAGATGGGCGAGGTGCAATGTTAGATTGTATTGTGACAAAGTCTATTGTTTTACTCTGAGCGCATGTAACCCATTGTTACGCAGTTTAGCTCTAAATCGAAAATAACAATCACCGATAGCCACATGCATTTAATTTCACAGTGAGATTGCTTACTGAGAAAAATACAGGATACGAAGTCATTTATTTAATCACTTAATCACTTCCTCTCGAATGCTAAAATTGACGCTAATTTTGAAAAGATATTTACTTAATTTGAGACTACAGGTTTCCTCACATGTACTCAGCCACATAAAATAATTAACTAGACGATCTCACGAGCGTGTACCATCACAGTGTTTACCAAGCCCACACGATCCGGGAATTTGGGGATTAAGGAGCAACTTCGACGCACATTAGCCGTACCAATCAATATCCCCGTACGAAGGATACAGTGGATAAAAATACCAAGAAAACCTATCGACGATACAAAAACTCATTAATTATAGATGAAAAAACACTCAGATAAATTCACGCAATCCAAAGAAGTACAATTAAAAAATTCAAAGACAAATTAATATCATCACCATCTCAACTAGTCCCATCTTCAAATTGAAGTTTGGCGGTCAATTTTCGGAAAGCCCCTGTATCTTTTGTTGCCTCTTTCTTGCCATCTGGTAACAGAAGCTGGCTGCTATTATTCGCAACGAATCCGCCTAGCAGTTCAGCGCTAAAATGCAGCCAGTATTCTTGGCACCATTCCACGCGGGCAATACTTGCACAGTAATTAGACTAAGTTATCGGTAACTTTTATTGTAACATTTTCAATAAAGTATGAAAAGCTATTTCATATTTTTAAGATATCTCGTGAAGATGATGGAAGCATATCCCTATCATTCCAAGAATTCTTGTCATTTAAGAATTCTTCAATGGTTAAGACACCCTGATTTAAAAGATGATTTTAGACAGTGAATTTTAAACCTGTGGAAAGGTAAGTCCAAGTAAATTAAACAATTTTGCAAAAGACCACATAAGTAGCAAATATCACTTTTATACAAAAGCTCCAAATCTCGGGACCGGATATTGCCAGCCCTATGGGACCCCGTAGCTTTACCTACGTTATACGTATCGACCCGAATGTTTTGTATAAACTCCTTTATTTGACTAACCTCTGTTGTTCCGACTTCGACGTACTGTTTTTATTAGTCTTACGATTATTTGATTTTGCGTTATTTTACTATTAATATTATATTTGAACTAAATGTATTCGAAACGAATATTTATCGTTTGTAATTAAACGACAGCTGTGCTATTCTGCAAAAATACTTATAGCAGCGACGAGCTAACAGCTATTGCTTCCGTCAGTTATGCAGCCAAGGCGACAATTGGCTGCTGATGGCTGCGTTGCTATGGTTACCGTCGATGGGTGGCCGCTGTACAATTTTATTTTTTCGAGAATAGCACCCCAGTTTTGAGTTTGTAATATGTCGCTGTAGTAAAGATTTAATATTACCTGCATCCAATAGGAATGGATGTTAATAGAGACTAAAACGAAACAAACTTATATAGAAAAAGTTTAAAAAGAAAGAATTTTTAATGCGAAACCATTTTTTAAACACTACAAGTAATAACTTGACTATTCATTAATTGAGATAATCTCAATGCAGCTGATGTTATCGTTCCAACTTGTTAGGGGGCTAAATTTACTCGTGACGGTTGCTACACAGAATCGCATAGGAACGCTAAATCGCTTGGCAGTGCGTCTATGCCGGCATAGTTTGGTACCAAGCTGCAGCCAAAGCCAATTGGTTCGTGCGGACGGGAATGAACCCTGGGAGTTGGGACCTTACACTCTCATCCAAGCCCTTTGCAGCCAACTAAACCAGGGAGATCGTCAATTAAGGGAGCTAAAATTTTATATTAATAAAGAAAGAAAGAAAATTTAATTAATATACTTACCCCACTGGTAGCATTCATATGCTAGTAATAAAAGACGTGGACGAAATTCCAAGCTGGTACGTGGAGGTTTTGAAATAAACGAATGAATTAATGAAATGAAAATACTGTCTAGACGTGCAGTCTCTATTAGTTTTGGTCCAGTTCTAAAACAAAACTGAAACTAGCAGAACTTTGCTACACGTAACCTTGAGCAGTGATAGTGTAGATATATCATAACCTAGAGTTTTAGAATAGATTTTTAGGGATTATTTACATGAATCAAATCCTTGGGAGAATAGTGAACTGCTGTAACCATACTAAATCAATTAGTTTTTAAGAGCTACATGGATAGATGAGTTTGTTGTGAGCTTCTTCTCAGTATAGGACGCGTTAGAACCCTCATAAACTTACTTCTAGTTGACTAGTAAATATCACCACATACAATATGTAACATATTATATCACAAATCTCTTATTGACCTTTGACAAGAACCTGTACGTTAGGACAATGTGAAATAAAGATTTATTTATTTAAAAAATCAACGGTCATAGTGTCTCGGGACGACGACGCAGTGCAGCACAACGAACGACATTGCAATACAATGACCTGAGAAAAAGTAATACACCAAAATAGTGAAATAGCAGAACCACCGTGGTTTAGAAGGCAAAGTGATGCGATCGCTAAAAAAATATTTTGACCCGTTCAAGATACAACTCTTCCGCAACAATGAACTCTCAGTTCATTTATCTTACCTTACATTTACACTCCCCCTTGTTTTATAATTCTATTTGTAAAGCTCTTTTGCAGAGTATATAAATCGCTGCCGGGTGAGGTGGCAATTTTTAGCTCATCGCTTGTGGTAATTTGTGCTTTCGTTCAAGTTTTTGTTAGCATGTCTTTTGCGAGTGGTACTAGTGTTCTTTTAGTAGGAAGAATGTAATATTGATGAGTTCATATTAGCAGTGTGTTTTAATTAAAACTCTTATTTCTGGGTTGCGTGTTGGATTATGTGTCTCTCATTCTGAGAGGAGAACTCTGAGGGAGAACTATTTATTAGCAAGTTTAAATAACACATTTTTCTTTACGAACTAATAAATACAGAAAAAATTGTATCTTTATTACAGCGCATTAGGATAGCAATAACACAGGACCTTTCAATAATAAGTAATAGGTTATTCAATTATTTCGTTCGGGTCATTTGATGGCTTGTACCTATACTTCAATGTATATAGCAAAGGACGATGGTCATTATAAGGAGGCCAATGATCCCTCGTGTATTCGTAAAGGATATTCAAATTTCAAATCTCAGGGTTGGCTTTCTGTAACATTGTGGTTTTACTATTTCTTATTTGTGTAAGTAGGTATAAGAAATATTTCCATTTTCAATATTAGTACTTAATCTTGCGCTTATTACTGGTTAAGGGTTATGGATTATGATTGGGAGGATTCACACGATTTTGCGAACAAACAAACAAAGTCCTTTAGCGTAGTTATAAATAAAATTATTTCTTGTAGTTGTTTCAAAATCATTGATTGTTTTGTATTTTGCATGTGCATATTAGGCAATTTATACTGACATCTGTGTTGTTTAATTTTCCATCGCCCGAGTTTTAATATTAAAAATACGGAAATGGCTATTTTAACTTCCACGGCATTTAGCATTCGACAAAGCTCTGATTAAAATGCTCGTTCGCCCGTGAAGGGATCTCGAAATATTAAAATTGTTCGTCAAAATATTATCGTTCATATTAGCAAAGTTTGCGAGTTTCAAGTTTCAGTCGTTAATGGCGAAATGACATCAAATATTTTTAATACGGAATTTCAAGTCAAGCTTTGAAATGGGAGGCGGCCAAGGCAGCAATAAAAAGGGAATTTCAAAGTTACCTAATACTTATGCACCTAAGGTTTTTTTTATTTCACTGAGCTGGAAATTAGTTCTCAGCGTTCTTAAAGTGAGACTTTAAAAACAAAAAAAAACACTATCCTATTCTTATAACACAGCCCACAGGATCTTATTCGAACTAAGCTGACGTGGCTATACTCATCTGTTTAACTAAGTGAGGCTTAAGTCATGGCTTTACATAAAAATCGCATGCCAAATTCTTTGGTAGTCATTTTTTTATAACAACAACTTGCTTGTGTACGGGAGCTAGCAACGTTTGAAAAGTAAGAATTTTAGAAGTGCTGATTTTGTGATATGTCGTCCTTCTTGCACTTTCGGTTAGAGTCGGGGCCATCTGGAAGCCGAAAGCCGTTGCGTTCATTAATGCGCATCCTTGGTCTGTCCAGGTGTTGCAGCTTACGCCTCCATAATGTTTATACCAATGTTGTTGGGGCTACTAATTGCCCTTAAAATTATTACAGGCGCACTACCATTTATGATGACGTTTCATATGTTAACTCGTATGTGGTTGACAATTGACTAATACAAAAATGAAACGTCATCATATATGATAGTGCACCTGTAGTTATTTTAAGGGCAATTAGTAGCCCCGACAACATTGGTATAAACATTGTGGACGCGTAAGCTGCAAATAGGATGCGCAGTAATAAACGCAACGGCTTCTGCCAGCCAGATAGCCCAGACTCTAACCGAAAGTGCAAGAAAGACAACATATCACAAAGCCAGCTCACCTAAAATTCTTTCTCGAAAACGTTGCTAGCTCCTATCATCAGCCAATCATACCAACATAGTATGAAAATGTTAAACACTACATCATTACTGCTTTAAGAGGTGGTGACTAGTGATATGGCCCTAGGTGAGATCGCAGTCAAGTACTAACTTGTATTTAAAAAAACTGGGATCTCCCAAAAACGCTATCTGCGCCAGAAAGGTCGTCACGTACGTGCGCAAAAGGCACGTTTAGGTACGGCTATTTTTACATCCAATTTCCGAATATTTACGACACACTGAGTTATGACGTCAGTAAAGGCAAGGGACGATGGTACGGGCGTGATAACCGACCTACTATTAACCATATTCTGATATCTGTGCCTCTGTGCGTTTCATTACGCAGATATGAACCCTTTTAGAATTGTTACTGTAGATGTCCCAAGACCAAAATCACTGCCTTTTCGTTTGTATTGTTTTATCCCAGAATCAAATTAAATTGTGAAGCGTGTAGCCTGGAACCATAGAACTAGAAAGTATTAATATACTATTAATATCACAATCGGTTATGTCAATATCTGAATTTTTTACTACACTCCATTTAGATATAAATGTAGTAAATTTTTATTCATAATAATATTGGTAACATTATTTATGTATAAAACTTAAAATAAAATCTTAACTAACATTATATAATCTAATTCTAGAAAAGAGGTGACACAAAAAGAAGGAATTTTAAGCGTCCAAAGTATTCCTCCGAATCGGTGTCAACTAGAAAAGTGCCCAGAAGGCTGGCAGCATTGCCACGTTGGATGGCAATGCTTATCCTCTGACCTAAAAATAGGCCAGCCCTCTGGTCACGAGAGGCGTCGATTAAGCGCTTTGAAATTTCTCTGAAAAAGAAGCGCGTACTTGGACCCCACGGACCCAGCGTCTCGACCCCAAACGGCTCAAATACGTAATCTCCAACGAGATTACTGTATTTGCGCCGCTTGAGAGTCTCCGCTGATGCAGCAGCGGCGCCCGCACAACCCATCGTGCTAGGAAGATGAGAAGGCGCAAGGGTGTCCACGCAAGTTGCGTCCCACACCGAAGGCCTACCCATCTTCCATGGCATCAATGACATGCCGTCCGGTCTCCTTCCATCGTCGCGCGTCAAGCCATTTGGTTCTAAAACGGCTGGCACGCCGGCGGTGGCAAGAGCGCGACGGATGATGCCATTGATACTAGCGTGGCGCGGTATACGGCCGGCACCCCTACTGCAAGAAAGACCGTGGTGTCCAAGCTTATCGACTGCCTCTCAACTATCGATGCGTGTAATGTCTTGATATAATATATTTATATTTATTTACTACTTATTGAATGTAGTAAATAAATATAAATATATTATATCAAGACATTACACGCATCGCAATCTAGCCCCAAAGTAAGCGACAGCTTGTATTATGGGTACTAGATAACTGATAAATATACATAAACATATTATATTGAATAACACCCAGACATTGGAAAACATTCATGCTCATCACACAAACATTTCCCTGTAGTGGGAAGCGAACCCACGACCTCCGACGCAGAATGCAGGTTCGCTACCGCTACGCAATTCGGTCGTCAACGATGTCCCTGGTGCGATTACCAGCAAAGTTTACCATTTTATAATTTCTAACCAGACTCGCTCGATGACAAACATGAGCCAATTTATAAAATATACAAAGATATAGGTATGGGTACGTAACTTATAAGCCTGGGAAGGTCTTTATTTTGTTATATAATAATATCAACATGAATCCCAGATCACACAAAAGAAACATGACCATTTACATACATAATAGTGAGGTTTGAGCGTCGCCTGTTATTACGATTATGCAAATGGCGTAGCTTCTCAAATGTTTCCTATCTCACAATTTACACAGCGAGTTCAATTTTAAGCATCAAACAATATCCGTTCTCGAGCATTGAGTTGAGATATGAACGAATTGTCTAGACGTCTACATGACCGCAGTTTCCAGAGCGTGAACTTTGAGAAATTACTGCACATATTTTAGTCAAATAAGCTGCTGTGTTTTTTCAGACATCAATTACTTTGATTTAAAAACATTTAGGTATTTAATACGTAAAATGTACCTACATAATTATTATACTAGTACATTATTCGTAATCTGGGTGATGTAAATTTTATGAAAAAATAGTGATAAGTACCTACGGTATCCAATAGGAATCTGTGTACTGTATCCAATTGTATCAATAAAGACGTGGCACTCCAAGAGTGCCGACAGAAATGAAAACTCACACAGGGTTGTCACTTGTCGGTTACGGTAACAGTAAGAGGTGTCGGCAAAAGTGTCGCGAGTCACCTTTACCTATAGAATAGAGCTTCCCCTTTTTATTGCACAACGGGCAGCGAGATATTGCGACCCGCACTTAGCCATATGGCATTTTGCGATACGCTTAAAACTTGGACGATTTAACCTAAATCGTCCAAGGCTTAAAAGATCGAAATGGAACGAAATTTAACATCTAAATTGGTCACATAACACCTCACAATCTAAAACATTTTTTTTTTTCGTTCGAAAGCGATGCAAAGGTGATCATAAAAACGCATGGACAAATGCCCACCACCGCACCGATAGCTTACATAGACTCATTGTGGTGGGCAAGGACGCAAGGTGGAAGGGAAATGACCACGCGGCAATCACCTCTTAGGGAACTTACTCTCGCAACAGCTATCAGACCAAACTGTTTGGATGAACAATGAACATACCTAGCTAAAAACGCAACGAGGTACTTTAGTGCGGACACGACCTTCAGTAAAGAAGAATGGCGGCCTAGAAGGCGGAATATTTCAGTATAGACGAGTATTGAGCTTAGGTTAGCTTATTTTAATCTAGATATTACTTTACTTGAGGCTTACCCCTATATTCAATATACTCTATGCTTTACTTGAAGCTTAGTTCCCTACTGTTATTCCATTTCTCTATTAAAAAACGACTTCCGCTCCAAGGGTCTGTAGATAGTCTCAGGGAGGGAACAGCCGTAATTGTGTTCGTAGCAGCGATATGAACCTAAGGATGAGCCCATCAGAACATAGTTAAAGTAAACCTTCATACAAGAAAAAAGTAGCTCTATAATAATTATGATAAAATTCCCAAAAACCGTTCCTAAAGAAACGCGCGTGCAGACTAATAACATAGTCTGAAGTTATCTGTGTGGCGACTTTTTTTCGCATGCGGTTCGCCGGGTCCTGAGATTATGTCTATTGTTCGTAGCTAGTTCTATATACCTAGTGCGGGACGCCGCACTCAAGATATCTGTACAATCAGGGCGTATAGTTCCCTCGCGCCCGTTCCCACACCACCTGCGGCCTTCCTCTTATTCCTGAATACAATTTAGTTTCCTTGAGATCCTACTTATTTGTGCTGTATGACAATCCTTCTATCACAAACTTTTATTTAGGAACTTTTAGAACATTGTGGTAGTCTCTTAGACATACAATGAAAGGTACATAATTAAAAGCGATGTTTATTTAATATTTTTTTTATTTTTACTTAAATATAAAAATTTACAAATAGGTACATAATTAAAAGCGATGTTTATTTTTTTTTTTTTTTTTTACTCAAATATAAAAATTTACAAAAGTTCGTACCTACGTACAAAAAACGAAATCTTCATCAAAGAAAATATTACAAAAGATTTGAATTATTTATCCCCATAAAGTTATACATTTCCTATCAGTCAAAAACATTTAGGTTATGGTACTTAACATGTAATTAAAATATAGGTACCTGGTACATACTAACAAAAATATAAGTAAGTACTTAAACCTAGTGAGTCTATCGATCTAACATCTTAGGATACATCAGTCTGTACTTTGTAAAACTGTCTCTTAATTAACTACACTAATATCTTAAAAATATACAAATGCAGTGTGTATGTGTTTAGGATCGACCTAGCGATATTTTAGAAGATTTTTTTTTTAAAACAGCTCTATGTATATCTCTACCTTTGGAACGGCAGTCATTCTATTTCTTTGAGCTCCAAAAATTTCTATCAAAACGACGAACTTGCAGATACAAAAAGGTATTCATCAGAAAAAAATAAAATACATAATAACTAAAAAATTCGTAACTTTGAAAATTTAATAACAAAACGGAGACTACGTCGTGCGATTAATGAAATGCACTTTGTGCCCATGCCGGGTATAATTTATAGTATAACAAATGCTTTACATTAAAGTTTGTCATTTTAGCACCAATCTCAATTAAAAATAACCTAAAACAAACACCTAAATTCTATAAACGAGTATCATTCGAGACCTCCTTCGAGTCGCTGCATTTCTCAACCATCTCAACAACTTCTCCATTCAACTTGTTCTCTTCTTCAGAAGTCGGTATTTGGAAAAACTCCTGAATTTCCGCTAAGCTTTTTCCCTTCGTTTCAGGTACAATGAAGTACGAAAATATCGCGCCACAGAAGGCGGCCGAAGAAAATATCCAAAACACCCCATATAAACCAGAGACGTTGTTGATCGCCTGATAGCTCTTAGCTACAGTGAAACCTAAACAGCCACCGAAAATGTTAAGCGCTGTCATGGCTACAGATTTAATGTTAAGAGGGAATATTTCAGCGGATATAATTCCGACGATGGAGTTATATCCTAGAGTGGCGATGCCGTTGGAAAGGAGGATTGCTATGAAGGTGGCGATCCCATAGACTTTGAGGATGGAGTGGTCGACGTGGAGGTATTCTTGCATGAAGAAGTACGTGCCAGCGAAGGCCAGGCACGTTGCTTCGCCGAAGAACGAACATATGAGAAGCGGTCGACGCCCCACTCTGTCTACTAGAGTTGATGCCCCTATACCTGAAATAAAAGTATATGAACTGAAATTGATTGAAGACATGAATGACATGAATTTGAATATTAGAAAAATACAGTTAAAATATATCAATTATAGTCAAGGGGGTGTATAAATAACAAAATGGAGAGGAACATTCTGAAATTTGGAGATGAAGATTGTCACGTTATCTTCTTGAGTTTGTAATAAGACAAACAAAGATAAGTGCAAAAAAACAAGTAATTTATTAACTAGAACCTAACCCTCAAAATTACACTAAACTAAACTTACTAAACACTAATTAAAACTAAGCTAAATTTAAGAAAAGACTCAGGGTCGAGGGTGGTCGAAGGCTTTTGGCTTGCAGGCAAGTATAAGATGGTACCGCACTCTCCTTAGGCTCTTAGACAGCGTTCGGCACACCGTGCAGAGCGAACCAATCCTGGAGCTGAGGATCCTCTTTATAACTCCCAAGGGAGCTCCCAGTATGGGATGGTATTTATATGTCACAAGTTTTTAATAGTTAATATCTCAAGTAAACTGAGTTTAAAGAGCACTAGAAAACAGAGATTCAGATTTTTCTTTTAGCACCGCTTCGCCGTTGAGGTCAAAGATCTTTTGAAATTTCTCCTCCCATTTGACGTCTGTCATATTTTGACGTTTATTCTCTACGACATTCGTTCAGGAACAAGATAAAGAAATAATTTAAAAGCATGTTACAGTACCGCCCTTCCTAAGTAGAATTTTGCCTGAGTAAAATTCTTAAATCTTTACTCAAAGCTATCGGTTATAATTTTTTATAAGCTTCAAGTCCTTGATATGCCACGCACCAAGGTTACGGCCAGTTAAATCTTCTAGTATATAGACTAAGGGGGATCGTTTTTCTAGTACTCTACATTTTTGATATTTGGGTGCAAGTTTTTTGCTAAAGTAATTATCCTTGTCACTTAAAAAATAGCATTTCTTCCAGACAATATCTCCGACACTAAAATCAATCTCTTTGCGACGAAGGTTATATCTACGGGTATTCTTTAAGTGACTTCGCCAAAGCTCAGTTTGCACTTTATCGAAAATGTTCGCAAGATGTCCTAGATTTTCAGCATACAGATCTCGCGGTAGGAGAATTAAATCGTTTGAGGTGTCATTTTCTACATAATGAGACCCGCATATAACAAGTTCTCTACCGTGAACGAGAAAGGATGGAGTGTAGCCAGTGGTCTCGTTCACTGAGTTGTTTATGGCGAATTGTATTTTAGCTATATTAACATCCCAAGCCCTGTGATCCTCGTCTACAAAAGTTGATAGAGCTGTAACTATGGTCTTGTTATATCGTTCTACTGTGTTTATTTGAGGGGTGTATTTAGGGGTGAAATGAATATTGGGTACTTTATATGTTGACAGCAACTTATTAAGCTCCCTGCTAATAAATTGACAGCCATTATCCAAGATAAGGGTCTGGGGCACACCATGTACCAGGAATACTCCACTCTCCAGGTGGTGGACAACCAGATCCGCAGTAGCTCTTCGTAGTGGAAAAATTAAACAGTACTTTGAGAAACAACATGTTACCACCAAAATGTAGCAATTTTGCTTTCTAGACTTAGGTAAAGGGCCAACTAGATCAATGGAAAGTACCTGGAATGGTCGAAAGCATTCTTTTGGTCTGCCCATTTTACCTAAAGTAGTGTGAGTAGGTAATTTATAAGCCAGGCATGTATCACAAGTTGAAATGAAATGGACAACGTCCTTGTGCATACCAGGCCAATAATAATTGAGACATAGACGTCTATAAGTTTTGAAAATACCAAAATGTCCTGAGACTGGTTCACAGTGGTTTTGAGCTATAACAGACAGACGCGATTCTTTTGGTATAACAAGTTTCCATTCAAATTCTGAATGCAAGGGATTATTTGACTTCATGAATCTGTACAGTTTATTATTTTTAATATTGTAATTGGGAAATTTTGATGGCGATTCGAGACAACCTTTATACATTTTAAGATACCACTCATCTTCAGTATTACTTGAGTCTGTTAAATTAATCTCGGCTACTGGAACAGTTCTAGACAAGGCATCAGGAATGATGTGGTCTTTCCCACGACGATGTTTAATTATGAAGTTAAAAGATGAAAGACGGACTCCCCACCTAGCTAGGCGGCCTGTAGGGTTGGAAAGAGAAAGGAACCATTTTAAAGCAGCATGATCTGTGAAAACGTTGCATGTCAAGCCATTTTCAACATAGCAACGCCAGTGTTCCAAAGCAGCTAAGACAGCAAGGGTCTCTTTTTCTGTGACACTATAGTTACGTTCAGGGCCCGTAAGTGATCTACTCATGTAAGCAATTGGGTGTTCTACACCATTTATTGTCTGGGAAAGCATTCCACCTATTCCATAACTACTTGCATCGGTATGAATGTCAAAAGAGTAGTCAAAATTTGGGCAGGCCAAAACAGGAGCTTGCACTAACATTGATTTTAAAGTTGAGAAGGATTTATCGGCTTCGTTAGACCATAGAAACGGCGGTGAATTTTTTTTTGTAGATGTAAGTTTATTAAGTGGACCAGCAATTGTACTAAAGTTTGGTATGAAGCGTCTGTACCAGGAGGCAGTACCTAGGAAACGTTTTACCTCTTTCTTTGTCTTAGGTGTAGGAAAGGCAAGTATAGCTTCAACTTTTGCCGGATCTGTTCGAAGTCCATCAGAGTCTACTATGTAACCTAAGTAGCATAATTGTTTTCTAAAAAACTGACACTTTTCCAGGTTTATACTTAAGTTTGCATTTTTTAATTTATCTAAGACACGTTCAAGAAGGGTGACATGCTCATCAAACGTTTTGCTGACTATTATAATATCATCAAGGTAAGCAAATACTTTTAGTTCAAACTCTGGACCGAATAACTTGTCTACTAGCCTTTGTTGTGTTGCGGGCGCGTTGGTTAATCCGAAAGGTGTTACTTTAAATCTAAAAGTGCCACGACCCGGAATGTAAAAGGCTGTTTTATCTCTATCTGACTCATGTAAAGGTATTTGCCAAAAGGCTTTAGAAAGGTCTACACTAGAAAGATACTTTGCATCCCTTAGGTTATCCAATATTTCTGACACATATGGTAGGCTATAAGCATCCTTTCTAGTGATGGAGTTCAGTTTGCGACTGTCTAAGCAAAATCGAGGTTTACCGTCTTTTTTACCCACTATTAATACAGGCGACGACCAAGGACTTTCTGTTGGTTCAATGACATCAAGGGAGAGCATTTCATCCACCAACTCAGTAATTATGCGACGTTTTTCTGGGGATAAACGGTAGCTACGCTGCCGAATAGGTTCCACATCTCCGGTGTCTATTTTGTGTGTAATTACAGATGTTCTACCCAGGCCTTTAGTTTCGCATGAGATTTCAGTAAATTTTTTAATTATGGTGTCTGAAATGTTTTTTTCTTTATCAGTGAGATTGTCGTAGCTGTTAATAAAAGCTTGAGGTTTAGTAATGCTATTAATTTTATTTGATGAAACTTCATGTGCTGACAAATAATGTATAGAAGTCAGATGTTTTGGAAGAATTTGGAATTCTTTCCAGAAATCTATGCCAAGGATTAAAGTGGTATCGATCTCAGGAATAACGTGGGTTTTAATAACCTTAAGTTGGCCTTCAAACAGTAAAGGTAATAGAATATATCCCTGAGAGGATATTTTTTGACCTCCTGCAGCAGTGACGGTGATTTTTTGATCAGTAATCAATGTAAGGTTGTGTTTTAAAAGTAATAGATTATGGGCGTTATTTCCTAAGATACTAACAACCGATCCAGAGTCTAAGAGCCCGTAAATACTTAGGCCATTTACTTTATCAATGGTAACTTTCAAGTAAGGTCTGGGATCACCGCTCGGTATTTTATTGAAAATTGAAGCAATATTATATGAAGAAAAAAAATTTTTTAAGGTTATTAACCAGCCAGTCCAATCCGAGCGATCAAAGTTTGGGCTAGACTTGGTGTTGCCACAATTTTCAATATTCAGTTTTTTGTTTCACTGACCTTTGAGTTGCACTTTGGGCAGTCGGGTGTGCGATAGTCTTTAAGCCCACATTTGAAACAAAATATTGTGCGTTCAGCGTCGCATTCAGCCATAGAGTGGGTATCAACCTTGCAGCGATAACAATATTTTGCACTTGTTCTAGGAGAAGCACAATTTATAGCGTAAGTTTTATCAGTACTATTTGCTATTTTATTTGTAGTATTATGGTTGATGTAAGTATTTTGTTTTGGGTTTGAGGAATTGAAGTATTTTTGTGAATAATTAGTCTTAATAGGTTCTTTAACAGGGCGATAGGCAAATTCAGGAGCTACAGAACTTGGACTCGAGCTTGGAGGTTCTTTAAAGTTATCGCAACGAATTTTAATACGTTCATAATTGCGACAAATTGCCCGCAGTTCATCCATGCTTTTTATTTCAGAACATGTAAACAAAGCGTTTGCATAGCAGGGCCTGATATTATGAATTAAAATTTCCAGTTTTTCCTCTTCAGTTAGTTGTTTATTAAGACGTGAAAACATACCCTTCATTATAGCAAAGTAAGTAATAATGTTTTCTGTAGCGCCCTGAGTGCGACTTCGAATTTCTGCGAGCATCCTGTAATCATAATCTACCAAGTCGAAGTCTTCCTTAAGAGAACATAGCAGATCCTTCCAAGTTTCGAATTGAGATTTAACACTTCTATACCAGTGAAGAGCATCTCCGGTAAATAAATCCGAAGCATAAGAAAACATTTTTTTGTCAGTCACATCCTTAGATATTCGAAACTCTTCAATACGCTCAATGAATGAGCGAACACACGTTTTCCCATCAAATTTTATCTTTGCCAGCTCTGTTGATAAGCTGCGTTCGCATGAAATAGAGAGTTTAGTTAGCTGGTCTAACGTACAGACTTGTTCGTTGTCGGTTGTCAAGGATTCAGCACGGGAACGAGAATCCATCTTGGTAAGTTTCTGGAACTGCAAGTATAATGAATCAAAAGATTCTCTGGAGTTATTAAGGGCCACAACACTCTCCGACTTCTTGGGTGTAACAACCCTCTGTAGTCTGTGATGTAAGTGATTGAACAAGTTTGCAGTGCGATCAATGAGTGACTTTTGTGGATCAGTTTTCAAAGTTTCAATGTTACATTTAATTTTTGCCAAAACCTCAATGATACCTGTGTGGTCATCAGCAAATTCTAAACAAGATTCTAGAATTTCCTCTGAAGGGTATTTCTGTGTTAACTTTGTAACCTGGCGGCGAAGCTCTGATACATTATCAGCGGGCGACTCACCTCTTATAATGACTTCATAGATTAATTCAGATTTTTGAAGTAAGAGAAACTTGATAGGGTAAGACATTTTAGTAATGGGTATGTTATGCAAACATATAAGTAATACTTAATAGTTAACTATCTTAACCTATAATTTAATAATAAGGCAGCACAATCAACTAACAATTGATATTATGACAAATGGTACGAAGAGTTATGGATATGATATAATGATCATTAATTATATTTTAAGAAGTATGTACTCACTATGTTTACTGGGCTACTGGCTATTATATGAGTCTTATTTTGTTCTTTTATATGTAGCACAGCGTAACTACTGTTTCTAATAATGAGTGTATGTACATACTTGTTAAATGAAGCGAAAAGTTGAATCACATTCAGTAACGTGCAACTATATGGTATAAATTACACTTCTAGACCTGAGCACCAACACCAGAAGCATGAGAATCACCACAAGCCTTAGACCACGAGGGATATTTACCCATGGGCGCCATTGTCACGTTATCTTCTTGAGTTTGTAATAAGACAAACAAAGATAAGTGCAAAAAAACAAGTAATTTATTAACTAGAACCTAACCCTCAAAATTACACTAAACTAAACTTACTAAACACTAATTAAAACTAAGCTAAATTTAAGAAAAGACTCAGGGTCGAGGGTGGTCGAAGGCTTTTGGCTTGCAGGCAAGTATAAGATGGTACCGCACTCTCCTTAGGCTCTTAGACAGCGTTCGGCACACCGTGCAGAGCGAACCAATCCTGGAGCTGAGGATCCTCTTTATAACTCCCAAGGGAGCTCCCAGTATGGGATGGTATTTATATGTCACAAGTTTTTAATAGTTAATATCTCAAGTAAACTGAGTTTAAAGAGCACTAGAAAACAGAGATTCAGATTTTTCTTTTAGCACCGCTTCGCCGTTGAGGTCAAAGATCTTTTGAAATTTCTCCTCCCATTTGACGTCTGTCATATTTTGACGTTTATTCTCTACGACATTCGTTCAGGAACAAGATAAAGAAATAATTTAAAAGCATGTTACAAGATATTGGGTCAATTTCATGAAATGATTAATTTTAAGATCAGCTGTCTGAGCCAAGTGACAAATTGCGTACGTCGCCACGTATAGAAATGGAACACAATTAAAATATATATATTATATATTATGTAAACTATCACTATTTTGACATTTGGTGACGCCCCGCTGAGCGTCACTGAATGTCAAATCGCCTACATTTTTGGAATTTTGTTCCATTTCTATACGTCGCGACGTAACGCTATTTGACTCTTGGTAGAGGGCTGGCCACGACATATACTAACCAACAATGAATTTGCAGGCGCCGAATATGATGAGCAGCGTGGAAAGCTGCACGTCCAGGTCGATCTCCTGCGTGATGCGCCCCATGTACTGCTGGATCGTCATGCCGCCCGTCAGCACCTGCGCCAGCTTCAACCCTGCCGGCAATCACCTTAGTGTGAGTGGCTGCGAGTGCGAGTAAGAGGTCAGTACTAACCTCTCACTCACACCTGCGGCCGCTCACCTCGCCTCGGCCAACGTGTAGAGGGTTACTTACACTTATTACCCACAACAACGTGCGATGACGCTTGAAATACGTGTCTGCCACTCATACACTGACCTTTAATATACTAGTACGCTGGACCTGAAACTGTGAACGTAAAAAAGAAGACACTTGATTTTCGCCCTTTTGGAACTGATTGTTGCATAACCTGCCGTGAGCGTCTATGGAACTAAAATAAAATAACATTCACAACAACGACAAATGTCAATTTAGTACCGTGGACCTTCGAGGGGGGCGCTTCAAATCGGAACAAAAAATGAATTGTCAACTGTATTGAATGATTGATCCAGCGTACTAGTTTATTAGAGATCAGTGCACTCATAACAAAGATGAGATCAAAAATGGATGTGCAATATTCACAGCCAGAATAACGATTCACGTAAACGCGTTAGCTGCATTTTGTGAAGTGAAATGTTTAAAAAAAGTCGCGTCTTTACGTAAGCTACAAGTGAACTCACAACTCACCTATCCCCACCATCGTTCTCGTTTGAATTTGGAACGAAATTTAAAAAAATACAATCTTAAAAATAGAATGGATAAGTCATATGACTACAGCTTCTGGTGGAACGATGGCAAACCCTCGCCTTACGCCGGGGGCTCGCAAACATCGGATCAAACAATCTCATAGTTCAACATTTGCGGTAACAATGTATACGTTACATTGTTTTACTTTGTTTTAGGTATTTTATTTGCATTTTTAATTAATTTGTTTAATCGTTCAAATAAGGATTACCTAGTTACATACAATCTGAAGCAATATCATTACAAGCAAACATACTTACTCGGCTATTTATTTACTCAAAAGAAGTGCAAATGAAAGTGTCTATCACTTCGATTCGTCTTAATCTAATAATAAAAGAAACTGACTGACTGACTGACATATCAACAAACAGCACAAACCTCTGTGTCTAAAGACTCCATTTTGGTTTCTTTTGACGTTTACGGATGAAATAAGAAAGGATTTTTCAAAACTCACGCCCAGCGGGTGAAACGGAGATCCTAAGTTTCTATGGAGAAATACTCCTTCACGCCGCATTCCGCAACGTAAACCGGTTTAGCTGAAATTCGGAATGGAGATAAATTATATCCAGGATTAACACGAAGACAACTTTTTATCCCAGAAAATCCACCATTTCCGAATGATTTTTAAAAACAGATTTTACCAATCCCGCGAGCGTCTGCTTCTTAAAACATAAAATAAACATACCAGCGGCAATAACAATCGGCCTCCGGTACTGTCGTCCTGTGAAGAGCTCCCAAACAGAACTGGAGTTGCGCATCTCCTTCGACACATGTCCCTTCATGAGCTCCAACTCCTGGTCTACAACCTGGGGATACGAATGCTCATGATGATATTACTTATTAAGTTATTTCTCATCTACTGAATATTTCCAGATGGGACTTTTAATGTGGAGTGGAAATGGGCATAAACAGTTTGAGCCGATTTTAGGATAGGTACTCGAAAGAAAGATATACCTACAAGGGAATAAGATGAAAAGAATATACAAAGCAGCAGCAGTAAGTGGATGAGCGCTGGTTCTATAAATATGATTTGGACTGTATTTCTTTTAATTCTGTTTTGGCTCAGGGTACGGGTTATGGTAAAGGATAATCATATGGGAATAGCACTAGGCACTGACCTTGAAACTTCTTTTCTCCACGGAACAGCCGGCTGCATCCAAGAGTCCAACACCAAGAAACCACCCTGAGTTTTTCCACCACACTTCACGAATATTTGATATTAGATTGTTCAGTTTAGTCCTTTTCGGTATGTTTTAGCGTGTATAAACCATAGGCATTTCGTAATAGACGTGGAACTGCGAAATTATGTGCAGATCACGCGCGGCGTTCGAATTCAAATCTTTTTGCGTTAAGCGGCGAGATTGACGGTAAGACAGTGACGTTTTCTTATGCACATTTTGAACCACTAACGCCATCTCTTAATGCACGATGTAGATTTTGGTCGCTAGTGCTATATTTTTAGGATCGTCATGGAAATGAAAGGGATATTTAAAAAATGAAGGATCTTAGGGTAGGGATTTAATTGAGCCAAATTTATACGTTACAAAAATAATAAGCAGCCCATCCATACCCGCGGCCTTGAAAGGTTCCCTTTCAAAAGAAATTAATAAATGGTAGAGCATTAAATTGATAAAAAAAGGCGATGTGGTAATTATATTTAAATTCAAATTTTGTAAGAGAATATCGTTACATTGGAAAAATGAGTTAAAGTAATATATAAAAAAAATTAGATAATAAACTATTAAAGAAACCAGAGAATTTTCTTATTGAGTCGGAAGCGGATAGAGTTTCACGACGGGGCGTTTAAATTCACCAGTTTCGGTTTTGACTAAGGCAACCCTAACTATGCCATCCGTACCGGGATAAACCTTTGATATGACTCCCAAGGGCCATTGCAATGGAGGCAAATCGTCTACTCCAAGCAATACTACTGTGCCTATAGTGACTGGATTATCAGGCGTGCACCATTTTTGTCTGACTTGTAAAGTATGTAGATAATCAAGTCGCCATTTCTTCCAATACGATTGGACAATATTGTCCATTAGTTTTCTCCTATTAGCTAAATTAATTTTCTCATTAGTTAAAGGAGTCGCGGGAAAATATTGTAGAGGCGTAGTCATTAAGAAATGAGCTGGAGTAATGACGTCAGGTTGATGATCAGATGAAACAAGACCTAGAGGTCGAGAGTTTAATATACATTCTATTTGAGTTAGAACTGTATTCAACTCTTCATAGGTAAGAATTTGATTTCCAATGACACGATATAGATGCGTTTTCATGGATTTGATGTTACTCTCCCAAATTCCAGCTTGATGAGGCGCCCGTGGCGGGACAAAATGCCATTCAATTCGATGATTCTCTAGTTCGCGTTTAAATTTATTTATGTAATCTGTTTGTTGTAAAAGAGTGTAAATTTCATCTAATTGTGCCTTCGCGGAAATATTAGCTTTAAAATTATCAGTATAAAAGCGTTTAACTGGTCCTCTACGACTTAAGAATCGCTTTATAGTGGATATAAGCGTGTCTGTACTCAAATCGGACGCAAGCTCAATATGAACAGCCTTTGTCACTAAACACACAAATAGGCATATATAAGCCTTTTGTGCTTGATATCCACGGCGTCGTGTTAAAGTTACCCGAATCGGTCCAGCATGATCGATTCCTGTATAAAGAAAAGCTTTAGCTTCTTGAAGTCTAAAGGACGGAAGGTCTGCCATTTTCGGGGTAGGGTGCGTAGGATTTGTTCGGAAAC
This sequence comes from Coenonympha arcania, assembly GCA_036785405.1. Taxonomy (NCBI): domain Eukaryota; kingdom Metazoa; phylum Arthropoda; class Insecta; order Lepidoptera; family Nymphalidae; genus Coenonympha; species Coenonympha arcania. The sequence continues at coordinate 12,779,352 of CM072066.1, read as the reverse complement.
ATATGTTACACTTGTGAACTCTGGATCGAATAACAGTTCTGGCGTCTAATATCCAGAATTGTTGACGTATAAGCGACATCAGGAGACCAGGTCCTGTGTGGCAATTGCGAATATGAAAATGATCAATTATTAAATTAACTGCGTGATCATGTTTCGGAAGCAATATTGGATATTTAACCTCAAATGGTAAATCGGATTTTGAGATTCTACCACCAATGCGAATGATGTTTTCTTCATCCATAAAGACAGACAACTTCTGTAATTTTTTAGAAGGCAACTGATTATTTTTTAAGCGCTTAATTTCATCAGCGAAATGAACGCTTTGAACAGCTTTTATCAAAGCTTTTTCAGCGAAAATAATTTTATTGACTTCGCCAGTATTAGGCAAAAGTCTTGCGAAGCGTAAAACATGCGAAGCGGAGCGAATTAATTTTTTCCAAGAGGAAAAGCGTTGCGATAGTGTATATAACACCGGTTGTTCACATTGAACATTTGTAGTTACCAGAGTTTTGGTATTAAACTCAGGCAGCGTTTCTTCTGATGAGGGGACAAATTTATTTATTGGCCATTCAGAAGATGGTTTATTAAGCCACTCTGGGCCATTCCACCACAGGGAATGCGAAATTAATTGTGCGGGAAGCATGCCACGTGATAAGCAATCACTAGGATTTTCAATCCCTGCGACATGATGAAAGTGTTGCGGAGCTAGATTTTCTTGACACTGAGCTACGCGGTTACTCACAAAGGTATTCCACCTATGCGTAGAAGATTTTATCCATGATAAAGCTACAGTGGAATCTGAAAAGGCGTAGATTCCTTCAATAGGAATGCGAGCGGAATAAGTATCTCGTACAACTTTAATTAATTTGGACATCAAAAGTGCAGCGCATAACTCTAAACGAGCCAGTGTGGACACCTTAACAGGCGACACTTTCGATTTAGCGCATAATAAAGTAACGCGAATGTTACCAAAGGGATCAGTAATATGCAGGTATATTACACTGCCATATCCTTGTATGCTAGAGTCTGCAAAGGCGACTATATTTACTGTGTATTCATCGTTAATGCCAGTGTGACGCGGTATTTGTAATAATTTGGGTATGAGACCGAGCTCCTTAACCAGAGCTTGATATCTTTTACTTATGTTCTCTGAGGGTGTATCATCCCAATCGAGTTTACAGAGCCAAAGCTCTTTAATTAATAATTTTGCGTACAAAATTATCGGTGCAAGAAGACCCAAAACGTCAAATAATTTGGCCACAAGCGATAGGATCGTGCGTTTGGTACATTTTTCATCTGGTTTATGCACAGTAAAATAAAAATTGTCTTCTTTAGGCTCCCATGCGAGACCTAGAACTTTAGAAATGTTATTTTGATCTGAAAAGTTTACAGATGCGCGATGTGTGTCGGGTAAGCTATTTAGAAGCGAAGCGGAATTACTAGTCCATTTGACTAATTCAAAGGCACCAGATTTAAATAAAGAAATCAATTCTTGAGATAAAGTTTTTGCGAGTTCTTCGTTAGGCGAAGAATGTACGAGATCATCCATGTATAATTGTGACTTAGCAATTTGAGTTGCTACAGGAAAGCGTTGAGATTCATCTTCACACAGCTGTTTAACCGTGCGCATGGCGAGATAAGGACTGGATTTTAACCCAAAAGGTACTCTATTAAATTGGAATGTGCGTACATTTTCAGTATCATGAAAGCGGAACAAAAATTTCAAATATTTTCTATCGTGAGAATTAACTTCGATTTGCATATACATCTGTTTAATATCTGCAGTCATTGCTACTGGAAAAAGACGGAAATTCAAGAGGAGTGTGAATAAATCGGCCTGTAAATTTTCACCAACGTGCAAAAAAGTATTGAGTGAATTAGCACCATTTATTGTTGGATCAATCACGATTCTGACAGGACTAGATTTTTTCTCAGGACGAATAATCGGATGATGTGCCAAATAAAATCCTTCGTCCTGATTTTCGATATCATGAACCTCAGAAATATATCCATTTTTTAAATAGTCATTTATAATTTGATTGTAGTCTTGGCGTAGCGAAGGCTCTGACTTAAAGCGTTTTTCCAGTGACATTAAACGTCTGCGTGCGATAAAATAAGAGTCACCTAAATTTTTAGGGTTTTTACAAAAAGGTAAAGCGACGGAATATCGTCCATCATTATTACGCGAAACTGAGTCAGTATATATTTTTTCACATTCAACTTCTTCCGGGCTAAGATGATGTTTATTATCAACCTGTTCTAACTCCCAAAATTTCTGAAGATCAAAATTCAGTTCGCTTATAGCGAGCGCGGTTAAAGAATGGTCTGCGTTATCATTACATTTTCCCATTAATACATAACCAAAAGTGGTAAGCAGTGCAGCGGGACCATTATTTTTTGGAGTGATTTTTTCACCTATGTATACGTGTGGGAATAGTTCAGCACCTAAAATCATATCAACACCTCCTGGAGTATTCCAGGTGGGATCAGCGAGCGGAATTTCTTTAATATGATCCATGGAAAAATTATCAATGAATTGCGAAGGTAAATTATCTGTAAGACAATCTAATACTAAAGCGTTAATGTTATATTTGTTCTTTGGGAAAATGCGTGACTGGATTGTCAAGTTAACACAACCGTGAATTTTTTGCGTACCCATGCCAATGCCTTTTATATGTGAATTAATTGTATTTTGAATAGGTAAATTTAATGATTTGCAACATTGTAGACTGATTATGTGATTCTGGGATCCAATGTCTAACAAAGCTCTAATTATAACCGTATTACTCCTTTTATAAGGTTTAGTATTAACTTGAACAGTAGACAGTAATACGTTCGGGTATTTAAGTATCTTGGAGTGGCAAGACATCGACACATGTTGGTTATCAGGGAAGGATGTGATATAATTTTGAGAGGCGTTAATTTGTGTGTTAGAGTGAGATGCAGTATCTACTTTCGCGGCGTTATTTTCTACACTTGAGTTAGACTGGAGCGAGTGAGTTGACGACTCATTAGTAGGAGTTGCGTCGGAAGATGAATTTTTCGATAAGTAATTTAAAGATTTTTGCGGCGTTTTATTAGTATCTCTGTGTAAAAGTTTATGATGTGATTTGTTACAGAAACAGGTAACCTTTGACCTGCACCGTGACAAAGAATGAAGAAAACTCAAACAATTTATGCATCCGTTTTTGGATTTAATATATTCAAATCTCTCTAGAGGAGTTTTAGTCTCAATAAATTTTTTACAATTATAAAGTTGCGAATGTTCTGTACTTTTACATAATTCACAAGGCGTAGTAGAAGCGTTGTTTGAGCTATGTCCAGTCTGAGTAACAAATGTTTTGTAGGTATTGCGTTGATTAGAATTTTGCGTTTTAGGCTTAGCATTAGTATGAGAACTTGAATTATTATTTGAACGTTCAAGAACTTTAACTTGATATTGAATAAATTCAATAAATTGCGTGTATGTAGGTATCTCAACATTTTTTGATTGTAATGACATCTCAAAGTTTTGTAATGTTTGTGAGTCCATCTTTTTTAATGCGCAATGCAATAAAATAAAATCAGTGAGATCTGGTATACCTATTTGTTTTAAAGCGGCAATGGAAGCGGAAAATTTTTCGATGAAATTATTTAAACTAACTGCGTTATTAGAACAATTTTTTAATTCTAAAATATTATTTAAGTAGTGAGTTCCTAGCGCTCTTTTATCTTGGTACTTTCTGACTAGATTTCCCCATATAATATTATAAGTTTCACCGTTAGGTACAATACCTGCAGTAAAATGTAATGCGTTGTGAGTCAGCTTAGAAACTAAGTACTGAATCCTCTGAGAATCCGTTAAATTTTCATTCAAATGCACGTTCGATTTAAATGACTCATAGAAAACTGCCCAATTTTCCGTGCGTCCATCAAAAGTTGGAATCTGGAGAGGCGCAAGTTTAAGAACAGGAGCTGGCATTTTAGACGCAGATCTAGAATCACAAAATGCTAATAATTTATTCCTAACTCTTTTTACACAGGAGTATAAATCCTCAAAGGCGTCGAGGGGCTGATAGTCAGGTTGGGCCTTAGGATCCATTTTCAAAGTAATATTATTTATGTCATCTATAATAGATTCAAATTTAGTTCGAAGTTCATCGATCGTTTCCGAATCATTAAGGAAATTTTCATTTCTTCTGGACTCAAAATTAGAAATATTCTTTGATGCGTCATATAAACGATTAATTCTTTGGAATATTTGTTCCTTCTTACAAATAAGTATATTTAATTGAGAGGTTAATCCGCATTTCTCCATTGTAACGAGTGATATTCAATACGGAACCCTAAAAACAATAGCGTATGCAAGAAAAAACTACTAAGTTTTAGCGCGAGGCAATACGATGCAAATTAACATCGATAAAACGAAGCGGCGGGAAGCGATATGTATATAGAATCTATAGTTAGGTATGTACCGTAAATCTACAGTACGCGGCGAAGTTATAATTTCGTCTGTTGCTTGCTTACAACTTACGAATATTATGAATTTACTATTAGTATTATGTAAATGCGTTAAATAAAATACCTAACTAAGTATTCTGATTGAGAACAAGTAACTTATTTGTTCACAAAAGCGGCGTAAATATAAGCGGTAATAATTATGGCGGCGGAATTGTCGTTTAATACGACTTTTATCTAATTGTTTAAGTATTTCGACAGTTAAATAAGCGAGTATAGTAACTGAAATAAGTTATTAAGCGAGTATAAATGATTGTGAAAGGCCTATGACTTGTATTTTGAGGCGATTAGGTATAAAACCTAGGAAGCGTAATGAATACATATATAAAAAACCTGAACAATAGCGGGTCGCGACGCGCGGCGGAGATTGCGTATTTAGGTATAGTTATGTATTTTAAAACCTATAATGCACTGATTTGTAATTCTTACTACATAAGCAAATGCGGCGTTAACGATAAATAAGTATTTACTACGTAAATAAGAAATTACAAGCGTGAAAAATTAAATATCAGCACACCAGGAACACAGCTATGTCCTACCCTACGCGTTAGAAAATATATCCGGCTCGTATGGAACAGAAATATGGATGAGCGCTGGTTCTATAAATATGATTTGGACTGTATTTCTTTTAATTCTGTTTTGGCTCAGGGTACGGGTTATGGTAAAGGATAATCATATGGGAATAGCACTAGGCACTGACCTTGAAACTTCTTTCCTCCACGGAACAGCCGGCTGCATCCAAGAGTCCAACACCAAGGAACCACCCTGAGTTTTTCCACCACACTTCACGAATATTTGATATTAGATTGTTCAGTTTAGTCCTTTTCGGTATGTTTTAGCGTGTATAAACCATAGGCATTTCGTAATTGACGTGGAACTGCGAAATTATGTGCAGATCACGCGCGGCGTTCGAATTCAAATCTTTTGCGTTAAGCGGCGAGATTGACGGTAAGACAGTGACGTTTTCTTATGCACATTTTGAACCACTAACGCCATCTCTTAATGCACGATGTAGATTTTGGTCGCTAGTGCTATATTTTTAGGATCGTCATGGAAATGAAAGGGATATTTAAAAAATGAAGGATCTTAGGGTAGGGATTTAATTGAGCCAAATTTATACGTTACAAAAATAATAAGCAGCCCATCCAGTAAGCTTTGTTTGGGTGACTTGTGGCACAGAAGTATTAGTGAAAACAAAATCTTCTGCTTCAGTCCCCATGGACAAGAATCCAGTGCTTCAAAAAGGATGCACAACTTTTTACCTCTTTATCCTTTAACCTCTGAAGAGATTTTCTCTCGTGTTCCATCGGACCTTCTTTCAAATAGTAATATGGAGACTCTGGTATGAATAAACACGCAATGAAGAACGCGCCAGGCATCAAAAGTAGGCAATAGTTTAGCTTTAGGGTATTGAAGGACAGGAACAGTCCTCATTCTACAGAACAAAGTCTAGTGACTCAAAAAGGGTGCACACACTGCACAATCTCTTACCTCTTTATCCTTTAACCTCTGAAGAGATTTTCTCGCGTGTTCCACCCGACCTTCTTTCAAATAGTAATATGGAGACTCGGGTATGAATAAACACGCAATGAAGAATGTTACAGGCATCACAAGAAGACAGTTATTCAGAGTGGTATAGGACAGGAACGTTCCTATCGAAATGACTAGCAGGCTTCCGAAGTTAAACATAAATCTGGTGCCTACGGCCAGGGTCGCGCGGATGTCTTTGTCCGCTATTTCAGCCAGGTATACTCCTACCACCTGCAACAGATTTGATTGTTTATAGTGAATTTCAATATTTTCAACCGACTTCAAAAAAGAAGGAGATTCTCAAGTGTTTTTTTATGTTTGTTACCTCATAATTTTGAGTGGGTGAATCGATATTGATGATTCTTTTTTTTATTGGCAAGCAGACGCCTCCTGTGTCATCCCATTTCAATTTAGTCCAGTTCTGTGGGCTGATTCTGTATCGTTAGTTAGCAACTCACGCTGGGTTATTAACTAAGAAAACGGTGGAAAAAATCCCATTTTTGTATTATTTCTGCACAAGTTAGCAACATGCATGGTATATTGACATTATGCCATACCAACCTAAGCTGGTACCATGTGCAAAAATAGGATTTTTGCCTCCGTTTTCTTAGTTAATAACCCAGTGCGAGTTGCTAACTAACGATACAGAATCAGGCCACTGATCATGGTATCCATGACATGACCATAGAAGTTATTTTTATTTTAATTAAATTTAATTTTTAATTGGAAAGGATGTATTCAACAGTAGTTTGATGAGACTTGAAGTTAATGTTTTTGTTATATAATTAACGTATATGATTATGTAAAGACATTCCTGTTACGTATATTCGATATTTTTTCTCTTTTCGTTTGTTTAAATATCTGGTGTCATGTCGTAAAGAGAGAGACAGTAGATAAAAATGAAAATGCGTAATGCTTAGATAACTGGACAGAGTGAGTCTGTCCCGTTATCTAAGCATTACGCAATTTTTTATCAAAGTATGTATGTAATAACTTAGTAAGTTACTAAGTATCTGATGTACATTAAACACACATATGATGTACGAGTATAAAAGTGTTAATTTATGATTTGCTTACCGTAGAAACCATGCCTGTGCCGAAACCCCAGAGGAACTTCATGATGCATAGCGTCCACGCTACCCTGCCGAAGACTGCGAACATCTGGAAACCGAAACCATCTATATCGACATCCGATAGTTCTTTAGGTTTACACGCGCACGTCTTTTGTGTAAGTAGTGATAAACGATCGAGCTCAAGCGCAGAATAAATTAAGCAAGTGTTCTGTCTTAAATAAGTGGTCTGTCGGAAAAGAACCTGGTCAGTATTGGCTACCTGACACAAGCCCTTGCTTGGCCATCACTGTGGAAATCTCATCCTATCTCTTACTTTCTTTGGGACCATCAGCGCAGCACTCGCCAAAACCCTAAGGACGCCATCTGAAGCTGCCACTTATAAAGGTTATCACCCTGGCAGTGACATGGCCATTACCGTGGCAAACTCATATTATTAGCAAAGTATGCCCTAGCTGTGACTATCAGCGCAGCACTCGCCAAGACCGTTGTCCGTCTCCCGAGGCTGTCAGATATGAACCTGGTCGCCAGTATGCCTACTACGAATCCTGGCGGGGACATGGCCATTACCGTGGCAAATTCATAATATTAGCAAAGACTTACCATCTCTGTGACTATCGGCGCAGCACTCGCCAAGACCGTTGTCCGCCTTCCGAGGCTGTCAGATATGAATCTGGTCGCCAGGTTGCCTGCCACGAACCCTGGCGGCGACATGGCCATTACGTGGCAAACTCAAATTATTAGCAAGGGTCTTACCATCCCTGTGACTATCGGCGCAGCACTCGCCAAGACCGTTGTCCGCCTTCCGAGGCTGTCAGATATGAACCTGGTTGCCAGTCTTCCTGCTACGAACCCTGGCGGGGACATGGCCCTTACCGTGGCAGATTCATAATATTATCAAGGGTCTTACCATCCCTGTGACTATCGGTTCAGCCGTGCTATTCTGCAAAAATACCTAAAACAGCGACGAGCTGACATCTATGCGCTGATTGGTTAATGTTTGCGTCAGTTATGCAGCCAAGGCGACAATTGGCTGCTGATGGCTGCGTTGCTATGGTTACCTTCGATGGTTGGCCGCTGTACAATTTTATATTTTCAAGAATCACACCCCAGCACTCGCCAAGACCGTTGTCCGCCTTCCGAGGCTGTCAGATATGAATCTGGTCGCCAGGTTGCCTGCCACGACCCCTGGCGGCGACATGGCCATTACGTGACAAACTCAAATTATTAGCAAAGGTCTTACCATCCCTGTGACTATCGGCATAGCACTCGCCAAGACCGTTGTCCGTCTTCCGAGGCTGTCAGATATGAATCTGGTCGCCAGGCTGCCGGCCACGAATCCTGGCGGGGACATGGCCAGTACCATGGCAAACTCATATTACTAGCAAATGTCTTACCATCCCTGTGACTATCGGCGCAGCACTCGCCAAGACCGTTGTCCGCCTTCCGAGGCTGTCAGATATGAATCTGGTCGCCAGGCTGCCTGCCACGAACCCTGGCGGGGACATGGCCAGTACCATGGCAAACTCATATTACTAGCAAATGTCTTACCATCCCTGTGACTATCGGTGCAGCACTCGTCAAGACCGTTGTCCGCCTTCCGAGGCTGTCAGATATGAATCTGGTCGCCAGGTTGCCTGCCACGAACCCTGGCGGCGACATGGACATTACATGGCAAACTCAAATTATTAGCAAATGTCTTACCATCCCTGTGACTATCAGCGCAGCACTTGCCAAGACCGTTGTCCGTGTTCCGAGGCTGCCAGATATGAACCTGGTCACCACTTACCAGTCTGTCTGCTACGAACCCTGGCGGGGACATGGCCATTACGTGGCAAACTCAAATTATTAGCAAAGGTCTTACCATCCCTGTGACTATCGGTTCAGCACTCGCCAAGACCGTTGTCCGCCTTCCGAGGCTGTCAGATATGAATCTGGTCGCCAGGCTGCCTGCCACGAACCCTGGCGGCGACATGGCCATTACGTGGCAAACTTAAATTATTAGCATAGGTCTTACCATCCCTGTGACTATCGGCGCAGCACTCGCCATGACCGTTGTCCGCCTTCCGAGGCTGTCAGATATGAATCTGGTCGCCAGGCTGCCTGCCACGAATCCTGGCGGCGACATGGCCATTACCGTGGCAAACTCATATTACTAGCAAATGTCTTACCATCCCTGTGACTATCGGTGCAGCACTCGCCAAGACCGTTGTCCGCCTTCCGAGGCTGTCAGATATGAATCTGGTCGCCAGGCTGCCTGCCACGAATCCTGGCGGCGACATGGCCATTACCGTGGCAAGCTCATCCTTGAAATAAAAGAGAATGAATTAAACTAATTAAATAAAGCACCTATCTACAGAAAAAATTAGGTTAGGTACCTATAGAACCTGAAGCTAGAGCATCAGCAGCCTTAAGACTTAGATGTGAAATGGAATAAAATAAAAAAAAAATTTGGGTATGCCGTGTGATATACCTACCCGCGGTCGCTTAATTGATCATGTGACTTATCGGAGACCCGAGACATCTGTCATTCCCATACATTTTTTTTAATTAATCGAATACATATAATCAAGAAGTAAACGTATTTGAATCTTAATACTGAAACCTCGCTTAACCAGACCAGCGTTATCGTAATAGTTTATAAATTCTGCTCGCTGATTGGTTACCTGATTCACTTCTGCCCAATCGGAGGGCAGAATTTGCTAACGATTATGATCATGATGAATACGTTTTTCTTACGCAATCAGACCCCTGACCAGACCGGAGCCTTGTAAGAATAATAATATGCCAATTCATTCTGAGTAGGATCAAGTACCTACCTACTAATAAAAATATTATTGCCATGTTTACGTCATCATTTCTATGTATTTCATCATGTGTATGCCTACTTTGGTTTATTTATAGTACGTAGTTAATCAAAGCGTTCATGGTTCATATCGCAATAGGGTCTCTCTAATCACATTCGGGGATAACATCCGAAAAGGTCCGACATAATTACTGCGGTCTGCGGACCGTAGTTAGGTATTAGAAAGTATTACCTAATACTTAGTAAGTACATGGGTAATGTTACTTAGGTAGGTACATACTTTATTCGTGAAATGAATAGAATTTCTATAGTATGGTAAACGTAGTATGGGTGTCTTCAAGAAAAAAGTGAATAGGCGTTTTTAGGCAAGCGCTCACCGACCCAAATAGACCTTTGGTTTCCGAATAAAATCGATAACAGGGAGGCTATTCACGATCACGTTTCGTGTCGGCTTCATTTCGTGATGTGAAATGTTTTTAAAAAAAAAGATTCCGACGAATTGAGAACCTCCTCCTTTTTTTTGAAGTCGGTTAAAAAGGTACATTTACATATTAAAGCAGACGAAACATTTTTTGCGAACACTGAAAATTTAATTTTAAGCCTATTTCCCTACATAAAGCATAAAATTTAATGTAGTTCTAAACGCCATGTTGGTCGACAATTCTGAGATTGAAATTACCGTAAGTATTTCCTCTAAGCCAATAGACGTTAAGTTCATTTTTCAGTGTTATTTTTTTTCTTTTTCTTGTTTCACATCACTAAGTGAGTGAAAACGCTACGAGAATGTCATAGCAGATCATTGTTGCGACCTCTGCCTGTTATCAAGAGGTAGGGATTTCGAATCTTGCGCACGAACCTTTCTTTCGGACCCGACCTGAATATTATGATGTACCTACTCGTATATGCGCAAGCTATTTATTAATACTTACAGATATTAATACTTATATAGAACACATCAAGTCTCTGGTTAATAAATGCTACAAGCCACGCACCTCAATACGGCAAGTGGCAAAGTACAGCCAAAACCAATAAACTGTCGCATCGAGGCGTCTTCAGTCACACTTTGCGTCCCGAACATGTGTGTAGGCACCCTAACTGTTTATAACAAGCAGCATCAATACAAACCTTTGTTATTTGTACGTCAGTTTCATTGTTATGAAACTTTGGCATAACGGGCGTGGGCCATGCTGATAACGTGCCTAAAGTAGCCGTCGACAGGGATACTGGAAAAAAACAATGGCTTTGAGTACCTACATTAACATAACTATTTTAATAATAATAAATGAACATGGGCACTTGCCATTTAATATGATATTTTGGGGTAGGCAAAAGTTAAAATATAGATATATTTTTAATAGTTTGCTCAGAAAGTAAACTTTTCCTTCCGTGTTTTCTGTGTAGCATTCGGAATTTTTTTTTTGCGCACCACTTATTAATAATATAATAATTTAGGTACTTACAGGCAAAGGCCACTAAATACTGTATCAGTCTTCCTCTCTCCATTATTCTGTAATAAAAGTATAAAAAATATTTTAATTGCTAAGCCTATTCTATTCTAGGTTTTTTGGATTGCGAGTATCTACCCAAAGTACTTATCAGGGCTTGTACACAGGGCTTGTATTGCCTTGCTGGTTTGGATTTTTAGAGAAATTAAAGAGGAGCCTAAAATCTCCTGAAAGTTTTTTGTAACAGATCTCTGGTCATTCAGCATACATGGCTGTACATTCGAATTTCAAATTTGCGCGGTTTTTTAACTGACACCATAACAATTCACATTGAAAAAAAAATCCTCTACATCATTTACCGTCCTTAACTCCAAATATTAATTTAAATAAAATTTACAATGCTTCACCTACCAATTGCCACTTAAATCTTTCCGAAATTTATTTAAAAAAAATGAGCTCCGTTATATTTTTTACGAGACAGTACTACACTAGCACGGTTGAAAACACTTCATAAGTGAATGATCAATGAAGTTAGTTAGAAGTGCACAGTTCAATACGGTATTCATAACGGCTATTTCAAACAACTGGATAAGGCGAAGGCAAACCAATCGGGAGAGGTCTCAAAAACACGTACCTACAGCTGGGACTTACCTCGTAATATATAAATAATGACATCTATGAATCTTTCCTTGGGAACCGGGGAACCCCGGAATACATGACCGTTTTAGGCCGACATTACACTATAGGAGCCTATCTCGGACTATAGATCGCTATCCTAGAAATATGATCTACTTACTTGATTTGACTTGATACTATGAAATATGAATGTATTTCACTTTAGAGTTCAAGTTGCTTATAAATGAGTGCCTACCTGTGAATTACCTGCTTCCAAAGAAAATAAATTACAATAGAAGCTCATAAGAGTGCAATTATTGCTGCTACTACTGTTACTGCTTCTTACTCTTTTTACTTAAAAAAGGAAAAAAAGAAGCAAAAGCGGACTAAAAAATCCCAACAAAAACATTTTCATGTAAAATGTTGCCAGACGAGCATATGGCTCACACTGTCAAAAAGTTATCAGATCTCATGTAGGGCAAGACTTCTGACTTTATACACCCTTAAATACAAGCTCTAACTTCACAAACTCTACACTTTAGTTACAATAATGTCTTGGCCGTTTGGCTACCGTCACATGGGCGTGAAGTGAAAAATTTATCCCACCAAAATCATTTTCCTGATTTCAAATTTTGATTTAACAGAACTTACAGAGTACTGAAAAGTGAATAAATTTTTGATTTTACGCCCATGTGACGGTAGCCAAACGGTCAAGACATTATTGTAACTAAAGTGTAGAGTTTGTGAAGTTAGAGCTTGTATTTAAGGGTGTATAAAGTCAGAAGTCTTGCCCTACATGAGATCTGATAACTTTTTGACAGTGTGAGCCATATGCTCGTCTGGCAACATTTTACATGAAAATGTTTTTGTTGGGATTTCATTTCTTTTTGTAAGTTTTTAAAACAATGTTTTTAATTAACTTATTTTTTTTGTGTATTTCTTGCACTTCAGGTGCGCCTCTTTTCACAGCCCACTCTCTAATATGTTTGTATTACAAGTAGATACGTACTTTGCTGATATTCTGAAAATTTAAAAAAATTATAGTGGATTTAAAGTTAGTAGTTTTGGCCTACCGAAAGTGAAACTAATTTTACATTTATCAAGATAAAATGATAATCAAACGTAATGTATAGATCCAAATTTCAATTTCTAACTTCAAATTTTACCTTTTAAAACACAACAGATACATATGAAAGTATGGATGTTTGTTACTCAATCACAACACAACCACTGAACTGATTTGGCTGAAATTTAAAATGTAGACTGATTTTATCCTGGACTAACACAGACTACTTGTTATTCATTAATAATCTACGGAAGGTATCGGTGAGATTTGTGTGTTTATTAGTTTTTTAACTATTGTTTTATTTACAGTCTTTATTTTCGTTGGGCGCTGAGGCGCTCTTGAAATTCAAATTTGACGCTTGACACGCTTGACAACTCATTTTGGTCACAGAGCACTGGACTCTGGGCAATGAACACGCGGAGCTCGGTACGGGAATTAGGGCTTGCCGCGTGCACTATGGTACTGGGCACACTGACGTTGGGGCGCTGTTTAAATCCATATAATTTACGCTTGGCATGCCTGACGGCTAACTGTGGGTACTGGGTACTGGGCCTTGGGCATTAATCTCACCCTGGGCACTGGGAACTGAGAGCTGGGCTCGTTGGACGGGCCCTGTATGTAACTTGGGCTTGACGCGTCCGTTTGGGCACTGAGCAGGTATTTATGCGCTATAACGCTCTTCAAATTCAGAGAGATTTAACGCTTGGCACGTTCAACAACTCAAGCTGGGCACTGGGCACTCGGCTCAATATGGGTTCTTGTCATTGAGCGCTGGATCCTGGTCACTCGACATGCAGTGAAACTCGGCTTGTTAAACATGACATGCATGAAACTTGGGCTTGAAACGTGCGATATTACTGGGCACGGGGCACTGGGCACTTGGGCGCTTGGCCACTTGGGCACTGGAATCGCGCTTATAATTACCAAAAAAAATTACGTGTTTTTCCAGATGTATACTAGCAGATATCTAACGTGAAATTAAGTTTGTACCTATATACGTATGGGTAACCCCATACGAACTTCCAACCCCCTAATTTGATGGATGTGGCGTGATTTTCTAAAAATCCTGAAACACGTATTTAATTGTTTATTACAAAGAGTCCCTTTATCAATTTTGAGACCTCTAGCATCAATATTTGCCGTAGTTTCATACAAACTTCCATCCCCACATACGAACTTCCAACCCCCTAATTTGATGGATGTGGGGTGATTTACAAAAAATCCTGAAACACGTATTTAATTGTTTATTACGAAGAGTCCCTATATCAATTTTGAGACCTCTAGCATCAATATTTGCCGTAGTTTCATACAAATTTCCATCCCCTATTTTCAGGGGTTGGGGGGCTAAATTTCCAACTTTTGGAAATTTTTTGTTGGTTGTGTACTAATTCTAGCTTACATACCAAATTTCAGCTTTCTAGGACTTCAGGAAGTACCTAGGAATTTTGATGATCATCAGTGAGTCAGTGACGAAATCTGGGTTTTTCAGATGTCAATAAAATCTAAAGTATAAGAACTGTGATATTGAAACTTTATACGTTTAATAAGTTCACCGGCTACATCATTTCCCGAGAATTTTGATTATCTGAAATAATTCTGGCCTAAGTTATAAGGGTTTAAAAATACGGCGAAACACTTCGAGAAAATATAGGTAGTGCCCTCGCGCTTCGCTTGACTCGTCTGGCGGGGACACTACCGTGTCCCCAGATATTGGATTCGCTCGTGGGTCTCACGGCGGCCATCAAAAAGGTATCATTCAAACACTCGAGGAACTTCGATTTGAATGTTGATATTAAAAAACCCACAGAACCTATTTGCGTGTGGAAGAATCTACGTATAACTACATTCTTACAAAAATTGTTACTTATCATCAAACAAGCAACAAATCTTACGAACTCAATTATTGAAAATAATTGTCCTTGTCCGTGTTTTGAAATAGGATCCTATGTATTTTATTTTATTAGAATACGAACACAGACGAATTCTTGAATACTCACTCTCAGATGAGGCGCAGGACCAAACCAATGGCCTAACGTGCTCTTCAAGGCACGGGGATAAATCACCGCCAATTTCCATTAGTTTACCTAATTAAAAGCAAATAAGCATATAAGTGTTATTAACTATTACCGATATTTTGCTATTTTGAATTGTATTTTAGTGTTCTAAACGTGTAGATAAATAAATAACTATCGCAATCGCAGTCGGAAATAACAAACAATAGGGAACTGTATTTGAATTTTGAACAGTGACGACAGATAAGGGTACAGACATGAAGTCGAACACTGTATAGCAGCCGACGGTCTCGAAATCGCAATAGGCCAAGCGCGCTCACAAAATATCAAATAGTAGGTACCTTTACAAGTATTAAGTACAACTCCGCAAAATTATTTATGTGAATGTAAAAAATGTAAAAAAATTAGATGTATAAAATATGTTATTCTCGCAAATTTCAATGCCATAGGCCGATATTACACTATACCCGGGACGGTCACGTGATAAGTGAGACTGGCCGGTTATAATATTGTGTAGATTCTTCCATGCGCAAATAGGTTCTGTAACAGTTTTTATCATAAAATCGAAGTTCTTGGAGTAAGTTTCAATGATCCCCTTTTGATAACCGCCGTGACCGGTGACACCCACGAGCGAAACCAAATTTTTTTACTCCGGTTTTGCTTCTCTTTTTTCTTTTCGTAAGTAAAAAGAGTAAGAAGCAGTAACAGGAAGCGGTAACAGTAGTAGCATAATATGAGCTTCCATTGTAATTTATTTTGTTTGGAAACAGGTACTTAATTCATAGGTAGGCCATTTATATGAGCAACTTGAACCCTACAGTGTAATACATTCATAGTATCAAGTAGATCATATTTCTAGGATGACGATCTATGATGCGAGATAGGAACCTATATATAGTATAGTGTCATATAGGCCATAAGCCTACGATGTGTTAAGGCTCAACCACTGGCTCAACTATAGCTCACGTACCCAAGGTATTTTCCGGACAATCTATTCACATTTTCACCAAAGTTTTATCACGTAACCTTTTATACTGTCTCTAACTTTCGTTGCTTAAATTAGACGAAAATTTTAAGAAAAAATTATTACTGAAAATTCGAGTGAAGCGAGCTCGGGACTTAGGGCACCCCGACTCGGATAACGGATAGGTGACGAAAAGGATGGCGGGGCTTCTGAGTGGTTATTTTCTTTTATGACCACCCAGGAAGTAGGAGCCCCGCCAAGCGGGGCTCCGTCGACCAGCCCTTTCATAGTAAAAATAACCACGAAATTTTCAAATTTAAAAAATTTATTTCTCGGCAACTATTACGTTCCGACGAATATGACTTGGGGGGAGGGTTACCCCCCCCCCAATCCCCCTTCCAACCCCCTCCGTAACGGTACGTCATCTATAGTTTAACTTGTGTTAACCTATATTATAGTGTGTTATTTGCGGAATACAAAATAAATAAATAATTGAATTTCGCGGGCAAACTCCCAGAGGCTGACGCACAGCACATTATTACCCTAGGGCAGCGGTCTGAACCACAGAATAACGAATAACGATTAAGTTCTCTCTGGTACCTAGGTGGTCCAGGTGAATAACCCCCCCATTAGAACAAAATTAAACATATGCGCATGGCATGGTAGCCGGTAGGTACAAGAAGGTTCTTTTAACAACAGCGTCGAACAAATTACAATATAAGGTGATTAAAAGACTAGATTAAAGCTAAAGAGATTGTAATATGTATAGAAAAAGACAGAAACATTACTCATATTACACTCTGTGGTACATTGTTCACAAAAAATAAAAAAATACTCACATTCACGGTCGTCGATCTCGCGGTAGGTGTACTTGTCATACCTATTCTTCTACCTATTAAAAATCTTTAAGACTACTGAGGAGTACTGCGATACTTCCTCGCGTCTAAAACAGCGAGGAGCTAAAACGTGGATAATAAGTAGGTACTTATTTTTCAATTTTCACCACATTGTATTTCGGCGACCACAGATAAATTACTATTGTCCTTGACTGATGACCGTAGAGATCAAAGAGTATTATGTAGAGATGAAGTTTGGATGGTTCTCATTGTGTTCTGTGGTCCATAAAGTAAGGAGTGGTCTGTGGTATGAGGTATCTGTGATCACAATATTATAGTGATCTGTGTCCAGTAAATAGTGTTCTGTGTCTGTGTCGAGTAGTTATATCTCGATAGAGTATATTATGTGTCTGTGAATAATGTATGTTCTGTGGTATATGTATTATCTATGGTTCTGACCTTTGCCTGTCCCGAAAGGGACGAATGAAATAACAGAACAGAACATATCTATGGATCTGTTGGGATCTGTGATCTCAGTATATGTATTATCTATGATCTCATCACCTGGCCATGCTTTGAAGGAACATACCAAAGCAAGTACTATTACTGTAATATAGAAATAGATCCTTCCCTCAACTCGAAGGAGACATTTAATGAATCACTATTTAAATGGCAAAATTATAGGATATTTTATACAGATGCAGCCAAGAACGAGCATTGTACTTCTGTCGCCTTCTATGATAGTAAATTGAAAGTGGGTTTTGGAGAAGGAATAGATTCTAATACAAGTATTTTCTCAGCTGAAGCTTTTGCTATCTTGTCAGCGTTGCAATACATTGAAAATTGTAAAGATGAGTCTCTAAAATGGGTGATTGCCAGTGATAGTATGAGTGTACTTACATCGATACACAATTGTAAGCTTCATGTTAAAACTAACTATTTAATTTACGAAATTATGAAGAAAACTTATCAACTTGAGCTGAACAGATCATATTATGAAATTGCTTTCATTTGGGTCCCGGCACACTGTGGAGTGATTGGAAATGAAAACGTCGACTTTTTGGCAAAAACGATAAATACATCACAGAACATCAGACAAATAAAGTCAAGTGTTGCCCTTCCTTACACTGATATCAATAAGAATTTGATAAATAAGATGGAAAGTCATTGGGATGAGATGAGGAACTCCCCTGAAAATGAGCGAAAAGGATTATGGTACAAATGCATAAATAATGATTTAAATAAAAACCCGTGGTTTTGTAATAAGAAAACTAATTATAGTAATAGAAAATATTATTCAGCCATATGTCGCCTAAGATTGGGTCATTGTCGCCTTAATGCACATTTACATAGAATGAAAATAGTGAACTCTCCGTCTTGTAATTATTGCAATAGTAATGAATCCCAAACACTGGATCACATATTTTTTTCGTGTTCATCTTTCGGCATTCAGCGCCTTGTGCTGATTGATGACTTGATTAATATTTTCAAGACCATTGAAGACGTGCCGCGCTCGCTAAAGGATTTACTGAAGAATTCGTTGACGTATAAATATTTATACAAATATATTTTGAACACTGTTCAAGAAATTTGAATTTAAGTACAGAAAGAAAGATAATTCAAAGAAAGAAGAGTCAGAAAGAAAAACTACAAGATTAAAATCATTCAGATGAATCATACATATTTATGATTATTTATATTTATTATTGTTATACGATTGAACAGGCTATGCCTTTAAAATACATAACACAGAAAATACACACGAATGAATAGGCTGTATGGTCTCCGACCTTTGCCTGTCCTGAAAGGGACGAATGGATTAACAGAACAGAACATATCTATGATCTCAGTTCTAGCAGAGAGTGCGTGGCATGATATTTTCAATTTTAATTTAGATACATTTATTGTATTATTTAGCTAACTATTTCTTTGTGATGTCCGAACACGTACTCCCGGCTGAAGAGCCGGTGCGATTTGTAGCCCCGATAATCCAGGACAACCCAACTGGATGGGGGCCCTGTGAAATGCCGGACCAATTCAGGGATATGCCCTACCAGCCTTTCAGTAAAGGCGATCGTTTGGGGAAGATTAGCGATTGGACCGTCGTGCAGGACAAGAAATACCAAAGTAGCTATACCATTCAGATTTTATAACTAAGAAATATTGGTTTCGAACATAACTTTGAGGTTATGTCGTAAAAGTTGACTGGAGATAGCTGATAACAGCTGTAAGTTTTACTTCGTGAAATTGTGCATTACTCCTTGTTACACGATTGTTTTTTCATTGTTTTAGACAAGTACGCATCTCAGTTCGGTGCTGGTTCGTCGTACGCGTACTTCCACGATGAGGACGAAAGTACTTTCCATCTCGTTGACACGACGCGCGTCCAAAAACCGCCGTACCAGCGCGGCAGAGCTCGAGGGCAGCGCGGTCGCGGCGCGAGAGGTGCCCGCACTCCCGGCGGGATGACCACCTTGAGCAAGGTAAGGATACAATCAGCAGTGTTGTTTATACACTTGTGTTGGAGCCGAAATTAACATCAAGTTTATGCAAGCATATTAGTTACTAGCAGACGCCTGCGGCTCTGCCTGTGTGAAATTCTGTTTCCCCAATACCCGTGGGAACCATGGATTGTTCCAGGATTAAAATGGGGCCTATGTTTTAATCCAGAGTATAATCTATTCCCAATCCAAATTTCAGGCAAATTGGTTCTGTAGTTGTGATGTGAATGGGCAACAAACACACACACACTAACACAAACATTAACTTTTATGATATTAGTGTGATTCAGCCAAATTGGTTCAGCGGTTGTGACGTGAAGGAGCCACAAACATACACACACACACTTACACACAAACAATCACCTTTGTGATAAGATTGAAAATAAAATTAGGATTAACTTAAAAAAACAGATGTAAAAAGCCTAATTACAATCAGGCCCACCTCTGATGCTGAGAAGCAACGTTTTATGTTTTTGGCATTTTAGGATAGAAGTCAAAGCTAATCTATCTCTGATGGGGTCAAGTGCCCTTTCTGTTTGATTGGGATCTCTTGACTTTTAAATAAACACTGTAATAATAACTCACTAAACTTTATTTGCACGAAAAAGTAATCACAATCAATAATTAATGCGAGCGCGTAACAAAGTCCATAATAATGCTGAGTGAAAACCAACATAACCTACTGACTTGTCGTTGATTTTATAACTACCTCCGCGTGCCGTCCGAACGCGGTGGTCTATGCGCCCGCGCACGGCCGCGGCATATTTAAAAAATATGCGTGTTAAGGTTTTATTCCTTAACAATCTCCTAATAGGACTTATATTTATTGTACCCACACTCTATACACTTCTGTACTCACTCTTTTTTGCTTTACATTGTGTATTGCAGCTTGATAATAATTGTACTTCGGATTTTATATTTGTTATTTAGCAACGTGAGCGCAAGCTCGGCAAGAGGTGGGGCCAAAGAGGTGCACCTATGAAAATCCGAGATGCCTCTGTTACCGTGCGGCCTACTTGGGTCACCATCGAGGATATGGACTTCCCTCGTCTGGCTAAGCTTTCATTGCCGGGAATTAAAGAAGGTTGGAAACATTTTCAAAAATACAACAGCTACTTAAGCTGTTATGGCTTATATTAGTAGCAATGAGTAGAGGCAAAATGGTTGTTTTCATCACGATAAGTAACATGCTAATGCTACATGTTGTGCCAGACTGCTTACTCAGTTATTACATAAGAAAAACTTCAGTTCCCATGACTGCCTTGTTTATTATTAATGAAACCTGACAGCTTTATTGCTTTGTCACCAACAATGTGAAAACCCTGTTAAATGAAAGTTTCTTAATATTTCTCATTTGAAATCATACAATGAATTGAAAGTTTAGGGTAATAATAGTGATTACAGTGTGAATGAAATTTTATGATAAAAAAAAAGATCCCAATGAATTGAGAACCTCCTCAAGTTGGCTAATAAAGAGATAATGCATGGATATCTACTACTCATGGTCATACTAAAGTCACTGATTTTGACTCATGACATGGGCTCTAATTAAATCATAATTAACATCAATAGCACCTGTTTTATTAATAATTTTATGTATTTTTCTTTAAGGGGAGGACATTGCGTGCTGTGGTACCTTAGAGTACTATGATAAGGGGTATGACAGAGTGAATGTGAAGCATGAGAAGCCACTGCAGCGCATTGACCGCATCTTCCATACGGTAAGTTTCCCAGTCTACCAGTTTTGTCTTTTTCTCACGAATACGTATCTTAACCACCTAATATCGTTAAATGTCACCAAGCTGGGTGATAAAAAAGGCTCGCCAAATAGTTAATAGGAAATAATAGGTCTTGAACATAATGGAAAGGGTTTTTTGTATGAAAGGGTAGCTACATAGCTTTGGAATTTGGATGATTTCAAGTGCTTTATATTTCTATGTCATTGCTGTCTTTGGCAGGTCACAACCACAGATGACCCAGTCATTCGTCGTCTCAGTAAGACTACGGGCACAGTGTATGCCACAGACACTATCCTGGCCACAATCATGTGCTGCACCCGCTCCAACTACTCCTGGGACATTGTTATCGAGAAGATTGGTAAGTTACTCCTTCCAGTCATTCCCCAGTTCCCTATCCCTTTCCAAATGACTGTAACTGTGAGAAGGTTAATGCTACATTTAGACAAGTTTCTAAAACAGAATTTCTATTACCCATGAGTTTTTCTTTGCTCTCTTGTATGCTTTCATAATACAAGACTAAACAAGTTTTTTCATTAATATTTAATATTAGGTCCTTACATATGAAATTGGCATTTTGTATGGGAGGAACATAAAGTCGATTTTTTTTAAATATAATATATATATTTAATCAAAGTATGTACCATTGCTATCTATGCACTTTTGCCACCTTATAGGTAGTTCATTGATCCCTTTACTAAAAAAGCCATTCGGACGGGAATCAATAAAATCTTTGAAAGCGCTTTGGACTGCCTCATCGGAGTTAAATTTTTTCCCTTGTAAGAAGTTATCCAAATTTCGAAAAAAATGGTAATCTGTTGGAGCAAGGTCCGGGGAGTAAGGTGGATGTCTTAGGCATTCCAATTGAAGCTCCTCTAATTTGGTAGCCGTCTGTTGTGCAGTATGTGATCTAGCGTTGTCCTGAAGCAGCAGTGGCCCAGAACGATTGACCAGCCTCGGTTGTTTAGCAGCTAGCTTTTCCATCATGGATTGCAGTTGCTGACAATAGATATCCGCCGTAATCATCTGGCCAGATTTAAGAAAGCTGTAGTGAACGTCGCCGGCGCTAGTCCACCAAACGCTCACAAGTAATTTTTTTTGAGTCAATTTTCGTTTGGGGCAGGATTTGGCTGGTTCGCCAGGGTTCAACCATTGTGATGAGCGTTTCCGATTATCATACAGGATCCATTTTTCATCACAGGTAATGATTCGATTTAAAATCCCTTCATTACTGTGCCGGTTGAGTAATGTAACACAGCAGTCTATGCGCGTTTGTCGGTCTGCTGCACTCAATTCATGAGGTACCCACCTTTCAAGCTTTTTCACCTTCCCAATTTGCTTCAAGTGAACTTAAACAGTTTTATCACTAACACCGCAGCCTGCAGCTAGCTCGGATGTGGTTTGCGATGGATCCGCTTCCACAATAACCTTCAATTCTTCATTGTCAACTTTGGTCTCCGGCAGTCCACGGGGCTTGTTCTGCAGGTCGAAATTTCCAGAACGAAAACGTTGGAACCAAAAACGCACTGTTTTCTTTTGCGACACCCTCGCCGTACACATCATTAATCCTTCGAGCCGTTTCTGCAGCACTGGTGCCACGATGGAACTCGTACTCGTAAATAACGCGATATTTCAAGTTTTCCATTTTGTAAACAGAGTGGCGCAAAAAAAAAAACAAAAGAGAAAAAAAAACAAATGAATTACGATTTTCAAAACACAAAAGCATAAGTAAATAGCTGTATAAATTTGAAATTGGAATTTCTAACCAAAGAAGAGATATTTGAGATCAAAGTAGCTAGTACGACAAAACGCCAATTTCATATGTAAGGACCTAATATTATTCTTGTCCAGGTGACAAGCTGTTCCTGGACAAGCGCGACAACACGGAGTTCGACCTGCTGACCGTGAACGAGACGTCGGTGGAGCCGCCCGCCGACGACGGCAACTCCATCAACTCGCCGCGCAACCTCGCGCTGGAGGCCACCTTCATCAACCACAACTTCAGCCAGCAGGTGTGTGATATTGTTCAGCTGATGACCTGTTCCTGGACAAGCGCGACAACACGGAGTTCGACCTGCTGACCGTGAACGAGACGTCGGTGGAGCCGCCCGCCGACGACGGCAACTCCATCAACTCTCCGCGCAACCTCGCGCTGGAGGCCACCTTCATCAACCACAACTTCAGCCAGCAGCTGTGTGATATTTTCAGCTGATGAGCTGTTCCTGGACAAGCGCGATAACACGGAGTTCGACTTGCTGACCGTAAACGAGACGTCGGTGGAGCCGCCCGCCTACGACGGCAACTCCATCAACTCGCCGCGCAACCTCGCGCTAGAGGCCACCTTCATCAACCACAACTTTAGCCAGCAGATGTGTAATTTTTTCGTATTGCTTTTGTAAGAAAATGATTGTAATGCTTTGTTGGAAAATCTAGGATTTTCTGATGTGGGATTAAACTTGATTGATAATGTCAAGAAAAAGATGCAGAATATAAAAAAGTTTGTGATTTCACAACAATACTTCTGCAATGCTTTAATCGGTCAAATTTGAAAATTCTTAAATTAATTGTTGTCAAATCTAGGTGCTGAAGTCTGGCCCCAACGAGCCCAAGTACAAGTTCCCGGAAGCCAACCCGTTCGTGTCGGAGGAAGAGGAAGGGGAAGTCGCCTCGGTGGGGTACCGTTACCGCAAGTGGAACCTCAACAATGGAGTGGTAAGATCAAATCTCTAACATTCGTTGATTATTATCATTTATCCCATCGTACATAAAAATAATGTTCTTCACACCTATTTCAACCATGATCTTGAATCTAGATATGTACCATTGCATGTATGCAGGAAATTATAGTGCATAAATGTGTGCGCTAACATGGGTGCACTCTATATTCCGCACTCTCATAAACCTGATGGGACAACGGCTGTCCCATGATAAGTCAAAGTCAAGGTCAAAATGTCACATAGGCCTAACGTACAGGCTCTTGTATAACATCAAGATATTTGTCAGATATGTATGGTTAGTGGTGATAACTACAAGTCAACTTAAAACTAAGTTTACGAGGATTCAAACGCGCCCTGCACTGAGAAGCCCACAACAAACTCAGCTGGGTTTGTTTTCTTTTATCACCACTTCACAAAGGCTCTTAAAAACAAATTGAAAATAAACTAATTGAAACATACACAGGGAGTGTGTGGTTTTGATGAACGATAACATTTCGACTGTAAACAACTACACTTTGTACGTATCTAAATGGAATGTCCGTCTCCCGCAGGTGCTGGTGGCTCGCTGCGAGCACGACGCGGTGCTGCAGGGCCCTCAGAACGAGACGCAGTTCCTGACCATCAAGGCGCTCAACGAGTGGGACTCGAAGGTGGCCAACGGCGTGGAGTGGCGCCAGAAGCTCGACACGCAGCGCGGCGCCGTGCTCGCCAACGAGCTGCGGAACAACTCCTGCAAGCTCGCCAAGTGGACCGTGCAGGTAGCGCTACCATCTCCACACGTTGTAGGTAGTTCAATCCACGAAGACCACTCCTTTACCATCGCTTTATGTCTCATACGATTCGGCAGAAGTAAGCAGTATAGTAGTATTTGTTCTTGGTGGATTGAACAATCTGAAAGAGTGACGTATCTTCATGCATTGAACTATCTACCTTCAAACTTCGGGTGTAATAATTTTGATACATATTCAATAATTTAGTGGTCTTCTGTTGTTCTTTGACCCTTGAACTTTTTCCGCGTTTGATGGGTAGCTTCGCCATTTACGCGTAAACTTTGCACGGGTATCTTTATCCACTTCTCTGTAGCCACGAGAACCCCAACCAAACCCTGACACTCAGAGATGACGCGTGTTTTCAGGCACTTCTCGCCGGATCGGACCAGATCAAGTTCGGCTACGTGTCCCGCGCCCAAGTGCGCGACAACTCGCGCCACGTCATCCTCGGCACGCAGCAGTTCAAGCCGCACGAGTTCGCGGCGCAGATCAACCTGTCCATGGACAACGCGTGGGGCATCCTGCGGTGCATCATCGACATCTGTATGAAGCAGAAGGACGGTGAGTCACTTCTGCAGTCAGCTGTCGCCCGAGTGCGCGACAACTCGCGCCACGTCATCCTCGGCACGCAGCAGTTCAAGCCGCACGAGTTCGCGGCGCAGATCAACCTGTCCATGGACAACGCGTGGGGCATCCTGCGGTGCATCATCGACATCTGTATGAAGCAGAAGGACGGTGAGTCACTTCTGCAGTCAGCTGTCGCCCGAGTGCGCGACAACTCGCGCCACGTCATCCTCGGCACGCAGCAGTTCAAGCCGCACGAGTTCGCGGCGCAGATCAACCTGTCCATGGACAACGCGTGGGGCATCCTGCGGTGCATCATCGACATCTGTATGAAGCAGAAGGACGGTGAGTCACTTCTGCAGTCAGCTGTCGCCCGAGTGTGCGAACTCGTTTACGGCCTGGCCACGGGGATCGGCGGTGCGAACGGCGAAGCGAGGGGCGAGGCGACCATTCGCGCGGCACCGTTTGCAGGCCACGGACAGTCACGTTCGCCGCCGCGACCAGTAAGGAAGTCCGACAGCAAAATGTCTTTATCGAAATTATCTCAATATTTCAAGACCTAATATTTGGAAGAGATTGTGAAAGACATAATTTGAATAAGAATCGGAGTATAGATGGAGAGTTCCACAAGAAGTATGAGAAATACAGAATATATCCAGAAAAATTTGTTGAGTATACCAGAATGAGTATTGAAACCCTCGATTATATACTTATGAATATTATCCCCACATACTCTTCACTACATCATACATGTTTAAACTTGTGCTGTGGATGGCCAGACTCCCAAATGGCTGGTCTAGATAGTATTTCAGCAATAAAAGTCTCGGCGTTCATTTTTCGCGGCGAAAACAACTAAACTCGTTTGTTCACTGCACTACTCGCCGCGACTACCGCTCAACTCCGTGGCTCGCGCCGTACTTATTCATGCCTTTGTTTCGTTCGCCCGCCGCGCCGCAAGTCGCCGGCGCGGTTCGCTCGGTACATTTCGCCGGTCGCTTCGCCGGTCGCCGTTGCGCGTGGCTTGATTAGTACATTGCTATGCGTTTATTTCAGTCGCTAGACGCTTCGCCGTTCGCACCGCGCGAATATTCGCATCGGCGAATTTCCCGTGGCCAGGCTGTTACATATTATAATGCGACAAGCGGACGCTCGAGACTCAACCTTCTTTTCTCATTCATTTCTTAACTGATGCCTACATCCTAACAGCTATACCTTTGCCAATGTCTCAAACTTCAAAACAAATTTTGCCCTTTCAGGGGAGTAATTTCTTGAAACCGCTCCTTAGCTCAAAGAGCCCTTACCTACGTCCCAGAGCTAAAATAGCTTGGTGATATACCGGCGGTGTCTCGTGTTGCAGGCAAGTACCTGATAATGAAGGACCCCAACAAGCCGCTGATCCGGCTGTACGACATCCCCGACAACACGTTCGAGTCGGACGGCTCGGAGGACAGCGGCGACGAGCCCGCCGACACGCCCTTCGCGCCGCTCTACTCCTACGGGAACTCCAAGCGCGTGTAGCGCGTAGCGCGCGCAGTGCCGGGGCGGGGTCACATCGTCACTTCGATCCGAGACAGTACTCACAGTTACCGCGGGTAGGTCCCATTCGTTTTGTGGAACAAAACCATAGAGCAACACCATACGACTTATCTACTATCGTCGTAATTGACATCTATCCTGGAAAAAATGAAACCAGTTTATCGGTGCCAATAATGCCAACAGTATAAGGCTACCCTGTAGTTTACTCGGCAGCCACCTATAGAATTTTAACACTGATGGCTGATGAATTTTAACTTAATTGCTTGTACAAAAAACGTTTACGTAAATTGTTTGGATCACCATCATCCTGAGTTTCCTTATCAAAGATTGTCGTAGAAACTGTCGATCGCTCATTCCATAACTAAAAGGAAATAATAAAATGTTTAAGTGTATTCCCTTTGATAAGCCACGTGATCAAGTTGTTGACTGATATGTAATATTTTTTTGCATACTTCTTTCAAAGACATACCGCCAAACGTTAACCTATCCGTGGCAATGCTGTGTAACGTTCCATAGCGGTGATGATGCCATCAGCTTCCTTGCCCTCCCTATATGCATTCATTTAGCCTAAATAATAAGATAATTATTTCATATTATTATATTCAATGGAATAAAAGTCTTTTGGTAACATTAGGTATTTTATTTCAACAAATTACACACCTTAGTATAAAAATAACCTTTAAAAGTTATAAAATTTTATGATGTTACAAACATAAACGAATTATAAATTAACATAGATTTAATAACATTATAAGTTAAACCTTTATTTTATGAAATGCAATTTGGCCTAACTGGTTGGATACTGTAGCTATTTCAAACACTAGGATTCAACTCAATTGATTTTTTTTAATAATTTCCTTAATACATACAAAATTACAAACTTTTGTGAACACTTGAAATAAGTGTATACATATTCTGATTCAATTAACAAAGTAAAATTTTAAAGAAAATATTTAATTTATTTTTTTTCGAAAATTCTCGGACGTTGATCGATTGAACCATCTACTGTGCTTTTCTTTGAATTATAATATAAAAGTGAAGATGATACTGCCATTTGGACACTGCCATAAGGCTACTTTGTCTTATAACTTACTAGCTTTTGCCCGCGGCTCCGCCCGCGTTAAATTCGATTTTTTACTAATCCTGAGAAAAAATTGAATTTCCTTTTCAATGACCTTTACACCTACTTTCAGGACAGATTGTCAAAGTAATCTACCTATAGCTGTAGCTATAGATTACTGTTGAAAATTAGGGTTTTTTAAATATCCCATGGGAACTATGGATTTTCCCTGGACAAAAAGTAGCCTATGTTTTAATCCGGGTTATAAGCTATCTATGTTCCAAATTTCAGCCAAATCGGTTCAGTAGTTGCGGCGTGAAGGAGTAACAAACATACACACTTACACACACACACACACACACACACACACACACACACACACACACACACACTTACACACAAACTTTCGCCTTTATAATATTAGTGTGACAAATTGCAACAAATAAAATTTTGAATTTGGTTGGCAGACACGTGTACACCTTAAATGCCCTTATCATTGTGTTATCACTACTTTGAAAATTATTATAAACTAGGATAAAAATAATGACGTACACTAAAAAAAATCCAACAAAGATTTTTAACGTAACATTGACTAAACAGGCATTTTAATTTCGGTGTTCTATCACTTTCTTGCAAAACGAAAACTTGTATGCAGCCACACGAAGTTACTATGTCATTAGTAAAGTGTGACGTCATAATTCAATGTCGCTATCTCTGTCTAATCAGAAATATTTTTACGCTTATAACTTTTTGTTATTCGATCGATTTAGTTTTTTTTTTTCAATTTACGTATTTTTATCCTAGTTTATAATAAAGTAATGAAAAAATTTAAAAATTCAAATACCAGATTGATCAACTTTTACAGGCGCCTTATTCTCAGTGTTGTTAAGCCTTTCAACTTCTTCGATACCTTCTTGCATGTTATCCTGAACTTCTTCCAGACTCTTGCCCTTAGTTTCAGGCACAAAAAAGTAAACAAAGAAAACCCCAAAGTACGCTATACTAGCAAATGACCAGAACACTGTAAAATGGCCGAAGTTATCTTTCATACTCTGGTACGACTTCGTGACAAAGAAGTTCAGTACGCAAGCCATCATAGTAGCGGCACTGGAGGCGATAGTTTTAACGTTAATAGGAAATAGTTCTACTTGCATTATGTACGGGATATTCCCCACGCCCACTGCGTACAAAATGTTAAAACTCAGCACTCCTATGAGAGGCAGTAAGGATATAGAAGAAAGTGTTTCAGGGCTGACTCGTATGAAGTCTTGTAGGAAAAAGTAGAGTCCAACTAAAGTTAGAGCTAAAGCAACGCCGACGCTAGATGTCAGCAACAGAACACGTCGCCCGAAGTAGCCAGCCGTGAATGTTGCTGCTATTCCTGAAAACGAAAAAAATATCAAGTAAATTGACGATACAATAGTAAAAGAAAAACATTTGACGCCCTCTAGGTGGAACTAATTGATAGTTAGTTGGCTTCCCCATAGTATTGCGTACCCACTACTTTGTTAGATACTGACAATATTTAGATTAGATACTCCTGTGTTGTGGATGCCTATTTGCATTAACAGCTGTCTCGAAGTCAGTAAACTAAATAACTAATCTTATCACTGATCAATTATATTATCTAGAAAGCATTATATATCAGATAACAGGTTTCTAGATTATTCAAACCAAATATTATGACAAGGCTAAAGAGGCTTGCACAATTCCAGACCTGCGACTATTTAGAAATTACGAGTAGGTATCTATTGTAAAAACTGGCCCGTGCCCGAACCCGGGAATTCAAAACTCACTTTTGTGAAGCCTAAGCTTATACTAAATTATAAAGGACTACATAAGCCCTTGGGAGTGATAGTGAATTGCTCTGATTTTACTATAGCCTGTTTGTACTGATTGTTGTTAAATGGTGGTAACAGATAGATGAGAATACCTTAAGTTTGTTGTGGGCTTCCTTTCAGAGGCAGGGCGCGTTGGAACCCTCGTATTCTTAGATGTAAGTCGTAAAATAGTCACCATTATTTGACTTTTGACTTAGGTACGTTTCCGCTGAAGCGGAGCTGAGCGGACCGTGAATCGGCCAATCACAGTTCCCAAAATCTCCGCTGTCATCAGTGTGTCAATCTGTTATAGGCTGATTCACGGACCGCTCTGCTCCGCTTCGGTAGAAGCGCACCAGAGGCCCAGATTCCATTCCATGAAAGCGGAGCGGAGACGAGATGTGTTTTGAATAACTAATCTGATTTCGTCACTAACTTGACTCGCGAGCGATAGCGGCCCGCGCAGAGCCGAAATGTCTATCGTAGAACATGGGCGGAGCTTCGTAAAACATCTCCGCTCCGCTTTGCTGTGACGGAAACCGGTCTTGCGCCAACTGTGTCATGGGCGGTCGTAAGTTACCTGCTGCTAGCTGCACGAACCCGTACACGATGCTGGCGAAGGGCCCTGATATGGAGCTGCTTTGTCTGAAGATGATCTCCAAGTACGACTGGATGGCCAGGCTGCCGGTCATGTATTGCAGTACTTTGAGACCTGCAATGAAAATTCAGTTAAGTACAGGTGCCGGCAAACTTCTTGAGCATTAAATGACGTGGTGGGGGCAAGTTAGCGCACGCGCCCGCACTTATCACCAAAAGGATCTAAAATTCGCTTTTGCGCAATCGAGGTCATATTATACCCAAGAAGTTTGCCGTGTACCTTCTTGGGTATAAACACTACTTATGAAGAGCTAAACTTGACGCATTAACTATCCTCACGGGAAACGATACCGATTCTGTTTGAAACTTTGAGTCTCTGAATTCAACGCATCCAATAATCTACTACCTATGCCTTTCACTACTTTAAAAATCTTTCAGTTCGTCTCTACATTTTCATAACAAAATCTGTTTAGTCCGAGTATCGAGTTTAACTCACAATATAGTAGACTTTCGGACTAATTTCCTAAAGTGAATACGTAGGTAGGTACTTTCAACGAAAGTATTTTTAGAAACGTATGAAGATAATACCTACTGCCTAAAATTTGAATTTCGCGAACAGTAGGCCTTTGCGTTGAATTGTAATGTACCTAAATTGTAAAGGACATTCAAATATAATAACTTAATATGGTATGTAAAATTATGTGTCATGAACATACTTAATAACTAATTAGTAATGGTTACTTAAACATGTTCTACTTCTCCTGATAACATTGTTACGAAACAATATAATAAATTAATAATGTTTGATGATCGTTAAATGTGTCTTCAGTGTAAACTTGAAGTCCTTGAGTAATGTATGAGATAGAACCTAATCTCCTACAATGCTAACTACCTGAGCATTCATAATTTACTCGTTAGTTTTGTCTATAGGAAACGAAATATAATTTGCATAGTGATGAAGGAAAACATTGTATAGAAAACTACATGCTTGAAAGTTAACGATGTTTTCTAAGGTGTGTAAAGCCCGCCAACCCACATTTAGCCAGAGTAGTGGGCTATGGCCAAACCACCATTCCAGTAAGAAACCCGTGCCCTACAGTGGGACAAGAAAACGGGTTGACGACGAAAGTACAGATTACAATAAATGTGGCTTTTAGTGACTTTATTTACTTTCAAACATCTGTATTGTCTTAAAATTTATCGAAAACCACAATTTTTTAATATTTGTTTCATAATCATATCATATCATTTATTTGCATAAAACACGTAGGTACAGGGGTATTTTGGTAACGTTAATAAAAAGGACTTTTTCTAAATTGACCTAAGTAATTTTTAAAAAACCTGTCAAGTGCGAGTCGGACTCGCGCACTGAGGGTTCCGTTCTTCAACCGGAGGAATAAAACCATAAAAACCACTTCTTATCGAACCGCAAAACTAACTTTGTTTTTAGAGGTTTTATTGTAAATATCAAAAAACTACTTATTAGATCTCGTTCAAACCAATTTTCGGTGGAAGTTTGCATGGTAATGTACATCATATATTTTTTTTAGTTTTACCATACTCTTATTTTAGAAGTTACAGGTGGGGGGGACACACATTTTACCACTTTGGAAGTGTCTCTCGCGCAAGCTATTCATTTTAGAAAAAAATGATATTAGAAACCTTAGTATCATTTTTAAAGACCTATCCATAGATACCCCACACATATGGGTTTGATGAAAAAAAAATTTTTGAGTTTCAGTTCTAAGTATGGGGCACCCCCAAAATTTATTACTTTTTTTTAAATTTTGTGTGAAAACCTTAATGCGGTTTACAGAATACATCTACTTACCAAGTTTCAACAGTATAGCTCTTATAGTTTCGGAAAAAAGTGGCTGTGACATACGGACGGACAGACGGACAGACAGACATGACGAATTTATAAGGGTTCCGTTTTTTGCCATTCGGCTACGGAACCCTAAAAACGCCGTTTTTGAGATATGACCAATATCTCTCACAAACAACTTATTTGTAAGAATGAGGAGAGCCACTGCTCCGGTTGATCTACACGCTATACCTACGCAGTTACTGCACGTCGCACGTCTGCACGTCGTGGCTGCACACCACTTTGGCCGTATTACAATGTATTATAGTACGAGTACCTAACGATACAGAAGGTTCACTCCGCAAGATGATTTAAAGAAATAGCGACTCTACGCCTGACACAAAAACGTGCAATTCAGTTTGCAATAGCGCCTGGCTCCGCCTAAAGTTTTTCTCCTCTATCGCGTAACTTTATCTCTTTCGACGTACTAAGTCTGCCTTGCAACCGGGTGTACGCAGCACGTGAAGTAGACCGTACAAGACAACACAACCTAACGCGTTGTAACCTAGCCGGCGCGCGGCGGCCGTCTGGAATCAGTCCGTCGTGACGGCTACTTGTAGCTTCCTCGATCACGTGACAAGTGAACATGGCCTGACTGTGGCACTGTTATCTGTTGAGATGGACCTCATGAGTCATGAACTCATTAATGACCAAACAATGCTCACAGCTCACCTGATACGATATAGATGGTCTTCCTGTATTTCATGTTGGTTACCAGTTCCCTAAACGTGGTCTTATTCTCCATGCTCTCTTGTACGTGCATCCGCATTACCTCCATTTGTTCGTCTACCCACTGAAATGAAAATTATATCTTCTTAATGTACCCAACTGTATGTTATATGTATACCCAATGTACATCCTTATTTTTATCGTCAGTCCCACTGGGCATGGGTCTCCTCTCAGAATGAGGGGGTGTGACCATAGCTTACCACGCTGGTCAAGTACGAGTTGGCTGGGTCTCAACTTAATGTTCACGCGGATTTCCTCACGATGTTTTCCTTTACGACTAAGCAAGTTATACATTAGGTACTAAGTAGGTATTTAGTGCCGAATAATTTGTGAGCTTTTTATAGATTCTGCATTATTGGCGTAGGTAATTTATTTCTTTAAATTCTTCATAGAACATCGGTATATCAACCGACAGCAAAATAAAATAAAATCATACCGCTTCATCCTTTGTTCCCTTTAACATCATGAACTGCTTCCTAGCAGCAGCCGTTCTCCCGTAAGTCAAATGATAGTAGGGGGTCTCCGGCACCCATAGACAAATGGCAGCGTAGAAGACAGACAGAAACAGAACCATAGAGTTTAATGCCATGTAAGACACGAATGGGCCGATGCTGTAGACGGCGAGACTGCCCAAGTTGTTCATGACTTGCACCAACATGCCTAGCGAGCCGCGGATTTCTTTGTCAGCTATCTCGGTCAGGTATATCATGGTGACCTGGAAATGGCACTCATGATGGTAAAAGCTTTTTTTACTCTATATACAAGTTAGTACTTGACTAACTACATATCCGATTTGACGACCGAATGGCGTAGTGGTAGCGAACCTGCCGTCTGCGCCGGAGGTCGTGGGTTCGATTCCCACAACTGGTAAATGTTTGTGTGATGAGCATGAATTTTTTCCAGTGTCTGGGTGTTTTCAATATATTATATTCATGTATATTAGTATGTATGTATATTTATCAGTCATCTAGCACCCATAACACAAACTATCGCTTACTTTGGGGCTAGATTGCGATATGTAAAAATGTCCCGTATGTCCCGTATCCTTGTACCTTCTTCACCTTTCTACCATTGGACTGCAAGACGCCGAGAGCGGTGGCATCTTGTGGTTGACGTCCAACAAATTCGCACGAAACGTTTTTCTTCCACGTTTCTGATACGAACCGCTAAGGTGTGGAACGCCCTTCCAGCCTTCGTGTTTCCAGCCAAGTACAGTCTGGGGGTTGGGCCCCCAGAGAGAAGAGTGAACAGGCATTTTCTAGGAAAGCGCGCTCCAACCTTGACCTCATCATTGCTTTCCATCAGGCATGATTTTCGTCAAGCGCAAGTCTATCTTTAATAAAAACAAAAAGAAAAGACCTCCCACTCTAATCCAAGGAGGTCGTCAAATCGGGAGGGAGTTATCGTAACTAAACGAGTCATCTACGAAGTCCAAAAGATTAGCATGATTTATAATTTAGGCTTTATTAGCCAAAGCAAAAAACCACATGGCATGTTTATTATTATATTTAATAGTTATGCTATTAAAACTTACAACAGCAGTGATTCCATTTGCAATTCCCATTAAAATCCTGGCAACGTACATGAGCTCCGGAGTTTTTGTAAACAAAATTATACCCTGAAAATCGAAAAAAAAACATTTAATTTTATTTTTATTTATTTACACTACTAAGTATCTCCATATACATAATATTTATTATAGCATATACTTAAGCCAAATTTTCCTAGCACGAAAAAAATAATGCTTATAGATACTTAGTGTAGTAGATACAAAGTTTAATCTCTTCTTCTCTCGACATAAAAACCTCAATATCTCTCTGGAGATATTGAGGTTTTTATGATCTCTCTGGAGATATTGAGGTTTTTATGATCTCTCTGGAGATATTGAGGTTTAACGATATTCTAGAAGTCTAGAGTCTGGAGGGTAAGAGAATCGCGGGAAGTCCCTGGATACAGTGGCGCAGTAGGGTGAAGGTTGGAAATCATTGCAGTAGGCTTTTGTCCAGCAGTGGACTTACGTCGGCTGAAGAGGACAAACTCTAGAGGTAGGTCCTACTGCTAAGCCCCCAAAACTGTCAGATCAGCTGGTGTTCTGTCTTGTATGTTACATGGTTTTCTGTGCCTTAACGTACATTAGGTTAAGGCACAGAATACCATGATACTTAGTGCCTTGCTAGAAGGTTCACTCCATAAAATGATTTCAATAAATATGCGACTCTAGAATTGACACAATAAAGTGCAATTCGGTTCGCAGCAGCGCCTTATTCCAAAGTCGTTATTAACCTACACATAGGCGCCGGCAGTAGGGTGCACGTGCACCCCCCTGGCACGAAAGAAAACACAGAAAAAAAATATTTTTTTAGGTCCCATCAGCAATTTAATATAATATATTTTCAGGCTCTATATTTTATTTTATTTATAATGTGTAAATACAGCTATGCACCCCCCTGACTGAAATCCTGACGCCGCCCATGAACACGGCGTTATCTCTTTCCGGCTCGCTATCAGGGGCTGAGCGGTCGGCGTTATTTACTTGTACTTGCAGCCTTTGTATTATACCTACAGTGCGAGTGAGTCCCCCTGGTTAAGACGGTTCACGCGTTGTATAGTATTATATTATCTGTGACGCGTTAGTATTATGCTTGAGTCAAAATTTACGATTTCCGAAGGAACATAAAATAGTTATGTGTTCAATTATAGATTAGATAATTGAATTCATATTATTTGGCATTTCATAATCTAGAACTTGGCTCAAAAATATTTTAAAATATGTGTATAACTTTCTCACTAGAACAGTTTTTGTATAGGCTGTTTGCTAAAATAGCGGTCGACGCTCTACGCAGATGCAAGATATTTGCCATGTTTCTTAACTTATAACAATGACATATTTAGAAAATTAATAACATTTACTAAAAAGTGTCTCAAAAAAACACGATTTTCCTAGATTTTCATTCAAAAACCATAAACCGAAAACTGTCATTTTTAGCATTTTTCGATAAATTAAACGTATTATTTTAGGATAAAATCCAAGATATTTTGTTATTTCTGAATTATAGTAATTTAATCAATTAATATTCAATGTCACTGGTCATTTAGGTACTATTTTAATAAGTTGTATATTTATTTTACTATAAATTTTTTTGTAATACCATAATCGACGCAAAATTGCGTCAGCGGGAACGAATTTCTTTTTAGTATGGAGCGAAACGCGAGGCACACCGCGCCGCATGAACGCTCGAGCATCATGTATAACTGTAGGTTTTCCAACAAAAAGTAATAACATTTTCCTACCAGTAAATTGAGTAAATGTAGTCCGATTACGATGTTATCACCCAAAGCAATATGTCAAGAACAAAATGTAGGCCTAAGTAGGTATCTCTGGACTTGCAAGTTGCAACTCGCTCTCTATACGGGCATAATAGTGCTTAGGTACATTTCAACATGAGTGCGAAAAGTTTGTCATTTTTTAACGAGTCCCGGTTTGCTGCAACGACGTTTTTTAATACATTTGCGAAAAAAAATTTGGTTTTACGTGTTTTCCTGCTTCGTGTTTGCATGCCGTGCTCCGGTGCCGGCTTCGGTGGAGCGCAGGAGGAAAACAAAAAAAGCACTAGTGCGGAAAAGAATAACTTTCCGCACGCAAAACACCCATGGCAAATGTATTAAAAAAGTCATTTTTAACACATTTGCTCAAATAGTGGACTTTTCTATGTACTTAGGTATGTTTAGCGTGCGCAAAGTTATTCTTTTCCGCACTAGTACTTTTTGTTTTCCTTCTGCATGGAGGTTGTAATCAAAAAGTTTGTAGTACAAAATGTTTCTTAGCGTAAACACTATTAATACTTGAATTAAAGGACGTAACTTTTTAAATTGTTAAATGTGAAATAAAAATATAATTTTTCAACAAAGTTTCATAGTTAGTTATTTGTTTCAGTTAACTTTTTGTAAAATATTAGGACTTTCATAACTTCCGGATTCTGACCCCAGGTCACAGAGTGCATCAGTTGACCATAGACAATTCTTGTCAACTTTCTTGTTTATTTTTTTTTGTGCGTGAGTGGTCTGCATTCATTGTAAATTAAACATGGTACCTTAAATTATTACTATTAAAATATTTTTATTTTTGGGCCCAACTTTATGTATTTTCGCAAATGTGTTAAAAATGTCGTTCAATGCACGTGCGGAATTGTCATTTCCACTCGTCTAACACATACACTCGATATACTTTCCGCACTTATATTGAAATGTACTATTACTATATATATAGCTACTCGTGCTGATTGGCCACTGACTGACTCACTGACTGATTGATCACCTCTCCTGAACAATTTTGTATGAAAAAAATTTTTTTTAAGGATGGTGTCGTATAAAAGAAAAAAATTCATTCGGAGGAAAAATACGGAGAGAGCTGATGATTGAGGGTTTCGGAGACGGATGAAGAGCACAGCCAGAGTATCGAAGATGGGTGGGGCGGTGCTCGACCAAATGTCATTCGAAACGTCATCCAATTGGCAGTGAGCTGAAAAAATTTTCAAAATGGCGGATTCAAAATGGCCGCCGAACGAATTTCGCCGTTATCTCGGAAAGTATAAAAGATGGAAGAACGGTTCCTTGACAAGAAGTGATCAGGACCCGAAGGTCTACTTGATGGGTAGAAAAAAAATCCAATATGGCGGAAATTATTTTTTCATAGAAAATGTATGTAGAATTTTGAAGGGATTTTTTATGGGCGGGAAGACAGCACGCGGGCCACATGTGGCCCGCGCACCCACGCACCCTACTAGTTAATATATATATAGCTGCTCGTGCTGACTGACTCACTGATTGATCACCTCTCCTGAACAATTTTGTATGAAAAATTTTTTTTTGACGTATACTATCATATAGATGGGAAAAAATGATTAAGAACAAAAATATGGAGAGAGCTGATGATTGAGGATTTCGAAGACGGGTGAAGAGCACAGCCAAGGGTATTGCAGATAGGTGGGGGGTGCTCGACCAAATGTCATTCGAAATGTCATCTAATTAGCAGTGAGCTGAAAAAATTTTCAAAATGGCGGATTCAAAATGGCCGCCAAACGAATTTCGCCAATATCTCGGAAAGTATAAAAGCTAGAAGAACGGTGTCTTGACAAGAGGTGATCAGGATTTTAAGGTCTATTTGATGGACCGAAAAAAAATTCAAAATGGCGGAATTTTTTTTTTCATAGAAAAATGTATGGCGAATTTTGAAGAGACGAAAAGTTGAAAACTTTGCAAGTTTTTGATGTGGTTCTTCAGAGAACTTTCAGAGAATAACATAGGATGTGATGATGATTGAGGGTCGAGGAGCACGGGCAAGGTATTATAGTTAGGTGGGGACTGCTCAAACAAAAAATACTCTGAACTTCATGCAATTGGCAGTGAGCTGAAAAAAATCCAAAATGGCGGATTCAAGATGGCCGCTACACAAATGTCGTGTTGTTCTATCTCGGAAAATATATAAGATAAGAGAGTGGTTTCTTAGCAAACGGTAATCAGGATCCGAAGGTGTTTTTGATGGGTAGAAAAAAAAAATGGCGGAATTTATTTTTTCATAGAAAAATTACATACTTATCGAATATTAAAGAGACTACAATAATAATATGCAAAGCATTGATTGCCAGAGAAAAATGTGAAAAGAGATGATGATTTAGGTTTAGGTTGATGGTTGAGGAGCACGGTCATGGTTTTAAAGATAGTTAAGGACTGTTTGAACAAAAAATACGCTGAACCTCATCCGATGAGGTTCAGCGTATTTTTTGTTCAAACAGTACTTAACTATCTTTAAAACCATGACCGTGCTACGAGGTAATTTTTTAGCCCACTGCCAATCGGATTCCAATTGGCGATGGAGATGACAGCGATACTTTTATGGGTGGAAAGACTGCACGCGCCCTACTAGTTTTAAAAATACCTACTTGCGTGTCGCGCTTCGTTAGACGATACTGACAAGGTTTCGACAAAAACGTACCGCACCTAAAAACGCGGGCACGGCCGCGCTGAGGATGGTGCGTCGCCGTCCCGCGCGCTCGCTCAGCGCCTTGCCGACGCAGCAGCCCGGCAGCGCGCCCAGCTCCAGCCGCGACACCGCCCACGAGCTCTGCGCCTTTGTACCTACAGTGAGAGTGAATCCCCCCCCTGGTGAAGTTTCCGTCAAAAACGTACCGCACCTAAAAACGCGGGCACGGCCGCGCTGAGGATGGTGCGTCGCCGCCCCGCGCGCTCGCTCAGCGCCTTGCCGACGCAGCAGCACGGCAGCGCGCCCAGCTCCAGCCGCGACACCGCCCACGAGCTCTGCGCCTTTGTACCTACAGTGAGAGTGAATCCCCCCCCTGGTGAAGTTTCCGTCAAAAACGTACCGCACCTAAAAACGCGGGCACGGCCGCGCTGAGGATGGTGCGTCGCCGTCCCGCGCGCTCGCTCAGCGCCTTGCCGACGCAGCAGCCCGGCAGCGCGCCCAGCTCCAGCCGCGACACCGCCCACGAGCTCTGCGCCTTTGTACCTACAGTGAGAGTGAATCCCCCCCCTGGTGAAGTTTCCGTCAAAAACGTACCGCACCTAAAAACGCGGGCACGGCCGCGCTGAAGATGGTGCGTCGCCGCCCCGCGCGCTCGCTCAGCGCCTTGCCGACGCAGCAGCCCGGCAGCGCGCCCAGCTCCAGCCGCGACACCGCCCACGAGCTCTGCGCCTTTGTACCTACAGTGAGAGTGAATCCCCCCCCTGGTGAAGTTTCCGTCAAAAACGTACCGCACCTAAAAACGCGGGCACGGCCGCGCTGAGGATGGTGCGTCGCCGTCCCGCGCGCTCGCTCAGCGCCTTGCCGACGCAGCAGCCCGGCAGCGCGCCCAGCTCCAGCCGCGACACCGCCCACGAGCTCTGCGCCTTTGTACCTACAGTGAGAGTGAATCCCCCCCCTGGTGAAGTTTCCGTCAAAAACGTACCGCACCTAAAAACGCGGGCACGGCCGCGCTGAGGATGGTGCGTCGCCGTCCCGCGCGCTCGCTCAGCGCCTTGCCGACGCAGCAGCCCGGCAGCGCGCCCAGCTCCAGCCGCGACACCGCCCACGAGCTCTGCGCCTTTGTACCTACAGTGAGAGTGAATCCCCCCCCTGGTGAAGTTTCCGTCAAAAACGTACCGCACCTAAAAACGCGGGCACGGCCGCGCTGAAGATGGTGCGTCGCCGTCCCGCGCGCTCGCTCAGCGCCTTGCCGACGCAGCAGCCCGGCAGCGCGCCCAGCTCCAGCCGCGACACCGCCCACGAGCTCTGCGCCTTTGTACCTACAGTGAGAGTGAATCCCCCCCCTGGTGAAGTTTCCGTCAAAAACGTACCGCACCTAAAAACGCGGGCACGGCCGCGCTGAAGATGGTGCGTCGCCGCCCCGCGCGCTCGCTCAGCGCCTTGCCGACGCAGCAGCCCGGCAGCGCGCCCAGCTCCAGCCGCGACACCGCCCACGAGCTCTGCGCCTTTGTACCTACAGTGAGAGTGAATCCCCCCCCTGGTGAAGTTTCCGTCAAAAACGTACCGCACCTAAAAACGCGGGCACGGCCGCGCTGAAGATGGTGCGTCGCCGCCCCGCGCGCTCGCTCAGCGCCTTGCCGACGCAGCAGCCCGGCAGCGCGCCCAGCTCCAGCCGCGACACCACCCACGAGCTCTGCGCCTTTGTACCTACAGTGAGAGTGAATCCCCCCCCTGGTGAAGTTTCCGTCAAAAACGTACCGCACCTAAAAACGCGGGCACGGCCGCGCTGAAGATGGTGCGTCGCC
The DNA here is from genome assembly GCA_036785405.1 of Coenonympha arcania. NCBI lineage: Eukaryota > Metazoa > Arthropoda > Insecta > Lepidoptera > Nymphalidae > Coenonympha > Coenonympha arcania. The sequence goes on along the minus strand of CM072066.1, from coordinate 12,738,832 downwards.
GCCCCGCGCGCTCGCTCAGCGCCTTGCCGACGCAGCAGCCCGGCAGCGCGCCCAGCTCCAGCCGCGACACCGCCCACGAGCTCTGCGCCTTTGTACCTACAGTGAGAGTGAATCCCCCCCCTGGTGAAGTTTCCGTCAAAAACGTACCGCACCTAAAAACGCGGGCACGGCCGCGCTGAAGATGGTGCGTCGCCGCCCCGCGCGCTCGCTCAGCGCCTTGCCGACGCAGCAGCCCGGCAGCGCGCCCAGCTCCAGCCGCGACACCGCCCACGAGCTCTGCGCCTTTGTACCTACAGTGAGAGTGAATCCACCCCCTGATGAAGTTTCCGTCAAAAACGTACCGCACCTAAAAACGCGGGCACGGCCGCGCTGAGGATGGTGCGTCGCCGCCCCGCGCGCTCGCTCAGCGCCTTGCCGACGCAGCAGCCCGGCAGCGCGCCCAGCTCCAGCCGCGACACCGCCCACGAGCTCTGCGCCTTTGTACCTACAGTGAGAGTGAATCCCCCCCCTGGTGAAGTTTCCGTCAAAAACGTACCGCACCTAAAAACGCGGGCACGGCCGCGCTGAGGATGGTGCGTCGCCGCCCCGCGCGCTCGCTCAGCGCCTTGCCGACGCAGCAGCCCGGCAGCGACACCGACCACGAGCTCTGCGCCTTTGTACCTACAGTGAGAGTGAACCCCCCCCCCCCCCCCCCCTGGAGAAATTTCCGTCAAAAACGTACCGCACCTAAAAACGCGGGCACGGCCGCGCTGAAGATGGTGCGTCGCCGCCCCGCGCGCTCGCTCAGCGCCTTGCCGACGCAGCAGCCCGGCAGCGCGCCCAGCTCCAGCCGCGACACCGCCCACGAGCTCTGCGCCTTTGTACCTACAGTGAGAGTGAACCCCCCCCCCCCCCCCCCCCTGGAGAAATTTCCGTCAAAAACGTACCGCACCTAAAAACGCGGGCACGGCCGCGCTGAGGATGGTGCGTCGCCGCCCCGCGCGCTCGCTCAGCGCCTTGCCGACGCAGCAGCCCGGCAGCGCGCCCAGCTCCAGCCGCGACACCGCCCACGAGCTCTGCGCCGTTGTACCTACTGTGAGAGTGAATCCCCCCTGGTGATATTGCCGTCAAAAACGTACCGCACCTAAAAACGCGGGCACGGCCGCGCTGAGGATGGTGCGTCGCCGCCCCGCGCGCTCGCTCAGCGCCTTGCCGACGCAGCAGCCCGGCAGCGACACCGACCACGAGCTCTGCGCCTTTGTACCTACAGTGAGAGTGAACCCCCCCCCCCCCCCCCCCCCCCTGGAGAAATTTCCGTCAAAAACGTACCGCACCTAAAAACGCGGGCACGGCCGCGCTGAAGATGGTGCGTCGCCGCCCCGCGCGCTCGCTCAGCGCCTTGCCGACGCAGCAGCCCGGCAGCGCGCCCAGCTCCAGCCGCGACACCGCCCACGAGCTCTGCGCCGTTGTACCTACAGTGAGAGTGAATCCCCCCTGGTGATATTGCCGTCAAAAACGTACCGCACCTAAAAACGCGGGCACGGCCGCGCTGAGGATGGTGCGTCGCCGCCCCGCGCGCTCGCTCAGCGCCTTGCCGACGCAGCAGCCCGGCAGCGACACCGACCACGAGCTCTGCGCCTTTGTACCTACAGTGAGAGTGAACCCCCCCCCCCCCCCTGGAGAAATTTCCGTCAACAACGTACCGCACCTAAAAACGCGGGCACGGCCGCGCTGAAGATGGTGCGTCGCCGCCCCGCGCGCTCGCTCAGCGCCTTGCCGACGCAGCAGCCCGGCAGCGCGCCCAGCTCCAGCCGCGACACCGCCCACGAGCTCTGCGCCTTTGTACCTACAGTGAGAGTGAACCCCCCCCCCCCCCCCCTGGAGAAATTTCCGTCAAAAACGTACCGCACCTAAAAACGCGGGCACGGCCGCGCTGAGGATGGTGCGTCGCCGCCCCGCGCGCTCGCTCAGCGCCTTGCCGACGCAGCAGCCCGGCAGCGCGCCCAGCTCCAGCCGCGACACCGCCCACGAGCTCTGCGCCGTTGTACCTACAGTGAGAGTGAATCCCCCCTGGTGATATTGCCGTCAAAAACGTACCGCACCTAAAAACGCGGGCACGGCCGCGCTGAGGATGGTGCGTCGCCGCCCCGCGCGCTCGCTCAGCGCCTTGCCGACGCAGCAGCCCGGCAGCGACACCGACCACGAGCTCTGCGCCTATGTACCTGTTTACGCGAGCGTAGCTGGCTCGAGTGCCGAGTCTATTGTGTTGTATTGAATCGTGTTCTCCCTCTCTAACCCGCGGAAGCGCTCATTTGCGCGTCTTGCTCGCACTTCGGTTACGGCGGGTTTTTTGTATCGAATCGTGCGCTCCCGCTCCAACTCGCGGAAACGCCAATCTTCCTATCCCGCTCGCGCATCGGTCGACGAGAATTTTTTATGCCTGCAATGACGCGGCAATCGGGGCGCGCACAGTACGAATCGGAGTCAGCTAGCAACAGCCGTGCGTGCGGCTGGGTTTTTTGCGGCGCCCTTTTGCCCCGGCGGTTTGTACCCCAAGAAACGTACGTCTTGGGACCGCGACAGTTTTATGTGGGGGCGCGACCTTTTGTGCGTATTCGTGAACTCATCTTGTGGAGCTAGTCTGCTGTCGACCGACAAACTAAGCGGTTCCCCGCGCGTGGCTGACGTAATTTTGATCACGTGTCGTCTTTGAAACGCGTAGTCGCGAGACGTAAATTACTACGTTTGAGTAGCCACGTTTATATTTGCGCGGGTGTGTAGTCATGGAATATTTGCGCAACGGGACGTCCGTTTTTTGAGGCGCCTGAGTTGTTTTTTCGCGCCGCGGTTTTGTTTGCCCAGACCTGATTGTTTTGGGACCGCCTCGCCCTGCACTGTGATATCGCTGGGTTTTTGGACATTGCACGCGTGTTTGGGACATTGACTAGTTGTTGTGCCGGCCTTTGTGAGTTCGCTACGCTCGCCGGATCTACCTAGTAACACGCGTGCCCAGCTGCGTTTAGCGGCGATAAAGTTCGCGGTGGTTAGTAATTGTAGACCGCACTGTCATTGACCGTTGACCTTGTGTGTCGTGAACCACGTACTTTATTTTATTCGCTTGAGTGTTTGTGGGAGTTGAAGCCAGCCTGAACGTTCGACAGATTTTGACCGTCGCGTTCATTGTTGCGGGTTGCGACCCACTGTGCTGCTACATTGAGCACTCCACTCATAGGAGGCGAACGAACGATTGGAGCTGTGTTCGTGTTTGACGTGTCTGGGAGCTGATTGTTGCAGAGGACCTACGGTTGCAAGCCCCACACACACACCTTCACACCCTTTTACACTTTCACGTCACATACTGTCCCACATCCACTACAGGGGGCGTCGCATCGAGTATCGTCGCATGCATCAACCAGGTTAGTGGCCTTCTATTTTCCTTGTCTATGTCGAAGGCTGTCGCTGCCCGAGTTGACGATTGCCGTAGTAGTGCTAGTAAAAGCCGCCTGTTATTTCCACTGATCGGCTAGTGAGACTCGGATATTACTATCCGACTCGGATTGGATACCGTCATCCGTACTGATCACTGTAGTCTCACTAGTCGGTCCCCCCTCGACCTGTCCGGGCTCGTTCCTCTATGGGCCCGGGAACTCAGCCCTCGTCTGGACAGGCAAGGGGCCGTAACATTTGGTAGCAGAGCGTGGTTTCGCGCCTTTTGGTTAAGCGGCTTTTACACGTTCGGCGCGTCGATATCGATATTTGTTGCGCGTATTTAATTCGTCGCGTATCTCTGTCGGTCACACGTTTGTAGGCGTGGTACGCCACGTGTCGGACCGATACGCCGCGTTAACGGCCACAGATTATTGTACCGCTACACCACGCGTTTTTGTAGCAACGCCGCGTTTATTTACCGCGTGCCGCGCGTTTGTTAACCGCGACCTTGATTAGCGTTCTGCACGTGTTGGTGTTTGCATCTGTGCTTGTTCTACTTCCTTGTTGTTTTATTTTTTGGTTTCGTGCTTCCTTGTAATTATTCTCGCGCAGTCTCGCCATGCCTTCGCATAAGCCTCCGGTGCGCCATATGCAGGATGAGCTGCGGTGGGCAGCTAGCGCGCATGCGCTTATTACTCGTCCAGACAGGACGGCTAGCTTGCTCCACCGCCTTGAGCAGCTCCCAGCCAGACGAGCCCATTTTGAAGAGGCCTATTCGGAATTCCTTGCTACAGTGGAGGACGACGAGGCGCGAGAATCGGCCCAGAAGGACTACGAGCAGTTCTTCGAGTTCACAGACGATGTGCTCGAGGCTGGGGCCAAAATGAAGCGCGAGGCTCGACAGAGCATGCTGTGCGAGTCGCCTCGCCCGCAGCCGCAGCCCGCCCTATTGGGTCGGCTGCCTACTTTGGACCTTCCACACTTTGGTGGGCGGCTTCAAGACTGGATGGGGTTCATCTCCATCTTCGACAGTCTAGTCCATACCCGCCGCGACCTATCCCCAGGCCAAAAAATGGCCTATTTGCGGACCTCCCTTCAAGGGGAGGCACTTGGGGTAGTCTGCCATTTGAAGTTGTCTGACGCCAGCTACTCCACGGCCATAGAACTCCTCGAGAGGCGCTACGCCAATGTGCGCCGCCTTGCTGACGCGCACATGATGGAGTTAATATCCCTCCCGGTTTTGAAAGATCTAGCACGTCTCCGGGAGGTGATCATTGACCCAGTCGTGGTTGCTTGCAACGCCCTTCGACAACTTGACTTACCGGTGGATCAGTGGTCCTTCTGGCTTCTTCACCTGGTTCTGTCCCGCCTGCCTCTCGATCTGCGGATCCGATTTGAAGAGAGGTACGGCGGGGACGGGGCTAATTATATACCCCCGTTCAGTGACCTCTTAAAGTTCCTTGAGGAACAGAGCCGCCAGGTGGAGAATGCCGTGGCCTCGGGAACACCGGCAAAGGAGCCGGCGCGACCGACGCCACCTTCTAAACCCACGACTTCCACCAGGGGTTCCAAGCAGCCAGAATTAGCGCAGGAGACTGGACGCCGCCCAATTCTAAACTTTAGTGGTCTTGCTGCGACCGAGGTGACCCCCTGTCACTATTGCCGTGCTTCCACGCACTCGACGACCGACTGCCCTAAATTCTTGGAGAGACCGCCCAAGTCCCGTAGGGCCATCGCTAGGGAGCGCCGTTGGTGCTACTCTTGCTTAGGTCGGCACTTACAACGAAATTGCCAGCACCAACGGCCTTGTCCCCATTGTCAGGGCAACCACCTTCCTATTCTTTGCCTCGACCGCAATGGCGTCGGTAGGCAGGAGGTGGTTGAGCGGACACCCGGCAGGAGTGGAGTCTCCTCACCGGTCACAGGCCCAGCCGATAGAAGGCGTGGTGACACTGTTAGTGCGGCCCCTGGTTTTGATAGGGCTTCACCCCCCCCTCGGGCGGGGGTGCAGCCCTCCAGGGGCGGGGGCGTTCCGCCCTCTGTCAACCCTGAGGGAGGTTTTGCCGTCGCTCAGCCTGATCCAAGGAGATACTCCCCTCCTCTGGCTGAATACCCCAGGTTGCAGCGACACCTTCCTCGATGGCCTGGACACCCCCTTCCGCACTACGTCGCCCCGCGGCTGTCGTACATGGCCAGACCTCCTCAGACCGGGAGAGACGCTTGGGTGTTCCCTGGGGGAACCCCACCTTTCGGTGTGGTCGAAGTTCCCCAAGAAGGCCCTTACGAGCGCCCGAGGCTAGAGGAGTTGCCCGAAAGGGGCAACTCCCGTTGACTTGCTGCTGCCTTGGCTCCCACCACCGCCACCTCACCTGACAATTTGAACGACCATAAGCCGGTCTGCCAGACTGTACTTTTACCAACGGCTTTGGTCAGGGTTTTCAACCCGAAGGGTGAGTGGCTAATGGTACGCGCGCTGCTAGATCTCGGATCACAGCGCTGGATTGCGTCGTCGTGGTGGGTGAGCGCTTCGGGGCAAGTCTCATTGCACCTTGTCCTAGCTAAGTGCAAGGTTGCATCTATCAGGCCTCGTCTAACAATTCCTAAGTTTGAACTTGTGGAGCCAACTATTGACCCGGTTACTAAACCACGTCCACGCTTCTTGGAAGTCTCTGGTAAACATGGTGGACGTTTTTGCGTGGTCGGACAGTGAGATTGTCCTGTGTTGGCTTCGGACTTCGGTCCATAATCTTGGCTTTTTTAAATACTCATGCGGGTTGCAATACCCTCTCAGCCATTTTGCAGCGTGAGTTTGGATTTTGGCAGGCCGACGAACCATTCGAAGCGTGATCTTCAACTGTATTGCTTGCTATCGTTTGGAGGCATCCATTGCACAGCTTGTGATGGGTGACCTGCCTGCGGACCGCGAAAGGGCTGCTCGACCTTTCGCCGGTGTTGGAACCAATTGCCGGTCCTTTCTTAGTGAAGAGCTCTAACCTTAAGAATGCTCGGTCTTTTGAGGCCTACTTGTGCGTCTTTGTTTGCCTTGCAACCAAGGCAGTCCACTTGGGACTTATCAGTGCCCTCAGCACGGAGGCGTTCGTGGCCACTCTGGGCCACCTCGTGAGCCGTCGCGGCCTACCCGATTTGGTTCGGACCGACTGCGGGACTAATTATAAGGGAACCAATCGTTATTTGAAGGAGGTCGTCGACTTCCTTGTTGAGAGCAAGCACTGTGTAGGCACCGCCATGTCTAGAATGGGAGATCTTGTTATGCTTAAAGAATCAAATCTACTCCCACTGTTTTGCGTCGTGGACGCATTGTTAAACTGTTATTTGGATGGCGTTCCCCGGGTGGCCGAGGTATTTGTAGGGGACTCAGTATTGCAACGTGCCGTGGTCACGTTGTCCCAACGGCCTATTGATTAGCGAATCTACATCCTTAGATTCGGAGCGGGGGATTGTTTACGCGAGCGTAGCTGGCTCGAGTGCCGAGTCTATTGTGTTGTATTGAATCGTGTTCTCCCTCTCTAACCCGCGGAAGCGCTCATTTGCGCGTCTTGCTCGCACTTCGGTTACGGCGGGTTTTTTGTATCGAATCGTGCGCTCCCGCTCCAACTCGCGGAAACGCCAATCTTCCTATCCCGCTCGCGCATCGGTCGACGAGAATTTTTTATGCCTGCAATGACGCGGCAATCGGGGCGCGCACAGTACGAATCGGAGTCAGCTAGCAACAGCCGTGCGTGCGGCTGGGTTTTTTGCGGCGCCCTTTTGCCCCGGCGGTTTGTACCCCAAGAAACGTACGTCTTGGGACCGCGACAGTTTTATGTGGGGGCGCGACCTTTTGTGCGTATTCGTGAACTCATCTTGTGGAGCTAGTCTGCTGTCGACCGACAAACTAAGCGGTTCCCCGCGCGTGGCTGACGTAATTTTGATCACGTGTCGTCTTTGAAACGCGTAGTCGCGAGACGTAAATTACTACGTTTGAGTAGCCACGTTTATATTTGCGCGGGTGTGTAGTCATGGAATATTTGCGCAACGGGACGTCCGTTTTTTGAGGCGCCTGAGTTGTTTTTTTCGCGCCGCGGTTTTGTTTGCCCAGACCTGATTGTTTTGGGACCGCCTCGCCCTGCACTGTGATATCGCTGGGTTTTTGGACATTGCACGCGTGTTTGGGACATTGACTAGTTGTTGTGCCGGCCTTTGTGAGTTCGCTACGCTCGCCGGATCTACCTAGTAACACGCGTGCCCAGCTGCGTTTAGCGGCGATAAAGTTCGCGGTGGTTAGTAATTGTAGACCGCACTGTCATTGACCGTTGACCTTGTGTGTCGTGAACCACGTACTTTATTTTATTCGCTTGAGTGTTTGTGGGAGTTGAAGCCAGCCTGAACGTTCGACAGATTTTGACCGTCGCGTTCATTGTTGCGGGTTGCGACCCACTGTGCTGCTACATTGAGCACTCCACTCATAGGAGGCGAACGAACGATTGGAGCTGTGTTCGTGTTTGACGTGTCTGGGAGCTGATTGTTGCAGAGGACCTACGGTTGCAAGCCCCACACACACACCTTCACACCCTTTTACACTTTCACGTCACATACTGTCCCACATCCACTACAGGGGGCGTCGCATCGAGTATCGTCGCATGCATCAACCAGGTTAGTGGCCTTCTATTTTCCTTGTCTATGTCGAAGGCTGTCGCTGCCCGAGTTGACGATTGCCGTAGTAGTGCTAGTAAAAGCCGCCTGTTATTTCCACTGATCGGCTAGTGAGACTCGGATATTACTATCCGACTCGGATTGGATACCGTCATCCGTACTGATCACTGTAGTCTCACTAGTCGGTCCCCCCTCGACCTGTCCGGGCTCGTTCCTCTATGGGCCCGGGAACTCAGCCCTCGTCTGGACAGGCAAGGGGCCGTAACAGTACCTACAGTGAGAGTGAACCCCCCCCCCCCCCCCCCCTGGAGAAATTTCCGTCAAAAACGTACCGCACCTAAAAACGCGGGCACGGCCGCGCTGAAGATGGTGCGTCGCCGCCCCGCGCGCTCGCTCAGCGCCTTGCCGACGCAGCAGCCCGGCAGCGCGCCCAGCTCCAGCCGCGACACCGCCCACGAGCTCTGCGCCTTTGTACCTACAGTGAGAGTGAACCCCCCCCCCCTGGAGAAATTTCCGTCAAAAACGTACCGCACCTAAAAACGCGGGCACGGCCGCGCTGAAGATGGTGCGTCGCCGCCCCGCGCGCTCGCTCAGCGCCTTGCCGACGCAGCAGCCCGGCAGCGCGCCCAGCTCCAGCCGCGACACCGCCCACGAGCTCTGCGCCGTTGTACCTACAGTGAGAGTGAATCCCCCCTGGTGATATTGCCGTCAAAAACGTACCGCACCTAAAAACGCGGGCACGGCCGCGCTGAAGATGGTGCGTCGCCGCCCCGCGCGCTCGCTCAGCGCCTTGCCGACGCAGCAGCCCGGCAGCGCGCCCAGCTCCAGCCGCGACACCGCCCACGAGCTCTGCGCCGTTGTACCTACAGTGAGAGTGAATCCCCCCTGGTGATATTGCCGTCAAAAACGTACCGCACCTAAAAACGCGGGCACGGCCGCGCTGAAGATGGTGCGTCGCCGCCCCGCGCGCTCGCTCAGCGCCTTGCCGACGCAGCAGCCCGGCAGCGCGCCCAGCTCCAGCCGCGACACCGCCCACGAGCTCTGCGCCGTTGTACCTACAGTGAGAGTGAATCCCCCCTGGTGATATTGCCGTCAAAAACGTACCGCACCTAAAAACGCGGGCACGGCCGCGCTGAAGATGGTGCGTCGCCGCCCCGCGCGCTCGCTCAGCGCCTTGCCGACGCAGCAGCCCGGCAGCGCGCCCAGCTCCAGCCGCGACACCGCCCACGAGCTCTGCGCCGTTGTACCTACAGTGAGAGTGAATCCCCCCTGGTGATATTGCCGTCAAAAACGTACCGCACCTAAAAACGCGGGCACGGCCGCGCTGAAGATGGTGCGTCGCCGCCCCGCGCGCTCGCTCAGCGCCTTGCCGACGCAGCAGCCCGGCAGCGCGCCCAGCTCCAGCCGCGACACCGCCCACGAGCTCTGCGCCGTTGTACCTACAGTGAGAGTGAATCCCCCCTGGTGATATTGCCGTCAAAAACGTACCGCACCTAAAAACGCGGGCACGGCCGCGCTGAAGATGGTGCGTCGCCGCCCCGCGCGCTCGCTCAGCGCCTTGCCGACGCAGCAGCCCGGCAGCGCGCCCAGCTCCAGCCGCGACACCGCCCACGAGCTCTGCGCCGTTGTACCTACAGTGAGAGTGAATCCCCCCTGGTGATATTGCCGTCAAAAACGTACCGCACCTAAAAACGCGGGCACGGCCGCGCTGAAGATGGTGCGTCGCCGCCCCGCGCGCTCGCTCAGCGCCTTGCCGACGCAGCAGCCCGGCAGCGCGCCCAGCTCCAGCCGCGACACCGCCCACGAGCTCTGCGCCGTTGTACCTACAGTGAGAGTGAATCCCCCCTGGTGATATTGCCGTCAAAAACGTACCGCACCTAAAAACGCGGGCACGGCCGCGCTGAAGATGGTGCGTCGCCGCCCCGCGCGCTCGCTCAGCGCCTTGCCGACGCAGCAGCCCGGCAGCGCGCCCAGCTCCAGCCGCGACACCGCCCACGAGCTCTGCGCCGTTGTACCTACAGTGAGAGTGAATCCCCCCTGGTGATATTGCCGTCAAAAACGTACCGCACCTAAAAACGCGGGCACGGCCGCGCTGAAGATGGTGCGTCGCCGCCCCGCGCGCTCGCTCAGCGCCTTGCCGACGCAGCAGCCCGGCAGCGCGCCCAGCTCCAGCCGCGACACCGCCCACGAGCTCTGCGCCGTTGTACCTACAGTGAGAGTGAATCCCCCCTGGTGATATTGCCGTCAAAAACGTACCGCACCTAAAAACGCGGGCACGGCCGCGCTGAAGATGGTGCGTCGCCGCCCCGCGCGCTCGCTCAGCGCCTTGCCGACGCAGCAGCCCGGCAGCGCGCCCAGCTCCAGCCGCGACACCGCCCACGAGCTCTGCGCCGTTGTACCTACAGTGAGAGTGAATCCCCCCTGGTGATATTGCCGTCAAAAACGTACCGCACCTAAAAACGCGGGCACGGCCGCGCTGAAGATGGTGCGTCGCCGCCCCGCGCGCTCGCTCAGCGCCTTGCCGACGCAGCAGCCCGGCAGCGCGCCCAGCTCCAGCCGCGACACCGCCCACGAGCTCTGCGCCGTTGTACCTACAGTGAGAGTGAATCCCCCCTGGTGATATTGCCGTCAAAAACGTACCGCACCTAAAAACGCGGGCACGGCCGCGCTGAAGATGGTGCGTCGCCGCCCCGCGCGCTCGCTCAGCGCCTTGCCGACGCAGCAGCCTGGCAGCGCGCCCAGCGCCGCCAGCGACACCACCCACGAGCTCTGGGCCTTTTGCGGAATGCATAAAATTTAAATATAATTTTTTCTAATAATTAGGTAAGTACGAGGGGTTTTTTGAACTTTTGGGTATTTCCTGACTTAGGTAAGGATTTTGATTTTTAGTCTTTGAAAATTTTTCTATCAGTAACTTAAGTATTTTGATTATTATTGAGTCTGAGTATTTTTCTACCAGAGAACAACAAAATAACAAACAAAACCCAGAATGATTTTCTACAGCAGTCAATTTTGGAATGGAAATGGAACAATGGAAAGTCGCGGTTTTCGATTAAAATCCTTGAGTCTTCTTAACTTAGAAATTACTATAAGATTCAGATAGGACATTTTATTTTACCTAGTTAATTTGATGCAAATATGCTCTGATCTGTGGCTCTATTTTAATCCCTTGCAAGGAATACAATATCGTATTTCCCGTCACCCTATATAACCCTATATAAATTGTGAAAAAAAATTACATTAATTGTTATAATTTCATATAACTTAGGTACTAACTACTCCATCATTACTTAGCGCACCGACCTACTAGGCAGTAGGTAATGACTAGGCACTAGGCATTGAAAAATAAAAATTACCTCACCTACCTACTTATTCATATAACATACAAATTATTTATTCAATACAATTATTCATATGTTCAAGGTACTTACTTCGCTTATGTTTATATTTGCTTCTCCATTCTTAAACTTAGGAATAGCCGGCGAGGGCCATGATAACACCGCACCAGTAAACGAATATGCAAAGGAAACTGGCAATAAAAGAAATAAGTAGGTACAATATTTCAAAACTTAAAACATAAAAAATTCAAAATTTCCCGCCAAAACTTACCGCATAATCCAGCTAAATATTGCACTTTTCTATTAGTCTTCGACATTGTACTACTGTTATCGGTCAATGACTGCGAAATAAAATAGAAAACTGGAAAATGGTTGCAAGTCATAGGTCACTACTCGAATTTGAATTAATGAATCGAGTGTGCCGTCTCTATTTAGCACCCCATGGCCCTGTATATTCCAGTGTTTCTGACAGAGAAAGTTATAAACTTGTTATAAGACTCAAGAGATATCTCTTATCTGTGGTACTTAACTCAGAACATAAAATTTTACTAATTCTGTGCTCAGAACAACACGTTTATGTAAAAGGAAGGCGTAAAAGTAATTACTTGTCCGCTTGCACAGATCAACCTATGCTCAGAGACATTTTAAAATAAGATAGGTAATGAAAATTTTTATGGCCAAGTAGGTAGTGGCAACACATCAATCACGCAATCTTCTTTAAAACTCATAGCTATATACTCTCGGTAGAGAGTAGTATGTTCCTTGGCTATATAAAACGGACGGATGGGTGGAGAAAGTCTCGCCATAAGGGTTCCATTTTTATTTTACCATTTTGGTATGGAAGTGAATTAATTATTGTTGTGGCCCACCGCCCCACTTGGGTATCTTTACCGTGTATTTTTTTTATATGGTTGGCCGCTGGGCGCTGGCGGAACGCACACTTCTGGCTATAAAACTCGAGAACATGATATAGAATAAAACGTAGTGATTATATACTCTTTGATATAGAATGACTAAAGCGATGTGGCCAATTTTATCTTAAAATATTTGTGGAATTTCAGGGAAGGTTAAACCGTAAAAGAAAGCTAAGTAAATGAAAAGGATAATTTAATTTTTTTCATTCAAACTCTTGTGAATTTGATGTCTTTTTCCTTTTAGAAGCTTGAGTAGGTGATAAAAAGTTCACCCCCTCATCTAATAAATTTATAAAAAGGATTTTTTTAATTTCGTTATTTTTAAGATTAATTTGAATCATAAATCTAGCATAAATCAATCTGTATATAAATAATATTGAGATTAATAAACAGAAAGAAGCTCATAGACAAATTATAATTAATGGGGTTAAGTAGGGTTCTTAAGTAAAACCACAATCTCTCAAGAAGATATTTAATTAGCTCATATCCACAACAGGGAATACATTTTATCCATCTACAATTTAAATTTTAGCATGCTTATAATATTACGCAAAATTAAATATAAAATAACAATGACTTCTGTGTATCCTATAGAAGTCATTGTAAAATAAAGAAAAGTTTTAAGAGTCTATATTTTATAATGTACAAGTTTTAGTGATTAAAACGAACACAATAATTATAAAAACATTATTAAAATAGAAGACAAATTACAAAAATAGAAGACAGAAGTGCGTACCCGGGATTCGAACCGCAAACCTCCGGTTGAGCACCCATTCACACAGCCTGAACTCTGACCCAGCTTTTACTGCTTGATTACTCGGCCTAATTTATAGCATTGATTTGTTAGTCAATGCTTCCTCGTTCCCATGGGACATATAGCGGCTGACAAAACGCCACAATCTATAACGGTGTAAGGTGCTTCGCCCAGCACAACGAAGAATTTAATGGTGTCATGTCGCTATGTTGGCAGTTGTGGCGGATTTTCAACATAAAATTTGTTTATATGCAGCTCTCGGGCAATATTTGAGGGTATGCACGAACAAAGTCGCCACTATAACAGGGTTGCCACTAGCGCCATAGCGGCGGCAGCGGTACGCACGGTAGCAGTACACTCCGACCTTCCGCGATGGAGAGATTCCGCATGAGAGTGAGGACTCCGATTCGATACCTCGGCCATGGTTCATAGAAAGTAAATTCTAGTGTTAAAACTTTAGTTTTGTTTATTCTAGAATTTTTCTGAATTACACGGTGCCAGTAAAATCTGACTGCCGTTACCCATTAGGGACGAACCTTGCCATAAATGGAATGGAACTATCGAATAATGTAAATATTCTTTTATTCTCTATACGTCCAGCCAATAGTGGCAAAAGGATGTCGTAAAACAGAATACCGACCCCTATTTCTGCCAAGGCCTGTTTCTAAATAGAAACAGGCCTTTTAAGCGTGTATAAGTTGCCATCAAATACAAGTCGGCTGTCCGAAAAGACGAAAGTTCCGTTAAAATAGGTTAGTCATTTAATAGTAGGATTAAATCAACGTTACATAATAATCTGCATACGTGACATAATATGTCTTTATCTCCACACATTTAAATTACAATCAAATACCTACCTTTTAAAATACAAAATGCGATTACATCATTTAGGATTAAACACCAAATCGTTATTATTTAGATTCTAATAGTCAATAATTATGCAAACTGAAATGATTTATGATTATTATTAATGAAGTAAATTGAATTTTATTATTCAAAACGTTTGTGTTGCTTATTGGGGCCCCTTTGCGTATGAGGTCCGGGACCTTTGTGCATAAGCGGCCCGGGACTTTTACCGCGAGAACTGTTTCCACCTTGTCCTTTATGTTTGGGGCCTGCACTTGGAGCTCTTGGCCCATTTTGTTGGTTTGGAGCTCTTGGCCCATTTTGTTGGTTTTGGACAGTTTGGTTGTCACCCTCGGAACCAGGTCCCTTTTTAATACCCGGCTGATATCTCTTAATACTAATGCTGAATGTTAACTTTTTATCCTTTATAAAGTGGGCCATCATATCGAGAGGCATGACAGCACATTTGGCGGAGCGAAATATTTCATTGACGTCCATAGCATCGTTGAAACAATGATCTGTGAAAATAGCTTTACGTCTATTGTCTTCATTACTTGTAACTTGCAGCTCATACACATGTTGGTTTGCAGATTTCTTACTTCCGATGTGTTGCACTGCCCAGAAAGCCAATTTCTGCATGGTGTCAATTTTAAACGATACGATGAAAATAAACCTGTTTTGAGCCACCAGATACATGTGACGATCATCAATCGTAACAGAAATGTTATTTATAGTAATATCGTCATTTGCACTCAGGTTCCGGGGATGGCGTTCCTTGAAGTGATCCAAGATTCCATTCAACTTTCCTGTAATAATAATGTCTATTTAAAAAAAATCTGAATCCTAAAAATTTTACTTAAAATATTTTATACAATTTTTATACTTGGCAACATTAAAATGTATAATTTATCAAATGTCTGTTGTCTCTATGCCAATCTACACTGTACATTTTTCAATTACATTTGTACACAACACACTCCATGCATTATTGTACAACCAAAGATTTAAATCGCCTGTACAACTACATTTCCCATCATATCCATTTCCCATCATATCCATATTAACTCTCATCATTTTATCATTTTGCACTAACCCACTTTACTCATTTGTATAACCTCTCACCAAAAAGAAAAGGTTGTCTGGAAGAGATTGCCTATGGCAATAAGACCGCCTTTTGCGCATTATGTTTTGTATGATTTCTTGTTTGTTATGTTTTCCTTTCTTGAAATGTGCAATAAAGTATTCATTCATTCATTCATTCATATCCAGATTAAATCGTGTTTTTTTAAGTTGCAGCTAGGAGACCGGATTGCTAAGTTATCAATTTGCAGTGCTATTGAAACTTCCAGTAAATTACCTGACCAAAAGCATTTCCCAAACACAACACCAAATGGGCAATTCATTTCACGGAAAATGCATTCCTTGAGATGATCCTCCACATCCATATTGACCATAGTGTACACACAACCAGCAGACTTGTTAGGGCAGGGAACTTTAGCCTGTAGGAAAAAGACTGATAAGTAATAGTAGGTGTTATTACTTTAGTAACACTAAAAATAATTTTATTTCAGTGACAGAATTAATAACACTGCAGATAAAGAATGTATTGAACAATTTGAGGAAACTTGCATGTGTTAAAGTTCTACATAGTGTTCTCAGATATTGTATTAAGCCTACCTAATGTATGTTACATTTGATCATGCAATAATTATGGATATAACTTAATTATCATCACCACCAGCAGTTAATCAGTAATTTATCATACTACCAATTTTGTGCTAGTTAGTGCTAAGTAATAAGTTTATGATAGAAGAACATACCTAAAATCAATACTTATATTGACCACTAAAATAAGGAAAGTATATTAATAATATACATAAGTTTATTAGTATATTATTATATCAAATCAAAGGACAGTAGAAAGAAACATGGTGGTATCCATAAGATAATAAACACCTAATTGATTAAATTTCTCATGTCACAATGTTTGAACTCCTCCAAAACCAATTTTCATGACTTAGGTATTTTGTGTAAGTAGATTTGGTACAAATTGTATCAAACTATTTTTCATATTGCATATATAGTTAAATCCTATATGGACTTATGAAGTCTGCACTAGATTGTATGAGACTGTACAACTCAGAAATAGAAGCCATTAAATGGCAATTATATAAATTTTATAAACAAACCTTATTGATCATTTCTTCAAGGGACCAATTCCTGATCTGAGTCATAGCTTGACGGCAGATAGGGCACAGTGGCGGGCACAGATTGGCTGTGCAGGAGCTGCATAGGCTGTGACCAGATTGGCACTGGTATATTGGAGCTGACATTGGGTCCAAGCAAACGGGGCATTCCGGTAGCTCTATCCCAACTGAGCCCAACCTAAATTGAATGTAATAATACTTTGAAGTTGATAATTTGAAATACCTAAGAAGACTCAAAAAGAGCTCCTAAAGTTAAAGAACCACCTAAACATATGCTTTTTTTGCTAGATGCTCCCTAAGGGTTGATGAAAACAAAATTGCTACAAAGGTTTGCAAAGTATTGGTAAAAAATCCTGGTATCAATGTCTACAAAGAACATTTTAATGTCAACAGCAAACTTGGATTTTTGGATGTGTAACTACTTATCTATGTAACTATTGTTTAGAAAATGGACTTATACCCCGTTCTCCCATCCCACCACCACCACCACCCGTTTAGTGGAAGTGTATAAAAAGTATTCCCCAAAATTAGTTCAAGAGGTTGGTAAAAAGTTTTTAGCTGTTGCTGTTGTAACGTTAGGTACAATCAATATAAGCAGCGCTTAGGCTACGTGCCTATAGCCTTTTCTTTAAAACAAAAGGGAAATAGGTAGGTACTCACTTTTTATTAACTCTTGCTTTAGCCATGATGACGTAGGTCGTTTGTCTTGTCTAGCTCAGCTTGTAGTTCAGCTTCACTACACTTCCACGACAGGATCAAGAATTCTCTGCAATCCCTGCAGATAAGGAGCCCTTTTTACTCGTAATTATTCATCAACACAAATATCTATAACTGCTGAGAGTTGAGACAGCAAAAATCAAAACAAGCCAAACACGATGTTGTCGCCGAACACGACTTCGTTATCAACTTATCACTTCAGATTTGTATTTTGTACCTCGTTGTACGCGTGTTGGTCAGTTTATCTTTTGTGGTGATCCCATAGAGAAATTTGTATATGGCGATCCCGCGGCGCCGTCCGTGTGGGTCCGCGGTCGAGCCGGTCGATGTATGAAATATGAATGAATCATGAATGTTGAGTTGTTGAATGACGCGTTGTTCCTCAATGCTAAAGTGATTGAATCTCAGTTTCATTAGTAATAAAGTCCATTTTCGTGTAAAAAAAAGGCACATTTGGGTAATCCCCGAACATTGAGAAATATGAAGCTGGGTTGCCAGACGTAATAATCATTCAACGTGAAAAATTAAAAATCATTTTCTAGCTTTCTCTAGAGAGACTGCTGAAGGGTCTTGGGATATGTTATAGATCCCTTGATGATCGGAATCTGAATCAATTTCTCTGCGTGTTTGCTATTTTCCTAATTCCGAGGTGTCATTGTTGAAAATATCTTGGTTCATTGCACAGACCTACGTCTGTGGTTCATTGAATAAATTGAAATTAAGTGGGTATACTATACACTCTATGTACCTACCTACTTTAGATAACTTTTGAGACTTTTTACTTTTATTGTACCTACTAATCTGTGCTGTAGATCGTGATATTTTAGATTATCCTAGAAAAGCGCGGGAAACTTTTGATTTGGTGGACGTGTTTTTTGGTTTATTGATTTTAACTGTTTTATAAAGTGGATCAGTGGAGGTTTTTTTGTGTAAAATAGTAGTTAGTTAATAGTTTTTACATATTTTTATTGATATTTCATATAAATAGTGTATATAGGTACTACTTATCTGGTAAGCGTATAGTTTTCTACTATGGGCCCGGGGGTTGACCCACCCCCGGATAACCCCGGACTGGGGGGTCCAGGGCCAGACACTGGCCCTCCTAGTCCTGTAGCTTATAATGTAGTTATTGACGACTCATCGATGGCTACTGAGGATGGTCTTATTCCTCTCTCAGAACGGAAAAGAGTCAAACCACAAAAAAGGTGCCGAATTAGCAAAACAAAGAGAAGTAGAAGTAGAAACGGTAAACAGATTACTCATGAATGCCAATGTGACGATTCAGACGAGAAGTTGGTCCCTGTTGTGAATAATGCTCAAGGCGAAAAAACTGTGCCTGTTGAAACTCATGTCCCTCCTTTCAATAATAGTGTCTCCGCTACACAACCCACTGGTGCAGGTCCCTCACAACCGCAGTTGGTAAGGAAATATGTAAGCACAGATTCAGGGCCGTTCACTGTTCACATTCAAAGGATAACCACATCTCCGAATGATCCTGTCACGCTGCATCCTATTCAATTTGGTAAAGATTTAAAAAAATATAATATCAATAATATAGTTAATGGTAGCTTAAAACGTATTGGCAGAAATAGAGTTTCTATGGCATTTACCAACTACGAAGATGCTAATTTGTTCACAAATAACCCACTAATTGCTAATCTCTCATACAAGGTTTTCATACCTAGTTTTATTGTCACAAGAGTAGGTATTGTAAAGGGCCCAAGACTGGTCTGAGGACGAGATTCAGGAAAACATTACTGTTCCTATGGGTTGTGGAAAAATTATAAAGGTTAGGCGTATTAAAAGAAAAACATCGAAAGATGATGGTACTAGTTTATTTATTAATACCAACATGGTTGTATTGACGTTCGATGGTCAAATATTACCAAAAAGAGTTTACATGTGCTATACAGCGCTCCCTGTTGAATTGTACATATTTCCAACTATACAGTGCTACAATTGCTGCAAATTTGGTCATACTAAATTGCAGTGCAGGTCAAAGCCTCGTTGTTTTAAATGCGGGGACGAACATGTCTCAGACACTTGTAACATTATCTTGGAAAATGCTTATTGTCTCCATTGCACTGGTCGCCACTTTGCCACCAGCAAACTTTGTCCCGAGTTCTTGAGACAACAAAAAATTAAAATTTCTATGGCCCAGAGCTGTATATCTTACGCAGAGGCAGCCAAAATCCATCCCCCTTCTTCAAAACCTTATACCGATGTTGCAGCCTCGTCGCCTCAGTTCGAAAATAAAAATATTACACTAACAAGACCATCTTCGCCCAATACAAATTCTCATACAAAAACAGTGTATATTCAGCGCCGTGTACCCCCAAAACAAACTGGAGGTTACGACCGCACCATACATGACGAAATTATAAAGGAATACAATAATAATAATTCTCAAACACCTAATGGAAATGTATTAAAACATAAATCAAATACGACAATACCTCAACAATCTATAAGTCAATTAATTTTGGAACTTATTAAATTACTTTCAAATACCAGTAATCTATTTCCGAGCGATAGCTCTTCACCGTCCAACGCCGCCGAATCATTATTGACAGCTTTAAACAATTTTTTTAAGTATGGATCACAACATACTTCAATGGAATTGTAGAAGTGCAATAAGCAAAAAAACTGACATTATTTACTTATTAAATAAATATAAGCCCATGGCTATGTGTCTCTCTGAGACATGGTTAAAACCAGAGTTTTCCTTCAGGATCTCTGGTTTCGTTACTGTGAGAAGTGATAAACATGATGGGTATGGTGGAGTGGCCATACTCATTAATAAAGCCTTCTCACATAAGATTATTTCACTCCCTCCCCTCAGTGATGGTATAAATGCCATTGCTGTAATAGTAAATAAAATTTGTATAATTTCTGTGTATATACCTCATCCTTCTTCTTCCTTATACAATGAATTTAGTCAGTTGCTTACTACCTTGCCTAGCCCATTTTTAGTACTTGGGGACTTTAACTGCCAAAATCGATCATGGGGTAGTGTTAGCACTAATTGTTATGGTGAAATGATGGCAGATATATTAGACTATCAAAATGTATGTATATTGAACAACGGCACTCCAACTCGACGTACTGGTCACACTGAAATTCTTAGTGCTCCTGACTTGTCCCTTTGCTCCCCAAGTCTGGCATCTCTGATATCCTGGAGTGTACTTGATAATTCTTTTGGCAGTGATCATATTCCAATTCTTCTTTCATTACCGATATCCTGCCCTCCTCGTAACCTACAACACAAACCTAGATTAAAACATAAATTGCCAGATGACTGGAGTACATTTAAACATTATGTGGAAAAAAAACTATCTAGCCTTCCTATTGCTAACAGTGGTAATGAAACAGTATGTGCCGATGAGTTTACTAAAGTCTTGATTGATGCCGCTAACGCTTTATTTCCATTAAAAGGCAATAGATCTAGTAAAATACCATTTCCTCTCTGGTGGGATAGTGAGTGCACTAAAGCTATAAAGCAGCGGAAGGAGGCAGAGAAAAGGTATTGTTCCATGATGACTACAGAGAATTTTGATATTTATACCCAAACAGCGCATTCCACTCGCAAGCTACTTAAAAAGAAAAAATTCGAGGGTTGGAGACGATTTTGTGAGTCCTTGAATCCAGATATATGCCCATCGATAGTTTGGAAAAATATTAGAAGATTTAAATCAGCTTTCTGTTCATCTTCATCAAGTACATTACCTATTGAGCTAGCTGACCAATTTATGGATAAGTTGGCTCCTTCATCTGCTCCCAATTTCATAAATACCCAGTGTTGTATTCCCTTCTCTATAGCCTGTAGCTATACAGACCTTAATGCCCCTTTTTCTTTGTCTGAACTAAAAGGAGTACTCTCTTATGTAAAAGACTCATCACCAGGCGAAGACGGCATCACATACTCTTTCATGATAAACTGCAGTGACTCTACCTTGAACTATTACTTGAGTATTTTAAATGCTATCATGTTGTCTGGAAATATACCTTCTTCTTGGAAAGCCCAAGACGTAATTCCCATATTAAAACCAAACAAACCAGCTTCTGATGTTTCTTCTTTTCGTCCAATAGCCTTAACATCTGTTCTTGCCAAAATAGCTGAGCATCTTGTTAAAAACAGGTTAGAATTTTTCGTTGAAAATAATAATATTTTGACAGCTAATCAGTTGGGATTCAGAAGGGGCCGTAGCACCATAGACAATATAAGTATTCTTACTTTGGACATTCGGTTAGCTTTCTCAAAAAATAAGTCGGTTATTGCGGCTTTTCTTGATATTAGCTCAGCGTATGATAATGTGCTGATCTCAGTATTACATAAAAAATTACATGATTTACATGTACCGCAATTATTGATTACGTTTATCATCAATATGCTTTCTGAAAGATGTATTAAATTAGACCTAAACAATGGTACTCAACTATCAAGGCTAGTATGGAGAGGCTTGCCCCAGGGGTCAGTCCTTAGTCCATTACTGTACAACGTTTATACCTATGATTTAGAAATATCCTTAAACTCAGATATAAATATTCTGCAATATGCTGATGATCTGCTTATATACAACTTAGACAATTCTATAGAAAATGCTAGTAACCGCTTATCTAATACTCTTAATAAGCTAAATGACTGGTTAGATGTAAATGGACTAGAATTGTCTGTTAGTAAAAGCACTGTGGTTGTATTCTCTAGACGAAGAAGGATTCCGGATTTCAATGTACTTTACAGGGATAAACCTATACCTGTAAAGTCTGAAGTTAAATTTTTAGGAGTAGTTCTAGATTCAAAACTTACTGGAATACCTCATTGTGAATATATTGTAAATAAATGTGAAAAAAATTTAAATATGATGAGGTGTTTAACCGGCGTCTGGTGGGGTGCCCACTCTTTTTGTTTGCGTCTTATTTATAACGCTCTCATCCGTAGCTTACTAGATTATGCTACTTTTATTATAGAGCCCTGTAGTGCCATTGCTCTTAGCAAATTAGATTGCGTGCAAGCCAAAGCTTTAAGGATCATCCTTGGAGCTATGAAATCTAGCCCTATCAATGCTATGCAAATAGAGTGCGTTGAACCACCTTTACGTTTAAGACGTCAATATTTATCTGATAGGTATATAATCAAAGCTATGCAATTTTCTCATCATCCTCTTCGTGATAAACTTCATCTTCTTTCGGAATGTATAGACACCTGTTCTTACTGGTCCCATAAATCACCGCCCCGTCTTATGAAGAGTTATCGAATATTTTGCTCCATACAAGCGCCGATGTATAGTACATATTGTTACCCAACGTTTAATTCTAAATATAAAGCACTGACAATCATTCCGGATGTTAGGATCAATCCAGATATTCCAAGAAATCAATTGGAAGCTCCTCGGTATGTGAACATATTAAAAGCAAATGAATTTTTGGATTTTCATTATATATATAGTGATGCTTCGAAACATTCATCAGATGGCATAGTTGGAGTGGGAGTTTTCCATTTCTAGTATAATATTGTCCAGAAAACAAAACTTCCGCCTGAATCATCTGTATTTACTGGAGAATGTCTTGGCCTGTTTAAATCTGTTGAATATATTCTTCTTGCTAAACTTAACCCTTACACCGTCCAAGCGCTATATCGTGAAATCCGTTATATTTACTGACTCTATGAGTGCTCTGCAAGCTTTATCTAGGTTCCCATTCAAATCTAAGTCTGGTCAGATCAACCATGTTGTTATTAAAATCAGAAACCTACTAGTTACATGTAATGAAAAAGGCTATACAGTGGTGTTTTCCTGGGTACCAGGTCACTCCGGCATTTCGGGAAATGAACGCGCTGATCAGCTTGCCAATGAGGCTATTTTATGCGGAGATATGGCAGACTATTGCAATGATGCCCATGATTTGTGTACATTGCCAAAGAATTCACTTCAAGAATCTTGGAGAGTGACTTGGTCGATTTCCAGCCAATCAAAAGGCAAAAAATTTGCTAGGATTCAAAGCTCTATTCCATCGAAGCCATGGTTCTCAAGTTTGAAGTTGAGCAGGAGAGTGACGTGTATCTTGACGCGTATGCGTCTGGGCCACGTTTGCTCTCCAGTTCATCTGGCTAGATTTCGTATTGTGAACAGTGATTTGTGCGAGTGTGGTGAGGTGGGTGACCTGAATCATATATTTTTATGTTGCCCAAAATATAACCGGGATCCATTTTACCAGGGTCTTATTCAGTGTAATATACCACTTCCTACTTCTGTTGACATCCTCTTGTCCTCCGATATATCCTGTGTATATAAACTGTTTTCTTCATTCATTCTATTAAATGATATTAAGTTGTAAATATGTAGTATAAGTCTTAAATAAGTATTCCATTATATTTTTATCTATCCTTTTCTGATCCTTTTCTAAATTCCGTTGTATATTTCAAAATTTTGGTTTAAATTTATAAACAAGTTTCCTCGTTTTATAAATAAAAAAAAAAAAAAAAAGAAAGAAAGAAAAATAACAAAAATTTGACAATGGCTCAATCGCTCAACGCGCGGAGCCAATTCCTCAAAAAGAAGAAGATTATCCTAGTCATCCTAGTGTTGTCTATGTTTTAAAATCTCACTAGTGTGACCATTTGCGAAAGATTTCTGCCATTTGGGCAGATTGGGGTCCTAAATTGTAGCTCTGGCAGAACAAGCCGACGATTTAAAAAAGTGGCAGATTTTTAAGAAAATCCTTATTACCTGTGAAATAAAATGAAAAAAAGTAAGAATTTTACGTCCATTTACTTATCTTTGTACGACTTAGTCGGAAATTTTACTTACTAAGCTGGCAACTTTTGTCTTGTGTCGATAGAACGGCGATTTTCCGACATCTAAACCCTGCAATCAATAGTAACTGTGTAATATGCCTGTATAATAGTACTGTATTAGTACAGTAGTTTTACAGTTAGCTGTCAATTTTTTTGCCAGTGTCGGGCAGATTCGCCAATTTTGAAACGGTCACACTGTTTCTCACAAAGTTTTATAATAATACCATAGACTACTAACACTGTAGGGATATTACACAGACTTAAAAGGGGAAGTACCGTAAAACGGGGATACTAGGAACGGCGGGGTAAATAGGAATAAATTTCTGACTTTCTAACATAGATCGTAATAATCTTTCATCATTGCTTTCTAAACTGTCCTGTTTTTTGTCATCCTAAGCATGAGAGATCAATTGTTTTTATTTTTGAACGAGCTTATTATTTTTGCTACTGGCAAGACTAACCAGTTTTAAACTAGCCAATCAGGTAAAAAATCGCGTTGAAAGTGAGGTCGTCGTGGACACGTGAAATTTGTTGTTTTTAACTTTAAGTTTTTGATGTGTTCTAATGAGGAAGTGTTGAAATTGATTTAATTATTATAATAATAGTGGATTGAAATTTGAAGGAACATTAAGAGGTAAGAAAATAATTGCGTAATTTCATCGTAAACCTTAATTTTAGATGAATGCTCGTTTTAAGGTCATTTTGGGGATAAAAGGAACGCGAAGGGGGGAAATAGGCACATGAACAGGCTTAATTGGAACAGCACGGGGGCTATTTGGTACGAACAAGAGGTAAATAGGAATCATGAAATAGGGTTGTCAAAAACCAAAGTTTAATTACTATAATACTTAATTAAAGTTAATTTTACTTCTAAATTTATTAAAGTTAAAAACGATTACTATTAAACTTATTAAAGTTAAAAACTATTACTATTAAACTTATTAAAGTTAAAAACTATTTATTAAAAACTTCTTTTGGCCGTAATCCATTATTTACATTATACACAATAAAAAAAATGAATATTTAAGTAAAGTTTATAGGTGCCAAAAATGCTTGATTTGCCACCAACAGTCAGGCCACCGTTCGCTCAGCAGCCACCTATAGAATTTTGACAGATGGCGCTACTGTTTTTTTAATTATGATTAATGAATTGAATCTATTATGAATAATGATTGATATAATCTAAATTATTAATTTTATTCTTCATTGAGTGAAGCATTGTATTCAAATAGTACAACTATTTTCTTAAAAACATTATAATGTCTTAATGTTTTTTTTTCAGAATGCCTCGTAACTACACACCCAAGCCAGCCGCTAAGCGTTACATAAAGTACTTCATTTTTTATTTAAGTAACTTGTAAGCTAATCATTTAATAGTAATTTTGTATAAGCTATTCTAAAGAGAAGGCCATAAATAATTAAGGAATAGACTGACTATAATACTGTCTTTCTAGCTCAATGCCATATTTTTGTTACTTGTATTATGTACCCTAGCTACAATAAAAACTTGATCTCAAAAAGTTTTTATTTTTACTATACCTACCTACAGTCTACACACGTAAAATAAGTTAAGCAGCATGATTAGATTAAATAAACTGAAACTTTTTTTAAATTAGGTAGGTAGGTACTTACTTTGGATAAATATTGGATTTGGATAGACAGCCCTGAGTAAAATTCCTATTAACCCCTCTCTTGAACCTATTAACCCCATCGGGGGTAAATTGGAATCCAGCATAGTTTTTGGTGAATATTTTAAAATCTGGCAATATTTTGAAAATCCAAAGCTACTTAACATCTAAAACAGCTTACCGGACATTCAAAACTGTACCACAAGTCACAACACACCCTATTTGTTGCGCAAGAAGGTGTAATTTCCAGTTGAAGTTGAAGATCGGACCTATTTACCCCGTTTTACGTTTTACGGTATGTCTGTGGGATATATAATATGGGCGCCAAGTTTATACTTTAATAATTAGTAAATTAAAAGTATATGAACGCAGTTTGCTGAGAAACTCATCGGATGATCGGATGCTCATCGGCAAACTGCGAACGGGTTATGGCAAGTGATCGAAGAAACTTTTCTAGTGTGCCACGTGCCACAAAAACACAGATGCGCTACCCTACCCCTTTGTAACTAAAGTACCTAGTACCTACCTACTTATACTTACCATTGCGACAAGAAAAAGCCCCTCCTAAATAATTAAGTAGCTTTACCTGAAAATTTTAATTAAGCTCAAATTGCGGTAACTTTCATCTTTTAAATTAAGTACAATCTTTGCTTACGAGGCCAATTTTAAGAAATTAGCTCGTGTCGAGATAGACGCAAATCGCAATTTTTAAGACATTTGATAAAGTAAACACTTCCAAGCAAAGATTTTAATATAAATATATGAAATAAAAATCCGTACATTCAGAATACATCGTATAACGTATTGTGCTTCCAAGTAAAAACATAAATTACTATACTTACGTAAAGTAGTATAGGGGTTTAATGAAACAAATCATTAATTTTTAAATTTTATTCCTTATAACTAACAATTCACTTCTTAGCCTTGGCTTCCCTTGTGGCTTTCCTCTCGGCAGCACGCTCCAACTGCTGAGCAGGCTTCAGGTTGCCCTTCTTGGAAAACCTCTGGTTCCTCAAAAATTTAGGGTCCATCTGCAAAATAAAATAAATCGAGAATTATACACATGATATAATTAATATGTCATAATTAAGCTCTGGTTAAAAATATAAATAAGTACTCAAGTATTTAAGTAAGTAATACACAATTTTTCTTTTCCATTTTATTTTAGTGATGATCAGTCTGCAAAATACCCCTGACATGAAAATATAGACTAGCTGTTCAAGTCCAACAATTCTTCAATTGCATTTCTTGCAATATTCTACGCAAGCACATCAACATTGATAGCAACAGTGATCAAAAACATGATGCCATATTTGCACTGTAATCAGTCAAATGTGGAAAATTGCATTTGCTTAGCATAGTTTTATGTAAAACCTAAACTACAGATCTTATCACTATTAAAAAATATGTGGATACAATTGAAAGTATTTCGGACATGACTGATGCTGAAACACGATTTCACAAACTTCTTGATGGGAAAAAATGCCAAAGTTTGAAGAGGCGCAAATACAGAAATCTGCATTTTTCTCAAACATTGATAGGTCAATAATTTTAGTGATATTAAATTTAGTTGTTTTATTGAGACAGAGATAATGGCCATTAGATTATTTTTATTACGTCTGCATTTTCTTTAATTTCACATTTTCTTGTTTCCCTGATCAAAAATTTCTGTGCAACTACCTTGTCTCTCGTATTAAATTAGACAGTGACCGCGAATCCACTTTTCTCCGCCTCTTAAATGTTTCGTTATTAAGCCAACTTAAAACTTTAATAGTATAAAGGCAAAGGTTTGTATGTTTGTTTTTATTCTTCATCCCTCAACTACTAAACCAATTTGGTTGAAATTTGCAATGGAGATAGTCAGGAATAATGCATGGGTTACTCTTTATCCCAAAAAAAAACTATGGGTTTCCAAGGGATGTGGTAAAACCAGAAATTCACGCGCGCAGATCCATGAGGAGCAGCTAGTATGTTCATAGGTAAAGGTTTTGAAATCGGTCACATTGAATATTTCAAACATGATATATATATTTAACCCCCTTAAAAGCTCGGTCCACGGAGCCCCGCTTCGCGGAGCTCCTAATTCTGGGTGGTCATAAAAGAAAATAACCACTCAGAAGGATGGCTGACGCCTCTTCGTCACCTATCCGTTATCCGAGTCGAGGTGCCCTCACGTACCCAACTCGCTTCGCTCATTCTAAGTTATTTATGACATTAAACTTCTGGGAACGTGTAAAAGGCCTTCAGCCTTGTGATAGCTTCCGAAAACTCTTTAGCGTTCACTCTTTTGCCGTAACCCTCTTAAAAGCTCGGCTTTGGATGAATGCGACCCGATTTAAAGCTTCACCCTATTCATATTTTAAAGTGTGAACATAATTGTATATTCAAAAATACTTACTCCAAGGGTTGATTCATGCCTGAACTTTGTAGGCTTTTTGATGCCATTTCTGTGAGCCTTGCGATCTGGAATATATAATGTTCGTGTTAACTTCCAGTAGACAATACGTAAAACAAATGGTCAATAATTAGAATATAAACGATTGTTTACTCACTTTGGTTATGATTTGTATGGTTCTTTGACTTTGCCATCTTGCTTTATGTACAGTCCTGTAAACAAAAATTAATTAACTAATTTATAGAACGGAATGTAAATTTTTTAAATTCACTATACGACACTTCGAATTCTACGTGATTGGATTATTATTGTGAGATAACTTAATATTTCACTAGAAAACTAACCTAAGCCCTCTCAGAAAGTAAACAGTAAAGAAAGAGATAGCCTATCCAGTGTGTGATTGTAGAATGATGTGTGAAAGAAAGAGATCGAAAATTGTACAAAAATTTGACATTTGATATTTGCTCAGAGATATTTGACATCGACTCAAAGCTACTCAAAGATAATTTTTTTTTTAATAACTGGCTTTACAGCTCTGGATTCCAGCCCTTCTGAGCCTCTCAAAGATAATGTTCTCAGGCTACCATAGAAGTAAAATAAGCCTATGCCCATGGAACAGTTTTATGGTCTGTGAATGTAACTATCTGGCTGAATGTGAATGGTGAATGGCTGTGATACCTAAATGCCTTGCACGTCAAACCTGCTGTGTTGGTCTATGCGTCAAACGTCATGATTTGGTTGAAGACATGGACATGGAATTAATAAGTACTTGTTGAAGATTGTACACATGTTTACCAATGATGTTTACCAATAAATACACAAGACCATAAATCCTCATTCAATCTATGGTGAATTTAGCTCCGGTACAGACCTAGGAAACAATATGTGGACTGGCCCTGTATACAAAATTATTAGCGGGACTATTTTTAATCTGTCAAGTAGCGTATAAGATGGCATCCCGTAAGGTAGGTTCTAACTAGAAACAGGAACAATTGACAACAAATCTTGGCGCTCATTATGGCACGGCATGTTACGGAAGTCTAGGCTAGAATGAGTGATGGGGTATCTCCATAGTTTTGTTATCTCTGTGAACTCCGGCTTAGAGAGTTTATATATTCTGTGGTCGGCAATCAAGTGTCAACATCTAGAACTGTCAAATATAGTTTATGTCAAAAAGTGTCATTTTATGACTTCAGCAGTGTGACCGTTTCAAGCAGATTTCTGCCATTTAGGCAGATTGGGGTCCTTAATTTTTAACACTGGCAGTATTCGGCCACGATTTAAAAAAGTGGCAGAATATGGCAGATTTCAAGAAAATCCTTATTATCTGAAATAAAAAGGAAAAAGCCATGATTTACGTCTATTTACTTAATTTTGTTTAATCAAAAATTAAGTAAAATTTACGACTAAGTCCTCTTAGTCTGAAATTTTGCTTACTAAGCTGGCAACTTATGTTTTATGTCGATGGAATGGATGCGATTTTCCCACGTCTACCACTAGTCGATCCATGCTTGTATAGTAGTAACTGTACTGATACAGTACTTTTACAGTTCGAGCTGGCAGATTTTGGCAGATTTTTTTGCCAGTGTCGGGCAGATTTGCCAATTTTGAAACGGTCACACTGGATTTTAGTCACTGTCACTCTTACTTGACAAATCGACGTGTACGTAAATATCTTAAAATGTTGTAAATTATTATTCCATTTTGACTACCTACGAAAAGTGTAAAATTTGAAACAGAAACATCAGCTATGGTAGTTTTAGAAGGAGACAGTGGTGATGGTCAACCCGTTGCGCCGGACGAAGAATCTAAACAGGACACTAAGTTGTCCAATCCTCTATCATTAGAAAGTATCCTTTTAAAATCATAATGGGTGGTCTTTAGTATCAGACCCGTAGCGGGGGGGGGGGGGTGGGAGTGGGGGGAGGGGGTGCGGGGGGGTGGGGGTTCGCTCACCTCCGCAGCCTCGGCATACTGGTCGCCTTCGGCGACCAGCCTCGGCCGCTCCGGCTCGCCCGGGTGCCTGTGCTGTGCTACGGCGGGCGGGGGCTGCACTCCCTCCGCGCCTCCGGCTTAAGGCGCTGTGATCAGTCAACTTTGGCAAATTTCGTTCGTATAGCCTCGTTTTATGTAAAATCTACAGATCTTATTACTGTTAAAAAAATATGTGGATACAATTGAAAGTATTTCTGACATGGTGGCTGATGCCGAAACACGATTTCGCAAACTTCACTCGATAGAAAAAAATGCCAAAGTTGCCTCGGCAAATACATAAATCTACATTTTTCTCAGAAATGGTTACATGAATTTTTGTGAAATTAAATTTGGTTGTGTGTTTTATTGTGACAGATATAATGGCCATTTTAGATTTTTTATATTACGTCTGCATTGTCATTAATTTCACATTTTCTTGTTTTTTCGAACAAAAACTGCGGTGCGACATCCTTGTCTCTCGTATTAAATTAGACAGTGACCGCGAATCCACTGTTCCCCGCGCCTTAAAAAAAACACTCTAGGGGTAAGACAAACAAGACTGCGTGGTGTCGGGGTTAGGCAGTTCGATTTTATGACATGTTCGGTTCTTTAATGAGTCTCGAAAATTAAAGTGATTTATCAAAGAAGACAATAATGTGAAGTGTATTACATAAAAAACTTTCGTGAAAATATAAGTTATGTGGCAAAAAATGCGAAACAGGTCAGATTCTAAAGCAGAGCAGTTTCTTCTATACCTATATATCTTTTGTCTACCTGTGAAAACTTGTCATTAGCTTTAAGATAATTAGATGTGAGACTAGGCAGTAAGAATTAGCTGTAAGTTTTAAAATAAAACAAAATAATGACCTCAACTGGTGCTCAGTATTCCGTGTGATCAAGGATGCTCAGCAGCAGCATGGTCTCCGCCATGGAGACTACCAGCGGTACCGCGGGTACTGCTCACGTCGCCTTAGGCGCCTGAGGAAGGTGCTTAAAATTCCTCAGGTATGTTTGTTCCAGTGTCCTTCTATTTGCCAACACCCCAATAGTTTGTTGAACATTTGCTGGCTTTAGTTCTCATATGATGGAATATTACTATATAATATCATCATTTCTGGTCTTCTCTATCTCTATCTATGCAATGTAAGTGTTATTTCCATATATTTGATATTTATGTGTATTAAATATTATGTATATTTATCAGTTATCTAGTACACATTATAAGCTATCACTTACTTTGGGCACGGAGTACAATAATAGTACCTACTGGTATGGAAGGTTCACTCCGCAAGATGTTTTATAGAAATAGTGACCCTAGCACTGACACAAAAAGTGCAATTCAGTTCTCAACAGCTCCTGTCACCACCTGCGCTATGCAACTAAAGTTGAGCTCTCTTTCTATCGCGTAACTTTATCTCATTAGTTTTTCGACGTACTACGGCTGCCTCGAAATCGGGCGCACGCAGCGCGTGAAATAGACTATAAGAATTAACGCATGCAACCTAGCCGGCGCGCGGCAGCCGTCTGAAACGCGCTGCCCATCTTGAAGCGGTCTTAATCATGTGACAAGTGAGCGTGGCCTGCGTTGGGGCTAGATAACGATGTGTGTAATGTTATTTATTTATCTCAGGGTGATAGGCGCCACTACCGCCGCCGCGACGTGACGGCCGCGCACTTGACGGCCAGCAACTCTGAGAGCCGCTTGCTGTGCGTGCCGCTGCTGCAGGCGGAGCGCGCGTGGGCGCACGCCATGCAGCTGCGGCAGGAGGCCAACACCGAGCCGCGCAAGAAGTTCCACCTCGCCTCCCGCCTGAGGAAAGCGTGCGCCCACGCGCAACTACTGCTGCAACTTTGCGAGGTACAATGAACACACTCTCAGACTTGCAGTAACAGTTTGAGTTGATATATATTTTACAAAACCTGCTGAATCAGACTGTTTCCAAATTTCTTATCTCTTTATGCTGTTATCTCACTCTTGGCGTGTCGTACGTGTGTGTACACAGACGTGTAACGAGCCGCAAATTAGGAAATTAGTGCCACAGGTAAAGTGTTAAATTTTGATTAGTTTTCGATTTATTTAAGTTTTGCTTTCCCTGATAAATCAGAATTTTTGGTATCAAAAGAAGTTATAAAGCCATATTAAATTTTAGCCAAATCGCCCCAGCAGTTCTGCATCATGGCTGGACTCTATGAGACCTGTATGTATGTATTTTATTTTTAAGGGAATAAGAAACCTATAGGTGGCGCGCTATCTTTTACCTGCCACTTGTAATGCCTGGCTTGAATAATTCACTTCATTTGTTGTGTTATCGTCCCGCAGCAGAGCGGCGCGTGCGACGCCCGCACGCAGCTGGAGGCGGGCGCGTACGCGGCGTGGCTCGGCGGCGCGCTGCTGCTGGAGCTGCAGCAGTGGCGCCCCGCCGCGGAGAGCCTGACGCGCGCGCAGCTCGTGCTGGAGAAGCTCAGCGCCGCGCTGCCCGAGGACGAGCGCCTCGTGTACAAACAGAAGGTGAATATTATGCTGCCTGCAGTTTAATGTTAGCAATAGGAAACTATAGTAGTGTTATTATCTCGCTGCAGACTCGGTCATAAATCATTCTAGTGTTTCGCTTTTGTTGTTCTGCAGTGATGCACAACTCAACAAAGAACAACAAAAGCGAAACACTTGAATGATTTAAGTAAGTATACTAATATTTTATAAGTAGTACAATCCAGTCGCAGATCAAGCAAAGAGGTCGTTGTACAAACTTCGTGCTTAGCTTCGCATCCAAACTTTAGTAGTTAGGAAATTCAGAAATAAGGCTATTTTTGTCTATATCGCCGCAGGTGGACGAGCTGAAGCCAAGTCTCCGCTACTGCGCTTACAACATCGGGGACGAGAGCGCTGCGGGGGACCTGCTCGCCATGCGCGGACAGGGCCTCATCGAAAACTTGGACACGCTCATGGCTCAAGCTAAGTAAGTATTTCCAAGTATGTGGCGTTCTCCGATAGCGCTGCAACAGGCAAATTCACCTACAGACTAATTTTGTGCCTGAACTTCTTGTACATGTAGTAACATGGCTATTTCTAATAATACTTTTTATTCTCAGTGCTGGACGCGTTTAAACCCTCGTAAACGTAGTCGACTTTTAGTTATCACCATACATATGCGACAAATATCATATTGACGCTATACAAGAGCCGTACGTTAGGCCTATGTGAAATGAAGATAGCTTGAGTTTGAGTTATAAAGTAGGCTCACTTTAAAGGAGTCTTCTCAAAGCGCTACCGCTTCTAGCGAAATATGTGTTCACTTTCCAGGGAGTCTCGTTCTGGAGTGATGCACGAAGTGGAGTGGCGCGGTCGCCGCGTCACCGTGCGTCCAGAAAAGGTGCGGCTGTTCCTCATCGCCCTGCAGGATCTGGACAAGTCTGTCGCCGGCGCGCAGACCGTGCAGGCGAAGATCGATATCCTCGAAAACATACTCATGGACTGCAAGGACGCCATCACCGCCATCAAGGAGGAAATCAAGAACGATCCCAAACTGAAAACCGCTGCCGAGAATCAGCAAATGTCCGGCATTAATTACTTGCTGTCCTACATGATGTATCTACGTCTCGTTCGCACCATCGAAAGGAACAATTTACTAGTCCAACAGGCCGAAGAGGCGCGTAAGAACAACGTTCAAATCGACGGGAAGAAGGTCCGCCCACAGGACTTGACGAGACTCTACGAAATCATCCTGCAGAACTACGTCGAGCTGCAACAGTTGCCGGGCTTCGAAAATGATTCAGCCTATCAAAAAGAGATAGAGAACGAATTGAGAGCTTACAAAGCGTTCCGGTGCTATTACATCGCTCAAGTCTTAACCGGTTTGAGACGCTTCAGGGAAGCGCTAGCCATGCTAGAGCGCTGCAGCACTTACACCACTGAGTCTTTGGCTAGCAAATTGCTGGAGAAATTGCACGTGCTGCAAAAGGACATCGAGAGCTGCAAGTTCGAAGTTCACGCCGACTCCGTTTTAGAGGACGAGGACGACGAGGAGTCGAAGTACACGAGCGGGAAGTCGTACAAGGAAAAGAAGCCCTTGGTCGATCGTTTGGACGACTACCGCGAGGAGTCGCAAGTTCTGACCAAGAACCCGAACATTTTCAAGATGCCCCCGCCGATGGAAGCGGTTCCTTGCAAGCCCTTGTTCTTCGACCTGGCGTGCAATTTCATCGAGTTCCCCAACCTGGACGACAAGACTGGCGTCGCGAATAGCAAGAAGCAGGCCGCCGGTATCACTGGCCTCGTCAAAGGTTTCTTGGGGTGGGGTAAAAGTGACAAGTAATTACTATGTATGGTCGCTGCCAGAAATACATATTTAGTATAATTTGGTCTTTTTTATTAAAAAACCCATAACCTTAAAATAGTTTTTGACAGCCAGTATCAGCGATTCCTACAAGACCGGTGGTTCATAAGAGTAGGAAGGACCATTTTGTGCGCATTGCACATGTCAATAAGTATTCCTTTGTTTTATTTACCAGTGAATATTCTCACCTACCCAATCTTGTTGCTGCAAAAGGAGAAGAGCTTGTCTTTAAGGTGGTTCGATATAAACCATGGACATATAAACTTATTCTTTGGTACCTAGGTATGTGGTTCGATACACCCAGCCCCCCAAAATTCAAAGTTTATTTAGTTTTTCGAAAATACTTAGTTGTCTAATAAAATGTATACATCGTAGGCTTTTTTTAGACAAAGAGTTTTTTGAGCATAACATCCCAACAGTTCCAAATCCCAAATTTGAAGTAAATGAGTATTTTTGACCAGTTTTTACGAAAAACATATGCATAAAAAATGTTATGCCTAGAGTCATTGCCATAAGCCCACGACTCCCTGCTATTTTTCCATTCATTGCATAAGAACAAGTCAATTTCTGTTTAGGATTTCTTTTAAGGATAGGATAGAATAGGGTAGGCATAGATGATTATAATTAAAAATTAGTAAGAAAACACAGGTTAATGGCGATCCTAGAGGATTTTAGGGTATTTAATGAAACGAACGAATTATAGAAATAACAAAAGAAAATATTTAACACAAACGATACTTATCGTTCTGTTTTGGAAGTACAAAAATATAGTAACATTTCTTACCCAGTGTAACATTATTTTTTTCACATACTCATGCATACATTATTTTTTAATGTTGAGTGTGTTAATAATTAAGCAGCGACATGTATAAATTATTAAAATAAAATCTAATTTAAACTTAAAATGATAAAATTCGACTACAGGACTCATTAACAATTTCTGGCAAACTACAAACTCTTCAGGCAAACGCGGTACAAAATACTAATGTGTATTTAACTAATTTCTTCTGTATGCATGAACTATTTGTTATAGCTATTTATATAAATTTTACAAAATAATAATGTCTGTATACACTTTAATCATTCTTAAAACAGAAAATCACTAAGTTCAATTATTTATTGGGTAATTGCGGCTCGCGGCTTTTTTTCCA
Organism: Coenonympha arcania; assembly: GCA_036785405.1. Lineage (NCBI taxonomy): Eukaryota > Metazoa > Arthropoda > Insecta > Lepidoptera > Nymphalidae > Coenonympha > Coenonympha arcania. The sequence goes on along the minus strand of CM072066.1, from coordinate 12,703,720 downwards.
GATTGTCAATTAATATGGACGCGGCAATGTCTGTCTTTACCTAACATTGATCGAGCGAGCAAAATCAAAAATAAGCACCGTTATTTCTTTTATATTACGTCACATTTTGTTAAATTCAATGGCAATCTCACATGATGGTCAGGTTAACTCCTCTGTTGCTACTTGCTACACAGCAGCACACAGGAACGGTTAATCACTTGCTATTGCGTATTTGCCGGTACCTCCAAATCAGCTAGGCTATTCACTAAACGCTTTGATTGTAAAGTGAACACGAAAACGGGATGTTATGGATATATAAACAGACTAGACTTTTATCAAAACATTTTCTGAGAAAACGGAAAAATTATGTTTCGACTATCGACGTTATGGAGCGTAAAACATGGTCGAAAATTGTGAAATTAAATTGACTTAGCGCGATTAAGTCGAGCATTGTATTTACTATATAACATTCAATTTTACACTCTATATCTATAGACGTAAAGTTAATTTTTCATTTTATTTCATGATTCACTTCACTCAGTGTGTGAAACAGTATGTGAATCGCCTAGCTGATCGATGAAGCAAGATTTGTCTAAATTGGCCCGTACCGGAAACATTTTGTACTACAACCACCAATCGGCAACTGCAGCTAAAACTTCAAGCAAAACAAAAAAAAATGATTATAATTATTTCTTTGATATTAACCACATCATTTTGTTTACTGGCTGTTTGTGTTGTAGCTTTCTACTCGTGTAGCGCGCGATGGAACCTTTTTAAAGTTAGTTTTAAACCATCAACTTCTTATTACCTTCATACATAAATCAAATATTTTACTGACTTCTCTAACTGCCCGTGACATGCTTTCTAAAGCCTATGTGAAAATAAATAAAAATCTTCTAAAGGCACTTTGGGTAAAACAATTAATTATGAACATAAGAGCTACGAATGGTGACGTAATATAAGAGTCATATAATCGTCCAGCGCAACCCGAGTTGCTTACCACTTTAGTCTACTGAACACGTGAACACAGTTATTTATCACAGATATTACTTAGCGAGAAGACAGGGGCGGCCAGTGGGCGGTGTCGTGGGCGATGCGGTCGTTCGTAGACACCAACTGGCCGCAGGTGGAGCAAACCTCCAGGCTGGACCCAAAGTCCCTTCCCACAACCAACTCCTGCTGCTTAGCAATGTCCGGGAGCAACGCTACTAGGTCAGGAAATACAGACTCCAGTTGGGAGCCCAAAGCGGCCTTGCAATGCTCGTAAAACTCCTCCGCACTTATGATGCTGTCCCGGAAAGCGCGCGAAGCGACTTTGAAGTCCTCAACGGCCTCTGCATCACCGAGAGCCATCGCAAACTTTTTCACCAAAGCTCGGTTCCTTTGTTCAAAACCTGGCGGCGGTATGTACGTGTGTACCGGTGCCGGGAACGTCTGTCCCGCTGAGTTGGTGAAGGTCATACCATCGCACGGCGGTCGCTTCTTGTTCCCGGACGGAACGCTGCCGTTTTGCACGATCTTGCTGGCGAAATTATCAATCTTCGGAACGGGAGGCTGGAAGTTATCCGCCCGCGGATTCAAAGGCGGGTACTCCTTGGGCGCCAAATTGAAATGTCCGTTCCCCGTGTTTCGTTGCGCTGTTGTTGTTGGTGTGTCGGTGATAGTTTTTATCTTCCTATCGGTTTCACCGCTGTTGTTGTTGTTGTTGACGCTGGGGGCGATGTACTCCTTCTTCATGTCGATGTCTAACTCGTCGAAGCCGTTCACCATATCGAAGTCGACGGGGTTGTGGTTTTTGTTGTTTTGCTTCTTTTTGTCCTTCTTGTTCTTGTTGTTTTCGGTGGAGATGTTGTTGTTGGTGGGCTGGGACCGCGGGGTTGTCGGTTGGGTTCTTATGGTGAGAGGTTGGGTTTGGATTTGGGGTTGGGATTTTTTGGTTTTCGATTTAGTGTTCACGGGCAGGGTTGGGAAGTCCGCGACGGGGTTGAAACCCGGTTCTCGGGTGGTCGCCGGGGGTGGGTCGGGTTTGGGTTTTCCCTTCTCCTTGGACTTGGAGACGGTGATCCACTGCGGAGGCGCGGCGGGCGCGGAGGAGGAAGACAGCGCGGGGAACGCCTCTGAGTCGAGCTGCTTTTTCTTCGGCTGGCTGTTAGTTTGATTGTTCTTGAACGCTCGCATCTCGTCGCTGTTGATAAGTGTCACCTTGAAAAAACAAGACGTGTCAAATTGCAAACCTTTTCTCACCAAATCCATATTTGTTTTTTAACTACATGTAATATAAAAGTGAAGATCATTTTCCCATTCTCGCAATTTTACAGCCTAACAATAATAATAAGCCTGCAATGTCTTATTATAATGGATTACAAATGTCATTTAATAACAGGCAGATAGGAAGATAGGACAGTTATGGCTATCGTATACTGGTCATTGTATGGGATATCGCATAATTTTGAAGATTGGAAAAAGTGTCTCTTTTTGGAGATTAGTCAGACAATTGACTATCCTGTAAGTTACTCACGTCAGAATAGTCGGATTGGTGTGTGTGTGATCGTGCGTGCGTCCGTGTTTGAAATAGTACATTAAGCCTGAAAAAAGAGCGAAAAGTTTAGTTTCGCTAGTTACCTTGGGCGCCTGCACGGAGCCGGCGCCGATGCTGGGGTGGTCGTCCCTCGCGAGGCCGAGCGAGGGGAAGTCGTCGTCGGAGAGCGGCGGCTTCTTCTGCGGCGGGATGGAGATGCGTTTGCCGCTGGTCTGAGTCTAGTTACCTTGGGCGCTTGCACGGAGCCGGCGCCGATGCTGGGGTGGTCGTCCCTCGCGAGGCCGAGCGAGGGGAAGTCGTCGTCGGAGAGCGGCGGCTTCTTCTGCGGCGGGATGGAGATGCGTTTGCCGCTGGTCTGAGTCTAGTTACCTTGGGCGCTTGCACGGAGCCGGCGCCGATGCTGGGGTGGTCGTCCCTCGCGAGGCCGAGCGAGGGGAAGTCGTCGTCGGAGAGCGGCGGCTTCTTCTGCGGCGGGATGGAGATGCGGTCGCCGCTGGTCTGAGTCTAGTTACCTTGGGCGCTTGCACGGAGCCGGCGCCGATGCTGGGGTGGTCGTCCCTCGCGAGGCCGAGCGAGGGGAAGTCGTCGTCGGAGAGCGGCGGCTTCTTCTGCGGCGGGATGGAGATGCGTTTGCCGCTGGTCTGAGTCTAGTTACCTTGGGCGCTTGCACGGAGCCGGCGCCGATGCTGGGGTGGTCGTCCCTCGCGAGGCCGAGCGAGGGGAAGTCGTCGTCGGAGAGCGGCGGCTTCTTCTGCGGCGGGATGGAGATGCGGTCGCCGCTGGTCTGAGTCTAGTTACCTTGGGCGCTTGCACGGAGCCGGCGCCGATGCTGGGGTGGTCGTCCCTCGCGAGGCCGAGCGAGGGGAAGTCGTCGTCGGAGAGCGGCGGCTTCTTCTGCGGCGGGATGGAGATGCGTTTGCCGCTGGTCTGAGTCTAGTTACCTTGGGCGCTTGCACGGAGCCGGCGCCGATGCTGGGGTGGTCGTCCCTCGCGAGGCCGAGCGAGGGGAAGTCGTCGTCGGAGAGCGGCGGCTTCTTCTGCGGCGGGATGGAGATGCGTTTGCCGCTGGTCTGAGTCTAGTTACCTTGGGCGCTTGCACGGAGCCGGCGCCGATGCTGGGGTGGTCGTCCCTCGCGAGGCCGAGCGAGGGGAAGTCGTCGTCGGAGAGCGGCGGCTTCTTCTGCGGCGGGATGGAGATGCGGTCGCCGCTGGTCTGAGTCTAGTTACCTTGGGCGCTTGCACGGAGCCGGCGCCGATGCTGGGGTGGTCGTCCCTCGCGAGGCCGAGCGAGGGGAAGTCGTCGTCGGAGAGCGGCGGCTTCTTCTGCGGCGGGATGGAGATGCGTTTGCCGCTGGTCTGAGTCTAGTTACCTTGGGCGCTTGCACGGAGCCGGCGCCGATGCTGGGGTGGTCGTCCCTCGCGAGGCCGAGCGAGGGGAAGTCGTCGTCGGAGAGCGGCGGCTTCTTCTGCGGCGGGATGGAGATGCGGTCGCCGCTGGTCTGAGTCTAGTTACCTTGGGCGCTTGCACGGAGCCGGCGCCGATGCTGGGGTGGTCGTCCCTCGCGAGGCCGAGCGAGGGGAAGTCGTCGTCGGAGAGCGGCGGCTTCTTCTGCGGCGGGATGGAAATGCGGTTGCCGCTGGTCTGAGTCAGGCGGAAGTTGCTCGCGCTCGGCTGGCTGTGCAGGCTGATCGACACGCTGGGTTTGGGCGCTGAGAACATTGAGAATAGATGATACAGTGGAAGTTATTATCGTACTAATATTGAACGAAAACCAAATACCCTTAGAGTCTCTCTCTACAAACAACGTAAAAACACACTAGAATACTAAATCGCTTACCGTTCTTGAGCACGGAGGCGGCAGCGACGGCCGGGCGCGCGCGCGTCGTCCCCGATGTGACCGGCGCCGAGCCGTCCAGCGCTGGAAAGTTCCTATCGTTGCGCGCTAAACTTTCCGCTCCTGCCGAACATTGACACTGTTTAACATAGATACAAATCGGTAGTGCTTTTTAGGATTTCTAAAGTTAGAGCTTCTAAAAGTCCTCTTAAGTTAGCGATAGGATCCTCTTAAGTTAGCGATAGGATCATGTAAGGTCGACTACGTATCGATTACCCCTGAAGGCGCGCTGCGGGCCCGCGAGCAGCGGCGCGGGCGCGGGCTGCGCGGCGGACAGGCGCGGGAACTGCTCGACGCTGTGCGGGTTGATGGCGGCGAGCTCATGTAAGGTTCACTACGTATCGATTACCCCTGAAGGCGCGCTGCGGGCCCGCGAGCAGCGGCGCGGGCGCGGGCTGCGCGGCGGACAGGCGCGGGAACTGCTCGACGCTGTGCGGGTTGATGGCGGCGGGCTCATGTAAGGTTCACTACGTATCGATTACCCCTGAAGGCGCGCTGCGGGCCCGCGAGCAGCGGCGCGGGCGCGGGCTGCGCGGCGGACAGGCGCGGGAACTGCTCGACGCTGTGCGGGTTGATGGCGGCGGGCTCATGTAAGGTTCACTACGTATCGATTACCCCTGAAGGCGCGCTGCGGGCCCGCGAGCAGCGGCGAGGGCGCGGGCTGCGCGGCGGACAGGCGCGGGAACTGCTCGACGCTGTGCGGGTTGATGGCGGCGGGCTCATGTAAGGTTCACTACGTATCGATTACCCCTGAAGGCGCGCTGCGGGCCCGCGAGCAGCGGCGCGGGCGCGGGCTGCGCGGCGGACAGGCGCGGGAGCTGCTCGACGCTGTGCGGGTTGATGGCGGCGGGCTCATGTAAGGTTCACTACGTATCGATTACCCCTGAAGGCGCGCTGCGGGCCCGCGAGCAGCGGCGCGGGCGCGGGCTGCGCGGCGGACAGGCGCGGGAACTGCTCGACGCTGTGCGGGTTGATGGCGGCGGGCTCATGTAAGGTTCACTACGTATCGATTACCCCTGAAGGCGCGCTGCGGGCCCGCGAGCAGCGGCGCGGGCGCGGGCTGCGCGGCGGACAGGCGCGGGAACTGCTCGATGCTGTGCGGGTTGATGGCGGCGGGCTCATGTAAGGTTCACTACGTATCGATTACCCCTGAAGGCGCGCTGCGGGCCCGCGAGCAGCGGCGCGGGCGCGGGCTGCGCGGCGGACAGGCGCGGGAACTGCTCGACGCTGTGCGGGTTGATGGCGGCGGGCTCATGTAAGGTTCACTACGTATCGATTACCCCTGAAGGCGCGCTGCGGGCCCGCGAGCAGCGGCGCGGGCGCGGGCTGCGCGGCGGACAGGCGCGGGAACTGCTCGACGCTGTGCGGGTTGATGGCGGCGGGCTCATGTAAGGTTCACTACGTATCGATTACCCCTGAAGGCGCGCTGCGGGCCCGCGAGCAGCGGCGAGGGCGCGGGCTGCGCGGCGGTCAGGCGCGGGAACTGCTCGACGCTGTGCGGGTTGATGGCGGCGGGCTCATGTAAGGTTCACTACGTATCGATTACCCCTGAAGGCGCGCTGCGGGCCCGCGAGCAGCGGCGAGGGCGCGGGCTGCGCGGCGGACAGGCGCGGGAACTGCTCGACGCTGTGCGGGTTGATGGCGGCGGGCTCATGTAAGGTTCACTACGTATCGATTACCCCTGAAGGCGCGCTGCGGGCCCGCGAGCAGCGGCGAGGGCGCGGGCTGCGCGGCGGACAGGCGCGGGAACTGCTCGACGCTGTGCGGGTTGATGGCGGCGGGCTCATGTAAGGTTCACTACGTATCGATTACCCCTGAAGGCGCGCTGCGGGCCCGCGAGCAGCGGCGAGGGCGCGGGCTGCGCGGCGGACAGGCGCGGGAACTGCTCGACGCTGTGCGGGTTGATGGCGGCGGGCTCATGTAAGGTTCACTACGTATCGATTACCCCTGAAGGCGCGCTGCGGGCCCGCGAGCAGCGGCGAGGGCGCGGGCTGCGCGGCGGACAGGCGCGGGAACTGCTCGACGCTGTGCGGGTTGATGGCGGCGGGCTCATGTAAGGTTCACTACGTATCGATTACCCCTGAAGGCGCGCTGCGGGCCCGCGAGCAGCGGCGAGGGCGCGGGCTGCGCGGCGGACAGGCGCGGGAACTGCTCGACGCTGTGCGGGTTGATGGCGGCGGGCGGCGGCGCGGGCGTTGGGCTCTGCGGTGCCGGCTCCTGCCGATCCCTGCACGAAACGTATTATCTACTATATAAAAATAAGTCGGGTTTTCCTCCCTGACGCTATAACACCAGAACGCACGAACCGATTTCCACGGTTTTGCATTCGTTGGAAAGGTCTCGGGCTCCGTTAGGTTTATAGCAAAGAAAATTCAGGAAAAATTTCAACAGAAAAGCGGGAAAATCTTTTTAGCGGGAAAGGTGGTGGGGAAACCATCTGGTGGCGAAACGGAGTTCGCCGGGTTTGCTTGTTAATGTATAATACAAGATACTATAGAACTTTTTAGGGTTCTGTACCCAAAGGGTAAAAAAGGAACCCCATATTAGTGAGACTTCACTCTCCGTTCGTCTGTCTGTCACCAGGCTTTATCTGTAGAACCGTGCGCGAGCCCGACTCGCACTTGACCAATTATTTTTGTAAGTTTTGTGCAATACTCAATCATAGATGTATTTTGGTGTTCGTTATCCTGTAACACTACCAACCTGTCTAGCGGTCGTCGGTGTTCTTATGCAGGATAATGCCATGTTAGATATTATGTTCAAATTATTGACGTGATAACGTCTTATAAATTGATGAACACCAGCAACACGCATGAAAAATAGTAACGTTCCGCGTAACGTTCTACCTGAGCCTGTGCGTGCAAGCGAGAGCGTGTAACAAGCACGATAAAAATTACATAAAATAATGATTATGACTATGATTATGATTATCATAATGATTATGATTATGATTAAGACGTTATCACGTAAATCTATCGTCCGTAAACCGACTTTACAGACAACCAATTTTTTTTTCATGAAAGAAATTAATACTGAATTTTGAAATGTATCCACCAATTCACCGAGCATACGTAGGTACTCACCGCGGCAGCCGCTGCACGACGTGCGCGGCGTGCGGCGTGATGTTGAACTGCAGCTCCAGCGTGCGCGCCTGTCGCGCCGCGCCGCGCGCCAGCCCGCGCCCGTGCACCGTCGCCTTGTGCGCTGCAGCACGACGCGATATTAGACCGACAGTAGCACACACAACCACATAGCAAACACACACAGCAGGACAGTAATATACAGTGCGACAAGGCTATCTTGTGACACTGTTTGACAGTTCGCTCTGTCGGTATGTTGCAAGTATTTTACGTTGTTTATTTGACTTATTACTAACTAAAATTGAGGAGATTTTATTCACTGGCTGCCTTTGTTCTACATCTACGCCCTCCTGTCAATGTCATTCAAGTGCCAAGAGAGCATTGTCGGACTGTACAGACTGCAATGTGGAGGAAGAAACTCCTATACACGTAGTCGACTCATGGGACTGCACATTCTCCGCTCAGAGGAGGTCTCAAAGGATGTGGAAGGAAGTGCCCTGCACGGATGTGCTGCTCTTCCTAGCGACAACTGGATTTGAAGGGAAGATCTAGGGAGCTACGAGCACAATACATCGGAGATCGTCAAAATGCTACTGGAAGCGGAGAAGCCCTACATAGCCACGTCATCAAGATGATAAGAAGATAACCTTTGAAGTCTATTTCGCTCCGGAACACGGCGGTGAGGTGCTGCCCCGCGCACTCGCCCTCCTCGCACAGGTAGTGCTCGGTGCGGAAGTGGTCCGCCAGCGCGGAGTGCGACGCGTAGTACAGGTTCCTGCCGTCCGCGTCGCACAGGTGGCAGTACAGGTGCTCCTTGCGCAGGTGGCGGTACAGCTCGTCCGCGTCCATGAACCGCTCCTCGCAGAACTCGCACAGCGGATGTCCTCTGAATCACAACAGAGAATATTCATTTGTAACAACACTTAGGACACCATGCAATACCACCTGATTTACAAATACTGGATCTAGAATTGCCACTTAAATTTCACCCAAATATTCACCTGAAAATGACTGAAGACTATATTCTGTAAGGTCAAAAAGTGATCATCAATATGTAATGTTATAATGTCGTTTTAATTAAGCTAGAAGCTATACTTACAGAATAGTGTTGTTGGATTAAATACCTGTGGGATGTGTCGTCCACATCGCCTTTCCGTCGATGATGCGCGAGCTCCTGGCGAGTGTAACACCTGCGCTCGCTGGAGAAAATCTAGAAACAAACATATTTCACATAGATGATAATATAGTCCAAGGTGGAGTTCACTTGCCTATTTCATTTCATTTGAAGGCACTAAGTTGAAGGTGGTGAAAGACCAAGGTCAAGAGAGAATTACAAACCTTCACAGTACATATAGCAGTAACTCAATTTTCAAGTTTAAGAAGCTTTGGCCCAAGTTATTTATTTTTTAGCATTTAATTTAGCGAGCATATTTTTTATGTATATCGTAAAACCTTTTGTCAAAAATACCCATTTTCTTCATATTATATAGCTCCAAATCTGGCAAACTGCTGAAAATAACCTTTTGGAAACCAATATGAGGAAAATAAGTATTTTGGACCAAAGTTTTAGTGAATAAGATGCATATATATTATGCTCGCAAAATATGTTGCCATAAGCCTACGATGTATATATAGCCTAGTCCACTATTTGCTAAATAAAATTTGAGTTTTTGCACCCAGATGATAGCCATCTCCACCTTAATTCTACAATTTTTCTGTTGGCTTTTCAAGTTCATGCAATTTTCTCGTCATTGAACAAACGTCAACCTTTAACCAATCAGCAATGTCATGCCCTCTCACAATTTTTACAGGTTCACTTTGGTAGATTGATTGACCAAATATTGTGCTGCATGTTATGGTTACAGTATTCACAAGCTTTCAGTGACATATAAATAGTTAAATTAAATTAATATGTAGTATATGGTATGTAGTAGTAGTCTTTTTACATGACTGCCCAAAAAATTGAGTGTAATTTTTTTAGGGTCCATGTATGTATGTGAGTTTCTTTATTCCACCATAACTTCTGAACGACTCAACAGATTTAGACATATGGGGTATTGCTAATTTGCTAGAATGCTTACATCATTCCATGTAACATAGGCTATATATTTTTGGTAAAAATTGTTTTACCACAGGGCGGTCATGATTTTAAATTTTTTTATTAATTATTTACTTGTTTTAAGTATCTCATCAATTTTATCGTTGTAATGTCTCTGTAAATGGACAATAAACTCACCTTCAAATGTTTAACGCACAAATCACAGTAATATTGCTCGTGCACTTTCCGCATGTGATCGCTGAGCATGCTGAAGTTCCTGAATGGGGGTATCTTTGCACAGAGTTTGCACCGATTTTCCAGTAAGTTCTCGTAAGCTCGCTTTATCTCCTCGCTGCAGAACACTATCTTGTACTGCCTATCAAATAGGCGGTCCGAGAACACTCTATTGCGTAGGTCCTTATACGGTTCGATGGTATCAGTAAACACCACCTAAAAAGCATTATACTTTATAGTGACAGCAAACTCAGAAAAGTATGTCTGAATGTCCTTCAATCCATTTTTAAAGAAGAGACAGATAAACATCAAAATATCTTTATTTCACATAGGCCTAATGTACAGGCTCTTGTAAAATGTCAATATGACATTTGTCCATATGTATGGTGATAACTACAAGTCGACTTAAAACTAAGTTTACGAGGGTTCAAACGGGCCCTGAACTGAGAAGAAGCCCACAACAAACTGCATAGCTTCATCATATTTTGCAAGTATGCAGTTGAAGTTTAAATTCACTACAATTATTGAATTGATCGAATTTACTAATAAAAGGACACATGCAAAAGTGATCCATTGAAAGAAAAACTAAATTTTTTTTTCTCCTGAAAAGTAGGGGGTATACGTGCCTACTCCTTTGGTTTGAAGCCCACAATATATTGTGTTCAAGTAGAAGTTACAATATCATTATACTATAAACAAGTAAAAAAACTTAAGAACATACATACAAGACACATAAATAAAATAAAAAAGCAATAAGAATAGGCAAAAATGACAAGTTTTGGCTTCTCTATGTCCAAAGGAAATATGAAATTTAATCTATGGCCATTACTATGTTAGCTTAGGTACATAAAGAATGAAATGGGGACTTCCCACAGATTTTGTTGTAGTAAAAGTCATGTAAGTAATTAATATTAAATTACTTATACCCAATCAGTAAGCTGCAAATGATATACCCAAAATTTAATTCAATTAAACAATACCTAATTACTGAAATTGCATAATTATTTGGCAATTGTTCATTGGTTATTTTACTTATTTTGATTTAAAATTTCAAAGGATGGTAAGGGTTTTGAAATCGTCCGCATTGAATATTTCGTATAACAAGAGCTTTAAACCTCTTAAAAGCTCGATAGCCGTATTCGTCGGAACGTAATAGTTGCCGAGAAATAAATTTTTTTAATTTAAAAATTTCGAGGTTATTTTTACTATGAAAGGGCTGGTCAACGGAGCCCTGCTTCGCGGGGCTCCTACTTTCTGGGTGGTCATAAAAGAAAATAACCACTCAGAAGGATGCAAGGCCCCGCCATCCTCTTCGTCACCTATCCGTTATCCGAGTCCCAAGCTTGCTTCGCTCAAATTTTCAGTAATAATTTTTTCTTAAAATTTTCGTCTAATTTAAGTGATAATACTAAAGTTAGAGACAGTATAAAAGGTTACGTGATAAAACTTTGGTGAAAATGTGAATAGATTGTCCGGAAATTCAATTTCGAATAATTGCGGATCGATTCAAAGCCTCACCCCAAAGGATTGTTGACTACCTGTCTATTTTGGAGTTGTTACTTGTTTGACTACCTCAGCAACTATATCTTAAGCTTATCATGCAAAGTGATTGCTAAAATTTAAGGCTTTTTCACATGGGTTTATAGTTTCGTTATTCGTAGGACGTGGACGTACCTTAGCAAGGTCTTGACGACAGATAGGACATTCGTTCTGCACGCAAAGAACTCTCATCCTTGTCGAGCACTCGAAGCACACGGGGTGGTCACATTCCCCGATGGAGTAGTAAACGACAGTCTTAAAACATACGACGCAAGTCGTGTTGTCGTTCACTTGGGATTCGGCCATGATTTCACAGAAGATTTTCTACAAAATAAAACAGAATCTTCAGTAATATTACAAAATCGAACAGTAACTCTGTAACTCCAATACAGTGAAAATCCCATTTACCTTATTTTCTTGGTGCACAGATGGTAGAATCGGGCGGAAGGGCAAAGCTGAGGCGAAACGATCAGCAAAAAATCCTTGAATCTTGATTCCTCTATCGCCGACCAAATTGAATTGAAGTTTTAATCACAGACCACTCTTCTTCTTCTTCTTTTTGAGGAATTGGCTCCGCGCGTTGAGCGATTGAGCCATTGTCGAATTTTTGTTATTTTCTTTTTCTTTTTTTTTTTTTATTAATAAAACGAGGAAACTTGTTTATAAATTTAAACAAAAATTTTGAAATATACAACGGAATTTAGAAAAGGATCAGAAAAGGATGGATAAAAATATAATGGAATACTTATTTAAGACTTATACTACATATTTACAACTTAATATCATTTAATAGAATGAATGAAGAAAACAGTTTATATACACAGGATATATCGGAGGACAAGAGGATGTCAACAGAAGTAGGAAGTGGTATATTACACTGAATAAGACCCTGGTAAAATGGATCCCGGTTATATTTTGGGCAAGATAAAAATATATGATTCAGGTCACCCACCTCACCACACTCGCACAAATCACTGTTCACAATACGAAATCTAGCCAGATGAACTGGAGAGCAAACGTGGCCCAGACGCATACGCGTCAAGATACACGTCACCCTCCTGCTCAACTTCAAACTTGAGAACCATGGCTTCGATGGAATAGAGCTTTGAATCCTAGCAAATTTTTTGCCTTTTGATTGGCTGGAAATCGACCAAGTCACTCTCCAAGATTCTTGAAGTGAATTCTTTGGCAATGTACACAAATCATGGGCATCATTGCAATAGTCTGCCATATCTCCGCATAAAATAGCCTCATTGGCAAGCTGATCAGCGCGTTCATTTCCCGAAATGCCGGAGTGACCTGGTACCCAGGAAAACACCACTGTATAGCCTTTTTCATTACATGTAACTAGTAGGTTTCTAATTTTAATAATAACATGGTTGATCTGACCAGACTTAGATTTGAATGGGAATCTAGATAAAGCTTGCAGAGCACTCATAGAGTCAGTAAATATAACGGATTTCTTAAGTTTAGCAAGAAGAATATATTCAACAGATTTAAACAGGCCAAGACATTCTCCAGTAAATACAGATGATTCAGGCGGAAGTTTTGTTTTCTGGACAATATTATACTGGAAATGGAAAACTCCCACTCCAACTATGCCATCTGGTGAATGTTTCGAAGCATCACTATATATATAATGAAAATCCAAAAATTCATTTGCTTTTAATATGTTCACATACCGAGGAGCTTCCAATTGATTTCTTGGAATATCTGGATTGATCCTAACATCCGGAATGATTGTCAGTGCCTTATATTTAGAATTAAACGTTGGGTAACAATATGTACTATACATCGGCGCTTGTATGGAGCAAAATATTCGATAACTCTTGATAAGACGGGGCGGTGATTTATGGGACCAGTAAGAACAGGTGTCTATACATTCCGAAAGAAGATGAAGTTTATCACGAAGAGGATGATGAGAAAATTGCATAGCTTTGAATAGATACCTATCAGATAAATATTGACGTCTTAAACGTAAAGGTGGTTCAACGCACTCTATTTGCATAGCATTGATAGGGCTAGATTTCATAGCTCCAAGGATGATCCTTAAAGCTTTGGCTTGCACGCAATCTAATTTGCTAAGAGCAATGGCACTACAGGGCTCTATAATAAAAGTAGCATAATCTAGTAAGCTACGGATGAGAGCGTTATAAATAAGACGCAAACAAAAAGAGTGGGCACCCCACCAGACGCCGGTTAAACACCTCATCATATTTAAATTTTTTTCACATTTATTTACAATATATTCACAATGAGGTATTCCAGTAAGTTTTGAATCTAGAACTACTCCTAAAAATTTAACTTCAGACTTTACAGGTATAGGTTTCTCCCTGTAAAGTACATTGAAATCCGGAATCCTTCTTCGTCTAGAGAATACAACCACAGTGCTTTTACTAACAGACAATTCTAGTCCATTTACATCTAACCAGTCATTTAGCTTATTAAGAGTATTAGATAAGCGGTTACTAGCATTTTCTATAGAATTGTCTAAGTTGTATATAAGCAGATCATCAGCATATTGCAGAATATTTATATCTGAGTTTAAGGATGTTTCTAAATCATAGGTATAAACGTTGTACAGTAATGGACTAAGGACTGACCCCTGGGGCAAGCCTCTCCATACTAGCCTTGATAGTTGAGTACCATTGTTTAGGTCTAATTTAATACATCTTTCAGAAAGCATATTGATGATAAACGTAATCAATAATTGTGGTACATGTAAATCATGTAATTTTTTATGTAATACTGAGATCAGCACATTATCATACGCTGAGCTAATATCAAGAAAAGCCGCAATAACCGACTTATTTTTTGAGAAAGCTAACCGAATGTCCAAAGTAAGAATACTTATATTGTCTATGGTGCTACGGCCCCTTCTGAATCCCAACTGATTAGCTGTCAAAATATTATTATTTTCAACGAAAAATTCTAACCTGTTTTTAACAAGATGCTCAGCTATTTTGGCAAGAACAGATGATAAGGCTATTGGACGAAAAGAAGAAACATCAGAAGCTGGTTTGTTTGGTTTTAATATGGGAATTACGTCTTGGGCTTTCCAAGAAGAAGGTATATTTCCAGACAACATGATAGCATTTATAATACTCAAGTAATAATTCAAGGTAGAGTCACTGCAGTTTATCATGAAAGAGTATGTGATGCCGTCTTCGCCTGGTGATGAGTCTTTTACATAAGAGAGTACTCCTTTTAGTTCAGACAAAGAAAAAGGGGCATTAAGGTCTGTATAGCTACAGGCTATAGAGAAGGGAATACAACACTGGGTATTTATGAAATTGGGAGCAGATGAAGGAGCCAACTTATCCATAAATTGGTCAGCTAGCTCAATAGGTAATGTACTTGATGAAGATGAACAGAAAGCTGATTTAAATCTTCTAATATTTTTCCAAACTATCGATGGGCATATATCTGGATTCAAGGACTCACAAAATCGTCTCCAACCCTCGATTTTTTTCTTTTTAAGTAGCTTGCGAGTGGAATGCGCTGTTTGGGTATAAATTTCAAAATTCTCTGAAGTCATCATGGAACAATACCTTTTCTCTGCCTCCTTCCGCTGCTTTATAGCTTTAGTGCACTCACTATCCCACCAGGGAGGAAATGGTATTTTACTAGATCTATTGCCTTTTAATGGAAATAAAGCGTTAGCGGCATCAATCAAGACTTTAGTAAACTCATCGGCACATACTGTTTCATTACCACTGTTAGCAATAGGAAGGCTAGATAGTTTTTTTTCCACATAATGTTTAAATGTACTCCAGTCATCTGGCAATTTATGTTTTAATCTAGGTTTGTGTTGTAGGTTACGAGGAGGGCAGGATATCGGTAATGAAAGAAGAATTGGAATATGATCACTGCCAAAAGAATTATCAAGTACACTCCAGGATATCAGAGATGCCAGACTTGGGGAGCAAAGGGACAAGTCAGGAGCACTAAGAATTTCAGTGGGACCAGTACGTCGAGTTGGAGTGCCGTTGTTCAATATACATACATTTTGATAGTCTAATATATCTGCCATCATTTCACCATAACAATTAGTGCTAACACTACCCCATGATCGATTTTGGCAGTTAAAGTCCCCAAGTACTAAAAATGGGCTAGGCAAGGTAGTAAGCAACTGACTAAATTCATTGTATAAGGAAAAAGAAGGATGAGGTATATACACAGAAATTATACAAATTTTATTTACTATTACAGCAATGGCATTAATACCATCACTGAGGGGAGGGAGTGAAATAATCTTATGTGAGAAGGCTTTATTAATGAGTATGGCCACTCCACCATACCCATCATGTCTATCACTTCTCACAGTAACGAAACCAGAGATCCTGAAGGAAAACTCTGGTTTTAACCATGTCTCAGAGAGACACATAGCCATGGGCTTATATTTATTTAATAAGAAAATAATGTCAGTTTTTTTGCTTATTGCACTTCTACAATTCCATTGAAGTATGTTGTGATCCATACTTAAAAAAATTGTTTAAAGCTGTCAATAATGATTCGGCGGCGTTGGACGGTGAGGAGCTATCGCTCGGAAATAGATTACTGGTATTTGAAAGTAATTTAATAAGTTCCAAAATTAATTGACCTATAGATTGTTGAGGTATTGTCGTATTTGATTTATGTTTTAGTACATTTCCATTAGGTGTTTGAGAATTATTATTATTATATTCCTTTATAATTTCGTCATGTATGGTGCGGTCGTAACCTCCAGTTTGTTTTGGGGGTACACGGCGCTGAATATACACTGTTTTTTTATGAGAATTTGTATTGGGCGAAGATGGTCTTGTTAGTGTAATATTTTTATTTTCAAACTGAGGCGACGAGGCTGCAACATCGGTATAAGGTTTTGAAGAAGGGGGATGGATTTTGGCTGCCTCTGCGTAAGATATACAGCTCTGGGCCATAGAAATTTTAATTTTTTGTTGTCTCAAGAACTCGGGACAAAGTTTGCTAGTGGCAAAGTGGCGACCAGTGCAATGGAGACAATAAGCATTTTCCAAGATAATGTTACAAGTGTCTGAGACATGTTCGTCCCCGCATTTAAAACAACGAGGCTTTGACCTGCACTGCAATTTAGTATGACCAAATTTGCAGCAGTTGTAGCACTGTATAGTTGGAAATATGTACAATTCAACAGGGAGCGCTGTATAGCACATGTAAACTCTTTTTGGTAATATTTGACCATCGAACGTCAATACAACCATGTTGGTATTAATAAATAAACTAGTACCATCATCTTTCGGTGTTTTTCTTTTAATACGCCTAACCTTTATAATTTTTCCACAACCCATAGGAACAGTAATGTTTTCCTGAATCTCGTCCTCAGACCAGTCTTGGGGTACACCCTTTACAATACCTACTCTTGTGACAATAAAACTAGGTATGAAAACCTTGTATGAGAGATTAGCAATTAGTGGGTTATCTGTGAACAAATTAGCATCTTCGTAGTTGGTAAATGCCATAGAAACTCTATTTCTGCCAATACGTTTTAAGCTACCATTAACTATATTATTGATATTATATTTTTTTAAATCTTTACCAAATTGAATAGGATGCAGCGTAACAGGATCATTCGGAGATGTGGTTATCCTTTGAATGTGAACAGTGAACGGCCCTGAATCTGTGCTTACATATTTCCTTACTAACTGCGGTTGTGAGGGACCTGCACCAGTGGGTTGTGTAGCGGAGACACTATTATTGAAAGGAGGGACATGAGTTTCAACAGGCACAGTTTTTTCGCCTTGAGCAGTATTCACAACAGGGACCAACTTCTCGTCTGAATCGTCACATTGGCATTCATGAGTAATCTGTTTACCGTTCCTACTTCTACTTCTCTTTGTTTTGCAAATTCGGCACCTTTTTTGTGGTTTGACTCGTTTCCGTTCTGAGAGAGGAATAAGACCATCCTCAGTGTCCATCGATGAGTCGTCAATAACTACATTATAAGCTACAGGACTAGGAGGGCCAGTGTCTGGCCCTGGACCCCCCAGTCCGGGGTTATCCGGGGGTGGGTCAACCCCCGGGCCCATAGTAGAAAACTATACGCTTACCAGATAAGTAGTACCTATATACACTATTTATATGAAATATCAATAAAAATATGTAAAAACTATTAACTAACTACTATTTTACACAAAAAAACCTCCACTGATCCACTTTATAAAACAATTAAAATCAATAAACCAAAAAACACGTCCACCAAATCAGAAGTTTCCCGCGCTTTTTTTTTTCCACAGACCACTCACCACACTTACTGACATTTGACACTGACAGTTGATACTTGGCCGACACGCGAATCCACAGAAAATTTAATATAGGTCCGTGGCTCATCCATAGTTAATACCATAGACAACCACAGCAGAGGTTGATACATATATACTTGGGCTCAGTGAGCTCATCTTTGTGGCCTTTGTTGTATTATCTATGGTGGTGGCTGCCATAGACAACCACAGCAGAGAGAGTGGCTGCTGGTTTCATTTTTGGGATTGATTGTTTTGTTTTTCAATTTTCGCTTCGTTTTCCCGTCTCCAGAAGTCCAGACTCCAATCATTTCGTTGATGATCGCAAGTAGCAATCATTGATTTGGCAAATATCTAACTTCGCACCAGGGGAGCTAAGACAAACAAACAAGCATGCTCAAGACGTGCAGCGTGCCCTCGTGCAGTAAAAGTTCCCGCGCAGCGTCCTCAGCAAAAGAGCCCGATTTACCTTTCCATGAGTGAGTACTGAGTACATTATTTGCATTGAGATTTCCGTAGTCATTAGTTATTTGAGTTTTAACCAGTGGCCTGCTGTTTGTAGGGTGGGGCCATGGTTTTGCTTTTGACCGCCTTGAGTAAAGAGGACAAAGGCCAAATATTGAGACCAAGAAAGAACAATGAATACAAAATGGTCAATTCTAACCCCCCTGCCACACAACACACTGCCCGAGAGGCATAGCAAGTAGCGTAGGAAGTAGGCAGAGACGTCTTGTGGCAGCGATACTCGCCCTAACTACGCCTCGCGCTACGTCCTCGCGCATCGCTCCCTGTTTTGTCGGTTTTTTGGGCGCGAGTCAAAGGACTGGCAATATGAGCGCGAGAGACCTGCCACACACTGGGCGCTAACTCATTCGCGATCGAGGCTCGAGCGCTTGTTGAAGCACGTCGCAAAAAATCATGTCGTCGCCGCCGCTGCCGACCAACGCGGAGTGGAGTAATGAGAAAACATACATTTATATAATTAGCTATGCTAAAGAAGCATAGCGCGCACGCAGCCACAGTTTCAACCTCCATTGTGTTGTGTAGCAAGGGCGAATGACCTAGTGAGGAGCGTCGCGATTAATCGCGCGAGTAGAGTAGTGTGTGGCCACAGAGGGCAACTACGCGGCAGAGCGAGGACGTGCTACGCGGCAGCGCGAGGAGCAGTGTGTGGCGGAGGCTTAAGATCTGGCCACAACATCTACATGATTAGATTTTCTACATCATTGTTTTTTGTTTTTGAATGGAAGTGTTTTGCTGATTGGCGTAATTGGTAGCGGTCCCGCCTTCTGCTTTGTGAGTTGCGTGTTTGATTCCCTATTTATTTATGTTTCTATATTAATTCGCTCAATAATAATTTTTATTGCATAATATAGCATGTTGTGGTAATGTGCAGGTTCCCCAGTGAAGAGCGTCTGCGCACGGCTTGGCTCGCAGCCCTTGGCCTGCCAGACATTAGCCTGCCAGACTCTGCAGTGGTCTGCTCGTGGCACTTCTGTGTTGACCACATGTCTGTGACTGAAAGTGGCTCCAGGCAACTCCGCGCGGGCGCTGTTCCTTCACCAGTGCTGGTAACTTGCTCATATTGTCCTCTTCCTTATTGGCTGTTGTTGTTGTAACTGTCTCATTGGTCTAGGTGTGGGCATGTTTGACTGCAGATCACAAGAGATCATTAATCCCCTGACCATGTGCCCAATATCTCTCTGGTCGTGTCAGAGCTGTGGTTCCATCGGATTATGAGACAGAGGAATAATATCTCTATTCCTCTATCGTGCACCTGTGTTTGCACACACATTTTTTGCAGCATGTGTCCAGCGGCTGTGGAAAGTCTCCACAGAGATCAGATTATTTATTTTATTGGCCAGTAACTAGCAGCACTCTTGCAGGTCTGCATGACGTGCCTGCACACCCGCGCGGAGCTGCTGCTGATGAGCAGACAGGACCTGCGAGAGGCGTACGTCACACTGACAGGAGAACCTGTAAGTTTATAAGTTCATGACATCATTCACAGGTGTGTTATATATGTTAGAATGATGTTAACCTTATGTAGAGAGTGTACATACATTTAATGCAGTATTTCTCATAATTTTGCACTGCAGTATCATATGAAGCATTGCATTGCACTCATCAGCCAGAGACATCAGTTCTTAGGTCTCATTTTGCCCAGTGAACTGATTGGCTACAGTGGCCTGCACACTGAAACACAACAATACATTACTGCTTTGTGTTAGAATACCTGATTGTGAGTTTCTCAGTTCAATACTTGAATTTCATGTCTCCATAACATGCATGCTATGAAAAGTTGCTAGTTTCAGCCGTGTGATGGAAACCTGCAGGCGACAGTCTGCGTGCGGTGCGCTCGCACACTGAGGAGCTTCAGTAGATTCAGAGAGCAGAGCTTGAGAGCTCGCTCCCTGATGATGGGCTTGCTGCAGCAACACGGAGCAGTGAGTACTTAACTTGCAATGTATGAGTTTGTTTGTTCGGGTGGAATCTTGCAACTCAATTTTGAAGCAGATATCTCCATCCGATTGAGCTGAAATTTTGTATACACGTTCAGTTAAGATCACAATGCATGGGTACTTGTGTGAAATCATTCTAGTCCGACATGGCAGAACACTCAAGATAGCAGACTAGTTATTTTATGCACTTCTACTATATGGGTATCAAATGAAAGGAACAGAAGAATATTAATATGTAGAAAAGCTTGTTTTAAAAAAATTATATGCTGACTTATTTATACTTTATAATATTCTACCTGAGGCTCCACAAATCCCAAGGGAATCCTAAATTTCTCGTTCCTGTTTCTGTTGCTCTGTGTGTTTGATGCTTGATTCAACAGAGAACCTGTTTCAGATAACAATGAGGCATGTGGAGCTCATCAACCGTGAACAGAAGCAACTTGAAAGGGACTTTGTGACGTCACCAGAGACTTCAGACCCCTGTGACTTTGTGACGTCATGTGTTGATGACAAACAGACAACATCAGAGGAGAATGATGTTGTAGTTAAAACAGAGTTCGATGAAGAGATGGAAATGTTATACTCTGAAGGTGAGGAATTGTTATAATCTTAAATTATTTTAGTAGATGATTAGGGTATGAAAAATAGCTAATAACCTATTTTCAGACCCAACGAATGACAAAGACAAGAAAACAAAAAAATTTCAAACACTAGTGAGAGTTTTATCTGTTGTTTTTGTGTGACACAAAAGAATAATGAGATGAACAAGATGTTCACCTGATGTTAAACATGGCATGCAACCCATGTAAAATGCAGTGCATACCATAATTTAGCATTGCAGTATCATAGGACACACTGCACTGCTCATCACCATGAGACATCAGTTGTTAGGTCTCATTTTGGCCAGTTATCTCGTTGGCTACAAACTGAAACAGCAGTACGTGACTGCTTCGCGGTACAATAACTGACGCCGCGCTGGCACCTACCCGGACGAACTTCGCGAGAAGAGTCTTACAACCAGTAACTGTCGTGTCGCTGCAGAGGCGGCTGAGGACGGCAAGGAGTCGCTGCTAGCCGCGGACTGCTCCGACCGCAGCATCGCGCTGCAGGCCAGGCTGCTGGACGAGGCCGCGGCCCCCGGGACCGAAGCCCTAGCGCTGGACGAGCTCAAGAGTGAACACGGAGGAGACACGTCAGTAATAATAGTAATAGTAGGGGAGCCCGAGTGGGCTTTCGGTTAGTCACTCGAGCGTCGTGGGAATCATATGTTTCCGATGACGTCATAAAGAGATAGCTGCGTCACAACGAACGCTTAGGCCGATCGTGGCTCTCTATCTTTTGTCATTACACTCGCTCCGTGCGACGGTGCGACGGTGCGACGGGGAAGCGCGTTCGTTACAATCGTGCCTGATGGACGGCAATGATGAGGTCTGGGGTGGAGCGCGCTCGCCTAGACAATGCCTATTCAGTCTCGGCTGGGAACACGGAAGCTGGAAGGGTGTTGCTGCTGTGCACAGCTGAGCCGAGAGAGAGATCTCTGAGCCGAGGGCTGCAGCTAGTTCACACTGTCAAGTATGATGTGGTGATGTTGTCCACAGGGAGGACACCCGCGAGCTGGCTCGTCGCCAGGACAGCGCGCAGAGTGTAGGTGAGTGACAAATCGTTTGTTCATTAGTGAGTAGTTTGCTACCTGTTGCTGTTTGTACGAGTCCCGTTATAACGACTCCACGTGCAAACATTTACATGTGCATACAACTTTTAATGGATCCGTGCAATGCAACATTCTCAGTGGTGATTCGCTCCTATTGTCATAGCGTGATGTTATATAGCCTATAGCCTTCCTCGATAAATAGACGACGACGCCTTACTCTTGTAACATATGTACCTACTTACAACAATGCAAGGAACACTAACTGAGTGAGTCACATGACACAGTGAAAAGCCTTGTTGTTGTAAGTTTTGTAATTATAAAAGTGCAGATGCAAGTACTTTGACGAGGCACACAAGAAGAAAACCTCCTTTGAACGATTGTTCCAGTAAATTAAAAAAACCTTAGTAAATCTCAGAAATGTTTAACAATCTACATAAATATTAGTTCCTGTGAAACAATTCAAATAAAGCAATTGTGTGAAGATGATGAACAAACACACATGCATTACATATGAGCAATTTAAGTTTTTGGCTTGTATTGAAATATTCAAGTCTGAATTACTGAACGATTCTCGCCATTTATAGTGCACATTGAGAAGTCCCAATATAAGTTTACATGCCTGCATAATAACGAGTAGTTACTGAAGATGTTTATTGTTGAATGAGAGAAATGTTTTGTTTCAGTCGCTCCTTTGTCCACAGGACTTGTGACCAAAATAGAAAACAAAGCGCGCGTGACTGAAGAAGCCGACACAACCCAGCGAAGGGAACGAGCACTCGTGCACAGGAGCGCGTCACACAACCGACCATCCGACAGCGACGACGAACCAGAAACAATAATCAGACATTGCGTGGTCAAGTTGTATGACATCTTCAAAAATCCTGATTCGCTTGTATCAATACGAGATAGATCACCGACGCACACACGACAAGCTGTCGGTTCTTGTGATACTCTGAATACTTGTACTGCTTCTGAAGACGCCCAGCATCGCGCAGCTAGTGAGAGTGAAGTCGCTGCCTCACACAACGAGCCTGCTGCATCAGAACTGAGTGAAGCTGAGCCATCTTCATCAGGAAACAGACATCACATACACTCTCAGAACAAATCTTTTATCTGTGACGTTTGTCAACGTATGTTTGCACGAAAGAGAGCCCTTGTATATCACATCCAGACTCACAGTAAACCTTATTCCTGTACGTTATGTAGTTACAAGTGTGCACAGAACAGTAGTTTAGTGAGGCACATGATGACTCACACTGGTGAAAAGCCTTACTCTTGTAAGTTATGTAGTTACAAGTGTTTACAGAACAGTCATTTAGTGAGTCACGTGATGACTCACACTGGTGAAAAGCCTTATGCTTGTAAGTTTTGTAATTATAAATGTGCAGATAAAAGTGCTTTGACGAAGCATACAAGAACTCACACTGGTGAAAAGCCTTACTCTTGTAAGTTATGTAGTTACAAGTGTTCACAGAACAGTCATTTAGTGAGTCACATGATGACTCACACTGGTGAAAAGCCTTATGCTTGTAAGTTTTGTAATTATAAATGTGCAAGTAAAAGTGATTTGACGAGGCATACAAGAACTCACACTGGTGAAAAGCCTTATGCTTGTAAGTTTTGTAGTTACAAGTGTACAAAGAACAAAATTTTAGTGAGTCACATGAGGACTCACACTGGTGAAAAGCCTTACTCTTGTAAGTTATGTAGTTACAAGTTTGCCATGAACAGTCATTTAGTGAGTCACATGAGGACTCACACTGGTGAAAAGCCTTATGCTTGTAAGTTATGTAGTTACAAGTGTGCAAAGGGCAGTCATTTAGTGAGGCACATGACGACTCACACTGGTGAAAAGCCTTATGCTTGTAAGTTATGTAGTTACAAGTGTTCAGATAAAAGTAAATTAATGAGTCATATGAGGACTCATACTGGTGAAAAGCCTTATTCCTGTAAGTTATGTAGTTACAAGTGTGCACAGAACAGTCATTTAGTGAGGCACATGAAGACTCATACTGGTGAAAAGCCTTACTCTTGTAAGTTATGTAGTTACAAGTGTGCACAGAACAGTCATTTAGTGAGTCACATGAGGACTCACACTGGTGAAAAGCCTTATGCTTGTAAGTTTTGTAGTTACAAGTGTTCACAGAACAGTAGTTTAGTGAGTCACATGATGACTCACACTGGTGAAAAGCCTTATGCTTGTAAGTTTTGTAATTATAAATGTGCAGATAAAAGTGCTTTGACGAAGCATACAAGAACTCACACTGGTGAAAAGCCTTAAATACTTGTACAATATGTAAGCATACATTTATAAATAGTTCTAGTTTAGTAAGACATACGAAGGCTGCCTTTTACTTGCAAAGATAATATGTACTTATAAATGTACACAGAGGAATAACTTAGTGAGTCACATGCGGACTCACATAGGTAACAAGATTAAAAAATCTACTGCAAAAATAATAAGACGTTATATATTATATACTTATATATAAATTATAAAGTATATTTTTTTTTTCAAATCTGTATCTCGGCCAATCTGTCATCGTTGGACATTGGGCCGTGCGGTTGTTGGTAGCAGTCATTTCTTGCTTCGAGCAAGGTATCCGTCCCTTGACGGAGTTTCCTATGGGCTGTAGAATCTGTCCGACATCGGAAACACTATTCCTTTTTAATCTACAGAAGCGGAGACTGCCCTCTCCCTGCAGTCTGCTTGCCAAGCTATTTATGTGAGCCGCGAGTCGCTTCTGATATTTCCCACTGTGTACTTCTATTTCTTGCCTAACAGTTCTTATGTTGAGGTCTTTTTGAATGTTTTTGTTACTTATATAGGGCGGGATGTTGAATAATAAGGTTCTCATGGCCTTATTTTGGAATATTTCTAGAATCTCAATATTGCTTGTGCTGGCTTACCAGACCCAGAGTTGTATACCGTATGTCGAGATAGGTTTAATTATAGCTTTATAAATAGTCATCTTGCTGGTGGGAGTTAGTTGAGATTTGTTGCCAATGAGCCAGTACAGACTTCGTAACTTCATGTCGAGCTGTTTGCGCTTGGTCCAGATGTGTTTACGCCACGTTAGCCGTCTGTCGAGATGCATGCCCAAGTACTTGCGTCCTCCGCTTGTGGCAGTTCTTTAATGTAGAGTTTAACGGATGGGCTAGTCTGTTGGCAGAGGGTAAACGTTACGTGCATTGACTTGCTCTGATTTGCTTTGATACGCCACTTTGTAAGATGTTTTTGTAGGTTCAACGAGGTTGTATCTAGGTTTTTATGGACAGACAATATAGCCGTGTCGTCAGTATATGTGGCAGTTGTTGTGCATTTATTTTTAGGAAGGTCCGCAGTGAACAAGAGGTACAGAACAGGCCCCAGGCCCTGAGGAACTCCATATTTTATTTCAAATAAAGGGGATGTCTCTTCATTGCATTTTACTTGGTAGCAGTTTTTTATTTTTTGCTGAGTCTTTAATAAATTTGTAGGTATAAATTTTATTAATATTACATTACTTCATTTTAAAAAAAAGCATTTTCATTTGTAACAGAACTTATGGCTGGACTAGTTACATAGTGTAATATTACATACTTAGTAATATTTTGAACGTAATGCTATTTACTGTCTTAAGGTTGAAAGTCTGTTAATATGGTATGCGTAATGCGGTTACTTGCGAGTTTCATACTGTTTTAGCTATGTGTGCATTTTAATCCCGACTGTAAATACCCAGTCTTTATACCTATGTATAGATCTATTTCAATCCACCACGGCGCGCCCCACTCTGACAAACTCCATACTAATCAAATACTTAAAACAAAAGCGATTTTGACAGAGTGGAGCGCGACGTCGCGGATTAAAATATCTATAGTGTTAATGTAAGTATAGGTATCGTTAGTGTTAGTATTAAGATGAAATTTAAGTAAGTTTTATAATCAAATAAATACAGCAAAAGAACACTGAAATATATTTTCCAATTTCTACTAAATAATCTTTCCAGGATATTGAAAGAAAAGATAAATAAAATAATTACAAGTTTTAAAATTACTTTCTGGATCAGCCTGTATAGCAGGCCGCTCGTATCGGATTCACAAACTAATTTCGCTGGCAACGTTCGCATTGTCGCGCTTCTAGTATGAGTGTACGGTAGTGCATTGAAAAACCGACGGTGGTTATTGCTGCACTAGCTCAGACTTGTAAGACAATTGTGTTAAATAAAAATAAATAAATAAAACAATTTATTTACGTTGATTTTATATCAGTAGTATTTTATTTAACCTTTGCTGATTTGCTTCTTCGAATCATTCGAAGAACGATCCCCTACCGGATCCCTGCGAATTCAATAAATACCATTGAGTTGTGATTAAGTATAGTATAGTACTTACTTCATCATTTACTATAATGAGTATAATAGTGTCACGACCTATGGCTAGGTCGGAAACAACGATTGTGTGTCCCTAGCTTAATGATAGAAATTGTCAGTTTAGTGATAAGAGCTTTTGACCACCTACTTATCTACTCTATGTAAGTACATAATCGTAGATGGCAATAGTGTATAATTAGACAGAGAAGAATGAAAATTCATAAGTGTGTTAGAACAAGACGCAAAACTGTCAGACCATCTGAGTGTCAGACAATAGATGAACACAGAGCAATAAGTTTTAGGGATGATTTAGAACTAGTTAATTGAAATTTGAAAAGAGATGTAGGTATTCTGTTGGAATTCGAATTATTGCCGAGTATATAAGGGGAAGTTTTCAGGATCAAGCAGTCAGTCAAGTAATTCAGTTCAATAGATTCAAGTTCGCGATACAACAGCGACACGAAGTGAGGGAAGAAGAAGATGATTTATAGTACTAGTTATGTTATAGTACTCCGGAGTCCTCGGTTAGTCAGTGGTGCTAGGCGCACCGAAGTTCGCGAGGTGCGGCCTTAGGAGCTGAAGAGGGAACAGGGACTGTCTTCGTGTTGCTCGTCACGGCGCTACGGCCTGTGAGCCAGGTATTGGACTTTGAATAAAGGCACCTATTCAACGACATCGACTTGTTCTTCCAATCCCGAACCCCGGTTCGCAACAATAGTTATACCCCAATGCTATACCCTAAAGTAGTCTATGCCACAAACATACCTACGAAACAAAAAAAGACCGGCGTCGTCTAAGACCATAGAATACTTTATCTAAGGGCGTCGTCGTTTACAAAATTAGCGTCTTCGACAATTTTTAAGCTGTAAAGTGGCGCATAAGATGGTGCCACTCAGCACATGAACATTAGACAACAAATCTTGGCGCTCCTCATGCCGTCGCATGACACGCAATGACGAAATACCTATTTATGCGAAAAACGCTAAGCTAAGGCAATTATTCGTACAATCATAGTTCTTCAATAAAATACCGATCAAATGTGCGTAAAAACTACGATAAAATTATAGACAATCGCCCGACTTCGAATTGGTGTACCTACATTAAAAATTATTTCACACTTTGTAATGGCATTTGGTGTCGGTTTACGAAAAGAATTTTCTATTTTATGTTAAAAAATGTTATTTTATTTCGTTGTTCTCTAGTTTTCTCGTTTTATGGTCTGTTCTAGCTTCCGCTGGCTGCTGGGATGGGATCCCTTAGGGATCCCTTGTTATAAGTCTATTGCCTGTGTTGGTCTATGATTTTATGTGTTCTGTCATCTGTGCTGCTGGCATAGAGCTATGGCATAGAGTAAAATAATATTTGGCTGCTGGTTTCATTGATGTTTCAAAGCATTTTCAAAGAGTTTATAAAAGGGATTGATTGTTTTTGTTTTCAATTTTCGCTTTGTTTTCCCATCTCCAGAAGTCCAGACTACAATCATTTCATTGATGATCGCAAGTAGATCGCATTGATTTGGCAAATAGCCCACCTATCGTTAGGCTAACTTTGCACCTGAGGGTATATACATATTAATCTATGATCTGAGGGGAGCTAAGACAAACACACAAGCATGCTAAAGGTACCTAGGTATGTACCTACTCATTAACGAGAGAGCGAATCTGACACGCGGTTCACGTACGAATGTCATAAGTTCCTGAGCTTTGTTCTGATTTGTAGCGCCCCCTCGAAGTTCCCCGTAGCTTTGAATGACATTTCTTATAAAAGTTAAAAGAAAAAGAAGCTCACGCCAGCTTACATAGCAATCAGCGCTAAACGGCGAAAATCAAGTGTCTTCATTTTTAAGTTGACAGTCTTCAGACACTTCATCATGGTGGTTCTGTGGTCTGAAGAGGATTCTAATTTCTAAGTGAGGAAAATGTTCTTCGGTTATATAAGAATAATAGTTTGCCAAAAAAGAGTAGAAAAAAATTGGGGGGGAGCCACTACCCTCCCTCCACATTTTTAAAACTAACTTTTATTTAGTTGCTGTATCGTAGATAATGCAATTATTGCTGATTGAGTAGTATCCGAATGCTCGACCCGATTATTCGAATTAATCGTGAAAATGCGCAAACACTACTTATTTTTCAGTTATTTACAATCTGTGGTCCATCTGACATACGACGTTCTAACTAGTAATTACATCTGTGGTTATATTGTGAAATAATTGCAATGTAGGGCCGTAAAATAATTAAAAAAAATTGCAATGTAAACAGTGTGACCGTTTGTGGCAGATTTCTGCCATTTGGGCAAATTTCGCTCCTAAATTTTAACCTTGACAGAATAAGCTGACGATTTAAGATTATGGCAGATATTAATATTTTCCTTGAGGAAATCCTTATTTTCTTTGAAAAAAAAAATCAAAAAAGATTATTTTGTTTGTTCACTTATTTTTGTATGTACTAACTCGGCAAGTTAGTTGGAAATGTTACTTACTAAGCTGGCACTTTAGTCTTGTGTCGATGGAACAGGGATTTTTCGGCGTCAAAACCACAAGGCTATCGCTGATTGTATAATAACTGTACTTATACAGTACAGGAGTCGAGTTGGCAGACTTTTTTGCCAGTGTTTGGCAGAATCACCAATTTTGAAACGGTCACACTGAATGTCAATAAAAAATTAAAAACAATAACATTTCGAATTTCGATGGAATTTTAATTCCTGAAACAGTCTTTACGACTAATATTATTTCGAATGCTAAAATTAACGTATCACAAATAAAAACAACATTGGAAACAATACTCTGAAGTGCCAAACAGAAGAAAGTTCCCATGGATGAATTTGTAAACTATTTTCTGCTTATCTTAGTGATTCTTCCAGTTATTCTGTTTATTAATTTATGGGCAGGGATTGGGTGGGAATTATTTGTGAACAATTAGGCGTGGTTTGCATTTTCAAGATTAGAAACTCGTTGGAGCAAGAAGGAATTGTCGGACCAATCCTATGAGTTTGAGGAGTTTATCTTAAAAGATCCTAATGAAATAAAATTTAATAATGTACCTATATATTATTTATTATCATATTTATTGAAAATAAACCTCTATGAGTATGTAAATATATTTGATAACAATAATAAAATATGTTAATACAAAAAATCCTTTGGTTTTGTTGTCTCTGATTAATTAATACCAATTAGATGATAACAGCAAATATTTTAAAATTTAAAGTTTTCTATATACAATAAACACTTACTACCTACATTATACAAATGGGAAATACAAATTAACACATTTTAAATACTAAAATTATGGAAAGTGTAAGTCCCTGTTAAGATGGCAATAATTTTAAGTTCTGTTTAGTCAAATGGCAATACCTAACTTATTGACAGAGCTCAAAGTATACCCAACCTTTAATAATTACACTTTATCAAAAGTTATTAATCATACAAAATTCAAATTACTAATTTGATATACAGTACCTAGTAACTTAAGTATAAAAAATATAATGAAAAACATGATTGAAATAAGTCTTAAGTGTCTAAAAATTAAGGAACATCAGTTAAATTCATTACAAAATACAACTTATTTATAATATCAGATCGCCTACATACATCAGAAACAAATTAAAAGACAAGATTTATGAAAAAATAACAGAAATACTTTAAAGTTGACACAATAATAATATAAGTAGCTACATTAAAATAATAAGCAAGTTAATATTTCAACCTCTTTTCTAGTGTGGTCAACCAGGGCCAGTAATTGATTGCGAAAAACTAACTTTTTTTTAAATGTATAAATTGGTACCTAGTCAGTAAAAATTATCACTGATGGGTTGAAAAACAATTCTTCCATTCTGCCAATTAGGGAGAATAATTTACAGATTACAATTATTAAGTTTTTTATCCACATACAGAGGTCAGAGACAGACCCTGGTTCTGATATTTTAATAAAATAATTATCTTAATTTAGATTTTTTTTTAGAAATTATTATCTATCTATTAATCTATAATTATATTTTGAATGTGCTTAGCGTGTCATGGCATTTGAATTATATCTAAATTTCACTAGACAGGAGTAGTTCTTCCATTCCCATATGCCCTCTATGTCTCCAGACTCTGTACCTCGCAATATCTTTACGAGTCACCATCCCAACCACCTGTGCAAACAATACAATCAATTGAAGTAACTGTTCAATTTATTAACAGTCAATAAATGTAATAACCAAACCTACTGTGACCATAATTGACTTAACTTTAGCTAAAATGTTATTGTTAAATATGGCGATCAGCTGTCTGACTTTAATTTTGAAAGATATAACCACAGAACAAGGAATAACTTTATATTGACTAATGTTTTCTGTGGATATAACAATCAGTCCGCCATATTTGACGGACGGCGAAGTCTTAGTAATAGGGTCCCGTTTTTACTCTTTGGGTACGGTACGGAACCTTAAAAACCATGTAATCAATAAAAAAATTGGTTGTCTGTAAAGTCGGTTTACGGACTATAGATTTACGTGATAACGTCATAATTGGCCTCTCTATCGTTTGTTTTATCGTGCCTCTCTGTCGCTTGTTGCGCGCTCTCGCTTGCACGCACAGGCTCAGGTGGAACGTTACGCGGAACGTTACTATTGTTCATGTGCGTTGCTGGTGTTCATCAATTTATTAAATGTTATCACGTCAAAAACACCATAGTTTTACATATTCGGTATTAACGGCCACAGATGTACTGTGCACATGTTCATAGTTTACCTCGTTGTGGTCGTTGACGATGGGCAGGTGTCTCAAGCCGAGGGCGCGGAACAGGCGGAAGAGCCGCGGCAGCGAAGCGCGATGCGGCAAAGTGTACGGTGATGGATTCATGAATGGACGCAAATCTATAGTGCATGTCTTCTCCCAATCCAATATTTCCAGCTGAAATTCATTTTATACATTACTAGCTGACCCGGCAAGCATTGTTTTGCCTGTAGGGATATAAAAAAATACCTTACGACCTACACACAGAAAATTTCATAACAATTGGTCGAGCCGTTTCGGAGGAGTTGCCATTACATTTTATGAGTTTATCCCATTGATTAAACTTATTAAGGTGCTCTGTGGATTAAACATATACAGGATCAGCAATTAGTGACGTCATGCATGTATTTTCAGGCTATATACGCCCTGAAGCATCATTTTTAATTTGTCAAAACTGTAAAATGGCGCTAATGTAAGCGACCGACAGCGCTATGTGCTGTCAGCGGTACCGAAATATTACGGGCGATAATGACGCGCGACACCATTTTTGAGAATTTTTTGGCTTCAACGTACGTCACATATTATTTGCCATCCTCTTTAGGTAGCGTATTTCGTCATTGGTTTATCCAGTTATAAAAAGATACATATTAGAAGTGTCTAGCGTACCGCTAGTGGTAGTTTAGCTAATTGCCCATTATTATGAATCATTACTTGAAAATGGATAATAATTAAAATACCAACCTAAAGTGAAATAAGTTTCTTTAGAAGATCACTATTACAAGAAAACATATTCCTGTTATTTGTAGTAGGTATTACAAATAAGTATGTTCTCTGTTCTATATTAATAGACTCGTACTCGTTACTACTCGTTATTAGAACTCGTACTAACGACTACTCGTACTCGAATACTCGTCGATTACTCGTACGTAGGACCTCAGAGAGATGTAGGTTTAAATACTTACCTGGTGCTTCTATGATAAGTTTTTAGGAAGCAACCTACCTCGTCTATAGAAGGATATCTGGGGTATTCCGTCCTAAACATGTTCATGTCCACATTGAAGTTAGACCACGTGGTGTTCGCGTTCTCGTTATAAATCTTGTTCTGTAGCAGAACTATCAACTGAGATCGTAGGATTATTCCACGCAGACGTTTGTATGTGGTCACTTCAGCCTAAAAATAACATTAAAATCAATCAGTCAAAAAGTTATTTATAATATTTTTGTTCAAAATTGCGTATGCGTTGTTTTCTTTTTATTGTAAAAATATGTTGAAATCTTCCAATGACGTTTGGGCAAACTCAATATACGAGTATGCAATCTTATAGTTTTGTGGGTCTTCTTTTTAAAAAATATGAAAAATTGTACATGAATACGGGCTATATGCCCAATAGCGATCTTTCTTTCAGTGGAAGTGGAGCCCAAGAGTGGAATTCTGGTTATTTACTCGAGTGTCATGGGGATATTACTCTCTGTACCCTGACGCGTAGATGTAGACGTCAGCTGGATGTGGATGTCGTATATACCCTGTCAATGACATATTAAGACTCACATCGTCCGCCAGCGGCGGGTCCACGACGGGGAAGCCGTTGTAGGACACCACGCGCAGGATCTGCACGACGTGCCCGACGTTCTCCACGGTGCGCAGAGTGAACACCGGGTGCGACATCACCTCCGACGCGTAGATGTAGACGTCAGCTGGATGTGGATGTCGTATATCCCTGACAATGCCATATTAAGACTCACATCGTCCGCCAGCGGCGGGTCCACGACGGGGAAGCCGTTGTAGGACACCACGCGCAGGATCTCCACGACGTGCCCGACGTTCTCCACGGTGCGCAGAGTGAACACCGGGTGCGACATCACCTCCGACGCGTAGATGTAGACGTCAGCTGGATGTGGATGTCGTATATACCCTTAAGACTCACATCGTCCGCCAGCGGCGGGTCCACGACGGGGAAGCCGTTGTAGGACACCACGCGCAGGATCTCCACGACGTGCCCGACGTTCTCCACGGTGCGCAGAGTGAACACCGGGTGCGACATCACCTCCGACGCGTAGATGTAGACGTCAGCTGGATGTGGATGTCGTATATACCCTTAAGACTCACATCGTCCGCCAGCGGCGGGTCCACGACGGGGAAGCCGTTGTAGGACACCACGCGCAGGATCTCCACGACGTGCCCGACGTTCTCCACGGTGCGCAGAGTGAACACCGGGTGCGACATCACCTCCGACGCGTAGATGTTGTGCGTCAGCGGCGGCGGCTCCCACGGCAGCAGCGGCACGCCGGCCAGCTGGATGTGGATGTCGTATATACCCTGACAATGACAATTAAATGACAATAACAGTCCAACAAGGTACGGGCTAGTTAATAAAATGTTGTAGAAATTAACATTAAAAGTTGAAATGAGTAAGTAAAACTAACCTCATTGAAGAAGTCTCCAGTCCACTTGGCCACGACCAGGGTAATGATGATGGGCAGCGCGTTGGAGATCTGGCCCGTGGTCTCGATGATGATGACCGTGAGCGAGATGGTCATGCGCACCACGCCGCCCAGCTGCGCCGCCGCGCCCACCAGTGCGTACTTCGCTGGGTTTATGCTCTGCCGTGAAAACATATAGCTCAACTACTTGAACCGTTAATGACGCGAATGCAACTTAGCACTTGCTTCACTCGCGACGCGAATGCGAGATTTTCACACGATATATCAAATAGTGTCAAACAAAGCTATCAATATTTTTTTTGCCAAATCGGCTGTATCGGTCTTAATATACTCGTATGTAGTTAAATGTTGTGGGTCTAATGGCCTGGGCACGAGGCGGATGCCGGACACTCACGTTCTGCGGCAGCATGTACTGTATCAATATAGCGAGCAGCCTCCCCCACGCGGCGCCGGTGAGCAGGTTGGGTATGAACAGCCCGCTGGACACGGCCAGGCCGAAGGTCCAGGTGGAGAGCAGGAAGTAGCACACCACGAACACCAGCAGCGACAGCGGCTTGTACAAGGAGCACTCACGTTCTGCGGCAGCATGTACTGTATCAATATAGCGAGCAGCCTCCCCCACGCGGCACCGGTGAGCAGGTTGGGTATGAACAGCCCGCTGGACACGGCCAGGCCGAAGGTCCAGGTGGAGAGCAGGAAGTAGCACACCACGAACACCAGCAGCGACAGCGGCTTGTACAAGGAGCACTCACGTTCTGCGGCAGCATGTACTGTATCAATATAGCGAGCAGCCTCCCCCACGCGGCGCCGGTGAGCAGGTTGGGTATGAACAGCCCGCTGGACACGGCCAGGCCGAAGGTCCAGGTGGAGAGCAGGAAGTAGCACACCACGAACACCAGCAGCGACAGCGGCTTGTACAAGGAGCACTCACGTTCTGCGGCAGCATGTACTGTATCAATATAGCGAGCAGCCTCCCCCACGCGGCGCCGGTGAGCAGGTTGGGTATGAACAGCCCGCTGGACACGGCCAGGCCGAAGGTCCAGGTGGAGAGCAGGAAGTAGCACACCACGAACACCAGCAGCGACAGCGGCTTGTACAAGGAGCACTCACGTTCTGCGGCAGCATGTACTGTATCAATATAGCGAGCAGCCTCCCCCACGCGGCGCCGGTGAGCAGGTTGGGTATGAACAGCCCGCTGGACACGGCCAGGCCGAAGGTCCAGGTGGAGAGCAGGAAGTAGCACACCACGAACACCAGCAGCGACAGCGGCTTGTACAAGGAGCACTCACGTTCTGCGGCAGCATGTACTGTATCAATATAGCGAGCAGCCTCCCCCACGCGGCGCCGGTGAGCAGGTTGGGTATGAACAGCCCGCTGGACACGGCCAGGCCGAAGGTCCAGGTGGAGAGCAGGAAGTAGCACACCACGAACACCAGCAGCGACAGCGGCTTGTACAAGGAGCACTCACGTTCTGCGGCAGCATGTACCGTATCAATATAGCGAGCAGCCTCCCCCACGCGGCGCCGGTGAGCAGGTTGGGTATGAACAGCCCGCTGGACACGGCCAGGCCGAAGGTCCAGGTGGAGAGCAGGAAGTAGCACACCACGAACACCAGCAGCGACAGCGGCTTGTACAAGGAGCACTCACGTTCTGCGGCAGCATGTACTGTATCAATATAGCGAGCAGCCTCCCCCACGCGGCGCCGGTGAGCAGGTTGGGTATGAACAGCCCGCTGGACACGGCCAGGCCGAAGGTCCAGGTGGAGAGCAGGAAGTAGCACACCACGAACACCAGCAGCGACAGCGGCTTGTACAAGGAGCACTCACATTCTGCGGCAGCATGTACTGTATCAATATAGCGAGCAGCCTCCCCCACGCGGCACCGGTGAGCAGGTTGGGTATGAACAGCCCGCTGGACACGGCCAGGCCGAAGGTCCAGGTGGAGAGCAGGAAGTAGCACACCACGAACACCAGCAGCGACAGCGGCTTGTACAAGGAGCACTCACGTTCTGCGGCAGCATGTACTGTATCAATATAGCGAGCAGCCTCCCCCACGCGGCGCCGGTGAGCAGGTTGGGTATGAACAGCCCGCTGGACACGGCCAGGCCGAAGGTCCAGGTGGAGAGCAGGAAGTAGCACACCACGAACACCAGCAGCGACAGCGGCTTGTACAAGGAGCACTCACGTTCTGCGGCAGCATGTACTGTATCAATATAGCGAGCAGCCTCCCCCACGCGGCGCCGGTGAGCAGGTTGGGTATGAACAGCCCGCTGGACACGGCCAGGCCGAAGGTCCAGGTGGAGAGCAGGAAGTAGCACACCACGAACACCAGCAGCGACAGCGGCTTGTACAAGGAGCACTCACGTTCTGCGGCAGCATGTATTGTATCAATATAGCGAGCAGCCTCCCCCACGCGGCGCCGGTGAGCAGGTTGGGTATGAACAGCCCGCTGGACACGGCCAGGCCGAAGGTCCAGGTGGAGAGCAGGAAGTAGCACACCACGAACACCAGCAGCGACAGCGGCTTGTACAAGGAGCACTCACGTTCTGCGGCAGCATGTACTGTATCAATATAGCGAGCAGCCTCCCCCACGCGGCGCCGGTGAGCAGGTTGGGTATGAACAGCCCGCTGGACACGGCCAGGCCGAAGGTCCAGGTGGAGAGCAGGAAGTAGCACACCACGAACACCAGCAGCGACAGCGGCTTGTACAAGGAGCACTCACGTTCTGCGGCAGCATGTACTGTATCAATATAGCGAGCAGCCTCCCCCACGCGGCGCCGGTGAGCAGGTTGGGTATGAACAGCCCGCTGGACACGGCCAGGCCGAAGGTCCAGGTGGAGAGCAGGAAGTAGCACACCACGAACACCAGCAGCGACAGCGGCTTGTACAAGGAGCACTCACGTTCTGCGGCAGCATGTACTGTATCAATATAGCGAGCAGCCTCCCCCACGCGGCACCGGTGAGCAGGTTGGGTATGAACAGCCCGCTGGACACGGCCAGGCCGAAGGTCCAGGTGGAGAGCAGGAAGTAGCACACCACGAACACCAGCAGCGACAGCGGCTTGTACAAGGAGCACTCACGTTCTGCGGCAGCATGTACTGTATCAATATAGCGAGCAGCCTCCCCCACGCGGCGCCGGTGAGCAGGTTGGGTATGAACAGCCCGCTGGACACGGCCAGGCCGAAGGTCCAGGTGGAGAGCAGGAAGTAGCACACCACGAACACCAGCAGCGACAGCGGCTTGTACAAGGAGCACTCACGTTCTGCGGCAGCATGTACTGTATCAATATAGCGAGCAGCCTCCCCCACGCGGCGCCGGTGAGCAGGTTGGGTATGAACAGCCCGCTGGACACGGCCAGGCCGAAGGTCCAGGTGGAGAGCAGGAAGTAGCACACCACGAACACCAGCAGCGACAGCGGCTTGTACAAGGAGCACTCACGTTCTGCGGCAGCATGTACTGTATCAATATAGCGAGCAGCCTCCCCCACGCGGCGCCGGTGAGCAGGTTGGGTATGAACAGCCCGCTGGACACGGCCAGGCCGAAGGTCCAGGTGGAGAGCAGGAAGTAGCACACCACGAACACCAGCAGCGACAGCGGCTTGTACAAGCAGCACTCACGTTCTGCGGCAGCATGTACTGTATCAATATAGCGAGCAGCCTCCCCCACGCGGCGCCGGTGAGCAGGTTGGGTATGAACAGCCCGCTGGACACGGCCAGGCCGAAGGTCCAGGTGGAGAGCAGGAAGTAGCACACCACGAACACCAGCAGCGACAGCGGCTTGTACAAGGAGCACTCACGTTCTGCGGCAGCATGTACTGTATCAATATAGCGAGCAGCCTCCCCCACGCGGCGCCGGTGAGCAGGTTGGGTATGAACAGCCCGCTGGACACGGCCAGGCCGAAGGTCCAGGTGGAGAGCAGGAAGTAGCACACCACGAACACCAGCAGCGACAGCGGCTTGTACAAGGAGCACTCACGTTCTGCGGCAGCATGTACTGTATCAATATAGCGAGCAGCCTCCCCCACGCGGCGCCGGTGAGCAGGTTGGGTATGAACAGCCCGCTGGACACGGCCAGGCCGAAGGTCCAGGTGGAGAGCAGGAAGTAGCACACCACGAACACCAGCAGCGACAGCGGCTTGTACAAGGAGCACTCACGTTCTGCGGCAGCATGTACTGTATCAATATAGCGAGCAGCCTCCCCCACGCGGCACCGGTGAGCAGGTTGGGTATGAACAGCCCGCTGGACACGGCCAGGCCGAAGGTCCAGGTGGAGAGCAGGAAGTAGCACACCACGAACACCAGCAGCGACAGCGGCTTGTACAAGGAGCACTCACGTTCTGCGGCAGCATGTACTGTATCAATATAGCGAGCAGCCTCCCCCACGCGGCGCCGGTGAGCAGGTTGGGTATGAACAGCCCGCCGGACACGGCCAGGCCGAAGGTCCAGGTGGAGAGCAGGAAGTAGCACACCACGAACACCAGCAGCGACAGCGGCTTGTACAAGGAGCACTCACGTTCTGCGGCAGCATGTACTGTATCAATATAGCGAGCAGCCTCCCCCACGCGGCGCCGGTGAGCAGGTTGGGTATGAACAGCCCGCTGGACACGGCCAGGCCGAAGGTCCAGGTGGAGAGCAGGAAGTAGCACACCACGAACACCAGCAGCGACAGCGGCTTGTACAAGGAGCACTCACGTTCTGCGGCAGCATGTACTGTATCAATATAGCGAGCAGCCTCCCCCACGCGGCGCCGGTGAGCAGGTTGGGTATGAACAGCCCGCTGGACACGGCCAGGCCGAAGGTCCAGGTGGAGAGCAGGAAGTAGCACACCACGAACACCAGCAGCGACAGCGGCTTGTACAAGGAGCACTCACGTTCTGCGGCAGCATGTACTGTATCAATATAGCGAGCAGCCTCCCCCACGCGGCGCCGGTGAGCAGGTTGGGTATGAACAGCCCGCTGGACACGGCCAGGCCGAAGGTCCAGGTGGAGAGCAGGAAGTAGCACACCACGAACACCAGCAGCGACAGCGGCTTGTACAAGGAGCACTCACGTTCTGCGGCAGCATGTACTGTATCAATATAGCGAGCAGCCTCCCCCACGCGGCGCCGGTGAGCAGGTTGGGTATGAACAGCCCGCTGGACACGGCCAGGCCGAAGGTCCAGGTGGAGAGCAGGAAGTAGCACACCACGAACACCAGCAGCGACAGCGGCTTGTACAAGGAGCACTCACGTTCTGCGGCAGCATGTACTGTATCAATATAGCGAGCAGCCTCCCCCACGCGGCGCCGGTGAGCAGGTTGGGTATGAACAGCCCGCTGGACACGGCCAGGCCGAAGGTCCAGGTGGAGAGCAGGAAGTAGCACACCACGAACACCAGCAGCGACAGCGGCTTGTACAAGGAGCACTCACGTTCTGCGGCAGCATGTACTGTATCAATATAGCGAGCAGCCTCCCCCACGCGGCGCCGGTGAGCAGGTTGGGTATGAACAGCCCGCTGGACACGGCCAGGCCGAAGGTCCAGGTGGAGAGCAGGAAGTAGCACACCACGAACACCAGCAGCGACAGCGGCTTGTACAAGGAGCACTCACGTTCTGCGGCAGCATGTACTGTATCAATATAGCGAGCAGCCTCCCCCACGCGGCGCCGGTGAGCAGGTTGGGTATGAACAGCCCGCTGGACACGGCCAGGCCGAAGGTCCAGGTGGAGAGCAGGAAGTAGCACACCACGAACACCAGCAGCGACAGCGGCTTGTACAAGGAGCACTCACGTTCTGCGGCAGCATGTACTGTATCAATATAGCGAGCAGCCTCCCCCACGCGGCGCCGGTGAGCAGGTTGGGTATGAACAGCCCGCTGGACACGGCCAGGCCGAAGGTCCAGGTGGAGAGCAGGAAGTAGCACACCACGAACACCAGCAGCGACAGCGGCTTGTACGAGCCCATGGGGTCGTGCAGGAACGAGCGGACCGACGCCTCGGGGGTTTGGAACCAGATCGCCGCCATTGTGTTGTACTCCCCATCCGCGCAGAAGAGCTAAAATAAAATAAAAATAAATTGGTTGTCTGTAAAGTCGGTTTACGGACGATAGATTTACGTGATAAAGTCATAATTGGCCTCTCTATCGTTTGTTTTATCGTGCCTCTCTAACGCTTGTTGCGCGCTCTCGCTTGCAAGCACAGACTCAGGTGGAACGTTACGCGGAACGTTACTATTTTTCATGTGTGTTGCTGGTGTTCATCAATTTATTAAACGTTATCACGTCAAAAATGCTTATAGAAGGACGTGGACAATGTGTTAGATTACAAAAGCTTGTTGGTTTGTACAGCGCTGCGAAAATCGAATAAGATTTGAAGATTCATTCAGCTAACAATAGGGATGAATGGAGACATATTCTCGAGCAGAATCAGTAAATAACTTGTGGTGTATAAAATGTTATAGTGAGTCGTGAGTGAGAGCAAGTGAAAAAAAGTGAAAGTATGCACTTGAGTAGTAATTGAAGGAGTGAGTGCACTTTTACAGGTACCTATTTTAAATCTTCCTTAATAGGAGTAATTAGTCTGATGAAGACCAGGGGCCT
This sequence comes from Coenonympha arcania, assembly GCA_036785405.1. Taxonomy (NCBI): domain Eukaryota; kingdom Metazoa; phylum Arthropoda; class Insecta; order Lepidoptera; family Nymphalidae; genus Coenonympha; species Coenonympha arcania. The sequence continues at coordinate 12,663,960 of CM072066.1, read as the reverse complement.
TACTGACATTGTATTTTCGAACCATGTCAGTATGAAAATTTTAAAACAATATTACAATAATACGGCTTTAAGAGATGGTGGTACGGCCCTTGGACTGTTAAACCTTATCACGTGAGATTATGAGCGCGACCACATAACTCGCGTATCGCCTGCGGGGTAGGTGGGGAGTGGGGGGAGATGTTGGCGGGTGGGTGAGAGGTGTGCGCGGAGGATTTGACGTAAGCTCTCTGCTCCGCGCACACCTCTCACCCACCCGCCAACACTCCCCCCGCTCCCCACCTACCCCGCAGGCGATACGCGAGTTATGTGGTCGCGCTATAGGATAGGTTTCCTTACCTGCAAGGGAACTTTAGTGGGGTCTTCCCCTAGCGGTCTACAGTCGTCCAGCACGAACATCATGAGGAAGCCGCACGTCGCCGTCACGGCCGCCACGAGGCACGCCTCCACCACGCGGAGCCACGGCGCGCTCACGTACCTGATCAATAATTATCACCTCATATTGTAAGTACATTTTTTTTTATTATTAAAAACTTAACAATAGTTTTTGTCGTAAATATCAACATTGACATGCGTTAAACCTCTTTTTAATTTATTTCACAGTTTATAAATACATACGGGAATACATACGGGACACTTTACACATCGCAATCTAGCCCCAGAGTAAGCGATAGTTTGTGTTATGGGTGCTAGATGACCTTAGACCAAAGTAGATGACTGATAAATATACATACATACTAATATACATGAATATAATATATTGAAAAACACCCAGACACTGGAAAACATTCATGCTCATCACACAAACATTTACCAGTAGTGGGAATCGAACCCACGACCACCGGCGCAGACAGCAGGTTCGCTACCACTACGCCATTCGGTCGTCAATCTATCTATCTATCATGCACTCTCTCAATATAGCGCTCTCTCAAGCGCTATTTTGAGCTAAATTTCTGCAAGGCTAAGGTTCATATTGATGTGCGTGAAGCATATGACAACTAATGCTAGCGCAACACACAATACACATTCACAGAATCTCTAAACTAATTTAAAATAGTGTTATCCTTTTCAAACTGCTCCCGATGGAAAAGAATGGCACTATTTTAAATTAGTTTAGAGATTTTGCACACCAGAATCGACCACAATGTGTTCATTTCACGTACAGTGCGATAAAAAGATGACCTGATAATATATTTTTAAAGAGGTTCCTAACCTTATACGGAATACGGACAACTTGTAGTTGATGTGATTCCATAGAGCGCCCAAAACACCACCAACCACTCCAAAGAACATGAACACGGGTAGCTCATAGAACTGGAATGGGAACGGCTCCATCTTGCCGAGATTCAATAAACCTAAAAGAAAATATTTAATTAACAAGAAGATAAAAGCAAACACAAAGATTTATTCTTTACATATTGTTGCTCTCTTTAGCTCTCTGTTGCTCTCTTTAGCTCGCATAGGTCGTGGTCCTAAATCAAAAATATCATGAAGCACAAATATGGTCTCAACGTCAGCAGCATTACCCCATAATAGGATACCATACCAGAGAAAATAAGTAAGTTCAATCGGTTCGGACGTGAAGGAGTAGCGAACATATAAACGAGAAGTAGGGAGGAACATATCAACGCAGATTTATAACATTTTAAAGATTAGGAAAAGAAGATTAAAGGATATTCTTTGAAGCGGATAGAAGCTGCTAAAGCTTTAAGCTGTGTCGTTTGGTTCCATTGATCTTTGTCATTGAGAATCCTTACTAATATTATAAACTAGCAGATACCCGCGGCTTCGCCCGCGTAAATTTTAGTTTTCCCTATTCTCACGGGAACCATCGATTTTTCCCGAATAAAAAGTAACCTTTGTGTTAATTTAGAGCGAAATCTATCTCCATTTTATTCATTTATTTATTTATTTAAATATCTTTATTGCTTAAAATGAGTACATAAAATTACAACGAAAGGAAAACAGAGAAACACAAAGGGCTACCTTATCACTAAAGTGATCTCTACCAGGTAACCCACAATTACGGACCTCAACCTTCCATTTTAACTTTCAGCCAAAAGTTTTCAATAGTTGCAGCGTGAATGAGTATTTCTCCCGCTGGAATAGTGAAAAACAAATATTCAGAAATAACCATTGATTTTCCCGGGATAAAAAATAGCCTTCTCTATTCTAATTTTCAGCCAAATCAGTTCACCAATTACAGCGTGAAGGAAAATTTTTCCCGCGGGGATATCTGTTTTTCACTGTTCCCGAAGGAACCATGGATTTTTCCGGGATAAAAAGTGGCCTTAGTATTAATCCAGGATATAATTTATCTCTATTCCAAATCAGTTCAGTAATTACGGCATGAAGGCATATTATCTATCACTAATATCATGGAAACCATGAAATTTTCCGGGATGAAAAGTATCCTATGTATTAATCCAGGATAAAATCTATCTCCTTTCCGAATTTCAGTCATATCAGTTCAGTAAGTGCAGCGTAAAGTAGTATTTTTCCGTCTGTAATCAAGTAATCCGTCTTGAACTTACTGCATGAAGATTTTTTCTGCGTGAATTCGGTTTTTAACTAATCCCACGGGAATCATGGATTTTCCCGGGATGAAAAGTAGCTTATGTGTTAATCCACGATGCATTTTATCACCTTTCCAAATTTGAGCCAAATCGGTTCAGTAGTTGCGGCGTGAAAGAGTATTGAAAATTGGTAAAATACGAACTTTGGAGCCCCGTTTCACCCCTTAAGGGGGGGAATTTTGAAAAATCCTTTTGTTAATGCACCCCTAGACCTCATAAGGAACCTGTGTGCCAAATTTGAAGTCTCTAGACCCAGCGGTTTGAGCTGTGCGTTGATATGTCAGTCAGTCAGTCAGTCAGTCAGTGTCTTCTTTTATATATTTAGATAAAACCTAATAAAACTCGTGGGTCTATCACTTGAAATCTACGTAGGCTTGCGGTGTACTATTGAAAAGAACTTTTTAATCAGAATTCAGAAAGTGTGGCATGTTTCACACAAAAAGTATTCAGAAATTCACTGACGTAAGTGAGTGAGTGAGTCAGTATCTTCTTTGATATACCATGAAATTTTCCGGGATGAAAAGTAGCCTATGTATTAATCCAGGATAAAATCTATCTCCTTTCCGAATTTCAGTCATATCAGTTCAGTAAGTGCAGCGTAAAGTAGTATTTTTCGCGCGTGAATATCTATTTTTCAGTTTTCCCGCGAAAACCACGGATTTTTCCGGGATAAAAAGTAGCCTTGTTATTAACCCATGATATCATCTATCACCATTCCAAATTTCAGCCAAATCGGCCTTGTACTTGCGGCGTGAAGATTTTTTCCGCGTGAATTTCGGTTTTTAACTAATCCCACGGGAACCATGGATTTTCCCGGGATGAAAAGTAGCTTATGTGTTAACCCAAGATGCAATTTATCTCCATTCCAAATTTGAGCCAAATCGGTTCAGTAGTTGCGGCGTGAAGGCGTATTGAAGCTTGGTAAAATACGAACTTTGGAGCCCCGTTTCACCCCTTTAGGGGGAATTTTGAAAAATCCTTTCTTAGTGCACCCCTAGACCTCATAAGGAACCTGTGTGCCAAATTTGAAGTCTCTAGACCCAGCGGTTAGGGCTGCGCGTTGATATGTCAGTCAGTCAGTCAGTGTCTTCTTTTATATATTTAGATGGGAAAGTGACTTTGTTTGTATGTTTGTTCCGCGTTAACCTAAGATGCAATTCATCTCCATCCCAAATTTGAGCCAAATCGGATCAGGTAAAATACGAACTTTGGAGCCCCGTTTTACCCCTTTAGGGGGGGAATTTTGAAAAATCCTTTCTTAGTGCACCCCTAGACCTCATAATGAATCTGTGTGCCAAATTTGAAATCTCTAGACCCAGGGGATTGGGCAGTGCGTTGATATGTCAGTGAGTGCGTGAGTCAGTATCTTCTTTGATATACCATGAAATTTTCCGGGATGAAAAGTAGCCTAGGTATCAATCCAGGATAAAATCTATCTCCTTTCCGAATTTCAGTCATATCAGGTCAGTAAATGCAGCGTAAAGTAGTATTTTTCACGCGTGAATATAAATTTTTCAGTTTTCCCGCAAAAACCATGGATTTTTCCGGGATGAAAAGTAGCCTTTTTATTAACCCAGGATATCATCTATGTCCATTCCAAATTTCAGCTAAATCGGTCTTGTACGTCCGGCGTGAAGATTTTTTTCCGCGTGAATTTCGGTTTTTAACTAATCCCACGGGAACCATGGATTTTCCCGGGATGAAAAGTAGCTTATGTGTTAACCCAAGATGCAATTTATCTCCATTCCAAATTTGAGCCAAATCGGTTCAGTAGTTGCGGCGTGAAGGAGTATTGAAGCTTGGTAAAATACGAACTTTGGAGCCCCGTTTCACCCCTTTAGGGGGGGAATTTTGAAAAATCCTTTCTTAGTGCACCCCTAGACCTCATAAGGAACCTGTGTGCCAAATTTGAAGTCTCTAGACCCAGCGGTTAGGGCTGTGCGTTGATATGTCAGTCAGTCAGTCAGTGTCTTCTTTTATATATTTAGATGGGAAAGTGACTTTGTTTGTATGTTTGTTCCGCTTTCCCGCCGCTACTACTGAACCGATTTGGCTGAAATTTGGAACATAGATAGCTTTTAACCCGGATTAACACATAGGCTACTTTTTATTCCGGGAAATTCCATAGTTCCCGTGGGAATTTTTTACAGCAATCTATAGCTACATCTATAGGTACGTAGCTAAAGCACTCCCACACATCAGGGAAAGGTGTGTGACAGGTACATTACCCCTGAATTAAATACAAATGGTTCCTCAACAAACCATAATGTACAAACTTATAAAACTTATATGTATAGCGATGAAGTTGGAATTGGAATGGGTTTTGCTACTTAATTCTTATTTAAACAATCACACTATATTGAACATCTGCAAGCCTAGCTCAGACTTAAACAAAATTGTTAGTGATATCATGATCAATAAGTCACTATATTATGATTATAACACTAACATAATAATATTATTAGGAAATAGAGGTAATGTAAATAAACAAGACTTAATTAAATCCTTTGAATGTTTAGATTCTTTAAACTTAAAAAACATATATATGTATACACTTCCATATTGTAAGAACTTGCCACACCAAGAAAATTCAATTAGGTATAATAATAACATGACATTGTACAATTTATGTACATATAATAATAAATTTATATTAATTGACACCAATAAGGGAACTTATATTTACTATAACGGTTACCGAGATAGGTATTACAATTCTATTTATTCTAAGCGACAGATAGTTATGTCACTATCATATTTATTAAATATTTCAACCAAAAAGGAGGTCGGCAAAAATGGGCCAAATTGTTCCTGGAACCCCACATATACCAAAAAATAGTAGATTTTTTTCTGATTCTATATCACTATAAGTTTTAGTAACTTTCTATGGGAATGTGCTAAAATCATGATTCACAATCATTTGTACTATTGCATAAAGTAAAACTAATTATTGCCATTTTCTAAAGTCTATTTTGTCATTGGTTCGTGGCTCTGGGTTCTAGGCATTTTGAGAGCAATGAAAATAATAAATAATTCATCGTTTTTGCGATTACTGTGATATATAATGTTCATAGGAATTTCATAAAAATATTATCTACTATATAAAAATAAGTCGGGTTTTCCTCCCTGACGCTATAACTCCAGAACGCACGAACCGATTTCCACGGTTTTGCATTCGTTGGAAAGGTCTCGGGCTCCGTGAGGTTGATAGCAAAGAAAATTCTGGAAAAATTTCAACTGAAAAGCGGGAAAATCTTTTTGGCGGGAAAGCCATTTTTAGTGGCGAAACAGAGTTCGCCGGGTCAGCTAGTAATTGTAATAAAGTAAACGTATCCTATACCTTTAAACGAGCAATTCTTGTATATATATTATACATATATATATTTCTATATAATCTGAATCTCGGAAACGGCTTGAACGATTTTCATGAAATTTAGTATACAAGGGGTTTTGGGGGCGATAAATTGATCTAGCTAGGATTCATTTTTAGAAAATGTCGTATTTACCAAAAAAAATATATAAATCTATACCTGACATCTATTGGTATATAAGTAAAACTATTACAGTAAACTCCTGCTGCCATCTATTGGTGAGTAGCTGTAATTCTACCGAGCAAAGCTCGGTCACCCACGGTCCTATTTAATTAAGGCGGTCTATCGTAATGTACAAAAGTCAACGCCACAAAGGTATGATAGACCAAAGTCCACATAAAATTTTAGTATATAGATTCCCTAATTTCTTTGCCTTAGCTTAAATACCTACTTATCATAAAAATAATAAGTTGAATTAAAGTTTTACCTGGATAGCTCAATTCTCCGGGGTGTCCATGGTATGCAGACAGCGCAACATTCAGCGTGAACGTTGACACAACAGTGCCAAAAAACGTTCGCCATGTTAGAGCTTGGTTCCAGAAACTAGTGCCTTCCTCTAGCGAAAACAATACTCCACCTGTAAATTTTTAATTATTAAAAGAATAGCAAGGAGAACAACAGGGCTAGACAAAGTAACAGTCGTTTATCGTTCACGACAGTAGATAAAAATGTATGGACAAAACAAGTGACTGTAGAAAAACCACGTGACCGTATAGAGGAAAACACGCTTTTTTGAAAATCGACTACGACAATTTGAACGCTCCCTGGCGTTCTCGCAGACGTTGTAGATAACTTTAGCGTACTTTGCATGACAATTGATAGCCGACAGTGAACAACGCTAAGCATAAAGTAGATTCTGCTTTCATTTGTTTTCATTAGTCACGTGGTTTGTCCATACATTTTGACGTGACAACGTCTTATAAATCGATGGAGCCGGCTGCACGCACAAAAAAACATGACTCATGTGACGTTACCTCGCTGCCGTTACCTCTGAGGCGTTCCATGTAAGGCTTGAAGTGCAAGCGAGAGTTGTCACGTTCAACTATCGTCAGTAAACCGACTTTACAGACAACCAATTTTTTATCTACTGTAAAGGGCCAAAGGCATTCGCTAGCGCATTCATGAGCTGATGTCTCACTAAATTGTACCTACTAACATAATGATAAGTGTGCGGGTGTGAGTGCATCAATTATTGCCTAGGCTTCCAGGGGGCTCTGTTATCAATTAAAAGTTGATATTTTTAGCCCTGAAAAAATGCTGAAGTTGTGAAGGATCCAAGGTGTTGAAATAGCGACGCGTGGGCCGGAAACGCAGTGACTGACGACATTAGGGGTCAATTTACACCGCCGCGGAATCGAAGCGACTTTTAGCAACAAAATTGTACATAGCATAATAAACTTTATGTCAATTGTGTAACAAATAAATTAAATAAGAGCAAAAAAAGGTCGTCCGTCTTCCGGGGAATTCCCGCACATTCTCGAGAATTCCCCTAGCTAGTGTAGACGCCATCTATGGAATTCGCGGGAAGTGGCACGAACGGGGATTCTGTTGGGTCAGTCAATGCATTGTGGTGCCAAGGATTTACGAAAAAATACGCTGGAATACCCGAGCATTCCAGAGAATTCTCGCGTCATGAGGCGAAACTGAAGCTTCCATTCCATTTCGCCGGGCGGTCAATTGTTAGATTTCTAATGCCCTAAGAGTTGCGTGGCGTCTCTGTATCATTTCAGAAGCAGTGGTCATCCATCGACTGAAAAAGTTTAAATACCAATAGGTGCGCCGAAAGCCGCCGACACGCCCGCGGCTGCGCCTCCGGACACGAAGTCGCGCTTCTCGTGGTCCTCGCGGAAGTACTGGAATATCTTGAAGTCCCGGTTGAACGTGGTGCTCTTGCCCTGCGAGATGCCGGCCGCGACCACAGCGCCGCTATGTATCATAGGCCCCTCCTACAATGGGGATTTACTTTTTAACTCACAAGGGTTTCTTTTATTGTATCTCAACTGTGGAAAACGAACCCTTAATGGAGGACTTTTTAGTCCATCTGTGAGCAACTTATGGTCATTTTTCTTAGGAACTGGTCGACCTGTCAGGTTTATTTATTCCAAATTAATTAGTTAATAATTATTTAGTCCATTTGAGTCTCTAGTCAACCCGATCAAAAGTTACAGCTATTACATAAGTTGCAGTTAATTCCGAAAACTCAAAATCTATAGGCTGCTACGATTTCGCATTGTGAAGTCAACATCTCCTGAGGATGTCCCGGTGTCGGGACGAAACGTACGTCAAAGAAAGTGTTGGAAAATTGTGTGTGGTGTTTCATGTGGGCAGTGTTCCTGCATATTGTACCATACAGAATCTTTTCAAGAAGCGGATTATAGCAAAACAAATTAGTCTTTTCTACCAATTATAGATTTCAGCAAAATAACGCCTGCTTCCATTTAATAGATGCTACTTCCAAATGTCCGAAAATTATGACATATTTTGTGAAGGTCTTATCTTAAGAAAAGCAACGAACTACGCAATTATTGCTTTAGTTATGTAATAAATTCATATTAAAGAAATCAGTATACCTTTCCGCCAGCCAATCCGCCAACCACGGCCGAGATAACACCGACGGCCTTCACGAACAGCGTCTTGATCCGCACCACCCGCGGCACCTTCACTCCGTTCAGGTAGCACTTCACTTGCGGTATCCCGCTGCCGGCTGCCACTGGCTACCATACAATATTTTTTAATACATTTGCTCAAAAAGTTGACATTTCCATGTGTGTTTAGCGTGCGCAAAGTTATTCTTTTCCGCACTAGTGCTTTTGTGTTTTCCTCCTATACGCGGCACCGGAGCGGGCGTACCAGGAGCGCATGAACACGAACACGGCATGCAAACACGGAGCAGGCAAACACGTAAAACCAATATTTTTTTTCGCAAATGTATTAAAAAACGTCGTTCAATGCACGTGCGGAATTGTTAGTTGATTTCCTTATCGGATATGAATTTCATTTCCAATGGATGCCATTATTTCTAACCTAGTTTACAATAAAGCAAAAAATGGACTATAGTAGTGTTATTATCTCGCTGCAGACTCGGCCATAAATCATTCGAGTGTTTCGCTTTTGTTGTTCACTAAAATACAAAAGTGGCAGTGAAGCTCAGCAGTGAAATACAAAAGCGAAACACTCGGATAATTTATGACCGAGTCTGCAGCGAGATAATTTATTTATTTATTTACTATAGTCCATGTTTTGCTTTATTGTAAACTAGGTTAGGAATAATGGCATCCATTGAAAATGTAATTCTTATCTGATAAGGAAATCAAAAGTTACAAGCGTTTGAATTTTTCTTCTGTCCCTTTTTCGCAAAACAAAAAATCTTGGTCTAATCAGGCTTATTAAACTGCTTATAACTGTTTTCATTATTTGCTGAATTTCATTGGTTTTTTTCTAAATTTTATTTTATTTATCGTTTTAAAAATGAGTTAAATAAAACAATTTTTTTGATTTGAGCAAAATACCCTATTTTAAAGTGAAAGTTGTTCTATGGTCCCATGCATTTCGAATGTCGCACCACAGGCGTTCCGGGGCCGGGTGTCATTTCAATTGCATAGTAATTTTATAGCGCTATCTCTAAAATTTATGTAGTACTTGAATCACTTCTGTCTTACAAACTTTTACTGTCACATCATACTAAAAAGTAACTCATACCTCAACATAGGCCACTAGCATGGATCCAAAGAATACAATACAAATATTTGTCAGCACCCACAGTAAGTACGGAATGTATAATTTGTCCAACATCACATATTGATCCACGGCTGAATATATCGGTGAAGAAAATTTACTAAACAAAGAAAGAATTTAAATAATGTAAACAAAAAACACAAAATATAAAAAAAACCAAAACACTGATTATTAATTCTTTTTCAAAAAAAAGGGAACCAACTTCGAAAAACATACCCACTGAAAAGCACAAAATAATTTTCTAATAAATCTGGGTATACCTACTTAGTTTTTGCCAAATCAAAATTCGCAAATAATTTTGAGCATGCTGTTTACAAATTCTCCAAACTAAAATAAAATGTTGGTGGCACCTACTTGTTTGTAGATTTTGTTGACAAAATTCAACAAAATCTTCATAGCTTAGCCCCATAGTGCCTCCAAGTTTTAAAATTTACGTGAAGCCACACTTTAAAAAATGAAAAAGGATACATTTCTTCAGTTGTTTATATTTGATTTTGGTGAACTCCTCTATGCATATATCTATAACAAAGGCGATGAGTGCTGTGATGACTCCTATTAGTAAAACAATCCACCACCGAGCTATATCCTTCCATACTACAAACGGGTAGCCTCTTTTTCTTTCCTCGTCCAACAGTAAGTGGTTTTCACAGGTGTCATAGTCTAAGCTCTGTAACAAATACAATTTGTAAAAATAACTTGTGGATGTGGACTTGACTTGCATTTTTTTAATTTATGGGTAAGTAAAATATTTGCATATTAACTTTTTTAATACTATTAACAATGTAAACAACTTCACAACTGTAGTAAAATTACATATTAATAGTTATTATAGTGGCCATCAAAGCCGATATTGTCTTATTTAGACCAATTCAATATACTTTCAACATGTGTAACTTGTATAAATGTATTATGTACCAACATTGTAACAAAATGTACCTATTTCAGCAAATAAATAAATTTAATTGAATTTAAAAAATAAAAGTTACCTCATATTTAGCTGACAGAGTGTTCATAGAGCCAGGCTCAATTTTTTGTACAGGCTGTCTTCTTCTTACACCATGACTTCCTTGTAGGTCATTTTCTGTTGATTCCTGTAAGAGAAAAAAAGAGATGACTGAAAATATCTTGAGGCAAATAGAATTAGTGTTATTGAAGTTAACTACTAACTTACAGGGGATCAAAAATTGTATTCTCTACATAATATATCTCTATACATTCAAACTGCATAACTGTTGTATACTCGGAGAGTGGATAAAGCTGTAAGAGGGAATATTTTTCCTATGGAGAAGGTACCCATGCTAGAGGGCTGGATTACTAAGTATTCCAATGAATAGGTATAAATGAATATGGAGGCACCATTCATTAATTCTAGCCTAGCCTTGTGGCATGCAACACCATTATGAGCTCCAGGATTTGTTACTAAAAGCTCATGTACCAAATTAAAAATAGTCACACTAATATTGTAGATAGGGCAAGTCCATATTGTTTTTTTGAGTGACCTTCAAATATTTAATCTTTAGGTAGGTATTTACAGATGAGTTTTTTATGTTTATATTTTTACCTGCATATCACTGGTATGGTTCAGCTGTGTGTATGTGGATGTACTGGGGTCCTCGTTGCTGACTAACTGCACTGTGTCAGAAGTTGTTTCACTCACTGTCTCTTCCATGATTTGTGTAGAACTATTATCCATAGGTATTTGAAACAATTCACCACTCTACTAAAATGATTTGCGTTGTCTAAACACTGTAGGTATATCATTCCCAAGAAGAGCTAAAAACTATGAGAAATAAAGCCATTATTTAAAAAATTGCACTGTATTCGGGGTAACTAAACTAAACTAGTAGTTAATATGGATTCAAGAACATTCAAGTAGGTTTGAGATCATAGCGTTTCTTTTATCCGACTGCTGAAGGAAAGGATATTAATTAAAAATAATAAATAAGTTTAGCAAGATGTAAAATGCACATGTCCGAAGTGGAAAAAACCTTTTCTATTGTTTACAAATTCCAACAATAGATCAAGATTATTTACATCATTCATCAAAACTGTCATCTTGTCACCAACTTGTCATAACTGAAGAAAGACAGAGACAGCTATGTGCTTTGACATGTATTTCTTATCCACAGATGATTTAATAGGGAATCATTTTCTTATTTCACTCCTACAAGCAGCAATGTATAACGAACCATAGACTATTAACCATAGACTTCAGTGGCTCACTGGGTTCTATAATAGACAAATGAAACATCGACTGACATTCTGTCAGAACTTAGGGATGTCCCGTATTTGTCTCGATGTAAAATCGATGTTGTAATTGAAAATCGATTTGATTTTGTGTAGCGTGAAATACCGATTTCAATAAATTTTTCAAGTATGTAATGTAATGTTTTAAGTTTTAGTGTAAAGTGAGAATCACGTAAGATTGCCCAAATACTGTAAATACATGTATTTCATTTTTAAAATTATTAGCTTTGCTACGTGAATTTTACAATACGTGAGAATATTTAAAAAAAGGAAATTCTTAAAATTTATGTTTAATTTTTCAACAATGTTAGAACGCAAAAGCTCAAAATAAACAAATTTATATGATAACAATAATCATATTTTATTTTGTTATGAATAATAATTAGTGATATGATATCAGAAATCGCTTGACAACGTTATCATTTTATCAGTATGTCAAATGTTGAACTACTAGCGCCACTATCTAGCATACACACGCAATAATCAGCGTACCGTAAACAATAGTGTGTAGCTGTGTGTGTAGCTTGCTCGCTCGTTTGGTTGACAATCGCGATGTGATGTATCCTACATCATCGCATGCTGAGTTATATTTTCATCAAATCCTTTTAATTTTTATATTAATTACAACATTATTTTCTAAATGTTCCCTTTCGTTGTGCCTACGTTCCTCCGTTTTGGTTTCTAAATATGTGTAATTTGCCGCCGAAGTTCCATTCAGTGTGTCGCCTTTGTTTATCATTCTGTGGCGATAATTGCAGTGATGTTAAACTTCCAATATTCGACCGTGATAAGGATAAATCACGACTTTCCGAGATGATAATCACATACCTGTCTCTGATGGTAACTAATTTGTGGTAATCTTTAGATTTAGCGGTGTAAAAGATGTGTTATTCCCGTGTGAAAGTTTAGCATAAGCGTACGAGATTGTGGATACTGATAAGCGCCATTAACTTTCTCGCGGGTGTTGGGTATTTTCGCATTGTGATATCATATTACGGCCCACGCGTTGAGTGCCCGAGCGTATGACTAATGTTGTTCGTGGAAGTGATAGGCGAGGCGGGTGGCGAGCGCTGCACGCTGCATCTCCGACGCTCTGATAACAAAGGATCGCTCGCAGATCACCTTAACGCGACAGCCTGTCTGCCTCTCACTCGCTGGGTGCCTGCATCTGCTTACCTATAAACAACACTACTAATTCAACATAAACAACCTACTTTGAAAATCCTTTCACTATTCTGTATCTATATAGTTACTAATGTTACTATTTTAGGAAGAACTATTTGCTAAATATAGTTCATAATCTACAAGGGAGAAAATCTTCCTTCAACACTATCCATTGGTAGAGTTCTATGATACATAACAGGTTTATTAGGTTTTTTTATACCACAAGTTATCAGATTACCTAGAGATGAATCATCATTTATGATTACACTAGTAAAAGGTCAGTGGCCACATCATCTCTGAGTGATAGAGATTGCAAAACGAATGTCCACACTTTTGTAAGACACTTATGTAGTTTTATACCATCTAACATATTATGTTTGTGGAAATTTGTCAGACCAATTTAGAACATAGTATGCTGTTCATATTATAGTAATCTTTACTCAAGCTTTATAAAACCTGTGATAAAGCTTAATGGTTTGTATAAAAAAAATTATCATGAAGAGCTTAATAAACTTAGGTCAAAGGCAGGCCTCAATTTACTTAAGTAAAGCAGCACTGATAGTCAATGTGTACGTGTGTATATTTGTTACTCCTTTATGCCGCAGCTACAGAACCGATATGCTGTTCATATTATAGTAATCTTTACTCAAGCTTTATAAAACCTGTGATAAAGCTTAATGGTTTGTATAAAAAAATTATCATGAAGAGCTTAATAAACTTAGGTCAAAGGCAGGCCTCAATTTACTTAAGTGAAGCAGCACTGATAGTCAATGTGTATGTGTGTATATTTGTTACTCCTTTATGCCGCAGCTACAGAACCGATTTGGCTGAAATATGAAATTGAGACAGTTTTGACCTGACAAACTCCATGGTTCCAGGCAGAATCAAAGAGAAACCAAATGTCACGAAAGATAGTTATAGATAAGATTCTATTCCTAAATGAGGGTTTGCTGCTTGACCCAGACCCGTAAATAGGCTTTGCGAGCACTCAGTCCGAATCTAAGAACCAAAATGTGTACACACTTCACAGTTTACAAAGACTGAAGGCAAACTCATCATCAAGTAATATAATATCTCTCATGGGATTATACTATTGCAAAGGAGATATAGTCGCAGGCAGTAATAGGAACATGATGAGACTGAATTTGTTGTGAGTTTCTTCTTAGTGGAATCCTGGTAAACTTAGTTTTCAGGTGTGAAATTGTCTCCATTATAAAATCTAATATTCGCTGACTTTTCATAACTGCCTGTAAGTTGGACCTATGTGAAATAAAGAACTTGAAAGTTGACATCAGACATACAGTTATCATCTTATTTTTATGTGATAGTTGATCCTTTGAATATATTAGGTCCACATGAAGGAATACTAATGAATGTAACTTTTGTTTTAGGTGTCACCAGAAGACATGCTCCCACAGGTGGTATGTGGCAGCTGTGCAAGCAAATTAGATGAGTTCCACACATTCAGAGAGCTGTCTCACAAGTCAGAGAGGCTCCTGGTACAATTTGTACAGTATGCAAACTCGCTGACAGGCCCAAAAGAGGTAAGATTTATGTATAAATATTAACTATAAATTATAATAATATATAAATGTGAAAGTTTTAATGTGTGTTAGTCACACTGCGAGTACTATATGCTCACTATGCTGTACTGTGTGTGTACCGTACACATCCGATGAACTTGTGTGTTCACACTATGGGTATCCTTTTTTGTTACCACCTTTTAACCTAAATAAGTATTTACATGCTTGTAAAATGCAATTCACTAAAGCCAAAGAGCTTTAATTTGCAGGACAGATTAATTTGTTTTGCTATAATCTGAAAAGATTCTTTAAAGTACAAAATGCAGGAACATTGCCCACATGTTCACCACCACACACAATTTTCCAACACTTCGACGCACATCTCGTCCCAATACCAGGACATCCTCAGGACATGTTGACTTCACAATTTAGAGCTTTAATTTATTAAGTGGCACCATGTGGCAACTTGTTATATAAAATCTTATACAGTTGCATGCAAAAGATTTTGCTGTTTTTGCTCCCAAAGGATGTTATTATTCCCAAATTCTTTACAATCATGTACTTATAATATAATTTATTTTATTTAATAATACAATAAATATTGATGTATCATGCAAAATTGGTATCTTCATTGATGTGAATGTAACGAATGGGCTGGGTTCTGCCATTCTTCTTATATGCAGACTTCATTGCATTGACTATTAGCCCGCATATCATGCCGATACCCACTACAGCTGCTACACCCAGGATGCTCCACAGGATGTGCTTGGGCTTTAAGTCAGATAACGAGAAACTCTTCTTGGCTGCAAATGTGGTGTCGAATGTGGGGCAAAATGACACTGTTATGTTTGTGATGTAGGCTCCACTCAATCTCATGGGGGCCGCACAACTGAAAATGGAAAGTGTTTATTTTACGCACTATGAATTAGTACTAGCAAACTGCTTTATACTACATTTCACTTCACGAAATGCAGCCGTTGCGTTACGTGAATGGCTAGGCTGGCCTGGAAAAACAAATGACTCCGCGCAAACCATGAACAATCTGACGAGCACCACCCAAACACATTGACTTCCCTGACGGAGTTGGCAGTGCACTCAAATTTCCTGGAGTTTCCTAGTTTCGATTTCCGGCCGAATTGGTTCTGCTGCCTGAGCCAAGTGACTAATAGCGTTACGTCACGACGTATAGAAACTGAACAAAATTCATGGAACATACATTTTTTAAATTTTGTTCCATTTCTATACGTCGCGATGTAACGCTATTGGTCACTTGGCTCAGGGGCCAGCTCTGCTCTCGTTTGAAACTTCGGTCGCGGCTGGTTACCAACCTCCTAACAAAGATAAACCGCCAAACGATTTAGCGTTATGGTACCTACGATGCTGTGCAGCAACTCACTCAGTTACTAACCTCTTTGAAGTTAGTACGATCTTTTGCAGCATAGTCACTTACCATCAGGTGAGATAGCAGTCAAGTACTAACTTATATAGAGTAAAAAAAAGATAGGTAAAAATTATGGCTTACTATGGTATCTCGTCAGCTCTGAACTTGGTGCCGGCCTCTTGCGTCGTGACGATGTTTGCCAGGTCGCAGTTGCACAGCCATTTGTTGCCCGTCATCCCCAGCACGTCTAGTTTGCTCCACGGCAACAAGTCCGTTGATAGCTCGCTCAGATTGTTGTCGTCGAGGTACACCTGTTGATTGAGAGATAATATATTATTTAGTTATGGTGCAGAAAAATGGGCTTTATTCACACCACCGATAAGAACCCAAAGATGAGCCTATTGGAACGTTTTACGTCAACTTTCTTGATACTAGAAATAAGTAGCGCCATTTGTCAAATGTTCTGCTATATGCCCCAATGTGGCGGAAAATCGTCCCTGTGGAAACTCACTGTGCGGAATCTGTGGCATTGACCGCGGTCCATATGTAAGTTGTAATAACTGCGGTCGGCTTACAACTGACGCTGTTGGTGTCAAAACAAACATTTTGACAGTAGTAAATTGCTAACAACACCCTGGGGAACACTCTTCCAGCTTCCGTATTCCCAGCCAAGTACAATCTGGGTGCCTCCAAGGAATAAGCATTTTCTAGGCAATCGCGCTCATCCTAGTCCTCATCATTTCTGTCCATCAGACATGATTGTAGTCAAGCGCAAACCTATATCAATATTTTTTGCGCGATCCGCCGGATCCTGTGTATACATCTATTATTCACAATTAATTATTATTTGATTACAATACACGGGTATAACTCAGCGTTTATTCGATATATTTAACTTTATACAAATGCAGTCTGCTTTTGGACAGCACATTCAAAACAGGATTAAAACTTAGAACGGGCCCACTGGTGACGGTCCCACTGGCGGGGGTACGGGATTCATTTTCGTAACCACTGCGCTTCTGCCAAGTCTCCCTCGCCATTTGATCAGCGAGTCCCATTACCTTCGGCAGCATGTGCCGAATTCGTCTAAAAGGTGCGCCCGGAAACGTGACAAAGGAAGTCAGACGGTGTGCGAATTTGTTGTAGGTATACAGTCTATGTATACGAGCGTATTTAAATATGTCTGTGACATCTGCGCGCATTTCATTTGTTGATTTTTTAAAAGGACAATCAATCAATTATTAGTGGGAACAACTAATTATAAAAAAATCACGTGTCAGTGTTTCTAACAAAACACTCCGAAAAGGCTTGACCGATTTTTATGATTTTTTTGTGTAATACCTACTTATATTTGGTAGGTCTGAGGATAGGATTCATTTTTCATACCAATAGGTGAGAAAAAAATTTATATGGCAAAACAACGTTTGCCGGGTCGGGTCGTATACTATATATTTTGAAGGTAGGTTAGACCTCAAAATATATCCTGACGAAAAGGTTTGTATGAGGTTATAATGTTGTTATTTTATCTACTCGTACTTAATTTTGTTGGTGATATCGGCCTCTTTGGGTTTCCGAATAATAACCCGGCTCTAGGCCAAATAGACTACGGCGCGGCGTGACTAATTAGTTTCGCCTATCTTGGATTATGATGTACGTACTAAACGACCTCCCTAGCGAAGTGGCGGCTCGGTCGGATTCGAGTAGGAGGTCGCGGGTTCGATTCCCGCCACGGGCCACTTTGGAATTTTTTCTGTATCTCAATGATGATCAGTGACCGTCAAAGAGCTTTTTTGACGTTTATTTTTGATCCACTGAAGGTTTTCTTCAAAATAATATTTTCGTTCCACTTAATAAAGTAGCAATAGATAACGAACCATAGACAACAGTGATCATCACCTCATGTGTCAATTTTCCGGAATATGGTCTTACCGCCCAGGGCCCGTATTTTGTAAGTAAAAAAATAAAATATGTATTTTGAGCTTCTTGAAGGTCACTGAGTGATCATCACTGAGATACAGGATGAGGGCCCAAGACCCTTATTCTGTATCTCAGTGATGATCACTATGTGACCTTCAACGAGCTCATTTGACATATGTTTTTCATCCATTGAAGGTTTACGACAAAATCTTACTTTCGTTTCACTTAATAAAGCAGCAATGTATAACGAATCATATACAACATTGAACATCATGTAACTCTCAAATATACAGAATAGGCCCCCTGGCCAGCCCCATGTGTGCTAAATAGAAATCTGAACTTCTAAGTTGATGCATGGGAATGATAGTCGTTATCGATAACTGACCAAGTTATCGAACGGATGTCATTACCGTATTTTTCTTTAACTTTCAAAGCGTTAGAAAGGGAATCGATATGTAAGCCATTCTGTGAAATGATGTAAGAAGATTAATTTACAGACTAGATGGGTAACTTTTCAATATACGGAGCTTTTTACTATATTAAACTACAAACTAAATAACACGGGGGAGCTTGCCGTTCGATTATGTTATGCTTATTGCTTACAATCTTACATCCTAGTTTCCTGTTCTAAACATGTAATTTATTCAAAGATCATTATACAAGACACAAGAGCTTACAAAAGCTTAATATGAGATGATTGATTATAATATCATATGAGCACCCTTAGATTTCGTAATGGATTTGTCTGCCAAATTTGGAGTCTCTATACCCAGCGGTTTGGGCTGTGAGTTGATAAGTCAGTTATTCAGTCAGTTTCTTCTTTTAAATATTTTATATTATTATAGATAACTAGCTTTTACCCGCGGCTTCGCCCGCGTGAATTTCAGGGTTTTTACAAATACCGTAGGAGCCAAGGATTTTCTGGGATAAAAAGTAGCATACGCGATAGATAAACAGTCAACTACTACAACAACTAAAACAAACATCGGCTTGGTAGTTTTACTGCTCTTCCCGCTTCCGTCCTTAATCAGTATAGGTTCAACTACGGGGCTCAACTAAAACACACATTGTTAGCGGCGTAAGCGTTAGTTTTCAGTGACCTGCAGTTTAAAAACTATAAATACTTTCAAATTTATTTTGGGCCTTTAGTACAAATTCGCTCTGAAGCAGGAATATGATTGTTCTCCCAAAAACTGCTCCAACATCTACATTTTTCAAATTTTTATCGAAAACTATAATAGATGTAATTGTAATTTTTGTTTTAATGTGTGGTGATAATAATATCCAAAAAACCGCAGAACGAATTTTTGATACCTAGTTTAGTTTTTTAGGGCCGATGTTTCAATCGCCAGATAAACGTTTACTAAGGAATAAATATGACGTTTTAACAGATTTTGTATGGCAATCTTTCAAATTCATTTCTCAGGTAGTCTATCTGGCGATTGAAAAATCGGTCCTTAGAAATTAGATAAAATGTCGTTTTTCGGTAATATTCTGCCGCAACGCTGCATACTAATCTAACCTTACCTAACCTAACCTGGAGCTCTTCCAATTTGCAAACCTATGTAGGTACCCATTTTGACATTTATAGCATTACTATCCCATATCCCATTGCTCATCTAAAACACATAATAGCAAAACAGTAATTAGTTCAGAACCAATATTAGGCACCCATTTTCACGTTTATAGCATTATACTAACTTTTGCTCGCGGCTTCGCTCGCGTGAATTTCGGGCTTTTACAAATACCGTGGGAGCCAAGGATTAACTGGGATAAAAAGTAGCATAATTAAATTGTGTTCAGGACTAATGCTAGGCACCCATATTCACGTTTATAGCATTATAAATGTTACATATTCTATTGCTCAACTAAAACACGCATTGTTAATAGCGAAACAGTTCTAATTTCAGTATCTATATAGGTATCTACCCATTTTCACATTTACAGCATTACTATCCCATATCACATTGCTCATCTAAAACACATATTCAGAACGAATTGTTAATAACTGGCTTAGTTTTTTAGTATTAAGTAAAACGTCGTTTTTCTGATATATTCTTCCGCAACGCTGCATACAAACCTATCCTAACCTAACCTAACCTGGAGTTCTTGCAATTTCAGAAGCGATGTACCCATTTTCACACTTATCGTTATACTTTCCCATATCCCATAGCTTAACTAAAACGAAAATTTTCAATAGCAAAACAGTTATTAGTTTAAAACCTATGTCATATAGGTACCCGTTTTCACAGTCATAATATTATTAACCTGTTGTATATTATTGACTTATCTAAACTCATCTATCTCAACTAAAACAAAAAAGCTTATAGTGAAACAATGGTAAGTCAGAATTTATATATAGTATAGGTATTAAATATTACAGTTACATTATTACTAACCCAAAATCACATAGCGAAACAGTGATAAGTTCAAAACCTATTTAGGTACCCATTTTCACATTTATAGCATTATAATCCCATATCCCATTTTTCAACTAAAACACACATTGTTAAAAGCGTACAGTGCTAAGTTCAGAATCTATATGGTGCCTATTTTCACATCTGTAGTGATCAGTAGGTAGTAGTAATATCAGATCTGTAGTATCATTAGCTTTTGCCCACCGCCCTGCCTGTGTCGAATTCGCTTTTAACATCCTGAGGGAAACATGAATTTCCCGTTCCCATTCAATATTTCAACCTTATACCTACTTTCAAAGAAGTTTGCTTTAGCTATCTACCTATAGATGTAGCTATAGATTGCTGTAAAAATTAAGGTTTTTGAATATCCCACGGGAACTATGGATTTTCCCGGGATAAAAAGTACCCTATTATTTAATCCGGACTTCTAACTTTACGTCTGCAAAATTTCAAAGCAATCGGTTCAGTAGTTACGGCGTGAAAGCGGAACAAACATACAAACAAACTCACTTTCCCATTTATAATATTAGTAAGGATAAAATCATTAATTCGTCGACATAGTTTTGGATTTGTGCAATCCATGTTTATGTTAACGAAGAATAACTTATTGATCAGCTGACCTACATTATTTACTTGACAAGTCGAAAAATCTAACTGGGTCAAATAAACTGCTAACATTTTCAAAGATAATACATACTATTCAGTATTCAATGACTTAATAATAAAATTATTGTTGTGCTGCAGTTAATTGCCGATTGTGAGACCTACCCAAGTAGCAAAATACTCATATAATAATCGCCTTAAAGGACTAAACGTCTTATAGAAATTAAGTAGACGCTTTGACTAAGACCACTGATTACATAGCAGCATTTTATAAGACGTTATGCGCTACAAGTACTTTAGATGCTATAACTTAGTTTTATAAACGTTTGTAGGTTTATTTTATATGATACTAACTAGAATTGGCAATCTTATAAAAGCATGCATAAAACTAATTACCAAAGTTACCTATAGAGGCATTCAATAAGATTGTTTGGTCTAGTTAAAGTTTTGTTTATTTTTCTATAAGATATGTAGTCTTATGATCGTCTTAGTTATAGCTGCTATAGGTCAAATATATTATAGGATTTCTTAGTTTCAGCCGTGACTTTTAACAGTTTGTTGGCATCAAACTGACATGACTTCAGATATTTAAAGGTAAAATTCTACTTATATGCGTCCTGCATTTGTGGTTACTAGAGTGATCACCATTAATCTTCCGGCCATCTTTTGTTTACGTGTTCATGTTTGAGAAAGCAAAGTTAAATAAAAATGGATTTAAATAAATGGAAAAGATTTAAGCGAAGTGGCAATTATCCAAAAAATGTTTTGAAAAAGTACCAAGAAATGAAATCACGATCAGAGTTCGACACGATAACCTTCTCCAACAAAAGAAAGTCTGGTGAAGTTTGTGATGGTTCCGTACAAAGTGAAATAAAAATAGACCTACCTGCCTGCGAAGATAATTATTCGGATGATTCTATTAATCAAGATGGTAACAGCGATAGCAGTGATAGTGAATTTGTTGATGACAAACGCACTGAATTTGAAAAAATTATGAATTGCGGGACGATATAAGACTATGGGCTATTAAGAATAACATTTCACAATATTGAAGCTACTTTACAGAATGACCAATATAAAATGTAAACTAGTGTGTACTGAGCATAACTCTGAATTATTTTTCATTCCTTTATTAAGTACATACTTTGTAATGTAGAATATAATCTTGTTACGTTATAAATACCGATACACGTTATGTGAAAATAAATAAAATTCGAGAATTCAGATTATTCTTCTTTATTTATAATAATAGGTTAACAACATACACATACCAAAAACTGTTACCTTTAAATTTAGATTTTCTAAAAAATAACACTTATAATAGTACCTTTGTAGGTCATCTTTATTGTTCTTCCTGAAAAGTTCAACATACATGCATGAAATCTCAGTTGTGTTGTTTTTGTTTTCTATTAGAAGAACCCTAAAATTAAAATATGGCGATCAGTAGGTATGTCCTGGTAAAGTCATATCTATGACTAAATAGCATTAAAAAGATTCTAATAAATGCAATCATATGACACATGATCTGATTCGAATATATTTATTAATTGAAATATAAATTAAGAAATTAATAATTATAAATATGTTTAATTTTGAAGGGGCTTGAAGTTAATGTTTATTTTCATCGAACATTTATCAATAAAATTTATTTCGCATGTAGAGTAAGCATTTATACAAGGCAGACAAAAGACAATTAATTTCAAGTTTTCTATTTCTTGATAATATGTGAAGACTTTATTTACTTACGCTTGGCAAATATTATATTTTATAGTGCACACTTAAAAAAGCTGCAGGAGCTTAAACGCCTTAAATAAAATGATGACCAGTAGCGGCAGCCGCTAGAGCGTTACAGAAGTTATCGCGCTTATACAGTGGGTTTACAGTACATGTATAGGACATTTTTTTCTCGTAACAGCACCTTACAAGATAATTATAAAATCAAATTGCACTTTACCGGGCTATTATAAAACGAATATAGGACGTAACAGTCTTATTAACTGCGCCCAAATGCGGCTCTATAAACGTTTATAGAATTTCTATAGGAATAAAAAAATTACACTCCTAGGACTCTTTTAGGTGCATAATTTGCTACTTGGGTAAGCTACAAATACCTGCTATGCTTTATGGGAGTTGAAGCAGACGGAACAATTTTCCAGTTCTAAAAAGTACTTATCAATTTTCAGCTGAAAAATCAATTGAGTTCCCTACTCTTATCTTCTATTATTAACTCGTCTTCTTCTATTTATTGCGATATTTTTTTTTGATTTTTTGATCATTATGATATTGTACCTGAATATCAACCTGAAAAATTTACCATATGAAACGTTATGATTTTGTTTATTTTGTGAGTGATATCTAGCTGTATTGTTTGATATTCCGTAATCTCAATAGCTTACTGATTCGTAAATCGCCATTTTGGACCGTCAGTTGTTAACTAAATGAATTTAAATAGTTACAACCTTGTCTTCGTGGCACAGATGAAACGCTCTCAACATTTCGAGTGGCGCAAATGTACTACAATGTATATAATGTATGTTATGATAATCCTGAGCTTGGTTTTACAATTACCTCATTCAGAGTTCTTCTCTCCCGCAAGCTCTTGAGGAACGTGAATATACGACATTCTACTTCCTTACATGGCATTTAGAAAATTCTGTGCGTGGTTAAACTGTTACCTCCTTAAGAGTCCATTTGTCTTTGATGCTGCGGAATGCATTGTGGCTGATGTACCGCAAGTTGTGGTTGTGGCACCGAATGCAGCACCCGCAAGCTCTTGAGGAACGTGAATATACGACATTCTACTTCCTTATATGCCATTCAGAAAATTCTGAGCGTGGTTAAACTGTTACCTCCTTAAGAGTCCACTTGTCTTATTGATGCTGCGGAATGCATTGTGGCTGATATAGGTACCACAAGCCGGTTGTGGCTAAGATGCAACACCCGCAAGCTCTTGAGCGGCGTGAATTTACGACGTTCTACTTCCTTATATGCCATTCAGAAATTCTGAGCGTGGTTAAGCAGTTACCTGTGTAAAGAGTCCACTTGTCTTTGATGCTGCGGAATGCATTGGGGCTGATGTACCGCAAGTTGTGGTTGTGGCACAGATGCAGCACCCGCAAGCTCTTGAGGAACGTTAATATACGACGTTCTACTTCCTTATATGCAATTCAGAAAATCTGAGCGTGGTTAAGCAGTTACCTGTTTAAAGAGTCCACTTGTCTTTGATGCCGCGGAAGGCGTTGTGGCTGATGTAGGTACCAGAAGCCGGTTGTGGCAAAGATGCAACACCCGCAAGCTCTTGAGCGGCGAGAATGTACTGCGTTTTACTTTTATGTGGTCACATGCCATTAAAAAATTCTGAGCGTGATTAAGCAGTTACCTCTTTAAAGAGTCCACTTGTCTTGGATGCCGCGGAAGGCGTTGTGGCTGATATAGGTACCACAATTTGCGGTTGTGGCAAAGATACAGCACTCGTAAGCTCTTTAGCGCCGTGAAAGTATACGACGTTTCACTTATAATATGTGGTTGCATGGCATTCAAAAATTCTGAGCGTGTTTAAGCAGTTACCTCTTTAAGAGTCCACTTGTCTTTGATGCCGCGGAAGGCGTTGTGGCTGATGTACCGCAGGTTGCGGTTGTGGCATAGATGCAGCACCCTTAAACTCTTGAGAGGCGTGAATGTACTGCGTTTCACTTCCTCGAGATAATCGTTCTCGCCGACCTCCAGTTCCACGAGATTTGTGAACCCTGAAAGTTGTATACATAAATCTCTTTTAATGCGTTGTTTTATAGGTCGATAAATGCTAGTGTTACTAATAGTTTGCATACAATTTACTATTGCTTGAGTAGCTTATCGATGGGTTAGGCGCCTCGTATTCAGAAATCTGTGTAATTTTGTGTCATATCCTGCTTGTAGGTAGATGGGCTGACGCATTGTTGCTTGTTGCTTTAGTAAGAGAGAACTCTACATGACGAGGAAATAATCATAAAATATCCTTTTAATAGTGCCTCCTATGACATACCCCTACGTGCAAAGTTACGCCGTTTGTCCACCACAGCGTTCACGGAGAAAGGTTTATTTCTAGCTAAGATCAATGCACGTCTATAGTATTAAGTAATAGTACATTTCAATATAAGTGCGGAAAGTTTGTCATTTCTTTACGAGTCCCGGTTTGTTGACCCAAGCCTAAGGCGAGGGTCAACTATAAGGACGAGTAAAAATGACAATTCCGCACGTGCATTGAACGACGTTTTTTAATACATTTGCGAAAAAAAATATTGGTTTTTGCCTGCTTCGTGTTTGCATGCCGTGTTCGTGTTCATGCGCTCCTGGTACGCCTGCTCCGGTGCCGCATAGGATGAAAACACAAAAGCATAGGAGGAAAACACAAAAGCACTAGTGCGGAAAAGAATAACTTTGCGCACGCTAAACACACATGGAAATGTCAATTTTTTGAGCAAATGTATTAAAAATGTATTTATCACTACTTCGGCGCCGTCTTCCAGTTATCGATGACGTTCCGATGACAGCAGAAGTGGACAAACGGTCTCAGGGTTTCTCACGACGTGCCATTATAGGGTCTACAGACTCTACATTGTCCTATAGAGGCATCATACAAAAGTAATTTCTACGCGGCGGAAGAGTTTTAAAATACCTAGTGTAATGAGTTATTTTTAAAAAGTAGTTTTGTTTACATTTTTATGGTGCAGTTTTTACTTTTTATTAGATTGAAGAATCTCACACACTATTAACCTTGTAAGGTTATGCGTTGCTTTGTGATAAATGGTCACCTCCAACGTCAAAACATGTTAATATAACTTATATTGTAGGCTAAGGTAAATGAAGTTATATTTCAAAATTATTGCAAACTGACGTTATTAGTTATCAGTGACGTCTTTAAAGGTACAATAAAATTAAAATATACACCATCCAAAGTCACAGCCGTGTATTGGCCTCAAAAAACCTTAAAAGGCTTAAAGTGTTATTTATACGTAAAATAGTATTTAGGCGTGAATACGGCTTAAAAGCTTTCATAGATAATTCACAAAACTGAAGTACAACTGAAGAACAACTACAGTTTCCTTCTTAGTAATAAAATATCTAAGTATCATCTACATTCATTTAATTACACTATATTCAATAGCTTTTAAAACAGTTTTAAGCAAATGCCAGTTCAAAATAAAATATGTATTTTAAGTTGTATTGACACAATATTTTCTTCATTGCTTTCGACTCGAAACTCAAAAGTGAGCATAACTGATGTTTATGAAGATGTTTTAAATAAAGTCACTGCTGGCTAGCACTTAGCAGAGAAAATAGAAAGTCATCCTCATCAATACGATATCCGTATTTTATGTAATGATTGTAAAAATTCGTAATCAAGTTCTATTCGCGTTTCTGCTGGTAAGTTTCTAGAAAGTCACCTGAATCATATTACTTTGAATTTATTTTAAGTGAAAGAAAAGCATAACTCACATCTACGAGATGTGAGTAATGCTTTGATAGACGCATCCTGGTTATGTACTCGTACTTCTACTAGATCTTAATTGTACCTACATTCTTATGAATAAATTTATTTTATTTATTTATTTATTAACGTAAATATTTGTTTGTATATTTTTTTTTCTTGAGAGACTTAGGTGTTTTTGGCCACCTTTTTAGACATTAAGTACATATTTATTCGCTCTTGGACAACTGACCAAAATTTAGACATCATTATGTGTTATTAGCTCTAAGCTATTGCGAAAGGCCAAATGAAATTTGAATTTCGCGCTCAGACCCGTTTATTTCGCTAATCAGCAAATGACGCATATCAGGATTACCTATAAAACTGTCAACAATGGGATTGTTGTTGAAGGTCAGGTACTGCAGGCTCGTGCCCACCAGGCCCAGGCTCTCCGGCACGGTCGTGAACTTGTTGCCCGACAGGTCGATCTGTCGCAGCCTCACGAGCCCTCTGAACGCGTCCAGCGGTATGCTGTCGATGTCTGTTTTAGACAAAAGGCTTACCTATAAAACTGTCGTCGTTGAGTTCGACAGTGGGATTGTTGTTGAAGGTCAGGTACTGCAGGCTCGCGCCCACCAGGCCCAGGCTCTCCGGCACGGTTGTAAACTTGTTGCCCGACAGGTCGATCTGTCGCAGCCTCACGAGCCCTCTGAACGCGTCCAGCGGTATGCTGTCGATGTCTGTTTTAGACAAAAGGCTTACCTATAAAACTGTCGTCGTTGAGTTCGACAATGGGATTGTTGTTGAAGGTCAGGTACTGCAGGCTCGTGCCCACCAGGCCCAGGCTCTCCGGCACGGTCGTGAATTTGTTGCCCGACAGGTCGATCTGTCGCAGCCTCACGAGCCCTCTGAACGCGTCCAGCGGTATGCTGTCGATGTCTGTTTTAGACAAAAGGCTTACCTATAAAACTGTCGTCGTTGAGTTCGACAATGGGATTGTTGTTGAAGGTCAGGTACTGCAGGCTCGTGCCCACCAGGCCCAGGCTCTCCGGCACGGTTGTAAACTTGTTGCCCGACAGGTCGATCTGTCGCAGCCTCACGAGCCCTCTGAACGCGTCCAGCGGTATGCTGTCGATGTCTGTTTTAGACAAAAGGCTTACCTATAAAACTGTCGTCGTTGAGTTCGACAATGGGATTGTTGTTGAAGGTCAGGTACTGCAGGCTCGTGCCCACCAGGCCCAGGCTCTCCGGCACGGTCGTGAACTTGTTGCCCGACAGGTCGATCTGTCGCAGCCTCACGAGCCCTCTGAACGCGTCCAGCGGTATGCTGTCGATGTCTGTTTTAGACAAAAGGCTTACCTATAAAACTGTCGTCGTTGAGTTCGACAGTGGGATTGTTGTTGAAGGTCAGGTACTGTAGGCTCGTGCCCACCAGGCCCAGGCTCTCCGGCACGGTCGTGAACTTGTTGCCCGACAGGTCGATCTGTCGCAGCCTCACGAGCCCTCTGAACGCGTCCAGCGGTATGCTGTCGATGTCTGTTTTAGACAAAAGGCTTACCTATAAAACTGTCGTCGTTGAGTTCGACAATGGGATTGTTGTTGAAGGTCAGGTACTGCAGGCTCGTGCCCACCAGGCCCAGGCTCTCCGGCACGGTCGTGAACTTGTTGCCCGACAGGTCGATCTGTCGCAGCCTCACGAGCCCTCTGAACGCGTCCAGCGGTATGCTGTCGATGTCTGTTTTAGACAAAAGGCTTACCTATAAAACTGTCGTCGTTCAGTTCGACAATGGGATTGTTGTTGAAGGTCAGGTACTGCAGGCTCGTGCCCACCAGGCCCAGGCTCTCCGGCACGGTCGTGAACTTGTTGCCCGACAGGTCGATCTGTCGCAGCCTCACGAGCCCTCTGAACGCGTCCAGCGGTATGCTGTCGATATCTATTATAGACAAAAGGCTTACCTATAAAACTGTCGTCGTTGAGTTCGACAATGGGATTGTTGTTGAAGGTCAGGTACTGCAGGCTCGTGCCCACCAGGCCCAGGCTCTCCGGCACGGTCGTGAACTTGTTGCCCGACAGGTCGATCTGTCGCAGCCTCACGAGCCCTCTGAACGCGTCCATGGTATGCTGTCGATGTCTGTTTTAGACAAAAGGCTTACCTATAAAACTGTCGTCGTTGAGTTCGACAATGGGATTGTTGTTGAAGGTCAGGTACTGCAGGCTCGTACCCACCAGGCCCAGGCTCTCCGGCACGGTTGTAAACTTGTTGCCCGACAGGTCGATCTGTCGCAGCCTCACGAGCCCTCTGAACGCGTCCATGGTATGCTGTCGATGTCTGTTTTAGACATGGCTTACCTATAAAACTGTCGTCGTTGAGTTCGACAATGGGATTGTTGTTGAAGGTCAGGTACTGCAGGCTCGTGCCCACCAGGCCCAGGCTCTCCGGCACGGTCGTGAACTTGTTGCCCGACAGGTCGATCTGTCGCAGCCTCACGAGCCCTCTGAACGCGTCCAGCGGTATGCTGTCGATGTCTGTTTTAGACATGGCTTACCTATAAAACTGTCGTCGTTGAGTTCGACAATGGGATTGTTGTTGAAGGTCAGGTACTGCAGGCTCGTGCCCACCAGGCCCAGGCTCTCCGGCACGGCCGTGAACTTGTTGCCCGACAGGTCGATCTGTCGCAGCCTCACGAGCCCTCTGAACGCGTCCATGGTATGCTGTCGATGTCTGTTTTAGACAAAAGGCTTACCTATAAAACTGTCGTCGTTGAGTTCGACAATGGGATTGTTGTTGAAGGTCAGGTACTGCAGGCTCGTGCCCACCAGGCCCAGGCTCTCCGGCACGGTCGTGAACTTGTTGCCCGACAGGTCGATCTGTCGCAGCCTCACGAGCCCTCTGAACGCGTCCAGCGGTATGCTGTCGATGTCTGTTTTAGACAAAAGGCTTACCTATAAAACTGTCGTCGTTCAGTTCGACAATGGGATTGTTGTTGAAGGTCAGGTACTGCAGGCTCGTGCCCACCAGGCCCAGGCTCTCCGGCACGGTCGTGAACTTGTTGCCCGACAGGTCGATCTGTCGCAGCCTCACGAGCCCTCTGAACGCGTCCAGCGGTATGCTGTCGATGTCTGTTTTAGACAAAAGGCTTACCTATAAAACTGTCGTCGTTCAGTTCGACAATGGGATTGTTGTTGAAGGTCAGGTACTGCAGGCTCGTGCCCACCAGGCCCAGGCTCTCCGGCACGGTCGTGAACTTGTTGCCCGACAGGTCGATCTGTCGCAGCCTCACGAGCCCTCTGAACGCGTCCAGCGGTATGCTGTCGATATCTATTATAGACAAAAGGCTTACCTATAAAACTGTCGTCGTTGAGTTCGACAATGGGATTGTTGTTGAAGGTCAGGTACTGCAGGCTCGTGCCCACCAGGCCCAGGCTCTCCGGCACGGTCGTGAACTTGTTGCCCGACAGGTCGATCTGTCGCAGCCTCACGAGCCCTCTGAACGCGTCCATGGTATGCTGTCGATGTCTGTTTTAGACAAAAGGCTTACCTATAAAACTGTCGTCGTTGAGTTCGACAATGGGATTGTTGTTGAAGGTCAGGTACTGCAGGCTCGTACCCACCAGGCCCAGGCTCTCCGGCACGGTTGTAAACTTGTTGCCCGACAGGTCGATCTGTCGCAGCCTCACGAGCCCTCTGAACGCGTCCATGGTATGCTGTCGATGTCTGTTTTAGACATGGCTTACCTATAAAACTGTCGTCGTTGAGTTCGACAATGGGATTGTTGTTGAAGGTCAGGTACTGCAGGCTCGTGCCCACCAGGCCCAGGCTCTCCGGCACGGTCGTGAACTTGTTGCCCGACAGGTCGATCTGTCGCAGCCTCACGAGCCCTCTGAACGCGTCCAGCGGTATGCTGTCGATGTCTGTTTTAGACATGGCTTACCTATAAAACTGTCGTCGTTGAGTTCGACAATGGGATTGTTGTTGAAGGTCTGGTACTGCAGGCTCGTGCCCACCAGGCCCAGGCTCTCCGGCACGGCCGTGAACTTGTTGCCCGACAGGTCGATCTGTCGCAGCCTCACGAGCCCTCTGAACGCGTCCATGGTATGCTGTCGATGTCTGTTTTAGACAAAAGGCTTACCTATAAAACTGTCGTCGTTGAGTTCGACAATGGGATTGTTGTTGAAGGTCAGGTACTGCAGGCTCGTGCCCACCAGGCCCAGGCTCTCCGGCACGGTCGTGAACTTGTTGCCCGACAGGTCGATCTGTCGCAGCCTCACGAGCCCTCTGAACGCGTCCAGCGGTATGCTGTCGATGTCTGTTTTAGACAAAAGGCTTACCTATAAAACTGTCGTCGTTCAGTTCGACAATGGGATTGTTGTTGAAGGTCAGGTACTGCAGGCTCGTGCCCACCAGGCCCAGGCTCTCCGGCACGGTCGTGAACTTGTTGCCCGACAGGTCGATCTGTCGCAGCCTCACGAGCCCTCTGAACGCGTCCATGGTATGCTGTCGATGTCTGTTTTAGACAAAAGGCTTACCTATAAAACTGTCGTCGTTGAGTTCGACAATGGGATTGTTGTTGAAGGTCAGGTACTGCAGGCTCGTACCCACCAGGCCCAGGCTCTCCGGCACGGTTGTAAACTTGTTGCCCGACAGGTCGATCTGTCGCAGCCTCACGAGCCCTCTGAACGCGTCCATGGTATGCTGTCGATGTCTGTTTTAGACATGGCTTACCTATAAAACTGTCGTCGTTGAGTTCGACAATGGGATTGTTGTTGAAGGTCAGGTACTGCAGGCTCGTGCCCACCAGGCCCAGGCTCTCCGGCACGGTCGTGAACTTGTTGCCCGACAGGTCGATCTGTCGCAGCCTCACGAGCCCTCTGAACGCGTCCATGGTATGCTGTCGATGTCTGTTTTAGACAAAAGGCTTACCTATAAAACTGTCGTCGTTGAGTTCGACAATGGGATTGTTGTTGAAGGTCAGGTACTGCAGGCTCGTGCCCACCAGGCCCAGGCTCTCCGGCACGGTTGTAAACTTGTTGCCCGACAGGTCGATCTGTCGCAGCCTCACGAGCCCTCTGAACGCGTCCATGGTATGCTGTCGATGTCTGTTTTAGACATGGCTTACCTATAAAACTGTCGTCGTTGAGTTCGACAATGGGATTGTTGTTGAAGGTCAGGTACTGCAGGCTCGTGCCCACCAGGCCCAGGCTCTCCGGCACGGTCGTGAACTTGTTGCCCGACAGGTCGATCTGTCGCAGCCTCACGAGCCCTCTGAACGCGTCCATGGTATGCTGTCGATGTCTGTTTTAGACAAAAGGCTTACCTATAAAACTGTCGTCGTTGAGTTCGACAATGGGATTGTTGTTGAAGGTCAGGTACTGCAGGCTCGTGCCCACCAGGCCCAGGCTCTCCGGCACGGTTGTAAACTTGTTGCCCGACAGGTCGATCTGTCGCAGCCTCACGAGCCCTCTGAACGCGTCCATGGTATGCTGTCGATGTCTGTTTTAGACATGGCTTACCTATAAAACTGTCGTCGTTGAGTTCGACAATGGGATTGTTGTTGAAGGTCAGGTACTGCAGGCTCGTGCCCACCAGGCCCAGGCTCTCCGGCACGGCCGTGAACTTGTTGCCCGACAGGTCGATCTGTCGCAGCCTCACGAGCCCTCTGAAGGCGTCCATGGTATGCTGTCGATGTCTGTTTTAGACAAAAGGCTTACCTATAAAACTGTCGTCGTTGAGTTCGACAATGGGATTGTTGTTGAAGGTCAGGTACTGCAGGCTCGTGCCCACCAGGCCCAGGCTCTCCGGCACGGTTGTAAACTTGTTGCCCGACAGGTCGATCTGTCGCAGCCTCACGAGCCCTCTGAACGCGTCCATGGTATGCTGTCGATGTCTGTTTTAGACATGGCTTACCTATAAAACTGTCGTCGTTGAGTTCGACAATGGGATTGTTGTTGAAGGTCAGGTACTGCAGGCTCGTGCCCACCAGGCCCAGGCTCTCCGGCACGGTCGTGAACTTGTTGCCCGACAGGTCGATCTGTCGCAGCCTCACGAGCCCTCTGAACGCGTCCAGTGGTATGCTGTCGATGTCTGTTTTAGACAAATCTAGCACCTGAAAAAAAACATAGGAAAATTACACGTATGTCTCATATCATAGTGCCTAATTTCATATGCGTCGTATGATCGGTTATGGGGTGAACTGGGCACGTGTTCTGTATAAAAAAAAGATTCCGACGAATTGAGAATCTCCTCCTTTTTTTTTGAAGTCGGTTGAAAATTGACACTTCCAGTGATAATCATTGTTGTTTGTAGTTCGTTATACATTGCTGCTTTATTAAGTGAAACGAAAATAGTATTTAGTAGTAACCTTGAATGGATAAAAAATTAATGTTAAAAAAGTTCGTTGAAGGTCACTAATTAATAATTATCTCTGAGATCATTCCTTACTATTTAAGGACCCCGGGTGTAATACAAAATTCACGAAAAAGTGTCCCTAGAAAACCTATTTTATAAATGAGGGCATGTGTATTTTTATAAACAAACTTAAACATTGTATTTTATGTCTTAAGCCATTATTACACAGCCTAATTTTACTTGCAACTAGCTATAGTGCGAATGTCTCCCTTTTTGCGTTTTATCTCTCTTTCGGTTCGGACAGTTTTTAGCGCTGACCCGTCATCTTATCCTACCGACCTATATCTATGACTGAGATACAGAATATGAATCCTGAAATTCGAATGTTTTGGTGGGATACAATAATCAGATAATAAATATACAGACCTAGGAAACAATTAGACAGGCCCCGTCTACAAAATCAATCATTTCAATCTGTCAAGTGGCGCATAAGATGGCGTCACCTAGAGTACGTCACTCAGTAGGTACATGAACATTTGACAACAAATGTTATTGGCGCTCATCATGGCGCCGCATGTCACGCAAGGCTAGGCTAGAATTAACGAATGGGGCGTCTCCCTCTTGTTTTGTTATCTTCGTGATAAAACTCACCTCCAATTTGGTAGCGCTTGACAGGGCGAGTACAGTGACGTGGTCGAGTATCTCAATAGGATTGTTGTTCAGGTAAAGGCGAGTTAGGTTCGGCGTGTGCTGGAACAGATACCTGTCCAACGAGTGTATCTGGTTATTGCCAAGGCTCAGGGTCTCCAGGGCCAAGTCGCTGTACTTGCCATCTTTGTACGGCCCTTGTAATATCTCGCTGCGTAGAACGTCACCTGGAATTATTTAAAACAGGAATATTACTGACAAGGTCACTTTTCACATAAAAATCGAAACAATACCGCTATTTGAATCGGTTTTTGGAAAATAATGACGTGATTCTTCAGGAATACCGACAGAAGTAAAAACTTGAACAATAACGTGAGGTGTCGGTTACGGTAACAGTGTGAGGTGTTGCAGTGTCGTGAGTTCAATGGTTTTTCCCATCTCAAAAATTCAAAACGCCTAAAAAGTTTTCTTTCATTAAAGAAATAAAAAATACACAGTATAGCTCAAGTTTGTTGCACCACCGCAAAGTCTTTTGATTGTTTGGATTCCTGGGTTAGAAACTGAATATGGGTTTTGGAGTTTCTGATACGAAATTTCCTATGCAAGCCCGGAGTGGCATTGGCAATGGTTCCCCTTTAGCTGGGAAAGTACCGATTATATTACCACTTACGATTACTTGCAATTAAAAGACATCAAACTCTGCCAACCTATAGTGGAAGTTCTAAGATTTAGATAATTTCCTTACGTACCTACTTGTAATGCGAGAGAACGCTTAGACCTTACAGTGGGATAATTGAAAGACACAAGAGGACGATGAAGCAATGCTTTGGTGCCTTATAAGTTGTCAGAGAATTATGCGTTCAATCTAGCAAATCAGTACAAATATACAGTACTGTTTCGACATTCGACTTCCAGTAAGCCCAGCAGTTAACAGCATTGGGCGTGATCAGTGATAGTCTTACAAGATAACGATAAAACACTTCAACGTTCCGCGAACACAATCTTATTTACACATAGCAGATCAATCAAAACAAAGTAGAGTATACATACAACATACCTGATAAGTGGTAAGTACACCAGCCTATGGATATTGTATAAACGCGTCGTTGTTTGTTTCTATTATCCTGTTACACGTGAAACTGCGCTATGTCTATCCTGACAGGAGAGAGGTCGGCAACGTTCATAATACTTTTATAACTTACCTGATAAGCGGACTCAGGTCTAAATAGATCAGCCCGTGGATATTGTTACACGCGTCATTACTTGTTTCTATTATCCTGTTAAATTTGAAACTGCGCTATGTCTATCCTGACAGAAGAGAGGTCGGTAACGTTCGTAATACTTTAATAACCTACCTGATTACACCAGCCGGTGGATGTTGTTAAACGAGTCAACGTTTATTTCTATTATCCTGTTACACTTGAAGCTTATGGCTATCCTGCTCCCCGGGATAGGTGCGAATTCTGTCACGTTGGTGATGCTGTTGTGTCGTACCTGATAAGCGATTCTTACTCAGGTCTAAATACACTAGCCTGTGGATGTTGTTAAACGCGTCAACGTTTATTCCTATTATCCTGTTATACTTGAAGCTGATGGCTATCCTGCTCATTGGGAAAGGTGTCAGTTCTGTTACGTTGGTGATACTGTTGTTACGTTTCTGATAAGCGGTTGTAACTCAAGTCTAAATACACCAGCCGGTGGATGTTGTTGAACGCGTCGTCGTTTATTTCTATTACCCTGTTACACTTGAAGCTGATGGCTATCCTGCTCGTCGGGATAGGTACCAGTTTTGTCACGTTGGTGATGCTGTTGGTACGTACCTGATAAGCGGTTGTTATTCAGGTTCAAATCCACCAACCGGTGGATGTTGTTAAACGAGTCAACGTTTATTTCTATTATCCTGTTATACTTGAAGCTGATTGCTATCCTGCTCGTCGGGATAGGAGCGAGTTCTGTCACGTTTGTGATGGTGTTGGTACGTACCTGATAAGCGGTTGTTACTCAGGTAACTACACCAGCCGGTGGATGTTGTTGAACGCGTCGTCGTTTATTTCTATTACCCTGTTACACTTGAAGCTGATGGCTATCCTGCTCGTCGGGATAGGTACCAGTTTTGTCACGTTGGTGATGCTGTTGGTACGTACCTGATAAGCGGTTGTTATTCAGGTTCAAATCCACCAACCGGTGGATGTTGTTAAACGAGTCAACGTTTATTTCTATTATCCTGTTACACTTGAAGCTGATGGCTATCCTGCTCCTCGGGATAGGTACCAGTTTTGTCACGTTGGTGATGCTGTTGGTACGTACCTGATAAACGGTTGTTACTCAGGTCCAAGTACACCAGCCGGTGGATGTTGTTGAACGCGTCGTCGTTTATTTCTATTATCCTGTTACACTTGAAGCTAATTGCTATCCTGCTCCCCGGGATTGGTGCGAGTTCTGTCACGTTGGTGATGCTGTTGTTGAAGAAGGTTATCAGCACGTGCCCGTCTGGAATGTTACAAAATAATTGGAAAAGTTTAATAGCAAATAATGAAAGAAAGACGTGAGTGGCGTGGGATACTCGGTAGAAACAAAGCACCTATACAACAATTTTTTTTTTTATATTTTCATGTGTGATTTCACCCATCGGTCGATAGATGACGCTCTCTTAAGTTAGCTCGCGCTAACATGTTCCATGCGTGCCCATTCAGTTGATTAGTAAGAGAAACTTTCATTCAGATTTTAGAAGATCCGAAGATTTTCGTAGATTTTCTTCGTGATGGGATTTTCGTCAGTCAAAAATGCATTTTCTTTCGCCTAGTCGTCTGCGCGATACCGTTCGTAGGGAAACTTCGTTTCAAAAACAAAAATAAATGAAACAAGTCCCAACCTAGTTAAAATAAATATTTCTGGGTTCCGTGACCAAAGGATCTAAGGAATCCTATAATTGACTCCTATCGGGCGTTCGAACTTTTACGGAATTGCAGATTATAAACGGGATGTTATATTGAACTAAGTAAATGGGTTCTACCTATTCTAAACTGATTCTTAACTGTTATTTGTTTTGTCATACTTATTATGACAAAATAAATGAGTGGGCCGATTCTGTTAATTACAATGTTATCAGTTATCAGTTATCACACAAGAATTGAAGACTTATCAGGAAATAACTATACGTTACTCGTAATTCTTGAGGCAACCCAATTAAATTAAATACCTGAATAATCGAATAAATATAAAATCAATGATAATATATTAGGTATTTTCCTGTTTTTGAATAGTGACTAATAAATAACAATCGTGGTACTTATAAAATATTCATAATAATATTTTTATCAGACAAAACTAGTGTTTTAAAACAAACAGCCTATATAACATAGATAAGCAGAGTTATGAATATGTAGTTGTTGTATGTATGTAGTAAAAGGCGACCTAGAAAGAGAACAATCAATTATAACAATGAATGAGCGCGTTAAACTTTACTACCGGCATTACCTTGGTCGGAAACATTTTTCAGCGCCACGGGCCATTCATTAGGTATTCTGTCCACATTCCGCCTCGAACAGTTTAGCGTGAGATTGTTGACATCTTGGAAGAACACATCACAGGGGCCGTTTATCACCTCGCCGAGTGCGTGACTCGCGGAAACTAGGACGCATATCACTAACACCTACGGCAAAGAAACACCATCACTTATATAACAACTGTGATTGAAATTCGAGCGCCTCTACTTGTCTCTAGCCTCTACTCACTCCAGGTATATCCCGTAGAAGGCACATCTTCCTCGAAATTAGAAAGGACACTGCTCGATCACCTTCCGATAAAGTTACACTACTATCTTATCAGCCTCTCGCGGTATCACATATCACGAAATGCGCGAGCTCCTCATTGGTTAATGTTACCGTCTATTATCTCGCTATTAATATCCGAAGCCTTTGTTCAAACGTTCTCGTTTTGTTCGTAGGATATACTCAACGTGACGGCGGACAAATTGGAGGAAATAATCAGGCCGCTGAGCGAGTACGAGGACGCGAGCAAGCAGAAGTATGCCGAGATCGGCTCGCCGGACTCCACGGAGGAGATGAAGAACTTAGAGAGCCGGCAAGCGGCGGTCACGCTGCTCCAGATCAAGAACTACGACCCGACTAAGTACGCCGTGAAGGCGGAGGAAAGTCCACACATAATGTTCAACAGCGTGCCAAGTTTGCCGCCTTCCGACAGAGCGAGAGAGGTGATGCACTGCAATGCCGTCATCGACATTATAAGCAAGGCTGTCGCGGTCGCGCAGCGGGAGAACGAAGAGGCTCAGAACTTTCCGCCGAGTTATGCGAGCGTCATTGACAGGACGCACGCGCCGGCTGGCGAGGTCGCGTACCCGCAGGAGTACGTCGAGGAGTACGGCGCGTACGCAGTGCAGCACGCTGCCAGTCCCGGCAGCAACGAAGACCACGACAACAAGGAAATGGACCTGTCTCTATACAGCTCC
Source organism: Coenonympha arcania (assembly GCA_036785405.1). Taxonomy (NCBI): domain Eukaryota; kingdom Metazoa; phylum Arthropoda; class Insecta; order Lepidoptera; family Nymphalidae; genus Coenonympha; species Coenonympha arcania. Next base: position 12,626,120 of record CM072066.1, on the reverse strand, counting down.
GCCAAGAACGAGGCGGTGGAACACAGCGAGCAAGCCGACCGGGAAGCCGGCCTCTTCCTACACAGAACCCTCACTAGCAAGTCTTCGAGTTTCGCGGAAGAGTACAAGCAACACGTATTCGGTAGGACGGGTAAAACAAAAGAGTCGAAAGAGAACGCGCCGGTGTACGAGGATTGCAGTCAAAGCAGTAGCGGCTCCGACCCCGACAGGTTACAAATGGATATCTCCGAAGTGTCGCAGGTAAGCCAAAAATCTTTAAGGTTAATTGCAAAAGTACTGATTCAATTTTGATGACTGACCCACATACACACAACTTCAGAAAAACACATACACATACACAGACAGACAGACCGATATAAATGTCAAACTTATAACACCCCTCTTTTTTGCGTCGGGGATAAAAATAACGAGGCAGGTCGGTTCAGAAAATGGTTTAGGTACATACAAATAAATAATGAAAATGAAAATAAACGAAATGCAAATAGAATGACGATTATTGTCTAAATGGTTTACAATTATTACTTAACTGTACCTACCTGGTCCATTGGAATGTGTAAGTGCTAAGACAATATATCTATTTAACAACTCAAGCATGAATGCACGATTATATTGTATACCCAGACAATCAGTGTTACTTTGTGATTTTGTTTGCCAGACGCGATGACGTTTAAAACTTTACTTGCATACACGTTGAGTGATTTACATGGAAGAATGTACGCGCGTGAAAAGTTTGAGTCTTATCATCTTAAGACATTTTCAAGATTCAGTACCTAATAATTTTCCCAGGTCTTGTCATATGCGATCCAGGAAGGCCCCTGAAAGTTAAGGGGATTTATAAGCCGGTCGTCAGACCTGTCGTTGTATGGACCAGAGTGTTGGGCGGTAAAAGGGGCAGATGAAATAAGAGTGCATGCGACCGAAATGCGAATGTTGAGACGGATGTGTGGTGTGACGAGAATGGATAGGATAAGGAACGAGTACAAAAGGGCAAGTTTGAAAGTTGCGCCAATAACAGAAAAGATGAGAAGTAAAAGGTTAGCGTGGTATGGGCAATGGGCATGTTATGCGGAGGGATGAAAGTCATGTTACTAAAAGAAGAGTATGCATGTGCAGGGACGTAAAAGAAGAGGAGAGATGAATGGATTGCGTGAAGGAAGATATGCGTGTGAAAGGAGTGGATTGCGAGTTGACGGCTGTAACGTAATATATAGCTAGGGTGTGCGTATTTAATTAGGTACAAATTTATACGAGCGCGTGGTTCTTCTATAAAACTATTGCGGACCCCTGAAACGCGCGCTTACACAGTCTTTGTTCTGCGCGCGCGCGTGTGTGCGTGACGACACCGGGCAGCGCCGGTGCGCCGCGGTCGTCCGGCAGTCTCGGACGGAAAGTTGAACGCTAAACGCGTGTCCAAATTTTAGTTATTAAAAAAAAAAATAACTTCATGAATAGTTCGTCGACATGAAAATATAGGACCCCAATACCGGGTGAGTGTCACGATTTTTTCTGACCGCTGTAAAACGTCGTTTGCTTGCGTTAAGCGCCACGCCAGTTTTTCTTGTGGGTACTTGCCGTCGGTGACGCGCGGCGCGAGCAAACGACGGGCTGAAGGTCACCTCTTTAGGAACAGGATGTTGATTCCAGGGTTCCCTGGCTGGGCTCACTCGAGAGTACGGCTGATTCTTCGCGGCATGGCTCGTCTCGCCTCTTTTGCGTGACGAACCCTGCTTTGGGGCCATGCGCTAGCCGCCACGTGTCTGCTTCCATCACGGCTGCTGGTCAGGCACGCCGCCTTCCCACGTGCTGACCAGCGCGTGACACCTCCAGGCTCGGCTCTCAGCGGCTGGTCGTGAGCGCCGCCTCGCCGCGTGCTTACCGTGGTCTTCCTCGCGGAATACCGCTGAGCGACCACCGCGGCCGGCGCCTTCGCCGCCGCCGCTAGGGCCACGTGTCCGCTAGCCGCCTGCTACGCGGGCCGCGTGCCTGTCGCAAGCGCCCGTCTCTGCTGTGCACGCTGCGTGTCCGGGCTGCGTCGCTGAGCGCCGCCTCGCCACGCGCCGGCCGGTCCTTGACATCAACTTCACCTGAGCGCGCCACCACGGCGCACGGACCGTTTCCTGTGGCTGCGGGTCGGGTTCTTCACCACCGTGGCCCTAGTTTCGCTCATCTTCTCCGCTTCACCACCGCATGTGCCCAGCTAAGTACCTTAACCACCTTGTGAAACATTTGAAGACCACCTACTCACTATTCAATTTAAATTCTTAACTTCATATTTGTAACTTAAATACCTACTATTCTTTAATACGCACAATGTCATCGTTACATTGGCGCCTCTCACGTGGTCATTTACTTGTTTCATAGGTCCGGTAAAAATTGGTGTGTGTGCTTGTTTTGTAAAACGTTTATTTTGGTTGCCAGCAATTAAAGTGTATTAAGTGCTACTTGGTTCCGTACTAATTAAATTAAAAATTTTGTTTAGTTGAATTGAACTTAAGATAGCCTTACTGTTATTATTGATATTCTTGTATCTTGATACCTACCATTTAATTGATTTACATTATTTTTGCCTTAATTTGTAATTAATTGTTTTATAATATTATTATTATACTAGTAAGTACACTTTAGTTGCATATCGTTTTATTATTTACTTTTATTAATTATTTTTTGCGATTTTTTTTAATTTCTTTACTGACTTATCTTAATCATTCAGTATTCAATTATCATTCACTCAATTTTTTAAAGGAAAAACAACCAAACGTTATCTTTTAATTTAATTGTAACAAACGGCGTTAGTTGTTTTTTTTTATTGCGTTGACACTCACCCGCAGAAATTTTCTTTTCCTCTTTCGATTTTTTTTAAATATCACCATGTCTTACGATGTTCGTAAATTAGTAAACTATCGTCTAAAACTACAGATAAATCTAAATCTAAGCCTAAACCAAAATTGCCTATTACTACAGATAAATCTAATAACTAAAAATGTAAATTGCCTATGATCGCAGACAAAGCTAATATCTAAAATCTAATATTTCATCTCAACAGCTACAATTATCTCAACTAATTAATGTCTTAATGACCTAAAAGTCAAGACGTTATAAACCTCGTGGCTCGCCTCTTCTGCGTAGCACGTGTATAAGTCTAATTATATTTGCTGCAGACCTAAAATGCGGTGAATATCTATTCAAATATTCTGATGACCTAAAAGTCAGGATACTGTATATTCTATAGGCAAATCTACTAGCAGAACTAAAATGCTACTGAAGTGCCTACTACTAAACTGTGTGTACCAACCTAAACGGTATACTTTATTGAGATGAAATATGGGATTACTATTAAATCACATTTAACTATCTCCCTAACTAAATCTATAGAATATCTAACTTAACTGAACTTGAGTCTTTATTGCTAAAAATAAAAACTCTATCTGAAAGGTGGCAGAGTCCTTAAATAATCATAGTACTACTGTCGTCCATTAGATGATGAATGAATGCGAAGATGTATGTAAGTGTATGTTTAGTTGAGTGTCAGGCTAGGCATTAGCCGGATTTTTTTTACAGTTAAAAATCCTTCGCTAGGAGAGGGGGATATGTAACGTAATATATAGCTAGGGTGTGCGTATTTAATTAGGTACAAATTTATACGAGCGCGTGGTTCTTCTATAAAACTATTGCGGACCCCTGAAACGCGCGCTTACACAGTCTTTGTTCTGCGCGCGCGCGTGTGTGCGTGACGACACCGGGCAGCGCCGGTGCGCCGCGGTCGTCCGGCAGTCTCGGACGGAAAGTTGAACGCTAAACGCGTGTCCAAATTTTAGTTATTAAAAAAAAAAATAACTTCATGAATAGTTCGTCGACATGAAAATATAGGACCCCAATACCGGGTGAGTGTCACGATTTTTTCTGACCGCTGTAAAACGTCGTTTGCTTGCGTTAAGCGCCACGCCAGTTTTTCTTGTGGGTACTTGCCGTCGGTGACGCGCGGCGCGAGCAAACGACGGGCTGAAGGTCACCTCTTTAGGAACAGGATGTTGATTCCAGGGTTCCCTGGCTGGGCTCACTCGAGAGTACGGCTGATTCTTCGCGGCATGGCTCGTCTCGCCTCTTTTGCGTGACGAACCCTGCTTTGGGGCCATGCGCTAGCCGCCACGTGTCTGCTTCCATCACGGCTGCTGGTCAGGCACGCCGCCTTCCCACGTGCTGACCAGCGCGTGACACCTCCAGGCTCGGCTCTCAGCGGCTGGTCGTGAGCGCCGCCTCGCCGCGTGCTTACCGTGGTCTTCCTCGCGGAATACCGCTGAGCGACCACCGCGGCCGGCGCCTTCGCCGCCGCCGCTAGGGCCACGTGTCCGCTAGCCGCCTGCTACGCGGGCCGCGTGCCTGTCGCAAGCGCCCGTCTCTGCTGTGCACGCTGCGTGTCCGGGCTGCGTCGCTGAGCGCCGCCTCGCCACGCGCCGGCCGGTCCTTGACATCAACTTCACCTGAGCGCGCCACCACGGCGCACGGCCCGTTCCCTGTGGCTGCGGGCCGGGTTCTTCACCACCGCCGGCCTGAGCTTCGAGCGTCTTCTCCGGAGCGCCGCGTGTCCCAGGGCAGTACCTCTCCGGGCTAGTGAATCAAGTGAAGGCCGCCTACCCACGACCCGTTCTCAACTAAAATTAACTGTACCCACGTCCCTTTGCTCAATTATAATTAACTGTACCCACGTCCCTTTGCTCAATTATAATTAACTGTACCCACGTCCCTTTGCTCAATTATAATTAACTGTACCGATTGAACTTAATAATTACATACCTACTATTCATGGTATACGGGTTTCATTTCTCTCTCCTTAAACCCGTTACACGGCTGATAGGAGCGAATGGAAGAAGAAGACATGTTGTGCTGACCCTCATAACTTGGGAAAAAGGGCAGGAAGAAGAAGAGTACCTATTAATTTTATTTTTTCATAACAAGGCTACAGGTTTTTGGGTGACCAGGGGAGCTATTCACGTGACGCATCGGCTACATTATTTTCGTGATGTGAAATGTTTAAAACGTGATAAAATGCTGGACTATGACGCGCTTTAAGTAAATTTAAACTAACAATTGTCGATCATGATGCAACTTTTTGAACTACATTCAATAGACGTAACTATTCAGTGTTTGCAAAAAATGTTTTGATTTCAATAACGTCTGCTTATATACGTTAATGCCATCACCTTTTTAAACATTTCACATCACGAAATGTAGCCGACGCGTTACGTGAATGGCCCACCTGGGTGAAATAAGATGGAACAATACCATGAATCTTATCGTGAATGTAACAATCACTTCGTAAAATTTAACATGTTTCCCAGGACGACCCCGAGGAGACTCAGTCGGTTCCATCGGCGCAGTCTTCGCCGAAGCCCCCGCACGATCCAGACGGAGAGAAGGAATCCCTCTGGCAGGCGTTACACAAACAAAACGGTGAGTATCTCTTAAAGCAAGTAATGATAAGTAAGACAAGCACGACGTTCATCTGATGGTAAGTGATTTGCCAGAACATGTCGTGCAGTGTGTCCCGGAAATTTGTCTGCATTGCGATCGTCACTGAAACATCTTATAAGCGCGCTTGCCTAGAAAATGCCTATTCACCTCTTGAACGCACCCAGATTATTCTTGGCTGGGAACACGAAAGCTGAAGCGTGTTACACCTTAGTGGTTCGTGTCAGAAACGTGGAAGAAAAACGTTTCGTTCGAGTTTGGTGGATATCAACCACATAAGAATACCACTTCTCGCGGCGTCTTGCGGTTCTGAGATAACTTGATAAGCGTTGGTCTCGCGATCATAACTTCCAACGCTGCGGTACATGGCAAGTGGCGTCGAACACATAAATGTAATTTATGATAAACGTCGAGAATGGTTTCTAGTGTCGTTGGAATTTGCATCAGTTGCGAGGGGCAAGTGCGTTGAAGAGGGGACGCGCCGTTCCCAAATAATCGTTGCGGTGTGCGTTCACAATGGATTTGTTCATGTTTACACATCTACTTTCGTAGTTGCAGCAAAATCGAATGACCATTTCTGCGTAGATACGGCAAACGCTGCGTTTGCATCGCATACCACAGCGTTGTGCGACGTGATCGCGCGACCAAAACTATAGAAAGGTCAAGGAAGTACAATCTTGTGGATATATACTAGTTAAATAGAAGTGTGTAAGAAGTATCCTTGGTTTCCAGGTCGTAGCGGCGGCGGCGGGGAAGCGACGCAGCTGCTGCGGCGGCTCATCAACAGCAAGCACCTCGGCATGACGGTGTCGCCTCTGCGGGCGGCCACGTCGCCGCACAGCGCGCCCGCGCCGCCCAATGGCGCCGTCTCGCCGGTCAGTGCACAGCTTCCAGGTCGTAGCGGCGGCGGGGAAGCGACGCAGCTGCTGCGGCGGCTCATCAACAGCAAGCACCTCGGCATGACGGTGTCGCCTCTGCGGGCGGCCACGTCGCCGCACAGCGCGCCCGCGCCGCCCAATGGCGCCGTCTCGCCGGTCAGTGCACAGCTTCCAGGTCGTAGCGGCGGCGGGGAAGCGACGCAGCTGCTGCGGCGGCTCATCAACAGCAAGCACCTCGGCATGACGGTGTCGCCTCTGCGGGCGGCCACGTCGCCGCACAGCGCGCCCGCGCCGCCCAATGGCGCCGTCTCGCCGGTCAGTGCACAGCTTCCAGGTCGTAGCGGCGGCGGGGAAGCGACGCAGCTGCTGCGGCGGCTCATCAACAGCAAGCACCTCGGCATGACGGTGTCGCCTCTGCGGGCGGCCACGTCGCCGCACAGCGCGCCCGCGCCGCCCAATGGCGCCGTCTCGCCGGTCAGTGCACAGCTTCCAGGTCGTAGCGGCGGCGGGGAAGCGACGCAGCTGCTGCGGCGGCTCATCAACAGCAAGCACCTCGGCATGACGGTGTCGCCTCTGCGGGCGGCCACGTCGCCGCACAGCGCGCCCGCGCCGCCCAATGGCGCCGTCTCGCCGGTCAGTGCACAGCTTCCAGGTCGTAGCGGCGGCGGGGAAGCGACGCAGCTGCTGCGGCGGCTCATCAACAGCAAGCACCTCGGCATGACGGTGTCGCCTCTGCGGGCGGCCACGTCGCCGCACAGCGCGCCCGCGCCGCCCAATGGCGCCGTCTCGCCGGTCAGTGCACAGCTTCCAGGTCGTAGCGGCGGCGGGGAAGCGACGCAGCTGCTGCGGCGGCTCATCAACAGCAAGCACCTCGGCATGACGGTGTCGCCTCTGCGGGCGGCCACGTCGCCGCACAGCGCGCCCGCGCCGCCCAATGGCGCCGTCTCGCCGGTCAGTGCACAGCTTCCAGGTCGTAGCGGCGGCGGGGAAGCGACGCAGCTGCTGCGGCGGCTCATCAACAGCAAGCACCTCGGCATGACGGTGTCGCCTCTGCGGGCGGCCACGTCGCCGCACAGCGCGCCCGCGCCGCCCAATGGCGCCGTCTCGCCGGTCAGTGCACAGCTTCCAGGTCGTAGCGGCGGCGGGGAAGCGACGCAGCTGCTGCGGCGGCTCATCAACAGCAAGCACCTCGGCATGACGGTGTCGCCTCTGCGGGCGGCCACGTCGCCGCACAGCGCGCCCGCGCCGCCCAATGGCGCCGTCTCGCCGGTCAGTGCACAGCTTCCAGGTCGTAGCGGCGGCGGGGAAGCGACGCAGCTGCTGCGGCGGCTCATCAACAGCAAGCACCTCGGCATGACGGTGTCGCCTCTGCGGGCGGCCACGTCGCCGCACAGCGCGCCCGCGCCGCCCAATGGCGCCGTCTCGCCGGTCAGTGCACAGCTTCCAGGTCGTAGCGGCGGCGGGGAAGCGACGCAGCTGCTGCGGCGGCTCATCAACAGCAAGCACCTCGGCATGACGGTGTCGCCTCTGCGGGCGGCCACGTCGCCGCACAGCGCGCCCGCGCCGCCCAATGGCGCCGTCTCGCCGGTCAGTGCACAGCTTCCAGGTCGTAGCGGCGGCGGGGAAGCGACGCAGCTGCTGCGGCGGCTCATCAACAGCAAGCACCTCGGCATGACGGTGTCGCCTCTGCGGGCGGCCACGTCGCCGCACAGCGCGCCCGCGCCGCCCAATGGCGCCGTCTCGCCGGTCAGTGCACAGCTTCCAGGTCGTAGCGGCGGCGGGGAAGCGACGCAGCTGCTGCGGCGGCTCATCAACAGCAAGCACCTCGGCATGACGGTGTCGCCTCTGCGGGCGGCCACGTCGCCGCACAGCGCGCCCGCGCCGCCCAATGGCGCCGTCTCGCCGGTCAGTGCACAGCTTCCAGGTCGTAGCGGCGGCGGGGAAGCGACAGCTGCTGCGGCGGCTCATCAACAGCAAGCACCTCGGCATGACGGTGTCGCCTCTGCGGGCGGCCACGTCGCCGCACAGCGCGCCCGCGCCGCCCAATGGCGCCGTCTCGCCGGTCAGTGCACAGCTTCCAGGTCGTAGCGGCGGCGGGGAAGCGACGCAGCTGCTGCGGCGGCTCATCAACAGCAAGCACCTCGGCATGACGGTGTCGCCTCTGCGGGCGGCCACGTCGCCGCACAGCGCGCCCGCGCCGCCCAATGGCGCCGTCTCGCCGGTCAGTGCACAGCTTCCAGGTCGTAGCGGCGGCGGGGAAGCGACGCAGCTGCTGCGGCGGCTCATCAACAGCAAGCACCTCGGCATGACGGTGTCGCCTCTGCGGGCGGCCACGTCGCCGCACAGCGCGCCCGCGCCGCCCAATGGCGCCGTCTCGCCGGTCAGTGCACAGCTTCCAGGTCGTAGCGGCGGCGGGGAAGCGACGCAGCTGCTGCGGCGGCTCATCAACAGCAAGCACCTCGGCATGACGGTGTCGCCTCTGCGGGCGGCCACGTCGCCGCACAGCGCGCCCGCGCCGCCCAATGGCGCCGTCTCGCCGGTCAGTGCACAGCTTCCAGGTCGTAGCGGCGGCGGGGAAGCGACGCAGCTGCTGCGGCGGCTCATCAACAGCAAGCACCTCGGCATGACGGTGTCGCCTCTGCGGGCGGCCACGTCGCCGCACAGCGCGCCCGCGCCGCCCAATGGCGCCGTCTCGCCGGTCAGTGCACAGCTTCCAGGTCGTAGCGGCGGCGGGGAAGCGACGCAGCTGCTGCGGCGGCTCATCAACAGCAAGCACCTCGGCATGACGGTGTCGCCTCTGCGGGCGGCCACGTCGCCGCACAGCGCGCCCGCGCCGCCCAATGGCGCCGTCTCGCCGGTCAGTGCACAGCTTCCAGGTCGTAGCGGCGGCGGGGAAGCGACGCAGCTGCTGCGGCGGCTCATCAACAGCAAGCACCTCGGCATGACGGTGTCGCCTCTGCGGGCGGCCACGTCGCCGCACAGCGCGCCCGCGCCGCCCAATGGCGCCGTCTCGCCGGTCAGTGCACAGCTTCCAGGTCGTAGCGGCGGCGGGGAAGCGACGCAGCTGCTGCGGCGGCTCATCAACAGCAAGCACCTCGGCATGACGGTGTCGCCTCTGCGGGCGGCCACGTCGCCGCACAGCGCGCCCGCGCCGCCCAATGGCGCCGTCTCGCCGGTCAGTGCACAGCTTCCAGGTCGTAGCGGCGGCGGGGAAGCGACGCAGCTGCTGCGGCGGCTCATCAACAGCAAGCACCTCGGCATGACGGTGTCGCCTCTGCGGGCGGCCACGTCGCCGCACAGCGCGCCCGCGCCGCCCAATGGCGCCGTCTCGCCGGTCAGTGCACAGCTTCCAGGTCGTAGCGGCGGCGGGGAAGCGACGCAGCTGCTGCGGCGGCTCATCAACAGCAAGCACCTCGGCATGACGGTGTCGCCTCTGCGGGCGGCCACGTCGCCGCACAGCGCGCCCGCGCCGCCCAATGGCGCCGTCTCGCCGGTCAGTGCACAGCTTCCAGGTCGTAGCGGCGGCGGGGAAGCGACGCAGCTGCTGCGGCGGCTCATCAACAGCAAGCACCTCGGCATGACGGTGTCGCCTCTGCGGGCGGCCACGTCGCCGCACAGCGCGCCCGCGCCGCCCAATGGCGCCGTCTCGCCGGTCAGTGCACAGCTTCCAGGTCGTAGCGGCGGCGGGGAAGCGACGCAGCTGCTGCGGCGGCTCATCAACAGCAAGCACCTCGGCATGACGGTGTCGCCTCTGCGGGCGGCCACGTCGCCGCACAGCGCGCCCGCGCCGCCCAATGGCGCCGTCTCGCCGGTCAGTGCACAGCTTCCAGGTCGTAGCGGCGGCGGGGAAGCGACGCAGCTGCTGCGGCGGCTCATCAACAGCAAGCACCTCGGCATGACGGTGTCGCCTCTGCGGGCGGCCACGTCGCCGCACAGCGCGCCCGCGCCGCCCAATGGCGCCGTCTCGCCGGTCAGTGCACAGCTTCCAGGTCGTAGCGGCGGCGGGGAAGCGACGCAGCTGCTGCGGCGGCTCATCAACAGCAAGCACCTCGGCATGACGGTGTCGCCTCTGCGGGCGGCCACGTCGCCGCACAGCGCGCCCGCGTCGTCTGAAGCTCATGAATTAACTTCTTTTTTGGATGAATGGATCCATGCATTCTTAGTGTTCCGTACCCAAAGGGTAAAAAACGGGACACTATTAATATATATTTTTAATAACCTCTATGTATTTTTCGTTTACTCCTTGGTCTTCCAAGCTTTCCCAAATGCTTGCGCGTGTCACCGTGTCAAAGGCTTTCTGGTAGTCGATAAATGCGAGATATAGGGGTCTCTACTGCTCTTGGTATTTCTCTATGATTAGCTCTAGGGTGTGTATGTGGTCAATTGTAGAGAACCCCCTCCTGAATCCTGCCTGCTCTACGGGCTGTCTAGCTTCTATTATAGGACTGATTCTAGAGTTAATGATCGCGGAAAACAGCTTGTATAGAGTCGGTAACAGACTGATCGGTCTATAGTTGCCTATATCTCTTGGGTCGCCTTTTTTGTATATTAAAATAACTAGCAGATACCCGCGGCTTCGCCCGCGTAAATTTTAGTTTTCCCTATTCTCACGGGAACCATCGGTTTTTCCGGAATAAAAAGTACCTAACTTTTGTGTTAATTTAGAGCGAAATCTATCTCCATTTTAACTTTCAGCCAAAAGTTTTCAATAGTTGCAGCGTGAATGAGTATTTCTCCCGCTGGAATAGTGAAAAACAAATATTCAGAAATAACCATTGATTTTCCCGGGATAAAAAATAGCCTTCTCTATTCTAATTTTCAGCCAAATCAGTTCACCAATTACAGCGTGAAGGAATATTTTTCCCTCGTGGATATCTGTTTTTCACTGTTCCCGAAGGAACCATAGATTTTTCCGGGATAAAAAGTGGCCTTAGTATTAATCCAGGATATAATCTATCTCTATTCCAAATCAGTTCAGTAATTACGGCATGAAGGCATATTATCTATCACTATTATTATGGAAACCATGAAATTTTCCGGGATGAAAAGTATCCTATGTATTAATCCAGGATAAAATCTATCTCCTTTCCGAATTTCAGTCATATCAGTTCAGTAAGTGCAGCGTAAAGTAGTATTTTTCGCGCGTGAATATCAATTTTTCAGTTTTCCCGCAAAAAACATGTTTTTTCCGGGATAAAAAGTAGCTTTTTCATTAACCCAGGATATTATCTATCTCCATTCCAAATTTCAGCCAAATCCGTCTTGTACTTGCTGCATGAAGATTTTTTTCTGCGTGAATTCGGTTTTTAACTAATCCCACGGGAACCATGGATTTTCCCGGGATGAAAAGTAGCTTATGTATTAACCCAAGATGCAATTTATCTCCATTCCAAATTTGAGCCAAATCTGCGGCGTGAAGGAGTATTGAAGCTTGGTAAAATACGAACTTTGGAGCCCCGTTTCACCCCTTTAGGGGGGGAATTTTGAAATATCCTTTCTTAGTGCACCCCTAGACCTCATAAGGAACCTGTGTGCCAAATTTGAAGTCTCTAGACCCAGCGGTTTGGGCTGTGCGTTGATATGTCAGTCAGTCAGTCAGTGTCTTCTTTTATATATTTAGATGTTAGATTCGGACCATTGAGTTGGAGTTTCAGATTTTACTAGTATCATGTTAAACAGCTCAGCTAAGGGTACAGCCAATATTGTGTATGCTGCCTTTAATGCCTCATTTGTAATGTTGTCGGAACCAGGTGATTTTTCTGTTTTTAGCCTCTTAATTGCTTCTATGATCTCTATTTCGTCAATTATTTTAATATTCTCATTGGTGCTCTGTTTGGTATAGTATGTTTTTCCAGTCTTGTCGCTATATAGTTTTTTATAAAAAAGGGTTGCTTTATTGATGAAAAAACGGGACACTATTAACAAAATTAAAAAACAAATAAAAAAAGGGACAATTTAAGGGGGGCCCATACATTGGAACTTTAGTGCGCGAGCCCGACTTGACCATTTATGATGACTGCATCTTTATAAACATCTACTCAAATAGCAACAAAATCATAATATAAAGTAGATATTTTTTTTAAGTCAGGCAGGACATACATCGAAATCTAGCCCTAAAATAAAAGATGGCTTGTGCGGGAATAGAACCGACGGGCCACGACCCCTGACGCAAAGGCTAAACCACAAAGGCAAAGGACAACCACCGTTGCACCATTCTCTATGTAAATCAGTACAGTTATTTGAGAAGTGATATCATTATGACTTTCCTTCCGTAAGGATAAATGATAAGGAAATTTGCAACAGTATAAACTATAAAGAGTATTTTTATCTTCCTGTTCCATTCAAATGTACATGTATCTGAATAGATAAGAGTTTAATCAAGGATTCGCAGTTAATTATATTACTGTTCAATGTTTACCTGTCCTTTGGTTCTTATTGACAAGTCTTAGATTGGGATTTTTTTTGCTTAATATACTGTAGACATAAGACATTAAACATTGTAAATTAATATTGCAGGCGAAGTATGCAAAACATGACAAAGAATTGGGGATGAGCGACCGATGCCGTTGGCTCGTTTTAACTGAAGATATTGATTTAAACCAAAAATGCGTTGCTCACTGGTATCTTTCAATGGAGCTACTCCATAATGTAGTATCTTTCAATGGACTCTCTCATTATTCATCGACAAATCCCAGATTAAAGTCTTTACTCCTTTCAAATAAACTATATTTGTAATGAGTGTTTTGTTTAATATTATTTCAGAACGGCGAGTGGTCGAGCCCGGGGCGCGGCGCGGGCGCGGGCGGCGCGGGCACGGCGCGCAGGAAGCAGAGCTGCCCCGCGCGCGCGCAGCTCGTGCACGACGCGCCCGGCGCGTGGCCTGCGACCCACGACAGCGTGAGTATCAGCGCGTCCACCATCTGCAGCCATATGGCTCATCATATGGCTGTGTTGTAGCCATATGGCTCACCTCTTCGATTTTTAAGATTGCTAACTTTTGTGAGTTTTTCCGTGCACTCTGCCGTTGTCATTATTAGATAGTAAACAAAACACACATAAAATAACATAATATACATATTATATCTTTGGTTGACGTCTCTATTGCTAAACCTTGTAAAACTGGATGTTTTTATTTTGATTGACCTCGAAAGTAGTTAATTTGTATTTGTTTGTTGTTTCTTTCTTGTATAGATATTTCAGTCCACGAAGATGCGCCCCACTCTGTCAAAATCAATAATGTTTCATTCGATTCGTATAGAGTTTTACAAAGTGGGGCGCGTCATCGTAGATTGAATATTTATATAATATGTTGCGTGTTCGCTTGCAGGCCGAGATGTCGGAGGGCGCGGGCGCGGGCGCGGGCGCGGGCGCGGGCGCGGGCGGCGCGGCGGGCGCGCGCGGCGTGCAGCGCGTGGAGCTGGCGTGCAGCAACTGCGGCACGCACACCACGACGATCTGGCGGCGCGACGCGCGCGGCGAGATGGTGTGCAACGCGTGCGGGCTGTACTACAAGCTGCACGGCGTGCCGCGCCCCACCGCCATGCGCCGCGACACCATCCACACGCGCCGCCGCCGCCCGCGACACGACGCCAAGCACGCGCGCAACAGTCAGTATCCGTACCGCTTACCGCCATCCTGCAGATGTGCGGCGTGCAGCGCGTGGAGCTGGCGTGCAGCAACTGCGGCACGCACACCACGACGATCTGGCGGCGCGACGCGCGCGGCGAGATGGTGTGCAACGCGTGCGGGCTGTACTACAAGCTGCACGGCGTGCCGCGCCCCACCGCCATGCGCCGCGACACCATCCACACGCGCCGCCGCCGCCCGCGACACGACGCCAAGCACGCGCGCAACAGTCAGTATCCGTACCGCTTACCGCCTTCCTGCAGATGTGCGGCGTGCAGCGCGTGGAGCTGGCGTGCAGCAACTGCGGCACGCACACCACGACGATCTGGCGGCGCGACGCGCGCGGCGAGATGGTGTGCAACGCGTGCGGGCTGTACTACAAGCTGCACGGCGTGCCGCGCCCCACCGCCATGCGCCGCGACACCATCCACACGCGCCGCCGCCGCCCGCGACACGACGCCAAGCACGCGCGCAACAGTCAGTATATATACCTACCGCCATTATGTTTGGCTGTGTATACTGAAGATGTGAGGACGTAAGGGAAAATCAGGAATAGAATCACTTTCGCGGTCTTCAATAGTCGACCATAGTTGGCGTCACCAGCTCAATCCCAAGAGGCGATCTCCTGTATAAAGGGAAATTCTATTGGTCCTACTGCCTTCATCTGCCCATCGACTGTTTATACAATCCGTTCTAAAATACAATGATTCAAATTATTTATTTCATATAGGCCTCACTTACAGGTACTTATGAATAGTCGGTAAAAATTATCATCGATTATTATAGTGATCAGACAAGTGGACAAGGAAAGCTTGTGACAGAAAGATCTGAAGGAAATTGGAGGAGGCCTTTGCCTTAAGTGGGCAAACAGACTAGGTTGTCGAGGCAGTAAAACTTTAATGTAATATATATTTTAAATTTATACTGATCTAAATTATTCTTTTGTTACTTTTTAAATTGTAAGTCGTGTGTTAATATGTTTACCAAGTCTGAATAAAGGCTCTTTTTATTTATTTTATTTATTATAGTGATAACTATTACACGACAATATTAGCCGAGATATCGTTAATTTTATCACTATTTCACAAAATATTTAAACAAAATAGGAATATTTTCATTGAAGGAATCTTATACTTCTCGTTTCAGAATCCCGTCGAGGCGGCAGCGGAGGCAACACGGAAGGCAGCGGCGGCGCTGCTGCTCCGCCAGCGGTGGTAGAGCCCGAGCCGAGCGCGCGCGGTGCGGGCAGTGCGGGCGGCGCGGGCGGCGCGCGCGGCGAGGGCGCGGAGGAGGCGGTGCTGGCGGCGCTGCGCAGACAGCTGCAGCCGCAGCTGCTGGCGGCGCTGCACGCGCACGCGCCGCGCCCGCACTCGCACACGCATCGCACGCAGGTGCGTAACACTCACTACATGACACTACTACACGACGGCGCGGAGGAGGCGGTGCTGGCGGCGCTGCGCAGACAGCTGCAGCCGCAGCTGCTGGCGGCGCTGCACGCGCACGCGCCGCGCCCGCACTCGCACACGCATCGCACGCAGGTGCGTAACACTCACTACATGACACTACTACACGACGGCGCGGAGGAGGCGGTGCTGGCGGCGCTGCGCAGACAGCTGCAGCCGCAGCTGCTGGCGGCGCTGCACGCGCACGCGCCGCGCCCGCACTCGCACACGCATCGCACGCAGGTGCGTAACACTCACTACATGACACTACTACACGACGGCGCGGAGGAGGCGGTGCTGGCGGCGCTGCGCAGACAGCTGCAGCCGCAGCTGCTGGCGGCGCTGCACGCGCACGCGCCGCGCCCGCACTCGCACACGCATCGCACGCAGGTGCGTAACACTCACTACATGACACTACTACACGACGGCGCGGAGGAGGCGGTGCTGGCGGCGCTGCGCAGACAGCTGCAGCCGCAGCTGCTGGCGGCGCTGCACGCGCACGCGCCGCGCCCGCACTCGCACACGCATCGCACGCAGGTGCGTAACACTCACTACATGACACTACTACACGACGGCGCGGAGGAGGCGGTGCTGGCGGCGCTGCGCAGACAGCTGCAGCCGCAGCTGCTGGCGGCGCTGCACGCGCACGCGCCGCGCCCGCACTCGCACACGCATCGCACGCAGGTGCGTAACACTCACTACATGACACTACTACACGACGGCGCGGAGGAGGCGGTGCTGGCGGCGCTGCGCAGACAGCTGCAGCCGCAGCTGCTGGCGGCGCTGCACGCGCACGCGCCGCGCCCGCACTCGCACACGCATCGCACGCAGGTGCGTAACACTCACTACATGACACTACTACACGACGGCGCGGAGGAGGCGGTGCTGGCGGCGCTGCGCAGACAGCTGCAGCCGCAGCTGCTGGCGGCGCTGCACGCGAGCGCGCCGCGCCCGCACTCGCACACGCATCGCACGCAGGTGCGTAACACTCACTACATGACACTACTACACGACGGCGCGGAGGAGGCGGTGCTGGCGGCGCTGCGCAGACAGCTGCAGCCGCAGCTGCTGGCGGCGCTGCACGCGCACGCGCCGCGCCCGCACTCGCACACGCATCGCACGCAGGTGCGTAACACTCACTACATGACACTACTACACGACGGCGCGGAGGAGGCGGTGCTGGCGGCGCTGCGCAGACAGCTGCAGCCGCAGCTGCTGGCGGCGCTGCACGCGCACGCGCCGCGCCCGCACTCGCACACGCATCGCACGCAGGTGCGTAACACTCACTACATGACACTACTACACGACGGCGCGGAGGAGGCGGTGCTGGCGGCGCTGCGCAGACAGCTGCAGCCGCAGCTGCTGGCGGCGCTGCACGCGCACGCGCCGCGCCCGCACTTGCACACGCATCGCACGCAGGTGCGTAACACTCACTACATGACACTACTACACGACGGCGCGGAGGAGGCGGTGCTGGCGGCGCTGCGCAGACAGCTGCAGCCGCAGCTGCTGGCGGCGCTGCACGCGCACGCGCCGCGCCCGCACTCGCACACGCATCGCACGCAGGTGCGTAACACTCACTACATGACACTACTACACGACGGCGCGGAGGAGGCGGTGCTGGCGGCGCTGCGCAGACAGCTGCAGCCGCAGCTGCTGGCGGCGCTGCACGCGCACGCGCCGCGCCCGCACTCGCACACGCATCGCACGCAGGTGCGTAACACTCACTACATGAACTTTATATCAATTGTATAAGATACAGACTCAATAGGGGCCAAAAAGGCCGTGCGTCCGGGGTATAAAGTTTATTATTTTATGTAATAAAAATCGCTTCTATTCCATTCCGCCGCAACATAATGTTTTTTAAGTCACATTAAAATCTTACTTTCCTCTGCGAATGTTTCGCTCACGCACTAAAGAGCAAGTTTTGAAAAGTGCAAGTACCGAGTTTCTTGCCAGTTCTGCTCGGTGCAAACCTGCTTTCCGAACCTGGCGGTAGAGTTTTGACTCATAAGAGCCTATTATCTAGGCCTATGTGAAAATAAATATTTTCATTTTCATAACCTTCCCTAAACGTTGACTGATGTCGAGTATTATTGCTTCCAGGTCGGTAGAAGCATGCCCGAATACGACGAGGCGCCGCTGAACCTGGTAGCGAGTCACGTCGCCGCCGAGGAGATGCACTGAGCCCTGTGATACCCCCTCCCCCCACCCCCCGCAAGTATAGCTCCCACACACCCACTCAGCAACACCGTGTACAATAACGGCCAGTGACATATACCATAGACGACTTTGTCGATGTCTATAACGTGAATTTTGCACTGATTGTATTTTCAAGACGAAGGGTTTCGGCACCAATTTTTTTTTTTTGAATGGAAGCAGTTGTTATTTTGCTGAAATCCATAAATAGCAAGACAGATTAAATTATTTCGCTATAATCCACTACTTGATAAAAATCTATATGGTCCAATATGTAGGAAAACCGCCCACATGAAAGATCACACTTAATTCTTCCAAGAATTTCTTCGACACACGTTCGGTCTTGATATCGGGACTTTACAGTGCGAAATCGTCAACATCTCATCTATTCATTTTGTAGTAAACAAAAATAAAAATAACCTACCAGCCTATGTTTTGTGTCAAACGCAAATCAAACTCAATCCTCGTTCGCTATGAAGTAAAAAAAATTTAACGATTATGATAAATTGGTGATCTTCTTTGGTGATCAAACATCCTAAGTCAGAAAATCAAAAATAAATTCTGTCCTTTTTCCGCAACTGTTATCAAGGATGGAATTACTTTTAGACCTATCAACTCATCATCAATATCGAACAAATGCATTTTTTTTAAATGGGCATTCATAAAGGTGTCGGTCTAAAAGTCTGCTTATTTCACTGCAATTATAAAATTCATCAATAATTGTTAAATGTTTCCGTAAAAACGCTGTTCCATTTCCTAACAAGCATTGGATTTTTATGAACTATATAATTTACTTTGTCAAAATGATCAGTGCATAATTCACGTCATAGAAAAAGAAGAGATCTTGAAAAATTATGATTTTATATTATAATGAATATTAGTTTTAATGTATCTAAGAGAAAATGAGTATATTTTATCAAGTTCATCTGTTTGTTCTTCCGTCTGGACTTTCAAGGCGGTGACAACGTAATTTAAGGCCAGTGTCAAAAGACTACACAGAGTCGCGCCGGAAATATGCATTACTCGCGCGATTTCTACTGTTTACGTGTTATACCAAGATATTATGTGTAATTCGAACTGAATTTAAACTATTTGTATTCAAGGAAATAGTTGAGAAATTTTAGGTACCATATTCAATTATAAATATATTTTTCTACTTCAGTGTATATTAAGATGAAATAGAGATGCGTGCAATGGAAATAATTTAATAATGCAGACAGGCAGAATTAAAGGAGAGTAATGTTGAGAGCTATAGACAAATGGTAAATCCGCTCTTTGGCTAATCATGATTAATGGTTTCGATTCCAAATCAGTTGCGATTGACGATCTCCGAAATGAATAAAGACGTGATTATGTTAGGATTATTCATTAATCATAACAATCATTGGTCACATGTTATTGTTTTTTGATGAATTTCGGCACACTGAATTTTTTTAGATGTAATATAAAATTCATTGAAAATAAATTCCTACCACATAGAATATCAATGAAATTTCTATAATACTCATAAAATATCCAATGTCATTATTAAATTAAGTCTCTTGCACTTATAATATTTTAACCAAAACACAGTAAAACAGCAGGCAAATAGTTTAAATTTATGTTCCTTTAATAAAATTGAGTCTCAAAACACAGATCTGATTTAAATTAAAAATATGTTATATTATTATATAGTATTGCGATGGATATAATTATTATTAAAAGTTGTAGTAATATTTTTAATATGCAGAACAACATCCATACATATAAAGACTCATTGGGATTCATATTTCGCATTTCGTTCACTTGATTGTATTGTTTTTATAATATAATCTTAAAATAATTAACCTCAATATACACAAGAAAATGCGGCGTTAACTAATTGGAATAAAATTCAACCAAAATGTTTTGTATCGTAGTTTAAGATTAAGAGAATTTTCTATAGAGTAATTGATGAAATTTACCAACCAAGCATGTATTAAACCACGAAATAAGGTAACAGTGTGTGAACGTGAAGCGAAAATTATTTGAATCCCATATATTGATCGGAAATAGCAATGATACTAAAGTTGGCTCGGCCGATACTTGTTTAGTGCCTATAGGATATAGCCAGTATAGAAATGGTGATATATTTTCAAAGGGGTTCTTGATAAAGGCTGAAAGTTTGTGATTTATTCTTATACATATTTCTATAATCACCAGTCAGCTAGGCAACTGTGTAAAAAAGCGTATTCGTCGGTATCGTAATCGTAAAAAAGTCCGCCCCCTGATTGGCTTAAAAAATGAAAAAGTGAAGTGGCCAATCAGCTGGCAGAATTTGTTGACAATTACGAAGTATACGTTTTTTACGACTGCCAAGCAGATATCTGATTGTGTATAAAAAAATATTCATCGTAATCGTGATTAAAATTGTAAGCTTTTACGATTCCATTTTTTTACATAATAATAAATCAACCTTCGGCATTTATCAATCACTTCGTCAGGCTGCCATTCCATCAAGGATCTGCAAGGATGCAGAGCGAAGGATGTGTGTGAAACACACTTATAGAATCTCTTGATTCGCATCCTTCCAAATATATGGTGGAATGTCTTGGACCAAAAGGTGTAAAAGTACCAATGTTTAATCAGATTCGAATATTTTCCTTACAATGTGATATATGAGCGATTTAAATGTGAACGTGTTAAGTGGCTTTCGAGTGCTCTTGGTTCAGATAATTTTGTTGTAAATTACTATGAACGTATGTAGAATGATTTGGGAGTAACAAATAGATCGAGAGGTTGATGTTACAAAAAAAAAACAAATATAGGTTTAAAACAATGAATTAGTATTTTTCGTCTACGATAACTGCAGGCTGGCTTACCTGCCACTTGACCAATGGGAGCATATTATTTTCTCCGCCCTTTTCCCACATTACGTAAGGTCGGCAGCACGTCTTCTTCTTTCATTCACTCCTATAAGCTGTCAACGTGCAATCCACATCTTTCACGCGCATTATATGGGACAGACACTAAACTTCGGCACTAACACTTACAATCTTATGCAATCTCGTTGCTTCCGAAATAATCGTGTTGGCTGCAATTTCAAAAACTCATAAAACTAAAAAAATTTAGTAGCAAAGACACTACCCACACGAAAAACCACACACAATTTTCCAACACTTTCTTCGACGTACGTTCGAAATCGTAGAGACTACGATTTCGTAGAGACGCGCCAGTGGCGCCCAAGTATTTGGTTTCGTGATCAGAAGAACATCGACAGACGACAATTTTATAATTATTATTGGTCAAGTGGCAATAATTGGTTTGACAAGTCCATAATCCATAATAAGAAAAAATCCATTATAAGGTCTGCACTTCTCAATTTGTAGACTGGATTTAGAAAAGTCATTAATTCAACTAAACTAGTATCTCGATCTGTAATATTTGTGGAACTCATTATTGATATTTCGTACCTTGCCTTTTAATGCTCTCTTGATTCATGAAATTATTGTTACGGTTACCTATTGCAGGAAGCAAGTATTCTTTTAGGGTTAGGTTAGTTTTAAGGTATTGTAAATTTTCTTTTATTATTTACTAAGTTGTAACGATGATTTCGTAAATTTATAGTTATTTATTTCCCATTTCGGTCAGTATTTAAATGTAAGTATTTTTTTGTAATTGTCTCGATTATACGTTTGTAACGTTAATTATAATAATTAAATAAGGGTATATAATATGATGTATAATTATGGTCTGTTTGAAGCAATAATGATTAAACTTGAGTCTCCTTATACAAAAGTGCAAGTGAATTCGCAGTAGACGTTATTTTGTATATCTTAAGGAACTAGGTAGGACAGGGCGATGAAACTAGATGAGCAATAATTTCTTAATTTTCCCATGACATTTATAAAATATAATAACTGTAATGTGTATTCGTACGTAGCATCGCACTTTTTAAATGATGCCTTTATACTTAATGATAATATATTTTTCGGTATTAGTTGTGTATTTAGAGTTTAGTTTCATAAAAAAAAATGTGTAAGGAACCAATATTGAATTCCACTGCGTTGAATGTGGGCATTCGATCGAGCGCGCGTAACCAAATCGTCGTGGCATTATCTTATTTTTATACTAAAAACACCTCATTTTGGTCAGTGTTATGTAAATAATGTTGTTTATGAAAGCGGAAAAGCATTTACAATACTCGTGAATATGTAAACTCGGGGCTGTTTTTTTTTTTGCCAATCGTCTTTTATTATTTCTTTCGACCGTCCTTTACTTAACGTCTCTACTTAATTTAGTATTAATTTATTTATTGTATGAATATGAACCCCGCACGGGCCAGTAAAACAACAGTCTATGAGACATTGTGATATCTTTAGATAGACCTTGCTTTTATATTTCTCGAACGTTCCAAAGCGTACGAGTGAATAATAATCTACCTTACGTAATTTCTGTTGCAGCTCATATTTTTAAATATAATACACACTTTCGTGTTTAAATACGCGATCATAATTTATTATTGTATTCGTAAAGCTTTAAAAATTGAGATTATTTATCCTTTATCGAATTATTGGGATCATTTATAGTTATGGATGCTATAATGTTTCGTGTCACTTATTCTCTCATGTACTCGCGTAAAACGGCAATTTACCTTGACAATAAAATTAGACCAATAAGCAGCTACAATACCGTAAATAATACTTAAATAAATTAACAATAGTCTCAAACATTTGCTCTCTATAGTGATATTTTTAGCTCTCTTATTACAAATTCGAATTGTTTACAAATTCCATCGTCTTTACGTGTTTAAAAATATTTCTGATTTATTCCTAGCGGTAAATTTGATTAGGAAACGTCCTTAAAGAATTGATCAGTGAATAATTTATCATAAGTATCGGAATAGTAATTATTTGGAGAAGTCGAGTAGACTACATTTCACGAGAGTTATGCGGAATAGCGTAGGACCAAACGGGGCTGGCATTTTGTTGATAGAGTATTTTCCTCATATGTATGACATATTATACAGTAAAGGCATTCTACACGATTGGTCACACAAATAGAGGTCACCTTGATTGGGTCATTACTGGTGTCGTTATTACACGATTTTACAGTTGTCTCAACTTACAAATACTTCTGATAATAAAAGCTAATCAATACGTTTCTAAATATGACACTTAGTATTTATTTACTAACGCGACCATTAACGGGGTCAGTTGCCTCCGTTAGTATTTCTTGCAATTTCTCCGCAAGCAATTCCCAGACATGTCTTTTTTGGTTCCGATTCTTATAAAGGCCCGAGCCAATGTTCCATAGAGTGGCCAAAGTGTACAGTTCCAATAATTCACTTAGAGCTTCTCTTTCTCTGCGAACCGTCGTCATTTTTATTGCCACAACTACTTACGCCCAAAGTGGACCAACAAGTGTCCACACGGTTATATTTCGACTCAATGCCCTCTATTTGACCTTAGTAGTCAGGTATGCGTAACTTGACCATACGTCCCGCTTTGGGCGGGATTGACCTGCTTTCGGGCTGTCTATCCCGCTCTCCCCAGCGAGAGCAAAAATGTCCCGCTTTACCAGACTTGATCCTTTATAAACTTACTTGTCTTAATTTAAGGAAGATGTAAGACTGTCCTCATATTTGAATAAATATTTAAGTCCGTCCCTTCTTTTTATATTCAATAAACTTATCTATTGTGTAGTTATTTAGGGATACTTTTGTCGAGATTAATATCAATAATTATTAATATTATTTGGTAATAGATTAAAATTATATATTTATTTAGGAATCCTTTGTCGAAATTAATTATTATTCTTAATTATACATTTAATCTTAAATACTCAAGATTCCGAGAGCGTCTTTGCCACCATAAAAATGGTCACGTGTATGCTCACAACAAAGTTGGTTGGATGGTCATTGGTCAGCTGCTTGGACTCTACCAAGGTGCCCTCTGTTGGTAGTTAGAAACAATCGTGTATTCATAGAATGCCTTTAAGACGCTATGAACTGTGATGGCACTATCCGTACTCGTGGAAATGGAGTTACTGTGTATAGTTACGGCCTCCTCTAACATTGCTGCACTCAGTAATGATACAGTATTATTTTTATTCATACATTATTAATCTGTACATTATTCTCTTCATAGTATTATTATGTTTCTAGTTGTCTAGTTGAAATTCAACTTCCGTTAAGAATTGGTTGAATCTTCAAAAATAAATATAACCTCATAGCAATATACCTATACTATTTTTGTAAACCTGATTTAAGTAATATTTTTTTATAGATTGTATTCGAACGATACATTCAAAATCCTAAACAAATATGATGCAGCTGCGTTTTATAATACAATTTGGTTATTTATTGTGTAGATGTATTGTCTCAAAATGGCGGACGAGCTTTGTTAGTAGTTAGTAGTTGTGAAAATAGACGCCATGTTTAAATTTCACAACTACCAGAATTTCATAGTGTGCTTATGTGTAAAAATACGTATTCTGCAACTCAGTGCCTATCAAAGAATGATAGCCACTGCCATATTTTTTTATCCATTGCAGGTTTGTTGTGAAATAGAAAAACATTTTCGTAGCAACCCTTCAATGGATAAAGAATATATGCTATGTATGTAGTGGCTATCATTTTTTGATAGGCGCCAACTTACAGAATATGTGTGCAGGTAGCGTGCATAGATGTTTATACCGTTCTCAAGTTTGTGCACACAAAAACACTGTAATAGTGTGCTCAACTATGAGTAAGGCCGACCCGCCACCTTGAGGCTAAACAGCTACCAACGCAACGTAGGTTAATTTTACGGATTACGGTGTTAAGATTACGATGAACAATGTATAATTATTATGAAGTTACTAACAAACCGGTTGTGTCGTGTGTGCTTACGTCTAACAAGCATGTGTTTGTGATTTCGTGTTTACGTTGCGTCTGTCTGTCTGTGTGTGCGTTGTACGCGCGTGTGTGCGCCCAGCGCAGGCAGGGTGGCAATACTTTTTTTTTTATATAATAATAATGATTATATTATAATTTATGCTGAAATATTGGCCACATATGATCAATACATGTAATTCCACATTGTAACATTGCGATAAAAAGACTGACGGTCACTTTAAATTGTCTTCTGTTTTTATTCGTAACATATTATTATCTGTGTGCTGATTCTGAGTTTTTTTACTTATCGAAAGTCGAAGAGTAAACGCGAATTTGTATAGGATTGTTGTAGCGACATCTATTGGCAACATTTGTAAACTGTTCCAATCCCATAAAACCCTCTTGCGATCAAGTAAGTAAATATTATTTAAAACTCGGATTCGCCACACTGCTTCCCTAGTATGAGTTTGAAGATCTTAGATGCCTCGTCGACGGAATTACAGTCAACGCAATATGTCTCTGCACGCGGACAATAAAACGGGAAGCCAGACTGCCTTGTTGCGCTCTCTGTCGCACTTATAAATACCAAGCATCGTTCTGCTCTCCTATTTTGTTGCATCGCGTGCAGCGACATTGCGTTGACTATCTATAAACATTGTTAGAGTATGCCCCAATTAAACCAAGCATTTAAACTCATTCAGTTATAGTACATTGTTACCCTAGGGATGAAAGTAACTTATTTAGTCCCGAGACGGGGTTTGGCGCCCGAGCGTAGCGAGGGCGCCTATAGTTCGAGGGACTAAATAAGTCTTTATCCCGAGGTAAACACTGTGCTTTTCATTACGAATATAAGGAAAGTCAAAATAAAAATAGAAATTAGCTAAAGAATATTGAATAATTGTGTCAATAAAAATGACTGTTAAACAGAAGCCTAAACAAAACTCTACAACTCGAAAAACAAAATGAAGATCGGATTGCCGCCTTTTTTTTTTCTTTGGCCTAGCCGGCGGGCTATGCATTTAGCTTTTTAATAGTCAAGTATTGTCTATGATTGTCTATGAATGTCTATGAATCAGTTGTCTTTACTTTATGAATAAAGTCTATCTTTCTTCTTGTCTATGGATGCACTCGGGTATGTCGTGTTTCATTTGAACTCCAATAAAAATGTGACAACTAGTTTTTTTTAATTATTTGACAGCTGTCAGTTGAAAACGATTCTCCCTAGGGCTGCAAAGTATTACTTTCAACCCGCTTCTCAGGCAACTTCAGACCTACTTTCCGTGTATGAGTGATGAAAAATACTATAATGCAATCCCTTTTTGGCAAATAGCATAGAGAGATAATGTTTAACTACACCATGGTTCGTTGATCGGTGAAATTGGGTAATAAAGTTTTGAGATCCGCAAACTCAGACTAAGGGATTTTCCAGTAAGAACTTCGGTATTATAGATGAAAGTATTTCGATTCGATATTGTGATATAATTATGTTTGTGTGTGTTTCCGAAAAGCAATAACATTGTGATAGCTAATTTTGAGCAATTGTATCCACTAAACTAATGTTTGCATAATGTCAAGTGAATAGTCAATTAAAATAAGTGTACTTACTGGTTATTTAAGATTGGGAAATGTTCAGTAAATGTTGAATTACAGCTGTAATTAAACACGCATGTTACCGATTACGATTTTGTCGATGACAAATTCAATTGTTAAAGAATCTCATTGCATTGATCGAAATAAAAATCGCATTAATTAAAAAAATTGAAACCGTATGTTTAACATACTCAATGATGCTAAAATTTAAACATCTTATCGCAAACATGCAGGTTTGTTTCTATAGATGAAATTATTTTGGTAAGATCTTCCAGAGATTTAATTTGACTCTCAAGTTATTAAACTCAATATGAACTTACGTTATTAATCTGATTTGGGGAGAATGTTTGTTATTAAATGACTTCTCAACAAATTGTATTTGGACAACTCCATGTGAGTGTGTGATTGCTCAACTTCACAATTGGGTAGTTGACTGAAATCAAAATATTGATTTTAATCTAAGTCAGAATTATTAACAATATAATGGTCAAACAAACTGATTAAAATGATCAAATAACATCAAAGTTATAAGCATTTTAACTTTTAAAGTAGGGGTCTTCTGTCCCTTTCTCACAAAACGAAAATTTGTATAGAGCTACAAAAAAATTGTATGAGTTTAACACAGCTGTAATAAGAAATATTAAAATCCTTGTAACTTTTTTATCTGATCGATTTAATTCGTTTTTCAGCAATTTATTTGGGTGCAAATCTACTTTATGAATGAATTCAAAAAATAAATGTTCTGATTTGAGTCAAATTCGTCAGGTTGCACACAAAAAGTTGTGGGCAACCTGACGAAAGTTCGACAATTTGACACTACAATAGTTTGTGATTGACCAATTGCATAAAAAACATTCGTATTCGACAACTTCACAAACGCTTTTGATCGTAAAATATCCAAATATCCCCAAGTGACAGATTAAATAACGCTGGTCACTCGTATGGGGCTGAGATTACGAATTGTTCCATTTTCAATAATTCCATGTAAGTGTAAGATTGACTTAGATCTTCCGACACTTAGCAATATGAAGTTGCCTTTTAATGTGAGATATTAATCACCTTTGATACGTATGTTTTGTAATATGAAAGAATGTCTCTCTAATTTCAGGAAAGCATAATGGCTAGAGCACATTGAGACGTATTGCTTGTATTCATTGACACATAAAATTTCTTCTTTACCAACCATTACCTACCGGTAATCAAAGCCTAAGCGAGCTAATAGTTTAATTTAATTGTGTCAAACTGAATTTACCAAAGGGCCATCTTTAAGATTTAGGGTGTTAACAAGCCAGAGTGAAATTTGAAAACTAAAAGGTACATAGTTAATTGTTACAAATATATCTCTTTATTTAGTTAGATAGCTAACACAGATTCTTGTAGTTAAAGGTAGATTGTAGTGAAGAGTGTATATTATTTTGAGTTAGAAGAACCATACATAATACCTATACAAATATCTTGTTTATTAAAAGGTCATATTCGTGGTACTTGATTTCAGAATCGATTGTAGATGTTCATCAAGAGCATAGATTCTGAAGGTATAGGCGGGCGGGCCGTATTCAAATGGCCTGAGGGCCGGTCGTGGCCCGCGGGCCGTCTCTTTGACATTCTTAATACCTACATTATAATTTTGCGTTGCTTGAATTCTAATAGTTTTTTTTTTGTACCTGCCATAATATTATGGTCCACATAAATATTTGATTAGGTTCAAACATGAGGTATTTTATTTCTCTATGAGTAACTCAAACAATAAGTAATGGTTGTCGTGTATGCGTTTTCACCCTTTTGAACTATCATTCTTAAAGGTTCCACGATTTTTTATTATATTATAGTTAACGCGATGGGTCTAAATGTGCTCTAGTATTAAAGTACTATTTTGTTGATTGTTATCGTCATTATGTATATCGTATAGTCATTTCAACGTAAGTTTCAGCATAAATTATTTATCCGTTAGGTACGCCGGGGGCTTGCGTCGCATCTCTCACGTTTTCATCCAGTGAATTTATTTAAGTTTACATATTAAAATTATAGTGGTTGGTCCAAAATGCTTGCGTAATTTCTTTATTACACGGAATCAACTAAACACTCATGTTAGTGATGTGAAAAACATGGTTACCTATAGGCATAATTAAATTAATAATGTATAAATGTATAAATGCTCAGATATCGCGTATATTCCGATATAATATAATGGGAATTAATTGTTAGGGCATTTCAAATATTAAGTAGGTGCCTATGTAACTCTTTTCATAGTATTCTTTCAGTTTGAATCGTGTCCATTTTAAAGTGGGTACTAAGTATGTGGACTCGAATTTTTTTTCGAGTAAAAGTAAAGAGGTCTTTTTAGTCAAAAAAAGTTTTTCAGACTAAAAAGACTTCTTTACTTTTACTCTCTCCGAAATGTTTAGTAGTTTCCTAATTCCGTAATCAGCGAGGTGATTCTCGTATCGTAAATAAAATTGTACATCGCCCAAACATCGCCGGTAACTATAGCAACGCAATCATCAGCCAATCGGTGTCTTGGCTGCATGACCTATCAGTGCCTACGCGGCGTGACAGTTGACCGATGCAAGCATTAGCCAATCAGTGTCAAGATATAACTTCGTCGATGATTAGATTAGACAATCAGTGTCGAGATATAACTTCGTCGATGCTATGTCAATGTATTTTTACAGCTGTGCGAAGCTTCAAAACAGCCGTGCGACGCAAGCCTGCGGTCCCATTAGTGATCGCGAGATGACGCGCGTTGGGAATACTCATTGTGAATTATTGTTGTATAGATGATAAATAATGTGACTTACGCAGGGATGGATACTTAAATTATTAAATTTTAACTGATATTATATTGGCTATGTAGTGAGTAGAATATTTTTTTACAAATAAAAATATAGCAGCTATAAATGATTGTTGTTTATTTTTTTATTTAATCTCGCACATCCCCAAGCTCACACCATCCGAGCGTTGCATGTATTATGTAGCTGACATAAACCTGTTTAGGGGGCGCCACATTAGCATGGTATGTTTGACAGAGTAAGTGGTTTGAAAAGAAATATAGTAGGTAACTTGTTCGCAACATGTCGAGGGTTTTTGTTTTGCTAGTCATGGACATCCTTGGCAAGAGCAGTCTGGGAGACGTGGAGTGGAGTGGAATTGGTTATAAAAATAGTTAAAGTTATGAAGCTTTCTTTATTTGGTCAGGCTGGACTTGATTACCCTCAAGGAGAGAGTAATTATGAAATCTCAATTGTATGGTAGTAAAGTGAGCGATTTCCCTTCTTTACCCCTGGGTAGGTACTTACTTTACTGGCAGCCCTTTTGCTAAGGTGGATTATGGTCACCATATTCAAAGAGGTCGCTGCGCAAGTACGACTTGTACTCTGCTGATAAAGTATCAAAAACAAAACGAACGCTTTTTTAATACCGCGAGTTTCACTATTATCTTCATTTTTTATCTCTTGATTTTTTGCCGACAAAATTCTGTATACAAAATAACTGGACATAGACAATCGCCTTTGTATTCATATTTTAAACACTAAAATGAATTTTAAGCACTAAGTTTGAAATAGAAAAAAACTAAATTTTAAAAAGTTTTTATTTAAATTATAACAAGCCTTCTACGTAACAGTAACGATGGGTCGCTTGATCGCCTGTCGCGTCCTGGCGCGTTTGTCGCGCGACCGTCGTGCGACAGTCGCGTCGCGGAACAGTTGCTCGCTGTCGGCCGCCTCGATGTCTCGTCGCATCCACTGCAACGCGTGCAAGTTGTAACCAACCATGTCCTGTATACAACAAATATTTTCATCAAAAATTAAATCTAGGTATTTCCTTTTTTTGAGCTGCCAGTGCAAAGTGGTGTACACTGTACTTTGTAGCACTTAAGCGTTAGTAAGCGTTAAGGATCACATAATAATTATCCTATAGTAGTAGTTGAGAGTAGTTGACTACTATATTGATCACTAGCAATATATATGGCCGCACTTGTCGATATAAAATATCAATGGATCATTAGACAATAAAATGAAAAAGTCCGCATGTTTCGATGTTTGTTACCCCTACACACCACAACTACTGAACCGACTTAATCACGAACGTAGCTTATCTGCAGGCAGAACCTAATAAACAAATGAACACAAGCAACACTTTCCCGCAGCTCGTTGAGTCTCATGGCGGCTTTGGCCTGTATCTGTATGAGGTGCTTCAGCAGCTGCTGGTTGGCGACGAGCGGCGCGTGGTGCACCCGCAGCAGGAACAGCGCGAGGCGGCACAGCAGCTCCGCGTGGTCCGCCCGCTCCAGCAGCGCGGGCAGCATCCTCACGATGTCGCAAGCGGCCAAGTAACACTTACCCGCAGCTCGTTGAGTCTCATGGCGGCTTTGGCCTGTATCTGTATGAGGTGCTTCAGCAGCTGCTGGTTGGCGACGAGCGGCGCGTGGTGCACCCGCAGCAGGAACAGCGCGAGGCGGCACAGCAGCTCCGCGTGGTCCGCCCGCTCCAGCAGCGCGGGCAGCATCCTCACGATGTCGCAAGCGGCCAAGTAACACTTACCCGCAGCTCGTTGAGTCTCATGGCGGCTTTGGCCTGTATCTGTATGAGGTGCTTCAGCAGCTGCTGGTTGGCGACGAGCGGCGCGTGGTGCACCCGCAGCAGGAACAGCGCGAGGCGGCACAGCAGCTCCGCGTGGTCCGCCCGCTCCAGCAGCGCGGGCAGCATCCTCACGATGTCGCAAGCGGCCAAGTAACACTTACCCGCAGCTCGTTGAGTCTCATGGCGGCTTTGGCCTGTATCTGTATGAGGTGCTTCAGCAGCTGCTGGTTGGCGACGAGCGGCGCGTGGTGCACCCGCAGCAGGAACAGCGCGAGGCGGCACAGCAGCTCCGCGTGGTCCGCCCGCTCCAGCAGCGCGGGCAGCATCCTCACGATGTCGCAAGCGGCCAAGTAACACTTACCCGCAGCTCGTTGAGTCTCATGGCGGCTTTGGCCTGTATCTGTATGAGGTGCTTCAGCAGCTGCTGGTTGGCGACGAGCGGCGCGTGGTGCACCCGCAGCAGGAACAGCGCGAGGCGGCACAGCAGCTCCGCGTGGTCCGCCCGCTCCAGCAGCGCGGGCAGCATCCTCACGATGTCGCAAGCGGCCAAGTAACACTTACCCGCAGCTCGTTGAGTCTCATGGCGGCTTTGGCCTGTATCTGTATGAGGTGCTTCAGCAGCTGCTGGTTGGCGACGAGCGGCGCGTGGTGCACCCGCAGCAGGAACAGCGCGAGGCGGCACAGCAGCTCCGCGTGGTCCGCCCGCTCCAGCAGCGCGGGCAGCATCCTCACGATGTCGCAAGCGGCCAAGTAACACTTACCCGCAGCTCGTTGAGTCTCATGGCGGCTTTGGCCTGTATCTGTATGAGGTGCTTCAGCAGCTGCTGGTTGGCGACGAGCGGCGCGTGGTGCACCCGCAGCAGGAACAGCGCGAGGCGGCACAGCAGCTCCGCGTGGTCCGCCCGCTCCAGCAGCGCGGGCAGCATCCTCACGATGTCGCAAGCGGCCAAGTAACACTTACCCGCAGCTCGTTGAGTCTCATGGCGGCTTTGGCCTGTATCTGTATGAGGTGCTTCAGCAGCTGCTGGTTGGCGACGAGCGGCGCGTGGTGCACCCGCAGCAGGAACAGCGCGAGGCGGCACAGCAGCTCCGCGTGGTCCGCCCGCTCCAGCAGCGCGGGCAGCATCCTCACGATGTCGCAAGCGGCCAAGTAACACTTACCCGCAGCTCGTTGAGTCTCATGGCGGCTTTGGCCTGTATCTGTATGAGGTGCTTCAGCAGCTGCTGGTTGGCGACGAGCGGCGCGTGGTGCACCCGCAGCAGGAACAGCGCGAGGCGGCACAGCAGCTCCGCGTGGTCCGCCCGCTCCAGCAGCGCGGGCAGCATCCTCACGATGTCGCAAGCGGCCAAGTAACACTTACCCGCAGCTCGTTGAGTCTCATGGCGGCTTTGGCCTGTATCTGTATGAGGTGCTTCAGCAGCTGCTGGTTGGCGACGAGCGGCGCGTGGTGCACCCGCAGCAGGAACAGCGCGAGGCGGCACAGCAGCTCCGCGTGGTCCGCCCGCTCCAGCAGCGCGGGCAGCATCCTCACGATGTCGCAAGCGGCCAAGTAACACTTACCCGCAGCTCGTTGAGTCTCATGGCGGCTTTGGCCTGTATCTGTATGAGGTGCTTCAGCAGCTGCTGGTTGGCGACGAGCGGCGCGTGGTGCACCCGCAGCAGGAACAGCGCGAGGCGGCACAGCAGCTCCGCGTGGTCCGCCCACTCCAGCAGCGCGGGCAGCATCCTCACGATGTCGCAAGCGGCCAAGTAACACTTACCCGCAGCTCGTTGAGTCTCATGGCGGCTTTGGCCTGTATCTGTATGAGGTGCTTCAGCAGCTGCTGGTTGGCGACGAGCGGCGCGTGGTGCACCCGCAGCAGGAACAGCGCGAGGCGGCACAGCAGCTCCGCGTGGTCCGCCCGCTCCAGCAGCGCGGGCAGCATCCTCACGATGTCGCAAGCGGCCAAGTAACACTTACCCGCAGCTCGTTGAGTCTCATGGCGGCTTTGGCCTGTATCTGTATGAGGTGCTTCAGCAGCTGCTGGTTGGCGACGAGCGGCGCGTGGTGCACCCGCAGCAGGAACAGCGCGAGGCGGCACAGCAGCTCCGCGTGGTCCGCCCGCTCCAGCAGCGCGGGCAGCATCCTCACGATGTCGCAAGCGGCCAAGTAACACTTACCCGCAGCTCGTTGAGTCTCATGGCGGCTTTGGCCTGTATCTGTATGAGGTGCTTCAGCAGCTGCTGGTTGGCGACGAGCGGCGCGTGGTGCACCCGCAGCAGGAACAGCGCGAGGCGGCACAGCAGCTCCGCGTGGTCCGCCCGCTCCAGCAGCGCGGGCAGCATCCTCACGATGTCGCAAGCGGCCAAGTAACACTTACCCGCAGCTCGTTGAGTCTCATGGCGGCTTTGGCCTGTATCTGTATGAGGTGCTTCAGCAGCTGCTGGTTGGCGACGAGCGGCGCGTGGTGCACCCGCAGCAGGAACAGCGCGAGGCGGCACAGCAGCTCCGCGTGGTCCGCCCGCTCCAGCAGCGCGGGCAGCATCCTCACGATGTCGCAAGCGGCCAAGTAACACTTACCCGCAGCTCGTTGAGTCTCATGGCGGCTTTGGCCTGTATCTGTATGAGGTGCTTCAGCAGCTGCTGGTTGGCGACGAGCGGCGCGTGGTGCACCCGCAGCAGGAACAGCGCGAGGCGGCACAGCAGCTCCGCGTGGTCCGCCCGCTCCAGCAGCGCGGGCAGCATCCTCACGATGTCGCAAGCGGCCAAGTAACACTTACCCGCAGCTCGTTGAGTCTCATGGCGGCTTTGGCCTGTATCTGTATGAGGTGCTTCAGCAGCTGCTGGTTGGCGACGAGCGGCGCGTGGTGCACCCGCAGCAGGAACAGCGCGAGGCGGCACAGCAGCTCCGCGTGGTCCGCCCGCTCCAGCAGCGCGGGCAGCATCCTCACGATGTCGCAAGCGGCCAAGTAACACTTACCCGCAGCTCGTTGAGTCTCATGGCGGCTTTGGCCTGTATCTGTATGAGGTGCTTCAGCAGCTGCTGGTTGGCGACGAGCGGCGCGTGGTGCACCCGCAGCAGGAACAGCGCGAGGCGGCACAGCAGCTCCGCGTGGTCCGCCCGCTCCAGCAGCGCGGGCAGCATCCTCACGATGTCGCAAGCGGCCAAGTAACACTTACCCGCAGCTCGTTGAGTCTCATGGCGGCTTTGGCCTGTATCTGTATGAGGTGCTTCAGCAGCTGCTGGTTGGCGACGAGCGGCGCGTGGTGCACCCGCAGCAGGAACAGCGCGAGGCGGCACAGCAGCTCCGCGTGGTCCGCCCGCTCCAGCAGCGCGGGCAGCATCCTCACGATGTCGCAAGCGGCCAAGTAACACTTACCCGCAGCTCGTTGAGTCTCATGGCGGCTTTGGCCTGTATCTGTATGAGGTGCTTCAGCAGCTGCTGGTTGGCGACGAGCGGCGCGTGGTGCACTCGCAGCAGGAACAGCGCGAGGCGGCACAGCAGCTCCGCGTGGTCCGCCCGCTCCAGCAGCGCGGGCAGCATCCTCACGATGTCGCAAGCGGCCAAGTAACACTTACCCGCAGCTCGTTGAGTCTCATGGCGGCTTTGGCCTGTATCTGTATGAGGTGCTTCAGCAGCTGCTGGTTGGCGACGAGCGGCGCGTGGTGCACCCGCAGCAGGAACAGCGCGAGGCGGCACAGCAGCTCCGCGTGGTCCGCCCGCTCCAGCAGCGCGGGCAGCATCCTCACGATGTCGCAAGCGGCCAAGTAACACTTACCCGCAGCTCGTTGAGTCTCATGGCGGCTTTGGCCTGTATCTGTATGAGGTGCTTCAGCAGCTGCTGGTTGGCGACGAGCGGCGCGTGGTGCACCCGCAGCAGGAACAGCGCGAGGCGGCACAGCAGCTCCGCGTGGTCCGCCCGCTCCAGCAGCGCGGGCAGCATCCTCACGATGTCGCAAGCGGCCAAGTAACACTTACCCGCAGCTCGTTGAGTCTCATGGCGGCTTTGGCCTGTATCTGTATGAGGTGCTTCAGCAGCTGCTGGTTGGCGACGAGCGGCGCGTGGTGCACTCGCAGCAGGAACAGCGCGAGGCGGCACAGCAGCTCCGCGTGGTCCGCCCGCTCCAGCAGCGCGGGCAGCATCCTCACGATGTCGCAAGCGGCCAAGTAACACTTACCCGCAGCTCGTTGAGTCTCATGGCGGCTTTGGCCTGTATCTGTATGAGGTGCTTCAGCAGCTGCTGGTTGGCGACGAGCGGCGCGTGGTGCACCCGCAGCAGGAACAGCGCGAGGCGGCACAGCAGCTCCGCGTGGTCCGCCCGCTCCAGCAGCGCGGGCAGCATCCTCACGATGTCGCAAGCGGCCAAGTAACACTTACCCGCAGCTCGTTGAGTCTCATGGCGGCTTTGGCCTGTATCTGTATGAGGTGCTTCAGCAGCTGCTGGTTGGCGACGAGCGGCGCGTGGTGCACCCGCAGCAGGAACAGCGCGAGGCGGCACAGCAGCTCCGCGTGGTCCGCCCGCTCCAGCAGCGCGGGCAGCATCCTCACGATGTCGCAAGCGGCGCTGAACGGCAACAGCAACAGGGCTTCTTCGAGTTCACTGAAACATCGTTATTTGTGTCACCAACTGAACAGAATTGTTCACTGATGGAAAAAGTGGTTTAGCAGACTTTAGCAAGAATGAAAGTCGCGGTTATCAGAAGGTATTGAATTATGTATAATTTATATGTGTATATATTTAATGTAACAACCTTAACCTATCTTATTTAAATAATTAAAAACAATAAAACAAGTGTGATAACAAGTAATGTTTTGCGTCGACCAATAGCGTGCGTCCAATGGTGCGCGGTGAGGTCTGCGGGAAGAGAGGTCGCTTGCGCATGATGTGACGTCATGGAGCACGGCGCGCGACGTCTGCGCGCGCGTGGCGAGGTGATATAAATATGCCCCACGTAAATAGCGCGCGGCGGCAGCTCCGAGCGGCAGTCGAAGGCTTTCGGCGCACGGTGTGGACGTGCGGTGTTCTGCACGCGATGATAGTTGCTGAAGTATGTAGTGCCGTAGGTATGGTTATTACTGGCAGCTACAGAGGTATGGGCAATATGAGAAGCAAAACGGTATTGCAAGTAGGTAGGTAGTATTGTGCGAGCATCTGAGGTTTTTGTGGTAAAGCAACGGTTTAGGTGAAAGCGTGAAGCCACAGCTATTAGAAGCTATTTAATATGCAGTAACCAGTTAGTATTGAGTTATACTTGTATGCAAGTTTTTAAATGCTATCTATATTGTGTGTAAAGGGTAAACTCTGCAACTCTGCTGGTACAAACACTTGCGTGTTATATCTATTCAACTGTCAACACACATCACACACGCTCCTAAAACTTCCCGGACTTCTTGAGAACATCTATTACCTGGAGCGGATCTTCTTGACAGTCTCAAAGAGGAAATCCTCGGCAGTGTTGCAGTTGTAGGCAGCCATTAGAAGTGGCGGTTGCACCGGTTGCCCTCGCGCTTCCGACACTTCTCGCTGATACTCCGCGCCGATTGACAGGCATTCCATTATCGAATCTGCCTGTAATGATGCACGGGAGCATTTTAACCTAAATTGGACATAACATGCAGTTGCAAATTGTCGATATAGTCCTGCAGTTTTAATGCATCACATATTACTTAGTGTGACATAATATTATGCCATCTTACTGTTTAAGATAGAAAAATCATAGAAGCATCATCAAGTAATTTACAACACCCAAAGTACTTTAATTTTACCTCACAAAAAAATGTAAAACACTATAGAGTTTAAGTGAGAAATAATTCTTTTACCGCAAAAGAATTTGAAACGTTATACTTGTTATAGTAACGTCAACTACATGACGAATTGCATTTCCGTGCAAAAGTTTTAAGTAACTTTTTGGGTTTACAACATTAAACTTTAAATTCTGATGATCCATTAACATTGGGAGAGTTTTCTGCTTACTTACCGCTTTCTCTGCTCCTATGGTTTTCTTTGTAGGCATGTTGAGACCCGGTAGTCCTGGGACAGGTGCCTAAAAAGAATATAGAAATATTATTAATTGTGTATATTTGTTCAGAAAGCTTAGAAATTGAATACCTAGTTTTTCAGCTCAATAGAGTCAGCCGGCGATGAATTGAGTTGATAGTGAAGTGCAACTTTCCACCTCCCACGGCGCAAACCTCGTGGTTAACGGGAGCCGAATTGCGTAACGTTACGTCGCCACGTATAGAAATGGAACAAAATTCAAAAAATGTATGCGAACTATCGCTATTTTGACACGTCTTGGTGACGCTCAGCTGAGCGTTACTGGACGTCAAATCCCATACATTGTTTTAGTTTTGTTCCATTTCTATTCGCGACGTAACGCTGTTTGTCACTTGGGTCAGGGAGGCGCTATGTACTTGCTTTAGGCGTGTACGTTGAGAACTATTGTTTAATATAATCAGGCAGCGGTAATGGTAGAACTCAATGTCACAGCAAGTCTGAGATATGGTGTAATACTTTGGGGAAATTCGTCTGATGTATAATACGTGCGATTCTCTGTTTTCCATTCGAGGGCTGGATGTGACGGACTTGCGGCGCGCCGTTGTGGTCCGCAGCATCATAACCTACCTACCTACAGTCACATCATCATCATCAACCACGGCAGATGATAGTGATGTCGGTGCACTCACGTGTTGGTCCCCGGTGGCGAGCCCTTCCTCGGCGTCGTCCGCGTCCCCCAGCACGAGCGGCTCGTCGGTGCGCGAGTACAGCCGCACGCCGCAGTCGGTGCCG
Organism: Coenonympha arcania; assembly: GCA_036785405.1. Classification (NCBI taxonomy): domain Eukaryota; kingdom Metazoa; phylum Arthropoda; class Insecta; order Lepidoptera; family Nymphalidae; genus Coenonympha; species Coenonympha arcania. The sequence continues at coordinate 12,588,730 of CM072066.1, read as the reverse complement.
CACGTCGCCACGTGCAGCCCGCCCGCACCCACGCTCAAGCTCACGCATTCGCCCGCATGACCCTGACGATAGATTTCACTATTTATATTCCAAGCAATTAATTCGTTTTTACTTAACTCTTCCAGATCTTCCATGAGGACCCCTAATGCTGGTTCCCAATATTCTATCTATCTTCCATTTTCCCTACTTAAGATATCAATGTGACATAAGTTTCGTGCAAGTTATGTCAAATTTCTATCTCTAGTAAGACAAACCGTGGATAGATAGAATATTGGGAACCGGGATAAGGGTGTGACTGCTCGGGGGGATGGCCCCTTCCAGTAGTGTCAGCGCTGCCTGCAACTACAGGCGGGCACTGGGTGTGACCATTTCTGGCCCGTGGAGTCGCTATCATGACTCCGCGCGGGTAATAAAAAACAAGCCTTTTTGGAGTCAGTTTATTAGCATTTTCTTCAGCAAACGCGATCTTGGGCCGTTCGCCATAATTAATTTCCAATGACGTTACGATTAGACAACCGTGAATGGAAAATAACGGTTTTCTTAAACTAAAAAAATTGGTTGCCTGTAAAGTCGGTTTACTGACGATAGTTGAACGTGACAACGTCTTCTTTGTCGCTCGTTCCGCGCTCTCGCTTACACTTCAAGCCTTACATGGAACGCCTCAGAGCGAGGTAACGCCGCATGAGCGAGGTAACGCCGGTAACGCCGGATGAGTCATGTTTTTTCGTGCGTGCAACCGGCTCTGTCGAATTATAAGACGTTGTCACGTCAAAAAACCTTACAGGTGTTGGTTACGGCACACACCCCTGGTGTGTTGTTATGTTGGTGGTAACGCGAGTTTAATAGCTTTTACCCATTTCAGAAATGCCTAACGCACCTGTATAACTGATAGAAGTTTTCACTTCAAAATATCTATCGTTACTAATCTCGAGTTAGGGTTGTACTTACATTTAGAGTAATAATGTTGTCGTAAGAGTCCGCGTCCCACTGCTTCACCTTGCCGTCTTTGGAGGCGGTGAAGAAGTAGTGCGTGGCGGGCACGAACTGCAGCGACGTCACCGAGTCGTTGTGCGCGAATATCGACTTGTGGCAGTCGCCGAAGTCCATGCCCCAGATCTTGACGTTGCGGTCGGCTGAGCCGGTCGCGATGATGTTCGAGTCGTAGCTGATGTCCAGGGTAAGTACAGGTAGCTTGTGTCCGTACAGGGATAGGTAGAACTGGTGGACAAATGAAATTATATATCAGGACATTATACACATCGCAATCTAGTCCCAAAGTAGTCGATTGAAACCACAATATCCTTCTATAAGTGCATGCACTGTCGAGTTTCTTACCTCAAAAACTATGAAAGTTAGCAGGACAGATTAATTTGTTTTGCTGTAATCCGCTACTTGAAAAGATTCTGTATGGTACAATATGCAGGAACACTGCCCACATGAAACACCACACACAATTTTCCAACACTTTCTTCGACGCACGTTTCGTCCCGAACCGGGACATCCTCAGGAGATGTTGACTTCACAATGCGAAATCGTAGAGTGACTCTCGTGTCAGCAACGCGTTCTTATATACCCTTTCTAATTACTCATCCTATTGTTCGCCCCACTCACTTCGGCTGGTCTCGTACCCCCGAAAACAAACGAAGTAGTGGCGAAGATGATACGTTAATTTGTTCGTTAAGTAATTGAAACTGATTATTATTGCTAAATTTTATTATTTCTAATTGTTCCAGCATGCTCAGATAAAGCCCTTTATCACAAGTATGTAGGATTTTATACGAATGATCGAGTGATAATTTGTGTCCACTGTCTAGAAGATGTTTTGCGAAATGAGACTTTTGGGGTTGTTTGTTTCTAACTGCGGCTATATGTTCTTTGTATCGTGTATCAAATTTACGGCCTGTTTGACCAATATATACACCATTACATTCTGAACATTCTAGTTTACATTACATTAGGTACATTACATTACAGTAGGATTACAGCAAAACAAATTAATCTGTCCTGCTAATTATGGATTTCCGCAAAATAACGCCTGCTTCCATTCAATATGAAAGGTATTATTATAATTATACCATTAAATTAAATAACTGCTCAATATGTTTTCCAACTGATCATAATAACATCTCGAATATTTAAATAACAGCTCAAAAAATTAGTTCCCTTATTATAAAGCGCATTTCAGTAAACTTGAATTGTACAATGTAATGTAAATAGAGAAAAGTTGTCCTGCTTTCTCCATCGGAGGTCATGGGTTTTGATTGGCTTCCCGATTCACCGTAAAAACCTCAACGGCGAATTCAGCCAATAAGAGGGACATGCCTTTTTCTTATACAAATAGAATTGTAGTGGGTGTTTTTGACTTATTTTTACTTAATTTGGTCCTGAGAAAGTTAACGTCGATTTTTATAGGATTGAAACAGCGCCATCTATTGATGAAAATGGCTAACAAAGTGAGAAAAACTTGACTTTGACTTTGATTGATTGTGACTCGTAACCAGCTAACCTTAAAGGTGTCGAGGAAGAAGATCTTAACGGTGGAATCGAGCAGCGCCACAGCAATGAACTTGCTGTTGGGAGTCACGCGCACCGCCGTCACCGCCTCCTCCAGCTCCAACGTGCGCGTGTGCAGCAGCGACAACACCTACCAAACCATAATAGTACATTTCAATACAAGTGCGGAAAGTTTGTCATTTCTTTACGATTCCCGGTTTGTTGACCCAAGCCGAAGGCGAGGGTCCACTATAAGGACGAGTAAAAATGACAATTCCGCACGTGCATTGAACGACGTTTTTTAATACATTTGCGAAAAAAATATTGGTTTTTGCCTGCACCGTGTTTGCATGCCGTGTTCGTGTTATGCGCTCCTGGTACGCCCGCTCCAGTGCCGCGTAGGAGGAAAACACAAAAGCATAGGAGGAAAACACAAAAGCAACTAGTGCGGAAAAGAATAACTTTGGGCACGCTAAACATACATGGAAATGTCAACTTTTTGAGCAAATGTATTAAAAATAAATATAATATATTTATGATTAAGCTATTGCATGGCTTCTATCGCGGGCCTTGAGCGTGGAGACCGAATCCAGAAATTCCGTAACGAAAATAACCTAACACCCCCATCTCCGACCGGCACAGCGGTGATAGCGGATTTGCCATCTATCAATGAATAGCAGAACTTTTAATGACTTTTTGAGATATCACGCTTGTCTCTTTAGTTCAGCAACTCGTCTCTAGGTGGCATTGGTTGTATAATTATAATTGCATAAGTTGATAAAAACAGCTATGCAATAGCTTTACCGCGGCAGTCTCAGAGTGCCAGAGTGTTATTTAAAAATAAAATGACACTGATATTATAGATGCGTGTGTGTGTGTGTTACGGGCGTGCCACTGTGTCCACGTGATTTTCGGTTTTTCACAATTCACGCGGTAAAAAGTCAAGTTAAAGTCAAAATGATTTATTTCATATGAGCCTAACTTACACACTTTTTTTTTTGCTTGATATTAATATTGTAATCAAAATAACTTGAATTACAGCTTATTATTACTTATTATTCAGACACTTTTGAATAATTATACTTATTTAATGGTGATAACTAGCTAAGTTTACGAGGGTTCCTACGCGCCTTGAAGTACTTTACAACAAAATCAGACGCTCATTTTTTACAACCTAAACCAATTATTAAAAACAGCAACGTCCTAACAGGGTCTCATGTACCTATAATAAAATAACCAAGTATTGTACATGAAAGCTGAAATAAATGAAATTAAAATGAAATGAACCTCATTTTTGTGTGTATTTGTACATTTCAAAGATAAAATAAATAAATAAATTGTTGAGATTTTGTAGGTCAAGCGACCTATAGCAAGGCAGTAGATACAATCACAATACCTTGGCTTTGGAGTCTCCTGAAGGGTCTGGAATGAGCTCAAACTGCCATAACTTCACCGTTTTGTCACCGCCGCCAGAGTAGCAACCACGCTGAAAATGTTGATAGATTCATAGTTACAGAAAAGACTAATCATCCATAAACTTATTCTTTGATCTGTGTTCAGAGCAGCCCTCAGAGAAATTCCTAAGAATAATCTTTACATCCTAACACGTCAAGACGTCAGATGCTAAGCTGATAAGTAAAATATAGAAAACTCAAACTCACACCCTTCTGAAACTGTTGCCTGAACAGACTTACATTCGCATTGCATTAAACAGCTCACAAACAAGTGCTTGTCTCTAGTGTTGACCCGTTCTGACGTCACTCACTCACCAGATCCGGAGTGAGCCCCACGCTCGTGCAGTTGGTGGCGTGCGCGGGCACTTGCTCCAGCACGCCCGCCGCAGCCACGTCCACCAGCAGCAGCGAGCCGTCCGCACAGCCGACAAGCGCGTGTCTGTCTCCAGGGTTGACCCGTTCTGACGTCACTCACTCACCAGGTCCGGAGTGAGCCCCACGCTCGTGCAGTTGGTGGCGTGCGCGGGCACTTGCTCCAGCACGCCCGCCGCAGCCACGTCCACCAGCAGCAGCGAGCCGTCCGCACAGCCGACAAGCGCGTGTCTGTCTCCAGGGTTGACCCGTTCAGACGTCACTCACTCACCAGGTCCGGAGTGAGCCCCACGCTCGTGCAGTTGGTGGCGTGCGCGGGCACTTGCTCCAGCACGCCCGCCGCAGCCACGTCCACCAGCAGCAGCGAGCCGTCCGCACAGCCGACCAGCGCGTGTCTGTCTCCAGGGTTGACCCGTTCTGACGTCACTCACTCACCAGGTCCGGAGTGAGCCCCACGCTCGTGCAGTTGGTGGCGTGCGCGGGCACTTGCTCCAGCACGCCCGCCGCAGCCACGTCCACCAGCAGCAGCGAGCCGTCCGCACAGCCGACCAGCGCGTGTCTGTCTCCAGGGTTGACCCGTTCTGACGTCACTCACTCACCAGGTCCGGAGTGAGCCCCACGCTCGTGCAGTAGGTGGCGTGCGCGGGCACTTGCTCCAGCACGCCCGCCGCAGCCACGTCCACCAGCAGCAGCGAGCCGTCCGCACAGCCGACCAGCGCGTGTCTGTCTCCAGGGTTGACCCGTTCTGACGTCACTCACTCACCAGGTCCGGAGTGAGCCCCACGCTCGTGCAGTTGGTGGCGTGCGCGGGCACTTGCTCCAGCACGCCCGCCGCAGCCACGTCCACCAGCAGCAGCGAGCCGTCCGCACAGCCGACCAGCGCGTGTCTGTCTCCAGGGTTGACCCGTTCTGACGTCACTCACTCACCAGGTCCGGAGTGAGCCCCACGCTCGTGCAGTTGGTGGCGTGCGCGGGCACTTGCTCCAGCACGCCCGCCGCAGCCACGTCCACCAGCAGCAGCGAGCCGTCCGCACAGCCGACCAGCGCGTGTCTGTCTCCAGGGTTGACCCGTTCTGACGTCACTCACTCACCAGGTCCGGAGTGAGCCCCACGCTCGTGCAGTTGGTGGCGTGCGCGGGCACTTGCTCCAGCACGCCCGCCGCAGCCACGTCCACCAGCAGCAGCGAGCCGTCCGCACAGCCGACAAGCGCGTGTCTGTCTCCAGGCGCGAAGCACGCGCTGGTCGGTCGACCGCATGTAACGGGGACAGTGCGGAGACAGGATTGACTCGTTCTAAAACGTTTTAAGCAGGTTTCGTATTCTCGTCGTTCACGTTTCGTATTCTAGTCGTTCACAGTACGCAGTTTAATTCAAAACTTAAAAAGACTATGTCTAATGCAAAATGTGCAAATTTATTAATGTGTAGTGGTAGGAAAATCCTACAGGCATGAGTTTCCTCTGGGGACCACTAGTGCTTTTAGTATTTTATTTGTTTATTGAATACGCGTCGAAATCTTCATTGGCGTGGACTAATGAACCGTCAATAGCCATGGATATCTAAGGTCGATACACTTTTATGTAACCCCAAGTGTCCTTAATTACTGACCTGTTCCACAGCTTGATGGAGTCCGCGGCGGCCGTGAGCACGGCGAGGTTGTCGGAGCTGATGGCGACGCAGCGCGGCTCCTTCTGGTGGCCGGGCATCGTGATCTGCTTCAGACATTTCACTACAAACAAAACCTTTATTGGAACAAGGTTTATTTATCGCACGCACACTCGAAACACACTTGGGCTTGAAAGCTAGGCCAAATATAGTAAGACTGATAACTATTTCATATCTTTTTTCAGGCAAAAAGACCAAACACATATATGTTGCACCTTCTTCTACTGGCCTAAAACAAGTAAGCTCGATTCATAAAAAATTGCAACAAATACAAAAATATCTTCTTGCCTTCATTCCCCTCAGCGAGTGCCAAGCTATGCAGCTCCAAGGTGTTGGTGGCCAGCGTGACTCCGACGCGAAGTTCGCCCGTAGTGCCCATCAACACGCTCGCGGACTTCAGCTTAGCTGCTAACTTCACGGAGCTCAGTCGACGCACTTCGTCCGACAGTGAGAGGATCTCTGATACTTCTGTTGGTACTTCATCTTCTTGGTTTTCTTTTTGTTTCCTGTGAAATATCATCATTACAATATAGCTGCTATCTGACGCGTTTCTGCATTACTTAGCAGATCTTGTGGGATATTCGGAAACACCGTCCTTATAATGTGTGGGTATGTAGTGTAAGAAACCTCAGTGCCAAGTTTCGACTTCTTGGCAAGAAGAGCTGTAAGTTTTTAGATACTTTCATAAATTTTTAACATAAACATAAAAAGATAAAGCATTGCCTACTTGTCACCATCAAAACACTTATTTGCTCTACAATGTGAAGGCTAGGGGGAATAACTGATTCTTAGTCATACAATGTGCACAAAAAATACTTACGCCAACTTTTTCCTCTGTTTCTTGATTCGTTTGTGCATCCTGGCAGTTGCCTCCTCGTCGGAGCAGAAGGCGAACAGCTCCAGTAAGGAATCGGTTCCGTAGCAGGCCAGAATGCTCTGGCCGGGATCCGTGGCCAGGCCCACTACGCGTCCCCTACCGCCGCGGACCAGGGTGCCCACTTGGTGGCATTGTAACATCTATACGAAACACAAGTTTTATGGATAATTTTAAACCCAATGCTGTCGCGAGGTGCTTAAGAATCTAATAGTAAGTAGGCTGCAGGTTTAGAAGAACGAGAAGCAGGCTCTGGTCTGATGGACTTGCAAATCGAAGTTCTAGCAGGTAGCTCCTAGTGCTAGTGGAAAGTGTGTCATCAGAGCAGAACTCAAACAGCTCCCATATTAAATTACCGATAGTTTGAGTTTTTGCAACATATGAAAGTACCAAACTACAAGTGGCACTATGCCAAAGGTATGGTGATGAATACTAAGGGTGGGACAGTCTCGGATTAGTTTTGCTTCACCCTCCCTCGCTGTGCTTTACTGCCAGGGTATGATATGGTATGGTATGGTATGCGTATGGCTTATGTCAGAGTAGGTACGGTAAGGGTCTAGCAGGTAGCTCCTAGTGCTAGTGGAAAGTGTGTCACCAGAGCAGAACTCAAACAGCTCCCACATTAAATTACCGATAGTTTGAGTTTTTGCAACATATGAAAGTACCAAACTACAAGTGGCACTATGCTAAAGGTATGGTGATGAATACTAAGGGTGGGACAGTCTCGGATTAGTTTTGCTTCACCCTCCCTCACTGTGCTTTACTGCCAGGGTATGATATGGTATGGTATGGTATGCGTATGGCTTATGTCAGAGTAGGTACGGTAAGGGTATGTTCAATGTATTATTACTTACTGAGCTGTCCTCTGTAGAGTCGGTATCTTCTAACTTGACTATCTCGAGTTGCTGTGTAATTTTGTCCTCTTCTTTGATTTTGTCGCTCCATTTTAACTTCCACACTCGCAGCTGCTGATCCATGCTTCCTGTGACTAAATACCTCTCTTCTTTCAGTAGCACAGCTGACCATACCTAAAACGAAAATATACACATTTATCTCTCTTTAGGTCCTATTCATTTGGAATGAAAATAGATTGTATCCTGAATAAAAAAAAAATATAGGTTACTCTATTTTATCCTGGAAAATCTATGATCCTTGATAGATTTATGAAAAATTGAATTCCTATAATTAAAAAGCTATGTCAAAATTTTATTCTTAATTTTCTTGATTTTGAATTCAAGATGCGTGAGCAGTGTGATGAATGAGCTTGTAGAAATGTAGTTTCTGGTTTCTGAGGAACTGATGCTGTTGTCAACCATGAACAATGAATAAATGTGTGCATATTCATGTCATATATGCCCATTGCCCATACACACAAAATAACATATGCTAAATAGGCATCCTAAATAGACAATAAACTCAGACAGTGACAAAATCCGTATTTACCTCCATTTGATGTCCACCGAGGGTCTTAAAGCAATGTTTAGTCTCAATATCCCAAAATTTGATGAAAGTGTCCTTAGAAGAGCTTATTATGCAGTTCTTGCTGTTGATAAACAGTGCGCTAGTGACTACCCCCTTGTGGCCACTAAAGCGAGCCACACCAGTTTCTGACACCACATCCCAGAGAATGACTTCTGTATCCTGAAAAAAAAATGTTACAGAATTAAAATTTCGCAGGGATTACCTAACACAAAGATAAGATTCAGTCTGTAGATACTTTGGAGTGTGAACAAAACCTGGGGGCCTACCACCAACGCTTAAAGTAATATTATTGTAATATTGTTTTAAAATTTCCATACCGACATTGTATGAAAATGTCAAAACAATATTACAATAATATTACTTTAAGCGTTGGTTGTAGGCCCCCTGTGATGTTTTTGGACATAATTCTCCTTCATTCTATGGCTCTATTTTTTATTTATTCTATTTTGTGTTTTGCCTAATAGAACAAAACATGAACATAAAATTTCAAGTCCGTAGCTATCATGGTTCAAAAGATACAGCCTAGTGACAGAGCGACGGACAGGTGGACAGCGAAGTCTTGCTAATAGTCCCTTTTTACCCTTTGGGTATGGAACCCTAAAATGAGAGTAATGTCATTTTCTATAGAACAAATGAGAAATACAATTGCTGAGACACTGTGGAGAATTTTTAAGTATGCAGTTTACTTCATAGTGCTTTTTTTCACCTTTCTTCATTAGCAAGTGATCCGTTGCCACAAATACACATCATTTCAAAAAGTCAGAGCTCCCTCAGGCAGATGCATTTGAACCACTCAATCTATCACTGCTTAAACTCTAAGTTCTGCAAAGTTAAAACCTGACCTTTGATCCAGAAACAATCCTGTGCCCCAACTCATCATACTGCAAGCAGCTGACAGCAGACTTGTGTCCAGCAAACACACACACAACATCATTGTTGATCAGTTCAAACACATTTATGTTCCCATCAGCGTAGCCCACTGCCATGTGATTGCCGCTGGGACTGGCGGCTATTTGTGACACCACTACATTCTCGCCTGGGATCACTTGGGCCTGAAAGTTGAAATACTTATTATTTAACAACATTCTTCTCCAGGGGTGATTATTTTAGATAGGTGTTAGCTTCTTCACAATCGCTTATGTTTCATGCATTAGAAGTTATAAGCAATAGGGTGTGTCTTTGTGGATTTAACTACCTATACAGGTGGTTAATTGTGTATAAAACACATTTATCGACACAGACAGGGGTAGAATTTATTACAGTGACTACCGTGTAACAAATTACGCCATAGCCTTTAAACAGCACTACTGTCAGATAGTGGTGACTGGGTCATCTGGTACTGGTATGCCGTATGGCACCTACATCATTTTAATGACTTGCTGGTGGTAGGTTAGCAGACCGTGACCAACCCACCCACGAGACCTGTGCTAATAAAAAACCTGAGCTATAAAAAAATTGAAAATGCCCCGTGGCGAGAACCAAACCCGCGACCAAATGCATCAATAATATAGCTCGCCGTCGGCGCCAGTGAGGTTAGAAAACTGCGTTTAATGTCGTACCAGGTTATAAGTATGGACCAACGGAAAATTGTTGTACGTCGATGTACAAATATTAAAGTATACCTTTTCTCCTAATCTCATATCCCAAATAATAACATGTTCACATGCTCCGACTGCGATGTATCTTCCACTAACACCATTCAGAGTCACATGGGTACAATTGCAGTTCGGGCTTGCTATGACATTGAAAATGCCGCTTGGGGCGTATCGGAGATATTGCTTCGTAAGTCCCATACTGAAAAGTGTAAAAAAATAATCCTTAATTCCCTAAAAATAATTCAAGCACACTGCATGCTGCACGCATGTTGATGTATTTGTTTACTTTTTTGACATTAGCACTTTTTGGCACAGATAATATATATTTATAACAGGTTAGCTGTCAATCAGACAAGTAACATACCATAGAGTAGGGTAACATACAAACCAAATAAACAAGTTTGATAAACTCCTTCCGGAAACTAAATGAAATATATTGTTTTGTTTGATATCAAGCTGCCCGAAATCAATGACGAATGGTATGTACGCTTTAAATCAATGCCCAAAAATCACGTAAAATATATACATGAGTTCCTCCCACAGACTACAAAATAGTTCAACAGCTCTACGTTTCCAACCTCGGACGAAGAATCAAGGATCTTGATCTTGATTCTTCGTCCGAGGCTATTTGTGACTAGGTACCTATCTATTACGATCTATGGTCCGAGGCATAGACATATAACACTATAGGTCCGAGGTTCCAACTCTTCCACCTACAGTTCAGTGTTGCAATTAATTTGGATTTTCTACAAAAAAGAAAGACCACTGAATTTAAAAAGTACATGTAATTTTCCAGAAACATGTGTTTTTATTTAAAACAAACAAAGTACATCTTTATGCATTCTCTTTTCATCAAAATTTGGTAGAATTTAAAAATTTGGTGTGGCATCTCTATTCTCTGATCCCGGACCCCGGTGTCAACCTACTCTATGCCCGGTGTCACGGATTGTCGCCAATTTTCGTTCGACGTGCCTTTCTTTATTTATTTCTGAAATTGTGCATATATTGTGTGTACTAAAATTCACAGCAGACGCGGTGTTATATTCATCCTACAAAAATAACCTGATACGACATTGTTATCAATTTTCATACGCAGTATTTGTAGGACAACCATCAGGTTATTATGTTACTCAACAAAACCAGGTTTATTGTTTTTCTTGTTGAAGCAACGTGCCTTCATAAAATATACCGTATTTGTTTACTTCGAGCTGTCTACAGCAAGTTGGTTGCTCAATATGTATTGTTATGGTTTCGCAGGCTGGTGGGATTTACGAATCACTCAAGGAAGTCTAATATGGAGTATAATTCCACGTCAGACGTCATAATCTTGAGTGGTAACTCGCACCCTGAGTTGGCTGATCTCATTGCTAAGTAAATATATTTTTCCTTACACCTTATTTAAATCATTCAGGATTAGGTCAATTACTTTGACCTTGTAACCTAGCTTTGCTTAGCTACAGTATGTCTTCTTTATTTCAGTCGTTTGGGAGTGAGAAAGGGAGGATGTTCGGTATACCACAAAACAAACAGAGAAACAATGGTCGAAATTGCAGATTCCATCCGTGGCAAGAATATTTACATAGTTCAGACCGGGACAAAGTAAGTTTGATGTTCACTTTTAATACTCCTGTCATTGCAAAATGTTTTGTTATGCTGACATAAAAAATCAAAGCTAGAATTTTTTATAAAAGCTGTTCCTAATTCACAGAAAATGTATCTTTATCAGACATACATTTGACAATATGTTTGAAACACATCCAATCATGGTTATATGTGCTTTTGTAAAAATATATAGATAGATAGATAGAAAATTCTTTATTGTACACCAATAAAACATGAGAAAACATTGATAAATACACAAAAGTTATATACATAGAACTTAAATTGTGAATCAAGTTCTGTCAATGCAGCTAGCATTGAGTCATAAAATAAACAAATCAATGTGTGAAAGAGATTAGTTTATGATCACAAGTCATCACTCAAAATAGTTATTGATAACCAATCTATACAAAGAAATAAAATAAAAGTCCACATTCATATCTTTGAGTTTGCAACTAATTTATGTCTGCTATTATCAAAATACTTTGAGAAGAATCAAAGGATCAAATTGAACAGATTTTCAAAATTTAGTTACAATTGCCAGTATGTAGTTTCACAAAGTAATAGTTACTGAACCATGAATAACCTGTTAATTTTTTAATCAGGGCTATAAACGGGTTATATTCACATATCATTTGTTTAAAGCTCCCAATTATAGTACTAATTAAGTATAATATATCTTAACTCTAAGGTGGCTAATGCCTCCTGTAACTCCAGCTGGAGAATGCGGTTCTGCGCAACCTTTCTCCAGCATGGACCAGCTGTAAGTTCAAATGCTCTCTGCGGTGTTTGTTCCTTAACCTTGTACAGAATACTGTTTAAGTTTGTGTTCACTGTTTGATACTGTAATACTAGTTCATTGGTACAGCTGCAAATATTTGAAATTGATGAGGTATTTCATTCTCTATGAACATAATATAACCTGTTAACAGAAGCTTTGCCGGTGGCTTCCCCTTCTGCTATATACTACTGGGGCCCTTTTGTAGTCTGATCACGGATGCGTGCAGATCCCGGTAGTAGGAAGTGAGAACAGAAATCATTGGTAAAGCTTCGACAAACAGGTTATACTAAGTTAGTATTCAGTTGCAATTTGATAATGCTGATGAATCGAATGATGAAGATTCATTCATTGGTAAATGCTGACAAAGCTGACTACTGACATAGATCTACTATCTATAAATAGGAAATAAAGATGAGTCAGTACAAATAATTTAATCTATTTGTGTAGTGACTGCAAATAGATTGTATTATTGGCTTAGAGTAGTTGTGACAGCTGGGACCCAAAATGTTACTACTGCATATTTAAGTTATAGCCAAGCCTTTCAAAGTTTAGAAATACCTGTACCAGTGTACCACTAGGGGTACTCCACGTTCCTTGAGTGTTGCAGCATGTAACTTGCCATTAATATCAAATCTTTAACTAATCCTTTACATTTTGTAAACCTGTTTGGCTACAAAGGCTCCACCAATGTGAGAGAATAATGGTTGAAATTCAACTGTAATTCATTCAGCTGTCACGTTTTTCTCTTAATTTAATCTTAGACTAACTTGCATCAAAATAATCCTAGGCAATGAATAACATCATCAATATTAAGGTTAAAATCGCTTGCAGGGATGTAAACAACAACATAATGGAACTACTGATCATGGCATATGCTTGTAAGACATCCTCAGCACGCTCCATAGTTGGGGTCATTCCATATCTACCATACAGCAAGCAATGCAAAATGAGGAAGCGCGGGTGCATCGTTACCAAGCTATTAGCGAAAATGATGTGTAAATCCGGCCTCACACATATCATCACTATGGACTTACACCAGAAAGAGATACAAGGGTTCTTCGACTGTCCCGTAGATAATCTGAGGGCGTCGCCTTTCTTGTTGCAATATATCCAAGAAAGTGTAAGTGAATTTTCTTTTGACATAAATAACTAATTACATAATATACTTCACCTGAGTTTTCATTGGTTTTATATTGTAAGTATCATGCGAATGCTCTTCAGCTTTATTTTTTAAGTGTTTATATCAATCTGCTTTTGTGCAGTTTTAGTGTGCACATGCAGAAAGGTTTTTGAGTTTATCACACAGCGTTTGGACCATGACATTGTACAGGGCAGAACAGCATTTGCTGTTTCGGTCAGATATACAATAAATAATTTGAATAGTTAGTTTTATAGACCACAACATCATTCTGCTTTTTTGCATTAGTGTTAGCTGCTCATACCACATTCAAACATAACATTGGTTTCCAAGACACTTCCAATTTAGTGTGTTTGTAATACTCTAACTATAGAATTATGTATTTTAAATAACCTGAGCTCACACGCAGATTCCAGACTACCGCAACTCTGTGATAGTGGCTCGCAACCCCGGCTCCGCTAAGAAGGCCACCTCGTACGCGGAGCGACTGCGCCTCGCCATCGCGGTCATACACGGCGAGCAAAAGGAGGCCGAGAGCGACGAGGTGGACGGACGATACTCCCCGCCCTGCATGCCCAGGTAGCTATAGATCCCAGACTACCGCAACTCGGTGATAGTGGCTCGCAACCCCGGCTCCGCTAAGAAGGCCACCTCGTACGCGGAGCGACTGCGCCTCGCCATCGCGGTCATACACGGCGAGCAAAAGGAGGCCGAGAGCGACGAGGTGGACGGACGATACTCCCCGCCCTGCATGCCCAGGTAGCTATAGATCCCAGACTACCGCAACTCGGTGATAGTGGCTCGCAACCCCGGCTCCGCTAAGAAGGCCACCTCGTACGCGGAGCGACTGCGCCTCGCCATCGCGGTCATACACGGCGAGCAAAAGGAGGCCGAGAGCGACGAGGTGGACGGACGATACTCCCCGCCCTGCATGCCCAGGTAGCTATAGATCCCAGACTACCGCAACTCGGTGATAGTGGCTCGCAACCCCGGCTCCGCTAAGAAGGCCACCTCGTACGCGGAGCGACTGCGCCTCGCCATCGCGGTCATACACGGCGAGCAAAAGGAGGCCGAGAGCGACGAGGTGGACGGACGATACTCCCCGCCCTGCATGCCCAGGTAGCTATAGATCCCAGACTACCGCAACTCGGTGATAGTGGCTCGCAACCCCGGCTCCGCTAAGAAGGCCACCTCGTACGCGGAGCGACTGCGCCTCGCCATCGCGGTCATACACGGCGAGCAAAAGGAGGCCGAGAGCGACGAGGTGGACGGACGATACTCCCCGCCCTGCATGCCCAGGTAGCTATAGATCCCAGACTACCGCAACTCGGTGATAGTGGCTCGCAACCCCGGCTCCGCTAAGAAGGCCACCTCGTACGCGGAGCGACTGCGCCTCGCCATCGCGGTCATACACGGCGAGCAAAAGGAGGCCGAGAGCGACGAGGTGGACGGACGATACTCCCCGCCCTGCATGCCCAGGTAGCTATAGATCCCAGACTACCGCAACTCGGTGATAGTGGCTCGCAACCCCGGCTCCGCTAAGAAGGCCACCTCGTACGCGGAGCGACTGCGCCTCGCCATCGCGGTCATACACGGCGAGCAAAAGGAGGCCGAGAGCGACGAGGTGGACGGACGATACTCCCCGCCCTGCATGCCCAGGTAGCTATAGATCCCAGACTACCGCAACTCGGTGATAGTGGCTCGCAACCCCGGCTCCGCTAAGAAGGCCACCTCGTACGCGGAGCGACTGCGCCTCGCCATCGCGGTCATACACGGCGAGCAAAAGGAGGCCGAGAGCGACGAGGTGGACGGACGATACTCCCCGCCCTGCATGCCCAGGTAGCTATAGATCCCAGACTACCGCAACTCGGTGATAGTGGCTCGCAACCCCGGCTCCGCTAAGAAGGCCACCTCGTACGCGGAGCGACTGCGCCTCGCCATCGCGGTCATACACGGCGAGCAAAAGGAGGCCGAGAGCGACGAGGTGGACGGACGATACTCCCCGCCCTGCATGCCCAGGTAGCTATAGATCCCAGACTACCGCAACTCGGTGATAGTGGCTCGCAACCCCGGCTCCGCTAAGAAGGCCACCTCGTACGCGGAGCGACTGCGCCTCGCCATCGCGGTCATACACGGCGAGCAAAAGGAGGCCGAGAGCGACGAGGTGGACGGACGATACTCCCCGCCCTGCATGCCCAGGTAGCTATAGATCCCAGACTACCGCAACTCGGTGATAGTGGCTCGCAACCCCGGCTCCGCTAAGAAGGCCACCTCGTACGCGGAGCGACTGCGCCTCGCCATCGCGGTCATACACGGCGAGCAAAAGGAGGCCGAGAGCGACGAGGTGGACGGACGATACTCCCCGCCCTGCATGCCCAGGTAGCTATAGATCCCAGACTACCGCAACTCGGTGATAGTGGCTCGCAACCCCGGCTCCGCTAAGAAGGCCACCTCGTACGCGGAGCGACTGCGCCTCGCCATCGCGGTCATACACGGCGAGCAAAAGGAGGCCGAGAGCGACGAGGTGGACGGACGATACTCCCCGCCCTGCATGCCCAGGTAGCTATAGATCCCAGACTACCGCAACTCGGTGATAGTGGCTCGCAACCCCGGCTCCGCTAAGAAGGCCACCTCGTACGCGGAGCGACTGCGCCTTGCCATCGCGGTCATACACGGCGAGCAGAAGGAGGCCGAGAGCGACGAGGTGGACGGCCGATATTCCCCGCCCTGCATGCCCAGGTAGCTATGGATCCCAGACTACCGCAACTCGGTGATAGTGGCCTGTGACCCCGGCTCCGCTTACAAGGCCACTTTGTACGCGGAGCGTACATGGCACGGCATATGCACGGGTGTTTCTGCGGCCTCATTGCAGTTTAGAAAACATATCTTCTAGAGATAATGCGAACAATACATTTGTTAGTAATTTTAACGCCTCTACCTCTCTACCTATCTGAACTAGATTCAGATTATAATGAGAAATTTCATCAGTGAGAGCCTATTGATTCAGATTTTACGATGCCAATTGCCACCGCTCACGGTATCTCTGCAGGGTCAAAAAAAAATCCTTATTTTCCACATAAAAGGTACATGCACTTATGAATAGTCAACTGTCTTCCGCTAGGCGCCCCTTTTATAAAGCAATAAAAGATAAAACTAGTAAGCTTCTTAACAACTGCAGGTTTATGATAGTTTAGATTTGTTACTTGCAGCAAATATTTTCACTCATCTTTTGTGTTGTGATATTCCAGCGTGGACCGGTCGCGGACAATGGACGTGTCGGTGGGCGTGCCCGTGCATCCCGCCAAAGAGAAGCCGCCCATCAACGTGGTCGGCGACGTGGGGGGCAGGATCGCCATCATGGTGGTAAGAACAGAACAGATTCGACCACATTGTCTAGTCCTTATCCTTACTAATATTATGAATGGGAAAGTGAGTTTGTTTGTATGTTTGTTCCGCTTTCACGCCGTAACTACTGAACCGATTGCTTTGAAATTTTGCAGACGTAAAGTTAGAAGTCCGGATTAAATAATAGGGTACTTTTTATCCTGGGAAAATCCATAGTTCCCGTGGGATATTCAAAAAACCTAAATTTTTACAGCAATCTATAGCTACATCTATAGGTAGATAGCTAAAGCAAACTTCTTTGAAAGTAGGTATAAGGTTGGAATATTGAATGGGAACGGGAAATTCATGTTTCCCTCAGGATGTTAAAAGCGAATTTGACACAGGCAGGGCGGTGGGCAAAAGCTAATGATACTACAGATCTGATATTACTACTACCTACTGATCACTACAGATGTGAAAATGGGCACCATATAGATTCTGAACTTAGCACTGTACGTTTTTAACAATGTGTGTTTTAGTTGAAAAATGGGATATGGGATTATAATGCTACAAATGTGAAAATGGGTACTTAAATAGGTTTTGAACTTATCACTGTTTCGCTATTTACATTGTGTGTTTTAGTTAAACAATGAGATTTTGGGTTAGTAATAATGTAACTGTAATATTTAATACCTATATAAATTCTGACTTACCATTGTTTCACTATAAGCTTTTTTGTTTTAGTTGACATAGATGAGTTTAGATGAGTCAATAATATACAGGTTAATAATATTATAACTGTGAAAACGGGTACCTATATGACATAGGTTTTAAACTAATAACTGTTTTGCTACTGAAAATTTTCGTTTTAGGTTAAGCTATGGGATATGGGAAAGTATAACGATATATGTGAAAATGGGTACATCGCTTCTGAAATTGCAAGAACTCCAGGTTAGGTTAGGATAGGTTAGATTAGTATGCAGCGTTGCGGAAGAGTATTACCGAAAAACGACATTTTACCTAATTTCTAAGGACCGATTTTTCAACCAACCGCACCGCTCCGCGTACGAGTAAGCGTAGTGTAGGACGACCCCCAGCTCGTTGGACTGATGATATAAAGCGGGTGGCGGGAAGCGGCTGGATGAGGAAGGCTGAGGACAGGGTGTGGTGGCGCGCGCTTGGGAAGGCCTATGTCCAACAGTGGACGTCCGCAGGCTGAGATGATGATGATGATGATGATGATGATTTTTCAATCGCCAGATAGACTACCCTACCTGAGGAATGAATTTGAAAGATTGCCATACAAAATCTGTCATAACGTCATATTTATTCCTTAGTAAACGTTTATCTGGCGATTGAAACATCGGCCCTAAAAAACTAAACTAGGTATCAAAAATTCGTTCTGCGGTTTTTTGAATATTATTATCACCGACACATTAAAACAAAAATTACAATTACATCTATTATAGTTTTCGATAAAAATTAGAAAAATGTAGATGTTGGAGCAGTTTTTGGGAGAACAATCGTATTCCTGCTTCAGAGCGAATTTGTACTAAAGGCCCAAAATAAATTTGAAAGTATTTAAGTATATAGTTTTTAAACTGCAGGTCACTGAAAACTAACGCTTACGCCGCTAACAATGTGTGTTTTAGTTGAGCCCCGTAGTTGAACCTATACTGATTAAGGACGGAAGCGGGAAGAGCAGTAAAACTACCAAGCCGATGTTTGTTTTAGTTGTTGTAGTAGTTGACTGTTTATCTATCGCGTATGCTACTTTTTATCCCAGAAAATCCTTGGCTCCCACGGTATTTGTAAAAACCCTGAAATTCACGCGGGCGAAGCCGCGGGTAAAAGCTAGTAAATAATAAAGGAAGTTTTTTTTATACTATATAGGCTAGCGCTTGACTGTGATCACACCTGATGGAAAGTGATGATACAGTCTAAGGTGGAACGCGCTTGCCTAATAGATGCCTATTCACTTTTGATTTGAAGACACCCGGGTTGTAAGTGGCGGGAAAGACACTGCCTGGGAGGGTATTCCAGGCCTTTGCAGTCCGTATCAGGAACGAGGAATCAAACCGCTTCGTACGCGTCTTTGGTACGTCGACTATGTATGGGTGGAAGCCTTTACGATGCGTTGCCGTTTTATTCTATGAAATTAAATGATTGCCAACTTTTGTGTAGTATTGTACACACAAAACAATCTATTTGTGTGGTATTATAATCTGTTGTTGTTTACTGACATTTAGATGAAATGTTTATGTGCGGTTGTTTGTTAATTCCTTCACGCCGAAACCGTATTGACTAAAATTTGGATTGGAGACAGTATATCCTGGATTAAAACATAGGTTATTTTTATCCCAAAAAGTCCTTGGTTTCCGTAAGTGATTTTCCCAGGTAAAAGCGCTTAATAATATTTTTGTACCAGGACGACATGATCGACGACGTACAATCGTTCGTGGCCGCCGCCGAGGTGCTGAAGGAGTGCGGCGCGTACAAGATATACGTGCTCGCCACGCACGGGCTGCTGTCCTCGGACGCGCCGAGGCTCATCGAGGACTCCTCCATTGATGAGGTAATTTTTTTGAACTAACAGACGTTTTTATCACCTTCAAATAAGCGTACTTAAAGTGGCAGACATCTTATTCTTTTTTCAATTTTTTTTAAACTAACAAACGTTTTTATCACCTTCAAATAAGCGTACTTAAACTGGCAGACATCTTATTCTTTTTTCAATCAATAGGTTGGTTGAATGGAACGGTCTTCCTGCTAAATCCATATTTTATTTGATTTTCATAATATATAAACTAATAAAACATTCACGACCGAATGGCGTAGCGGTAGCGAACCTACCGTCTGCGTCGGAGGTCGTGGGTTCGATTCCCACTACTAGCTATCGCCTACTTTGGGGCTAGATTTCTATTTGTGTATTGTCCAGATAAAATCAAACATCACAATTTAATACCTATAAGTATTTCATGACTAAATGAATAAATTAAAAAAAAGGCTTGTATAATGATCCTAAATGAAATAAATCATCATCATTTGAATTTTAAGATTATACTGATTTTGAGATTTTGAACTCCGTAACCGACACGTCTATTTTGAAATAGATGCGTTTTTGTAATGTTATCACGTCCGACGCTGATTTTTTTTCAACTTATTTCAGGTGGTAGTCACCAACACGGTGCCGCACGAGCTGCAAAAGATGCAGTGCAACAAGATCAAGACCATCGACATCTCCGTGCTGCTGAGCGAGGCCATCCGCCGCATACACAACAAGGAGTCCATGTCCTATCTCTTCAAGAACGTCACGCTCGAGGACTAACTCGCGCGATATCTGTACAGTATAGTAACCAGGGACCGTACCACTATCCTTTATAGCAGTATTATTGTAACATTGTACGAAAATGTCATTATGAAAATTTCAAAAATTTCAAAACAATATTACAATAATACTGCTATAAGAGATAGTGGTACGGCCCCTGGTAGTTACTGGAGTCTCTTTTAACGTGTCTAAAATAGTAATCTCTTTCACGATGGTATGATTAGAAAGGGATAGCATTTAGATAGTAGGCTAGTGTTATATGTGTATTCCTTTCCACTGATACAGGTCTCGGCCACCGATCCATCTGAACATTTTACGTAAATTAAACATCTGACAAAATTTCGCGGAAAACCATAGAAACCGGCCCTGTGAAAACACGCTTGCTGACTAATATCAAGTGTAGTGATCTGTGGCTTGGACCGCGACCCATAGACTATACTGCGGTCGGCGTTGGTGTCAAAATAAACATTTTTGACATCAATAAACGCGACATTTTTTTCGCGCGGTTCGCCGGGTCCTGTGTCTATGTCTACTGTCGCAATAGCGGTCAGGGAACGGGGAGGGGATTTGTGCCCATGACGGAACTGCAGAAAAGGGACGAAATAAAACTAATTCACGCATGTGATTGTGAACGATACGCAAGCCCGCCCCGACACGCGTACCCCCATGATACCTTATTTTCGACTCCGCCTCCATTTTCAACCGCTAAACTCAGTTGCAGCGACTTCTGACATTGTGAAAGGATTGTAGATTTTCAGATGCGCTAAATTTAGAGACTCTCAAACCGAATCGCTACCAATTATCTCTCATTCTAGCCTAAGTATCTTCAGTGTACCATGTTAAAATATTCTTATTATAAGTAACTAAATTAGCTAACGCCCGTGGTTCCGGCCATGGGGTTGCCACGATTGATTTTTCCAGAATATAAAATAGTATCCAGGGTATAATCTATTTCCATTCCAAATTTCAGCTAAATCGGTTCAGTAGTTGCAGCGTGTAGTAGCATACACACATACAAACTTTTGTTTTTTATAATATAAGTGTGATAGTATTAAGTGTATTTTTATAGTATTATTCAATGAAGTATGGGAACTGTTAGTATTAATTTCTCTCAATGTAATAAAATAATTTATTGTGAAATAGTTCTGATACTTGTACCAACATTCTAAACGTCATTTCATTCAAAAATCATACACTCCAAAGCTACCAATAGCCGTCTCTAAAAATATAAAACGGCCATTGAGAATTAACTCAGCCAATGACAAGAAACTTCCCGCGCACATACGGGTGTGCGCTGACACGGCTAGATACGCGGATTCTCGCGCACGACCGGGGTTGCGCTGACATGAGAAAGGTTAAGTTGTATTCATTGAAACTTATTTCGCCAACGCATTTAGTTGCCTATTTCCTATGATTATTATTTTTTCCTATTTCCTATGATTGCAAAATGCGTTAACATGATAAAGTCCAAAGCTCTTATATAAAAACATAAGATATACATACATAATTATAGTGTTAACTGTGACCCTATTGTATAAATAATAATTTGTAGGAATATTTCATTAAATATTTTGTGGCAAAAATTTGATTTTTTTTGCATATAATCCTAGCGCCCTATAATAAAATAGGTTCATGTGCCCTTAGTTATTGAATAAGGACAGCTGTGTAGAGAGTATTGTATTCTGTGGCTGTGGTGAAGATAGAGGGTGATTACTTTAACGATTAATAATGGGCTGCATGCCGAACCCCGGAACTTTTGTGATAGAGAATTGAGAGTAAAATTGGCAACATTATGAAATGTCATTCAGAAACGTTATAGAGCTTGACCATACATACAAAGGATGCACTAAGTGACGTCACGCATGTATTTCTAGGTCATTTTTAATTTGTTGAAACTGTAAAACGGCGGTAATGTAAGCGACAGCGGTATGTGCTGTCAGCGGTACCGAAATGTTGCGGGCGATAACGATTTGAGAAATTTTTGGCTTCAACATACGTCACATATATCCCGTCCACTTGGCGTAGTGTATATCGTCATTGAGCTTGAGACATGCAGAGAGCTATAAAATCATTGACCTGTTTGTATACATTACAAAACTATGGAGCAAGGAATATACTACTCTCTACCGAGAGACATTCATTTATTCTAGCCGACTTGCATGACATGCGGTGCCGTTATGAGCGCCAAAAATTGGGCACTTCTTCTGTATCTGTGATGATCACTCAGTGGCATTCAATGCCTTTTTTTGACGTGACAACGTCTTATAAATCGATAGAGCCGGTTAAAAACATGACTATCGTCAGTAACCCGACTTTACAGGCAACCAATTTTTTTATCCGTTAGGTTTTCCACAGAATTTTATTTTCGTTCCAGTTAATAAAGCAGCAATGTATAGCGAAACATACACTAAAGTGATTATCACTAAATTACAGATTACGGACCCTGTTGTCAGTATATGTACCAACTGAGTTACGACGCCATCTCACACGCAACTTGACATATTAAAAATAGTCACACTAATTTTGTACACGGGGCCAGTCCATTGATTCCTACGTCATTGGCCGAGCGTGTCTTCTGCTTCTGTGGCTTGACAACTTTGACAGTTGTCAAGCCACAAACTATAGTTCTATGGTTTGCTCTCTGCCACAGATCTCTGCTTTGTGGTCTGTGAATTCATTACCTATTTTCTGATATGTTTATATAACGCCAGTGATAAAAGGTAATCTGTGGTTTAAATAATCTATGTCAATAATCAAAAGTTTGGTGTTTTGCTACGCTTTGCAGAAAAGTATTTAAAATTAAAATTAAAATGGTTGGAAAATGGTATAGTTAAAGTTTAATTACGCAAAAATTACTAAATGTGCAAATTAAGTTCAGTGTAAATTATTTATTTAACCAGCTTTTAGATTATCTAATTGCTGAACAGTAATGTTTTAAGGTTATCTCTAAAAATATTTTGTAGGTATTAGATTAAATGTTAAAGTCCAACATATTGTATGAAACTATGGCTATTTTTAAAAAGTTAAATCTATTACCAAGAGCATTTCTTAGGCAGACCAGCATAAGGTTTGCCAGCAGCAGGAATATACTCAAACTTAGTGAAAGAGGAATGTATCAGGATCTATTTCCGAACACCGCAGCGTAAGTACTTACATTAACTTAAAGATTTAGGTATTCACAGAGTAAAAATGTCCTACAGGTGATTACAAGCACCTCAAGTAAAAGGAGAGATGCATTTTTTTCATAATCCCAACAGGCTGCAATACATATTCAGCAGTTCCATGGGTTCCAGTTGATTCATACAACAAATATCCTAAAATCGACATTCTAAGAACATGTGAACGTAATATTGCCATCCTTACAATATTACCACTATGACCCTACAATATACAAGTTTTTCATTAAGCAAATATCTAAATGAAATCAGAATTTGGTACCAACGTTACCAAAAACTGAACAGTCCATACTTTAAAAACTACTAAACAGATTTTGGTGAAGCATGCACTGTACCTAAAGTTGAAATAGACAGACGTACAATCGAACAATTTATTGAAATCAGTTAATTTATGTTTCAGTAATGAAATTATCAACTTGTTGAACAAATCACCTCAGTGTGTCTACGCAGGCTTCGACCCTACAGCTGACAGCCTGCACGTTGGTAATTTGCTTGTCATCATTAACTTGCTGCACTGGCAGAGAGGGGGTCACAATGTTATAGCTTTGGTAAGACTTTGTTTTAAGGGAGAATATTAAGCTAGGCCTCCACTAAAGATAACTTTTGTGTTATGAACATATCGCTACAAATCTTGCTGAATTACAAACCAATAAGCATAAATTTATGAATGTTTGTGCAAATTAGTGTACAATAGATAACAATAGTAGAAGTGTGAGTGAGAGGTAATGCTTAGATGTGTTATTTTGGATTTGCTTCTTTATATAGTCAGGAATCAGGATACATTGGTAGTGATTCTGCTTTAAAATTTCTAAAGTTAACGTGTGTAAAAATCGACTATTATTCTTTCACAATAGTCACTGTGGAAAAGGATCACACTAGTCTTTAGAAATAGTGCTATCTTTTCCAACTGTAGTATTGTGAAAGGGATAGTAGATTTTTACACACACACAAAATTTAGAAATTTTAAAACAAAATCACTACCACTAACTTAAATGAAATAAAAAAATAAACAGTTATCCTTGAAGTTATATAGATACAGATTGATATAGTTTATATTATAATGACCATGGAGTAATTAATAGTCTTTGATGGTAATTTTCTTATAGTTAGGAGGTGCCACTGGTCACATTGGTGATCCCAGTGGAAAGAGCACAGAAAGGACAGCATTGGCTCAGGATGTACTGAAGAACAACATTGAATGCATCAGGTGTAACCTTGAACAAGTGTTTGAGAATCATAAGAAATACATTTGGTCAGAAGATCAAAACAAACTCAAACCTATAAAGTGAGTATGAGCAATTACTAATTACTGACCTACTTTTTACAGTAAATGCAATATTTTCTTTAACTACGTTTAACGTTTTGACATATGTCATCAAGTGATTCAAAGTGCTCCCGTAAATTTTATTCGAAATAATTATTTTACTTTCATTTAAAGTCATAGTTTTGCGTTAAAAGTAAACAAAAAATCTCAAACACAGTGTCCACTAATAAATCTCTAGATATAAGTGCTTATTTTTATGCTATTGGGATATTTTTGTGGTGCAAGTTAAACAGTATCAAAAACAGTTAATATTCAAAACAAACTAACAGTTTTTGAAAAAAGTGCAACTTACCCATTCAAATTATATCACAAGAACACTTCCTAATCACAATAATTAACATAAACTTGTTGAAAAGGTTATGAAGGTTTTGACAATAAATAAAATAACGTTACGACATGATTCATCATAACTGCATTAGACTATTGTGACTTGTGAGTGACCGTAGATGGTGATATACTCTGTCTACGTGAGTGACAAACTCAGGTGACAAACGACTCCGCACTGAATCGACGTGTACCGGCGAATGACGAGTGAGCGCACTGACATTGACCTTGACAACAGACCTCGTTCAAGGCACTTGTTCCCGCACGTCTCGAATACGACTCAAAATTTCGACTTGTGTGTTGTCGATCCGCTGGCGTAGTAGGTGCAATTAATTGCCTATACGTTGGGTGGACTCCAGTTCGAGACCTACCGCAGAAAAGGATTTTCTTTTTTTTCTTTTTTTGAATTTTTCTATCCATTTATTTTTGATACTTATTATTATTTTTCTTTTAATGTATATTTAATATTATACATTCACTAGTTAAAAAAGTAACAGAATATGGCTAGTTCTAAACAGTTCGAGATGCTTGAATGTTGCAATCGCCGGCATGTTACCACGGAATTGCTCAAGTGTACTACATGCAAAAAGAATTACCACTTTGATTGTATAAAAACGACAAATGACACATACAAGAATTTAACAGCTGATTTTCTTTCCTCTTGGCTATGTCCAGCGTGTAACCGGCCCCATCCTGGGAAAGACAATACTAATACACCTCTTCGTGCTCTGTCAAGTCATGATACTAGCGGCAATTGTAGTAGTAATGCCACTAAAAGGAATAAGCGGAAAAAAACACATTCGTCTGACACTGATACCAGTTTGTCAAGCGAAATAACAGTAGATGAGGTCCGGCGGGTCGTCAAAGAGGAACTCAAGGCATTATTAGATATTTTCAAAACAACTATGATGTCCCAGTTTGGCCAGCAATTAAAAGATATCTCCCACCAAATCACTCAAGTGACAGACTCCATATCATTTATGGAGCAGCAACATGAGGACTTGAAGAAAGAAGTCCAATCAAGGATAAAGGATATAAATTTATTGGAGAAAGAAAACAAAACTTTGCAATCTACCGTTAATGAACTCAGTTCCAGGTTGGCACAATTAGAACAGCATTCGCGAGCTAATAATGTTGAAATTCAGTGTCTTCCTGAGAATAGAAACGAGAATTTACTGTCAGTAGTAAACCAAATAGCCAAGACAATAAAATACAATCTTAAAGAGTCTGACATTCACTTTTGCACAAGAACTGCGAAAATCCAAAAGAACAGTAATAGGCCTAGATCAGTCATTGTCAAATTCAGCTGTCCTAGGGTTCGTGATGAGTTTTTGGCATCTGCGCTTAGTTTCAACAGAAAGGCAGAGCGCAACGGAAACAAGTTGAATACTAGTCAGATTGGATTAAGCGGGGATTCGAAACCTATATATGTGGCTGAACATCTTTCGCCAACCCAGAAAGCATTGCATGCTGCTGCTCGATTGAAGGCTAAGGAGCTGAACTTCAAATTTGTGTGGGTTAAACGAGGTCAAATATATATGCGAAAGAGTGAATCTACTGAATATAAATACATAAGAAATCTAGACTCTTTAAATAATTTAAAATAATTTAAAATAAGTAGTTTATAAGTAGTTGTTAAGTTGTAATGTATTATTGCATGACAATTTAGTTTTAAGAATTAAGAATTAATATGTCGCTTAGGTGTTATTATCAGAACGTTAGAGGACTTCGTTCCAACACAAATGAAGTCAGACGTGAAATTTTGGGCAACAATTTTGATATTATAATTTTAACAGAGACGTGGCTAAATGATAGTATATTTGATGCAGAAATATTCGACAGTCGATACCACGTATATCGTAGAGATAGGAGTAGTTCCCCTTTGTTAGGACATAAAAAAACTGGTGGAGGAGTCCTTATTGCAGTAGCAAATCATTTATCCTCTAGACGTGAAACAGGATGGGAGAGTGATTGCGAAGATATTTGGGTCACTATTGACTTAACAGCTCCTAACGGTACTAGGGAATCATTGCACATTTGTGGTGTTTACTTAGCACCACCAATTAATGCTACCTTACTTGATAATTTTATAGATAAGGCTAACAACGTTTTAAACGGTAGTGATAGTCGCACTTTGATTATCGGTGATTTTAATTTAAGTGGAATAACATGGTCAGCTTCCAGCGAAGGGAATGAAACAATACCCTCCAATTACAGCAATTGTGTACTAAAAAGTTCTCTCATAGATTTTTTGGCGTTTAACTGTCTAAAACAATACAATATGGTACTAAATCATAAATATAAAATTTTAGACTTGGTTTTATGTAACGAAGATGTTTCAGTTAGTAAATGCTATAATTCAATTAGAAAGATTGATAGCTATCACCCCCCCTTGGAAATAGATATAACTTTGCCCACCGCACAAGTAGCCAACAAGAATGTATCCAGAAACACATATAACTTTTTTAAAGCGGATTATGCCAAAATAACTCTTGATCTCAACAAAATATCGTGGTCCAAAGAGTTTTCTACTTGTAGTGATATAAATGTCATGGTAACCAAATTTTATGAAATCTTGCGTAATATTATTCATGAACATGTCCCCCTGAATAGATCCAAAAATAAAACTTATCCAGTCTGGTATTCCCCACAACTAATTAAACTATTAAAACTAAAACACAGATGCCATGCAAAGGTTAAAAAATACAAGAACCCATTAGATTTGCTAGAGTTTCGATACCTTCGTAAAGACTGCGATAAATTAATGTTGATATGCTACAATAAATACCTAGATAAAATGGAAAATGAAATAGGCAAAAATCCAAAATATTTTTGGACTCATTTAAAGAATATTCGCCACAAAAGTAGAGCTTTTCCCACCGTAATGGTGTTAAATGATAAGCAAGCTAGTGACACTAAGTCTATTTGTGACCTTTTCGCGAACCACTTTTCTTCCGTTTATGAAAAGGATAATGATAGCACGAACGATGTGAATCTTATGAATTCGAAACTAGTTGACGCAATGGATCATTTTGAATTCTCCCGGTCGGATGTTCACAAAAAATTGAAAAGTCTCGTCATATCTAAAGGGGCAGGTCCTGATAATATACCTCCTATATTCTTAAAGAAATGTGCCTGGTCTATATCAATGCCTCTGTCTCTAATTTTTAACACATCTTTAAAAGATGGTAAATTTCCGGACGTTTGGAAGGAAACCAGAATAGTTCCTGTTTTTAAGTCTGGCAAACAGAAGGAAGTTAAAAACTATCGTCCGATATCTATTATATCAACCATGGCTAAAGCCTTTGAATCCTTGGTATATCAGCGTATGTACAACCACTTAAGAAAATATGTTAGTGACCAACAGCATGGGTTCATGAGCAAACGATCTACAAATACTAATTTACTACTACATACATCAAATATTTCTGAATGTATAGATAGCGGACAACAAATTGACGCAATATATACTGATTTTTCTAAGGCTTTTGACAAAGTGAATTATCGACTGCTACTTAACAAGCTAAATGACTGTGGTATCACAGGCAACTTATTGATGTGGACTAGATCATATCTTACAAATAGGAAGGCTAGGGTTGTTATTAGTGGTATCCAATCTGATGTAATTGAAGCTCAATCAGGAGTTCCACAGGGATCTAATTTGGGTCCTCTTTTTTTCAATATATATGTTAATGATATGATTCAATTGTTTTCTAATAGCAACGCTAGTCTTTTCGCTGACGACCTGAAATTATCACGAGTAATCACAAGTGAATATGATATTAAGTTATTGCAAGACGATCTTTATAAGCTAAGTAAATGGTGTAAATTGAACAAAATGTTTCTAAATGTCGATAAGTGTTATCATATTAAATTCACACGAAAAAGAAAAATTATACCTTCCGCATATTATATTGATGACAAGCAACTGGAAGAAGTAAATACAGTTCGGGACTTAGGTGTTACTTTAGATAGTAAATTAAGTTTTATTTCCCATATTGATAAACTTGTGGTCACGGCCAATAGGTCACTTGGATTTGTATATAGATGCTCTAAAGACTTTAAGCGGTGCTCTACGATGCTTAAACTCTTTGATTGTTATGTTCGAAGCAAACTGGAGTACTGCTGTATGGTCTGGTCACCTTCTGCTAATATCCACATTAACAGACTAGAAAGGATACAAGAACGATTTTTACGCCAGCTCTGTTACAAATTTAGGGTAAATTCTAATAGTTATGATGACAGACTTAAATATTTTAAAAGAAATAGACTTTTGGACAGAAGAAATTTAATGTCAATGATGTTTTTGTTTAATTTATTAAACGGCAAAGTAGATTGTCCGGAGTTAGTCAATAGATTTTCTTTTAAAATACCTCGTCTGAGTAATCCCAGGCACCCCTGTGACTTGCTGCATGTGAAACCTTACAGGACTAAACTAGGTAAAGATTCGCCCATTCCAAAAATGACAGATTTTTATAACAAATGTGTTAGACAAAAGAGAGATATTGACTTATTTAATAACAGTTACCCTGAATTTAGACGTAAAATATTAGATTTATTTGCCGGTAGACATTTGAATTGAAATAAAATAACATTGACATCTGAATTTGACAAATTTGTAATATATAAATCGACATCCTATCTTGAATTATGATTAATTTTAATTTTAAAATAATATTTTTAGAGTATTGAATCATTTTATAATATTTTTAATTTTGTATTCTGTTTTAAATAATTATTTCATTATATAACAATAATAGAATGTATTATGATAACTAAAGCGCATGTTGTGATGGCCTATAATAGGTTGAGCATTTACCATGAATTTTTGTGAATTGTAATATCTATTGTATGAAATGTAATGTATCAACTGTTGGCTATCCTAATGATAAATAAAAAAAAAAAAAAAAAAAAAACTATTTTATTTTACACACTATTAAGTTATTATTTGACTGCAATCTTCCCTTATTTTAAATGATGATGTGCAGACAAAGATGTTATTGTTCTATATTAAAGTGTGAGTAACCCCTAATAGTTGCTACACAGTTTCACACTGGAATACTAGATTGCTTGGTGATGCGCTTTTGTAAGTAGGATGGTAACCCATACAACTGCCTTAATATGCATGTGTAACTAATTAAATGAAATATTATGATAATGAAAAATAGATTTCGTACTTTATCTGTGAAATTGGTAAATTGCATATGGGTATAAGGCAGATAGGATTGAAATCCTGGACTACTAAAAAGAGAAGGAGGATAATGCTGGATATGCAAACAAAATATAGTTAAATGATAATCTATTTTAATACTTAATGTAATTTCAGGATAGTAAATAATGAAACATGGTATAGAGAAATAGATTCAATACGGTTTGTCAGTGAAATTGGACGAAACTTCAGAATGGGCACAATGCTATTGAAACAAACTGTACAGAATAGACTCAATTCAGAAGCTGGAATGAGTTTCACAGAGTTTGCTTACCAAATATTCCAGTCTTACGACTGGTTGCATTTATTGAGGGACTATGACTGCAGGTTTCAGGTATGGTGCAGAAAAATTATTTTGTGCAATTTTTTTTATACTGGCTACTACTTGACTAATCACCTGATGGGAAGTGAATATTCAGTCAAATGTGTTATCATTCAAACTTGGAAAGGGGTAAATAACTGAAAAGTTGCTACACAGCATCGCACCGGAACCCTAAAACGCGTAACCAGACAGACCTAGGCCTTTTATTTAATTAAGTAATTATAAAATACCAAAATAGTCTGTGCCAGGAATTGATTCTGGGATCCCTCACTTAAGTCTAACTACTACGCGCGTCTACTACTGTGCCAAATATTATTATGAATCTACATCTTCTACATATTCTATAGAAACATTTTTTCTAGATAGGTGGGAGTGACCAAATGGGCAACATTAGTGCTGGCCACGAACTGATTAGTAGGACTGCAAAGCAAAATGTTTATGGTAAGTTATCAAGAAAGAAAAATAATTTTATTTCATATCATTATGCTACACATAACAAGAATGTGGGCATCCAAGCGATTTACGTAAACTTTTTTTGTACAAGCAAACAGTAGCGCCATCTGTGAAAATTCTATTGTGGTTAATAAGGTGGCTACCATAGATATGGAGTCTACTGAGAGAACTACAGCGTGTCCTTACTGTTGGTGGCACAACAAGCATTTTTGGCACCGATAAACTGGCGACATTTTTTGTCGCCGTCCGCCCTGTCCAGGGTACATGTCTATTGTGAAAGCCCAAAAATTTCAGACCTCTATCTACAGGGTTATATAATATAAGAAATATCAAATCGCTCTCGACCTGTATTTGTTTACATTAAACCTTACAAATTTTGTGCTACTTTTTTTTTACTCGATAATTTGAGAAATATCAAATATTAAATATTTTACAGAGATACTCTACTTATTCCTACTCTCACTCTGTAATGTAACATCGGCACGTGGTAACGGCGCCGCGGCTGGCGCGGCGCGAAATCGCAACTATTTAATGTTTACAGAAATAAAATTTTTTTGCATGACATAAATTAATACTAAATTATGAAAAGTCGTAAACAAAAGTTGTTAGTTTTACTGTACAGGCCGAGAGCGATTTGGTATTTTTTTATATGACCCTGTATACTAGAGGTAAATGATGTTTGTATGGTTGTAGGTCTAACACTGCCCTTAGTGACGACAGAAGAGGGCGACAAGCTCGGCAAGTCAGCAGGCAACGCGATTTGGCTGGACTCCAAGAAGACCAGTCCGTACAGTCTCTACCAGTACTTCATAAGGACCAAAGATTCCGATATCGAGAAACTGTTGAAATTGTTCACGTTCTATAGCCTAGGAGAAGTGAAGGATATAATGTACAAACACAAACAGCACCCGGAGCAGAGATATCCGCAGCAGTGTCTCGCTGAACAGTTGACCACTTTGGTTCATGGAGGTAACTAAACTGAACCCCTCAGTGTGCGAGCCCGACTCGCACTTGACCAATTTTTTTACACTGCAAGTACACCAGATCGTAAGTGATGATACAGGCGAAGATGTTATCATATTTGGAACTTTTTAACTCGGAAGGAGTAAGCAAACACACTCCTGACGGTTGCTACACAGCACGCCGGAACACTAAATCGCTCTGCTGGTAGGGTGGTAACTAGCCCCGGGCGACGTCTTCCGCTACACCCAGGAGCCAATTGAGAAATTATAAATTGTACACAAATATGCCAATAAGAATGTTTCTTTGCAGAAGAAGGCCTATCAATGGCTAGGAAGACCACAGAAGCAATATACAGCAAAGACGTGAAGTCATTAGTTGCTTTGACTCGAAACGAGCTGCAGCAGGTGTTTGAGGGAGCCACCATCGTCACCTTGCTGCTGTCGCCCGGGATCACTGTGCTAGAACTCGGATTGAAGGCGAAATGTTTTGCAACGGAAAGTAGGTTCTTTTTATTTAGTTATTGGTTGTAACTTATAATATGGTGACTGGAGAGTAGTTAAGGAGAATTTTGGATTCTCTTTGGCAAAGACAGCTGGTAAAAAACTCGGCATTTTAAATAAAGTTAAACAGTACTTCACCTCCCTACAGCTCCTAACCTTATACCAGGCACAGGTTCGCTCATGCATGGAGTACTGTAGCCTCTTGGTATGGCTCTGCCAAGTACCAGCTTGATGCTTTGGATTCGGTGGATCGCCGTGCTAGAAGACTCATCGGCAACCCGACTCTGGTCCACAAAAAACTTCAAAGCCTTGAACATCGTCGTAAGGTGATAATTTTTCGAGGGGAGCTCTATTTCAATACCCGAGCCGTAGGCAAAACTTTTACCGTCTTGCTTATATGATGTCGAATTTCACGTGTGTTGTACTATCCTTGTACAAGTTTCTGTTAATTATGATTTTTTTTTGTTTCAGGTGACGCTATAAGAATTATTCAAGCTGGAGGGTTTTACATAAATCACCAAAGAATCAAGAAAATAGACGAAGTGATCACAGAGTCCGCGCACATACTACCAAACCTCGTGTCGTTGTTACGAGTAGGCAAACGGAACTATTACATTGTGAAGTGGCAAACGTAAAATGTAGTATTGTTACTAGGTATTTATTTAAATAAATGAAAAAGAAAGGAATTTTTTGTGTTTTAATTTCATTATTACTTACAACAGAAGCTTGTATACTTGCAGTATATAATTAATAAAATGCGTATCACATAAAACATCGTAAATACTACATAACATACATTTAAGCCTAGTTAATGTTCACTGTAACAGGCGTGGCCGAAACAAATGCCGAGTGGTCGAGTCGTAAATATTACAAAATATGGCTACTAGTCATACGTTTGTGCACCCGGCCCGCGGCGCGAGAATCTCCTAATATCACAAGGATTTACTGCAACTTATCACTTCTAAATTGTACAAAACTTTATAAAGCACGATCGCGTAAAAAGCTAAATTGACTCGATCTGATATGTCCGTATGGAATAGTGGTTACAATGAAAATAGCACTCGACGAACGCAAGCGACGCTGTGATGATTCACCGATTCGTAAAACTACGATAATAGCAATAAAACGTTATCATTTTACAAAAATAAATAGGTCATCTGCAAAGAAAAATATAATAATATAATGATAAAAAATTTACAATACTAATGTACTTTCACGTATGTAAAAAGGTCGGAAGCGATCTATTGTAGAATATCAGCTAGCGTACATTAAATAGAGGGCATCAGTCTTGCTCCATGTCTACACGGTCCGACCGCAGCGTAAGACTACGTCTAATACTCTGTGTCACCGCGACATCGCGTGAACGCCTCGCAGCGCTCCCACACTATCCCGACATTGCGTCTAACATGCTCGAACTCTTCGTCTCTTGCTAATCGTATCGCCCGCGACAACTTTAAAAAATTTTTGAGCACATGCATTTGTACGAAGACAATATAATTATTTTGCTCCAACTTACAGCAAAATCTGGTATGTTTTTTTGAATCGGATAGTGTGAAAACGCCGTCACGGCGAGCAACGGATACGGGCTCTGGACTCCGGACTCCTGTAATACTATAAGGCGGTTTGGACTAGAGGTCGGTGCTCTCGTGCGCGGGCGCGGCGGGGGGCGGCACGGGCGGCGGCGGCGCTGGCACCAGCGGGCGCGGCGGGCGCGCGGGCTGCGGCCGCGGGGACTTGGGCCCGCCCTCCGTGATGTTGCCCTCCGACTGCGACAGCTGCCGGCTCGCGTTGGACAGGCTCTTGGGCTCCTCCAGCTCGGCGTCCTTGCCGCCCGAGCTGTGCGTGCGCTGCACCGTGCTGCGCGCCGCCTCCTCCTCGGCCGCGCCGCCCACGTGGATGATGGTCGGCTGCTGCTTGTCCACCGTGTATATGTGCGTGCGCTCGAGCACCGTGGGCGTCGCCTCCGAGCCGTCGGTGAGCGAGCCGCGCTGTCCGCGGAAGCTCTGCGGCCGCAGCGTGGCGGGGCGCTCGGGCACCGCGGGCTTGTGCCGCAGCTGCACCTCGTCCGCCTCCACCACCGCGGGCACGATGGTGCGCGGCGCGGCGACGGGGCGCGGCGGCGGCTGCCCCGACGGCTTCGGCATCTGGAGCCTCGCGCACTTGTCCGCCGGCTTCTCCGCGCCCAGCGACGCCGGCCCGCTCGCGTCTCCCACGATCTTCATCCTGCCGACGATGCCGGACTGCGCGGTCACATTTTTGACCACTAGCGTCGATTCTTTGTCGTTTCTGCTCTCCGTCGCCTTTAAACTATCGAACTTGTCCTTTTCGAACTCTAAGCTCTGGCGGCGGACGTCCGCGAGGTTCTCGCGGCTGCCGTTCCTGCCTTCCTCTTTGATCGCTTTGCTCTGGCGGTAAGTCGATCGGTTGATGGTCTGCACGCCCGATATGATCTTCCCCGTGTCGACCGAGATGACCGGCCGCGGGGGCTTCGCCGGCTTCTCCGCCTCCTTTGTCGAGTTCTGCTGCGGCGCCTCCGCGGCTTGCGTCTGCGCTTCCGCCTTCCTCTTGTCGGGCGTGAAGTTGGGCGGCACGGGCGCCTTGTTCTTGCGACGCGCGGTGGGCTTGGGGCTGCCGTGCGGCGGGCTGGACTGGTCGGACAGCGAGCTGCTGGACTGCGCCTTCTTTATGTCGTTCTCCAGCAGGATGAGGCTGGTGTCGTGGCTGTTGCTGCGCGAGTGGCGGCCGGGCGGCTCGGCGCGCGCGGCGTGCAGCGACTTGCTCATGCAGTCGCCGTTGGGCTGCTCGTGCGCGAGCGCGACGGTCTGGTTGTAGCCCTGCACGAAGGTGGGCGTGAACCCGTAGTCGCCGAGCTCGGGCAGCAGGTCTTCCTTGGTGAACGAGATGAAGAAGTTGAGGTCGTCCTTGAAGAACCAGTCGGCGTGCTTGACGAGCAGCTCCACGCCGCAGTTGACGGCGGTGGTGATGTTCATGTCGAACGTGCTCTCGTCGGCCGCCCACAGCAGGTTGGGCGCGATCACGATGGCCAGGTTCGAGGGCGTCATTTTGTTTGTGCTTTGATTCTGCGTCAAGGCGGACAAAAACTTGATGAGATATCTGAGATTTTGGAAGTTGGCGTCGGGCAGGAGGTGGATGGCCTCCCAGAGAGCGTTGAGTCGGGCTTGCTCCGAGGGCTGCTTGGAGGCGAGGATGAAGTTCTCGTAGAGGCGGAACGTGAGCAAGGGCTCGGGCAGTTCCCGCAGGTACGATTTGAGCACGGAGGCCACCACGTGCATGTCCCGGTAGTCCTGCGGGAGCGGCACGCTGAACAGGCCGGCGTCCAGGGACAGTTTCATTCGTCGCACTTTCGATGTACCTGGAACATTACACACACGTATTATTAGGGTGAAACTTCTGGATATGGATTAATAAGTTTCCGGAAACCAACTGTGACGATTACTGAAGGACATCAAATTTCTGGTGCAAAGTGATATTGTAACTTCTAATGTTTGTCGGAGGATATCCGAACACGGGCTTTAGCAAGCTGCCGCGTGGAGTTAGTGAGGGATACTGACCGCCCGCGATCCTGAAGAGCCCCTCCTCGTTGAGCGCGAGCTCGTGCAGCGTGCACACGCACAGCTCCACGGGGAAGGCGATGGTGCGCCCCGTCACCCGCAGGTGCTCCTCCAGCGGGTACCCGAACACGGGCTTCACCGAGCTGTCGTCTGAAACAGACAAACATTTAGTATCATTTCAGTCCACTTATAACCCCTATAAAGTAGCATGGAGAGTAATCGTATCGGCATTCTGTGATCCATGATCTCTTCCCCCATGCCCGAGGAGTGTTTGTGATCAAAGCATCTTGCTTCGGAACTTCGCGTCGAAAATATCGTATACCTAACACTTATAACCCCTATAAAGTAGCATAGAGAGTAATTTTATCGGCATTCTGTGATCCATGATCTCTTCCCCCATGCCCGAGGAGTGTTTGTGATCAAAGCATCTTGCTTCGGAACTTCGCGTCGAAAATATCGTATACCTAATAATGTTCTAGAAGACTGATGACGCAATATATTGGAAACCGCTAAGGATATTTTTTCGTCTATACAATAACCTGGCATGAATTGATAACACTAAAAATTGTTGGCCAATTTCGTTAATTTCTGTGGACAACTTATGCTTGATCAAAAAATTACTGTTCCTGTTAAAACTGTTAATTGAAATAAAGTTCAATTACTATAGGGCTACACACTATTTTAAGACTGTAATCGGTAATCACAAAGTGTAGATGCCATATGACAAGTATCTTATTCATTACCTATATGTACCCGTACATTTAAAGGGGTTCTTGGGAAAAAATCCTTAATTATCGATGTTATCAATGTCCACAGTTATAATTACAAAGAAAGACAAAAATGATCTAAGAAAGGAAATTCGAGAAGAGTCTTTTCAAGCTTTGACCATAATGGGTTTATTTGTTAATTGTTACTTGAAAGACTATTAACGATGCGGGTAACTAAATGAGACGTTGTCTATCGGAGGTCGGATAAGCGATTTAAATAGCTTCTGTGACCCTATAACAGTTGTTATTTATTGTTTGGTCAGTAGACTCAACAAATATGTGACTTACCACACAAAGCATAATAAACACAAAATAAAACTTATTTGTGTTCATAATTTTGTTTTAGGTATAGGATAGTTATTTTAAGGCAAGGAAAATGTTTAATTGCATATTTATATCGCAGGAAAATGGGAATTGTGTATTTTCCTACTTTTGAATTTGATAAAAATTATTATTATTACTTAATTATAAACTAGGATTAATATAATAACGTACGCTGAAAAAAAATTTAAATCCAACAAAGATTTACTATATTCGACGCAGCGAACCGTGATCCCTATGACACTGACAGCTAATGTCACCATATAACATTGTAGTGGCGTCACCATTAAATCGGGATCATATTGGGGGCGTCTAAAAATGCCATTTATAAACTTTACGTAGCTTTATACCATTAGTAATGATATTCCGTTGATATTTTTAACAATTCTTAACATTTACAAGAAGTTATGTCAATCTGAATTTATGTTTACGTCCTGCAAAACTTAAGTCGTGTGACGTTTATCGACTAGGGCGGCAAGTATCGATAAAAAAATGTCGGTAATGGAAACGAGTGCAAAATTTTTCAGACAAATGGGGAGCATTCATTTTCATGATAAAATATATACATACTTATATAGCAAAAACGTGTTTATCGGGTTAAGCATTATTGGAAAATAACAAGGTTGGAAACTTTCGTTTTACTTACCCTACTTAATCTATGCCAAAAATCTTAAATTAATACAACAACAACAAAATGGACATTAAAAATGCACATTGTAATATTTTTTATAACATGTTTACCAACGTGGCTTAAGGCCACGCCTTTGTCTAAAAAAAAATTATCGACACGACCAAAGACACGACCCATCACTAAACGAACTGTCATAAGGATCATGGTTCGCCGCGTGGAGAATAAGGCATTTTAAATTTTAGAGTGGGAGGGCCTTCTATCCCTTTCTTGCAATCCGAAAATTTGTATGAAGCCGCACGAAGCGACTATATGGCATTCGTGAGGTGTGACGTCACATTTTAATATCGCTATCTCTGTCTAATCAGAAATATTTAAATGCTTATAACTTTTTTGTTATTTGATCGATTTAATTAGGTTTTTTTTCAGGTTTTAATAAAGTGATAAAAAAATTGCAGACAAATACCCAATTCCTTGCAACAGAAATTATGTGGTTGTACCTCCTAATTAATTTTAGAACATAATTATGA
This sequence comes from Coenonympha arcania, assembly GCA_036785405.1. Taxonomy (NCBI): domain Eukaryota; kingdom Metazoa; phylum Arthropoda; class Insecta; order Lepidoptera; family Nymphalidae; genus Coenonympha; species Coenonympha arcania. Next base: position 12,550,538 of record CM072066.1, on the reverse strand, counting down.
TATTTTTGATGGAAGATTATTATTTACAAAGACAATATTATATTTTTTGTCGTCTTTATAAGTACTCCGTTTCGAAGCCCAATACGCCCAGTATTGGCCATCACATATTTACATTCACTATGTTGGCCAAGTAGAGATTGGAAAGCTATATGTGTGAAGCTTGCCAATGTGTTAAAACATTATGGAAATATTTTTCGCATGTTTTCCTCGCTATGATTTCTCACATCGCAAATGTCGTGGATATCATGGAAGGATAAATTTAGTTTCCACAACGCACATAGCGATGCCAAACAAAGAGACGAGTGTGTGTCTGAGATTCCAAAGCAATGGAGGATAGAACAACTAAGTCATCACTGTGAAACAAACTGTAGTAAAAGACAAGTAGGTATGCAGCGTAATGAACTCGATAATTAACCAGACCAACGCGTCTAGATTAAATGCAACATCTTGATTAAAGCTCACGCTAACTGACCGTAATGAGTTGAATTAATGAGAAAGCCACGCGCCTTTCCAGTATCAAATGCACGTCTGTTGGCAAGAAATGAATTGGCTGCATACTTGTATAATTTTTTTATGTAACTTCATCTTGAGTATGTATGTATGTACTAAGTAATAGTTAACATACTTTGACATTATAATATTATCTTATTATTTAAATTACAATAAGTACGAGATTACGGAAACGATGTAAGGGTATCAAGATGACTTTCGAAGGTGACTTTGATTCCTTCTTTTAAATTTTATTCATAGTGCTTACGATATCCTTCTGACACTTACTTATAAACCTCTCCAGCTCCGGCACGGTGTCCTGCAGCGAGTGCAGCGCCGACTCGTGGTACGCGCGCTGCAGCTTCACGTACTGCAGCAGCGTGTGCGCGAGCTGCGCCTCCTTGGCGACGAGAGCGTACATGTCTGCGGCGAGCGCGTCCCTCTGACACTTACTTATAAACCTCTCCAGCTCCGGCACGGTGTCCTGCAGCGAGTGCAGCGCCGACTCGTGGTACGCGCGCTGCAGCTTCACGTACTGCAGCAGCGTGTGCGCGAGCTGCGCCTCCTTGGCGACGAGAGCGTACATGTCTGCGGCGAGCGCGTCCCTCTGACACTTACTTATAAACCTCTCCAGCTCCGGCACGGTGTCCTGCAGCGAGTGCAGCGCCGACTCGTGGTACGCGCGCTGCAGCTTCACGTACTGCAGCAGCGTGTGCGCGAGCTGCGCCTCCTTGGCGACGAGAGCGTACATGTCTGCGGCGAGCGCGTCCCTCTGACACTTACTTATAAACCTCTCCAGCTCCGGCACGGTGTCCTGCAGCGAGTGCAGCGCCGACTCGTGGTACGCGCGCTGCAGCTTCACGTACTGCAGCAGCGTGTGCGCGAGCTGCGCCTCCTTGGCGACGAGAGCGTACATGTCTGCGGCGAGCGCGTCCCTCTGACACTTACTTATAAACCTCTCCAGCTCCGGCACGGTGTCCTGCAGCGAGTGCAGCGCCGACTCGTGGTACGCGCGCTGCAGCTTCACGTACTGCAGCAGCGTGTGCGCGAGCTGCGCCTCCTTGGCGACGAGAGCGTACATGTCTGCGGCGAGCGCGTCCCTCTGACACTTACTTATAAACCTCTCCAGCTCCGGCACGGTGTCCTGCAGCGAGTGCAGCGCCGACTCGTGGTACGCGCGCTGCAGCTTCACGTACTGCAGCAGCGTGTGCGCGAGCTGCGCCTCCTTGGCGACGAGAGCGTACATGTCTGCGGCGAGCGCGTCCCTCTGACACTTACTTATAAACCTCTCCAGCTCCGGCACGGTGTCCTGCAGCGAGTGCAGCGCCGACTCGTGGTACGCGCGCTGCAGCTTCACGTACTGCAGCAGCGTGTGCGCGAGCTGCGCCTCCTTGGCGACGAGAGCGTACATGTCTGCGGCGAGCGCGTCCCTCTGACACTTACTTATAAACCTCTCCAGCTCCGGCACGGTGTCCTGCAGCGAGTGCAGCGCCGACTCGTGGTACGCGCGCTGCAGCTTCACGTACTGCAGCAGCGTGTGCGCGAGCTGCGCCTCCTTGGCGACGAGAGCGTACATGTCTGCGGCGAGCGCGTCCCTCTGACACTTACTTATAAACCTCTCCAGCTCCGGCACGGTGTCCTGCAGCGAGTGCAGCGCCGACTCGTGGTACGCGCGCTGCAGCTTCACGTACTGCAGAAGCGTGTGCGCGAGCTGCGCCTCCTTGGCGACGAGAGCGTACATGTCTGCGGCGAGCGCGTCCCTCTGACACTTACTTATAAACCTCTCCAGCTCCGGCACGGTGTCCTGCAGCGAGTGCAGCGCCGACTCGTGGTACGCGCGCTGCAGCTTCACGTACTGCAGCAGCGTGTGCGCGAGCTGCGCCTCCTTGGCGACGAGAGCGTACATGTCTGCGGCGAGCGCGTCCCTCTGACACTTACTTATAAACCTCTCCAGCTCCGGCACGGTGTCCTGCAGCGAGTGCAGCGCCGACTCGTGGTACGCGCGCTGCAGCTTCACGTACTGCAGCAGCGTGTGCGCGAGCTGCGCCTCCTTGGCGACGAGAGCGTACATGTCTGCGGCGAGCGCGTCCCTCTGACACTTACTTATAAACCTCTCCAGCTCCGGCACGGTGTCCTGCAGCGAGTGCAGCGCCGACTCGTGGTACGCGCGCTGCAGCTTCACGTACTGCAGCAGCGTGTGCGCGAGCTGCGCCTCCTTGGCGACGAGAGCGTACATGTCTGCGGCGAGCGCGTCCCTCGCCGCCTCCACTTTGTTGCCGGCCTCCTCTAATTCTTCCTTCGCCGCGCTGTATTTGGTTGGGTTCTCTTCTTTTTGACGCTCTAAATTCTGTGGACAAAAATACGTTGTTGGTTTCGACTTTTACAAATCCAGCAGGAATATTATGTTTTAGAAGAATAAAAAGTAGTAAGTGTTAATAAATAAAAAGTTTCCTAAGTTTGAAAAATTTGCATCCATCCCGGCAATTGATATCACAGAGGTTTTAATGTTGGGACTTGTCTAAAACTTGTAGGTGCAATCTGTTTTATGTTATTTGACACAACTATGAAAATAAATAACATTAAGATGAAAAATATCTGCTCATACGTAAATAGGTATTATAATTACAGTAATTACTGTCTTCTGCTATCATCAATCCAATCCATTAGGGTTTAACAGTAAATATTTACTTACTTAATAAACAAGAAGATTTTATGAATCATATAAATAAACTTGTGGCATATTTGTTTTTTTTAATACGTATTTATTTTTCTTAATGATTACATAGATTCGTTTTTTAATATTAATTTATTGCAAATATGTATTTTTGTTCACAATGAAAAGTTAATAAAGGCTATATTTATCAAGTAAACTGTGTTAACTTCTAGATTTTATATTATTATCTTCTCTGATTAATTTTATTGATGAATTTTATTTACTCCTTTAAGTGTTTGTATAATCTATAGATATGTGTGGATTTTATTTATCAGATTTTGTAAGATGTTTTGAAATTGTGATCAAGAATGTTGAGATAAGTGTTATCAGTCATTTTGTCTTCTAAAAACCTTCATATTCAGGTACTATTCTAGTAATAAAACCAAGTGTAGGACATTTTGATAATCTACGATGAATACAATAACTTCTAAATTCTACAAAAGTCTAATATCATCATCTTGTTTAAATAACACAATCTTGACTAAATCAATAACCAATTCTCTAGTTTAACTACTTTACTAATAGTCTTACTAATTAATAGTCCAATTTGTTTATACAGAATGTTGTTATACTTTATTCATCATAGGTAACTCTTTCCTAATAGTTAGGTACCTACAAAAATATATTGGAATATTTTGTGCTTATTTTAATGAACATGGGGGTTTTAGCTTTTAATAAATGTTTTATCGAAATGGCAAAGCGTTATCATAATGGCGTTATTACATGGCTGAAAATAACGTTCTAATCTATGCCCTTGGATAACATTTAATTATTATTAAAACAATGCATAACAAATAAAACTTCCTCTATTATCCTGATTAATGTATGGTGCACATGGGATTTCAAAAATCGAAATTTAAGTTTTAGGCAAAAGCCAACTTTTACATTAAAAAAAAATCTCTAAAACCAAATTAAAGAAAGAAAGCACTTAATACATATCATATTCTATTAAAATTAACAAATAATGATATTTAGTCTATATTTTTTAGGATTATTAGATCTCATTTTGGACTTCAATAACTGTACAAATATTGGTACTTATTTCAAGTTTATAGTTTTGTAATTGCCAGCAAAAAAAGTTTTAAAATTTTAAAATAAAACTTTATCAATGCATTAAACACAATTTAATCACAGATTTTGCACTCTGTGATCAAAGCACCAGAATAATTTATTATGTAGATATTATAAATATATGTTATTAAATTATGATACATCCTTTCTGCATTTATTAATATCAATCAAAGTCTGATATCGACCGATAGTGAGTCAGTTGAAACCATTGTTCACTCCTATATTAAAAGATAAATACAGTATTTAAGGCTTGCTTTTTTATTAATTTAGAACTAGAAACTTAACTGCAGATTGTATTATGCAATAATTATTAAGGTTTGTTCCTGTTATGAAAATTTTATACAAATACACAAGTTACAAATTCAAGAAAAAAGTGTTTAACACAATATCAATCAAAGTTAATAATGGCAACCTGCAACATCCTTTATATCCCAGAGGAACTGCTTGTTTTTCCATGATAAAATGTAGCCTACCAACTCTACAAATATCATAGTAAATAAATCCTATGCTATTTATATCCTATTTCTGTGTGTTTTTCGGCCTTTTCTCAATGATGAAATTTCAGAAGTTGAGTAGAACTTTATTCTCCCTCCATCACTTTGAATTAAACCTTAGAAGTAGATTAAATAGAAAGGAGTCAAAGATCTCAATACTCACATTATATCTACTGAGTGCGGACTCCTTTTCATTGATAAGTCTTGTGAGGTGTTTTTTCGCCTTCATTATCGCCGGAAGGTCATGCTCACTGATAGCAGCGAGCGGAGCACAGACCAGCTGTTCCACTTTCAGTTCGTGTTCAGCAATCTCATTTGCAAGGAACTTCTCGGTTTTACCTACAAAGGAAAATACAAACTGCATTTACCATTCATAATAAAAACATAGACCTGGTGCAGTGAAAGCCATTTGTTTTATTTACTTAGTATATCAATAGAAATATTAGTTCATTCAAGCAATGTTTACATAAAAACTATATAATATATGTACAAGAACATTATATACCATACTTAAATTAATATTTTAACTAATATATAGTCTAACTATAAAAAAGAGGTGTAAAAAAATTTATTAAGATTTAACATCAAAGTATTCCTCTGCATCAGTATCAACTAGAAAACTGCCCAGTAGGCTGGCAGCATTGCCATGTTGAATATTAATTTAAAACTGTTTACAAAATAACTAAACTTCTATATTTACTAATGAATATTTCCACTATGATAACATATTAATAATGACCCATGCACTATTATCATAGAATACATTGATAAAACAAATACAAGTACATTATTATACCTATAAAATCTGATTTAAAGTGTTTTATCCATGTCCTTATAGAAATGGATGTGAATACTTATTTAAATTTTTTAGGAAGCACTTTCATTTACGAACCACATTCATGTAAAATGTATTTTAGAATGCTATCATCATCGTCATAATTGCTTGCTTCGCACATTGACAGCCCCAGCATATACTCGGGCAGTTTCTTCAGTCTCTTCTCGCGCGCCGCCGGGTCCTGCCCCTGAGTGTTCCCCGCAGCTGTGGCCAGCCTCTTGCTGATGAGGTGCAAGGCATTACGGAGGTGTTCCACCTTCTTGTCTGCCGTTTGTAACTCATCAGTCAGGGCTTCACCCTTGCCAGACCTAGCCACGATAAAAATGGTACTTTTATGTTCATTCATCACTTTTGAAGATAAATAACTAATATGCTACACTAATGGATAATGGTGATTTCTCAACAAAAAAGAAACAAACTAAGTGCTAAATTTACTTTCCTCTAAGCTCGTCAGGCAGTTTATCTGAATGATACCGCAGTTAAATATACCTACACTATTCACAAAGGAGTCAAAATCTTATCTCATCTATGATAATGTAAGTACCTCGAGAAGGTTTGGTCGGCGAGCTGTTTCACCCTGATGAACTGCTTCTTCATTTTGTCAAATAAGTTTCTATTGAATTTATTGTTACAAGGTCATTGGACTTGGTCAATAACAATAAAACGATCAAGATCTTTCGCCGAAAAGAACGTAACGAAACTAATGTCAGCACGACAATGAGATCATCTTCGCCTAGTGGACGATAGAAACACTCCGTCGGACTCCGTACACAAACACTTTCCAATAAGGCACTACATTTCAATTTTCACTCTCATTTTAAACACCAAATTGCAGTATATTTCTAATTTTATTACTATCAGACAAATCGCAATGAATCGGAAAAATAAAAATCAAAGATTAATACACAATTAAACACACAGGTCAGTGGTCAGTGGTCACCACAGAACACATATACTCCATATTCAAAATCTATGATCCTGGCGGAGGTGGTCACAGAGACACAAACTCATCGAATCACAGACCACTAAACTCTTCTTTTGAGGTATTGGCTCCGCGCGTAGAGTGATTCAGCCATTGTCAATTTTATTGTTCGTTTCAATTTCTTTAGCTATTGCATAGCTTCTATCGTGGGCCTTGAGCGTGGAGACCAGAAATTCCGTAACAAAAATCACCTAACAAGTAACAACCCCCCACTCCGACCGGCACAGCGGTGATACTTTTTAGTTTTGCCATCTATCGATGAATAGGAGGTAGCAGAACATAAAACTTTTTGAAATATCACGCTTGTCTCTTTAGTTCAGCAACTCGTCTCTAGGTTGCATTGGTTGTATAATTATAATTGCATAAGTTGATAAAAAACTATGCAATAGCTTTACCGCGGCAGTCTCCGAGTGCCACATGTCTTTTTTTAAGTAAAATGAGCAAACTTATATTTTACAATCTAATTTAAAATTTTGAATTAGATAACGTAATTTCGAAAAGGATCAGAATAGGATAGGAAAGAATATATTATAATGGAATACTTAAAAAATCAATAAACAAAAAAAACACGTCCACCAAATTAGAAGTCTCCCGCGCTTTTTCCAGATCATTATTACTCCTAGAGGAGATATTCAATATACTCTATGTACTCTATGTCTCAACCACTGAAAATTATAGTTTAGTCCAATATTTTGTAAATATTAAAATTTAACTTAATAATTATTGTTTAGGCCAAAGATTTTATACACTAACAAGATCACAGAACAAGCTTGAGTACCAAACATTTTTGTTAAGCTAAAATGAGGCTGTCTAGTTAGAGTAGCTGTTTTCTTACAAGCAGTAGGGAGGAGGGATCATTCTCGCCCGCTTTTACTAATGATCCCTCCGGTAGTGTGTCCTTGTCTGACATCTTGCCATCTTCACTAAATATTGGGTTGGGTGTTCAGTAAACGCCTCAATCCTCATGGAGGCAACAGGCGACCCTCAAGCAGCTTTTTTACGCAACGAATTTCGATTTGGCGTGGGATTGCTGCCTGCTTAATGGGTACCATACCTTTAATCTGGGGTATAAAATTTTGACATGTATTTGTAGTTAGTTATTTAAATTTGATTACATTTCTTAGTTTCATTTTTTAATGTATGGTTGTTTTTTTATGACCACATTAATAATTATTATTGGATGTAAATAAAATGTAGCGTGTTCCGTTTTATCATGTTAACCTTAAACTAGAAAGGGACGCACTACCTGCGGAGCCCTCTCGCGCGGACTGGTATATTCGCCATAGTGCTATGTCTTGTTATAATGTACAAGTCTTTGGTTTAGGCACATCCTATGAAATTTTGATTTTTGTCTATCATCTGTGGCGCGACAGAAGAACTGTCTTTGTCACATTTGACGTTGACAGTGACATAAAAACGTATGATTTTGACATTCATATATTTTATGAAGCACGTAAAAATTGAGTAGGTACCTATTGGAAATTGTATGTATACATTGTGAATATCACGCCCGTGAGGCCGTAAACATAAATTGAGCTCTTGCTACTGGCGTTGAATTTCTCGACAGTAGGTAGTTGTGGAGGGAGTTTAAATATTTGGAGAATGGACGTAGAATATCACACTATTATTATCATTGCTTGCTTCGCACATTGACAGCCCCAGCATATACTCGGGCAGTTTCTGTTGAATTATCTATGCCTGCAACACCGATCTTTGTTTATGACAAGCTGTCAATGTGACAGCACTCAACGTTAAATTAATTCTTCTTCTCTGTGACGTCGACTCCATTGTACGCCATGTATTATTTTTAATATTTATAATTATCCAAAATCGATTATGATCAAGCTAAGACAGACATGTAAATAATTGTAAGTTTATCATGACTGATAAATTACGTTATTTTACTTAAATCGAATTTTATTTTTCTTCTCCACGTGCTTGTTGCCTTCGATCCTCTTCGGACCTCAAAAGGTTATACGCCCAGACGAACAACAAGGCTACGTGTTTGAGAGAACTATGGAATCCGGAGTTTCCCGTAAGGACGCTGATTGCGATGGACGTATCGCGCAGTCACCTCTTTTCGCTGCAATCGAAAAACTGGAAGGCGGAAATAATTACCTGACATGGAAATTCGCAATGCGAATGGTGCTTACGCTCGAAGGTATGTGGAATTGTGTTACGGAAAGTGAAATCACAGACGCTGCGCGTGACCAACGCGCGCTGGCGCGCATTGCCTTGAGTATTAAGCCTAATTTGTATCAGCATATCCGCAACTCAACCAGTGCGAAGGAGGCTTGGGACAACTTAGCGGGCCTATTTGAGGACAAAGGACTTTTGCGTCGTGTTTTGTTGCTGCGCAAATTACATGGTGCGCGGTACACCGACTATAATGATATGAATAAGTACATAGACAATACCTTTGATGTAGTTCAACAACTAGCTGACATAGGGCGCAGAATAGATGACCAAGAAATAGCAGAACTCTTACTCAGCGGCTTACCCCAGGAGTATGATTCGCTTGTATCTAACCTGTCTACGTTCTCGCTAACTTCTAGTTTAACAAGTGAAGTTGTGAAAAATTGTCTACTTCAAGAAGATTTGCGGAGAAATGCCTCAAAATCAAGTGTATCTGAAACAGCTTATATTTCAAAACCTAAAATTACCTGTGATTATTGCCATAGGGATAACCACACAAAGGCTAGATGCTATAAATTAAAAAGGGATAAAAAGAAGAATAACAAAGTGAAAGGTACTTGTATGGCAGCCGCATTCATTTCCAAGGAATGCAAGGAGGATTTCTATGTAGACAGTGCGTGCACTTCACATATGTGCAACAACAAGGACTATTTTGTGTCGCTAAGGCCAAACTTATCGTCAGTGTCAATTGCTAATAGTGAAATATTGTTGTGTAAAGGTATTGGGACTGTAAATATTCAATATAAGAATAAGGTACTTATTTTACATAATGTTCTTTATGTTCCTCAATTGTCTACAAATTTGATATCTGTCAGTAAATTAGTAGATCATAATCTGAGAGTGGTGTTTAACAAGGGAGGATGTTTTATATATGACAAAGATGATAAACTTATCAGCACTGGTATCAACTTACATGGACTTTATAAATTAGGTGGATGTGTTTGGAATAGTAAGTATTTGCACATGAAGGAGCATTCTATGTTCCTGCATAGTGGGCAGGAATCACCGAGTGCCGCAGCTGTTGCTCAACAGCGGCCTATGCTATTATGGCATCAACGGTTGGGACATCTCAGTTCTGGAGGTGTGTATGCTGTAAGGGATAGGATAGCAAACGGTTGTATGTTTCAGGCTCATGACTCTTTACCGGATTGCGTTGCTTGTCTTGAGGGCAAGCTGGTCGCAAAACCGTTCCCCAGGAGTGGAGCCAGCCGTGCAGCCAAGCTCCTACAGCTCATACATTCCGATGTTTGCGGTCCTTTATCTGTGAGCAGCTGGGGTGGTGCAAACTATATTCTAACATTCACTGATGATTATTCAAGGAAGAGCTTCGTATACCTAATGAAAAATAAGTCTGAGGTATGTAGCCGTTTCATTGAATTTAAAACCATGGTTGAAAAACAGACTGGTTTATCTATTAAATGTCTTCGTAGTGACAATGGATCTGAGTATGTAAATTCTACTTTATCTAGGTTCTTATGTGAGCATGGAATACTGCATCAGCTTACCGTGCCCTATTGCCCGCAGCAGAATAGTGTTTCTGAAAGGCTTAACCGTACCCTTATGGATAAAGTGCGTTGTATGTTGCAACATTCAGGTCTCGACCAGCGGTTCTGGGGAGAAGCAGTGATGACTGCTGTTTACTTAAAAAATAGGTCTCCCACAGCTGCATTGGACGGACAGATTCCAGAAGAGGTTTGGACTGGATCTAGACTGGACCTTAGTCACCTCAGGGTTTTTGGTTGCAGGGCTTATGCGTTAGTACCAGGGGTTAAGCGTAAAAAGTTAGACCCTAAGTGTAAAGCGTATATTTTTGTGGGCTATTCAGAAACCACTAAAGGGTAGCTGGCAGATCCCCATGACCCTAGAAAAGTGATCTTGTCTCGTGATGTCACATTTATGGAAGAGAGATTTTTTAATTCTGGACATGACAATTCTGATAGTAATGAAATAATAATTTTGAATTCCAATTTATTAAATAATGTATCAAATAATAATAATGAATTGTCTAATGTTAATGTTAATAATAATAATTTTAATTTAAATGACTTGGTGTCTAATGATGATAATTTAAATAATCCTTGTGTGTCCACAGATTTAAGAGACACTAGCAGCCTGCACAACTCCTCTGCTGAGTGCTCGGTGAATGATGACGTAGTGCGAGACACTGTGACGTCACCTCGCGCGACGTTGGCTGGAGGGGAGGATGCTTCTGCAAGTTCACGTCCTGTACGTAGTACGCGATCTGTTCCACCAAAAAGGTATGATGACTATGATTTGTCTATGCTTGTAAATGATTTAATGGTTGAAGAACCACAGTCTTATCGAGCGGCAATTGACAGTCCTTACCGTGATGAGTGGATGCAGGCAATGAAACGTGAGTACAGCTCCATGATAGAGAATAAAGTATGGATTCTCGTAGAGCGGCCAAAGAACCACAATGTAGTCAAATGCAAGTGGGTATTTAAAGCAAAGTGTGATGCTTCAGGAAATTTTCAGCAATTTAAAGCTAGATTAGTTGCAAGGGGTTTCACACAAAAAGAAGGGGTAGATTACACTGATACCTTTTCCCCTGTTGTGCGCCACTCTACTATGAGGTTATTATTTAGTCTAGCAAATGAATATGACTTAAATATTGATCATATTGACGTAAATACTGCTTTTCTGAATGGCGATTTAAATGAAACCATTTACATGGAACAGCCTGAGGGTTTTTGTAATAGTAAAAATAAAGATATGGTTTGCCTGTTGAAAAAGAGTATTTATGGGCTAAAACAAGCCAGTAGAATGTGGTATTGTAAAGTTCATGATTTGTTGACTAAAAATAATTTTTTACAAAGTAAATGTGAACCTTGTGTATATTATTTTAAGGCTGACAAGGAAATAATTATCGTGGCATTGTATGTTGATGACTTTTATCTTATTTATAATAAAGATAGCTCTCATATTAAGGTTTTATTAAGTTTACTGGATGAGAATTTTAGTATTAAAAACCTTGGTCCTGTACAGAACTATCTTGGAATAAGAGTCACTAGAGATAGAGAAAATGGTACGCTTAGATTAGACCAGTCAGTTTATATTAAGAAAATACTTAAAAGGTTCGGTATGTCAGACTGTAAGCCTGTTTCGACTCCTATGCAATCAGGATTTAAGTTATGTAAATCAGATGATGTTTTAGATGATGATATATATAACTATAGACAACTTTTAGGTTGCTTAATGTACCTGTCTGTTTGTACTCGTCCTGATATTGCTTATACCTGTAGTCAGTTAAGTCAGTATAATAACTGCTTTAATAAATCTCATTGGTCAGCTGCCAAAAGAGTTTTGCGGTATTTAGCTGGTACAATTGACTATGGTTTACTGTATGTAAAAAGTAATCAATTGGTGTTGAGTGCCTATACCGATGCGGACTGGGCCAATGATTGTGTTGATCGTAGATCTTATACAGGGTTTGCAATTAAGCTTGGTAATAACATTGTAAATTGGGAGTCTCGCAAACAAAAATGTGTAGCCCTCTCTAGTACGGAGGCAGAGTACTTAGCAATTAGTGATGTTTGTAAAGACTTGAGTTTTATTAGTAATTTTTTGACAGAGATCTTTGCAAACTTAAAATTGGATTGTATAACTGTGTTTAATGACAACCAAAGCGCCCATAGATTATTAGAGTGCAAAGAATATTGTCATAAGCGTACAAAACATATTGACGTCCGGTATCACTATGTTAAGGACTTGGTAAACAGCAATTTTGTAACCGTGAAATATTTATGTACTGACAAAATGGTTGCTGACGTGTTGACAAAACCTTTAGATAGGAAGAAACATAGTATGTTTATGCATGACCTTTGTGTTCAACATGTATAATTTTTTATTGCTGTTGTATCTGTGTTGTATGCATAAGGGCAAGTGTTGAATTATCTATGCCTGCAACACCGATCTTTGTTTATGACAAGCTGTCAATGTGACAGCACTCAACGTTAAATTAATTCTTCTTCTCTGTGACGTCGACTCCATTGTACGCCATGTATTATTTTTAATATTTATAATTATCCAAAATCGATTATGATCAAGCTAAGACAGACATGTAAATAATTGTAAGTTTATCATGACTGATAAATTACGTTATTTTACTTAAATCGAATTTTATTTTTGTTCTCCACGTGCTTGTTGCCTTCGATCCTCTTCGGACCTCAAAAGTTTCTTCAGTCTCTTCTCGCGCGCCGCCGGGTCCTGCCCCTGAGTGTTCCCCGCAGCTGTGGCCAGCCTCTTGCTGATGAGGTGCAAGGCATTACGGAGGTGTTCCACCTTCTTGTCTGCCGTTTGTAACTCATCAGTCAGGGCTTCACCCTTGCCAGACCTAGCCACGATAAAAATGGTACTTTTATGTTCATTCATCACTTTTAAAGATAAATAACTAATATGCTACACTAATGGATAATGGTGATTTCTCAACAAAAAAGAAACAAACTAAGTGCTAAATTTACTTTCCTCTAAGCTCGTCAGGCAGTTTATCTGAATGATACCGCAGTTAAATATACCTACACTATTCACAAAGGAGTCAAAATCTTATCTCATCTATGATAATGTAAGTACCTCGAGAAGGTTTGGTCGGCGAGCTGTTTCACCCTGATGAACTGCTTCTTCATTTTGTCAAATAAGTTTCTATTGAATTTATTGTTACAAGGTCATTGGACTTGGTCAATAACAATAAAACGATCAAGATCTTTCGCCGAAAAGAACGTAACGAAACTAATGTCAGCACGACAATGAGATCATCTTCGCCTAGTGGACGATAGAAACACTCCGTCGGACTCCGTACACAAACACTTTCCAATAAGGCACTACATTTCAATTTTCACTCTCATTTTAAACACCAAATTGCAGTATATTTCTAATTTTATTACTATCAGACAAATCGCAATGAATCGGAAAAATAAAAATCAAAGATTAATACACAATTAAACACACAGGTCAGTGGTCAGTGGTCACCACAGAACACATATACTCCATATTCAAAATCTATGATCCTGGCGGAGGTGGTCACAGAGACACAAACTCATCGAATCACAGACCACTAAACTCTTCTTTTGAGGTATTGGCTCCGCGCGTAGAGTGATTCAGCCATTGTCAATTTTATTGTTCGTTTCAATTTCTTTAGCTATTGCATAGCTTCTATCGTGGGCCTTGAGCGTGGAGACCAGAAATTCCGTAACAAAAATCACCTAACAAGTAACAACCCCCCACTCCGACCGGCACAGCGGTGATACTTTTTAGTTTTGCCATCTATCGATGAATAGGAGGTAGCAGAACATAAAACTTTTTGAAATATCACGCTTGTCTCTTTAGTTCAGCAACTCGTCTCTAGGTTGCATTGGTTGTATAATTATAATTGCATAAGTTGATAAAAAACTATGCAATAGCTTTACCGCGGCAGTCTCCGAGTGCCACATGTCTTTTTTTAAGTAAAATGAGCAAACTTATATTTTACAATCTAATTTAAAATTTTGAATTAGATAACGTAATTTCGAAAAGGATCAGAATAGGATAGGAAAGAATATATTATAATGGAATACTTAAAAAATCAATAAACAAAAAAAACACGTCCACCAAATTAGAAGTCTCCCGCGCTTTTTCCAGAACATTATTACTCCTAGAGGAGATATTCAATATACTCTATGTACTCTATGTCTCAACCACTGAAAATTATAGTTTAGTCCAATATTTTGTAAATATTAAAATTTAACTTAATAATTATTGTTTAGGCCAAAGATTTTATACACTAACAAGATCACAGAACAAGCTTGAGTACCAAACATTTTTGTTAAGCTAAAATGAGGCTGTCTAGTTAGAGTAGCTGTTTTCTTACAAGCAGTAGGGAGGAGGGATCATTCTCGCCCGCTTTTACTAATGATCCCTCCGGTAGTGTGTCCTTGTCTGACATCTTGCCATCTTCACTAAATATTGGGTTGGGTGTTCAGTAAACGCCTCAATCCTCATGGAGGCAACAGGCGACCCTCAAGCAGCTTTTTTACGCAACGAATTTCGATTTGGCGTGGGATTGCTGCCTGCTTAATGGGTACCATACCTTTAATCTGGGGTATAAAATTTTGACATGTATTTGTAGTTAGTTATTTAAATTTGATTACATTTCTTAGTTTCATTTTTTAATGTATGGTTGTTTTTTTATGACCACATTAATAATTATTATTGGATGTAAATAAAATGTAGCGTGTTCCGTTTTATCATGTTAACCTTAAACTAGAAAGGGACGCACTACCTGCGGAGCCCTCTCGCGCGGACTGCTCTAGTGCTATGTCTTGTTATAATGTACAAGTCTTTGGTTTAGGCACATCCTATGAAATTTTGATTTTTGTCTATCATCTGTGGCGCGACAGAAGAACTGTCTTTGTCACATTTGACGTTGACAGTGACATAAAAACGTATGATTTTGACATTCATATATTTTATGAAGCACGTAAAAATTGAGTAGGTACCTATTGGAAATTGTATGTATACATTGTGAATATCACGCCCGTGAGGCCGTAAACATAAATTGAGCTCTTGCTACTGGCGTTGAATTTCTCGACAGTAGGTAGTTGTGGAGGGAGTTTAAATATTTGGAGAATGGACGTAGAATATCACACTATTATTATCATTACGAACGCGTTCGTCATAGAGTATATTGAATATATGGCGTTCGTTGAGCAATAAACAGTGTTACTTAGTTCGCGGAGTTCAGCTAACACTGTTTCGGCGTTGTTTTTATTATTCAATAATTTAATTAATATTTAATTAAAGTTAAGTAGTGTCGAATCTTGTAAACATGGATCGCAAATTCGTAAATGTTATTCTACTCGGTTTCGGATTTATGTTTGTGTTTACTGCATTCCAGACTATGGGAAACATAGAGGTAAGTTTTCCTTTCTATATGTGAAGACTGGCGCGTTTTATCAATGTTTTAATGATGCATAAAAGTTATCTATTTAACTGCAAGATTCCAAATGCATATAAGTGATAATAGTAGTAGGTAAATGAATAGTAGCCACATTAAAGATGATCATGAATTCTTATTTCCCCGAGCCTGTGCCAGGTGTGGGTGGAACAACGTTCCTACTTGTGGATGTTAAACCTACAACCACTGAGGTTCAGTCCATCCTTCAGGTGTTAGGGCTGAGCTGTGCGTAGGGTGGGCAATCCAGCCGCATCATTTTTTAAACTGCTTGCGGATTCACTAATATCAGATCCCGTAAATTCATTCAATGTTTGAAGGTTTTTCAATTCATTATAAAAATTTTCACTCTGAAGTGAATCTGAAATGGGTCGAAAGTTTCATTGCATTCATTTTTTAAACATTCTTAATGAAGACCGTTATGAATGTTTAAAAAATGAAGTTTTTAAGATTTTCTATTAATATAGGCACAATCAAGGTTTCTTAGATTTATCATGAATTAGAAGATAATAACTGTGTTTTATTATTTTAGTTTATGTGGAACTGTTTTCTGGCTTGTTTCAAGCCAGCAAGTTGTAAAGTTAAGTACAAACATTACTTTCACCCTCCAGCCTTCAAGTTAATATTGCATTAACTACTGATGCTGATGTAATGTTTTATTTACCAATATTGTACTAGTTTTTTCAGTTCTTAAGATTTAATATATTATATTACTTAAAAGTAACAGTAGTCATATCTAAAACATTGATTGCAAAGAAAACATGTGTTAAAAGAAAGGAACTAATTACTGTTAGGTTTCTATGCTCAATATAGTGTCATTTAATATTCCGAAATTTTATACTTTATTATTTCTGTGTTAATTAAATAGGTCAAATAACTTGATTCCAAACATACTTACCAGTTTTGCCAAACAATTGTTGAACATGATAACAAATACTTTTTATCTATTTGTGGGGTCTGATTGCGTAAGAAAAACGTATTCATTGATATTGTAATCGTTAGCAAATTCTGCCCCCGATTGGCTGACATAAATCAGGGAACCAATCAGCAGACTAAATTTTTAAACGATTACGATTACGATTACTATAACAATGAATACGTTTTTCGTACAATCCAGGGGCTGTTTATAAATTTACTTTTAGACTTTCAGTATATTTTTTTATTATAATATTAAGTATGTGAGTGAATGAATAAAATCCTATTAGGTATATGATCAATCAAACTTATCAAGTTAAGTTTGATCTTGATTGTCCTGTCAATGCCAAAGAGATTTAATTTTTACTTTCACATTCATAAATAATTATATATTAATTATAAATGTGAAAGTTCACATTAGTTACTCAATCATACCACAACTACTGAACCAGTTTGGTTGAGAAGGCAACACAGATTATATCCTGGACTGGATAGTAATCTTGAGTATGAGTTTATGATTTATTTACAAGTAAGTTGTAAGTCATAAGTTTTCTACCTCTAAGCTTAGTCATTAAAATATGGACCTTGGGTGAAAAAAAAAACATTTCACAAACTCTGTATGAAAAATCAGCTGCCTGTTCTTTACATTTCTTCTCAAACATGCTTTATAAATATTGAGTATATGGGAAGTGAAATAAAGTACCTTCTTTTGTTCATAAAACACAAATGAAATTGACTAAATAAATTCTGATATTATAATTTTGAATGAGTTTGCAATAAAATGTCAAGTGTTTCTCCATCATAAGGTTATTGGCTTATGTTAATCAGGAGACCCTTATTTTAAAAGTGCATGTGGTGCCTGTACTTATGGCATTATACATATTTTAAAAAAAATCAGATATATGAAGCTTTTGGCTCTTCACCATTATTAATCACAACACAAGTAATATGTCTCAATCCCTATTTAAGCTCACAGGCATTCTATCTATCTTCTATCACAGAATACTTTAAAGTAGACTTGTTTTACTTAGAGAAAGTACTAAATGTTTAAGAGTCTGGGGGAACTTTCGTTTTAAGTGTTTTGTTTTGTAGAGTGTATAATCATTGATCATCCATTACAGGGATGCCTTTCCAACTTAAGGAAATGTGATGAATGTTTTGCTTATCACCCAATAAGATAAACCTATCCTAACAAACGCGGCGAACCAATCTTCAAAGAACTTTTACAGAATTAAATGGCTAGTACCGATTATACGTTATCTAAAATTAAATTATTTTTACAATGAACATCTATACTAATTTAAAATAGTGCTATCCTTTTCCATAGGAAGCAGTTTGAAAAGGATAGCACTATTTTTTTTATTAGTTTAGAGATTTTGCACAACAGAATCGACTACAACATCGTGCGGGAACGCTAAACCGCTTGGCGGTGCATCTTTGCTAGTACTAACTAGTCACGTTCTAAGCCTCCCACCTGACGCCTGAGCTAATTTAGAAACTATAAAATTCTAAACAGGCCCACGGTGGGAATCGAACCCGCGACCTCCCATTCGAAACCAAGCGAGCGCCACTTTCGCGGTCGTCAAATCTCCTACTATCGTTATGAAGAATTGGTTTGTTTGTTTGTTAGTTTGAACGGGCTAATCTCTGCAGGTCCGAATTAAAAAAATATTTTTGTTTTGGATAGTCCATTTATCGGGGAAGGCTTTATAAGAATAAGAATATTTCCTTTGTAGATCTTTCGTCGCGTACTCTACAGTTTCACAAAAATCAATCACAGTACGATGGAATTATTTTTCTTTAAAAATTCATAGAAAAGTCCGCGACACCTCACACCATATCTGTATCTTTTAAGAGCGTTCATGCAAAACAGCGCGCATCGCGTTTCTTGCCATACTAATCTTGGTTTTCGTTGGCGCTGACGCAATTTTGCGCTGATAATGCTATTACAAAAAAAATTATAGTAAAAAAAATATACTACTTATTAAAATAGTAAATAACCAGTGACATTGAATATTAATTGAATTAAATTACTATAATTCAGAAATAACAAAATATCTTGGATTTTATCCTAAAATAATACGTTTAATTTATCGAAAAAAGCTAAAAATGACACTTTTCGGTTTATGGTTTTTGAATGAAAATCTAGGAAAATCGTGTTTTTTTTGAGACACTTTTTAGTAAATGTTATTAATTTTCTAAATATGTCATTGTTATAAGTTTGTGTTAAGAAACATGCCAAATATCTTGCATATGCGTAAAGCGTCGACCACTATTTTAGCAAACAGCCTATACAAAAACTGTTCTAGTGAGAAAGTTATACACATATTTTAAAATATTTTTGAGACAAGTTCTAGATTATGAAATGCCAAATAATATGAATTCAATTATCTAATCTATAATTGAACACATAACTATTTTATGTTCCTTCGGAAATCGTAAATTTTGACTCAAGCATAATACTAACGCATGAAGCGCCTTAAGGTTGACACGTTATAAGGAGATAGAAACCAAAATTCTTGCGGGCGAAGCCGCACGCAATAGCTAGGTATAATAGTCCCGTAATATCGGTACATTATGTAATGCATTATGCAATACCGAGAATTTGAGATCATTGTCCGAGAGTCATGATGACCGGACGCTGTACAGGTTTGGTTTTGGATCGTACGATTTTTTTGTTCATTGACGTAACTTTTCGTGCTAGCGTGGGTTACCTACAACGTTTTAGATTTCCTAAATGCAGCTAAGATGGCAAAAAAGAGTTTACAAATACGACTGGCTTTAATTTTTGTCACGGCCATTTTATTTCGGAGCTAAACTTACAGGCTGTGTGTCGAAAATAGATGTTATACAGTCCCGTTTTACCCTTTGGGTACGGATCCCTAAAAATGGCACTCAGGTGACTGCTCTGGGAGGACACCTGAATAGGGGAGAAAAAAAAAATATTTTACTGTCTGTACCTGGTTGAAACAACGTTTGTAGGTCGATGGTGGGATGGTTCTATTTACTGAAGTTACGACGCACAGCGATTCAAATAAATTGTTGTATGAATGCGGGACTAATCAATATTATTCTTCCATGAAAATCATCTATTTTCCTCAATTAAGTATTTGCTATACGCTTCACTTCGGGCATAAGGGAGGGAAGGGTATTTTTTTTTCATTTTGCCCAATAATTCAAAAACAATTTTGCATAAAAATAAATAAAATCTGTTTAAGAATTTACAGGTAAAGAAGCCCTTTCAAATGACAAAGTTTATGGTTTTCTCACTTTGTTTAGACGCCCCTGTTTTCCTTTCTAAGCAAAACTAAAAACAATTTTTATAGGTAATTTGGTATAGGTAATAATAACCAATCATTTCATAATTCTTGATTAAACCAGTTTTAATATTAAGTAGTCCATTAATTAACACTGATTTCAGCACGCTTCTATGAGCACGAGGTATGCTAAATGTTGTATCATTGTATGATGCGATGCTAAAACTACTTGATTTGCCTTGTATTGAACGTGCGCTCCGGTTGCGAAATGCTTTCTCCGTGAAATAATCTCTTCTTGCTCTTTCTTTCTTGCTTAATGTGGAAAGACTAAGGCCCGGTTATATGCCATGAAGCTGTCTAGTTATTCCCTAGTGGAAATCACGAAATCCGATTGATTATCCAAAATACATCTCATCTCCTCTACGCTTTGGTGGAAACCGGGCCGGAGATAAAGGTATTTTGTACATAATGATTGTTTTACTAAACAGCAACAAATACATTGTAAAAGACGAGGTCCATGAACAAGGACTCCAAACAGCTCCGAAAGTAGTTGAACATATTCTGCATAGTCTGGCATAGTCCTTTGAACCAAATCGGTTGGGTAAATGATAACTGCACCATAAATCTAAATTAACTTCACAATAATATCAATATTATCCGCAATTAACTGATAACATCTCTGTACTTAGGGTACGCAAGCTAGTCGATAAGCTCAAGGATTATTCAATTTGGGTCAAACAGATTTATTGGTGTGATACCAATTTTTCAAGGGTGTATATTTCAATAACATGTCATGTAATGCTGACATTATTATCGGCTGAGATTTGAGAATCATTATTGAGTCGACCTATCTTTGATTTTTGCAATGGGTTGTTAAACCGATTATATTTATGGTTAAGAATTACCTTATACGTCTTATATAATATTATATCTTGGTTAAGCTAAAAGCAGCTCCTAAAATGTTGTATCCTCTTGAATTAAATAATGTTGCTTTTATAATAGAGTGATAGATATTAAGCTCAAATCCTACGTGTGTGTCGAATCCTTTATCAATAGAACTCAATTTTATCAAAACGTTTGAAAGTCACTGGATTCTATATCTGGCCAATGTTGCAGACAACCTGTTGCTTGCTTCAAAAGAGCTAAACACATTCAAACGGTCGATAAACCTTGAACTTTACTCTGTTTTCGCATTCAAAGAGTGATAAGATATCATATATTAAGTAGTGAGGTTTAACCTTTTTTCAGGGGCCTATTATTTGCAATACAAGCGTAGTATTGCTGTTCTAACAAAGATATTCGGCCAAAGACTAAAAGAAGTATGTGTCCAGCTAGTGGACAAACCACTGCTAATGATATTATTATCAATGACAATGTTGATACTCGTTTCAAAAGCCGTAAAATACCAAAAAAAGACACGGAGATCCTATCATTCGATAAATATTCAAAATTTAAGACGAATTTTATAAAAGGCAGATCCTCATTTTCGGAACAATACCCAAATCGGCGTTTCAAAACTGTTGCAATATTGTATTTATCTGAATAAAAAAGGTGATAAAACCCGGTTTCTTGCTCAATTTATTGCGTTATTAATGTTTACTTTTTCCCACTGGTTCGACGTGCCTCCATTTTTGGGTTTAGCCAGTTTTGGGTATCGTGTCCTTTTCAAAGAGTTGCAAAATGATTAACGCAAGATGACAGTTGAAAGTTTGCATCGTTGTCACACTTACTTAAAAATACTTTTGTATTGTTATTAATGGCTAAATGCAAAACATCTCCAATAAAATAAATATATTTCAATATGACCTTTTCTTCTTGAACACCTTGTTCTTGATTTCAAAAAAGGCACACAACAAGCTTATGTTTTGCATCAGGCATATCGATAAGTTTTATTATATTCATTTATTCTAAAATCTAGATTTACATTAACAACGCTACTATAATATCTAAGCTCTGACTTAAGAAACTTTAGACTTATTATTTAAGCTCTACCGCTATTTAGGGTGAACTGTACGCCCTTGGCCGCCACATTCAAATTTTATTTCGTTTTTTTGCAATTTGTAACCTGCTGCGATGATATTATTAGGCTTATATCAGTTTAATTGTGGGAAAGGCGATATCATCTTCAACAATTTCCAGCAATGATTGCTTAAATAAATTGATATAAAGACGAACGACTATTTTTCTTGCAATAATCTGCAAAAAGTATACGAGACTTGAATAATTTTATCCAACTAGTTTACGGCAGAACAAATTCTTGCTTCAGTTAGGTACTGGTTTTTCAAGGTCAATTTGCTTCCATATCTAGTTTAGGTCATCAGTTTCACGTCCCTATTTCCTGTAGTACATTTCTGTTTAATGAAAGGAAAATTGTTGATAATAAAATCAATACTTTTTGTCTTTGAAATATTTAACTCTGCCGTTATTTTAAAATGTGAAATGAAGATGATGTATAAACAACAAAAACTCATTCACTGATTGTGTGTATAAATCTGACTACTCCTTTATGATTAAAATTAGTTTGTAAAACATTTTACCAATTGAGCATTATAATTTATTGAGTAGAGCCATTAAAGAATAGTAGGCCGACAGGATTTAAAGAGTGAAAGTTCATCTTATTCTCACGTTCTTCGTTACTACTGAATCTAGGAGATCTCGTAATTAAAAGATATTTTTGGAATGCGATCAATTTGGCAGGAGATTTATTGGGAACTGAATATAATATTTTCTTCCTTACCATATGAAAAATTATCATAGTACCTTGTTCATGAGATTGTCTAATTTCTTTATTATTATTCATTTTATCGTCATTAAAACCATGTTTGTTGAAAGCATAATGATAAATGTTAATGAACACATTTGGTAGAATATAGAAGGGTCATAAATGTAGAGTATCTACTTTGTACATTACTTCTTCCTCCTTCCTCATTTCCTCATTAATACAATTTTATTTATCTATCTGTTGGTTGTCGTTGTCCTCAGAAAACCATACTGGACAGTATAACACAAGATGACCCGAACTTCGTCGGCGACGGCTACACCTCCCTCGCCATCATCTACGCCACGCTGGCCATCTGCAACTGGATGGCTCCCTCCATCATCACCATCACCGGGCCTCGGGGCGCGATGATGATCGGGGCTTTCACTTATTTGTAAGTATACATTGGATTTTATTTACGCAGGTCCATTTCTTTCCTTATTTCATAAACGTCATGGATTGGTAATAGAGTCCCGTTTAAGTACAACGTACGTACAATAATTTCTTTAAAAGGCATGCGCTTGCTAAATATTTCTTCAACAGAAGGCGTTTGTTAAATCATCTGTTGCATTTACTTAAATACGTTTAGATACGGAGGAAAAACATATCTTATGGTGATGAAGTTGAAGTTCTTCTGTGTGAAATAGTGAAAATCCACTTTTCAAAATAGTATTTATGTGTTGCTTACTTACAATGTATTATTTATCTTAACGATGTTTAATTAATGTTAGTCAAAATCTCCTCTATTTCTCTTATCAATGCCAATTTGGTCAATGTTCTTTAACCTTCAAATGGTCAGATAACATTGAACAACTTAAATCACTATTTATTAAATACATATTTCGTAACTGTATGGATAGTAGACATATTATTATTACCTAATTTATCTTTTCTTTGGGATTGATAATTGCATGTAGCTTTTCCCCAAAAAAAAACCTGAATAAACCGAAATTTATTAAAAATAATTCAGTCAGCTTTTAATATTTTATAGTTATTAGTACAATTAGAAAAACGATTATTTCCCAATTATTTGCTTACGTCGAAAAAGTCTGAATAAGAACTATACTTACTGATCCAATGACCGGAAAGGCAAGTGAAATCGTTACTCGCTAAAATTGAAGATAAAAACATCGTAAGTATCCAATTAATCGTAGACGTGTTTTTATGACTTTTATGGCTATACTACAGGTCACATTTGATTCTGCCGTCACTTCTAAGAATTACGCAATTTCACCAAATCATTGTTTGATGATAATAATTATTTAAAAGAGGCTGTGATATACGGATGGACACACAGACAGACATGACGAATCTATAACGGTTCCGTTTGTTGCCATTTGGCTACGGAACCCTAAAAACAGGTTCTAGCTTCTAGCACAAACGGGATTTGATGTTTTTTAGTCTTGTTTGAAGTATTTTATGAACTCAAATATTTGTACCTACGTGGGCCAGATTAATCTTAGTTTTCTATGTTAAAATTTTCAAACATTATTCTAGATTTCCAAATTCCACTGTTTAAAAATCTGAGCTATTTTGGAAACAACTACATTGCCGATAAAAATTATACACGCTTGAGGTTTTTGAGCTCTGGACTCCTGGAGCCAATCTTCATTATGTAATAATCACCACAGGTAGGCGTTTTTAACCGAGTATAAAAGTAACCAAGAAGTTAACATTTCACTCCTTGTTTGAACTGGCAAGCTAAGTAATTAACCAGTTTCAAATAAACAAATCAAATGTGCCACTAAATTAAACACGTCCTCTAGTCTCATGTCGATAGTGTCATTTAAAAAATAATTAAAAACATTAATTTACTTTTAACCTAAAAGCAAAGATTTTGTCTCACGAAAGCTGTAAAGTGTAGATGTTCTAGCTGATTGGTCAGCTCGCAATCTCTTGCAAAATAAGGAAAAATTCCAATTGATTTATCGTTACTAAATGATTTAATGGCAAGAATGTCCGCGCCTGGCCACAGAGGGCGATTACATTGCAGGTACATTCTAATAAAAGCCAGGTTGTGCAATGATTCTTATTGCGACAGATCTGGTCAAAACAACTATAAGTACTTACTCTTAGATTGAATATACAAACTATATGTTATGATAAGTATTTATTTGTCGTTTGTCTGTTATGATTTTAATTTTTTGCAGTTCGTCTAGTACTATACTTAGGTAACAATCGAATAAAATGGTGATAGAGATTTTGATTTTGATTGAGATTTTAATTCCTCGTTCCTGATACGCACTGCAAAGGCCTGGAATACCCTCCCAGGCAGTGTCTTTCCTGCCACTTACAACCCGGGTGCCTTCAAATCATGAGTGAATAGGCATCTTCTAGGCAAGCGCGTTCCACCTTAGACTGTATCATCACTTTCCATCAGGTGTGATCACAGTCAAGCGCTAGCCTATATAGTATTAAAAAAAAAAGAGAACTCAATGCCTATTCGGAAGTTAAATTAACCTCAAGTAACGAGTGTCCCACATAAACTACAATATAAACTGAGATTTCATCAGCCGTGACAACCAGCCACTTTCACCATCTAGTTGTACCCAATGCGTCGCGGTATCCAACATATTATTATGATGTTGGATTTCAGTAAACAACATAATATTGTGACAATAACACGATAATACACTAACGTGACAATAGTTTGCGAAAAATGTACTTTATTTAAAAAATGTTTATTCTGAGTTTTGGTTTATTTAGTCCACAGTTATATTACGTGAAACCCGTTTTAATTTCTTATCAGCTTAACTGTTACGACATTAGAAACAGTTAATTACTGCAGTTAGGTTACTTAATATTTATGAAAACAGTAGGTTATAAAACACCTCACAAGACTCTTAAGTCGTGTACCTTTTGGAATGAAATATTTGAGATATTCCGAATTGAGAAATAGACTCATAATTACTCGTACCTATATTACATACTTGACATAAGATATTCCAAATTTAGAAATAGACTATTAATTACTCGTACCTATATTACATACTTTGCAAATTGACATAATATTCATCACCAATACGTATTAACTGCTTAAGCGAAACCTATTGAAACATGCAAATAATATTATCCAGTTACAATAGTGATCCTATTGGTAACAAGACGTCCGCACAATTTCTTCAACTAACATTTTTCATCGATTCCAAGTTTAAAACTACTAGTTATATTCGGGTCGTATACCTACTGATCATAGAGTACAAAAGGTAATTTATGTATGATACGGGCGCGACCCGAATAAACACCTCTGCAAGTCTGTAAGTAATTAGATTCTTCAAAATTCTAGAGGCTTACTGAGTAAAACTAATAGAACACGATCGATACGAGACCCGTTAGTTCGAAGCTCTTGCCTGAATATTAATCATGCTTCATGGTGAATTTTTTTACCTTACCTTTTAAGATGTGTTGTTTTTGCGTGTCCAACCGACAGTTTTTCGTTATACTCGTATGTGTTTGTTTATTTCTATTACCTACCTTCTAGTTTGAGTTTTTAGTTATAATTTAATTATAGTACCTATATTATGTGTTCTTCTTATGTATATTAGTACCTATAACATTTTAAGGAGGAATGTGCATTGTGCAGCGCCCCGACAAGCCGCCGAGGCTTAGGGGGCCAAGCAAACAATTTGTAAATATTATGTATTTTTATTTGATTAAATAACTAAATAAATATACATATATATAATCTTTTCATGGTTTTTATTATTTTTTTGAACTAGGTTCATCAGAGTAAGTCAGTGAAGATATTTTTTGTTAGTTACATACT
The DNA here is from genome assembly GCA_036785405.1 of Coenonympha arcania. Classification (NCBI taxonomy): domain Eukaryota; kingdom Metazoa; phylum Arthropoda; class Insecta; order Lepidoptera; family Nymphalidae; genus Coenonympha; species Coenonympha arcania. The sequence goes on along the minus strand of CM072066.1, from coordinate 12,524,116 downwards.
TTAAGTCCTGAGGAGGGGGTCTTAACCCTCCACGGGAGGCAGAGTATTTCGTAAGGATATTTACCCCGTAACAAAAAGGTACTTTTTATTAAAACAAAAAATTAAATTCAGTTGTGTAAAAACTTTAATTGATCTTGCAGCTTGCTTTTGTCGCATCCTCGCATCCTACGCAAAAACCTAATCATGAAGTTAGAACTTAGAAGTACGCGCAAAAAGTAGCACAGTAATGTTTTGCCGGGAGGTAAAGTCGTGTTTATCAAAGCGCAAAATACAAGAAAAAACAAAAAAGTGCATAGAATTTCAACTCGCGACTAACTGAACGAATAAATACCGTTCATTACTACCTACATTACATTATTATGACATGATATGACAAGAAGTCCTTTAATTTAAGTAATAATAACTTTTTTGAAGACATAACACAACTGACAACATCTGATATTATTAAAGAATATTCCTAAGGAATATTTTTCCACACCAATAACAATCGTTTATGATAGAGAATAGAGATAAACGAAAATTTTTGGTCCTTCGAACCAGATTTCACCAGATATTTATGAATGCTGAAAAATTCCATTTTTAATAGCAACATGGAGTAATTTCAAGTGTTTATTTGATAACCGATATTAATGTTAGTCTAGATATACATTCATTGAAATGACGCAACGTTATCTAGCTGCAGACTAGCGTAATCGAATAGCTCAAGGATACTATATTGAATAACTAACTGGACTCTTTTAGAGCCTATACAGAATTCTGATAAGAAATAATATGTAATCAATTAAGGTTTACTTCAGTAATTTCCAACTTGGATAGGTACTTGTAAGAACTAAGAAGTGTCATAAAATATTCGTAAAATATGACAAAGTGATGCGATGATTAATTAAAAGCAACTAATGTCATGTCATGTAATGAGTGGCATTCTTATATTGAAAAAAAAAGACGTTTGGCACTCGGAGACAGCCGCGGTAAAGCTATTGCATAGCTGTTTTTATCAACTTATTCAATTATAATTATACAACCAATGCCACCTAGAGACGAGTTGCTGAACTAAAGTGACAAGCGTGATATTTCAAAAAGTTATTAAAAGTTCTGCTATTCTTCGATAGATGGCAATACTAAAAAGTATCACCCCTGTGCCGGTCGGAGTGGGGGGTGTTAGGTTATTTTCGTTACGGAATTTCTGGATTCGGTCTTCACGCTCAAGGCCCGCGATAGAAGCTATGGTAATAGCTTAATAAACTATCTAGTAAATCCAAAGGCATACAATTAATACGAATTAACCTATAATGTTTGTAAATATTTTTTATTGCATCAAATAATGTACGTAGGAGGTTGAACTCAAAGTTCGTAACGGTATCAAGAAGGCGATTGTTTTGTTTGCGTGGTCATATTTAAATGCAACTGATGTTGTCGACCCCGATGAGTAAAGTTTTTGAAAAACGGTTTTAAATAATAAAGTTAAAAAGTGATATTATATAATACTGAATGGAAGCAGGGGTTATTTTGCGAAACTTCATTATGCAGGACAGATTAATTTGTTTTAAATACGTACAGTAAATACTTAAATACAGAATCTTTTCAAGTAGCCGGTTACAGCATAACAAATTAATTTTGTCCTGCTAGTGATACCTACATAAAGTTAAAAAAGTGGCTGTGACATACGGACGGACGGACAGACAGACAGACAGACAGACATGACGAATGTATAAGGGTTCCGTTTTTTGCCATTTGGGTACGGAACCCTAAAAAAGGTTAGAGGTTTCCAAAGCTACAAGCATCATGGTTGATCGATATCACGTTTTCACAATCGAGGACGAGAGTTCTGTGAATGTTTACCTACATTACAATATGTCAACTGTGTGGTTCCGCTTTCTCGAAATCTGATTAGATACTAGCTGACCCGGCAAACGTTGTTTTGCCCTTTGTGATAAAAAATATATAGTAGCCGATACTCAGACCTACTGTAAACGCATATAAAATTTGGTAAAAAACGGTAAAGCCGTTTCGGAGGAGTACGGTAACTAATTTTATGACATGGTATATAATATGTATTAGAAGATTTGAGAAGATATGCCCTTTCAAACAAAAAAATAATTTTCCAAATCGGTTCTGGCGTCCTCGAATAAACGGGGAACATACATAAAAAAAGATTCGGACGAATTGTAAACATCTTCATTTTTTGAAGTCGGTTAAAGTATGCAAATTATTATCGGACGGTTTCCGTCAACGGCGCGGTATGTTAGTCAAACAGTTTTGTATGATCAGTATATGATTGCCAGTAGGTTCATCTTTTCCGTCCCAGTTGTAAGAGTACTTAATGCATTCAACTCATACCGATCTAGATCGCCAGTAAGTAAGGAACGTTCACTAGAATCAAGAATCGAACCATGTACCGATCCAAGGCTGACGGGTTTGGACACACCCATTTTCTTTCCCGCGTCACAACAACGACTTCACACAATGGTCTTCACACACTCGATTTTTGAGTGACCTCGGATATGAAATTAATAAATTCCTAGACAAAGGTTACATTCTTGAAGAAAATCGAGTTAGATAGTTCATGCTTTAAAAAAATTTTTCCTTATTATAAAGTACCATTGCTTTTGGTAATGGATATTTCAATCCACGACGTCGCGCCCCACTCTGTCAAAATCGCTTATGTTTAGTTTCTTTCGATTCGTACGGAGTTTGACATAATGCATGACGGAACGGACGGACGTCGTTTGACAGTGAATTGAAATATTACACCGATCTATGTACTACAGGTACTATGATGTAGCTTGTGAGCTAATTAGTAATATTATTTTATTACATTCTTGAAAAAATATAGTTTGGTTCATGCTTTAAAAATTAAAAATTACGTGACAGAACTGAAAAATATAATATATCGCTCGCTATTATGTAAAGCGTTTTAAAAGTGGTGGCATAGTGGTAAGATTGTATTGCTAAAATAGTACAAAGAAAACCCCACTTGTCTAACATATTTTCACTTACATCATAGTTTGCACTCTACTCGTCTGGAATTCTGACCTTATAAGATCTTAAAGAGGAAGCCATTTGCCAGTTATTATTGACTAATGAACTATTTTTTTTTCATTCAATATTAATGAACCAGTACGATATATAGTACAAACTCCACTTTTTGTTTTCGTTACGATGCCTATTACAAGCCTTTTAAGCGGTCAACATTTTATATCAACAGTCACTACAATATTATGGTAGAGACAAACAAATAGCGAATGACTGATAAAGCGGCCTATATGATTATTTATTTATTAATTTTATTATACTTACCTATCTGTGAGCTCATCAAAAATATTGAACCTGGAAACGAATTAAAATTACAGTTATTACCTATCCTTAGGTTACAAGTATTACCTATCCTTAACCGGTACCTACTTCAATAATAAATGAATAATGATTGTTAGAAATTATTAAGAAGGATTATTGCTATTGTTAAGTCGGAAGTTAAAATTTACCAATTAATTAAATTTGAATCGTTTCCTCCTTCTATTAAACTATCACAATATCTATATAGGAAATCGTTTAATCCATAATTTTCCTAATAATGCAGAGATGCGGCAATTTTCCTTGTTGTAGATTAATAATATGCAATTGTATTTACACTATTATAAAATCGGAAGTGTAGTTCATTAAAGAAAAACATAACTTTTAGTTTTATAGGTACTTATGGTAAAAAACACGATTAAAGCTGAATAAGTTATACCAAATGATTAAAGTTATACCTTAGAGTCCAGCATTGGATCCTTCTAGCTTTTTCGGATACGTGACATTCTGTAACATTTTTATCTCCTAAAATTTTCTTTGGTACCTTGGTTTGGTGCTTTGGTACCTATATAGCAATTCACACTGGTATTTTTCTTGCAATGCTGCCATTTTTAATTCTGTGAATATTTCAAGCGTCAATGTCAATCAAAAATCACGTTTGCTGTATGGGAGGCTTCCTATGCTTTATTCTGTTTTTTAGTATTTGATATTATAGCGGCAACAGAAATACATAATCTGTGAAAATTTCAGCTGTCTAACTATCACGGTTCAAGAGATACAGCCTGGTGACAGACGGACGGACGGACGGACGGACAGCGAATGTCTCAGTAATAGGGTTCCTTTTTTACCCTTCGGGTACAGAACCCTATAAAATGAGACAAATGGGTATAATATGAAATACTCCAATACGTTCACAGCTCCTTTTCTAGTTTGTAAAGTGTTTGTTTATTCGCAGATTCTTCATCATCACGTTCCTGTTCCCGCGCACGTGGCTGCTGTACGTGGCGAGCGTGCTGATCGGCGCGGGCGCAGCCGCCATCTGGACCGGGCAGGGCAACTACCTCACGCTGAACAGCGATGCCGACACCATCTCCAGGAACTCGGGAGTGTTTTGGGCCATGCTGCAATGCAGGTTAGCTTTCCTGGATTACCTACTTACTATGCTATACTACTTATAGCAGAACTTGGTGATGCACAACATTTGGACGAATAAAGAGAACAAATCTTACACAAGCTCTTTAGTTTTTACAAAGAAATATACCACGGGAATAATATACGTTAATTAATTAACAAAAAAATACCGACTTCAACTCTCATCAAACTACTGTTGAATACATCATTTCCAATTAAAAAATTCAGACATAAATAACTATAGTTTTCTCATGGATACCAAAACATGGTTATCAAAACTGGACTAAAATGAAATGGGACCACACGGGACCGCACGGAAATTGTCGGCTTTCTAATAAAAAAAAGAATCATCAAAATCGATTCACCCAGTCAAGAAATTTAGAACCTCCTCCTTTTTTGAAGTCGGTTGAAAATAGATCACAAGACCATGATGATCATTATACATAGATGTAAGAAGGAACGCAAAGACGAAGAAAACTTGACTTTTCTTTAAATTTAATTATCTTAGATGTCTATAAGAGAATTCATGAGAAAATAAAATACGGCGTTTATGAGATGCATTCTCTCTAGGAACTTATTAGCAATCTAAGTCACGTCGTATTTCTATGATATGGTAATTTATGACTACGTTTTGCATGTCTATTATAAGGACAAAGGGAAATTTATCTTCGGAAACATTAGATGTCACATCTATGCGGTGTTGTATTCATACACCATACGTTGTACTGACGTCAGAAAGTAGACGAAGCTACGTCCAAACCGTTAGTACGTAGGCATATTATGTACCAAACAAAAAAACTACTAGTCTTAGTGATCTTTTTTACTCATCGTTACTTGTTGTTTGTTTTTATTCGAGATTCTCTCTCTTTATCGCAGCCAGAGCAAAGACCTTTCGAGTCACGGAACCCAGTTTTAACCCAGTTCGGAGACCTGCCGAGTAAAAAAAATTCCGTCTTGTGGACTGGATCCTGCATTGAACTTTTGTGTTCACAATATTTTTACATACCTAAGTAATGTGTAATTGCCATTTACTTGTAACATGATGGGTTTTAGAACGTGGCATTTGTGTATTCGTTTTACGTATTTACTTTTAGAACTGCAACTCTAGCCATATTATGTCCCGATCAATGCGTAAGATTGCTATGGCATCGCTTTCGACCGAAATTCAAAACATGGACTATGGATCACGTGATCAATTTAGCGATAATTTTTTACACAGTTTTGAATTTCGTCTCCTTCGTCTTTTTAGCGTATCGCGTGTGTATATTAGGGCATGCAGAAACGGTTCCGGTTCTTAATTTTGAATTCCCGGTTCTGCACCGAGCTCAGAACCGGGTACCCGGGATTTCCCGGTTCTTGGTAAAAAAGTTTTAAAATTTTAACTAAAAGCATTATTTTTATTATTCCTACAAAAGGGGCTATTATGATTTGTAGTAAACATGAAATAGAAAATTATTTCCAAAAAACCGACTTCAAATGCCACTACAAAGAGTGAAATAATGTATACCAATTTCACGTCAGGCGATTGTTTACAATATTATCGTCTTTTCTTCGCACATGGAGAAGTATTAGGAAGGACTATGATTGTACGAAACATTTAAGTCATCATCATCATCATCATCTCAGCCTGCGGACGTCCACTGTTGGACATAGGCCTTCCCAAGCGCGCGCCACCACACCCTGTCCTCAGCCTTCCTCATCCAGCCGCTTCCCGCCACCCGCTTTATATCATCAGTCCAACGAGCTGGGGGTCGTCCTACACTACGCTTACTCGTACGCGGTCTCCACTCAAGGACTTTGCGGCTCCAACGGCCATCGCCCCTGCGACAAGCGTGACCTGCCCACTGCCACTTTAGCTTGCTAATGGCTCGGGCTATATCGGTGACTTTGGTTCTCCTGCGGATCTCCTCATTTCTGATTTTATCCTTCAGGGAAACTCCTAACATAGCCCTCTCCATAGCACGCTGGGCGACTTTAAATTTGTGTATCAGGCCGTTTGTCAGTGTCCACGTCTCAGCGCCATAAGTGAGGACAGGCAGGACGCACTGGTTGAATACCTTTGTTTTCAGGCATTGAGGGATTGACGAAGAAAAGACCTGGCTGAGTTTCCCAAAAGCCGCCCAGCCGTATTCTTCTGTTGGCTTCTTCATCGAAGTTGTTTCTTCCTAATTGAATGATCTGACCAAGGTAGTTGTACTGAGAAACAATTTCGATGCCAACATTATCGACTAACACCGGCCTCGAGATGACGTGTTGATTAAACATAACTTTAGTTTTGTCAACATTCATCCCGAGGCCGACCCGTCTGGAAGAACGACTAAGGCTGTTAAGCATATCCTCAAGGTCTTGGGGAGTTTCCGCCAAGATAACCACGTCGTCAGCGAACCGTAGGTGTGAGATGTATTCGCCATTGATATTAAGACCACGCCCTTTCCAGTCCAGTGTTTTGAAGAGGTCCTCTAGTGCACTGTTAAACAGCTTTGGGGATATTACATCCCCCTGTCTAACACCTCTGCGCAAATCGATAGCATTTGTGCGCTGGGACTGTACTTGGACGGTCATTGACGCGGAGTTGTAAATACATCTCAGCACCTCGATATACCGCCAATCGACCTGACACCTCTGCAGAGACTCTAGAACAGCCCAAGTTTCGATGGAGTCGAAGGCTTTCTCGTAGTCCACAAATCCAAGGCACAGTGGCAGATTATACTCTTCGGTCTTCTGTATAATCTGCCTCAAGGTGTGGATGTGGTCCACGGTGCTGTAGCCTTTTCGAAACCCGGCCTGCTCAGGAGGTTGAAACTCGTCAAGTCTTCGGGTAAGGCGATTTGTAAGGACCCTCGAAAACAACTTATAGACATGACTCAACAGTGAAATCGGCCTATAGTTCTTTAAAAGGTCTTTGTCACCCTTCTTAAAGAAAAGGATCACCACACTGTTGCTCCATGCCTTTGGCGTAGTTCCGTTCATGATGACGTCATTAAACAGCTCCCTTAGCTCTGCCAAAATCGGAGTTCCTCCCGCAAGCAGGAGCTCTGATGTAATGCCGTCATCACCCGGCGCCTTGTTGTTGTTGAGTTGTTCGAGGGCTATTCGCAACTCGCCGATGTCAATCTCTGGAATGTCCTCGGTGTAGTGGCGCGTTAAAGTGGCTCGTTTGTCGTTCGTGATCTGGGTCGGCTTGGGAGCGTGGGAAGAGTACAACTGGCTGTAGAAGCGTTCGATCTCCTTTAAAACCTCTGATTGTGAGGTGACCGTATTACCGTCGACCGTTTTCAACCTCGTAAGGTGGCTCCTCCCAATTTGCTTAGCGAACACTTTTGAGCCTCGGTTCTGCTCAATCGCCTTTTCAATATCGCGTGTGTTGGAGCGCCGGAGGTCAAATCTTATCCGCTTCTTAACGCGTTTGTTCAGTATTTGCCATTCTTGCGAAGCCGAAGAGGTCTCCCGTCTCTTCTCCATTAAATCCTGGGTATCCTTGGAGATCTTAGATACCCGTTTTTTCCCTGGTTGGCAATATTTCCGACCCACTTCCCGAACGACATCAACGAAATTTTCGAACTTCTGGTCAATGTCCAGGGTGGTTTCCAGTGCTTCGAATCGGTTTCTCAATTCTATCTGGAACCTCTCTGAGATCGGGTTTTGAGGCAGTTTTGTTCTTAAAGTTGACTTCATCAGACGGTTTCTTTCTATCCGAAGATCCATATTTAAGATGCCTCTCACAAGTCTGTGATCACTTCCGGTAGAAAACCTATTGATCACCGAAACATCTTGGAATATGCACCTGCGATCCGTCATAATAAAGTCAATCTCATTTCTCGTCACATTATCGGGGCTACGCCATGTCCACTTTCTAGAGGGCTTCTTCTTATAGAATGAATTCATCAGAAAGAGCCCTTTCTGCTCCAAGAAATTGACGAGCATTTGGCCCCTGTGATTCCTGGTCCCAAAACCGTGAGGTCCCACTTTCGACTCCCCATATTCTTGCACTCCCACCTTGGCGTTGAAGTCCCCCATTACAACGACGCCATAGCCTTCGCAATGTCTTCATATAAGGCCTCAACCTCTTCATCAGAGTGTGCTGACGTGGGTGCATAGACTTGCACTACCTTCAGAGAGTATCTCTGGCTTAGTTTGAGTATAATATATGCCACCCTCGCCGACACACTACTGACCTCGACAATGTTATTAGTAAGGACTTTATTGACCAGAAATCCTACGCCGCCTTGGGATGCCTGCTCGCCTTGTCTATAGTAGAGCATATTGCCCGACTCCAGAGTTATCGTGTCCTCCCCCTCTCTTCGGACTTCCGACAACCCTAGAATGTGCCAGTTAATGTGACTCAACTCTACTTCTATCTCGGCGAGGTGTTCGTCCGCTCTCAAAGTCCGGGTATTATATGTCGCCAGGTAAAGTTTCTTTCTATGGTAGCTGTCCGTAGCCCGGTGATTCTTTGCACCCCCCGCTCTACCGTGACTGCGTCCGCTACCGTGGACGAGAATAGTAGGGCTGCCGGGAACTGGGGGCCATTGTGTTGTGGCGCTATCCATTTGGGAGAATTTGCCCGTAATGACCACGCTGGGCAGGCGGGTTGGTCATCGCAGTGCTTGACTTGGTCGCACGAGGTCGCTGCTGCCCGACCCCGGCCTATTTATTCAAGTCTAGCGGGTTTAGGAACGGTTATACCGCCGTTCATCGGTCGACATTGCCTCGTTCGCTGATTGGCAGGAGGGACCACGGGCAGGTGAGGTTGTCGATTGGGGCGCTAAGATGGATTTGCGCCCCCATTACCCCCCCCATTTAAGTGTTCTTATAAAATTTGAAGAGTTCTCTCGATTTCTCCAGGATCCCTACATCAGATCCTGACTTGATGACTATGAAACCAAAAGTATACCCTTTCAACCAAAAAAATAATTTTCGATAAAATACGTAATAATTGAATTTTTTTAAAGAACTGGGAGAACCGGGAAGTCATATTCAGAACCGGTTCTTTTAACACCTTAAAAATCCCGGGATTTCCCGGGAAATCCCGGGTGCATGCCCTAGTGTATATGTATCGCGGCATGGCTAAAAGTGCTGAACATAGTGTGAGGTTGAATCAACGAAAAACCAGGAACTCATGGTTGATGAGTGCAGTGCAGTGCGTCGTATGATATTGCAATGCAAAGTTCTGGGATGCATGATTGCATAACGTCCTGACATGGGTAGGGATATCATTAACTATCGGGTCTTGAGCTCGTCTCTTCAGTGTCTCCTTTTGTTTCCAGCCTGTTCTTCGGCAACCTGTTCGTGTTCATCAAGTTCCAAGGCAAGACGCACATCGACGTGGAGACGCGCAACGTGGTGTTCGGCGCGCTGACCGCCGTGTGCGTGGTGGGCATGGTGTTCCTGCTGATGCTGCGGCCCGCGCGCCGCGCGCCCGCTGTCGGTGATGTAAAGGTGATTTGGTGGCAGATAATGCCTCCCCCACACAGGCGCGTTATTATCGGTCGATAATATTGCAAGCGTTATTGCGATATCTGTTTTCAGTACATTTTGTATTAGGATGATCAAGTAGTTACACACTGCTGCGATAATAACGACCGATAATAACGCGGGACGCTGCGTCCGTCTGCGCGTTATTAAAATAAATAAATAAATAGCCTTTTTATTCAGATCAACTTAATACTCTAATACATAAATATAAGGTAAACACTTTAAATTATTCAATTAATTGTACTCTAGTATTTGTTTCCTTTTTATATTTTGAAGATCTGTTTGCCAGTCGGCAAACGCCTCCTCCAACCTTTTACATTCATTTCTTTCTTCAGCCACTCTGTTCCACGTCACTCCTGCTACTTGTCTGATGTCGTCATCTGCGCGTTATTATCGCGCTATAAAAACGCAGCTGTGTGCAAGGAATCGGGACGCATTATCGCAAAAATGCTTGCGATATTATCGCGCGATAATAACGCGCCTGTGTGGGGGAGGCTTAACCATCCAGCCGCGATAGCTGGGGGACGCGGGTTCAAATCCCACCGGATGCGATGATTTTGATACATATTCAATAAAAATAAGTTACGAGGATTACAATAGGTAAATACCTACAACCGTGTGGAACTGAAAGTCTGTAAGCACATGTCTGACAACAATAAAGTATGTTATAAGCGTAAAAAGCATGTCAGGGTCGGTGTGCTAAAGTTTCGGTATTGCTATTTGTCTGCTGTGTAAAATATGACGGACCTAAAGATTCTTGCAAAATCTGATTTTATTCCGAAACACTGCCTTGGGAAAGCTTGGGCTGACATCGTTTTAACTCAGGCCTATTATTATTATTGAACCGCGGAAATACGCTTATCACTGCAGGAAACTATTCGTGCTCTTCGTATGCTATCTCCTCTTTCTAGGCAAATAAAACGTGATAAATGGGATATTCTTTTCAATTTCCTCGATAGTGTAACACTAACCTTATGAACTTTGAACTTTAGATTGTGTATCTCGGAATAAGGGTCAAACGGCATATAAAGTATCCAGTAATGTGACTCTGCAGGCGTATCAATATGATGCTCGTTAAAAAGCCTTAAATCGGATCGGTCAAGGGGATCTGGTGCGAAATTATCGAATCTTGCGTTTACGCAGTTCGGTACTCATATATAACATCGAATACTTAAATAAATTGCTGACCTTTACGCTCTACCTAATGTCTATAAAATCTGCTCTCATATATTATTATGAATTGCCTCCGTGAGTTAATGATATATAATTCGCTAACATCTTTTCGGACACAGAAATCTTCTGTTCCAAATCTGAGATTGTACGATGCCGCAATTAATTTTATTAACGTAATTACGAGAAATTACCCCTTTACCAGATGGCTCCTTAGTTGTACTGCTTCAGTCTATCCAATTATGATCTTCAATTCAATTTCTGTAGTGGATTATTTTTCTGATCTATTACTGATTTGTCATAAAGGGCCATTTTATAGTGCCTTCGGTATCTAACTAACTTAAAATGACAATAAGTGGAAAAGGAAAAGAGAATGAGAGAAGAGGAAACACTTTATTGTACCCACTGTCCACTACAAAGACAAAATATACGGAAACAAACAAAACTCAAATACAATATTTCTGCAGAGGTGGCCTTATCGCTGCACGAAATCTCTTCTAGAAAGAGATTTTCTCTTCTCTTTCAGATAGTAAAGTATCTGACAGAGATGTCATCCTTTTTTTCTAGAGCGAGATCGTGCCGATACCAGAGTCGGAAAGTCCAATGGAGGCGTTTAGAGGCGCCCTCAGACTCTTCTGCACCGGCGACATGATATTGTTGAGTGCCGCCTTCGTTTATACAGGTTTGTTAATTTTTTTCTTGCAACACTTTTTTCAATACTAGACATATTGGATTCAGAAACAGCGGGCATGATTGTTCTACTACAGTCTACAACTTAGCCTTGGTCTATAAAACGCATCTCCAAACGTCAATCAAGATCCTATTTAGAAATTCCAGTCCTAATTAGTAGATCAATACGCTCAAAGAGACAGACAGCATTTCGTACTATGTAGGTACTATACGTAGTCCTTAGATTCCGTCATTGATTTTTGATGACAACCTAGTCATTTTATTGGTAGAAGGAATAAAAAGAAATCTATTAGAAATTTACATACAAATTGATTATTATAGCTTGATAAATTATTTATCGGGCTATACTTTCGAGTTCCTAGAATCTAGGAGCCGGCATTTAATGTGAAAAAACATAATAAAGCATACATAATTAACTTTTCTAAGATATTATTGGCTTTCATCCGATTGTGCTAGAAAGTGGCTAGAAAGAATAATATTTTTCGGTCCAATTTTCGAAGCAACTGCCCGCAATTTGCTGTCACAATGTGATTTTGGTACAGCTCAAGCAGGCGCAAATCCCATGCAAAAGAAATGTATGGTTCCGGGATAAGAAAGGAGTTGTGCTCCTATAGATATTTCAATCCACGATGACGCGCCACACTCTGATAAACTGCATACGAATCGAATTAAACAAGCGGTTTTGACAGAGTGGGCGCGCGCCTTCGTGGACATAAATATCTATAGCCCCTAACGGTTTCTAATTTCTACACAGCAACGCGTGCTTGGTGGTGCGTCTTCACTGGTATATTATAATAGAATACATTTCATGTTTATCAATATTCTACACCACACATAGCAAATACTAAGGTAAAACTAGGTCCTTCAATAGTCCTAGATGTTGTGTCAGTAAAAAGGTTCCGCCTCAGCTTGGGGTTGTGGGTACCGAGACCGACGTATCCACAACGCGTAACGCTGGTGTTCTATCAGGACCCTGATGAAGGAAGCCTCTATTACTTTATTTTGTGTGTTAAACGTGTGTTTAATATTTCAGGCGTCGAGTTGTCCTTCTTCAGCGGAGTCTACAGCCCCAGTATAGGTTTCACTCTTGCGATGGGTGACAACGTCAAGCAACTCGTGGGTCTTTCTGGAGTGTTCATCGGACTGGGAGAGGTTCTGGGTAAGTCATGTTTTCAGTAATTTGTTATAAATTACCTTTTTTTCACTGTATGGACTAGCGTTTGATTGTTATCATATCTGATGGAAAGTGATGATATAAGACGTAGCGCGCTGGTGCAGGAGATATTTGCATGGCAAAATATGGTCATCTGAACAAAACAGGCTTGAAGCAAACAGTTGTATACACTGCAAAGTCTCGTAAAACGTTGAGCGTATATAGACTACTAGTTGAGTGACCGAGCTTTGCTCGGTAGTATTACAGCTACTTACTAATAGATGGCAGCAGGAGTTTACTGTAATAGTTTTACTTTAGCGCCAATAGATGTCAGGTATAGATTTATATATTTTTTTTGGTAAATACGACATTTTCTAAAAATGAATCCTAGCTAGATCAATTTATCGCCCCCAAAACCCCTTGTATACTAAATTTCATAAAAATCGTTCGAGCCGTTTCCGAGATTCAGATTATATAGAAATATATATATACAAGAATTGCTCGTTTAAAGGTATAGGATATAATAGACTGTAGAGTATAAACGGCACAGATGCTAAACTCTAGAATTGGCACCTGCAAGACAATTTAGGGAATGGTGAGCTCTCCGCCGCGCCGTCTCCATATAAATGGAATTTATCATGTCCCCTAGTACTTTATTATTTTGTAATACGCACGTTGTCCTTATCAACGTAATAATTGAAATTCTTAAGTAGCACTCGTCATTGGAATTATTGGGGACTCCATTGTTCCGTCGAGTGTTTTGTATAACCTTTGTTTGCACACTCGGTGAGATAACTTGTCGAGTGGACACTATTTCAGTACCTAAAGGACATTGATTTGTATTATTTTATAACTAAAACTCTTTTTTATGTAAGCTTTTAACTTGCAATGTAAGTAGATTTTTCGGGTGTCAATTAGCAGATAATTATCCTCAACCGTTTGAGCTGAAAGTAAACACGTCACGCTTAGTTTAGATGTCAACGAATGGCTAGCTCTGTGGCGTTATTTTAAATCCAACATGGCGGAACACCCAAAATGGCGGACTAGTTATTTTTAATGCACTCCTATAATAAAGGTATTTCTGAGAAGAATACGGATTTTAGCTTGCAAAAAAATAAATTTTGAACTTTAACTCTTTAATGAAGTGAAATTTAGTTGCCGCAAACAATTTATATTTCATGTTTAGTAAACAAGGAACTTTAATTATGTCAGATAAATTGTCAGACAAATAGTAAGTCGGTTCAGCAGTTATGGCGAGGAGGAACAAACATTTACACCCACAGTCAAACTTCATGTTTATAATATTAGTGTATTTTTGGTGTATCAGGTGGAGCTCTGTTCGGCATCCTCGGCAGCAAAACGACGCGCTGGGGCCGCGACCCGGTGGTGATCATGGGCTACCTGATCCACATGACAAGCTTCTTCCTCATCTTCATCAACCTGCCGAACGCGGCGCCGTTCGGCGACACCATGGACGTGTCGTACATCGGGCCGTCGCCGCAGCTCGCCATGCTGTGCAGCTTCCTGCTCGGCTTCGGCGACGCGTGCTACAACACGCAGATCTACTCCATCCTGGGCGGCAAGTACGCGGACAACAGCACCTCTGCGTTCGCGCTCTTCAAGTTCACACAGGTTGGTCACACAGTGTCTAATTAATCAAGGACACAGATTTCAAAAGGAAGTTCAAATAGCGCAAAATATGTCTCTGATCCCTCGCGTGTCTTACAAGGTTCAATTTTAAGTCCTCTTTGATAATTTATAAATATTTTTATTCGGAGTTTGTTATTAATTATTAGAGAATACGATTAATCAATACGTTGCTAGTAGTTTTCATACGCACGCACGTACTAAGAGTGAGTAAAAATTGGTCGTCTGTAAAGTCGGTTTACGGACGATAGATTTACGTTATAACGTCATAATCATTATTTTATTTATGTAATACAATTTGTTTAATCGTGCCTCTCTATCGCTTTTGCGCGCTCTCGCTTGCACGCACAGGCTCAGGTGGAACGTTACGCGGAACGTTACTATTTTTCATGTGTGTTGCTGCTGTTCATCAATTTATAAAATGTTATCACGTCAAAAAATCTGTTTTATTGAATTGTTCCAGTCCCTGGCAGCGGCGGCGTGTTTCTTCTACTCGTCCCGGGCGCCGTTGTCGGTGCAGCTCGGCGTGCTCGCCGTGCTCGGGTCGGTGGGCACGGCCGCCTTCTGCCGCGTGGAGTGGCGGGCACGAGCGCGAGCGCGCGCCGCCGCGCTGGAGTCTATCGACGACAAGCTGTCGCCCGCCACGCACTCGCTCGCCGACAACACGCTGCATTACGATTGAGCTCCTCTCTGATCATCACGCCCTGGTACATTAGGAGAACCTGGTACATTCCAACGATGGCATTTAAATTCTGTTTAACTCTGTAACAGCGGGTTTACACGTTTGTGATCAAAGCGACATTAAACGAGCACAAACACGGGCAAAAGCTTGTGAATAGGCTAAATGTGTACGGCGGCGTCGGCTCATGGCGTTACCGCCAGTCGAGTCGGTTTCTGTTCACATTTCAAAGGATGGATGTGCTTGAGCTCGTGTACCTGTTCACGTGCGCGTGGTCGCGATATTTCTGAACATTTCTTCTTTCGGTATGTCGTCGTTCGGTAATCGTTATGTATCACTTTGTGTTTAAAATAAATCAAACGGAAAACTAGTAAAATATCTCCCATAAATGTCTGTACTGCCCACAAGCGAGGGAACAGATTGATTGTGACGAAAACGCGCGATCTTCGTGTCGTGCTTACCAGGGTTCTGATTGCATAAGAAAAACGTGTTGTCGTCGTTGTAATCGTTAGCTAATTCTGCCCCCCGATTGGCTGACGTAAATCAGGGAACCAATCAGCATGCTGGCAGGCAAAATTTGTAAACGATGAATATATTTTTCTTACACAATCTAGGGACAGATTGCGAGACACGCACTATAAAGCATAGTTCACATTCCACATAGGTGTGAACGCGCTACGTACACAACACCTGCGTTACATAATATGTAAACTCGTGGGTACTAGGCCTTACGGTATATTATGGACTATGGTAGTGCTAACCTGTCTTCCGAACCTGGCGGTAGAGTTTTGACTTTTCAGAGCCTATTATTTAGGCCTATGTGAAAATAAATATTTTCATTTTCATTTTCAGTGAGAATATTAATAAATATGTGAAATTGTAAACAAGGCCTAAAAGCACTTTGAGCCAGTGGTACCCAACAGACAATTTCTTAGTAAGACTTGTTTTGAATTTTAGGAAAAAAATTGCTGGTTTGTCACTTTTGAGAAAGTACGGAATTATTAAGCTGTAAGAATTATTTAAATGTATAATTATATGAACTTAGAAATATATTTAATAAATCGTCATAAATGTAACGCACAATTTGTGATAAGGATTAACGAGAAATTCGAGTGACGTTAGCAAGAAGTGATTATTTTCCTCACATAAATCGAATAATACACAGGTAACTCCTATAGGTAGATAATAAAATATAATCGAATATCTTATTAGAAATCCAGGTACTGGTTGTAGATGTAGTCGGATTTCTAAAGGTCTGACTGTAGGTAAAGGTTAAATGTGGCCTGAAATGTGATTTTTGAGCTTTAGAGTTCATACTGGTAAGTATTATAGGGAATTTGACTGGACTGAAGGTGTAGGTCACAAGGTCGAGAGCTGGCATATCCTTAATGTATATTTCAGTTTTTTTTTAATTGAAATATGCTATAATTCTATTTGTTCAACAAAATAAAATCGACTTCAACTCTCATCAAACTACCTTTGAAGTCCTTTCCAAAATAAAAAATCTGTTGGAGTGATATTGATAAACATACCTATACTTTACTTTTGTTTATTTATTTTTTATTATAATATTATAATACTACGCAAAATACTACGCTAATACTTTACTTGTCTACTTAATACTTGTTTACTTTCTACAATAATTAAGTGTAAATTTTCCTTGTACAATTAAATAAAAATATAATAAATATTACAAACGATTGTTAGGAAAACTACATAAAATACGCTAGTTTGGTAATCAAGTCTTAAATGAAAGTTGTCTACATTATTAATGTATTAATTTCTGATTAATTAAATTAATTTACTTGATAAACTTATACATTAGGGATATGTTTCAGATATTTTAAATTTTTGATTAGTGTCAATTTGCTAAGTGACAAATAAATATGTATTTCTAACATTCCGTGGCGCTATTTCGGATATAACTGCATTTTCAATGTAACTGAAATAAACAAGCATTTTACAATACCAATCTAAATAATTGACAATTGTTAAGTGCTTTCTAGCTTACATTCCTGAATTGTTTATAGTTTTGATTTTAGAATATATTTATTGTAAAATAAGCATGGCTTTTAACATAGACTTAATATAAGTTTTATTCCTTGATATTTAAGAGAAAATGATGTTACAATTATTTTTATACTTTATGTAAAAATCAATCCAGCCAATCTTAGACATATTAGATAAATAATAGATAGATGTAAATAATTATGTTGATTATTAGGAAATGTTGACATTTGTTAATAATTAATATTGTTTATATTATGTATTGGATGATTTTATTTTTCATACATCAAATTCAATGGAACAAGAATCAGCAATATGTATCTAGTCAAATTATATATTTTACATTGATTTCCTGTAATGCAGTTGTTTATTTTACTATGATGTTGATATTGTATACATACCTTATTAATTAATGATGAATTAAATACATATTTTATTAACAAATAAAGATGTTTTTTTAACTAAATTAAAAAAAAATTGTAGAACCAACTCTTCAAAAACTAATATCCAAAGGAAAATAATAAACAGTTCTTAATTTTTACTTTTTATTCAACTAATAACTTAATTCATAAACATAACATACATCTTCTAAGTGTCTAACTACCTTTATTGCTATTACTACTTTGTTCTTCACCCAATTTGAAGTCTAATGGTTTGTCATAGCCCATTATCTTGGCATAGTACAGGGGATCAGTGAAATGCCTCGCTTCTATGAAGAGTGGTTTGCCTTTGGCCTTCATCGTTGTGAACATACCAGGGATATCGGGCACTACTACATCTTCTGCTTTGAATTCCAACTGAAAAAAAAGGAAATTACATGCTGAAGCAAATCCAATCTTTATTTTTTGTAGACTACAGGATATTTACTGTATCCACATTAATTCATTATGGGCCGATTTTTCAATCGCCAGATAAACGTTAACTAAGGAATACATGACATTTTGACAGATTTTGTATGGCATATGATTCAAATTTATTCCTCAGATAGTCTATCTGGCAATTGAAAAGTCGGCCCTAACACAAATATTGCCTTTTGCATGAGGATATAGTGTGTTTATAGAGTAGTTTACTTTTCCCAAAAATGGCTGATACAGGGTTGAGAATAATAGTCTTGCAAGAAACACATATTACTTTTCCTTATTAATCTTATTTCTACTGGATGATACTAAGTTTTGAAACAGCTTTCTCTAAGTAAAGATTTTCTTAGAAACCACAAATAGCTTTTTCAGATAATAATGGGATCCAAGGAAAGAAGCAAGCTACTGTCTGCCTCAAGATGGTATGTGAAATTTATAAAATTCCTTAAAGATTGTCATGAGATAAAGAAAATCCTAACAACAAAGATAAAGAGAGAAAAAGTTACTCTAGTAAGTAAGTACATAAACTTACTATGAATGAGCTAAGGCTTTCCTCGTGGTTTGAAGACTAATTTCATGATTACCACGATTATGAATGATTAAAACTTACTATGACTGGTGCGAGGAAGAAGTTGATGGTAGTCGCCTTATAGGTGGAAGTTTCAGGGTCATAGTGGATTTCCGTCACGTACTTCTTAGTGATGATGTGTAATAATATCGGAGTCACGAACGTAAAGAAGCCGACTACTGAGCAAAGAGCTACGATTAATGAAGTGCTGCCTATACTAGCAGCCTCTTTTAATATCAAAGGTTGTACCGCCAACCCAGCCGCACTAGAAGTCACAGAAAATATCTTCACGGCCCTTATTTGTGGTGTCAAGGGCCCATAATATATCTTTTCTAATTTGTTATCCTGTTTTTCTTCGGTAGCGTAGTGCCGAGCGCTGCTGTTTTGAAAAGCACTGATAACTTTGGATTCGGGTTTAAAGACCTCTTTAAAAATTGCATTCTTGAATATCGTATTGCTTGGTTTAAATATATTTTGCTGGCAAATGCGGAACATTTTATTAAAATAACTAAATGAATCTAATATTTTTATGTTATGTACCTAGATTTGAGGTTCATTTTATAATACCTATGACTATGGTCTATGACACGATTTAATGACATTCAATTGACAGTACCTGTCAGTTGTCACAATGACATTTTAACATAAGAAATGCAACTCTTTTGTCTTTGTTTTGCAAGCAGCGCTGAGCTCTAGCACTTTTGATATTAGACAGTTTCATTTTTATTTAGAGAATAATACTGACTTTATTCATCGTTAGGCTTCGTAGGACAGTTATCAAAATCTTAACAATAGCCAGTTTCAGTATCTAGTAGCATCTCATCCGGGCAATCACAGAGAATCCGCAATCCGCATGCTGTTCCTACTAAGGTTTTTTGGGGGTTCCTAATTCCTATATTATTGTTGTATATTATACATGTATGTACCTACGTTGTGCAAGCAAATAGTTTTGACTACAATCAATGATAGATCTTTTTATTACCTACAACTTTGCTATTTGACTTTTTTCATAGGACTTTTAGTTTTGCCGGAACTAACAGTAATAATATTTGAGAAGCGCCTGTAGGCTGTAAGACTTACCTACAAGAATAAAGATAAACGTATTAGGGATCGGCATAATTTCTGAATTGGTAGGTGTAGGTCAGGTCAAAGACAAAAGGTAGACCAGCTATAATACTAGCCCATGTTTGCATAGTAAGGTAAGATAAGAAGCGAATCAGTCGTAAAGCAAGCATTCTGGCGAGCGTCGAAGTTTCAACAAACACGGCCTATTGATTTAGTTTATCTAAACGCAAACTAAAAGTTAACGCGATATTACGAGTGTAATCTCTGTGAAGTTCCATTGTTTATAGTACGTATCGTATCGTACTAGGAATGAGTGACCACACAAAGTAAATTGAGCTAGGTAGATATTAGACAGTACTTTTGACTTAGGTACATACCTTACCTTATACGTGCCTTATACCTATGAGCGTATGCACATAATAAGTCCTTTTTTCGGTAGGGGGGAAAATCTCTGGATATCCAACCCAGTGAGAAGATTCACGTAACGTTTCACTGAATCTAGAAATAAAATACACTGAAAAATCAATTGACTATTACTTATTTAATGTTTGTGAATGTAATATTCAATGTATTTCAACATAGGAAATACACCCTCAACTTTATTGAGCAACGTAAACACAATTAAATTTCACGATTCTCGATCATGTTGCGTTTTGAACTACTTATTCAATTTAACGCTCTATATGTCAATATTGAAAATAAAACACTTGTAAAATAAAATTTTCAATGTTCTCAAAAAATATGTTGGATAAAAATATGTTGTTACGTGAATAGTTCCCCCTCACTTCCCCCTGTTCTTGTTTGATGATTTTGTGTGTTGTGTGGGTGCCATTAAGGTGTCCCTTTTGTAAATTGTAAGTTGTGCCAAAAATTGATAGTTTAGCTTTTTTCACCTACAACTTCTTGTTCTTCCTGCCCTTTTCCCACGTTATGTGGGGTCGGCACAACAAGTCTTCTTCTTCCATTCGCTCCTATCACCTGTCAACTAGCACCTATTGACTAACTAAAAATGCTCCAATTGAATATCTAACTCGAATAATAGGTATCTATAGGTATTCTGATTTTCTCTTACATTATTTTATTTATTTAAATAATTAATAAAAACTTATCCAATCAATACTACAGTTTTAAAAATAATAGTACCTAACATACAATTATTACCTACGATTGATTTATTATAGTGCAAAATTGTTCTCTACTCTAAATTCCATAAAAAGCACAGGGAGAGTGCTTCAAAATGCTAATCAAGTTGCAACATTCTCAGCATCGTTTTCGTCCTTATTTTTATAGCAGTAAGAGTTAAAATAAATTAATGGAATTCTATACCTGTGTGCTGCACTGTGCCATCCCCTGTTTTTTTTTCAACGTGACCTAGCACATTGTTTCGCTTTTTCTATCGATAAGCTTTTGAGGTGAAGCTTGCGCCCAATATTAGTAATTATAAGTTAAAAATGTAGTTTTTACTGCTAACTAATGGCTTGTTTAGAGCACCATCAGATTCTATTTAATTTTTTGCTGGACGGGGTTTTGTTGGGTCGGGCGACATTTTAATCATTTTTGCGAAATTTCAATTTTTTTTTATTTAAAAACGTTTTTCGATAATTCAGTTACTTAAATAAAATTATTATTTCGTCGATAAACTCGACCATAAAATCATTTAGTTAATTAATATTAATTTCCGTTTAGTTATGGAAGAAACGTTATTTTAGGTGCATACACGATTTTTCGATTGCAAAAATGGCCCGATTGACTAATAATAAACCTTCTGCGGCTATCAGAAATTAAAACAAAAAGAATATTCATTTTTAAAAGCTTCACCGTACTTGAGCAAAACGGGATTTTAACCGCCCTGAGCTTAAAAAGATTGTTGATTGTAGAAGCCTAAGGTCTTTCGCGCCATTTCTAAAAGCTTTTATATTTTATCTTAATTCTGTATTCAAATTAAAGCTTTACTTAATTAAAAATAAAGTACATTATTGCTTGATTGTAATAAAGAGAGAGATAGAGATATATATCGTAGTCTTATCAAATTATTATTGCTTCTATCTCTTTCACTCCCAAGCAAATAAACGGGGAAGCGAAATGACTCTATCTCTGTCGCTACTACGGGCTACGAAAGTTAAGTTAGTAGAGATCTAAAAGCGTGGAAGGGTTGTCGTTTGCGCGGGTTTCCGCTTTTCCACTGCGCTTTGTTTGTTTTCCGTGATAACAATATTTTCAGCGTTCGAAATATGAATTCGAAAAATAGAACTTATTGAAACTATAGTGATGTGATACTATTGTATTAGTGTATTATTTTCATAGGACTTTGTATTTGGAAAAATGGGCCCAAAGGCAGTGTTTTGGACTCTTGTTTTGGGCCTGATATGCGTTGCGGAGGCGGGAATGATGGGCGATCTGTGCGACTGGAATGGCAGGTACGATTATATTAAATAAATAATTCTATTATTATAATAGGTACGCATATTAAAAAACGTCTTTAGTTTTTTATATATACGCATGTATTATGTTTCTCCATGAAGGTATTTCTCTAAAAAATATACATCGGATTATAATCATAAATTAGTAATCATTCTTCTTGTATTGGCTTACATTTACTTTAACTTTGGAACAATACAGCTTTCATCAAAATCTATCTAAAATATAAGAGTTATGGACTGTTATGTGAGTAAAGTCGGTTAAATTAATTGAATTGTATTTAATTATGCTGTTTTATATCGCATGTGATATTCAAATACTGTAGAATACTTATATTTAGTATTTAGGTACCTACCTAGTAGGTAGGTACTAGGTAATTCTATAATTTATTTTACAAGTATGCTATTTTTATTTGTTTATTGTTTGCACTACCTAATCGTTGGTTACAATTGTTTTAGTAAAAGAATCAAACTCATAGTCTTTAAAAAACCTCTCATAGAGCTTCATAGAGCTTTGGGTTTGTAGATCCTCCATTAGTTCACTACCTGCTACTACTATGCAAAAGGGACTTTATTGTGATTGGTTTAAAATACATTTTAGCAGGTGATATAGTAGGTAGATACTTAGCTTATATATAGTTTATGACATGTGTAAATCGGATTTATAAAACACTATTATGCCTATTGTAGCCTGTTGGTACGGACGACTTATAAAAGAAACTTATGGGAATGTCAACTTAAGTATACAACAGCTTAAAGCTAGCTACCTACTTACTTAAGGCTTGAAGAGATGGCAAACTGGATCTTTTTATGATGTTTAAGTCAAATTGTTTAAATAACTGATCATCGAATCCTAAAAGAAAAAATATGTAACAGAAAATAAAGGTTTAATGAACAATCGTTATTCACAAGAAAATGAATTTTCTCAAACCCTCTTTCAGAAAAAAAATCCCAAAAAACATCTAATTTTGTCATACTCTCAAAATTGACCACAAACGGCGCAAGCTTTTGAATGAATTCTTGCACACAAAAAAGTAAGTACATAAAAATTAAAATAACTTTGATGGAGAGTTTTATTTTTAGGCCTTCTAACAATCGCGTAAAGTAATAATTTCCCCAAAATTTAAGTAAATCAGTGTGAACGCGGCTGCTCCGTCCCCCCTGTAAACTGTCATTCGGCCCTTGTAGTGCGCAGTGATGTGGTTGGCCTTATTTTAGCCCTAGGCTCTAAACTTAACCAACATGAAAAATAGTGCTGTCCTTTTTAAAATACACCCCTAGGGAAAGGAAGGTCTTATATATTTTTAGAGACGCGTCAAATTATTTTAGTTTATGAAGAAATCTATATATATAAAAGAGAGTTACCACTCACTCACTCACTCATCACGATATCTCAGGAAGTATAAAGCCTACAAACTTGAAATTTGAAAGGTAGGTTCTTTGTAATGGGTAGGTGTCAGCTAAGAAACGATTTTAGAAACTACCCCTCTAAGGGGGTGAAATAGGGGTTGGAAGTTTATATGAAAGTCCCGTGTTTTTGAAGTTAGAGACGTGAAAATCGTTATTTAGGTTATCAGCTTCAGATATTAAAAATTTGTATAAGTCGTTTTGGAAAATTCCCCTTTAAGGGTGGTAAAATAGGGGATGAAAGTTTTTATGTGAAAATTTTTATATTGTTACTGTTGACTTGAAATTTGAAAGGTAGGTTCTTTGTAATGGGTAGGTGTCAGCTAAGAAACGATTTTGAGAAACTACCCCTCTAAGGGGGTGAAATAGGGGTCGGAAGTTTATATGAAAGTCCCGTGTTTTTGAAGTTAGAGACGTGAAAATCGTCATTTAGGTTATCAGCTTCAGATATTAAAAATTTGTATAAGTCGTTTTGGAAAATTCCCCTTTAAGGGTGGTAAAATAGGGGATGAAAGTTTTTATGTGAAAATTTTAATATTGTTACTGTTGACTTGAAATTTGAAAGGTAGGTTCTTTGTAATGGGTAGGTGTCAGCTAAGAAACGATTTTGAGAAACTACCCCTCTAAGGGGGTGAAATAGGGGTTGGAATGTTTGTCGGTTACTCCTTCACGCTGCAACTACGAATCCGATTTAGCTGAAATTTGGAATAGAGATGGATTATTAACTGGATTAACACATTATGGTAGGTACTTTTTATCCCGGAAAAAGCGATGGTTCCCGCAGAAGTAGTGAAAAACCTAAATTCACGCGAGCGGAGCCGCGGGCAACCGCTAGTTTGGTATAGATTTTCTAAACCGGAATTGACACCATTGTTTATTTGTAATGGACTATACCTACTAAATTATACTAATAATAATGTGAAACTAATAAAAAAAATATTATTAAGAAGTAAGTGACTACATATCACAACCTACTTAAATGTCAAGGTTTGTCTTGTAGTGTAGCATTAATATCAATATCGTTATCAATATCATTTGCATATTTTAGACACGTAGGTAAATCATTGAGATTATCTTATTTTTTTTAGAATAAATAAGTATAATAATCGTTAAGCTTGAATATCGATGGTAATAATATGAGAGTTAATCGCACACTGCCGTTAGGTCCGCAATAGTTATACCTACTCATCATACTAGGTATAAGTCTGCAAAAAAAAAATTGTGTTATTCGGCAGGTACCTAGGTACTTATAAATAGGACGCAAACTATTTCTTATAAGTCATACCTAAGTGAGAACAATTTATGTATCAAAACAACGTTTGCTGGGTCTTCTAGTAGGAATACCTATGTAAAAATCTTTCAATTGTGTTATAAAATTTAATATATTATAATATAATATAGACCTATTGAAAGGCCGTACATAATATTTATGTTTCTTAGGACTCAACAATCCTCGCCCGCGGCGAATGCCGTCGCGAGCAAATTGCTAGCATTCTGACCGTCTGTAAGTCGACTGCTCGCATGCAGAAAATTATCGGCTTTTAAATTGATGTAGAATTTAAAATATCATCAAAATGGCAACGCTTTCGATTTTTAAAATTCCGTTATAGGGTCCAGCGCCACAGCCACAATTTTTTTCTAATATAGGTAATTCTCCTGTCGCAGTGTTCTAAACAAACTCCTCCGAAACGGCTTGACTGATTTTTATGAATTAAGTAAGTATTAGGACTGAGAATAGTCGTAAAATATTTTTCATAACCCCAAAACACTACCACGAGGTACCCTAGACCCACCATAGTCCAACTATTGACACACGTTACACATCTTACTTGAAATTTTCATTTTTAAATCAGAAGTGAGACTCGTTAAATTGGTATTTTGGCCTACTCTTTGAATTTGTCATATTATCCTCTTACATACTCGTAAAGGCAAATTATACATACAACTGACTGCTCAGTACATCATCCAGTTTCTAATGAGTTTAACAATGCACGTAATATCAATATGTCAACACATCCGGAACATTAGGGCATCAGAAGAAATTAATTTAATGACCATTCTACCCCGGAAACGAAGCTAACAGAGGCGATTAAGGAACAAAAACCAACAAGTATGGTTTCCCATTCATTCCTGTTGCAGGTTGGGGTGGCGTGGGAAACGTTCGGGAAAACTGTTCTCGCCACCTCCCCTGTGTGGACACGCGACCCTTCCGGACCCGAGGGGGTGGCTATTGTTGATACTGAATTAAACACATAAAGTGGTATTGTAAGGCACCCCTCGACTAATCGACTTCTACGATGCAATTGTTTATTGTATTGCCGCGAATGTAGTTACATTGGCCTTTTATTATAACAATACTTTTGTAGGTACTACATAGAGAATTTGTCTTTTATTGTACTAACTCCGGCTCTTGTATACTTATTATACTATCAGTTATCACACTAATATTATCAAGGCGAATTTTTATTCGTATTGGATTTCTTCACGCCCCAACTACTGAACTGTTTTTTTTTTCTGAAAGGAATGGCGAATATACCCTGAGTTAAAATATACCTAAGGCTGCATGTGTGTGCTGTGGGTGTAAAATATGCGATAGGTACCTGTAAAAACAGGATATGAATTTATTGCTTTATTAAGCAAGGTATAAGCTCCAGTGACAATAGCAATTTAAGATATTTAGGATAATAAATATCCTTCAATCCTTATAGACTTAGACACCCTCTTTGCAAGATGTTGATGATGATAACGTAACGTAACGATGATGAATTTAACACATGCGCAATATGCAAAAATGATAACGCCTTTTATGTCGCCCGATTATTATGCATATTTCAATGATGGCCTCACCAGCTTTAGGCACGCAATCCTAGGTGACCTTTATGTTGTTTATACCTAATACTGATATTGTACCTATAGCTCTTACAGAAGAGTCGCACTAACTGATATACGAGTTTTGCATCTCGATCATGACAAGAGGCCTTATTCATTTATTGACTGTTGAGCTACACTCACCTATATCCCTTTCTGTTCCTTATCCCTATTCCCTACTGAATCCCGATTGCTTTCTTCTACTACCATTTTTAGGGAACTTCTACTGCAGTATCTTTGTCTTCCCGTCTTTATAACGTACAACCCGTTCCACATACTTACTCACCTACCCTCTCTGGACTCTGGTGATAGTGTCGACTATACTAGTAACAAAAGGTATGATTGAGTCTTACTACAGTTCGCTATAGCGACTAAACTATTTGATCAAAAGTGTAGTGCTTTTTACTTTCACGCTTGCTTCCTTCTTCTCGACCACTCTTCTTTACTACAATATCTACTACAATATCTACTTTAACTAAAACTATACAAACTTATTCACAGACGCATTAAAAAGGAATATCATGAGTACAGACTTAAAACGGTTGAAAAACACTTAGTCAGATCAGGTAGCCTAAGAAAAAGTGACAAAGAGCTTAACTCTAACAAACGTTGGATTCCCTGCCTAAATACATCTAGCGGAAAAACATATTCCAGGTCAGAAATTATACACACTACTACCGAATTCTATAAAAAATTATACAGCAAACGCACTTCACCAGTGGCAGAGGCATATTATATCACGCCGGAGAAAACTAGAGTCACAAACTATACAGGTGAAAAACTAATTTTTCTGACTGAAAAAGAGGTGTTTAAAAAATTAGAAAAATTAAAAATTGATAAAAGTAGTGGCTCGGATAAAATATCGAATGAAATGCTAAAAGTTGGAAAAACTCTACTTGTGAGACCACTAACTATGCTTTTTAACAAAATTCTAGAGGAAAGGAAAATTCCTAAAGAATGGGCTCAGTCCGATATTATACTGCTCTACAAAAAGGGAGACCCATGTGACATTGGTAATTACAGGCCTATTAGCCTCCAGCCTTGCATATATAAACTTCTGGCCTCCTGCTTGGAACGGCGGCTATCAGAACTATCAGAAAAATATCAACCGGTTGAACAAGCAGGATTCAGAAAGAGCTTTTCAACCATTGACCATATACACACGGTTGACCAAATAATAGAGAAGTTTCAAGAGCGGACACGTCCTTTATACTTGGGTTTTATCGATTACGTTAAGGCGTTTGACTCTATTTCGCATGATAGTATGTGGAAGGCCCTACAAGAAATAAATACACCTATAGAACTCATAGATCTTCTTAAAGATATTTATGATAAGAGCATTAGTAGAGTCAAGTTGGAAAGACAAGGCGGAGAAATAAAAATATGTAGAGGCGCGCGTCAGGGCGATCCAATCTCGCCGAGGATTTTTATTATTGTACTGCAAAGTATCATGAAAGACTTAGAATGGTCAAAAAAAGGAATATTCATTAATGGATCATACTTAAGCAACTTAAGATTCGCCGATGACATTGTTCTCTTTTCTGAAACAGCACACGGTCTTGAAACAATGATAAACGAGCTAAATTCGGCAAGTCTAAAAATAGGCCTTGAGTTAAATACTTTGAAAACTAAAGTAATGACTAACAGCGTACAGAAACCTATACATGTTCAGAATACTCTGCTCGAATATGTACAAGACTACATATATCTCGGCAAACAGATATCATTTAAAACAACAAGACACCGAGACGAACTTGAGAGACGCATAAAAGTCACTTGGAACAAATTCTGGACTTATAAGTACATACTCAAGTCAAACCTACCTATAAACTTAAAAACTAAAATACTGGACTCATGTTTGTTACCTTGCCTTACATATGCCAGCCAAACCTGGATATACAATAAGTATACGAGAAATAGGATCCAAACCACACAGAGAGCAATGGAGCGGAGCATCCTTGGTCTGCGAAAAATACATAAAACTCGAAATACTACGATAAGAAAAAAAACAAAGGCTATCGACGCTCTTAAACACTGCATGAAGCTAAAGTGGAAATGGGCTGGCCATTTAAGCCGGTATAGTGATAAAAGATGGACCAAAATAGTAACGGAGTGGTGTGGGCCAGTTGGCAAAAGAAAGAGAGGAAGACCAGTAGAGACTTGGAGTAATGACATCAAAAGAACTGCGGGTGAAAACTGGACAAAAAAGGCTCTAGATAGGAAATCTTGGAATCATCTGGAAGAGGCCTTCACTCGAGAGAGATCCTTACTTTTTAATTGAAATAATAGGCAACTATCCCATAAACTTAAATATATTTTTTATTAGTTTTAATTTTATTTTTTACTTGACAATTATAATGGTTTGTGTGTCGTAATTAGTTATATAATAATTTGTGTTTTGATTATTGTTTAAATTTTTAACAAATGATAATGTCTAAATTTTATTTCTAATTTTTTTAATTGTAATTTTTTAATATAATTTAATAATACATAATTATTATATAATGGATCATGCTATGAAAAATTGAATAATGTAATCACACTTGTAAGGATAAATAAAAGGCTTTTTTATTTATTTTTATTTTTATTTTATTTTTATTTTTATTTTTATTAATATCTACTTTACATCTATCTCATAGGTATAAGGTACCCTACCTTCTCCATACTCTGGTGACGGATGGTTCTCTAGTTTTTACTAATTACTAGTTACAAAACAAGACATTTCATTGATCCCTATCGGATTAACTAAAACAGTCCATTAGTCAATCAAGTGTTCTGCAAAAAACCCTTGCATCTTCGTATAGAAACAATAAAAGCTTAGGTAATAAAAGCGCCGCTAATCACAAAGTGCTTGAAGAGTTTAAAAAGAACAAAGTTCGAGAGCGTATCGGTGGGCAAAAAACGCAAATTGAGTGTCAATGGACCAGCATCGCAGTTGAAGCGTGAGGGGCTCAAGTTCATACATTAATATTTATTAGGGAGGACGGAGGGGACCGACTGTTTATTATAATATCCTCTATTATATGACGCGTTCGCACGATACGCTGCACTGATTGATAAGTAGATGGGCTAAATTTACCATGCCTGTTGTTGTGTTGTTAGACTCAGCACTTGTTCTATTCTAGTCAAGTCTATCTATGAAACAATGATCATACAAGTAAATCACTAATATATGTGATTGGGAAAATAAATAAATTGATTGATTGATTGATTGATTGACTAATGTACCTATCTCACATAATGGACAGGATAAGAAAACTGAAAAAATACACTACTTTACAAAATATATTGGTTGCAAAATCCTTCAAAATCTTAGTACATCAGCTATTTACTATAATTTTTTGTTGAACCCTTTGGGTAATGGCTAATGAGTAATGACTAAGCTGGCTCAAGTGAACATTTTTAATTGAAACAACGATACTTAATTCATTGACTGATAAAGGGAATAAATAACAATTACCTTATGACGTCTCCGTGACTCTCTTCATCACTAAAATAATGACTGATCCATATATTTTCTTATTTAATTTATTTCTACGTTTCACATGAGTGATGAGACGGCCATTTTTGTAATAGTCACCAAATTTCATGAAGTGTATTTGATATAGGCCCCGTGCACGAACTATAGATGGCAGCACAAATCGACACAAACGCCACTTGCGGTTAAAAATAGTACTAAGTAGGTTTTCGTGTTGCTACTACATCGTATTGCCGTTAAACGTTTGGCGGCAAATGTTTTTTATAAATTAATAAGGTACATAAGTAATTAAAGATTTTGAATGATAAAAATAATAAAATACGGTTTCCAACCACTCTCTAATGATTGCCAGCGTGGCCAAAATATGACCAAAGGTCAAAAACTTTTTGAGTCCGGGCATGTTATAAAAGTGGAAGAGATAGGTCAAAAGAATTCAATAATAACGGGAAAAATTGTAGCCCAGACAAAGATATGTAACGTGTATGATGTTAAAATAACTGTAAAGTATTTTTGAACTCATTTTTCATCTACATAATTTTTATTTGAGGTTATGTTTACTTACATATTTATTTGTGTCAAAATATAGTATTACGTATACTAGACAATTATAACTTAACCATTTTACCTGATGTGTTTTTACTGCATTTATCTATTTTTGTCGTTTATCACGTAACCATGGAGAGTGAATACTATTCGTGGGAAAGTGATAGAATTTTACACCATTTGACTCGCTTCTATTTTTACTAGTATTCGTACATCCAGAGATGCAACAATACATTATAAATTATTTATAATAAATGCTTTTCACATCTTTAATAATGTTTATAATTTTATAGTGACTGATCAGTGAAATCTTAGCTTGAAACCAAAGTTATAGATATTAACTGCGTTCACTTTAAATCATTAATGTTACCAATTTACACCACCAGCTGGCAGAGCTATCGCCGCGCTCGCTCCCTATTCTACAGTGAAACTTGCTGTAAACATTTCTAAAACATCATCCTTGAAATAAAACTTTCGTATTTATACCGGAAGTAAGATTATACTGCAGTTATAATAACGACATTTGTCTCATGAATTAATTGTCTAATTAAATTGTCTCATGCACTTGCGTTAACAACAAAGATGCAAGATCAAGATGCAGCGGATGTGCGTAGATGACGGTATGTTTGTGAAAATAAAAATAAAGTTCTAAATAACTGAGCTTGAGATTCTGAATTGTGTTCTCATTTTGAATCATAAGTATTGGTCAAATTTAAGAGCTATCATCATGTGAGCAATATTCAATTGAGGCTTAATAACTTTCGCCATAGTTGCAATCGAGACCTATCCTCTAAAATAATTCATAAAATGTAGACCATGACGAATTACGTGATTACTTTTTCCAGTCTTCATGTTGTCGAATCACGACCGCACTTTCAAACGTTTTTCAAATAGTAGTAGACCTTCATCAACATAAAATTCGTTCTTAGCTTATACCTGTAACCTGTCTTGCTGTTTAAATTATTTAAATGTAATATAATTATAATGGAGGCAATTTATACCCTGGCTTTTAACATACACTTGTGGACGAACTAGTACCATACTACTCTAATGAAGTACTACTCGTAATGAAGACAGCTAATCAACTCAACTAATGGATTCAAAGAACATTTTCAAATATTCAATCCTGTTCCTGGCGCCAACTCACAAACGATCCTTCGCTTTTAACAATGGCCGTTTCCACATAATAGATAATAGATAAGACGACAAAAGCGACTTTGCTGACATCATGACGAATACCAGTTTTTGTCGTTCGGCTTAATGTGTCCGCGTCCTGGTCTCGTGCCACGTTTTGTTGAATTTTCGACGCAAGAAGTGGCTTTTAAGATTGTTATCGAATGATTTGCAACCATGCATTTGTCTGCCGAGAAAAATATTTAAGTAAAAAGGAAACTGTTTGCAGTTTTGATATGGCATTTTAAATATCAAAAAAGTCCTGAATCTCAAAGTTAAATTTTAAGAAACGTCGTTTCATTAAGTATCATATTATCATAATGCTAAAATATCGTTAAAAAATATCCCTAGTATTCGAATGTAGCGATTGATTACATATTTTATGATTCGTTGATGTATGTATTTACTTTTACCGTCTACGCTGTAAAAACGTGCAGATGGGATCAAAGCAAATGATGAGACGCCTGTGAGAATGCATGCAATTAACGCTGCTGATCTATCCTTGTAATAGTAAACTAATGCCGGAAGTTATAAAGGCGATAAAGACACGTTGGCGATGTCCGAAATGAAAACAATGATAACACATTGTGTGAACTCTTTTTGCGGTTTTATTTCCTGAAACGGTTCCATATTTGGTACAAATATGACCACACAATCCGGATGTCACTATCTGTTTACGTCGATAAAACATCAGATGGTGTGTAGCGCATGGCCTACTGTCTTGCAGTGACCTGAGGGCCGCCTCCCATATGGCAGATTGAGTTCACTTGAGCATTGCGCCGTGGTCCTTTGTTCCGGGAAGTTTCCTCAGTTCACTGTCCTTTATAAAAAGATCTGGTTTGGAACTGGTACATCCTTTACTAGAGTTGGCGGGCTCTATATAATATACCTCTTTTTTTCCTTTCTTTACAACGGAAGAGCCTTCAAAAGAAACTCTCATTTTTATATGACCTGGATTTTTTAAGTACATTAATTTAAACTGTTGGTAGTTGGTACACCTGTAATGAGTAAATTACAAAGATTCCTTTCCTCTTCTCTTTTTTCCTAACCTTTGTCTTTGTTGAGTCGTTCTCTAGAGTAAGTAATTTGCCATTGGTGGTGCTGGTCCCTCAGTTACAGCATGTCAATCTGCTTTTACTATCTTATTTTCCTTACAGCTCTCCTTATGTTCCTGATATTATAACACTTTACTGAACAGTATGTGCTTTCGTTTACGTCATTAGCGATTCCAAATGGATTCAGCATCCTATGGGACCGAGGCGCCAGGACATTTCACATGCCCCGCCTGGGAACTCCACGCTCCGTTCCACTAAGAGAAAACATCCATCACATGTTGGATGAAA
This sequence comes from Coenonympha arcania, assembly GCA_036785405.1. Taxonomy (NCBI): domain Eukaryota; kingdom Metazoa; phylum Arthropoda; class Insecta; order Lepidoptera; family Nymphalidae; genus Coenonympha; species Coenonympha arcania. The sequence continues at coordinate 12,491,154 of CM072066.1, read as the reverse complement.
TCACTGTTATTTTTAAGCGACGATTGTTTTTATTCGCCAGCCAATTGGGGGCAATCAGCGCCACGTGTTCCGCCCGACTCAGACGCTCGCCTTCGCCTGGTCTGTCTATTGACTTGAGTTGAGGCTCATTGAGTACGCCGTGCTATCGAGTTACGAATGTATCGAGCAATGGAATAACGTTGGCCCGTTACGAATTTGTTTATACACTTTATGGCGTAATAAAAGTTACTTCCCGGTAACACCGTCTTATATATTGGTAACTCCATCTGTTTTGACCTTCATCATCATTCGATTGGAGATTTTTATCTTAGATACAAATACAAGGAGTCTTTACACGTACAATTTGGTAACTAGTACTTAGAAGTACTAGTTACCAAGTTGTACTGTACAATATTATCTCATAAAACAATCGGTCTAGCGATATTAACAATGCAGATTCTTATAATTGCCATTCGAAACATTCATTGTTAAAAATGGTATATCTTTCGAGGTCTCCAGGGCCCTTCATTTCAGTAAAAATATTACTATCCTTAGGGATCCCCTATTATTTTAATAAATTGACATAAAGAGACAAGAGTATAGTATCATTCGGCGTAGCAGGGTACCTAAGCCCGTCGATATCAAAAATAGACTTCATCACATCACTGATGTTATATCTATCTAATTTCTACATAAGTATTGTTTTTTAGCTTTCTCAAATCATAAGTCTATGTATAATAAAGTAATTTTCATAAAACTTCGTTCTGATATGTTATTAGTGTTCGTTTTTCGTATGGGAGACATTAAATTCATGTGCGTTCCCAGTTCCCACTTCCCAGGCACTTGATATTGTCGAACATTACTATCATCTTGCGTCTCACCCAACATATACACAGAAACATTTTTATGATGTGCTTGAAGCTCAATCACGAAGATAACACGTCTGGTTGTTATTCGGTAATCCAATCCAGTGCCACATGTCCACTTGCCTACAACGACGACTAATACATCTACAACTTTATTTTATGTACCTATGAATAATAAGGTACCAATGATAACCAAAACTTGCTTCAAAATCTTCGAAAATAACATCATTATCACTTTGTTATTTTATGTACAATGCTAGTTTTTATGGAGTTTTATAAAAATCCCATCTACCCCAGTAGGCTTCGTATTACAATATTACAAATACGGAAATAACCTTTTTTCCATTTTCCAAACAAATACTTTTTTAGTTTGTCATTCTCAAATACCAAATCGTAAACGCCTTTATGTAATCGTAAAATGATTGTTATAAAACTTTGCTGTGCATCATTGGCATCGTGCTTAATTAATGCTTTAAAAGTAATGATCAATAAGATAATAGCTGAAGAAAAACCTCACGTTCTACCGTTGATTAATGGTAATGATTACGACCTAGTTTTAAATGAAAGAAGTTACAACAGCGCCGCTCGTGCGTTTATTTGAATTAATAGCTTCGTATTTGGTACCTTGGTAAGATACACGAAATGTATGAAGCAAAATGCAACACAGATTTATTATTATTCACAAAACTGATAAATAATAATTGTGAACGGAATAAGTCTGAAGGTCGTGCCAATAAAATGCCAAGTCGTTTAAAATTAATCGTCCAATCAAGACACAGAATAATATAGCAGAGTAGAGTAGGTATAGTATACCTACGCTGTACGACTAATTGTGCAACGCTTTGTTTTTTTGCACTATGTATTAGAATTTAGAATAACGCAAATTGGTAATTTCGTTGACTAAACTATAATGTTGATATATCCAATTACTCTATCGATTGCGTCGTGACTTCTAGTTTGCACACAATATTATTTATAATCGATTATACTATTGAATTTCTGGTGGAATTTTCCTTTCGTTGTTCAATACAATTTTTCCTAATTTTTTTCACTTTTATGATAACACGGGAAAACAAATTGTTACGATTTCATTGAACACGAAAATTCTTTGAATGAATCGTCTAATTAACAGCGTTATGTAGGTCGGCTCAATACAATTTTTCCTAATTTTTTTCACTTTTATGATAACACGGGAAAACAAATTGTTACGATTTCATTGAACACGAGAATTCTTTGAATGAATCGTCTAATTAACAGCGTTATGTAGGTCGGCATTGTGTCGGCACTCGGCCGGGCAGGTCAGATGAAGGTATTCTTTGTGCTGTGTTGTTTGTTTTTTCAATTTCTTCCCGGAGTCGCCTCGCGCTACCTCCCCGGCGCTAATTAAAGAGTTATAACCTGTAATACAAGCGGAGGCACCGACGCATAATTAATTCGTACACAACCCTACACCTCTCCATACAAACGACTCTATGGCTGTTATTTGTATTTTATCCCAGATCCCTATACTTTATTCATAGTGACTACGAGTATAAAAATAGTAATCTTTTCTAACTTAACCTTTGTTCTACGGAATCTGTGTCCCAATTAGGCGATCTAACGGAACAAATCCTGGAAATTCAGTCTATTGTCAAAAAATTTGGTATTCGAGATGAACAGAATTCGTTGAATAATGCATTAGAGACGTCTAGAGCGGTTATTACGGAGGATGCGCGGGCGCGGGCCGGCGACGCACGCGCTGCATTTTAATGTCCCTCAATCTCCACCGCGTCGATCATAATGGCCCTCCTAATAATTTCAATAGATCGAAATCTTTATATGAAATGTGCGTTGTTCTCCAACGAAACCACGCTGGGAATAAACGATAATGGCGCCTAACATTTCTGTTAGCTCATCACGAAATGTTATTATTGTTACAAGTCACGGTGTCTCTATACCGGATTTGGTCTTCGAAAGAATCGATTGTTTGTTTATCCGTGATTCTCGATATTTTATGCAAATGAGCTTCGCGTTCGTCGGGTTATTATTTACGATATACGACGATGCGTCGCTAATGAGCCGGCACGGGCTGACATGTAATTTGACTCCCCCGTTGGCGTCTCCTGGTTTACCGACTTGATAGCTACGTCTCGCATCCATCCATCATAAATTCTCTCCGTGTAAGTCAACACCGCGGTCTCTTCTCGTTTCCAAGTAAAAGGTCTACAAATAAAACCACCTCGAGAGTTCGCAACTCGTCGTAGGTGCCCAACTACCCACCCCGTCCTTTATTTTCTTTTTCGGATAAAATTTAATGTCGTCCAAGCAAAATATAATATGTGACCTCTTTGCATCCGATGCCATTTATGGCCATCGCTTATCGGGATGCACACAAAAAAAAGAAGTGAGCTGGGGCGACCGATTATAATGTAAAAAGAGGTTCGCGGTCGTTCCATAACCGATTGCAAATGGCACCCGCCTCAGGCTCGGCCGCGCCATTTATAACCCTTCGCAATCTCGGCCGATAAAAAATAAGCATGCAATGATTTCTTTGGCACATCGGTCTCTAGCCATCCTAAGCGAGGATTGTGCAAGCAAAGAAAATGGGACTGTTAGGGATACTAAAATTAAGGAGACAAAAAACTGATGCCTTGAACGGCCCTTCTTTGAAATGCCTCCGCGTAACAAAGGATTGATTCACTTTTTTCACATCATCGCGGTGAAAGAATTAACATTGATTTCAAATCCTATAGCTTCGATATCAAATTTTAGGAGACTTAGAAAGATTATATGTCCACGGGTAGATACATTTAGTACCTTATAAAGTAGCGTGTGGGAGAGAAGGTCTACTAATTACTTAATTAGAGACGTAGGTACTGGGCAAGAATTTAATGTTATGAATATGCCACATTTGTAACTAATTACTAAGAAGATCTTTTGACATTATCAGACGTTGTTCAATGTTCACTGAGCTGCGTTGTTAAAAAACCAACTCGGCGCATATATTATTGAACTTGTTTGGTTACGCCATTGGACTTTAGGCCTGTAGACACAACAATGGGTCTCCAGTCTCAACTTTCAGCTATCGATAATCCGATAAAGCCCTAATTGATAGGAGACATTGTATTTTATGATGCAGCATATACGTAACGGGTAACTAATTGACATGATTAGTATCTTTTCGAAATATTAATATGAACACACTTGTTACACTTATTATTTCGAAATAGTTTTCTATTTATTTGAATAATTGCTAAATCTTTTACTGTAATTTCTGATGCTTACAAATTAAAGCAGTGCTTTTCCATGTAGCCTTCTAGCGAATGTGTTGTAATTTTTTGCGTTATGTTTAATAACAGCTTTATTAAATCTTAATAAAATGTTCGTATTTTTATTAAAATCTCAAAAAAAATCCAGGACTACTGTTTTATTCGCGCGTAAATCCTTCCTTCCAGTCCAGTACAATAATTTTTACTTCCTTTTATCACAGCTAAATGATTGTTCGTGTTAAATTGCTTAATTCCACTCCAGCGAGCGCGGTTCAGACGTAACTCAATATGACACGCATGTGACACTCGATATATTACGGGGGGAGCGTAATTTTCGACGACGCTATTCATATTTTACGGCTTTTTTTTATTCGATTTGTTTAGTCATTTTTATAATTAACCTTAGATATTAGGCTTTTGTTTTGTTTATACCTAGACATAATATGCCTAACCCCTCCGACAGGGGAAACGAAGGGGTTATGTGGGGCTTACTAAATAAACACTGTCCCTCAACGAATCCGCTGGTAAGTGGTAGGAGTACGGGATACACTATCGTATTCACAATGCTTCTGCCAGGTCTCGACCAACGACCTTAGCAGCAGGTCCCATCATCGTCGGCTTGCCTGGCCGCTGCCGAAACCGCCTAAATACATTTTTATGGCTTGATTTAGTGAATGTACCTGCGATTAAGTAATTAATTAATTAATTAATTAATTACTGCAACGTTTTCGTGTACTTTGTAAATTAATCGTGAATTTGTACCTATTTAGAGAGTTTTTGAAGAGCATCCCCTTTTCTTAGTTGTGAAGAAGCAAATTTTGATTCCTTATGTTATGTCTCACTTTATCCCTTTAAATCTTGAAGCCGATTCTCTTGGAAGTTGATTCTATAACCAAATACATTGCGAAAGTCTGAAATATCCGTTGACTGGTTTGCTAATTTAGGTAAATCGGGTAGATAAACGCCTCGACTTAAACAAATTAGATCTACGCAGAGATTTAGTTCTCAGCTTGTTGCACAAGAGTTCTTTAGAAGGAAGAGATAAACTAAATAAGTTAGCCGGTTTGTATAAATACCTAGTACAGTACCTACCAGTGTTGAGTATCTATGTATGTAAATGTTGCAACTTGCAATTGACTCGGAATTCCAATTGGCTAGTTTAAATATGGTTAACTGGGACTGCTCCATAACACAGGTTAAACAATTTTCAATCGACGTAACCTATACCTATATCTAGAGTCTAATCCTTAATTTAGTTTCGTTATATTGGTGGTGGCACTTAAATAAGTAATCTTCTGTTCACAAATTTTAAACTAAATAAACGAGATTTACATCTTTATTCTGAGTAGATTTAAGTTAAGCTAAAGCGTACTTATACTTGTTGAGTTTCTGCAAAATTTTGATGTTATTCCTATTGATATTAAACCTATCAATAGGAATAACATCAATATCTTTGTCTAAGTATTTTTATTCTAATCTTCAAATTCTCCCAATTCACGATTATTTATATTCAGAATATTTTGAAATCCATGGCATAATTTCAGGTACTTATATTTCAATTTACAAAAATGGTTGGCAGTTTAAATGACTTAATAATTTTAAATTCTTCTCAGTCGTTTCATTTTGAGTTCTCGAGTCTCCTAACCTCCTTAAAATATTCGTAGTTAGTAGTATTGAAGCATGGCAGTATAGATATTAGCCTGTACAGACCACTACGAGGCACCCCACTCTTCAAACTCCATAGGTACGAATCGAATGAAACATCAGCGATTTTGACAGAGTGGGGCGCGTCTTCGTGGATTGAAATATCTACAATATTCCAGAACAATACAGCTAACAAGCTAAGCTCGGACTAGCACACATAGATCACGAAGCCGCAGCCGCCGACGACGCGATGGGTAGCGACTAGCGGTCATTCGAGTTTATTAGACCAGCCGGCTTAGTCCACAATAAAAGGCCTGATACACGGTTTCAAACGGCGGTTTGAAACAGAAAAAACAGATTTGCGCTTTGCCGGCTACACGGTTCAAAACCATCAGTATTTATAGAACGTTGCGTGAATAGGACGTCTCTTCGCTCGCACCTATGTTCACTAAAAAGGCGTTTTGGCGCCTAACCTATCTAAAGAACAAAGAATTTTTTTTAAATAATAAATATATATATATTGGACATCACAGAACTCGCAATCTAGCCCCAAAGTAAGCGATAGCTTGTGTTAAGGGTACTAGGTAACTGATAAATATATATACATACTAATATACATAAACAGAATATACTGAAAAACACCCAGACACTGGAAAATATTCATGCTCATCACACAAACATTTACCAGTAGTAGGAATCGAACCCACGACCCCCGACGCAGACGGCAGGTTTGCTACCGCTAGGCCATTCGGTCGTCCAATATAATTGGCGTGTCTTGCTCTTTTGTGTGCAAATCACGAAAAAAATAATGAAAAAAAGAATATTGATGAAGCAATGGTAAAAAGAGAGATTAACCAATAGTCATATGAATTTAATTTACCTACTGGACGTAGATAACATACATAACTTTTTTTTTTCATTTCTTCTCGCGCCATTTTGTCGCCGCGTGCGTCTGCCTGCGCACGGCGCTGCAACACGACTGTCGTACGCGAGGTTTCAAACAAGCGGCTAGACGGTTTCAAACCAACGCTTGAACCAGTGGTTTCAAACGCAAGCCTCGCTACCAAGGGCGTTTAAAGGTCAAACGAAATTTGGCATAAAACAACTATCTACACGGTTTGGAACCTCAGTTTCAAACCGCCGTTTGAAACCGTGTATCAGGCCTTTAAGAGAGCCACGATCGGGCTTTTCACACCTCCGTATTTGAGCGGCGATTTAGCGTTCACGCCTCGGGTTGCACCCCTAAAGTTCGCACCTTAGCACATACCACCTCCCCACTATGTGCCTACTACCTGGCTAATGGTATTTCTTATGTATTTTCATTTATTTGTCGACTTGACGCGTACCAACTGTACGTTTTCAACGCGTTTTTAATCATGTTTGCTTGCTTGTTAGTGAACATTTAATATATTCTACAAGTGCCATTTCCACTTAAAGCATAAGGGCATTATTCTATGTAAAAAATTTTAGCTGTCATTTAGTAAAAAAAAACATTTTTTAGTAAGTAATTTTCATCAGTACCAAACTAAAAGTACCTAGGTATGATTTTAAGATCCTAGCAACATTAGATGTAGCTAGAATCTTAAAATCGAGTAAAAAAGGTAGCTAAATACTTTCTTAGATTATATACAGATTCTTTTTTATTTCTTCTTTTGTATCTTACCTATTTGAATTAAAACAATGTTGTCCTCAATTTAGCACATCATGAACTTACTACTTTCTCACAGATTTTTGGATAATTTTATTTATTTAATATTGTTCCTCCCAATAAATATATTATGTAATTCATAGTTAAATATTAAACACTTTTTTAATACATTAATAGCAATTACGATTTAAGTAATAAGTGGTAATAAGTACTTATTGATAACCCGTTTGCGTGATCAGTTGATCAGTGATCACTCACGCTACAATGATCATTGATCAATCTAATCTTAAGGCCAGTGATCTTGTTCGGGACAGCCGCCCGAACTTTTGCGCTGGTTTTGAGGCTTGAATGGAGTCGCCAATGAAACACTGATTACTAAAATGCTCGGGAGGTCCCGCAGGTCTCTGCTTTAAGGAAGACCTGTTCCTAGCTCCGCAAAGAGCTGGTTCAGGATTTAGATTAGCAAGAGACGCCGGCGAGCAGAGATGAACTGATTCTATGGGCTTAAGGCCTCGATACTTGTACCCTACGCGGGTGGTTAGTTAGTGTGAGACCCTATCGAGCGACTTGCGCGGCCTCCCACAATCAATGCATAAACTTTATTTGTATTTTTCTCATTTTTACAGTTTTTATCATTTTAGGTTCATTTTCAATTAATTAAATAAGCTAATATCCTTTTATCAAAACACATAGGCAATGTTACATACATGTTTAGAATCTTAAGCTAAGTTTAAGAAATAATAAATAAATAAAAGTTTAAGAAAGCTAGTCACAAATTAGAGTCTTATAAGATAGTTACAAATTAGAATCTTATAAGCTAGTTATTATTTCTATTAGAGTCTTTGGACGCTCACTACGTTCGTCGTGCACACTCTCCCGCCGTGAAGTTGCCTACTTCATCTTTGTGTGGGTAGCACGACGAGTCTCTGAACTGGTCGCCGCAACACACCGTTCGCCGTCCTCACGTCCGCCGCCCTGGTGACGCCGTCTGAGCCCGGGTAGACCGCTTCTATGATGCCGCGGACCCAGGTGTTGCGTGGCAGCGAGGGGTCGACGATGAGCACCAAGTCGCCGACTCGCACCTCCTCTCCCCTTCCGTGGGGCTCCCGCCGGTGTTGCAGCGTAGGGAGGTACTCTCGCAGCCATCGCGCCCAAAAGAGGTCGGCGAGACGCTGGCTCGTTCTCCACATCTTCTTGGATTTAAGATCGGAGTCATCAAAGTGGCCGGGGTGCGGTACTCGGGACGGGCCGCCGAGCAGGAAGTGGTTTGGTGTCAGTGCTCCCTGCGGCTCGTCGGTCGATAGATGCGTAAGTGGTCGACTGTTCACGGTGTCCTCTACCTCTGCCAACAGCGTGATCAAGGTCTCCTCATGAGGATGTTGCTCGTTCAGGACAGCTCGAAGCGCGGTCTTGACGCTCCGCACCAGACGCTCCCAGGCTCCTCCCCAAAAGGGCGCTGCAGGAATCAGGAAGTGCCACTTGATGAAGAGATTGGCGGCGGATGACGACAGGAGTTTCTCGTCTAAGGCTCGGCGAAGCTCGGCGTCGGCCCCACGTAGGTTCGTTCCGTTGTCGCTCCAGATCTCCGTCGGCCGCCCCCGGCGGGCCATCATGCGTCGCAGCGCCATGATGCAGCTGTCGGTGGTCAGGTGGGTGGTGAGCTCCAGATGGACTGCCCTCGTAGTCAGGCATGTGAAGAGAGCCACGTAGCGTTTTTGGTGTTGTCGGCCCACAGTGATTGAGAGAGGCCCGAAAAAATCGAGGCCGGTGTAAGTAAAAGCCCTTTGATGATGGGCGAGGCGGCATGGAGGAAGATTCCCCGTCTGGGGAGAAGGTGGCTTTGCCCGTCGAATGCGGCAAGGCTGGCAGTCTCGGAGTACGCCCTTGACTGTGGGGCGTAGGCGGAGGACCCACAGGCGCTGCTGGACCTCGTTCGCGACGGTTTCGGTGCCTCCGTGGTGAAGCTCGCGGTGTACCCAGTTGATGTAGAGCCGTGTGTAGGCGTGGTTGCCGTCGGCGATAGGCGGCGTGCGTAGCTCAGGCGAGACGTCGGCTGCGTCGATGCGTGACTTGACACGCATGACCCCATCGTCGTCGGCGAAGACAGCCAGGTTTCGGATGCGACTGTCTGGCGGGAGAGCGGCGTTCTTCGCAATGCAGGCGAGCTCCTCGGGGAAGGCCTGCTGCTGCATCGCGCGCAGCCAGAGGCGCTCTGCCTCCCGCATGTCGTCCGCATCGAGCGGGACGAAACGGTCCGCGCTAGCCGCCGTAGGCGAGCGCTTCGGTGAGGGCAGCGGCCGCGCTGCCCTGGGTCGCTGCGTCCACTCCGGGTCTGCCTCGGGGTTGCGCCGCGTGCGCGCGTGCGCTGTAGTGGACCTGCGAATCAATCTAATGAACTGTATTATCCTACCCGTCGACCTAATCAATCGCAACCACGACGAGAACCTACTGGCGTCGGGTAGCGAATCAACCACTGTTGGTTTTACTTTATTAATTTGCACCTTTTCTTCCCCCGTGAGTGTAGAGGGGAGAAGCGGCTCTGTTGGCCATAAATTTTCATTTTCGTAAAGGAAGGCTGGGCCATGAAACCATCGGTGATCGTTTCCGAAACCGAAGGGCGCTTCACGTGTGGCGTCGTCCGCCACGTTGTCCCTGGAGGGCACCCAACGCCACTCGCTTACCCGTGAAGCCTCCTCGATCTCAGCGATCCGGTGAGCGACAAAAGGTTTAAATACTCGCGGCCCAGCACGCAGCCACGACAGAAACGTCTTGCTGTCCGTCCAGAAGAAGCGACGCGTCGGTCGCTCGTCATGCTCCTCCTGCACGGTGGTAGCTAGGCGGCTGCCCAGGACAGCGGCTTGTAGTTCGAGCCGCGGTATTGATATTGACTTTAATGGTGTTACCCGAGCTTTCGCGGCGGCCAGAGTGACGACGACTTCACCGCTCGCCCGTGTGACTCTCCAGTAGACGGCAGCGGCGTACGTAGTCTCGCTCGCATCGGTGAACGTATGAAGCTCTCGTTCCGCCGCTCCGTCGTACCCGGGGTAGCAGCGGGGAAGCGCGACGTCACCCAGGCCGCGCAGGTCGTCGAGCCAGCGGCGCCATCTTGCGGCCAGGTCTGACGGCAGCTGCTCATCCCAACCAACGCCCAGGCGCCAGGTGTCTTGCAGGACATGCTTCGCCTGTATTGTTATCGGCGTAGCGAGACCAAGCGGATCAAAGAGAGACATTGCTGTACGCAAAGTCTCTCTTTTAGTGGGTACCTTTTCTCCGTTGAGTACCTCAGCTGGGACTCGCGCCATGTTGAGGTTGAAGCCTAGCGTGTCCGCTTGCGGCCGCCAGACTAGACCTAGTGTTTTCTCACTCCCGCCGGTGTCCAAGTCCTTGCTCGGTTCGCGCGCGGCGGGGGCGAACTGGTCGATGGCCGCCGACTCGTTGGACGCCCACTTGCACAGCACGAAGTGACCCTTCCGGTGCACGAGGTCTACTTCGCTGGAGACCCGCTTGGCATCTTCGATGGTGCTGAAAGATTGCAAATAGTCATCCATATAGTGATTCTTTACAATAGCATCGGCCGCTTCCGGGTATTCGCGGCGATACTCTTCGGCATTTTTATTTTTTACGTATATAGCGGTAGCCGGCGATGACGTCGCGCCGAAAATGACCGATTTCATACGGTACTCCTGGGGCTTTTCATTGCGCTCATCGCCCCGCCACAGGAAGCGCAGCGCGTCCCGGTCCTCCTCCCGTATGCCTATCCTGAGGAACATGTCTTTGATGTCTGCCGTGACCGCCACGCTTCGCTGTCGGAAGCGCATGAGTACCCCGGGGAGAGACTGTAGCAAGTCGGGACCTGTTAGCAGGAGGCTGTTCAAACTCACCCCTTTCGTGGTAGTTCCCTCTCAAGCTCCAAAATGCGAACCCTGGCGGAGTGCTGTCGGCGCGTGCTTCGTGTGCAGCGAGACGCGGCATCTTCACTGCCCATGCGTTCCCTGGTCGATGCACGCGGACGCACTGCCTCGGCCGCCGGGTCGGGGTGAGAGGGGAATGACGCAACCGCCTCGCTTCTTGACGCTGCGTGCGGTGCGCGGAGTGGCAACGCGTCGCTGCGTCCCGACGCGTTGTGTTGAGCGCGGGGCGTGACGCCTCTGGATGACGTCATCCCGCTTGAGTCATCTCTGCTCTCCGACGACGGATGCAGGCTGCTGACCAGTGTACTTGCCGACGTGTCCCACGTGTGCGTCGATGAGGACTCGGAGGTGCGCGTGTAGCCCGGGACGGCGATCGTGCCGCCCAACGCACCCGACGGTGGCCGTTCTTGTGACGGCTGCTGTGCAGACTCCGCATGTGCCATGAAGCCCGGGGCGGCGACCGCGCCGCCCGACACACTTGGAGCCCCCGGATCACTCACCAATGCCTCTGTCGGCTGGTCCGCAGCCTGCGCTCGCGTCTTCACCATTCTGCCTTCTGCGGTATCCCGGCTCGATGGACCAATGTTCGGGACAGCCGCCCGAACTTTTGCGCTGGTTTTGAGGCTTGAATGGAGTCGCCAATGAAACACTGATTACTAAAATGCTCGGGAGGTCCCGCAGGTCTCTGCTTTAAGGAAGACCTGTTCCTAGCTCCGCAAAGAGCTGGTTCAGGATTTAGATTAGCAAGAGACGCCGGCGAGCAGAGATGAACTGATTCTATGGGCTTAAGGCCTCGATACTTGTACCCTACGCGGGTGGTTAGTTAGTGTGAGACCCTATCGAGCGACTTGCGCGGCCTCCCACAATCAATGCATAAACTTTATTTGTATTTTTCTCATTTTTACAGTTTTTATCATTTTAGGTTCATTTTCAATTAATTAAATAAGCTAATATCCTTTTATCAAAACACATAGGCAATGTTACATACATGTTTAGAATCTTAAGCTAAGTTTAAGAAATAATAAATAAATAAAAGTTTAAGAAAGCTAGTCACAAATTAGAGTCTTATAAGATAGTTACAAATTAGAATCTTATAAGCTAGTTATTATTTCTATTAGAGTCTTTGGACGCTCACTACGTTCGTCGTGCACAGATCTATTGTGCTTGACTTGTCGTTCGTGACTCGATCGTGGTCGCCTCGTCAGCTCGCTGCGATTGTTCGAGTGAAAGTAGACGTTATAGCTCACAAGTCTTTTGCGTGTTACGAAAACGTTATCGACTATCGGGGACAACGGTTTTTTGTGCCTACGTCTCTATGGGAAACAATGGTATCGAAGAGTTTTATGGTGTTGTGAATCATAATGATTAATTTCTCACACAGTTTGACACGTAGCCGCAACAACAACAAACTCGCAATTTTGCTATCATCAATTTTTTTAATGGTCTCCCATTGGAAACAATATTCTATTACCACACATTATAATCACACTTATCTTATAAAGACGAAAGATTGTGTGCGTGTATGTTTGTTTCTCCTTCACGCTGCAACTACTGAACCGATTTTGCTGAAATATTGAATGGAGGTAGATTATACCCTGAATTATATAGCCTACTTTTTATCCCGGAAAAATCCATCCAAGATTTGTAAAAAAACCAAAATTCAAGCGGGTAGAGCCGTGGGAATCCTCTCGTTCTATTATAAAAGCACCTTTTAAGAGTTTTTGTCAAACTCACCAGATAAGTTATAGTAATTAATCATTTCATCGCAGTACCGTCCATTGTCTTGCGTCCCCAATATTGCCAGTTTAGTCAGTTCATTATCAGATAAAACCTCATTGCAGTTCGTGTTAGCGCGCCGCTTTTAGTAGACATTGAATCGCAATGCACGTCATAAAATAATGTCTTCATCACCGCCGCGATTTGTGCCTCTTGGAGTTAATCAAAATTGCATTACCCGTTCGTCCATTCGGTCACGGACTGAGACGCTGTGCGATGCGAGAAAAAAACCACAATCATTCGCCGTCATCGTACAAACGCGCCTTTATATTGTAGAGACGCTTTGGGTTTGACATGAATTATGTATCGATCCTCGCGTCACTAATTTTAATGCAAGAGAATGAGAATACCAAATAATTTCATGATTCATCAACTAGCAGGGATTTGCACGAAAACTGTAATACCACATCGAAGATGAGACGGTTAAAACAGAACCAGACATGACAAAGAGGGCTGAGACGAATTTGAATTTCAGGCTTTTGTAAATCTTGAATACGTAGTAATTATCATCATCATTATGGATCCATCCTATAGAATACATAACTGTTCAACATAATGGAGACCTATTGAACATGCAAATAATATGAGTAGAGTAGGCGATTTCAAATTTTAAACATTTCGCCAAAATAATCGCAGTCAATAATATTAGGCTATCGACTTGGAGACATTTAAATTCCCCATGGAGACTGGTATCACTCTTGTTCACAATCGTGAGCAATGAAAGCGTAAAAGTTTAACTCAATTTTAATCAAGCCGAGCTTCAATTTTCAAAATCAATATTATCGTTGTATGCAATCTACCCGTGTCAGTTATGAAATGCAACGAGTGGTCATTGTTGAATGTTGATACTCCGATGACTGGTCCAATGATGGTGTAGGCGGGTTCTGCGGCTAACCAGTCTGTAAACACTACTGACACCGCCAGTATATGCCTGGGCCTGACACGCAGCCGGCCTTAGGTAAACACACTACACATTCCAAGTAGCTAGGAAAGTCCACTAAAAGTCGGGCGTCACTAACTCACTACTCACTACTCATTACTTATTACAATGTTTGGTGAACACATGTTTTCCTACATTGAACTTTTATCTATGGAAGGTGTAGCTGTGCCGCTGTTGAAGAGTGACTTTTATGGCTCATACGTGGCTATAAAACGAATTAGAAAGTGATATACCAAAAGATAAAAAGAACATTAAGGGACGGTCGTTATCGAAAGAGACTTCGCATAAACCGCTTGCTACTTGTAAAACCTGTGAACATGTATTTCCATGAAACCTGTATTTCCATGAAACCGTTCATGGAAATACATAAAAAATGTGACAAAGACGATGGATAAGTTCAGAAGATAATGGGTATTTATTCCTAAGACATCTAGGGTTCTTGACCAAATTATGTCTTGGATTTGAGGTCAGATAATATTAGGTCCTTACATATGAAATTGGCGTTTTGTCGTACTGGCCACTTTGATCTCAAATATCTCTTCTTTGGTTAGAAATTCCAATTTCAAATTTATACAGCTATTTACTCATGCTTTTGTGTTTTGAAAATCGTAATTCATTTGTTTTTTTCTCTTTTGGTTTTTTTTTTGCGCCACTCTGTTTACAAAATGGAAAACTTGAAATATCGCGTTATTTACGAGTACGAGTTCCATCGTGGCACCAGTGCTGCAGAAACGGCTCAAAGGATTAATGATGTGTACGGCGAGGGTGTCGCAAAAGAAAACACAGTGCGTTTTTGGTTCCAACGTTTTCGTTCTGGAAATTTCGACCTGCAGAACAAGCCCCGTGGACGGCCGGAGACCAAAGTTGACAATGAAGAATTGAAGGTTATTGTGGAAGCGGATCCATCGCAAACCACGTCCGAGCTAGCTGCAGGCTGCGGTGTTAGTGATAAAACTGTTTTAGTTCACTTGAAGCAAATTGGGAAGGTGAAAAAGCTTGAAAGGTGGGTACCTCATGAATTGAGTGCAGCAAACCGACAAACGCGCGTAGACTGCTGTGTTACATTACTCAACCGGCACAGTAATGAAGGGATTTTAAATCGAATCATTACCTGTGATGAAAAATGGATCCTGTATGATAATCGGAAACACTCATCGCAATGGTTGAACCCTGGCGAACCAGCCAAATCCTGCCTCAAACGAAAATTGACTCAAAAAAAATTACTTGTGAGCGTTTGGTGGACTAGCGCCGGCGTCGTTCACTACAGCTTTCTTAAATCTGGCCAGACGATTAAGGCGGATATCTATTGTCAGCAACTGCAATCCATGATGGAAAAGCTAGCTGCTAAACAACCGAGGCTGGTCAATCGTTCTAGGCCACTGCTGCTTCAGGACAACGCTAGACCACACACTGCACAACAGACGGCTACCAAATTAGAGGAGCTTCAATTGGAATGCCTAAGACATCCACCTTACTACCCGGACCTTGCTCCAACAGATTACCATTTTTTTCGAAATTTGGATAACTTCTTACAAGGGAAAAAATTTAACTCCGATGAGGCAGTCCGAAGCGCTTTCAAAGATTTTATTGATTCCCGTCCGAATGGCTTTTTTAGTACAGGGATCAATGAGCTACCTATAAGGTGGCAAAAGTGCATAGATAGCAATGGTACATACTTTGATTAAATATATATATTATATTTAAAAAAAATCGACTTTATGTTCCTCCCATACAAAACGCCAATTTCATATGTAAGGACCTAATAATTATGGTATAGAAGAAATAATTCTAGAAGCAGGAGTATATTTATGATACAGTACAAACAGTTCCAATATAGATAGGTAACGTTGTAATTTGTAAGAAAAAAGTAGAAACTCTATTTGTTACAACGATTGAGAGAATCAATGTAAAAATACATACAGATTTAAAATTTTAAATAGTTGGTAGAGAGAAGAGAAATACGAAAAGGTATCATCGATTAAATATGAAAAATAAACATGACTGTTTGAATAGGACCAACGTGGGCGCGAGCTCAATAATTTATTTTGACCGTCGACACAAAAGGCTGTTTGTGGTCGCCATTGTCGCCGTGTTGGTTGCAGTGGTTTCTAAACAAGTCTACGTAGGCTGTATCCGCAATAGGCATACAACTGAAACAAGATTTTCGTAGATTGATTTAGCTTAGAGATGTTTAGATTACGGATTTGCACTTAACAGTTCTCACGACTGATCTATCTGAAAATGGAAATAATATAGAAAAACTTGAGAGGTGTCAAGGGACGCACAACAAAAAGTGTCGTTACAACTTTTCGTATGATTTTTTTCCATCTAGCCCCCTTTCACAACGCGCGATAAGGAACTTCGTTCCAATAATAACAGATTAGAGATTTCGAAACTGAGTATTGATTTGCATGAATTCTCTGTCAGTATAGAAATAATTATTGTATTGGTCGAAATTGAAATAAATTAAAGTTGAACGCTTTGATAAATAGGAGAAAACTCCTACATACTTAGTTGATTTATATTTATGAGCTGGAGGCTAATAACATGGTTGGTAATGATTATGTTATTCCGGTAATTAAGTAATTAATAAATCTTCGTTAAAATATACAACTTGTTAACGAATTAGTAGATCTATATCAGGCTATTACTTCTAATAGTTGTGCGATCTACGATAAGTTTTTGACTTAAACGTTACAAACATTCTCATATTATATTTTGAAAACTCAGAGCTAAGAAGTGGGAGAGTAAAATGAAAAACGTAAAAAATGTAGAACTTCCGCAGGGTGTTCTGTGTTTTCATAAAGCTTTATGAACTTATATACTCATTATTTGTGAACAAAAATGTTCAAAAATAAATATGGAATTGACTTTTTACAATAAAAACAATGAAATGACATATTGTTAAAAATACTTGTAGGAAAGAATACATAGATTATGAGGTTTATGTAGGTATTTTCGAACTATTTATAAAAATATATCTCGGTTCGGAGAAATGAATCTAGAGTTTTATCGACTTCACCCTGATGAAGTTGAGATTTCTTTTATGTTACTTATATAAAAAAAAAGGTATTTACTAGTTCTAACTACTAAAATAATAGTTCTAACTACTAAAATCTTAAAATCGCGAACATTCCACGGTTTAGATCCATTATTGTCGCGAACCGGCCGTTGGCTACGCGAAATAGGATCCTGTTTGCAAAGCGAACGCTCGACCGCTGGCCCAGCCATTATTTACAAGACTATAATATTTTTGATTATTTTCTCCTATTATTCGCTATAAAACCCAGTTTTATTGCACCAATTATTGTGCCAATCGTGATTAATAACAATGATAATTAAATGTTAACTCTTAACTGCTTTGAAAACGTAATTTCGTAGATTGAATTGATGTTTCATATTCGTTGGATTTGATGATTGCTGTTCTTCGGCTAAGGTATTATGATTTAATATTTACTTCCCTAATGATGTGATGTATTCTGTGGCCTTAGCATATGAAACAGTTTGTTTATATTGTCCTACTTCCGTATATATTTTCTGATTTTTGTGTGATAAAATTTATTCAAGACAGGAATTCCAACTTATTCTAAAATGTTGTTGTTCTCAAATACTAATTCGTACCTAGTTTGTTCTCAAATCTCTACTGATTGATCTATATTATTTTATTTTGCAACACCTAATATGCTAGATTCGTTATTCAAAATCATCTATAATGGTGATTTTTTACGTAAAAACCCGTTCCAGTCTCTCAATTGAAGAGTATTCTTTGGGAAAGAATGCAACCTTTAAAACATATATCAACGTTTTATAATGGCAATTATGCCATTCGTATGCAAATGTATGCCGAAACAGCTAAAGAATATTATTGTTAGGAATAGATTTACATTATTTTCTTGTCCATTTTAGTTAATGGTGACGTGTTGCCTACATAAAAAATGCTAACACAGTTTACAATCCTTTAAATACAAAGGATGATAGGTTGTTTAATTTTTCACATGTTTCAAGTGACAGCCATGACAAGGACAGGATTTCCCTCACCTGGATTTATGATTCTTCATAACTTCATTTTGTAGTCAGTGCAACGTGACTATTTCCTTTACTCATCTATTGTCTCTATTAAATTAATTCCAATGCGTGTTTCTTCAAACCGGAGCCCTAATTTAAGCATTTAATTATTTTAATGATGCCTCATTATCTTATCCGAAAAATTATCTTTTTCTGTGCTAATTATGTTTTTGGGAGGGTTCCTGATTAAAGTTCCGATGATACAGACGCATCATCCGCACCCTCTGGAGTATGCAATGGGAAAATCTTTTTGCAATAGCAAGAGACGCGCCGATATTCCCAATGGGCTATCGCCGCAATTATTACCAATCATCAATCGCAATCAAGGTCGACTTTTTGAAGCGGCCCAATTACTCTCTAATGAGATATTGTTAAGCGTAACGATATAAGGCATCGCAATTTGTCGGTTAGCTTTGCGAATACCTTATCCGAACGTTTAGTGATTCGCTCGTCAATCGTCATATCGAATGATTTAAGGGTTCGCATTCGCGACTGTATAATTGGCTAGTGGATTCTGACCAAATTCAGATTAAACAATTAATTCTAATGGGCGAGCTGAGCAAATCATTCTTAGAATAAGCAATTGAAATAGCTTCATGTACATCCTAAGTCCTATATAATGTTATCGCTTCTTCGCATAAAATCTTAAATTTAAAATTCTAGCCTTTTTAAAGAAATTGTCTTTTTGTATTTGCAAGATGAATTAATGATTCTGTTTACTCATTTACACTAACTCATCTAAAATCAGTATGTCCACAGACCCCACTACATTGGTTAGAATTACAACATTGTGTGATGTGTCCCTCTCCCTTCTAAATTTTCTTGGTTGTGAGATAGTAATTTGTTGTTATTTAACTCATTCTGACTCTGGAACAGTACCTACTGCAATTCTAATAGGTCGTAGGCGTAGAGCTGTAGAATTAGATTTAATGAGGGCCGGTAAATCAAATGGCTGTGCGGTCGGCGCGTGCCGCAAGGTCGGTCAACTGAAGGCGATACCGATCCCTCCGCCACTTCTCCTCGCACCCGAGACTTGATCTATAAAGGGCCTCGTTATGCCCTAATGCAACGACCAGTTTGCCGGAGCGCGTATTCGTCATCGGCATCGGCATCGTTGTCCGATACGCACGCGCTCTGTAAGGCTATGCAATCGTTTCGACGACTGGACACCGCTATAATCGTATTTAAATTGGGCGCAGCAAAAACGGCGCCGTCGCCAAATAGAGAAGCGGGCATTTAAATGAATTTGGTTACGATGAAATCTGATGCTTATTTAGTCTTAACGATATTCAAATATGGACTGCAGTTTAAAGTAAATTACTGGCCAATTGCGCGAATCCGTTCGATTTTTGCAACAGTTTGAAATGCAAAAGTTGTGGGTTGTCCGAAGTGGACATTCGCGTGTAGTTTTGCTGCATAGGTCCGCAACTCCGTATAGGTGGGTGTTTGGCCAGTTTGAGACGGCAGTAGCCCGAGGCGAAGTCTTTCCAGGGCGTAGAGGTCCACCGTTAAATAATAACAAGCATGTACATGTGGTTCCAGCGAGCTATAAATTGTCGGCAGCCGCCGGGCACGCGGCACGCAATCCGAACGCGGAAAATATAGTAACCAGTTGGTGCCTGTAGACTGCACTATAGCTAGATCGAGCATACTACCTCTGGCGTTTGCAGCAGCCATTGTTGCGCTGGCCTCTTACAATCTAGAACCGCTTTCGGTCCGATAATAAGTTAAATATAATGCGCCACGTTGCTAAGCAATTTATTGAGCTAAAATATTAGAATGTTGGAGAAATAATTTACACTGAAAAAATTTTCACATTTGTAAAAATGAAATATTATTTCATAAATACATCACTTGGATCAGCTCGGCATAGAGACGTTTTAGCGTGCTTTTGTAGTGTAAATTTTAAGCAGATAAATTATACACTGTTACAATTACATTTTTATTATTACACTTCTTTAAACCCAAGGATATCTCTAAGCTGATTTAGTACCGGTAAATTACTATATATATAGCTACTCGTGCTGATTCACTGACTGACTCACTCATTGATCACCTGTCCTGAACAATTTTGTATGAAAAAAATTTTTTTCAAGGACGGTGTCGTATAAAAGAAAAAAATTCATTCGGAGGAAAAATACGGAGAGAGCTGATGAGTGAGGATTTCGGAGACAAGTGAAGAGCACAGCCAGGGTATCAAAGATAGGTGGGGGATGCTCGACCAAATGTCATTCGGAATGTCATCCAATTGGCAGTGAGCTGGAAAAAATTTCAAAATGGCGGATTCAAAATGGCCGCCGTTCGAATTTTGTCGATATCTCGGAAAGTATAAAAGATGGAAGAACGGTTTCTTGGAAAGAAGTGATCAGGACCCGAAGGTCTATTGGGTGGATAGGAAAAAAATTCAAAATGGCGGAATTTATTTTTTTCATAGAAAATGTATGGGGAATGTTGAAGGGACTAAAGTTGTAAGGCAAATAGGGGGGAAGACAGCACGCGGGCCACATGTGGCCCGCGCCCCCACGCGCCCTACTAGTTTTATATAAAGTTAGCATTATATTAATTTTTTTAAGCAGTTAGGTAATAGTTACCTTACTTCAAACGCAAAATATATTGACGTCAAAGATAAGACTCGGACTAATTTTAAGCACAGAGTGTGATATGAACAGCCATTTCCGAAATTGTAATGCCATAAGCCTATTAGCTTACAAACTGCTAAAACCCAAATATAATTTCTTTTTGGAGGACAAACCCGTTTAGTTCGCCTTAAGAAACTGTCCCTTAAGTTAACGAAGTCGCGTGCTCTCGGTATGACACTTCAGTTATCTGTATCAAGAGTTACCGAGCCTCGGTGACTGGCAGTTTCTGGTCAGCGGTCGGCGGTTGAGACTTGGTCCAGCTCGGTGAATTCCTCGGCATTGTCGTGGCGTGGTCGTGCCCTGCTTACGGCACATTACAGCGATTTATTATCTCCAGCGTGGACAATAAACTACAAATTTATAACTACAAAAAGTTTAAACTTTTTGTTCTGGTCCTTTCTAAGTTAAAGAAGATATTCAAACCAAAACGTGATGATGTAAAAATAAATATAAAAATGTAAAAGCTTAGAATACGGTCTACTTACGTTAGTTATGTTATAGCTGTTACAGGAATGGCCATTACCAAACAACATGCAATACTTAACACAGTTAAAAAGCTGCCTTAAAACCAGCAAACATCGTATTTTCTAAAGATAAAGAAAATTTTCGGCCACATGAGATCACTACAATGCTTTCGATGCATATTACAGTACATTGTTCTAGTAAATAATATCATAGCTTCTAGAAGTTTCTTACTGCAACCATGGTGAAAAAACTTCGATCAAATAATGCCTTTACCGTAGACACGTCAATATTTAAAGAATTGTCTCTGAGAATTAATGAGTTTTCGCTTACAGACGTGAGTTAACACAAATTAATTTTGGTGAAGCAAAAACTTGTGGCGATACGTGTAGGCATATTATCTCAAGATCGCGTTTTCACCGCCTCTCTAGATTTATTACTTTGTGACTTGACCACTGTCATCATCACGTATGATTTATGAAGCTCGTTATTATATTGTTTGTTTACACTTTCGTTAATGACTCTATATTTTGTGCGTTACTCAGTTTGTATTGTTGGGAGCTTTATTGATGTCGAAACTTAGTGCCTTAAAATTATTTTTCTTTCGTATCTCAGTGATTTATGATATAGGAGCATTAGACAGTAGATAAGTCACCAATTTCATTGTAATTTCATAATATGGTCAGATTTTATTTTCGGGGGCATGTAGATTTTGCGATTGGTGATGAACCGAGACTCATAAGTACTAAATTATTGTAAAGAAGTCTTTTAAGGAAACAGCTTACCAAAACAAGCAAGCCACAGATTTTCTCAAAGATTCGAACGACTTATTTCACTTAGGCTCATTTTACAAGGACTTTTGAATGGTCATGAAATACTTAAAGCCAATCAATAGTGATTTTCTTCTTCTCAGGTGTTTACTCTTGATAGAATGGTTGTGAGGATCTTTCAGTTTTCTCGCACTTGAAAACACAACGTTTGCTCCGCATCAAGTAACTCGGCAGTGCTTTTATCAAAATGTCTTGATTTACAATTTTTGATGTTTTCTTCATTATAATTCACGAGAGATGTTTTACAGATAGTATTCACCTATTTAAATTTTGAAGCATTAACTATAATAATTATTTATTAATTAACATCCATGGGATTTCACTGTCATAGTACATCGGTCGTGATTGCTTTTTGCCAGTACGATAGTCGGACGCCGGTAGATTATTATTTGATACTTTTTTTCGTCAATTTCACTACATGTGTAACTCAATAGATAAGATCAAAGCGTACTAGCCCGCATGTATATAGTTCACACGGAGCGTCGCACGCGGAATACGCAAGGAGTCGTGAGAAAATAGTACTTCGCGAACGGAATACTAACCATCGCACTTGCGTTTTCGTTACGCTATCGTATTTAAGATAATGATATTTTGGTAGTGTTCCCCACTTTATTTCTTTTTGATAATTTAATAAGACGTGAGAAGAGTTCTCACTATTTTTGATTTTGCGTTGCATGGGCTTCGTATGTAGTGTACATGGATCTACTGAAGAAATATTATACGAGTAAGTATTAAAGTTATAACTTATAACTGCAGATCACATATTAGATTTTTTAGTTTCTTTTTTTTTCAATTTAAATCAATCGTAGCCACAACCTCTATAGATGATGTTATGTACCTAAATAATTTAGCTGAATTAACCTCTCTTACTAAAAATGGAACTGATGAAACATTTCGAAAATTAAGTAGGAATTATGTTTAATATATTTACATACTTTACATACATTAGTGATTTTCTTCTTCTTAGGCGTTTACTCTTGATAGAATGGTTGTGAGGAACTTTCAATTTTCTGTTAGGCACTTGAAAACTCACAACGTTTGCTCTGCATCAAGTAACTCGGCAGTTCTTTTATCAAAATGTCTTGATTTACAATTTTTTATGTTATCTTCATTATAATTTGCGAGAGATGTTTTACAGATAGTAATCACCTATTTAAATTTTGAAGCATAAATTATAATACTTTTTTATTAATTAGTTACATCCTTGGGATTTCACTGTCATAGTACATCGGTCGTGATTGTTTTTGCCAGAGCGATAGTCGGACGCCGGTAGATTATTATTTGATACTTTTTTTCGTCAATTTCACTACATGTGTAACTCAATAGATAAGATCAAAGCGTACTAGCCCGCATGTATACTATAGTTCACACGGAGCGTCGCATGCGGAATACGCAAGGAGTCGTGAGAAAATAGTACTTCGCGAACGGAATACTAACCATCGCACTTGCGTTTTCGTTACGCTATCGTATTTAAGATAATGATATTTTGGTAGTGTTCCCCACTTTATTTCTTTTTGATAATTTAATAAGACGTGAGAAGAGTTCTCACTATTTTTGATTTTGCGTTGCATGGGCCTCGTATGTAGTGTACATGGATCTACTGTAGAAATATTATACGAGTAAGTATTAAAGTTATAACTTATAACTGCAGATCAAATATTAGATTTTTTTGTTTCTTTTTTTTTTCAATTTAAATCAATCGTAGCCACAACCTCCATAGATGATGTTATGTACCTAAATAATTTAGCTGAATTAACCTCTCTTACTAAAAATGGAACTGATGAAACATTTCGAAAATTAAGTAGGATTTATGTTTAATAACCTTCAAATCAAGAGTGAATAGGCATCTTCTAGGCAAGCGCGTTCCAGCTTAGACTGTATCATCACTTTCCATCAGGTGTGATAACAGTCAAGCGCTAGCCTATGTAGTATATAAAAAAAAATATTTTTTACATACTTTACTTACATACATTCAGATGACTGCTTTTTCAGTACATGTCTTTGGTATACTAAATCCTTAGATTGTCAGACTTAATCAGAGTGTGTTAGATCAATATTTACTAACATGTCTGTCTCATATCAGATCGACAGGTAAAGTCTATGTAAAGTGTACTAAAATCTGTATTGATATGTCCGGAGATGGAGAGATATATGACAGCTATAATATGACACTTGTCATATAGAACGTGTGACCGGCTCTTATCACTTACCAGTGATAACGAAAAATTTAACAATACTAATTCAAGATCCTTGGAATAACCTACTATGCTGAAACACAAATTATAGATTATCTACCTACTTACTTTATTATTGAGATATTTTAGTTATTTTTCTAGTATTCGACTAGATAACAGTAGGTAACCTATTATATCGGTTTTGATTTTTATTCGGACTTTGACCGGCTTTCCGAACCTGGCGATAGAGTTTTGACTTTTCATAAAAGCCTAAGTATTAATTGGGCCTATGTGAAAATAATGATTTTTCATTTTCATTTTTTTTGAAATAGGTACTCATCACGAGGTTTATTAGTTATGTCTATAAGGATTTTTCTACTCCGGTTTTTTGTAATAACGTAGTACCATACCATACCATAGTACCACACCATAGTATGTGACCAATATTTACGATAATGATGATAACATAAACTTTTACCGCAAACACGGACCGTCCCTAACTCCCTAGACATCATTTTTATGACGCTGTGTGAAAAAATGTTATCAAATACTTTACGACGGGATCGTAAAGTGATGTGCATTATTTGTGATTATTTGTAAACATTCCCACGATTGGCGTGATCACGTGAAAGTATGTGATCGCCTGAAGTATTCTATCACCTTATCGAATTATACCTACATACATACTTCCATGCGATCCTTTCATTTGCATATCTCACAGAAATTGTTTGCTCATCACGCGATAATTTTTGATGATTTATAGATTATTTATTTATTAAAAACCATTTACTTACCTTTGCGCTGCAGACATGATTACCACATACAGAATATATTACTAATATAATTAGGTATAAAAAAAACTTATGTTGTTGTTTCATTAAAATCCTATACATTTTGTATCTACTGCCTACTCTTTTAAATTTTTATGTAGTTTTAAATAAGAAAAAATTGTAACTAAACCTTCATTACAAAGGTTGTTGCTGTTAAAATAGCGACGTAAGTAGATTTCTTGAAATTTTTTAATTCCAAGTTTGAAGGAATCCACTCTTATGCGGCAGGAATTTTTCAAGATCAAGGTGCAATCACGAAAGCATGTGCCATGTCGTCGGCCACTCTCTAATTACATATTTTTCAAATTACTCGTAATGGCGGTCGGTCTACGGCTGTTTTGTTTACGGTAGTTTACGTTTTTTTCAACGTTTCATAAACACGGCAATGTGTTAAACACCCGCATTTAACTTAATTATGAACAATCATCAGCCTGCACGGCGAACTGTCTGTCATTGCAGTGTTAAATTGGATTTTTAACAAATGCTTATGCAGTTTGATTTTGAGTAGTGACAAATGTCAAAGTATTTTGTCCATGATCTCCAATGTTGGCACAAGGTCCGACGCGGTCGCGGATTTGGAAAAACGGGGAAGCCCCTGGGCCCATTACCTATTATTATCATGCCCTACAATGTTTTAAAATTAGTCATGACTCATGGCTCATGTCCATGACATGACTTTAATTTATGGTTACCTACTGACTTAACTATAAAGTTAGGTGTTGGATCTTTTCTCTGTCATGATTTAACCTTTAGGATTCCTTTGGTCCTGGCCACACAATTTCTTCCCCCTTCCTTTTATTTTACAGTCCACTGCTTTACCTTTTTTTGTAATTTTAAATGCTTTTGTTTTTATGTTTAGTTTAGATCTAAAATTCCTTAACAAACTTGCATAGTGTATTTTACATTCGTCAAGAATAATTCTTTTTGTTTAGATTTCAAGTGCTTGGTCAGCATTAGGGATAGGGACGCAAGCTGGGCATGTTTTGAAGGATATTATTTACAACGTCTGTCAACTGCGCACTCCATGTGCTGCGCCGGCGCCGGTGACGTAGCCCGCACATGCGCACTCCAAAATTCGTGTCTCAACGATAAAAAATGCTTTATGATTGCTCCACGCATACAAAAAACACAATTTATGACTAATGGAATGTGAAATTAAAGGACATAAATTGAGTCATATTAAGTGGTCGTAGTTCATAAACGGTCACTGTTTTTTTCGGTGGAGATTATTATTTGTCACTCCTTGAGTTGAGAGTTGAGACACTGTGTTATAAGCTAGCTGACCCGGCAAACGTGATTTTACCATATAAATTATTTTTCACTTTGGGTTATGAAAAATAATTAATTAATGCCTATTCTCATGAGTATACCCAAAAACCTACTGACTAATACCACCCAAAATACCCAAAAAAAAAATTGGTCAACCCGTTTCGAAGGAGCTACAAAACACTGTGACAGGAGAATTATTTTATTTATATTTTTGTATAATAAGGACTAGGTACTTATTATATTAATAGAATACTTATTATAAAATATACCCTTGTAACATAATTATAATCGGAGTAATACGCCCAGGTGTTCTTTGTAATTTCCTCAATGCCCATTGCAGTTGTTGAATAAAATATTTTTACCGTAGATAGGAGATACCCGTACCTACCTATATTAAATACAATAGCCCAATCAAACCGTACTGAATAATGCTTAATAAATAATGTATAGGTGGAAGTAGGCACACTGTAGATATATAGTAAGTAACAGATATTCAATTCCAATTAAGTTTTTATAAGCAGTTATTATGTCGTATTGGTCACGTTCCATTGTAGCAGACGTTTAATAATAATAGTTTAATATAGGTTTATCTATACCATAATGACTAGTCTGCACTTGTTTATTCAGGTGGATCGAACCAAAGTATGTTCGTTGTTGGACAATAGTTAGATAAATTACCTAACTGTGGTGCACCAACGAATGCATACAGTGGGTCTGTATTGAATTTCCGATTTTATAGCGATGCTATTTTTAGAGATTTGTTTTTATTAGAGTTAAAGTAGCTAAAGTAGCTCCTTGATTATTAGTTAATTAAAGCCACTGAGGTCTTTTGTCTATGATTTTTATATACTTGAAGCCAGACACAATATTAGCCCTACACAGTTTCTGAAAATTCATGTAAATGGTTCAGTGCTCTCCATTGCAAGTGGGGAGGGAAGCACAGAATGTTGCTGTAAACACGTAAAAATCTGCGTGTTTCTGAAACGAATATTTTGTATCAGAAATACTTAGATTTTGTTTCAGAAACTGTGTACCGAAACATAGTATGGTAGTATCTCAATGGATATGGGGCTTAAGCGAGTAAATAAAAAAAAAAAAGGTTTTGTATTAAATCTTCAATGCGTAAAAATATATGTCAAATGACTGAGGTAGACAGAGCATTTGATTTGACCAATTGACCCGAAGACTAACGAGGTGAGGAGTGCGGACCGAGGTGCAGAAATGTAATCACGCAGCTACCTAGCTGATAGATCGTCGAGTGGAGGCTGGAGGGAGTGGAGGGTCGCCCACACGGGCTCGCGCGCCGCCTGCGCCCGCGCCGCTCGCACGAGTCGAGTTGCTCCCATTATACAATCAGGGCAATCAGGCGCATCATCGCTGCCATTCTGTACTACATTTACACTACACACATCAACGGCTAATATCCTTGCGCTGATAGTTTTTGGTATCTACTTGTATACCTACATCTAGTACGCCCTCATGCTACGCTATCGATTTTTTACAGGAAAGAATGACGAGATGAAGAAGACGTTTACCTATTTAGTGATACGCCTGCTATGCAAGCTCAGATGCAGTGCGTCCCAGGACATTGCAATGTCATACGTGATACAACGCACTGCACTAGCGCTTGTCATTCTGGAAAATAAGTTTTTAAGCCACATTACGTCCAGTAATTTTTCCGGTTGCAAACCCCTGCAAACCAAAACACTGTTATACCTTAAGTAGCTTGTACACTGTTATGTTAATGAAAGCCATGTTGGATGACAACTGATTTATTATTAAAATACCCACAACATCTCCCCCATAAATGAACAATTTACAATTTAATGAACACCTCTCCCAATATAAAAAAAAAAGAAAAGAAAAACACTGAAAAAAAAAAAAAAAACTCAACTAAGAATTAATAATAATAGGCTAAATTGCCACGAACCAAAAAAAAATTACTATCTAAACAACTACTACAAACTTACTATCTAAACCAAATAAGACATTTTATAAATATCTTTTAAGATCCAAATGCAATTTTCTGACATTTCTTTTAGGCCTAGGAACAAAAGTACCTTTTTCATCTTTGACATTCACTGTTTCCGGACTACAAGTAGCAGTGTCAGGAGTACTACTTGTGCTAGGTTGAGGAAGGAGCTCAGAGCATTCATTATGATTTTCGGGTTCACACTTTTTTAAATGTCGCCTGTTTCGGCGATAAATTCTGCCACTATTGTTTTGCACTACGTATGAACGAGGAGTAGGGGCCTTACTTACAACTTGGCCTCTCATTTTTCTGTCCCGATCATGAATGATTACTCGATCTCCAACGTCAAGTTCCGGCAACTTTCTACAATGAGTATCATAGTAATTTTTACTTTTTATTTGTTTGTTAATAAGACATTTGTGTTCATCTTTGCTTGTAACTTTAGGTTCCAATAAACTGGGATGAACAGGCAATCTACAGTTCAATCTTCTACCCATTAATAACTGTGCAGGAGAACTCAAATTCGTATCACGTGGTGTATTTCTATAACTTAATAAGTTGAGATAGAAGTCACTATTGCTGTGGATTGACTTAATGAGTAATTTCTTTACGGTTTGCACGGCTCGTTCACTTTTCCCATTCGACTGGGGATAATTAGGTGAGGAAAACACGTGATTAAATCCCCATTCATTTGCAAACTTTTTAAAATCTCTGCTTGTGAACTGAGTAGACCCGTCGCTAATTAATGTGTTAGGAATTCCGTATCTAGAACAATTCTCTTTAATCGCTGTTATAACTGACTTTGAACAAATATTTTTTAAAAAACTAACTTCTACAAAACCTGAATAATAATCGACAAGGATTAAATAATACTGTTTTCTATATTCAAAAATATCAGCACCAATTTTATTCCATGGTAGACTAGGAATCTGTATTGGAATCAAAGGTTCTTTGCTTTGGGAATTTGAATTCTCCTGACAAACTTCACATCTTTTTACATGACGCTCAATGTCACGTGTAATACCAGGCCAAAACAACACCTCACGTGCACGTCTCTTACAACGATCTATTCCAAGATGACCCTCGTGTATAATATTTAACATTTGACTCCTTAAAGAATTTGGAATTAATATTAGTTTATTTTTGAAGATGATGCCATCAACCACTGTTAATTCATCTTGCAAAGACCAAAAGGGCTTTAAGTTCTCAGGAAGCTCAACTTTGCGCTTCGGCCATCCATCAAGAATACACTTACATAATTGAGTAAGATCTTTCGAAGTCTCAGTTCGCACTAAATTCAACTTACTATCAGACATCTGTACATGATTTAATAAAAGTTTTACTTCATACATCAATTTTTTATCAAGTTCACTTTCGAAGGATTCTGGAAGTGGCGCACGCGACAGGGTATCTGCAATGTACATATATTTACCAGGTACATACCTTATAATCAAGTCATAACCCTGCAGCCGAAGTAACATGCGCTGTAAACGCATCGGGTTAGACACTAACGCTTTCTTAAAAATACTCTCTAACGGTTTGTGGTCTGTCTCCACTACAACAGCCTTTTTTCCATATATATATTGATGATATTTTTCACATGCATACACTATACTCAAAAGCTCTTTTTCTATGACCGCATACCGAGTCTGTGTGTCCGTAAGTGCACTCGTTGTATTATTATCTAATAATAATGCAACGAGTGCAAGAAGTTAGTTCTTATAGGCTAGGTATTATGTCGTTCATACTCGTATATTTACAGGTCCTTAGTAGCAAAATATATTTTATCATTCTTACTCGAATTTATTATTCAGTTTCTAAACTCAGTCCTTTCGTAGAAAGGAATGGAACTAGGTACCTACTATGTAGGTAGATAAGTCCAGGCTCCAGTTTAACTGCTATTGTTAATGGCCTTATTGTATTTATGATTTAGGTAATTGCACGATTTCTATTTTAAGAATTATTGATTACTTATTTAGTTGAATAAGGAACTGGAATTCAGGACTTCTTACAGAAGTGGCTCAGATTGGTACCATCCTTAGTAGGTACCTATCTGTTAAGGTGCCGTGAAGCTAATTGAAGTAGCGTATACACAATGGCGTATGCTGGCCCACTGCAGGCCACGCACAACTGTAGGCCACGATCACTTGGTGTTCTCACAATGGCGCATGGCTCATTGCTGCCCGGTGAGGCACTTGCGATGGACGTGGAAGTAGTTTAAGGCGAAATCAACGACTGCGCGCGAAATTCAAAATTTTCGTGGTTTTTTGCAATTTGTATGCTAGTTACAAGCAGAGATTTTTATATAAACACGTGAAGACGACTGGAATTCCCGCAATTTGACTGCCATGAGCCTACTATGTCTTATTAGCTTAAAAATTGCGAAAAACCACTAAAAATTTGAATTTCGCGGGCACACCCGTGGCATGCTCCTTACGTACATGACTAAGTAATTTTTTATCATTTTTAGGCAAACCATGAACAATCTGCTGAGCGAAATGCTTGCAGAACCATCAGGAGAATTCGATAATTCGAATTTATCAATTTGTTGGAAGTGTTGTTGGAAGTGGTCGCAACAAAAGAATACACTGTTCAGCGGTCGGTGACGAACTGAGCAATGGGCCATTGTGTGAACACCACAGACCACGCAACGCCACGATTCCTTTGAAGTGTGCGCCAAAAACCGACAACTTCCCGATCGCGCGCCATCGTTGACCATTGCCCGCCATTGCATACCATTTCCCCCTGTACACAATGGCGATGGCCTGCAGTGGGCCAGCATACGCCATTGTGTATACGCTACTTCAATTAGCTTCACGGCACCTTAACAGATAGGTACCTACTAAGGATGGTACCAATCTGAGCCACTTCTGTAAGAAGTCCTGAATTCCAGTTCCTTATTCAACTAAATAAGTAATCAATAATTCTTAAAATAGAAATCGTGCAATTACCTAAATCATAAATACAATAAGGCCATTAACAATAGCAGTTAAACTGGAGCCTGGACTTATCTACCTACATAGTAGGTACCTAGTTCCATTCCTTTCTACGAAAGGACTGAGTTTAGAAACTGAATAATAAATTCGAGTAAGAATGATAAAATATATTTTGCTACTAAGGACCTGTAAATATACGAGTATGAACGACATAATACCTAGCCTATAAGAACTAACTTCTTGCACTCGTTGCATTATTATTAGATAATAATATGCCGTCGTAATTCGTAAACTTTTTGTCTGTGTGTTTGTGTTACCGTATATTGTGCATGATGTAAAGGCATACCTACCTATAGTACCTCCATATTTCAGAACGAAATTATTTGTATCCAACATCTTTTTATGACATCAAATTTTGGATCTCATTGAACTCCTATCTACTAACTAACCCTGGAATTAAACTAGCATGGGGACCGGGGACAATTTCTTCCAGAGGAGAGAATGAAATGTTTTTTCCTTCTGAGATCATAATAATTTATACCCCCCCTTGAAAAATTTCTCCTTTTCTCTGTTTCTGTGTTTTAGCCCTTGGAGGATTTTTTTATCCCTTAACAGCACGGAACAATTATTTTTTTATCCGAGCCTGCCAGAGAATAGTACCCAAATAGTATACCTAATAATATGACCGGAGGATACATTTTTATCCCTTGCTAGTGGGGCTGAAACTCCTAAAGCGATGGATATTCATAGGAACAATATAAATTCTAATACATGAAGTCACGGGCAAAAGCCATTATAAATTTTATTATGCATAAAGCCATTGTGGCCGATACAGTTTCAAGTCTTGTCCCCGCCACGAGCCGGCAGTGGCGAGATTTATAGGCTTTCAAGCTCACCCACACAGTGTACCACTGTAGGTTCTAGTAAGACTTACGAGTTACGACTCACTCACACAGCCACCATTTTAGGTCAACTCAGCGCTCGCCTCGGCCTCAATGCTAAAACGAACACGATTATAATATGTCTCTCAGTCTCTAATCTCTGTATGCAGTCTTTCCTTTCGGCCGTCAATTCGCAAGAGTACGAGTTGGAAGGCTCGTTATTGTTACGAGTTGGTGGGCTTTCCGATATCGCGTCTTCTTATACCTACCGCACACGCTTCTGTCTTCTTCATACGTCTGTCTTCTTCATACGTCTGTCTTCTTCATACGTTTGTCTTCTTCATACGTCTGCTACCAGCGACCTTTTTCTTTAGGTCGTTTAAGGTGGATGGGTATCATCCGGTTTTCGCAAATTGTGGACTAGTTTTATACATCGTGTTTTGCGAACGATTGTGCATCTACATGTTTTTCATAAAATGTTTGGTAAATACTAAATACTCATTTACTTCAAGTTCATATTGTTTCCCCGATAGCTTCAAATCTGGAAAACTGCAAAATGAAGCGGAAAAATATATAAAATTTGAATTTCGCAGGCTACCTAGGCCGAACCCCCTTAACACAAAGCTTAGATAATATAATAGCTCCACTTTGCTATTTTACGAAAATTAAATTGCACCTAACTAATATATTAGGTCCTTACATATGAAATTGGCGTTTTGTATGGGAGGAACATAAAGTCGATTTTTTTTAAATATAATATATATATTTAATCAAAGTATGTACCATTGCTATCTATGCACTTTTGCCACCTTATAGATAGTTCATTGATCCCTTTACTAAAAAAGCCATTCGAACGGGAATCAATAAAA
The DNA here is from genome assembly GCA_036785405.1 of Coenonympha arcania. Lineage (NCBI taxonomy): Eukaryota > Metazoa > Arthropoda > Insecta > Lepidoptera > Nymphalidae > Coenonympha > Coenonympha arcania. The sequence continues at coordinate 12,458,215 of CM072066.1, read as the reverse complement.
TCTTTGAAAGCGCTTTAGACTGCCTCATCGGAGTTAAATTTTTTCCCTTGTAAGAAGTTATCCAAAATTTCGAAAAAAATGGTAATCTGTTGGAGCAAGGTCCGGGGAGTAAGGTGGATGTCTTAGGCATTCCAATTGAAGCTCCTCTAGTTTGGTAGCCGTCTGTTGTGCAGTGTGTGGTCTAGCGTTGTCCTGAAGCAGCAGTGGCCTAGAACGATTGACCAGCCTCGGTTGTTTAGCAGCTAGCTTTTCCATCATGGATTGCAGTTGCTGACAATAGATATCCGCCGTAATCATCTGGCCAGATTTAATAAAGCTGTAGTGAACGACGCCGGCGCTAGTCCACCAAACGCTCACAAGTAATTTTTTTGAGTCAATTTTCGTTTGGGGCAGGATTTGGCTGGTTCGCCAGGGTTCAACCATTGCGATGAGCGTTTCCGATTATCATACAGGATCCATTTTTCATCACAGGTAATAATTCGATTTAAAACCCCTTCATTACTGTGCCGGTTGAGTAATGTAACACAGCAGTCTACGCGCGTTTGTTGGTTTGCTGCACTCAATTCATGAGGTACCCACCTTTCAAGCTTTTTCACCTTCCCAATTTGCTTCAAGTGAACTAAAACAGTTTAATCACTAACACCACATCCTGCAGCTAGCTCGGACGTGGTTTGCGATGGATTCGCTTCCACAATAACCTTCAATTCTTCATTGTCAACTTTGGTCTCCGGCCGTCCACGGGGCTTGTTCTGCAGGTCGAAATTTCCAGAACGAAAACGTTGGAACCAAAAACGCACTGTGTTTTCTTTTGCGACACCCTCGCCGTACACATCATTAATCCTTCGAGCCGTTTCTGCAGCACTGGTGCCACGATGGAACTCGTACTCGTAAATAACGCGATATTTCAAGTTTTCCATTTTGTAAACAGAGTGGCGCAAAAAAAAAACCAAAAGAGAAAAAAACAAATAAATTACGATTTTTAAAACACAAAAGCATGAGTAAATAGCTGTATAAATTTGAAATTGGAATTTCTAACCAAAGAAGAGATATTTGAGATCAAAGTGCCCAGTACGACAAAACGCCAATTTCATATGTAAGGACCTAATATTTAATAACAATAACTCTAAACTATTACCTATGGCAAAACGTTCCTATATACCTATTATGTAGGAAGCTATGTACTATCTAATTTAATCAACGCGAATAAATATTTATTGGTAATACCAAGGTAATACCTAATAAATAAATAATTGTCTGTTAACGATTATGTTAACTAACGTAATCTGATAACGATCTTCATATATTGAAATAAATTATTATCGAATTCATAATCACGTTTATTTGATTTTTATTGCTTTGATATTTGAAGATCAAGACATATTTTTGTCCACATAAACATCTATCTTATTTTATGAGATTCAATTGAATTTTCCTGTTTTGAGTTTTGACCTTTAAAGGAAGACCTTTATTAATTGTTTTTTTATCTGCCTTTTTTCCTTGATTAATTTTAGTTGCCAAGTCAAACACTTTGTGTTAATATGTTGAATGGGGTTATGGTTGTTCAATGGGCAGTGCTCTGAAGAGCTGTTTGAAGTGATTCCTCCTTCTCTATATGCATACACTCCGGCGTAGAAACTTGTTCCATCCTTTTCACCTGGATGGCTGGCAATCCACGACCACCCGGTATGCCAGATCTTTCTTTCCACGCACATGTAAACTATAGAACCAGCTATCAGCAACAGTGTTCCCTCAAAACTATAACATGGGGTTGTTCAAGGGGCGGATAAACGAATTTCTAAAAGTCGGTAACAAATTTTCAGTAGGTACCTCTGGTGCTGCAAATGTCCATGGGCGGCGGTGATCGCTTTCCATCAGTTGACCCGCCCACTAGTTTTCTCGCGTTACTTATAAAAAAAAAACATGTTCATAAATCAAGGTTTCATTTCATTCATGTTTTCGTCCGCTTGTAATTTTTAAGCTATTGCATAGCTTCTATCGTGGGCCTTGAGCGTGGAGACCGAATCCAGAAATTCCGTAACGAAAATAACCTAACACTTTTTAATTTTGCCATCTATCGATGAATATCAGAACTTTTAATGGCTTTTTGAAATATCACGCTTGTCTCTTTAGTTCAGCAACTCGTCTCTAGGTGGCATTGGTTGTATAATTATAATTGCATAAGTTGATAATAGCTTTACAGCGGCAGTCTCCGAGTGCCACACGTCTTTTTTTTTTCAGTTTTTCACACAACCTGCAAGAACCGTGGATTTTTCCGGTATAAAAAAACCTGTATGGTAATCGATGTTATTAATTACCTTTTTATTCCTTTAAGCCAAATCGATCACTACGACAGACATACAGTCGAGTCGACCCTGTTTCAGACGCAGTGAAGGTTGAACCTTGAACGTACGTCTCATTGTTATCTCGCGTCAGGTTTGGAACTTTGGCGGGGAACGGAGAATAAATAAATGTTCACTGTTCGTAGAAGAGACACATTTTTATTTTATTATTCAGCCGCACCGCAAATGGTTGTGTTCGTTACTGAGATAAACTTTTATAGCGCTTTTTTCGTGCGCTAACGAACTTTCTACCAGATTTTGTGGTACTCACTCGTACTCGTAAATTGAGCCATCAAAAAATAAATAAAAAGGTTCCGACGAATTGAACGAGTTGAGAACCTCCTCCTTTTTTTTGAAGTCGGTTAATTATAGACATGTAAACTTAACCGATTCTATTTCTGCAATTATTAACTAAGAATTAGATTATTATTTATTAGAGATACCTATTAGGTTAATACCTAACTAATGGGTATCTCTAATAAATAATAATCTAAATGTATCCGTAATAATAATCTAAATGTATCCGTAATCCGAAAAATGTATGGGAATCTTAATAGATTCCCATACATTTTTCTACAATCGGTAAAGGTAAATTATTTTCTACAATCACTATACCCTACTAGGGTATAGTGATTGTAGAAAAATAATTTACAGTAGCAAACTGCACAATATACACATTAAGTTAAGTGTCTACTGTCTATTTAAAATCTATATTAAAAAATATATCATGTTTAAGTCATGAAAAAATAAAAATAAAAGTTTAACAAAAATAAAAACCGACTTCAAATAAAAAATTCTTTGCAAAGAACCAACTTCAAATGCCACTACAAAGAATGAAATAATTTTTAATGTACACCAATTCGAAGTCGGGCAATGTTTCGTTCAATCACTAATAGTCCTTCGTTTAATATACAACTTGATGTGCGAAGACAATATTATCGACAATACGAAGAACAATTATTAGTGATTGAACGAAACATTGCCCGACTTCGAATTGGTGTACATTAAAAATTATTTCATTCTTTGTAGTGGCATTTGAAGTTGGTTCTTTGCAAAGAATTTTTTATTTGAAGTCGGTTTTTATTTTTGTTAAACTTTTATTTTATTTTTTGATTTTTAGTGGTCTGAAGTTCACGATTTTTTTTTAATAAGGGTAGACCTACTAAACGTGCTACTCATGTGAGACAGGGCCGTTTTAATGAAACGCACAAAGTCAGGGACAAACTCTACCTTCTTGCGTGGTAACTGGTATAAATCGCACCTACATATTGATGAGTAGCAATAGTAAGTTGATTTTAAAGTTGTAGAAGAATATTTTTTCTTAATTTTTTATTTTTATTTTAAGTGGTCTGAAGTTTACTATTTTTTCAATATGGGTAGACCTACTAAACGGACTGCTCTACCAAATCAACGCAGTGGATGAGTCTCGTGAAGTACTGGTGTCTTAAGGTAGAAAACCACCAGAGAACGTAATTCCCAAAGACGTCAATAGCTGTGGTGGTTTTCTGCAATCGATAAAAATTGGCGTCGAATCCCGCGTGTTTCACAAGGACTAGTGAATGGAGTTATGGGTATAATAAAAAAAATCAAATGGCCGGCTTTAAAGAGAGATCAATTAGAGGATGGAGAGCTACCACAAGCCGTGTATGTCAAATTTGATGATGAATCTATTGGGCTTAGTGTACGCTTCTGTACATTTACTGTTGCTGGGTTGGTTGGGTTTTCAAGGAAAACTCTTCTTCTTCTTTTCTTCTTTATTTTGTACCGCTACCGCTTGCCGCTTGGAACTGTGCCGGCTTACAATTCAACCCGATATTTATATAAATTTGGCCGAAAAAATGCAGGCCTTCTGATTGGTGAAATTTTCCTATTGATTCGTGCACCAATCAGAGCGCATTATTTTAGACCAATCACAATTCGGTAATAATAATAGGTATTATTACTTAATCAGGTATCTTTACTATTATGAGCTATACCGTAGAGAAAGCCGCGGCAGGTGTCTTTACTACTATGGGCTGTACCGTAGGGAAAGCCGCTTATATTATGAGATAATACTTATGTTATTTAAAACTATAAACAATTGCTAAATTGCTAAAACTATACATACATAAAACAAGAAATGAAATTAATTATTAATTACGCTATATCGTCCCGCACATCTCTCCCGCCGTGCGACTATGTCGCATCACTTGTCGGTGCGGGCGCATCGTCTGTAGACAGGGGCAGGATCACCAGCTTCCTCACCGGCCGTCGCAGCACTCCTCCCTTGGTCTGGATGTCCACTGTTCGCACGACGTCGTCTGGTCCCGGGTACGTGGCGATGACTTTTCCTCGGATCCACACGTTGCGCGGTAGGTTGGCGTCGACCACTTGCACGAGGTCGCCGGTCTGGATCGCTGGTCCTCGTCCGTGCGGCTCCCGCCGGTGTTGGAGCTCCGGTAAGTATTCCTTCACCCAGCGCGTCCAGAATATGTCAGCCAACCTCTGCGCGGCTCGCCACGTCGATCTGGAGGCAGCGTCCCGCTCGTCGAATGTACCTGGCAGTGGTACACGTCCCGGGCCACCCAACAGAAAGTGGTTCGGCGTCAGTGCTTCAGGATCCTCGGGGCTGACTGAGACGTGTGTCAGCGGCCTGCTGTTCACTGTATATTCCACCTCAGCCAGTAGGGTGGAGAGGACTTCTTCTGTAGGATGCCGTTCATGTAGCGTGGCTGCGAGTGCTGTCTTCACGGAGCGTACCATTCTTTCCCAAGCTCCGCCCATAAATGGAGCTCCTGGTGGTATGTATCGCCAGGAGATCGTCTTCTTCGCTGCTTCTTCTGCTGTTGCGCTGTCCATCGCCTGCCGAAGTTCCTTGTCTGCAGCTCTCAGGTTGCTGCCGTTATCTGACCAGATTTCCGTCGGGAAACCCCGGCGAGCCATCATTCTCCTCAGCGCCATCACCGCCGAATCAGCACTGAGTGAGCCAGCAATCTCCAGGTGTATGGCTCTCGTGGTGAGACATGTGAAGATGGCTACGTATCTTTTCTGTCGCGTTCGGCCGACGGTCACTGAAAGAGGTCCGAAGTAGTCGACGCCAGTGAAGGTGAAAGGTCGCTTGTGATGAGCTAAGCGACACTCCGGCAGGTCCCCGGTTCTGGGGTATGGTGGTTTCTGCGTCTTCATTCTGCAGAACAGGCATCTTCTTATGATCATTCTTGTGACTGGACGCACCCGTAGCACCCAGTACAGTTGTCTGCACTCGTTGACTGTAGCTTCGACTCCGGCGTGATGCAGCTGATGATGCATAGCCTTCACCCAGAGCTTGACTGTTGGATGATCACCGTCGAGTACCATGGGGCTCTTGAAGTTTTCTGTTACATCTTGTGTTGCTTGAATCCGGCTTCTTAGCCTGATTGCGTCGTTGACGTATTCGACACTCAGCTGGTACAAACGGCTCTCCTTGTTGAGTGTCTTGCTGTTTCTTAAGTCTTGTATTTCTTCTGTGAAGGAATCTTCTTGGGATGCACGCATCAGAAGCTCTTCCGCTCTTCTGAGCTGTTCGGCAGTGACTGGGAGAAACTTTCTACTAGACGACGTCGCTTTTCTGACTGTTTGTTGTTGCTTCGTCGCCGGCTTGTTCGTTTTCTTCCAGCTTGGATCCTTTTCTGTGTTCTTTCGCGTCCTTTTGTAATTGACGCTTTCCTTCTTGGCTCTACAGAGTTGGATGAATTGTAGAACCCGAGCTGTGGCGTATCGGAGTCTGTCCCAATTCGAGAAACGAGATGCTTCAGGTAGGGCTTCTGCGAGTTTCTGTTTCCTATCGTCGGCGATGTGATTCACTTTCTCTTCGCCTGAAGGTTCTTCTTTTTCTGTTGCAGTGACTTCGACGGGCCAATGTTCTTCTGCTTGGTAGAGGAAGTCCGGTCCCTTGTACCAGCGATGATCTTTGTTAAAGGACGTTGGGACGTCTCGTGTGGCGTCGTCCGCTACGTTCAGCTTCGTCGGAACCCAACGCCACTCGGTGACTGTGGAGGCTTCTTCGATTGCAGCCAGGCGATGGGCTACGTATGGCTTGTATGAGCGTGATCCGGTTCTTATCCAGGTCAGCACGGTCTTGCTGTCTGACCAGAACACTTTGCTGTCCGGTTTTCTTTCGTGCTCTTCTACAACTGTATCGGCGAGCCTAGTGCCCATGACCGCCGCTTGTAGCTCTAGCCTTGGGATGGATGTCAGCTTCAACGGCGCAACCTTCGCTTTGGCCATGACGAGAGATAGGTTGACTTCGCCATTTGGTGCCACTGTCCTCCAGAAGACAACTGCTGAATAGGCTGCTTCGCTGGCGTCTGTGAACACGTGTACTTGTATCGAAGTGGCATCGCTGTATTGGAGATATCTTCTCGGGATTGTCACGTTGCTGAGATTCTTCAGGTGAACAATCCAATCTTGCCATTGTTCTGCCAGGTCTTCATCCAGCTCGTCGTCCCATGCTGTTCCTCTTCGCCATACCTCTTGCAGCAGCTGTTTCGCCCTTATTGTGACAGGCGATGCGAAACCGAGAGGGTCAAACAGTGACATGACCACTCTTAGCGCTTCTCTTTTCGTAGGCGTCTTCCCATTGATGAGCGTTGGTGCGACGCGTGCCAGGTTGAGGTTGAAGGTGAGCTCGTCCGTGTTGAGTTTCCAGATAACGCCCAGTACTCGTTCTGTCTTCTCTTCTGGCTTGTAGAGTTCCATATCTTCTGACTGTTGACTTTCACCCAATGCTTCTAATAAATGTGGTGAGTTCGACTTCCACTGTTTCAGTTCAAAGCTGGCCTTTGAGTGCACTTCACGCACTGACTTCGTGATGCGCACTGCGTCTTCGAGGCTTCTGAAGCTGTCCAAGTAGTCGTCAACGTAGTGCTTCTGTATGATTGCAGCTGCAGCCTCAGGGTGGGTATCTTCAAACTGTTTGGCGTTCAAGTTCTTGATGTAGATTGCTGTAGATGGAGAACTTGATGCACCGAATATCAACGAAGTCATCCTATATTCTTCAGGTGGTTGGTCGTCTCGTCGTTCTCCGCGCCACAGGTAGCGGAGTGCATCTCTGTCTTCGGCTCGCAGCTTGACTTGCATGAACATCTCCTTGATATCTGCTGTGACTGCTATCTTGTGTTGCCGGAACCGCATGACGACGCCAGGTAGTGACTGTAGAAGATCAGGTCCTTTGAGTAGCATATCGTTGAGAGCTACTCCCTTCGTCTTCGCTGCTGCATCATGTACCACACGGAGCTTCTCAGGCTTCATTGGGTTAACCACCGCGAAATGTGGCAAGTACCACGTCTTGCCTGCAGTCTTCTGTTTCGGAGCGGGTTCAGCGTATCCTTTCGAAACGAGAGCTTCCATTTGATCTGTGTACTTCTGTTTTAACTTGGGGTCTCGATCGATCTTCTTTTCAATGTTGAAGAGTCGCTTCAGTGAGTTGTCGTAGTTGTCAGGGAACGTGACATCTTCTTTGCGCCAGAGAAGTCCTGTTTCATATCTTCCTTCTTCTGTTCTTGTAGTGGTCTTCTCCAGGATACGAAGTGCCCGTTCTTCTGGATCTGTCTTCGGTTTCTTAGGTTGTATGCAGAGCGCGTCCATCTCGAAATATTGCTTGACGAGGCTGTCCAGGTTATCTTCTGTTCCTTCTGTGACGTGTGATACGAAGTCGATGCTGCGTCCGATGGCACGAGTCTGGCTGCCATGTAGCACCCACCCCAGCGGTGTGAGAGAGGCCACTGGTTGGTTGTTGTCTCCTCTTCTCACTTCTGTTGTCAGCAGAAGATGCCAATTGTCTTGACCAATCAGCACTCGTGGCTTTACATTTGCATATACGAGGTAGTCGCGGATGTCTGCCAGGTGTTTGCAGCCATCTACCAACTCTCTTGAAACCCGTTGTGACGCCACTTGAAGGTTCTTTACTGTACGTGCTTGTACACGCTCTTCATGATCGTTGAGACCTCTTAACTTGATGTTCACTCTTCTTGAAGCTGACTCCGATGTCTTAAGGTCGTTGATGGCTTCTATCTTCAAAGGATCGACGGGTCCTGTTGCTCCGATGCACTCGGCTACGCTGTTGTCGATCAATGTCACTGTTGACCCGTCGTCCATCAAGGCGAAAGTGTTGAACGTTCCCTTGGGCCCCTCAACTTGAACTGGAATAATCTTCAGATACGATTGTTTCTTCTTAATAGTCCATGCGTGGTTGATTACTTCTGTAGCTTTCGTGTCTTCTTTCTTCTCCGGAGCCTTGGTGTAGTGCAGCATCTTGTGGTGAAAGTATTTGCAGCTGTTGACACCGCACGCCTTAGCCCGGCAGCTATGGGCTCTGTTTCTGTATCGAAGACATCGGAAGCATAGGCGCTTGGACTTGGCTATGTCCCATCTTCCATTCGCATCCGAGTTCTTGAACTGTTCACACTCCGTAGAAATATGCTCTTCGTCGCATATGGGGCACTTGGGTGTGTACGTCTTCTCTGTAACGTTGTGTATCTTCTGTGGTCTCTTCTGTTGAGTGGCTGATGTAGGTGGCGCCACCTGTTCCGGCAGCGCGTATGGCCCGCATAGCTCCGCTTCTCTCTTGAGGAACTTTTCCATTTTCAGCAGGTCTGGATCCTCCTTTGGCTGTGCTGCGGCGAAGTCGTAGTATCTGTAGCGCAGCGTAGGCGTGAGCTTGTCCACCACCGTCTTCGAAACCTCCGGGTTATACATGTAGTTCACGCAGCTCAGAGTCTTCAGTGTTGCCACCACATTGGAGACCTTCGTCGAAAAAATGCAAATGTCGCGCGGTGACTCGGTGAGACGTGGCAATCCGCGGAGCGTTTCCATTTCCATCATTGCTATTGACTCCGGTCTTCCAAATCTTGACTCCAGGGTTTTCATGACTTCTGTTGGGTGCGCGCTGGTGATGAGAAGCCCCTCCACAGCTTCTTTTGCTTTGCCCTTCAGGTTTCTTCGTAGACGGTTCGTATTTTCCACTGTGGTGAACATACTTTCTGTTTCGTAGTATGCGGCGCGGAACGGTAGCCACTCTTGATGTGACCCTCCAAATATTGGCAGCTCTATGAACTTGGGGCGCTGTGCTGCCTTGACGGCGCGCGTAATTGCCTCGGCTAACTCTGCTAAGCCGGGCTGTACTCCCGCCGGTGACTGAAGTGTTGCTTCCTGTTGCTTCTGTTGTCCCGCCTTGTTGACCACCGGCTCTTCTATTGGGTAGTGCGGTGCGTCGGTGATCGCTAGCACGGGGCGTGGGTGTTGACTCTCCAACCAGTTGTCCACTCGTTCAGTCACTTCGGCTTCGGGTTCGATGTAGGCACCATCGTCTTCTAATTCATCTTCTGTATCGTCTGCCTCCATCGCGGCGAGACGGGCGGCAGCTAATTCGATCTGCAGTCGTAGCATCTCTTCTCTGGCCTTAGCTATCTTGAGAGCCTTGGCCTTGCTGTGTGTCGATCCACCCCCCCTCTTGCTAGGGGGGCGGGGCACCTGTACTTGCTTCGACTCTTCTGTGTTGACTGTTTTCTTCCTCCTTACTGTAGACGTGTCTGCATCTCGAGTACGCCCCTGTACTGTAACGGGAGCCTCCCTGGCGGCGGGGGGTTCCATCTGTGTCGCGACGGCTGGCAGCGTCGGCGCGACGGCGGGCGTAGTTGAGCGTGCGACGGTGGCGGCGACGGAAGAGGTGCCAGCAGTGGCGACGGAAGCGGCGCCGGCAGTGGCGGCCGCAGACCTCTTCACTGTCGCGGAGGATGGCGCTGTAGAGCGCACCGACGTCGCGGAGGTACCCGTGGTCGTCGTGCGTTCCGTGGTGTCGGTGGTGACAGTTCCCGTGGCTGTCGACGCGGACGCGGTAGCGGTTTCCGCGCTGGTTTCGGTCGCGGAGGTGGTAGCGGTACCTTCTGACGCGGACGGAGTTTCTTCCGACGATGCCTTACGGCTCTTGAGTTCCTGCCGCGTCACCGGCATTCTTGCTGACTCGACGAATTTTCTTCAGAATTTTCCCGATTTTCCAACGAATCCGGCTCGAAGGACCATTCAATGTACGCTTCTGTACATTTACTGTTGCTGGGTTGGTTGGGTTTTCAAGGAAAACTCTTCTTCTTCTTTTCTTCTTTATTTTGTACCGCTACCGCTTGCCGCTTGGAACTGTGCCGGCTTACAATTCAACCCGATATTTATATAAATTTGGCCGAAAAAATGCAGGCCTTCTGATTGGTGAAATTTTCCTATTGATTCGTGCACCAATCAGAGCGCATTATTTTAGACCAATCACAATTCGGTAATAATAATAGGTATTATTACTTAATCAGGTATCTTTACTATTATGAGCTATACCGTAGAGAAAGCCGCGGCAGGTGTCTTTACTACTATGGGCTGTACCGTAGGGAAAGCCGCTTATATTATGAGATAATACTTATGTTATTTAAAACTATAAACAATTGCTAAATTGCTAAAACTATACATACATAAAACAAGAAATGAAATTAATTATTAATTACGCTATATCGTCCCGCACACTTAGGCTAAAAGATAGTGATGGTTGCATACCCATACCTCCATCTAGTACTACTTACGTTTTAGGCATTAAGAGGCCGAATGCTGCCTCTAATATTAAGCTGGGCGGTTACAGTCCATAAACTACAAGGCACCACCCTTGAGAGGGCTGTAATCGACCTTGGCAAAAAAAACTTTGCTAAGGGCCAAATATATGTTGCCCTTAGTAAAGTTAAAAGTTTGGAAGGCATAGTCTTATCAGATTTGGACGCCAACAAATTATTAAATGGACCACATGACGAAAGATCATTTAACTAGACTTCGAAATCTGTCTTCCGACAATGAAGCCTACATGTAAGTACTAGCTGTTGCCCGCGGCTCCGCTCGCGTGAATTTAGGTTTTTCACTACTTCTGCGAAAACCATCGCTTTTTCCGGGATAAAAAGTACCATAATGTGTTAATCCAGGTAATAATCCACTAAATATTACAATATGGAGTTTACGTCGCTCCCAATATACAGTGATAATGCGTGTACACTTGATGAAGAGTGGTCACAGGAGTTTACGCCGCTCCCAATATACAGTGCTAACGCGTGTACACTTGATGGAGAGTGGTCACAGGAGAATACGCCGCTCCCAAAATAGGTTCAGTGCTAATACCGAGTTTCACGACTCTTTAAACTTCAAAAACACGGGACTTTCATACAAACTCCCAACCCCTATTTCACCCCCTTAGGGAAGGATTTTCTCAAAACCGTTTCTTAACTGACAACTACCCATTAGAAAGAACCTACTTTCCAAATTTCAAGTCAACAGTACTTAACAATATTAAAATTTTCACATAAAAACTTTCATCCCCTATTTTACCACCCTTAAAGGGGAATTTTCCAAAACGACTTATACAAATTTTTAATATCTGAAGCTGATAACCTAAATGACGATTTTCACGTCTCTAACTTCAAAAACACGGGACTTTCATCTAAACTTCCAACCCCTATTTCACCCCCTTAGAGGGGTAGTTTCTCAAAATCGTTTCTTAGCTGACACCTACCCATTACAAAGAACCTACCTTTCAAATTTCAAGTCAACAGTAACAATAATAAAATTTTCACATAAAAACTTTCATCCCCTATTTTACCACCCTTAAAAGGGAATTTTCCAAAACGACTTATACAAATTTTTAATATCTGAAGCTGATAACCCAAATGACGATTTTCACGTCTCTAACTTCAAAAACACGGGACTTTCATATAAACTTCCAACCCCTATTTCACCCCCTTAGAGGGGTAGTTTCTCAAAATCGTTTCTTAGCTGACACCTACCCATTACAAAGAACCTACCTTTCAAATTTCAAGTCAACAGTAACAATAATAAAATTTTCACATAAAAACTTTCATCCCCTATTTTACCACCCTTAAAGGGGAATTTTCCAAAACGACTTATACAAATTTTTAATATCTGAAGCTGATAACCTAAATGACGATTTTCACGTCTCTAACTTCAAAAACACGGGATTTTCATATAAACTTCCAACCCCTATATCACCCCCTTAGAGGGGTAGTTTCTCAAAATCGTTTCTTAGCTGAGACCTACCCATTACAAAGAACCTACCTTTCAAATTTCAAGTTTGTAGGCTTTATACTTCCTGAGATATCGTGATTAGTCAGTGAGTACAACTCTTAGTAAGATATTTGAAAAAATCATACTTGACCAACTTCTAAGTCATTTTAATTCCAACAAAATTCTTCACTCCGAGCAGTATGGCTTTACTAAAGGTAGGAATACCACCGATGCTGGTGCCAAGCTTTTAAGCCATATCTATGATGCCTGGGAACAGTCTCAGAATGCCATAGGAGTCTTCTGTGACCTGTCCAAAGCTTTTGATTGCGTCGAACATCAGACGCTACTATTTAAACTTAGCCACTACGGTATCAGAGACAGAGCTCTTGATTTCGTTGCCTCTTATCTGAGTGATCGAACACAAAGGGTATGCATAAATGACACAAAGTCGCAGGGTTGTTCCCCCAAAATGGGTGTGCCACAGGGTTCAATTTTGGGCCCTTTTCTGTTTTTAGTGTATATAAATGATTTACCGCACCATGTAGACGGTATTTGCGAAATAGTATTGTTTGCTGATGACACTTCTCTCGTTTTTAAAACAGATAAAAGTAAAGACAATTTTGACGATGTAAATTCTGCTATTGCGCACGTATCGCACTGGTTCACAGTTAACAATTTACTTTTAAATTCAAAAAAGACTAAGTGCATTGAGTTTGCACTACCAAACCTAAGAAATATAGTTAGCAACAAAAAGGTGATTGTGAATGGAGAAATACTAAAAATGGAAAACTCTACTGTATTTCTGGGGGTGACCTTAGACAATAAATTACAATGGGGCGCTCATATTGAGACTTTGGCAGGTAAACTTAGTTCAGCTGCCTATGCTGTGAGAAAAATTAGGCAATTTACAGACATTGATACAGCCAAGCTTGTTTATTATGCCTATTTCCACAGTGTTATGTCCTATGGTATTCTATTGTGGGGCAAAGCTGCTGATATTCAAACCATATTTGTATTACAAAAGAGAGCAATTAGAGCCATATACAAAATGAAGCCACGCGAATCTCTTCGCCAAAAATTTAAAGAAATAGGTATTCTTACAGTGGCATCTCAATACATTTATAATTGCTTACTATTTGTTCGTCAAAATATTAATAATTATAAGCAACGGATAGATATAAGTAATCGTCCAATTAGAAATGGAGGACATAAGTTAGTTATAGTGCCACACCGTTTGCGTAAGGTACAGAGGTCATTTGTGGGGTTGAGTGTACGCTTCTACAATATGATTCCGAAGTCTGTTTTGGACTTACCTTTGCACAGGTTTAAAGACACTGTCAAGAAACATTTAATTAATCATGGTTACTATACCATTGAAGAATTTCTTAACGACAATGATTCTTGGAATGATAGAAATATGCTTCCATCTCCTCACGAGATATCTTAAAAATATGTTATAATTTTTCATAATCTATAAGAAATCTTGTATTATAACAATGACATTTTTGAAAAGAGCAAGTGCCGAGTTTCTTGCCAGTTCTTCTCGGTGCAAACCTGCTTTCCGAACCTGGCGGTAGAGTTTTGACTTTTCATAAGAGCCTGTTATTTAGGCCTATGTGAAAAATAAATATTTTCATTTTCATTTCATTTTCAGTGAGTGAGTGAGTGGTAACTCTCTTTTATATATATAATTAATTAAACATATAACGGATCAGCATTTAGTGACGTCACGTATGTTACACTCATGTTGCAATGCAACAACGAACATAAGCACATTGAAATTTGATTACAGATACCTAGTTAGAATAAATAAATTTCTGCCACAGGTCGCATCCTTACTGTAAGCCGTTAAGGAGGCCCGTTCCATTGATCATCATCATATTTGGTTACGGCTGTTACCACCACTTGACCATAACGACGTTATGGTAGGGAAATATCTGGATAGCCTATAAAAGATTCAGCTGAATATCGTTAATTTGCTCCTAAGAATTGAAGAGTTCCGTTATTTTGTCATAGATCCCATCATCAGAACCTAATCAAGTTTTCACCAAACCACCCTTGAAGTACATTCTTCCAAATAAAACAATAATCATCGAAATCGGTTGGCGTAATATAGTTATTCATCTATTTGTCGCGCAAGTACTTAATGTAAATTTAATACTTATAATATGGTTTTCTCATGGATACCATTATCAGAACTGAATAAAATTAAAATGGGACCACATGGGAAGCGTCAGTTTTCTAATAAAAAAAGAATCATCAAAATCGATTCGTCCAGTCAAAAGTTATGAGGTAACAAACATAAAAAAAAAAAACATACGCGTCGAATTGAGAACCTCCTCCTTTTTTTTGAAGTCGGTTAAAAATAATTTTATTATAAAGTAAAATCTATCGGAATGTTCATCGTTGTAAAGTTATTATTATACCGTACCTGGCAGATAATGCCTTTATTTATTGTTCAGGGTTTTCTTTATAGTCTTTTTAGAGCTTTGGTAACATTATTTACGTTTTATCACCAATACGTTAAAAAATTAAAACGGATTGTAACGCTGGCTCCATCGTAAAGTTAACAAAGACCTTTTTACAGATATTTGGCGTTACGTGAAACTTTTATCATGTGGTCTTACAATATGAATTGCTTTTCACAACTTTTTAAATATTTATGATTCCCGGACCTTATTTGTTAAAATTAAAAACTATAATATACTTAATTCAAAAACTGTATTTTTATCAAGCCAAGTTCAAGCAAAGGAACTGGCTAGCCAGCGCCGAGTTATATCTACTTACTCCTTTAATTTTTATGTAATAAGGAAAATTTTACCCTTGATATTTATCTATTGTCTAACTACCTCATCATGCCTCTAAAATCTGAACAAAAAATTTATATTGGACTGAATGAGAGTTTCTCTGTTCAGGTTAAAACTCGGGAAATAGGATTAATTTTTCTATAGTTGTACGGAACCCTCGGTGTGGGAGTCCGACTCGCACTTGGCCGGTTTTATTTTTTATAGGTAGCGGCATTAGAACACTGTTAAAATTTCAATTGCTTACATCTATTATCTACGGTTCATATGATAATTGATATATTATCATGGAGCCTAAATATACAGACACAACCCTGCATTGGTTTGGTGCCATTTGGTTACCTACGGAATTCTAAAAACTGTGGACATTAAATATGCGGAACAGAACGTTACGTTGACACCCCGCCACACGTATTATAACTTTTTTTGTTTCTGTGTGTTTCAAAATAAAAAAACCCCGAGATGCGGTTTTTATGTGGCACGGTTTTTGTAACGTGTTTGTTTTAACGCGTTGATAACGTTGCAGGGAAGTCAGATGTGACCAACGTTTAAATTTTTTTTTGTTGTGAAGCGATTTCCCTATGAAAGGTAATTTTTCTTAAGATAAAGTAGTTCATTAGTTCCCAGCTGTCATGAAGAATTTGGTGGGTAGATCAAAATAGAATCACGAAAATGTTTATCTTATCATAAATAACAAAATCACTACAAAAGACATTAAACTATATGAATTACAACTAAACCTACCCGGAAACCTAATAATACCTATTGATAAGGATAAATAATAAAAAGAAAATTATACTAACTATACTAACTGAATTGCAAGAAGTAAACTTAATTTAATACAACTTCATAACTTTAGTCTATTGTTGTCGAGATTAAACTCATCATAAAATGAACGTGACTGAAAAACTAAAGCCGCAAATGGTATTATACAAACTGTCGCCATGATACGATCACCAAGAAAGCAACTCTGTAAAAGTTGCAAATCATAAGATTAGTAGGTACATAAAACCTGATTAAAAATGAAAAAATGGGAATACAACGTCATGTCATCTCTACTTAGAAAGCAATAAAAGTTGCAAATCACGTCTGAAATAGAGACTTGTAATCTCCTTGTTATGTACGGTTCAGTATGGCGCGCCACATTCAGGTATTAAATAACATAAACCTGGACCGAAGGTTGTTCACCCCCGACAAGACAACCCTTGTCGTATGTATCACGACCATAGACGTCCATCTCAATGTCAGAACCATGCATTGTAAGTTTATTGATTGCAGTTGACGTAAGTTCTCGGTTTTTACTCTTAGATTAATAATGAACATACGACTAGGTACTTGTTTAGAATTCGGTAATGTAGTAATATTATATTATAGGCGTGATTCGTGAATAAATATCAAACATATGGATATGTCTTAAGTTCAGACACCTACAAGTTACAACTTTAAAAAATATGCACCTAATGTAAAGCTGTATCTATCTAGGTATTAGGTAAGTACTATTTTAATTATTTTAATTACAGATCAGGGAAATGTATTTGATTAATATTTTATTACACGATTTAAATACTAATGCTTCCCTATAAAACACGTAATGGTCACAAAAACCATAGACAAGTAAGAACATATTAAACTACAACATTAATACCGCCGTATTTAGAAAGAAGCCTTACAAAAACTATGAGCTGAGTAGTATAGTTGCGCGGACCCCATCTCCCCTGCGGCCGACGACGGGTTTTTATGCCTGCCCATAACACAGGCGCATATCTCAAGATTCAGCCCATTAGGGAGGATTAAGGAAGCCCTGCGATGACGTGAAAGTATGAAGGATGTGACTTGTCTTGTCGACGAACGTTTAAAAATAGCTCCCTTAAAAATACGACAGTTTAGGCATTAATTGACGAAGGATTACAGGGAAATAAAAAATTGTATGCTCGCTCCAGTATTTTCAGTTTTAGGGTTCCGCCGCTAAATGGTATATTATTATAGTCTGTTCATATTTCTCTTCTTACATTAAATATTGAGAATATTGGAGCTTTAAGATACCCTTTATACAGATATAAAATGTACGGTTGGTAGGGTATTCTAGCGGAAAATTCTGAAAAATTATGTGAGTTAAGGAAAACACTTTCAATTGAAACTTGTGCTTTTTGAGTTAAGGCTTATTTTCATAACTCACCCAGTGTTATCTATGTATCGTAGGGTAAACTTACCGTTTACCAAGTTATTTGAAAAGCAAAGAGTGCTTCCATTTTCCGCTTATAAGAAGTACCTATTATGAAAAGTCCGTGCAATATAGGTACGTCCATACGTAGTAAATTAACAATGCCTCGAGTAAAGGTAATGTGCAGAGATCACCAACAAAAGCCTTACTTTGTATAATCTCGAGCCTCAACGTCCGAGTTCCCGGGAAACCTTTTTTTATTCAATAACTTGCTCATTTACAATGCCATATAAATCTCGGCTGAATTTCTGAGATGCTGCAACGTGAGTAATAAAGGGACGTATACGTCGGCCACACAAGCCTGCGCTCGATGTCTACACTCTACACTCTACAACAATATGCGTTTTACATAAAAGGCTTGTCGCTTTTTTATAGTCGCGTGTATGGTACCTACGTACACGTTATCTTTTATGGCTGGCCCTTAGTCGTATATCTCAGTTTATGTTATTGTTAGGATCGGAGCGGGCGGCCGTGGGCAGGGCGTAGGCGCTACTCCAGAATTTCTACCCACGTGACAAGATTCGAGATAAGCGCAGTGTACCGCGCTGGGCTGAGATACCTCGCGGCTAGTTTGGAGCACTTTCCAGTTTTCAAACGCGTTGGTCGCGTGCCGTTAGCTGTAGCTTGCAACTTAACTCGTAACTTGCAGTGCTCTTATCTAGATGCCCGCAAAATGACTCGTGCCTCCATTACTTTTTGCTTGTGCTCTCAGCGTTTTTTGTTTGTGGAAAAGATTTAACGAACTAAATTGGAAGTATTTGGAATGGAAAAATCTCTATCTTTGTCTACCTAGAGACTTGCCCTTTCTAGTCTTTTACTTAATTTCGTGCGGATCAGGAAATAAGGAACTTACTAGCTACGCAATGCAAAGTCATACCTTAATAAGTATATATTGCGTAGCTAGTTAAGTAAGGCGTTATAATATTTGCGCAGTGCATTAAAGTCGTTGTACCTTTAATACCGTTTGTAACGTTGTACATTTAATAAAATTCCTTTGTCATGATTTGTATCTTTTTCTGAGTCCTAGCAAACACAAAAATAGCACCTACCTACAGAAAAAAAAACAAATTGAGTTCTTATACGTCCAATATGAATCGATATCGCTCTCATGACAGTAGTTATGGAAAGCATGTTAATGACCAGATTACGTGTCCCATTACTGGTAATCTTGTTCACTAATGGCTTTTTTGTCGCAGCGGACTGACTTCGAGCGCGGAGCGGGGAGTCACGCCCGTGTACCTGCGGTGCAGGGAAGGGAGTGTGGCCTGGCTGTACCCGAGAGGCGCCTTGAGGCTGCTCTTCAAGCCCCCCCTGCCAGGCGATGAGAAGGACTTCAGGGTTTGCATCAGGGTCATCCGGAGGCCCGATCCGCCCGACTTCTTCGAAAGCATGCAGCTTAATGACACAGGTAGGACAAAGAACCAACGCGCGATTCGCGTTTTGTCTAGAGAATTCAAGTCAGTTTTAGATTTGGTAAAGATTGCTTAGGTACAAATAGATTTTTCAAACGGTCAATTTTCTTGCAAAACGTATTTGTTTTTGCAAAATCTGTTAATGCAGGTTAAAAAAACTAAAACTTTTCTTGTAGAAGACTGAATATTACGGACCGCATAAGGTGGTAGAGCTTCCCTTAAAATGTCCAATCTTAAATATCCACTACATCCTTAGTTTCCTCCAGAATATATGTAGAGCACGTTGGCTTGTGGTAGGTAAGTTTTGGTTACTATACAAGGAATTTCGAGCCGAAAATAGATAGGTATGCGCCCCTATAAAATCGAAAATACTCAGTAATCAATAGGTACCTAATTACAATCACATGAGATGACAACGTGGCGAAACAGGATGTCTTAGAGACACACGCATACCATACCGGTTGTCTGTAGCTGATATTTGAAACAAACCTAACTCATTCCATTCAGATTATTTCATATGACCAAATACCTACTCTTTCCATTTTTCAGAAGCGCCAGAGAGATTCCCAGCGCGCATCTTCGTAGAAGGCGTCCGCAGGCTCGTGCCGCTGTACGCGCCGGACGACGGCGACGTGCGCGAACTGAGATGCTTCAGGAGTCGCCACGGACAAGTGGCGCTCTACGTGGAAGCAGAGCCCGAAGAGGGGCCCAGGAGACGAGTGGCGACCTTCAGATACGAGGCGCGGCCGCTGGTCCGGCGGCACTACGACCCGGCCACGGCCGACTGTCGACCGTGCTCTGATTCTGAGCTGGAGATGGCCTTCTGCACTAGCGATCTGGGTAAGTTCCAATACCTAAGTAATTTGTTTTTTTGTGTAAATGGATAAATGGATAGGTATGGGAGTTTTAGGAAAACGGGGAAGTTTCTCTGAGTTTTCAAGTTTGCAATGAATCTAAGCTAGGTAGAACAGAATTGGCTACGTTTCATCAAACTTACCTCAAATGAAGATCATCTGAATGTTGTCTGTTTTCTCTTAAGGCCATGTTAATTTTATTAAGTTCTTATATTGTTAATTTTGTTAGCATACTACAATAGTAATTTCTTCATTTCTAGAAATGACCATATTAAATGAACGTGATGCCCACACGACGACGGCTGAGTTTTACTTTTACGAGCAGTTTGATGAAATCAGACAGTATGGCCTCATTTTGATCAAACCTTTTGATAAACTTTCTTTTTTTGTTAAACTTGTTGATTAGCAAGAACAAATTGCATCAATCTTGTAACTTACAAGTATCTGAACACCTCAACTCTCAAGCCACCGTTTGTTATTTTAATCCCTGCATAGCTGATTATTATGGAAGTTGTTACACCACCGCGATAATAAGCGAGCCCAGACCAGAAGTGGTGGCAACCATCCCTGAATGTTAATAACCAACCGCACCGCAATTTGTCGTCATAACCGACGTTTCTCGTCGTACCAAATGAAATTTTATGAAATCAAATTATAATATGCCATTTTTGCAACCGAGAAGTATTCCGTAACGGCCAATTATGAACACGCGTCGTTAGAGTGAATTTTAAAATCATATTAACACACGCGTAAAGTTAAATTGGAGGAGACTTTTTCTTCTGTCGGCTTCTTTAAAGTGTTTTATACATGAGTCAACGAAAATGTTTTTTTTTTCACTATAAGATAGCTTGTAAGTTGTACCTACTTGACTGCGATCTCAACTGATGGTAAGTGATGATGCAGCCGAAAATGTCATCGTACTTACTTGGAAAGGGTAAATTACTCCTATACGCTTAATTTCTTGGCGGTTAATTAGCTGTAACTAGCGACGGCCGAAGCCGCCTATCAGACCAGACCAAGGCCTGTATTCTGTAAAATTGACACTTTCAGTGGTTATTGTTGTCTGTGGTTCGTTATACATTGCTGCGTTACTAAGTGAAACGAAAATAGTATTTTGTGGCAAAGCTTCAGTGGAAAAAAAAAATGTCAAAAAAGCTCTTTGAAAGTCACTGAATGATTAACATACATATAAACACAGATTTTAATTGGCCCTTTTTCTGTAGAAAAAGGGCCAATTAAAAAGTAAAAAAGTGGCCCATGGCAGGAATGGAAATCTCGATCCCGAAAGCCTGCAGATGGGCATCTTCGAAAGTCCTACAAAAGAAGCTTTTAGGGATCTAAGGATCGAGTTTGCTCTTTGATTTAGGTATACTTACTTGAAAATGACTTGTGGACTGTTGAACTAGAATCTTACTTTGTAACGGCACAACGTCACGTCGCGATAACGGCTAAAATTGTGCAGAGGTACAAAGGTACCCATAGTTCATCATTACATTATTGAATTGCAAGCAAAGACTGCGTTCTTCTCCCGTGCGATATCTCAACTGTTACAAAAAATACGACAAAAAAGCACCGGATTCAACTTATCTTCACTCGTAGTTAGTACCGCTAAATGGCCGCGCGAACTTCCCAGAACGTAGAAGATTAAAATGCACCTCATACCGGTCTCGATTTACGGAAGCTCGTACATATGCAATAGGGGTATGGGATGACTACTTACATTCAATTTACCACCATAATAAGCAAGTGACAAGTAGAGGATACTGGACAAACTAGTATGAAGGCACGCGACGCGGCAGGGAGCGAGCGTAGCATGCATCTTAGAGGGATTTTTTTTATTGATTTTTTGTTATTTGATAGATTATAATGGAGGAGTTATATGTCATAGCTCAGGGTTCGAAGCGGTGGGCGGCCGTTATTAGCCGCCTCTGGCGTGTCATTTAAATTTTTGTATGTCATCCTGCATAATAATTGTTGATATTTTTTTGACCCAACGAAATCGGTGGAACGGAACACGGAGCGTTTTGGTCCGCCCGGGATTAGTGTTTGATCTATAGCGTATGGTATAAAGGATCATTATATTAATTTGAATAATAAATTATTCGATACCGAAAGACTTAAGCTACTTATATGAGATTGACTTTAAAATTGGTTCAGTTATCTAGTGCTATACCTATATAGGAGATGAGAGTTTTGTACCATGCTTATGTGTAGGTACTTGCCTAAAGCTATTTTTTGTTAATTTGGTTTGTCAATTTCAACTTCTCCCGGTAACCGATCTACAATGCAGTTCAATAAAATTAAATAAAGCATTTACTAAATCCTGAAAAAAGATACAG
This sequence comes from Coenonympha arcania, assembly GCA_036785405.1. Classification (NCBI taxonomy): domain Eukaryota; kingdom Metazoa; phylum Arthropoda; class Insecta; order Lepidoptera; family Nymphalidae; genus Coenonympha; species Coenonympha arcania. Next base: position 12,436,190 of record CM072066.1, on the reverse strand, counting down.
TTAAGTAGGTACTTAATTTCTTAATTCTAATTTCTAGGTTGTAATAAAACGCAAATAATCTATCGAAAATAACATGTCAGATTTAGGAAATTAAGTATGCAGTTAGTAGTAAGTAAATGTAAAAAGAAAGAAGGGTTTTCTAATTTTCAAAACATAACGAAGCTTTTTCTTTTCGGAATTTAAAAAGAAGATTTTGTTCATGTTTTGACTTTTTATGCTCTCTATTTTCTACAATCTTTCCTATAGACTCCATTCAAATCTCTGGTCTAGAATTATTACGCCTATAAATAACACTTTCGAAACCCAAGATAAATAACAATAGCTTAGCAGTTATAGGCCCCGTTTGAACGGTTCCGAATGTTGGTCTGAGGCTGGAAATGCAAAGTGACGTATCGTTTATATATCGAGACTCGTTAGTCAAAGCCTCCTCTGTAATTACCAGCTCGGGGCGGGGTCGGCGACCGCTTACTTTTACAACTATTCACTTATCTTTACTTCACCAAACAAAAGACGCATAAAAAGTTTGTCTGCTCGCGACTATATTTGGTTAAGGTGCATTTCCTCCGTGCACGATAGCCCCGGTTCTAATCTTTTTCTTATACCTGAAAAAGGTGACTGACTAACTAATTTATTAACGCAAAGCTCAAACTGCTGGACTGATTGGGTTCTAATTTTGCATCACTGCTGAACCTGAAGATGAGCCAATCGGAACAATTTACGTTAACCTTCTTCATACAAGAAAAAAGTAGCACCATTTGTCAAAATTGCCGCTAATACGCCGGAACTACTTATGTATACGTCTATTTTTTGCATAAAACTCTCAAAATAGTTATCATGACGTAACCATTAAATAGTGGATTTTTAAAGAAGGAAAATTGGAGGTAGAAATTGTGGGCGTTCGCTATAGTGTCTATTATCCATAAATAAAAAAAAGTAATTGATAAAGTTAGCATTTGTTGAAATATTATAATATAGTAGGCGGCGTATAAGTTGAGCCCTGCCCAGAACACATTTCAGGTGTCAACTGCAGTGCGGTATGAGGGACCCATTTGGGGTCAACTTATTTTCCGCGTACCATATTATTTGTTTATACTTTTTACGACAGTTCTTCTCTTTCCGAAACACTCCTTAACTCATAGAACTGCGGCCTGGCAAAAACGACAACTTGCCATGTCCTCGTCGGACAATAGTGACAGTTATTACTCGATAACAAATCTGTACGGGAGTGGGTTTTTTTGTCCCGGGATGATGTCAGTGCTATTGTGTCCGCGGCAATCAGGACTTATAGGCGATAGGCGGCGGAGGCACAATGGTGAGGTGATATTAAACGTCGGTGCTTTTTGTTCCGCTTCGGGCGGAGGCGTTTCAAAAATTCGATGTTTTCTCACGTAATTAAATCGTAATATAGGTACCGTCTTCTAACAATCAGATATTTTTGTTTGAAGGACAAATCTGTGCATAAGAAATCTGTAAAGCAGAACAAAAGTTAGGTATCGTTGTAGCTCAACGGATTAGCAAATTAGCAGCACTAGGCAGACTATTTTATTGTACTGAAGGCCGTTGTGATAAGCTTAGGGTGTTCTTGAGTAAAGACACCGTACCGGTAAGCGCAAAAGAGAACATCCTCTTGACCGGTTGACTAACTTTAAAAGGGTCAGTGGTAGCGTGTGGATGACGAAGACATATTATGATGAATTACTGACAAACAGTAGTTGGACTACCTCCAGCAGTTAATCTGGTGTCACAAGCCTTTTTTTTGACAGTAAAATGATGAGACAGGCAAGACTTTTACAGTGCACCTCACAATATTTTGCATTACAAAATTATACGACACCGTGCACTGTTCTCATCATTTTGAGACGTCAGTTCTTAGGTCTCATTTTGTCCAGTAAATACGTCGGCATACAGTGCTCTTCGAACCGAATCTCATTACTGCTTCACGTTTAAATAACTGACACTGCAGTGGGACCTATCCGGACGAATTCCTAGTGAGTCCTAAAGTTCAAGACACATTATTGCAGTGTTGCCGTATTGTCTGTGGTGTTGCCACTTGCCACAGATTCAATTTCAAATGATCCTATTGCTGCGTTCACAAGTCCTGCCATCAAGTCTGTTCTCTAGTTGTCTTTAGTCGGTATGTGGGTACTCAAATAGGTTTCACTTGTTGCAGTTTCGCGCGGCATGATGGTGGGCAGCGAGCAGCGCGCGGATCTGGACTCCACGCAGCTCACGTGGCGGCTCACCAAGCTCATCCGCGCCACCGCCGCCAGAGACGCGCCCGGCGTGGACGACGACGACGAGTACTACAGGTGCGTACTGGCTACTATAGCCCTTTTAATCGATCGAACTGGACTTCTTATACCCTTGCAGACATGACCATGACATGATGTTACTATGCCACAAATTCAAGTTAAGTCAAGTGAGAACATAACGTAAGGCCATAGACCACCCGTTCTATCTTCCAATCGGCGTGATGCTGCAGGCTTGATGCAACTAGCACTGCGTGCATTATATACACCATACACGATCAGTTATGTCCAAATGGCAGCGACGTGACGTTCAGTTCTAGCCATGGTGGCACTAGTGACAGATGACAATGTTCTCATCCAATCGGCATGATCAGACCAAAAGATCTGCAATTCGATTGTCCCGTCCAGTATAACTGTCATGCACAGGGCCAGTTCCAACAGATCCAATTGGCATAACGCTGCCGATAGTAAGTATTGATGGTCTGATTACCCTAAAGCTACACGACTTACAGCCTCAACTGGCCATGTTTACACTGGACGGATAAGCAAGTCAAGAAACAAGACTTAGCAAAAAGTAAGAATGGAGGTTCATTTTTACTTTCCTTTACCTATTATTTAGCTAAATGTAACTTTAATTTTTCCAGGTACGAGGTCGATAACAGCATAGAGGAGCCGAGCCGGCGAGTGCACGCGCGCGCGCGTTCGCGGAGTGCGCGCGCGCTGCACGCGCACGTGCACGTGTCGGCGGCGTGCGGCGCGGCGGCGGGCGCGGGCGAGTTCCTGCTGATGGCGCGGCGTCGGCTCGGCCGCTACGCGCTGGTGTGCGCGCCGCGCCTGCACGACTGGCGCGCGCTGGTGGAGCGACGCAACGCGGACGGCACGGCGCACTGCGCGCTGCAGCACTGACCTGAGTGGACACACGCGCACGTGCACGTGTCGGTGGCGTGCGGCGCGGCGGCGGGCGCGGGCGAGTTCCTGCTGATGGCGCGGCGTCGGCTCGGCCGCTACGCGCTGGTGTGCGCGCCGCGCCTGCACGACTGGCGCGCGCTGGTGGAGCGACGCAACGCGGACGGCACGGCGCATTGCACGCTGCAGCACTGACCTGAGCGGACACACGCGCACGTGCACGTGTCGGCGGCGTGCGGCGCGGCGGCGGGCGCGGGCGAGTTCCTGCTGATGGCGCGGCGTCGGCTCGGCCGCTACGCGCTGGTGTGCGCGCCGCGCCTGCACGACTGGCGCGCGCTGGTGGAGCGACGCAACGCGGACGGCACGGCGCATTGCACGCTGCAGCACTGACCTGAGCGGACACACGCGCACGTGCACGTGTCGGCGGCGTGCGGCGCGGCGGCGGGCGCGGGCGAGTTCCTGCTGATGGCGCGGCGTCGGCTCGGCCGCTACGCGCTGGTGTGCGCGCCGCGCCTGCACGACTGGCGTGCGCTGGTGGAGCGACGCAACGCGGACGGCACGGCGCATTGCACGCTGCAGCACTGACCGTGGACACACGCACACGCAACGGATACCAGGCTGCGTATAAGTTGGACCCTCTGCCGAGCATATTTTCGGGTGACAACTGAGATACGGTATGCGGGCCCGCGAGGAGAAGGGCGTAAGAGTAAGCGCGAGGAGAGATATACCTGCGAAGACGGCTGCCATTTTGGGTCAACTTAAGTGCCATTATACTAACAGTGAACGTGCACGTACGAGGATAACTTTTGTAATACTTGCTGTGAAATTGTGGATAGAATGCTAGAACTGCGCACTGTTATAATGCGGAGGGTACACGCACAATGTACAAGTAGATACGCATGGCACCGGGCACGCAGTGCAATGCGGTTTGAGTCCGTACTGAATGAACTTTAATTTTCGATTGTCTCTATAGTCAAATCGTGTTAGCATTGAAATGTTTATGAATATGGCATATGGCGGTGAAACACTGTGTTCGGTAAACTGTAATCCATATCATCACTTCACTATCACCACACTGTCGCGATGCCGAGGCGCGGGCAGAGGAGGGAGACACTTGCACGCGTCTCCACCTCCTCCACCAGACGAGTGTTTCATTTCTATCAAATCCCCACACACTGAACGGTGGTTAGTATTTTGACTGGCCATGAACAAGTCAAAATTGTGCAACGGGCCTATAATTTTGAAAACTCTTTATTTTAAGTGCAAAAATAGGTAGGAATATGATGTGAAACGAAATTTTTGATTTTGATTTTAGTCTACTTTTATTTGTTCTTCCATTTTAAGTATTATAATATCATTAAATATACTTACATATATGTAACAAATTATAAAACATAGTAGGTACCTTTATAATATAAAATAATGATGTAAATATGATCATATTATTATTGAGAACGAATTACATACGAACTTCTTGTGTAAAAAGTGATTGTGATTCTAAACATTTAACACTGAAAGTGTTTTATAATAAACTTTTTTAAACAAGCTTTATAATATTTTCGTAAACGTATACCTTACTCACTTATGCAAAATCACTATCAGTTCGCTTGTCAAAATAACATAAGTTTAAAATGCTAGTTTCAGAGGGAGTAAGTAGTGTCTATTTGGCTCGTACACTATGACAATATTATAAAGCTTTAGCTTAAACTAAGTTCATTTTACTTTAAATGCAACAATTAATAGGAAAGTTCAAACTATTCGAGTTTCAAAACTGAAGAATTAATTTTTTGTGGCATCCCAATCTGCACCTCTAATTGGCGTTTAGGTATACTTACGCTGAAAAGATTGGAATGAAACGAAATTTCATGTTTCGTCCATGAACATTTCATGTCCATTCCACGAATCGTATCGAAATACTTGTCATATAACTCAAGTCCTTGTGCCGTATAGGTCTGATTAGAACGATTTATTTACAGTTGTAAATAAATCTTTATATAAATTATCTTTATATAAATCTTTAATAAATTTAGAATATAAGTGCTTGCAAACACGGCCATAAAAGCTTGCAAAGATGCAATATTGTACAGTAACTACTTAGAGTATTTATGAAAAAAATATATTTTTATATGATAGCATACTAAAATATTCGATAGCTTATAAGTGAAAATGTGGTCCACAGTGCCAAAATTTGTAAGATTTTTATTTTATTTAGCTGATATGTTAATATGATAACTCTAAAGTTGATCTCAACTATGTACATATTGAAATTAAGGTAGGTAGTTGCAGTATAAATTAAGTGCATCCCACTTCTGATGTTTGATGCATCTTCCTACGTACTCTTTGATCTTCCTCATCTACCCGCTACTGGCGACATTTTTCAGGTCGTCGGGATAGGAAACATAATATTATTAAAGTCATGTATGAAAAGATAAATATTATATTAATGCTATATTAATATTATATTAATAAATTAGTAAAGATGCAAAAATTAGTTTATTTAAAGCTTTTTGCCAAAGCTTTTACACGGGATCCCTGTGGACCAACTTTACACAGGCATCGCTGAACGCAATTCGGGTTCAATATAATAACGCCTTCAGAATGTTGTTGGGCTTGCCGCGCTATTGCAGTGCGTCAGAGATGTTTGCGTCCTCTAAAACAGACGATTTTCATGCTATAAGGAGGAAGCGTATAGCATCTCTGATGCGAAGAGTGTGGGCGAGTGGCAACAGCATTCTGAGTGCGTTAGGAGAAAGACATGACTCTCCAGTATATAAAACGTACTTGAAATTGCATGTGAACTGATATTTGGTGATAATAATTAGTATAATTTAATAATTTAAGTTGTATAATTTTGACATGTTGATATTATTTTAGCTATAAGTAATAATGTAATTTTTCTGGGGGCCATAGTTGCCACGAATAAATGAAATAAATTATTATTATTATTATATTACACTAAGTAAATAGTTAAATATTTAAAAGATTATATTCATAGTTCTATATGTACAGTCGCGGAATGAAAAGGTTCGTCACCTTAGTGTCGATATTCGTTTGCACTAGTACTCTAGTACTGCAAGAGTCCATTATGCCAACATTCCAGTGCAAGAAACAGCGCTGCTAACATTTGAATAAATATGACGTTTGCTATCGAATAAGGTTTTGCTTGTTTTTTCTATCCCGTCAATGTATTAAACCAAATATAATACCAAAATGTATTAAAACCTCACTAAAACCTTAGTTATTTAGGAGAAATTATGATATTTTGAAATTATGACATTGACTGATTGACAATAGTTTTAACAGAAATAATAATGTCAGGTTGAATTAACAAGAAGGTTGCAGTTTATCCATAATAATCTTGTTGACAAGATAAATAGTCAAACTACCTTGATCTGAATGCAATTTTGAACTTTACTAACGAACAGTTAAACTTTATTTTCTCTAACTCGAGTCTATTCTCTAACACCGTTTCAAAACGTAATATGTGCTCGTGATACGTTGAACGAATCAATTTGAAAATCGACGAACCTTTTCGTTCCGCGACTGTACCTACAAAGTTTTTCGACGTCTAGTACGGGGTTAAATAAATAGCTTTTTGGTATTTTATATTAGGTCCTTACATATGAAATTGGCGTTTTGTGTGGGAGGAACACAAAGTCGATTTTTTTTTAAATATAATATATATATTTAATCGAAGTATGTACCATTGCTATCTATGCACTTTTGCCACCTTATAGGTAGTTCATTGATCCCTTTACTAAAAAAGCCATTCGGACGGGAATCAATAAAATCTTTGAAAGCGCTTTGGACTGCCTCATCGGAGTTAAATTTTTTCCCTTGTAAGAAGTTATCCAAATTTCGAAAAAAATGGTAAGTAATCTGTTGGAGCAAGGTCCGGGGAGTAAGGTGGATGTCTTAGGCATTCCAATTGAAGCTCCTCTAATTTGGTAGCCGTCTGTTGTGCAGTGTGTGGTCTAGCGTTGTCCTGAAGCAGCAGTGGCCTAGAACGATTGACCAGCCTCGGTTGTTTAGCATCTAGCTTTTCCATCATGGATTGCAGTTGCTGACAATAGATATCCGCCGTAATCGTCTGGCCAGATTTAAGAAAGCTGTAGTGAACGACGCCGGCGCTAGTCCACCAAACGCTCACAAGTAATTTTTTTTGAGTCAATTTTCGTTTGGGGCAGGATTTGGCTGGTTCGCCAGGGTTCAACCATTGCGATGAGCGTTTCCGATTATCATACAGGATCCATTTTTCATCACAGGTAATGATTCGATTTAAAATCCCTTCATTACTGTGCCGGTTGAGTAATGTAACACAGCAGTCTACGCGCGTTTGTCGGTTTGCTGCACTCAATTCATGAGGTACCCACCTTTCAAGGTTTTTCACCTTCCCAATTTGCTTCAAGTGAACTAAAACAGTTTTATCACTAACACCGCAGCCTGCAGCTAGCTCGGACGTGGTTTGCGATGGATCCGCTTCCACAATAACCTTCAATTCTTCATTGTCAACTTTGGTCTCCGGCCGTCCACGGGGCTTGTTCTCCAGGTCGAAATTTCCAGAACGAAAACGTTGGAACCAAAAACGCACTGTGTTTTCTTTTGCGACACCCTCGCCGTACACATCATTAATCCTTCGAGCCGTTTCTGCAGCACTGGTGCCACGATGGAACTCGTACTCGTAAATAACGCGATATTTCAAGTTTTCCATTTTGTAAACAGAGTGGCGCAAAAAAAAACCAAAAGAGAAAAAAACAAATGAATTACGATTTTCAAAACAAAAGCATGAGTAAATAGCTGTATAAATTTGAAATTGGAATTTATAACCAAAGAAGAGATATTTGAGATCAAAGTGGCCAGTACGACAAAACGCCAATTTCATAATATGTAAGGACCTAATATTTAACCCTGTATAGAAATCTGAAATACTAATATATACCTAACAACAATATAAACTGCGTGATTATGTTATACTGATGTTCCATTTGAAGATATTTTTTTTAAATTAATCTGAAACTACAAATCTTTCGGTGCTTCCCAGTAAATCAAAGCGCAGTTTATTCCTTGTTTTTTATAAATAGTAATTGATATGTTTTTTATAAATAGTAATTGATATATTTTGTTAGTTGGATTTGTGATATAGATATACAATGAACGTTAAGTGCCTGTGCAAATGTATATACGAGTATTAAATGTATGATTTGTTTGAAGAGCTGTTGAATAAAATAAATTAGTTTAAAAATATAAGTAATTCGTTTTATTAACTTCAAACCCAAACAAAAGGCATATAATATGAAATCGTCGTTAAATTGCAAACTGTGCCATGAGTTATTACTACCACCAACAGAAAGAGAAGAAAACAACTTATGTATGAAAAATAACAGTGTTCAATAATGATAAATAATCTATTTTTTTTCTTATGTGTTGCTATTGACGATAATGCTATCAAAGATAATCCTGATCAAAGACAACACGTTTTTTTTAAACTTACATATTGAGTTTCCAATAAAAAAAGCAATTTTAACTAAAATTAAATATTTTACCCTCTTACAAATAAAGGTGGAAGGTATTATTATAGTGTTTTGTCTTGTTCCATTGAATTCCAAATTGCTGATGACAGAGAAGGACAAAACAGAGTATACTATTCCATCGCTATTCCACGTTTATTTGTTAGGCGGTAGAGGTTATATATTCAGAATAAAAAACAGTAAATTAAATATAGCAATTTATTTATTGAAATCACAACTGATACCACATAGAAAAACTACTCGGCACGGTTTAACTCTTAACTATAATATAATAATATAATATCACATAAACACGTCTTTATAATTTGATAAACTATATACATAGACAAATTTTATATATTTAGCGATCTCTTTTTGGTACAATATGAAAGTCACGAGAGTTCTACAGGGTGTCCCACGGCGATGCCACATTGAGGGGAAGTACTTTAAATAGGTAATAGGTTCGAATCCCGATTCAACAAGGCAATTATTTAAAAATGTATTATTAGTTTAATTTTTTTTAAGCTATTGCATAGCTTCTATCGCGGGCCTTGAGCGTGGAGACCGAATCCAGAAATTCCGTAACGAAAATAACCTAACACTTTTTAGTTTTGCCATCTATCGATGAATAGCAGAACTTTTAATGACTTTTTGAAATATCACGCTTGTCCTTTAGTTCAGCAACTGGTCTCTAAGTGGCATTGGTTGTATAATTATAATTGCATAAGTTGATAAAAACAGCTATGCAATAGCTTTACCGCGGCAGTTTCCGAGTGCCACACGTCTTTTTTTATTGAAATAAAGTCTTCTTTCAGTGAAATGCTGTATCTACAATATTTTAAGGTACTTCCCTCCCTCCATGTGGCATCGCCCTCGGACGCCCTGTATATTATAAACTGAATAATAACAAAGTAAAAAAAAATATAAATGTTATAATTAAATTAATATAATACTAGGTAATAAAAGCGCCCAGCGCATAAACACGAAGACTCTGAATATATCTACGATATTAAGCATTATTATTAAAAAAAAATAACTGAATTACAATATTTGAAATCATGGTAAGAAAAATGCAAATCTTATTTATTGTACAAACTAAAGTGAAAAAGCGAAAATAGTGCTATTCCATTCACAAAGTTAAAATTTAAAGAAATAACACTATTTTTGGTTAGAGATTTTGTGTAATCAATTAGATATCAATGTCCAAATAAGTATACCTGCTTATTATTAGTAAGAATACATATTTAGTTCATGAATATAACTTCAATAATAGTAGACAATACAAAATCTTTTAATAAAATATTCATTCATCAAACAAACGCAAATAAATTCTCATACGAGTAAGCCAGGTTAAATAGGGATCCACAACAAATATCAATCCATCTGAATGCATAATAAAAAGTAGGTCAACCTTATTCTAAGTGACATTGGCTAACATATTTTGTACCCAGATGAAAATTGAAAAATGAAAATCATTATAAATAATAAATTTACTAATTAAATCATACAATGTATTTATAAAATCATAAAAAAGCATCCCATTCATAGACTTTTCCTCCTTTATGTATTTTTAATAAAGTTTTTTTGACATTTTTGTTTAAAAATATAACATTTTACTATGATGATAATAAGCTTAGTAAAGAGCTTATTTCACCATTTAAATTTAAAAACAAATAAGTAAGTAATAATAAAATTAAAATACCTACACATTATACATAACTATACTAGGCTTATTTCACCAGGACGTACAAAATATACACTGTAAGAGTTGTGATGATTACAAGAAATGTAGAAAAACATATTTTAAACTTTGAAAAACAGGTACATATTTTACGTTGATGTGATATGTTAAATATAATAAATAGAAATTTTTCACCATTTCGCCTCACTTAATAACAACATGTTGATCTATTTGAGTAATACCCGTCTTAGAAATAGCATATATATAATAAAATGAGAAATAATACAATTATTTTCGAACGGGCGTCTCTCATACAGCTTACAAGCGGGACTCGGTGCAAATAGATAAATTAATGCAAAATACAATGTGCATTTTCAATGCGCTTCCAAATAAATTCATAACTGAAGTAACCAGTATAATATCGAAAATAGAAAATCTTAAATGTTAATCCAAAAACCTCATAAGATCTTCATTGGGACATCATTTTTTTAGGACTAAACCCTTTTTTGCGTCAAGCCTAGCAATTCACGTAATAAATTGATACAGTGTGATGAATGAGCTCACTCCACTTCAACGCAGACTTTACGTAGACGCGACGTAGCGGGAAGGTAGGGGGAAGAGCTGTGTCTGCGCGTAAAGACACGAATGCCACGACGTTTTTTCAACATTTCACTTCACGGAATGTGCCGATGCATTACGTGAATCGCTAGGCTGTTCGCCCCAGCGATTGCCGCTCCGAAGTAAGCTGTCCGAATTGCCACACAGGTATAACTAACTTCCACTTACGGGCAAAATGATAGTGTGAATAAAACGCGGCTTTACAAATCACTAGAAAGAGCCGTTATTTTTACAATCAATTTCGAAGTCATACAGTAGATTTAGTACAGATTATTATACAACTTTTGAGTGGACTCGCTTCGAATTATCGGAACGAATTTCTCCATATTAAGCGGAAACATTTTAAAAAACTTGCACTAAGCCAAACTGTACTTAACGTGAAGTTTCAAAAACCATGATTTGTTCGAATTCAGTGTTGTAAGATGGCCCCCGAGCGCAATATTATCAAATTACGCTTTATTTTTAAACATCCGAACAGTCCGATATTTAGTTTTATTTAATTTAGAACGTCTAAAAATCTTCACAGCGTATCTGCAGAAAGTCAACACCTACTATTTTTAGACTCGAGAGAACACAGCCGAATCTACCACTGTGCAATTAATAAATACGTTTATTGAAAATAACAATCACTTATTGCTATAGGTAATAGCAACCCAAAATATAGTACCGATAACAAGTGAAAGATTCGTATTATTTTTGTATGATTATAATCACAAATATTATTTTTTATCAGAATTTCAATATTCCTCAACCCAATAAAATTCGTATGTACGTACGATTAAAAACATTCCTCAAAATCTCATGAGCAACAACATTCAGCCTTTAATTCAAAATCTACAGTAGGTATATTTTGGACAATTTTTATGTATAATCTGTTCCAACCGGCAGAATATTTCGGAATGAGTGAGTAATTTATGAAATCATATTTTTTGTTTCTGCCACACTAACAACTAATTATGAATATCAATATTTGGACCTTACTCGCATGTAGAGCCACTTGAAACTAGCCGTCATTGATCTAGATTCCGACGAATTGAGAACCTCCTCTTTTTTTGAAGTCGGTTAAAAATAAATCACGTGAATCGTCTATTCACGTGATTTATTTTTTATCATTTCGTAATAAAAGAATTCACTGTTGGAACAGATTATAAAACAAAGTAATAATAAGGATATAAATGAAGAAGTAATAAATGATTTTGAAGTATACAAAGAATCAATCGCGTACAAAAAGGCTTGCAAACTTTTCCGAAAACTTATTATATAAGATTCTATAGGTAATAATAACAGATTTTTTTATTGTTTATTTTTTAAAACCGAAAATTGATATCGTCAATTTTCGCTCGGAAACGTTAGCCGCCATGTTTTTTTACTGTGACGTCACTGTATTCGTTAAATAAATATTATGACGGCGCTAAGGAACAGAGACACTTTCTATTTTATTTACAGCTTTTGTGACGTCTATAATTATCGATTGGATAACAATAGTGGCAGAAAAAGACGAAAGTTAGTAGTAAAATCTATTGGGAGATATTCAAACATTAGTAGAGCTACACACTTGGCAGTGAAATAACGACGAGAAGCTAATACGGTATTTAAGATAAAAGTTTTCATTAACATACCGTCTACGAATACAAACAAAAATCTAAATATTAACATCTATTGACATTTATTGCCGTTAGGAAATTCAAATTTAATAAACACTTTCACGGTATATTAAATAATTACCTATAGATTTTGTTTTGGAATTATTGTCAAAGTTTTGTGTTTAGTTTTTACTCTAGGAAGCTCTGACAATTCTAAATAATTTGGTGTAAATATATTTAAGAAATTTAAGGTAGTATTATTATAGTGATATATTTTTCTTAAATCCCTTTCCATCTTTTTAAAAGGAAGAAATATGAACTTTGTCTGAGCGAAAGATAAAAAATAAAAATGGTAAACTACTTTTAAAAAGCATTTCTATAATTATTTATGAAAAAATATATACATTCTCTACATCACATATATACCTACTTACGCATTTTAGGGGAACGGTAAGAAATATTTTTTAAAGAGTTCACTAATGACTCTAATGAATCAAATAAATACTAGAACGCAAAATAAAACAATACTATGTGAACAAATAAAATATTCAGGTAGGTTTCTGACACATGAATTCTATATTTAACTAAAAAAAGTTTAAAATTTGTTTAAACATTTTAAAACAAGTTATCCTATTTATAAAACCCAGCAATGAAAGTTTTGTTATTGTTTTTCGATAATTTACAAATATTTACATCATCAGACAAACCTTTTGAGCTTGATTTGTGATTTCATGTTAACATATACTTTTAAGTTTTATCTTTGCAACGGTGTAAGTTTCAGTATATATTTCTTTTTTCAATTAAATCAAACTCTACAGAATTCACCACATGTCTCATGTCCTAAAGTTATTATTAAAAACGTTTAAATTTCATAAAAGAAGAAGCGGCAATAAAAATACATTTATCAAGTAATCTCAGTCTAAGGAGAATGGTCGCAGTTTAAGTTTTCAATATCCTAAACAAAAAATTCAAAATTCGTCTTCACCGTTTTGTCATGAGTTAAATTTATCCAAGAGTAAAATAAGGGTGTGGATAGAGTTTCTCCTTTTGTTACGAAACAATAAATGTTCCAGTGACGATTATTTACTTAGTTAACTTAGGTACTATTATTTGTATCCCTAAAGGACAAACGGTCTTCAGAAAATGTTTAAAAACGTGAACCAAGAGAAAGAACTTATATTTTAAACTCTAACCCTAGTAGACAGTTGTATCAAATAAATGCAACAGTTTGCTGCTTCTAAAACCTATGAAATACGGTATAACTGATAATTATTAGGAATCATTATATTATTATGATGTAAAAAAATACTTTCGATTGTCCAACCTTAGTGTAACACTTTTATAAGATGCACACATACTAAGATTTTGGCAATCGCGCTTACCAATATAATATTATAATAATATATTTGAATAAAAATTTAGAATATTTTAGAGAAATAACAATACACAAACATTATATTTCAATTCCCTCATACAAATGAATCATTGCGAAATACACTCAATATGGTATTTTACTTAAATTTTTATTACTTTATTTTAAACTAGGATAGGTGTTAAAATATATGTGGAAAATGAAATTCTAATCTGACAAGGAAACACGTACTAAGTTGGGCATTTAAATTTTTGGAGTAGGTGTCTTCGGCACCTGTACCATAATTATGGTCTAGAGCTGCTGTCTTTTTCTCGCATTAAAGTCTTGAAATTCGTAGGGAGCTACTATAGGAAATTTTAAAATTCTTGCAACAATTTTGTTACTAGATCAATTTTATTCTTTTTTCTAAATTTTATTTATTATTGGATATAGTTTTCAAAATTGAATTAATTTATTTATTATGATTTGATCCTAGTTTACAATAAAATAATTGTATATGTTGCTTAAACACGTCGTATGCACTTAACTCTCGAACACTGATCTCTATCATACAAGTATGCTGGAACAAACATTCTTTACAACTGACAGTACATTTTTTGTGCCGATTTGAAGCGCCCCCTCGAAAGTACACGATACTAAATTGACAGTTTTGTTGCCAGTGATCGTCGTTTTGAATGTCATTTTATTTTAGTTTCATGGACGCTCGCACCAGGTTACGCAACAATCAGCGCCAAAATGGCGAAAATCAAGTGTCTTCATTTTTACGTTGACAATCGGAGGTCCAGCGTACTAGGTAACTATTAATAGAGGTGCTCCCGACTTATCAGGATAGAGGTGTATAAGTTGGGGTCACTTTCACTCGAAGTCAACGGGCGTGGGTGTCAGCACGTCTATGATGATGTCCTCCATGTTGGGCAACACTAGCACCTTCTCGAACTCCTTGGTGAGCTTCTGTTCGATCCAGTTGGAGATGTGCGCGAACCTCAGCGCGCGCGCTCCCACCGCGGGCCGCGCTTTCAGCATTAGCTGCGGATTTGTTGAGAACCTGGAACGAAATACGTAGTTAGTGAGATTTCTGACGACCGAATAGCTCTGCATTAGTCTCGCCCTCTGCGTCGGAGGTCGTAAGTACGATTACCACACTTCCGGAGATGTGGCACTTCGGGAGTTCCAACAGAAGTAAAATCTCAAACAAAACACGGTGTCGGGACACAATAACAAGTTCAATGGTTTTACTTCAACCTTTTTACAACAATGCTCGTCTCACCCGATCCACATACGGCATAAGATATACACAATGCTCGTCTCACCCGATCCACATACGGCATAAGATATACACAATGCTCGTCTCACCCGATCCACATACGGCATAAGATATACACAATGCTCGTCTCACCTGATCCACATACGGCATAAGATATACACAATGCTCGTCTCACCCGATCCACATACGGCATAAGATATACACAATGCTCGTCTCACCCGATCCACAGACGGCATAAGATATACACAATGCTCGTCTCACCCGATCCACAGACGGCATAAGATATACACAATGCTCGTCTCACCCGATCCACAGACGGCATAAGATATACACAATGCTCGTCTCACCCGATCCACAGACCGCATAAGATATACACAATGCTCGTCTCACCTGATCCACAGACGGCATAATATATACACAATGCTCGTCTAACCCGATCCACAGACGGCACAAAATATACACAATGCTCGTCTCACCCGATCCACAGACGGCATAAGATATACACAATGCTCGTCTCATCCGATCCACAGACGGTATAAGATATACACAATGCTCGTCTAACCCGATCCACAGACGGCACAAGATATACACAATGCTCGTCTCACCCGATCCACAGACGGCATAAGATATACACAATGCTCGTCTAACCCGATCCACAGACGGCACAAGATATACACAATGCTCGTCTCACCCGATCCACAGACGGCATAAAATATACACAATGCTCGTCTCACCCGATCCACAGGCGGTCGTGCGGCGGCGGCGGCAGGTTGATGGCGAGCCTGCCCTCCAGCCCGTTCACTTCGAGCTGCAGCTTTATGTCCGTGTTCGACAGGCCCTCCATCGCGCGCTTCACGTACTTGTAGTCGGTGACCTGCGACAATAAGGGTGAAAAAAGAAAGAAAAAGAAAGAAAGAAAAGAAACTTTATTCTGAAAAATGCCACACGTAACATAAACAATACGCCTTACGTACTAAAACGATGCCTGAAGCTTCCCTCACTCGGGCAACAAAAACGAATAATTGCCCAAGTGAGGGAAGCACCAGACACCGCCTGTCACATGTGGCACATCCCGGAAAAAGGCCCCAACTCAGCATGGTGCTGTGTGCCCCATATGAGCATGGGAGCACACAGCGCTGATTTTCAGTCAGAGCCTTGGACTGGGTGACGCCACGAAATGAAAAAGAACAAAAAAACTATAAAAGTGACGCATATGACAATCTAATTAAAATATAGAAAAAGAACTTTAAAAGTCCGCGAGATAAAATATTTTATTTACAGGGTTGCCGCTTGCCAGTAATATCACTTTTTACTATTTTCAATTTTCCTGACTAAGGACAAACTTTTCACACATTACGACAGTGAACAAAATAAAACAATGAAAGAAAATTAATCAAAATAATGGTATTAAAGCAGAAAACCGTAAAAAAATACAGAAAAATTGTTCAGAAAACTTTTTGATTCAAAACCTGCTACATGTATTTGCATTTTATATGCAGGAGGAAAACAAAGCACTAATGCAGAAAGGAATAGCTTTCCTTAGCGTGCGGAAATACACACATTATAAAAAATATTCAATTTCATAATCACCTGTTGAAAATATTTATTGGTAGCGATCTTGTCCACCATTCGAAGGAATTTCTTCTTTGACGAACCACCTTCTGCTGCTGATGTGCTGAAAGAAATAAAAACATTGCACAAGTATCAAATCGTGATATGTTATATTATGTGTAATGGTTTGTCTGGACCACAAATACAAAGCTGTCACGTAATACATTATATCCAACTCCTCATTCACCTCTCCTAGGTCGTCACACAAACCTTAATCTAAGTCATTGCGATTCGCTATCAAAAATAATTCATAATAAATAATAATAATTAAAAGAAGTTTTCACTTCATCGATCTTAACAGTTAACACTTGCCGCTCCTGAGATATAGGGCCATAAGACAACACTTGCCGCTCCTGAGATATAGGGCCACAAGACACGGACAGACGGACAGATAATGATTCTGTTCGATTTACGCTTTGGAGGTAAAATGGAACTGTGGTTGGAAATGGAAGAAAATGTGGTTTTATGAAATCCCTATGCATGTATAATTTTTTTCGGTTCAAGAGATGGCGCTATATTATAACAGCGTCATCTCTTGACGCAACAGTTTATTAGTTGTGACAGTAAAGTTTAAGACAGTAATTGTGTAAGTTCTAGTACCACATAATATTTAGAGATGGCGCTATAACATTACTAAGCAATTGACATGACATTCAACATGCTTGGGACGATACAATAAAAATTTCACTTGAATAAAATACCCAAAATCATATAAACAAACACCACCGATATGAACCTGAGTACGAGCCCATCGGAACATTTTATTTCAACCTTCTTCATACAAGAAAAACGTAGCGGCATTTGTCAAAATTTTTGCTAATACGGCGCATGGCGGAAATCGTCCCTGTGGAAACTCGCGTGCGGACTAATACAGAGTATAGTGATCTGTGGCGTGGACCGCGGTCCATAGATAATACTATGGTCGGCTTACAACTGGCGCTGTTGGTGTCAAAACAAACATTTTTGACACCACTAAATTGTAGTCATTTTTTCGCGCGGTCCGCGCCGCATCCTGTGTATACGTCTATTACAAAAACTGATTACTTACGTGGACTCCGTGGGGAGCATGTTCTCGGCGCTATCGACGGGCTGCACGGGGGGGCTCTCGTCGTCGCTGCTCGACTCTGCCGAGTCCTCCGCGTCAGAGTCGTAGATCGCTGGTTTTTTTCTCTGTATGAACAAGGCAAAAAAATCATGGAAAAATGGAATCAATGGTGATTCCATTCGCTGTAATATTAACGTTTGGCGTTAACGACAGTAGATAGAAATGTATGGACAAAACAAGTGACATATGAAAACAAATGAAAGCAGAATCTACTTTATGCTTAGCGTTGTTCACTGTCGACTGTCGATTGTCATGCGAAGTACGCTAAAGTTATCTACAAGGTCTGCGAGAACGCCAGGGAGCGTTCAAATAGTCGTAGTCGATTTTCAAACACAGCGTGTTTTCCTCTATTCGGTCACTTGTTTGGTCCATTTTCTACAATCACTTGTTTGGTCCATACATTTTTATCTACTGTCGTTAACGCCAAACGACTGTTACTTTGTCTAGCCCCGCAGGTGTCATCATTTTTACGTTGACAGCCGGAGATCCAGCGTACTATTTTAGTATAAGAGGTGTGCATGTGGTTGGCCTTTTCCTACAGTCCATCCGGATATTCAGCTCGGATACTGCTTTACAATGTTTCTGTATGAAGGGTACTGTAGCTGGAAACAAGATGGCGTATGCATTGCAGTACAAAGTATGACACAGTATGCACTGTATTTGACGGGACTCGGTGTAGGAATGACATAACATCAGTCTTAATTGTTTGTTAATTCTGAGTCTACTCTCTAGGCGAGTGGCTGCGAGTGCGAGTGAGAGGTAAGTACTAATGTATCACTCGCACTCGCAGCCGTTCGCCTCGCCTCGGCCAACGTAAGAATATTGCGTGCACAATAAAGTGTGAGCTTGGTCATTCTGTATACGAATATTCGGCTTTGGCTATCGAATTTCCTTTAGAGCAAAGGGCGCGACCATTAGTAACAATATTAAGATGAAACATACTTTTAACTCCGGCGAAACGCAGGACTGCCTCGACTGAAGAATTTCACTCTCAATTACTGCATCATTGGCTTCGATCAGCTGATCTTCTAGTGCAACATCTGAAAATATTTACATCGGTTTGTCTTACGAATATTTCTGCCATAAAATAGTAGTTTTTATATTAATTGCATGAAGAGGCGCATTTTTAGTAACAGAGTTTAACCGTACCGTAATGTTAACATCAAGCAGAGATATTTGTAATGTCGGCGTCAACGCTCAACTGATAAAACTGGGGGCCTACCACCAACGCTTAAAGTAATATTATTGTAATATTGTTTTGACATTTTCATACAATATCAGTATAGAAATTTTTAAACAATATTACAATAATTACTAGCGTTGGTGGTAGGCCCCCAGGGTGGAAAAGACACTTGGATCTTTTAAGTACTTAGGCTGCTTTTGTGATGGCTCTAAAATGCTATTTATTATATAGCAGTTCTTAAAACGCAGGTACTGTTACGTCCTGCCATGTGATCGAAGCGCCACCTAACTGGATATTTAGAGATCGGACGAGCAGTTTCTGAGGTTAAACAAGACTAACGAACAGCAATTCATTTTTATATACTCGTATAAACTCGTACTCTTATATACTCGTAGGAGAAAGAAGATAAAAGTTTGAAGAAAAGAATTTTTTTAGGGTCAATTTGCACAAGAAATAAGAAATAAGACCAAAATAAGGTCGCGCGTCTTCCGGGGAATCCTCGCGCATTCTCTTGGATTCCCCTAGCTACTTTTGGTGGCATCTATGCAATCCACGGGAAGTGGCACAAACGGGAAGAGTTTGACGAGCTCCGTGGCGTAGTGGCGGCGCGCTCGAATTCGAGTGGGAGGTCGCGGGTTCGATTCCCGCCACGGGCTTTGGAATTTTATAATTTCTAAATTGGCTCAGGTCTGGTCTGGTGGGAGGCTTTGGCCGTGGCTAGTTACCACCCTACAGGCAAAGACGCACCGCCAAGCGATTTAGCGTTCGGGTGCGATGCTTGTAGAAACCGTTGGGGTAAATTTACTTACCCTTCCAAGTTAGTACGATAACATCTTAGGCTGCATCATCACTTACCATCAGGTGAGATCGCAGTCAAGTACTAACTTGTAAAGATTTAAAAAAAAAAGTCGGTTGGGTCAATCACAGCAGTGCACAGCATACTCGAGCATTCCAGTAAATCCTCGCGCCATGAGGTAATTGACGCTTCCATTCCATGCCGCGGCGGTGAACATTGACCCTGTATTTTTTCACACCTACCGGTTCGCCGAGTAGCCGGCGCCGGTAACCCGGTGTCAAATAAGCTTTCACATGTCCCGGTTGATGGCGGCGGTATCGGCTAGATAGCCGACAAGAGTACAGTCTCGTTCTATAGTTTCAAAGATGGAACGTCCTCGCAGACTGTACCTGGGCGACTGACCGGCCGGCGCGTCTGAAAGCTAGTTGCGTGTTCCATACACCACTGTCAGTTCGGCCGCCGGCTAACCGATGCCCTAAAAAAAAGGCACTAAAGCGGCTCACGTTTTTCTTTCAACTTCATGAGGTTGATCTGCGTGAGGATGGTGATGGTGGCGCCGCCGTCGTAGCGCAGGTTGGCGTGCAGCCACAGCCCGCGCGCGTCGCACGAGGGCGCGCCCACGCCGCCCAGCAGTGGGCACGCGCCCGCCAGACGCAGCTCCGTTATCAGTAGCGGCGACATGAACGATGGTAACTGCGACACAAACACTTGTATAAACCTCAACGGAAAAATATAGAAACATGTTCTGAGGGCGGCGCATTTATGTGGCTAGTATTAATAGCTGTTGAATATTAAATAATTCACAAGCCCTACTAAAGCCCGGTTTCCACCAAGGTGGAGCGGAGCGGAGTTGTGTTTGAGTAACCAATCAGATTTCGTCATTTCGACCTCTCCTCTCCCCTCAGTTTCGGAGATGTCAAAATGATGAAATCTGATTACTTACTCAAACAGCTCCACTCCGCTCCGCTTTGGTGGAAACCAGGCCTAAGAATGCAGTAGCGGTATGCCATTTTGACAATTTAGACAGATTTACTTTAGCGAATGACATCTATCAAAATGACCGCCTTAGGTGCTACTACTGCTATTTGGTCTAAATAAGAACCTGAAAATTACGCTTGAAAGTTTCTTTGAACCGTACAATTGGTGTAGCGAAGTGAATTTTTTAGTCCTTCTGGCCGGACTTTGAGATAATGAATGCGATTTTTTTGTCCTTCGAGCCGGATAAATATTACCTTAAGTGTGTTAAGCTTCCTCTGTATCTTGTTCTGAACGCGCGCGATCATCTGCGGGTCTCGCATGACGTCATACATGAGTCGCGCGAGCACCGTGTTCATCCACGCGGCTTCCGCAGGCAGCAAGCGGCACTCGCAGTCCGGGGACGGGTTCTGTGGCTATACATACGAAATATTATTAAACATTTATATGCATGGTAATATTTGAGATACTGCAGTATAAATATTTCAATCCATGATGACGTGCCCACTCTGTCAAACTCCATACGAATCGAATGAAACATTAGCGATTTTGACAGAGTGGGGCGCGTCTTCGTGGATTGAAATATCTATAATGTAACCATAACTACAAGTATTAGAAAAAAATAGACTGAAAGTTCAGTGGCCAATTAACTTTTTTCATATTATGTTTCTTTATTTAAACATACGTCATTTTCATATGCCAAAAAGAGATATACTACAGTGTATAATTAAACAGCTTAAATGCTTGCTTTCATTAAGGACTTAAATATTTCAGTTAAGCCATCTTTAGAAATATCTATGGTATGGAAAGTGTCAATAAAATACAGTACCAGTAAAACGCCTCTAAATAAAACTGTATAATTGAAACTAAATTATACACAATTATTATTATCTAACAACTGTAAGTTACTAATTACGTATACAATATACATATCGTGTAATAATACTAAAAACTGAAAGTAAAATTTAAACTAAAATAAAAAGTGACAAACATCTGTTTTCTTCTTCTTTTTATTTTTGGTCCTCTCGTGCGGGGACGGTTCTATCTGACACATGACTCCAATGTCCACCCTGGGGTTAACGGCTACTTCATGGGTCTATTTGACATATAGTTTTGTCAGAAAACTGTCAAATTGTTATACAATATCGTGGTCACAGATTCTACAAATGTTTCGTTTAAGATTCTTTGTTTGAATGTATTTTACTCTTTCATGCCATAACTTTCTAACTACTGAGCCGATTTGGGTTTAAAATGAAAATAGCCTGGAGACTAGTTTTCATGCAGGACACACACACACAAGCACAACATAGTTTTATATTTTTTGTGCGTTTCATAAAAAAATTGCAAATGTGTATAATCTATATATATAAAAGAATGAGGCATTTTGGTTGTTCCACGGATTCCGCCAAAACTATAGGTCCTAGAGATCTGAAATTTGGTACCTAGGTAGATATTAGGTCATGAATTCGTACTAAGACGGGGATTCCAGAAATTCCATGTTTAAGGGGTAAAAATCATACATTTAAGGGTATTTCCCATACAAAAGTAAAATTTTTTCGTTGTTCCAGGAATTCCTGAAAAAGTAAAAGTCGTAGAGACCTGGAACTTGGTACCTAGGTAGATATTAGGTCATGAATTCGTACTAAGACGGGGATTCCAGAAATTCCATGTTTAAGGGGTAGAAATAGTACATTAAAGGGATTTCTCCATACAAAATTGTAATTTTTTTCGTTGTTCCAGACATTCCAGAAAAACTAAAAGTCGTAGAGATCTCAAATTTGGTACCTAGGAAGATATTAGGTCATGAATTCGTACTAAGACGGGGATTCCAGAAATTCCATGTTTAAGGGGTAGAAATAGTACATTAAAGGGATTTCTCCATACAAAATTGATTTTTTTTCGTTGTTCCAGGAATTCCCGCAAAACTAAAAGTCGTAGAGATCTGAAATTTGATACCTAGATAGATATTAGGTCATGAATTCGTACTAAGACGGGGATTCCAGAAATTCCATGTTTAAGGGGTAGAAATAGTACATTAAGGGGATTTCTCCATACAAAATTGTAATTTTTTTCGTTGTTCCAGGAATTCCCGAAAAACTAAAAGTAGTAGAGATCTGAAATTTGGTACCTAGGTAGATATTAGGTCATGAATTCGTACTAAGACGGGGATTCCAGAAATTCCATGTTTAAGGGGTAGAAATAGTACATTAAAGGGATTTCTCCATACAAAATTGTATTTTTTTCCATTGTTCCAGGAATTCCCGAAAAACTTAAAGTCGTAGAGATCTGAAATTTGATACCTAGGTAGATATTAGGTCATGAATTCGTACTAAGACGGGGATTCCAGGAATTCCATGTTTAAGGGATAAAAATCTTACATTTAATGAATTTTCCCATACAAAAGTGTATTTTTTGCGTTTTACCAGGGATTCCAGCGAAATAAATATTATCGTAGAGATCTGAAATTTGGTACCTAGGTTGATATTAGGTGATGAATTCGTAATCAGCTGGGGATAAGTAGGAATTTCTGGACAAAGTTTAAAAAGTGGCCGCCATTTTGAACTTTTTTGTTAATGGGCCGATTGCTTTGAAAATCGATATGTGAGTATCGCGACAAGTATGGAGAAGGAATTTGTAGTCAAAATTTTAAAAAGTGGCCGCCATTTTGAATTTTTTTGTCAGTGTGACGATTGCTTTGAAAATCGATATGTGAGTATCGCGACAAGTATGGATAAGGAATTTGTGGCAAAAATTTAAAAAAGTGGCCGCCATTTTGAATTTTTTTGTTATTGGGCCGATTGCTTTGAAAATCGATATGTGAGTATCGCAACAAGTATAGAGAAGGAATTTGTAGTCAAAATTTTAAAAAGTGGCCGCCATTTTGAATTTTTTTTGTTATTGGGCCGTTTGCTTTGAAAATCGATATGTGATTATCGCAACAAGTATAGAGAAGAAATTTGTAGTCAAAATTTTAAAAAGTGGCCGCCATTTTGAATTTTATTGTTACTGTGACGATTGCTTTGAAAATCGATATGTGAGTATCGCGACAAGTATGGAGAAGGAATTTGTGGTAAAAATTTAAAAAAGTGGCCGCCATTTTGAATTTTTTTGTTATTGGGCCGATTGCTTTGAAAATCGATATGTGAGTATCGCAACAAGTATAGAGAAGGAATTTGTAGTCAAAATTTTAAAAAGTGGCCGCCATTTTGAATTTTTTTGTTATTGGGCCGTTTGCTTTGAAAATCGATATGTGAGTATTGCAACAAGTATAGAGAAGGAATTTGTAGTCAAAATTTTAAAAAGTGGCCGCCATTTTGAATTTTTTTGTTATTGGGCCGATTGCTTTGAAAATCGATATGTGAGTATCGCAACAAGTAAAGAGAAGGAATTTGTAGTCAAAATTTTAAAAAGTGGCCGCCATTTTGAATTTTTTTGTTACTGTGACGATTGCTTTGAAAATCGATATGTGAGTATCGCGACAAGTATGGAGAAGGAATTTGTGGTAAAAATTTAAAAAAGTGGCCGCCATTTTGAATTTTTTTGTTATTGGCCCGATTGCTTTGAAAATCGATATGTGAGTATCGCAACAAGTATAGAGAAGGAATTTGTAGTGAAAATTTTAAAAAGTGGCCGCCATTTTGATTTTTTTTGTTATTGGGCCGATTGCTTTGAAAATCGATATGTGAGTATCGCAACAAGTATAGAGAAGGAATTTGGAGTCAAAATTTTAAGAAGTGGCCGCCATTTTGATTTTTTTGTTACTGTGCCGATTGCTTTGAAAGTCGATATGTGAGTATCGCAACAAGTATAGAGAAGGAATTTGTAGTCAAAATTTTAAAAAGTGTCCGCCATTTTGAATTTTTTTGTTACTGTGACGATTGCTTTGAAAATCGATATGTGAGTATCGCGACAAGTATGGAGAAGGAATTTGTGGTAAAAATTTAAAAAAGTGGCCGCCATTTTGAATTTTTTTGTTATTGGGCCGATTGCTTTGAAAATCGATATGTGAGTATCGCGACAAGTATAGAGAAGGAATTTGTAGTCAAAACTCAAAATTTTAAAAAGTGGCCGCCATTTTGAATTTTTTTGTTACTGTGACGATTGCTTTGACAATCGATATGTGAGTATCGCAACAAGTATAGAGAAGGAATTTGTAGTCAAAATTTTAAAAAGTGGCCGCCATTTTGAATTTTTTTGTTACTGTGCCGATTGCTTTGAAAATCGATATGTGAGTATCGCAACAAGTATAGAGAAGGAATTTGTAGTCAAAGTTTTAAAAAGTGGCCGGCATTTTGAATTTTTTTGTTACTGTGCCGATTGCTTTGAAAATCGATATGTGAGTATCGCAACAAGTATAGAGAAGGAATTTGTAGTCAAAATTTTAAAAAGTGGCCGGCATTTTGAATTTTTTTGTTACTGTGCCGATTGCTTTGAAAATCGATATGTGAGTATCGCAACAAGTATAGAGAAGGAATTTGTAGTCAAAATTTTAAAAAGTGGCCGGCATTTTGAATTTTTTTGTTACTGTGACGATTGCTTTGAAAATCGATATGTGAGTATCGCGACAAGTATGAAGAAGGAATTGGTGGTAAAAATTTAAAAAAGTGGCCGCCATTTTGAATTTTTTTGTTATTGGGCCGATTGCTTTGAAAATCGACATGTGAGGATCGCGACAAGTATGGAGAAGGAATTTGTGGTAAAAATTATAAAAGTGGCCGCAATTTTGTTTTTTTTTTGTTATTGGGCCGATTGCTTTGAAAATCGATATGTGAGTATCGCGACAAGTATGGAGAAGGAATTCGAAAGGAAGGATGGAAAAATACAGGAATTTTGGAAATTAAATGCCTGAAGGAGTACAGCAGAAGTTCAACGTGAGCGAAGCCGCGGGCGTTTGCTAGTTATTTATATTTTTTTAACACACTACCAGTTAATAGTTGACCGTAATTTCAACCTATGATAAGTAAAGATGCAGCTAAAGATGTTATCATACTACCTTGAAAACTTAAGTGGCTTGATCCTTTAGTTTTTGTGCCATAAAGTTTTCTCTATCTTTTTATCTATGATATGGTAAGCTTGGGAAGGCGAACTTAATAGTGGCGGTCAATAGGTTGAAAGAACTTACGACGATTTTTATACATACCTGAATGATTTTCTGCAGGTAAGGCCAAAATGACTTCTCAAATGAATCAACACTGGAGGGCACCGGATGAGATGGCGATGATATTGTTACGCCTTCCGTTACTACGTCGTTTGTTTTACTCTGCAACAAAATAACATAACTACATACAAATTAATATTATTAGAATATTGGTCTTCTGTACGTACATAGAATCTCGATTATCCGACCATCGATTATTATTCGAATACTCGATTATCCGAAATATTAATCGCAGTTCTAACTTCTAATTACCGATTAAAAATATATTAATCTTGTCTAAATGATGTGCCATATTATAATAAAAAAAATATTTATCATTTAATTTTACTTTGAAATCGATTATCCGGATTCTGGATCATACGGAATACAGTACGCGCGGCGAAAGTTTGGCTTTGACCGTTATTGCGCAGAAATCAGAAATTGGGTATCAACCAATCAGAGAAATCAGAAATTGGGTATCAACCAATCAGAATTTGGGTACCCATGCGCAGTAATCCCCTCCACCCGAAGGTCAAAGCCAAACTCTCGCCGCGCGTACTGTACCACTGGTTTTACTTGATTAAGACAATCGAGATTCTAATGTGTAAGACGAATTCTATGCTTTTTCTATATACTAGAATACATCGACATAAACTGACCTTAGCAAAAGAAACTGTGTCCTTATTCTCAGTCAACTTGTACACGGACATCTCGACGCCGTCTTTAGTTTCTTGCGGCGCGTCGCTTTCAGGCTTATCCTCAGAGTTGGAACTGTCTTGAGACGCGTTCGCCTCCGATACTGCTATGACTAGGCGACGATACCTGGAGAATTCATTTCAGAAATATCTGACGTCATGATAATCAATGAATGAACTCTTTAATAAAAAGGGTAAAACTCAAAAAAAAAAAAGAATTTTAAAAACCAAGGGTTGCGTCAAAAGTTCACGTGGACTGTCGTCCAATCATGCGCGTGCGCTATCGTTTGAGATATTATAAGGCCCCTTATTCCTTTAACATGATAAAGAATGTCGTCGTCGTCGTTTCAGCCGATGGACGTCCACTGCTGGACATAGGCCTCCTGAAATGACCGCCAAACACCACGATCTTGGGCCGCCTGGTGCCAGCGACTCCCCTCGACCCTCTATGTCGTCCGTCCACCTGGTGGGGGGTCGACCGACACTGCGCTTCCCGGTGCGTGGCCGCCATTCCAGCACCTTGGGTCCCCAACGTCCATCGGTCCTACGAGCTATGTGCCCCGCCCATTGCCACTTCAGCTTTGCGACACGTTGAGCTATGTCGGTTACTTTGGTTCTTTTGCGGATCTCCTCATTTCTGATTCGATTGCGTAAAGATACTCCGAGCATAGCTCTCTCCATCGCTCGCTGAGTGACCCTGAGCCTTCTTATGAGACCCATAGTTAGCGACCATGTCTCGGATCCGTAAGTTAACACTGGCAGCACGCACTGTTCGAAGACTTTGGTCTTCAGGCACTGAGGGATGTTGGACGAGAAGACATCACGGAGTTTCCCGAACGCTGCCCAATCGAGTTGTATTCGGCGGTTCACCTCTTTCTCGAAATTGAACCTACCTAATTGTATTGTATGTCCTAGGTATATGCACTCGTCAACAATTTCGAGTGCAGGGTTTTCAACAACCACTGGGTGGAGCGAAACATGAGTATTCGACATAATCTCTCTGATAAAGAATGTATTCAAATGAAATTCGAAGTCCTTAATTTGTTCTTTATTTTTTTTATTCTTTAAAAGTGGATGGTTTGGGAACTTAAAATTTTTTGCTTTTGTAAGACGATACAAAAGTCACCGTGTACAGTATATGGAGTAAAATTTATAGGTAAGGATATTGGTTACAATAAAGGTGTATTAAGAATTTACCATTCGTGCTTGTCTCTGCCGGTGCGCGCGAAGAAGTAGAGCCGCGAGTGTTTGTCGCGGGACTGCTTCACGTGTATGCTCCACTCGCCCTCCGACGCGCCTTCCGTGTTGGGGTCGAGCTCCTGAAAACGAAACTAATCACTTTAATACCAGTACGAAGTATGCTATCTACAACGTATAAGAATAACCTGTCAAGTGCGAGTCGGACTCGCGCACTGAGGGTTCCGTACTACAAACGGAGGAATAAAACCATAAAAACCACTTTTCTTATCGAACC
This sequence comes from Coenonympha arcania, assembly GCA_036785405.1. Classification (NCBI taxonomy): domain Eukaryota; kingdom Metazoa; phylum Arthropoda; class Insecta; order Lepidoptera; family Nymphalidae; genus Coenonympha; species Coenonympha arcania. Next base: position 12,408,034 of record CM072066.1, on the reverse strand, counting down.
GCAAAACTAACTTTGTTTTTAGAGGTTTTATTGTAAATATAAAAAAACTACTTATTAGATCTCGTTCAAACCAATTTTCGGTGGAAGTTTGCATGGTAATGTACATCATATATTTTTTTTAGTTTTATCATACTCTTATTTTAGAAGTTACAGGGGGGGGGACACACATTTTACCACTTTGGAAGTGTCTCTCGCGCAAGCTATTCATTTTAGAAAAAATGATATTAGAAACCTTAGTATCATTTTTGAAGACCTATCCATAGATACCCCACACGTATGGGTTTGATGAAAAAAATTTTTTTGAGTTTCAGTTCTAAGTATGGGGCACCCCCAAAATTTATTACTTTTTTTAAAATTTTGTGTAAAAACCTTAATGCGGTTCACAGAATACATCTGCTTACCAAGTTTCAACAATATAGCTCTTATAGTTTCGGAAAAAAGTGGCTGTGACATACGGACGGACAGACGGAGAGACGGACAGACAGACATGACGAATTTATAAGGGTTCCGTTTTTTGCCATTCGGCTACGGAACCCTAAAAATCTCTCGCTTTTCTTTTTGTGTTTTTACGAAACTCCTCCGAAATGGCTGGACCGATCGTTATGAAACTTTCAGTGTATGATCACGGGTTCTGGGAGCAGGTTGTTATCTATTTTTTTTTATTTATATCATTAATGGCAAAACAACGTTTGCCGGGTCAGCTAGTATTAAATAGATATAAACATGTCTATTTTCCCATAATGTATGGAAAAATAGACATGCTTATTTTATTTTTCCATAAATTATGGAAAAATTTCGTCATTTTTTCGCACCGTCCGCCCTGTCCAGGGTATATGTCTATTCCCAGTGGCCAAAACTGGAACTAACGTCGCAGTTAATTTGTGCAGTTTACTGTCTAGTCTTGTTTGGGGCACCATAGTTTTAGCTATATTCTAACGTAAGCAAATAGGCATTAGCTAAAAAATGATTTTAGATACTTTAATTCCTAGGGGGTAATAAATGTCACGCAAAGACGAATTCGTACATAAATATTAGTATTACGTCTAGACTTGAATTCAAGGCCACCACTCAATTATTTCTAACGAGCAACCGGTCCTATTACGCATAATATGGTGTTTCATAAATGTCTAATGAAGTACCTAGCCAATAGGGCAAACTATTAGATTAAGATAATTTTTGTAGATAAAATCTTTGGGTGGATCATTTGTTTTTAATTCGCTTATATTTGACGGAAGTCGAATTCAAAAAATGTATAAATACGGAGCTTATTGCAGTTGGACATTGTTACTTTTTATCGCTGAGAGAAGAAAATAGCTAGTGTTGATAAAAAAACTTCCACAGGAACTGGTTACATGTTTCCGTCCCTTTTCCATCTCTTTCACGAAAAAAATCGAACAACCGAGAGGAGAGATGGTTAAACATAAAAAAAATCGGCCAACCACGAGGCGGACTCGGGCACGAATGGTCCTATACCAATAACTATAAAAACTGCAAAAAACTTATAGTCCAAGATCCCAGGGCCACCAGACGTCACGTATTTTCTGACGAACAAAATGTGCACGATTGAGTAGTGTTAGTATGTAATAAGAGCGCATGCCTACCTGCTAGCCTGCTTAGACGGCCAATTTTCAGGTATCAGGTAATCAAGGTACATAAAAACATTACTTACCTCACGTAAATTCTCCAAGCTGATTTTCACGTATATTTTAGGCAATACCCTCAAAAATAAGTCGCCAATACTCCCAGACACTTTCCGTCGGCCATTTTGCTTTGCAGACGCTTTAAAGCTCACAAAATAATTACTTAACTTCACGTAAATTCTCATGCTCCATTTTTATATATGTCTACCAGACAACTATTTTAAAACCTTTTACAAGAAGACAGGACCGATCCAAGGGGCCAATCATCCCCTAAACTCAATTTTAATATCTCTGTGGGTAGGAGCGCGAGGGCATTATCCACGCGCGTGAGACTGAGTGAGACAGATTGCAATGTCAAGGCCATTTTGCCCTCCATCGATTCAGAACCATTTGATAACGTATCGTACGATTCGGTAAGTTATCGTGCGAAAACAAACATTTTCAATTCAGAATAACCGATCGGAAAGTTGTCGAAACCGAAACCCAATCGATCTGACGTAGATATCGTACGATTACGCCTGTCAAACCTATTCACAACTATTTTAATGAAGAATTCAAACGGAAAAATTTGAAAAACTTCGTTGCTAGCAACTTACCACCTTGCAAAAGTGAGCTTTGGCAACAGTTCCGACGGGCTAACTATATTGCTAGTCTTTGGAACAATGCAACTATGAAGATGATAAATATTTTCAAACCCGAAAATAATCGCTGGACATTAAAAGATGGTACATATGATTTTCATTGGTTCGATGGAGATCAATTACCGGGTTTTGTCAATGAGTCGCTGGAAGAACTATCAGGTAATTTATTTTCGTTTCTCATATTTTTTTTGTCTTTTTAGTTTTTTCAGATCTTCATTGTTTAACTTGTTTTTACAGTGGAAGGAAATGAGGATAATGCTGATAATAACAATGACGACTGATATTCAATATCAAGATTGGCTGGATGATGAATTATCTAATTTCAATGACGATGATAATGAAGATTAGAGACACTACTCAGAAATGTTGAGAGATTAATAATATATTTCTACTTTGTTTTTTTTTTATGATTTATTTCCAATAAATAATTAATTAAAAAAAAAATTGCGGTTATTTTATTAATTTGTTAACACCATCGAGTTTCTGACATTTCATTAAAAAAAAATTGAAGTCTACTCGAATTTGTCCCAACAGCTTACAGGATAAGATTTTAGAATTATTGTGGTCAAATGAGCATTTTTTACGTTAATTTTTAATTATTTACCTGTTTTTTAATTTTTTAATTTTTAGGTGATTTTTTTTAAATATTAATAATTAATTGATGAATAAACTGTAAAAGAGTGAGAGAAAGAGGGAGATGTCAATATATCCCAATGAATATATCAAAGCAAAACGGCCGACGGAAAGTGTCTGGGAGTATTGGCGACTTATTTTTGAGGGTATTGCCTAAAATGTACGTGAAAATCAGCTTGGAGAATTTACGTGAGGTAAGTAATGTTTTTATGTACCTTGATTACCTGATACCTGAAAATTGGCCGTCTAAGCAGGCTAGCAGGTAGGCATGCGCTCTTAGTACATACTAACACTACTCAATCGTGCACATTTTGTTCGTCAGAAAATACGTGACGTCTGGTGGCCCTGGGATCTTACTCTATTACGTTTGTTGTAAGTTTAGTTGTAAGTTATTTTTAAAGTGAATATATAACTAAATATCTGTAAATATTGCAAGAGCCTACCTGTTGCCGTTATCAATATCGAGCAAAAACAAGCAAAAAAATTACGTTTGTTGTATGGGAGCGTAAAATATATATGGGAAATATTTATAAGTATTTGTTGTTTTAACGGCAACAGAAATACATCATCTGTGATCATTTGAAGTGCCAACTATTACGGTTCAAGAGATACAGCCTGGTGACAGACGGACGGACAGCATAGTCTAGTAACCATTAGTAGTAGAAGGTACCATTTTTGGGTACGGAAGCCTAAAAATGGATGACATGTAATAGGGTACTCACAGTTTCTTCTAAAAACTCTTTTATCCTGGATAGTTCGCTCTCATCCAAGTCTTCCTCTTCTTCCTTGGTGCTGATGATGGATTTTGCAGTGATCTCCACTTCGCTCTCTTTAGCCGTCTCTTCCTCAAGCTGTGGAGTCTTATCCGGCTGCCCTTGACTCTCGGTTTCAGCGCCGGTAGTCGCGCTGTCTGCCTTCTTATCTGTTATATAGTATTTAAGGCAATGCTCTAAAAAGTGTAATGATACTTTGTGTTACGCAATATACTGATGCTCGAAGATGAAACAATAGAAGATTTAATTAACGGCGTAGACGGTCGTTTTAAGCAATTTTTATTGATCTGCAGTTTAAAAACTATAAAGACCATTAATTTAAACGTCATGAATTTTGGGTCTTTAATCTAAATTCACTGGAAAACAGAAACACGATTGGATAAAATTTTCTCAATAGAAATTTCTTCCAAAAGTTGCTCTACAATCTCCATTTTTCTAATTTTTATCGCAAACTACAATGGAAGTAATTGTAATTTTTATTTTAATGCGCCGGTAATAATAATATCCAAAAACGTATAGAACTGATTTCTTTAACTGGCTTAGTTTTTAGTAATTAGGTAAAACGTCGTTTTTCTGTTATATTCTTCCGCAACGCTGCCTGTCGCACCCAAAAATAAATTCAGTATATCCTCTTATGTTATCTATAATGTTATGCTCGCAAACCTCATTGCCATAAGCCTAATTATATGCGAAAAACTAAATAAAATTCAAATTTAGCAAAACCTCCTAAATAAGACAAAAGTAATATATAATGCCTACCTCTATGCATTTTCCTAACTATTCTATGACGTAAGCCCTCTTTTCCCGTTTCAGCTTCGCTGTGAGATATGCTGGAAAAAAAATACATGGATTACTGTTATATTTTGCTCTGCTTATTTTTATACATTACAAGTTAGTGTATAAAAATAATACTGCGATCTCATCTGATGGTAGGTGACGATGCAATCGAAGATATTATCGCACTAACTTGGAAGGTGAAAGTAATCAATAACGGCTTCTACACAGCATCGCGCCTGAATCGCTAGGCAGTGCGTCTTTGCTATAGTAGTGCATATAGTATTCTGTTGTGCAAAATCTCTTACTAAACTAATTTAAAATAGTGCTATCCTTTTCCATAGGAAGCAGTAAGAAAACTTTTGCGACCACAATGTAGCAATTATAAAACTCTAAAGTGGCCCGTGGCGAGAATCGAATCCGCAACCTCCCACTCGATTCCGAGGGAGCGCCAATGCGCCAGGGAGGTCGTCTAAATAAAGATGGTGTCAAAATTATTATGAATAGGGTTAAAATTTTAGGTATTACAATGAGTGTAAATTTTAATAATTGTATAGTTTATCTGAGTACGATAACATTTCATGTTTACTTATGTTATTATTAGTTACATAATTTTAAGTATTAATCAGCCATACGGGAAGCGTTTTAATCACATTCAAATATAATAAGAGTATTTATGAAGTACGGAAATAGTCTATTAATCATTGTAGGTACTATATTAGGTTAAACTATTGGTATATATTTAACAGATCTTTGTGACTGTTGCACAGTTCAAAGTTCCCGAGATCGATTTACGAGTACCTATGACTAACTAGCATTACGTAGAAAACAATAGCATTTTGGGCCGATTTTTCAATCGCCAGATAAACGTTAACTGAGGAATAAATATAACGTTTTGACAGATTTTGTATGGCACATGGTTCAAGTTTCTATTCCTCAGATAGTTTATCTGGCGATTGAAAAATCGGCCCTTAGTTAATTATTATCGCGATTATTAATAATGACAGACACACAGAGCAACGGATGAAAGTAAACACAAACAATTCAAATTCTATAGAAAAAAGATAAGTTTGTTTTTAAAAAGTACTTAATTAAAATAAGTAGGAACAGAAAAACGAATTTAGATAAAAGATCTATAAATACATTCTGCCAATAGTCAATTGATAAGAAAAGCGGTATTTGGGTTAGTTAAAAAATAAGGAAAACTAAAAGGTTTGTTGTAAAAATAAAATATGCGGGAATGGTTATTCCATTCACATTTCCTTTTGCATAATGTTAAATAATATCTATTCCAGCTAATTCTAATAGTCTTGAAAATCGATTATTTTGATAGTAACATATAAAATAACTCATTACAAACCTTTTTTCTCTTCTTCTCCATACGAACTTCCTCTTCTTCTCCGGGCTAGTATTCGTATCCGTGTTCTCCATTTCTTGTGACTGGTCTTTACTCTTCTTGTCCGCTGTTTCAGCTAGCTTCTTATCCGCCGCGCTTTCTTTTTCCAGTACTTGTATTTTTTCTTTTTCGTTCAGTATCACGCAGATTGGGTATTTTTTGCTCCATTGCCTTAGTTCAAAATTACTTTAATTAGGTCACGTATATGGGCCGATGTGCATAAATGTAATAGCTTAGATTGGATCGTTTCAAACCTCTATAATCGATTACAAATAAGGTTAAGAAGTTTTTGGAAAAAGTCAGAAAAATAACAAATTCAAATATGTTTAAAAAATATTTCTTATGATATTATGTTCTAATGAAAAACGATCGAAACATTTCGAGAAATTTTTGAAAAGGGCTATAAAAGGTAATTTAAACATGACACCCACACACCCACTTTTATAAATCTTGCGGTATGTAATGTGAGCTATTATTAGGTTTTAACCACAAGATAATATAAATAAAAAGGTATGTGCTTTAGGTTTCTTAGCCTCTCGCTTTTGTCAATATCAAAATCATTTTTTCAATTTGATGTCAAAATCAAAGCTCTTCACTCCTGGAACTTATTTGTTACTCCTATGAAGTTCAAAGTTTTATTGTCAGAATTAGACTGGCTAATTTTTTTTAGTTGAATATTAATAAAAATTAAGCTTAATTATTAATAATAAATCATCAAATCAAACATCAAATATAAATCGGATTCTTTATATGTAAACACGCTTTTAAAGTTGATAAGGCGAAGGTGATCGGTAGCTGATTAAAATGCCCAGGCCTACGAGTCAATGACCTTATTTCATGGGCCTCTGACAAAGGTCCGCGACCGGTCGATTGACTTTTTAATGTATAATATTATGCTATAGGTATGGCCTAAACATACTTTTAAACCACATTAGAAAAGGAAGAGGTTCTAATAATTATAAGTGTACGTTTTATTTTTTAAATATTCATAGCATCAATTAAACAGCCTAAGAACAGGAAAATAAAAGCCCGATTGATTACACGAGTAGGAAAAAAAAAGTAGCAAGCACTACGAATACAAGTGGAATTTTAAGCTAAAAATATCACTATTTTTAGGGTTCCGTAGCCGAATGGCAAAAAACAGAACCCTTATAAATTCGTCATGTCTGTCTGTCCGTCTGTCCGTCTGTCCGTCTGTCCGTCTGTCCGTCTGTCCGTCTGTCCGTCTGTCCGTCCGTATGTCACAGCCACTTTTTTCCGAAACTATAAGAGCTATACTGTTGAAACTTGGTAAGTAGATGTATTCTGTGAACCGCATTAAGGTTTTCACACAAAATTTAAAAAAAAGTAATAAATTTTGGGGGTGCCCCATACTTAGAACTGAAACTCAAAAATTTTTTTTTCATCAAACCCATATGTGATAGGTCTTATATATCGGTCTTATAGATCATATATCTATGGATAGGTCTTCAAAAATGATACTAAGGTTTCTAATATCATTTTTTTCTAAAATGAATAGCTTGCGCGAGAGACACTTCCAAAGTGGTAAAATGTGTGTCCCCCCCCCTGTAACTTCTAAAATAATAGTATGATAAAACTAAAAAAAATATATGATGTACATTACCATGCAAACTTCCACCGAAAATTGGTTTGAACGAGATCTAATAAGTAGTTTTTTGATATTTACAATAAAACCTCTAAAAACAAAGTTAGTTTTGCGGTTCGATAAGATAAGTGGTTTTTATGGTTTTATTCCTCCGGTTGCAGTACGGAACCCTCAGTGCGCGAGTCCGACTCGCACTTGACAGGTTTTTTAATTATTGAGGAATTATTATTGCTATTTTTGGCATGAATCTACATCTCCTCATGTTTTTGTTATCAATGCCAGTGAGAGTGAGGTATTTATTATAAGCCAAGGTCATAAACGACGTCTAGGCATAAAAAGTAAATTTAAGAAAGCACTCCTTTTTTCCACAATCTCTCACAAACGAGAACTCTTAGAATTTGTTTTACGAGTATGCATTAGGATATTTCCTAGCACATGAATTATAACTATAATTACAATAAACTAGATCTGTGTATACGATCAGCTGTGTATCGAATGTCGCATATTGAACCGGTTTTATCTTTACACCGCGCTTAGGTTCGCGTGATAAACGTTAAGTTTTTAAATGAATCTAGATAAGGATACAAATCGGTTTATACATATAAATTTCCTGAGATGTATGATATATTTCCTGAACCTCTAGTGTTAATTTTTAGACTTAAACGACAAACTGAAACTTTTATAGGATCACTTTGACTACCATGGCTTTTCTCATCAGAAACGAGTAGAGGGGTCCACTTGAAATTGTTACCAAACGCCTAACTGTACTCAATATGGGTGGTCTGTATAAAATGAGTCTATGGTCCCCGGGTGTTTAAAAAAACAAGCTTTCGTTCAACAATAACAAGCAAAAACAATTTACGTCGTTAATTTTGTATTCAAAGTTAAAACATATGATGGACTTCCCGTTGACCTAGAAACATGTTTGGTAAGTAAGAGGAGCGAGGACTCAAAGTATGAGTAGGGTGGGACTGTGAATTTGTCGACATTTTTATGTTGTTCCTGTATGTCGCAGGGGACTGTGAACGTAGGCTGATAATCACAGAAATAGTAATGCTGATAATATTAACAAAATTCTCTTAGCTAAATTCGTTACTCTAAATTTTTATGATGTTGATGCCACAGAACTCTCAGCGTCATTCACTGATCTCTACTCTATGGATTAAACATTCTAACAAAATTACAATTGAAAGTTCATTTTTGTGCTAGTTTGAAGCGCCTCCCTATAAGGTCCACGGTACTAAATTGACATTGGTTGCTAGTGACCGTCGTTTTGAATGTCATTTTATTTTAGTTTCGTGGACGCTCACGCGAGGTTACGCAACAATCAGCGCCAAAATGGCAAAAATTAAGTGTTTTCATTTTTACGTTGACAGTCTGCGATCCATAGAACACAGATATCATAGACATTAGATGACATATACACGCACATGCAAACTATGGAACCAGCAACAGTGTTCCCTCAAAACTATAACATGGGGTTATTCAAGGGGCGGATTAACAAATTTCTAAAGAGCATTTTCCACGCATTTGCAGTTCCTCTGGTGCTGCAAAGGTCCATGGGCGGCGGTGATGGCTTTTTATCAGGTGACCCGCCCGTTGGTTTGCTCGCGTTACTTATAAAAAAAATGATGATGAAATGATGATAACGTGATGATAACACTCACCGTCTCTTCACCAGGCCGCTAGGCAGCATAATGACCCTGGCGCCCGTCAGGTTGTAGAGCCGATGCTGGTAGAAAGTTATTTTCTCTATCTTTTCGTCCCACAGAGCCCTTTTTGCTATTTTTGTGCTCGTATATGATATCCTCAAGTTGCATCCTAAAACGTTAAGCATCATGTCAATAGGAAATTGACAGATAGAAAGATTTGTTGCACAAAAGAGAGATACAAACTGAGCTTGTTTGCACGTTGTGTGCAAAATGTTTGTATGTAAAATGCGGCTTCGAAACTATAAGTCGGGTTTATTCTGACGACATCTTCACTCGTTCACATTAGCAGTCGTAAACTTTACGTACACTACATTCTTGCAATTGAAATCATTTATTTAATACATTTTTTGTAAACTCTGTAATACCTCATGTTACGTAAGGTCTTATAAGTGTCTTTGTAATAAGCAAAGTGCATTTTTAATGAATTAAAAAATTGTTTGTTTATTAAGTCTTCATGACCTCATAATGCTTGCTAATATTACTTCTAGATTAAGTTAATAGACTGTGTAATTAGGGCACACGCTATACGATTATTGAATTGCTCTAGATTTATTGAAATGTGGTAAACATTTCCAGGCACGTGTCCAAGGACATTTTATCAGAAACAGGATATTGTGGTCGATTCTGTTGTGCAAAATCTCTAAACTAATTTAAAATACTATCCTTTTCCATAGGGAACAGTTTGAAAAGGATAGCACTATTTTAAATTAGTTTAGTTTAAAGATTTTGCACGAAAAAATTGGCACCATTGACTAAAACAGCTATTTTCACCGTTGAGTCTTTAAATATACGCGTAGTGTTTGCAATTTTGTATCATACTTTTAAGTAAGCATTACTATCGTGTACTTAAACTTCAAGGATCGGCAAATACGAGTACCTACCTGAGGGCACTGTTTATATTCGACTTGTGGAGTCATTAGAATAGATAACCTTCAGAAGTAATTGGGCAAATTAAACTCGGCGCTCGACCATTGTGGGGTCATTTCCTTTGAATTTTCATTTCAGTTGCACAACGAAAGTGCCATTTCTAGACTAATTTTGAAATCATACATAATGGTAAACAAAAATATCATAATAGTACTAGATGAATTAAGAATTATATCTCACGTAGGGCATGATAAATAGTTTGTCTTATTCTAAGACACAAAAAGTTTCATGAATATCTGTCACACTGTTTCGAACGAGTATTGTTACAAATGTGAAACGAGATTTTTATGGAAGTAGCATTTTTAAGCAAGTTTTTATTTTATTTTAGTGATAATATTGTATTTGAGCACTATATTACAAACTTTAAAGAATCGGTGTGAAATGTAATGAAATGAGTGTTTAAATTACATGCTCTTTTAATTTACACTAGAAATTCATATAATACAACTTTAACTCACCTTCAAGTTTCATGAATGCTGTCGTAGTTTTGTTTATGTGGTACGTGTAAGGATCATAATCTGGATACCTGTAATGATTGATCCATCCCTACAAACAAAAATTGGACTATATAGATCCAACCCAATACACAGATCATCATTTTCATACTCTTAAGAACCTACGTATTTATAAGTAACTACAGAGCATTCAAGAGTGAAAAATCCAGTCTCGCAGTTCCATAAGTATTTAAAAACTTAAAAAGCGTAATAACGGCATGAAGTAGTAACAAATAAAGTGTGTGTTATTTGTTACTACTTCACGCCGTTATTACTGAACCGACATGGCTGAAATTTGGAATGAAGATAGATATAACATGGATCAATACCTATCCACCTTTTATTCCGGAAAAAATCCCGCGGGATTTGTGAAAAACCGAATTTCATTCTGGCTGATACGCGGACGGATACTATTCAAAGAAAAGATATCCGGACAAAAACCACATTGATCTGTTGTTCTTTTAACGTGTGATATATAATATTAGCATTCATATGAAATTAAGCTAGTAGGTATTCGCCAAAAATACAGATAACGTTATGAGTCATTGGCATTAGCACACATTTTAGTAGAACTGTAATGAAATTTGCGTACGTACTAAGTACCAACAGTTAAATAATGATAATACGCACCTCATACTTTTTCATCGGCGTATGCTCCTTCACCGAGGGTATCGTATACGCAAGTGGCATCACACTGCTCCGATTCAGTTGGTAAGAGCCCAGTTTCCGAGGCTCCCAATCGCTGAAGTAAGTGTCGAGCACCCAGGCCTTAACATTGCTTAACAAGCAGAAGAACCATATTCCCAACAAAAATCCATTCCATAAATTACAGTTAGGAAACAACAAGTAGTTTACGATCAAAAAAATCGTCAACAAATACATTGAACATTTGAACAGGTACACTTTTTTAGGTTTCGTATCGGATTCTTCTTTGAGCAAATTATTTTTGCTCGGCGGTAATCCGAAATTTGCTGGCGCTGTTTGTGGATTTCGATTCGCATCTGTATCTTGCGTCCTGTTCTGTAAATCAGTGTCCGCTTGATTAACATCTCCGAATGCGTCTATCGTGTCCTCGAGGGCTTCCACACCAGATTCTACTTCTAAACTGTCTTGTAAGAATTCCCCCGCTATATCTGAATCGCTGTGAGCTAAAAACCATTAAAATGATGAGGACTATTTTCTTCTGCACGCATTTCGTCATACATGTTATAAATGTCCAGATAAAGTAAAATATGTAGTCTAAACTATGATACACATTGTATTGAGATCAGACGAGCGTAGTTTTGTGAGTTGTGTCTTTTTAGACGCTTAATGCTGGTTCAAGTGAAGATTTTAGTCCGTAGATTTTATCGGGACTACCGGGAAATATGGAATAATATTCTTGAACTACATGAAGAAGCATCTATGAATTCCGGGTCTATGTTCATATTCAAGGGCAAAATAAACGACACGATTATATGGATGCTTGCACGATTACCGCCGATGACAGACGTGAGACGATCATCGCCGTTAGTCAAGAGGAGGCATGAGTAGTCATTCGTCAATTTCAAACACCGAATGCAGCAAGATTTACGCGACAGAAATTATGAGACTCGCAACGCAAAAAATTACGCATGTCTGGTTTATCAGCATAACTCTTCTTTGGTGCTTCTTTGGAGCTGAAATTTCTATTAAAACAAATCAATTCTCACCTAAATTCTTATGTGTGTCATCACTAGAATCTGTGATGCTTTTGTTCAGACTCAATTCCTTGCTTAGATCAGCATCTGCAGGTTTAGCCGTTAACGGCTGAGTCACATCGGATAAATTTTGTATACTGCTATCCAATGATGATACCTATTGATAAGACATACCACACAGCTATGAGTATGCATCCCAGCCGCAGGCAAGGGTTTTAATAACATCAACAGTCTGAGAGAATATCGGGTCAGCTAGTATAATTATATAAATCATAAAAGTAATATTATTACTTTTACGATTCATATAATTATACTAGCTGACCCGGCAAACTTTGTTTTGCCATATAGGGCTTTGAAAAATAGATAACAACCTGCTCCCAGACTCAGTGATTATATGCTGAAAATTTCATAACAATCGGTCCAGCCGTTTTGGAGGAGTTTGAGAACAAAGAATTGCGAGAGATTTGTATATATATATTAGATGTTTTACTAATTAATAACTTGTGACTACTGAATATTCTTAAATTTTGCTCTTAAAAAGAAATATAAGTACAAACAAGAAATAATGTGTTATTGGTATGACAAGATAGTGGAGATATCGTTAAAGTGATTCATACTACAAATTAAGCATCCTCACTTTGCAGTGGCAAAAGATAAAGATGTTTACTGATAAGATAGTTGATTTATATTGCAAATATGTATATTAATTTGTAAATTACGTTTCAATGACACCTATGTATTTTGTATACATTTCAGGACAAAGAAATGGTTATTGTAATAAATTATTATACTACCAACTGTGTTCTTGCTCAGAAATAAATTTGATTATTTTTTAGTAGAATTGAAGTAATAAGGAATAGGAGAAAGAATTACGGCAACCAGAATTTTGCCCTTATTTGGCAGAGGGAATATCTACCAAAAGTTTATTCAATAGACTATGGTCTATTTAGTATTTTCACAAACTGAGAAGGAAAACATCCATATAAACTGAAGGCAAAAAAATATAAAGCACGGAACAAACTGTTTGTCAAGATTATTACGAGAGACACACATGACCAACTAGCCTAGTGTGTCAGCTTTGTGGATGAACTAAGGAACTAGACATAAGTCACTTATAGGACAATTCATACTAATTACTACAGTACATTTTTATCTCACCCTATAGGTGGACAGAAGAAATACATTTATGCTATTCAATTATCTAGTGGTTATATTAATAGCTTATGAGAATTTTGTAAGTATATTATACTTATAATCTATGCATACCTGATTATCTGTATCACCCATACTCTGTTGATCCAAGTCCTTTATTGCAGAGTTATCGTCTGAGTCTGTTGAATTCTCTCTCGGTAATGATTTTTCTTTGTCTATTTACAAAATAAATTACAAGTATTTTTTATCAATTTCAGAAAACATATGAAAGGTATTTGCGATGTTCAAAAATCATAGCGTAAACCGTTGAAAATTTTAACCTATTTTGAGACATAATTAAAAGAGCCTAGTGAGCATTTTCTCTTCCCTATAAAACTTCATCACTAAAATTAGATAACACATAATGGACATTGAGAGTGTATTCTTAATTTATAGTTTTTAACAGAAAAGGGAAACTAACCTTCAACTGATCGTGTCTTCATATCCTCGACAGCTTGTGCAATCTTAAATTTAAAATCATGGAATATTTTCCATGTCTCATTGGCCTCTTTATCTTTCACTTCCGTCATTACTTCAGACACACTAGTGTTCCTCTTGCCCAGACGATTTAAATATTCTTTCATGGGTGATGACGTCGCCTCCTTAGGGGTATCGCCTATTTATAAGGTAAAAAAAACAGTCACAAACATTTCACCTCCTGAAATTCTATTACTGGCGGCAAATGAACTTGGAGAAGAAATATTCAACTTTTACCATTCCCAATTTTTCAACATCACTAAAATGTTTCAAAATAGCTGTCAGCAATATAAAATAGTACTTATCTTAGATGTAATGCAGCATACTTTTTATCACATGTAAACAAATGGGCCCCTAGGGATGCAGAGATAAGCTGTTATGGGCAACAGCTATAGTTGATTCACATTCATTTTGTCGAGCAGTCAGTTGCAGTGTCAGTATTCTCAAAGGACATCAAACAACATCAACTGTGTGCATATACTTGTAACAATAAATTCTAAGCAAATGCACTACACTGATATATTTATAGTTATAGATATATCAACTTACTTTTTTTCTCCTCAGCTTTTGTATCAGTTTTAACATCTTCAACTTTTTCAGCAGGTTTTTCATTTCTCATAGATTTGAAATACTTGTCTATTATGGAGGATGTTTTCTCTGTTTTCTTGGGACTAGCGCTTTCACTGCGCACCGGCTCCGGCTGAGGAGTCGGAGGGTCATCATCACAGCCTTGGTAGAGCTGCTCCAGTTCCTCATTGTTAGGGTTGTAGCGAAATGACAGAGATGTGTTTGGTGCTTTTCCTAAAATTCACTCAAATTATGGAAATTATACCTGAGGATGCATTTATAGCATTATTTTGCTACTCTGTGGTACAATTGGTCGATGTCCAGCCCCAATAGCTACGAAGACGCGAGTAAATAGCGCTAAGTCTTACCATTTTATTCTAAAATGTATAGAAGTACCTATACCAAGTACCATAACTTAATATTTTTTGTCTAACAACATTCTTTGTTTACACCAATTTCTTTTAACAAAAGATTAGCCATAGGTACGTTACAAAGATTGCGAAATTCGAACAAAGACTTGTGGTTCACGAATTGGGAAAGATAAAATTCTAGTTAAAATACAGAGCAGGTAAGTGTTCTGTAATTTTTACTGTCAAAGCAACAAAATGAAAAATACCATTAACATTGAAATGCGTACCATGCTCAAAGGACCAATGGATATATTTAAAAATCGCTATTTCTGCTTGTAACAAGGAAGTTTATTTTTAAACAAATTCATGTAAAAAATAATTTGATAAACTTACCAGCACCTGATACTTCCATGTTATAAAAACCAATTCACTACATCATTGGCTCAACTGCTGGCACTAGGTACGTACCTAATTTCAGTTCTCTCGTTTAATACAATTTGAATGAATTAGTAAATTAGTAATTCCAATTAGTATTTCGGGACAGCACCCAACAACACAAATCACAATCCGCTTTGCTGTTTTGTATTGACCAATTGTCAAATAAAAATTGACATTTGACATTGACTTGACAAATAAATATCTATGACAAGACCGTAGATAGTAGAGGTTTTTAGTATGTTCATCTGTGCCTCAATTTACTCGTTAATGCAAAGGCAAGAAAGAAGAAAACTGATGGTAAAGGCAAAGTGTAAAGGTAGGTAAAGGTTTTAGAGACTTCATCATTGGGTAAAGCTTTCATTCATGGGGTAAAAACATAAATATATAGTCTGTTATGTAAGTCAGTTTACTTGGGTAAATTAAAAGGTAAAAGTTGAAAAGTGGTATAGAGCAACACTGTAAAATAATTATTGATGGAACGAATAATTTTGATACTTTGCATAAAAAATTTACATGCTAATTTTTATTTACAAATTACACTCAAAAATTAGAATTTCTTGCTTTTTCCTCTTTATATTTTTTTCTGCAAATTTTCCTTTTCTTTTAACTCCAAATTAGATTTATGGCGCCCGTGACTCGCAAAGTTTCTCTTGTTTCGTTATTTGATAAAAGCACACAATGTTTAGTTTTATTTTTATTAATTATATATCTTTTTGAATAGTGTTAATTACACACTTAGGAAATAATAATTGCTATAATTAATTTAAATACGAATCAAAATTTTTCACTCGCAGCGGGATTTGAACCCCCGTCCCCCAGCTTTCGCGGCTGGGTGCTCTCATAATAGTAACGCTAATTTTGTAAACGGGGCCTGACTTTATTGTTTCCTAGGTGTGTGGGTAAAGGTAACAGAAAATAGCAGAAAGTAGTAACTTGGTGACGGACGGCACATGGAATTTTGAAGAATTTCTCCAGCATTTACTGCAAAACGTCGCCACAGATAATGGTCTTAGTTAGTCTATGAATTATTGACATGCACCGCTACCGCAGATCAATATAACTTTTTATTTATCTGCCTCAACGTGAAAGTGTGACAAATGACAAATGACAATTATCTCAATCAATCTGACATTCACTATTTTGATTTTTGACAGAAAAGCACAAGGTAAAATCCTGAAAACAAGTGTTATATTTCGCGAATCGTGACTATTCTTTTGTATTGTGATGTGGTTTAAATTGCGATGTTTATTGAGTTAATTTTAAAGACACTATTTTAAGAATAATGGATTTATTACTACACAAACGTAAATAAGGCCAAATCAAAGATGAAGTTTGTGTTTCTTTTATTTATTGCGTTGGAGGCCTATGCCTTAGGTACTGAGGATAAAGATCGAAAGGTATTGTCCAGTTGTTCATTAAATATTAAAGTGCACTGTGCAAAGTGAAATGAATGTGAGCCTATGTTTGTGAAGACTGAATCGTTTTTGTTTTGCAGGCGGTAACAGAAGTATCTAGGGCTCTGGATGACCGGCCGCTGCTGTTCGCCACACTGGGAGGCGGCATGGTGGCCGTGGAGCCTCTATCTGGAAATGTTATATGGAAACTTAAAGATGGTAACACAACTGTTTGATATTATTTCTCTTATTGATGGCAGAATATTGAGAATATATTTTAGACTATCATAATATAGTTAAATGCAAATTCTCAATATTCTGCCATGTGATGAAAACGGTCAGTTACATTGAGACACATGACGTGACTTACTGAATTTACTAGAGTACAATAATTTTTTTTTAAATAAATATCTACTAGATGCGAGTTTGACTAGCATACAAAGAGTTCTGTGTAACATTGTTTCTTTCATTAAATACTGGTACATATAGCATTCATTTCATTTGTAGTTAAATTTAATTTTTATTGTTGGATGTTATACTAACAATATAGGTACATAAACTCAATATATTGGTGCTTTGTTTTTAATTTATTAGGGTTATTTACAAATAAAAAATGGCTGATGCAACTTTAATCAATACAACAATTTAATTATCCTATACCTTTAAACTAGCAATTCTTGTATATTTATATGTATATATATTTCTATATAATCTGAATCTCGGAAACGGCTTGAACGATTTTCATGAAATTTAGTATACAAGTGGTTTTGGGGACGATAAATTGATCTAGCTAGGCTTCATTTTAAGAAAATGTCGTATACTTATACCAAAAAAAATATATAAATCTATACCTGACATCTATTGGCGCTAAAGTAATACTATTACAGTAAACTCCTGCTGCCATCTATTGGTAAGTAGCTGTAATACTACCGAGCAAAGCTCGGTCACTCAACTAGTTTTTACTTAAACTAATGTGTAAGTTTAATTTGGTGTGAATCATCCATTAAACTTATTTTGGTATGTTACCAAAAACAACCTTCTAAATCCTTCTCTATATTATAAGCACTTGTTTTTTAATATATTTGTCATCATAAATGTGACTTACTTATTGCTATGTACATGCGTTTTTATTGATAACAAAAAGATTAGTCAAGGGTAGGTCCACTGTCAGAAAATAAATGCACAACCACAACCAAAATAGTTGACAATTTAGTATCTAATTACACTGCGTATCCCAACTAAATACTCTACTAATTTAAGTAATCATGCGATCTTTTAATTACACGTTTAAGTAATCATGCGATCTTTTAATTACACGGTGTATCCCAACGAAATACTCTACTAATTTAAGTAATCATACGATCTTTTAATTAGCTCATACAAATCCAGGTGTACTGTAGTACAGCAATGCTAGCAAAAATAAAAGCGGCCAAGTGCGAGTCGGGCTCGCGCATTGAGGGTTCCATACTACTTCTCATTTTGAAATTTCGACAACCCAGTTTCCCGGGTTGTATTCCTTTGTAAATAAAAATAAAAATGATTTTTAATGATTGCAATGACATCGGGCCATCATTACCTACAACTATTTCAATTTTCATGTTGATATTTTTAATAGTTACTGAAACAAAGGGTTGTGAGTTGTAGTAGACAACAAAGTGATTTTAATAAGGGTTCAGTTATTTCTTTTGATGTACAGAACCCCAAAATGAAATTAATCTATCTACATGCTTGGTCAAGGCGCCTGGCACAATTTTTTATTTTTATTATCTCTTTATCAATGCGTTTCTAACTATTTACGCCCTTATCACGCACATTCGGAGCCGACGCTACCGCTAGTCCACATGGCAGGCAACGTGGAATTATCTACACTGATAATTCCTTCAAAATAAATTTATGTCATCATCATTGTTTCAACCGATGGACGTCCACAGATATACATATAATACCTCCTGAAATGTCAAATTTCACCATTTATGCTGCCTGAAGCCAGCAACTGTCTTGATCTTTTCGTTGGTCCACTATATTCTGTCTATCTTCTATTTGCCCTACTAGGGGCATCAACGTGACATAAGCTCCATTCAAGTTCTGTCAAATTTCTATCTCTAGTAAGGCAAACCATGGATAGGTAGAATATTGGGAACCACCATAAATGAGCAAGGTGCTAGAATGGCGGCTAATAGGTCCCCAAAGTCTATCGGTCCTACGAGCTATATGCCACGTCTATTGCCACTTCAAAGCTACACATTGAGCTTCTTGATCTTGTTATTTCTGATTTAAAATCTTTTATTTATTTTTAAATATGCCAATTCATAATTAACTGTTTAGCATAATCAATATGCTTCCATATTTAAGCTAGAGTCCCTGGGCTCGATTCTCGGACTACTATGGGTTTATTAATTTTGGCTCAGGTCTAGTTTGGTGGAAGGCTTCGGCCTCGCCTGGTTAGCATCGTGCTACACATAACACCTAGCGATGTCGATGCGATGATAACCCGCAGAGAGTATAATACCACTCAAGTAGGTACATCTTCAACTGTCTCTAGAGTTTTGAATTGCCATTATAATTATGAGAGACAAGCGTAATAGATATGGGAGCTGTTCAATGTCCTTTAAATCTAATACAACCATAATTTTACTCCTTACAAGTGGAAAATTAAAAAAATTTAAAACACCCATGACTTTTGCAGACTTGTAATTAAAACGGATTAAATAATTTTTTGAAACTCCCCGACTAAAGGAAAGTAAGAACTAAGAACCTACCAGTATAATTACAAATCCAAGAAAATCCAAATTTGTTGCCTTTGTGTAACTCTCAAAAACCCAAAACGATTACCTTCGTGCCATGGTTATTAGGTAAAACATTACCTATTGCTTATTGCTGTCACAATACAGCCGGCGACATTCCGCATGACCGGTTATGTGCCGTTATCTACGCTGACAATTGATTGCACGTTGCCTGATCTAAACAATCGCAAATTAACTTTCTTCAATTTTTTTGGTAATATACTAAATAACTAACTGTCCTCTATCTCCCTACGTTCGGGTGATTTCGTGAGAATTTCTTATAAAAAATAATTCTTTATTCTTTGCGCCCTCGATAAATAAAATAAAATAAGCCTTTATTGCTGCCTAGTAAAAAATTTTGTTATTTACATTAATTGTTTACATAAAATTTTTACATTAATTTCAATAACCTATGAGGTTTTACAAATTGTGATTTATTCGACGATCGGTTTATTTGACAGCTTGTCCTTCGACAAAGGCCTCCTCTTAAGATTTCCATTGCTCTCTGTCCCTCTCTATTGCGCCCTCGATAAGGGAATTAATTAATGATTACATTATAAACATTAATTTTATATCTTGTGGGTAAATTGGTGGAAGCCGAGAAGTACTACCGCTCTGCCGCCATATTGCCCAGTCCTTATACTTTTGACTCTACCTGGGAAGCTGAAACTTTTTTATCAAAGAGGCAAGGAATAAGATAACGAAAAGCCGCTGTCGAATTTGTTACTGATTCTTCTCGCTGTGAGTCAGTCTTCCGCACACGATATTACCTTACTATCGTGTACGAAACTTAGTAGTCACTAAAAATGGTAGCTCGTAGAACCGATAGAGGTTGGGGCATCTAAAGCGTTGGAATGGCAAAGCGCAGTGTTTGCAGACCACCAGGCCCCACTTAGTTGGATTGATAATTTCAAGAGAGTCGTAGGAAGCCACTTAATCACAGCAGTGCAAAAACGTGCAAGTTAGAGATGCATATTCCTGGAATAAACCTTTTAGAGATGTGGACGTAACGTCGGCTGAAACGAATGAACGAACAAGCGAATATTAAAGCTCCTGAATGGTTTATGCATATTTATGCGTTATCGCCTACGTATTTTGAGCCGGCGTCATTCCACATGGCCGACAACGTGGGCTCTCCTGAAATTATCTGCTTCGACACGCACACATACCTACAAGTATTAATGGTTTATTGAAAATATTATACAGGGTTATATAAAAAATATCAAATCGCTCTCGGCCTATATCTTTTTACCTTAAAACTAACAACTTTTGTTCCACTTTTCTTTTTATTCGACATTTTGAGAAATATAAAATAATTTCATATTTTATAGAGATACTCTACTTGTTCCTACTCTTTAAGGCAACGACACGGCGGCGCGCGAACTCGCGGCGCGAAACCGCAACAGTGTAATGTAACTTTACAGAAATAACATTTTTTTGTATGAAATAAATTAATACTGAATTTTGAAAAGTCGTAGAACAGAAGTTGCTAGTGTTAATATAAACAACTACAGGCCTAGAGCGATTTATTATTTTTTTATATAACCCTGTATATTGACAAAAACTTTAAATTTATCGTGTCAAATTACCCATGAACGATCCTGTGGGCGTTAACGGCGTAAACCTGTGTCAACAGCCCCAGGTTTTCATTGAATAGCCTTTTACATAATTATTATTCCAAAGTAATTTTAGATATGCGAACATTAATTACGTTTAGGAGGAAATATAATATTAGGTACGCACATCATTAGACATGCATTAAAAATAATTTCAGCTTTTAACATGCCAACTCTAACAACAATTACCAACTTGTGATTAGATTTTATACCAATTTTTCATCTTATTTTTTGAAAAAATACGTAAGTATACTGAAATGCAGCGCTGTCTCACTTAAATAGATAATAAATGATTAACAATTAACTTAAGCTATAAATAAGGCCAAATAAGATTACAATTTACAGGATACAAAGATTAAATGATAAAAGTATAACAATATAGCAAGAACAGAGAAGTTACAAGTACAGTTTACTAGTTACAATGACGTGAAGATTGGACGCAACAGTATAGGAAAAACAATGAAAAAATGACTTCGCTATTGTAAAGTGAACCTCGTTTAGTTTTCGAGATCCAAAGTTCACTTATAGTTGCGGCTTATAGCTGAAGGATATGGCGACCCATAAAAGTTCAATATTCCACATTAAATCAAGATCGAGACGTTTAAATTGTTCTACTGATGGTAGGACTCTTCTCGCGGAGTCTGTAAAGGTACAGGGTTGGTACCACCGCGGTGTCGAATATAGACCGTGAAACAGTAAACCGTTAAAATAATAGTAATTTTCAATGTGTTTCGGGTTGAAGGGCACAGTAGCCGATTAGATTACTGGGCAAAAGGAGACCTAAAAACTGATGCCTAAGGGTGCTTGCTGCCACGGTCACATAATATTATCGATTTTGAAAGAATTCGGTCCAATAACAAAAAAGTTCAAAATGGCGGCCACTTTTTTAAATTTTGACCACGGATTCTTTCTCAATGCTCGCTGCCACGATCAGATTTCGATTTTGACAGAAATAGGTCAAATGAGTGCAGTGCAGTTCGTCGTACGATATTTATTGCGAAATCGTGGGATGCACTGCACCTGACATGACATGTGCAGGCGAATGTCTTGCTTGTCTCATTTTTCTTTCGTATAAAAAATGTAAATTTCCAAGCGGCGTTGATACCTATTATACTTTGAAAATTGCAAACAAATTATCCGGCAATCTTATCGTTATAAACATCGATAAAATGAAATGGATTTACTCGGATATATATGCCACCATGTCATCAATTCAAAAATAAAATTTGTTACTATCGAACTTCTTTTCTCTTCCAGAACCAGTGGTAAAAGTACCGAATCAGCACGCGAACTTGATGCCCCAGTTCTTGCCAGATCCCAGACACGGCTTCCTGTATATGTACGGCCCAAGAGGCGATAAGCAAATGCTTAAAAAGTTACCCTTTACAATACCGGAGCTGGTAGCCAATGCGCCTTGCAGGTCCACAGAGGGAATTTTGTATACCGGGAAGAAGAGCGATACGTGGTTCATATTGGATCCTTTGACGGGGACGAGGGAACAAGTTTCAGGTGGGTTACGTCTTTTTTTTGTTTAGTGGTTAGCCTTATTGGCTATGCTATGGAATGGATCGTATCCCCCGACAAGACAAGAGGTAGAGGTCTGAACCAATCCACTGCTTTAAATTAAAATTCCTTATTGATAGTGACGCGTCAATTGTTTGAAACCAAATTCCTTTTCGGTCGGTTTCGCGCAGGGGGTAGGCGTAAATAGTACATTTCAATATAAGTGCGGAAAGTTTGTCATTTCTTTACGAGTCCCGGTTTGTTGACCCAAGCCCAAGGCGAGGGTCAACTATAAGGACGAGTAAAAATGACAATTCCGCACTTGCATTGAACGACGTTTTTTAATACATTTGCGAAAAAAAAAATATTGGTTTTACGTGTTTGCCTGCTCCGTGTTTGCATGCCGTGTTCGTGTTCATGCGCTCCTGGTACGCCCGCTCCGGTGCCGCGTAGGAGGAAAACACAAAAGCACTAGTGCGGAAAAGAATAACTTTGCGCACGCTAAACACACATGGAAATGTCAACTTTTGAGCAAATGTATTAAAAAAATATAAATCCCGTCACAGAAAATCTACGAAAATCTTCAATTAAAGTTAACATTAGGTATTAGCCAACAGAATGGACACGCATTCAATAACGTATAGACATTTTAAATACATTTGCTCAAAAAGTTTACATTTCCATGTGTGCTAAACACACATGGAAATGTAAACTTTTTGAGTGCGCAAAGTTATTCTTTTCCGCACTAGTGCTTTTGTGTTTTCCTCCTACGCGGCACCGGAGCGGGCGTACCAGGAGCGCATGAACACGAACACGGCATGCAAACACGGAGCAGGCAAACACGTAAAACCAATATTTTTTTTTCCCAAATGTATTAAAAAAAATCGTTCAATGCACGTGCGGAATTGTCATTTTTACTCGTCCTTATAGTTGACCCTCGCCTTCGGCTTGGGTCAACAAACCGGGACTCGTAAAGAAATGACAAACTTTCCGCACTTATATTGAAATGTACTATTAGTATCGAGCGATGGATGAAATCACACATGAAAATATAAAATGAAGTTTTGTTTTAGGTCTTATTCCAAACTTTGCTTCTTCCCTGTGTTCCACGACCCTCACGTCTTTTATTTCTACTGTTATTTTGGTATACTGTATGTCCTATTTCGAATCCCAGGTTTCGACACATCAAAGATATTTAAGAATGAAGAGGAGAACACCTGCCCGCCGGACAAGACGCGCGGGGTGTTCGTCGCGCGTACCGAGTACAACATCCTGATGCACGACTCCAACAACGAGAACCACAAGTGGAACGTCACGTTCTTTGACTACACCTCGCTCGCTATGGGCAAAGAGATGCTCAACGATTACGGTATGTTTGATATTGTATATGTGATACGTACGCAATCACATTTGTGGCGGGACAATGAATAACTTCATTTTTACTCAATACAAGTAATTATGTACTTGATAGCTATCTCAGTTGTTGGTAAGGAAAGATGCAGCGTTAGGGTATCCTTGTAGCCGAACACCAGCCGAAGATGTTATCGTACTAACTTGGAAGGGGTTAATAGTTAATAGAGCGTCGCACAGGAACGCTAAATCACTTGGCAGTGTGTCATTGCCGATAGGGTGGTAACCAGCTACGGCCGAAGCTTCCCATCAGCCAGACTTACCTACATAAAAACTGGTCTGTGCATGGTCTTGTCACGAATCGAACCCGGGACCTCCTGCTCAAAGCAGAGCCAAAACTAATGCCATTTATTATATCATTGAAGTCACCTTTGACTTTATATCTTGCATATAACCAACGGGAAAACCCCCAATTTCCTTGTATAATTTGAAACGTCTGTTTTAACTCTATTAATCTTATCTAATCCTTAACGTTGTGCTAATATTATATAGGCATTTGAAAGTGATAGACTAGAAAGTAAACATTTCATGTTTGAATATACACATTTACACTACAATATCTCCCGCGATGTTGACTTATCTCCATAGAGATTTCCGGCAAGTAAGCTGGGCATTGAACTTTTATAACTTTTGGTGTGAAATTAGCATGTTGATAATAATAAGTGAGTCAATGGGTACAATAGATCTATATAAATTATAGATCATATTATATCTGCTAGTACTATGTGTACAAAATAAATAAATGTTACAATGACTTATTTGAGTTACCTTGAGAATAATACGTTGAAATTATAGTGAGATAGCGGAATCGATACGGGTGATTACCTACTGCTATTATAATAACTGTCACACAAGTGTTTTTTTGATTAATAATATTTAAAAAATATTGCTAACATGAGTGAGTGTGGTAACTACCATATAGGTATAGGTACCATTATTAAAATTGCGTAATGAACAGATGTTACTGTGCTAACTTACTTAATAATTATGTAATCTATTACGTAAGAATATTTGTGAGACTTTAACTATACCTTAATGTTCACGAACTGTGGTAAGCCATATAGATAGCTATTACTTAGATGTTTTTCAGGGTTTGATTTCCGGGTGAGCCAAAAAAACTTTACTCGCAGTTTTTCCTTAGTAGCCCCTATCTACGAAAAACTAAGTTTACGTAATTTCTACAATTCAACAAATTATTGAGGAAGTTTAGTTATCGAAGACAAAGCTCTATTTTATACCTTCTTTACATTTTTGATTGATACAAGTTTCTACTTTGTAAAAATATAATCACTGACCTTCTGAACCTTATAAATATTGTTAATAATATCGGCTTATCTATGCATTTCTGCAAAAATAAAACAAGACCTTGAGGAAAAACATACTTAATATAGGTAATCAGTGTCTTATCGAACTATCTAGAAAATATGTTGTGTAAAATGTAGTAGTGTGTGTAAATAACATATCACATAGCTCAAATCAAAATGTTTCTACGTATAATTAATCAAGCATTATTAAAGGTGATGAGAATTTTCGGATAATTTAGAAATTTACGTTCTAAGGTATGAGTAGTTGTAATTAGTGATCCCTACCATTAACTACCTACGTATTCTTTTTCCGTATCAAAAGGATAAAAAAACGGGACCCTATTACTTCTACTTATAGGTAAACCGCTATAAACTTGACCCTCCTGATGGTCTGCGGGACGCCGGGCGGGTGATGCGATTAGCTATAATGGACAAGGCAGCGCTGTTAGCGGACAGTGACAGACTAGCTCATTGGTTGAGTGACTCAGACCATCAGGAGGGTCCAGTTTATAGCGGTTTACCTATAGACGTCCGTCCGTCTGGCACCAGTCTGTATGTCTTGAACTATGATAATTACACTGTTATACACAATTTGAGCATTCGGCGCTATGAATTTGAAGCCTTTGGAGTGAAACCCCCTGCCATTAGGTACAATTGCAGTAATGTACTCATTAAGTTTTAGTGCGTAAAAATATACGCCTATCGGATTTTAGCTGCCCCGAATGAAAGTATATTCGATCTCTTATCAATCGATACGCTTTTCAATCTTTATGTAATTGTAATTTAATCCGTCATTGGTTTTGCAGGTATAATTCACTTTACATCCACATCAAATGGCCGGGTGATGTCTTTCGACAGAAAAACCGGGGACCTCGTGTGGTCTCACAACTTCGAGACGCCGGTGGTCGCAGCGTATTTGTTGGACAGAGAAGGACTTATCTCTGTCCCTTTCAATTCAATCGGCGATGACACCTTGGATCATATAATGGAGGACGCTACTACTTTGAGGAATGGACAGGGCATCAAAAATTCTAACATCGAGTTGTAGTAAGTATATCATTTAATAGAATAAAGTCTATTCGACCAAATGTCATTTGAAACGTCATCCAATTGCCAGTGAGCCGAAAAAAAATTCAAAATGGCGGATTCAAAATGGCCGCCAAACGAATTTCGCCAATATCTCGAAGATTATAAAAGATAGAAGAACGGTTTTTTGACAAGAGGTGATCAGGACCCGAAGGTCTATTCGACGGACAGAAAAAAAGTTCAAAATGGCGGAATTTATTTTATGGCCATAGAAAATGTATGGCGAACTTTGAAGGGATTTCTTATGGGCGGGAAGACAGCACGCGGGCCACATGTGGCCCGCGCATCCACGCACCCTACTAGTTTATTTATAGGCGTCCTAATGAATACGTGCAGATAAATGTACACTTTACGTTACATAATATTTTATGATTTCAGCCCCACCCTTTACATAGGCGAGCACAACCATGGACTTTACGCTCTATCGTCGCTCGTCGACAAAAACACCGTGACCATATCCACAGGCCACAGACCTTTGCTCCTAGAAGGCCCCGTCACAGAGACCCAAGCAAAGGGCAATCGGGACACGTACGAGCCCTTTAAAAACGTGCATTTCCAACTGAACGACATAAACTTACACGTAACCCCTCCATATTTACTACTAGGGCACTATAAAGTCCCAGAGCTCACTACCACATTCATGCCTCAACTACCGAACGCTAATCTTAACCAAAATTTAAACCAGAACAACGGCATTAAACTTATAAATGGACAAGTACATTCCGAATCGGAACAAGATGGCGACAATGAAACTAAGAAATCGAATTCCGTGTCTGTATCTGTTCAAACGGAGGAATGGGAAGTTCAGGAGATCTATCTGAGGCCAATGCTGTGGTACAAACAAGCCCATATTTGGTTGCATCAACAGGAGAATAAAGCTTTGAAAGTTCTTCTCATAATTCTGATGGGATTGGTTGTTACTATGTTCTGGTACCTTCGATATCAGGTATGTATTTTTCTATCTTTAAAAGTTACACATCCACGATTTTTTTTTATACTATATAGGCTAGCGCTTGACTGTGATCATACCTGATGGAAAGTGATGATACAGTCTAAGGTGGAACGCGCTTGCCTAGAAGATGCCTATTTACTCTTGATTTGAAGGCGCCCGGGTTGTAAGTGGCAGGAAAGACACTGCCTGGGAGGGTAATCCAGGCCTTTGCAGTGCGTATCAGGAACGAGGAATCAAACCGCGTCTTTGGTACGTCGACTATGTATGGGTGGAAACCTTTTCGATGCCTTGCCGTTCTATGGTAAATTACATATTTTTTTAAATTAGTATTTGGACCTGTTATAATTAAGTTACTAATATTCTTATCAATTAGAATAAAATTCTGTTTACTTAATGACTTATTGAAAGCTATGTAGTTGTATGTTAATTGAAAATATAACATTTTTGTGCTATTAAACAGTTGATATGATTAGTAAATAAGCTGATTGCTGTACTCTCTGAGCCCACATTGTTTGGTCAGCTGATAAAACATGTGATTGCACAGTTTTCATAGTAACCTATATTTTTTACTTTTGATATTCACGGATATACGAAACATTAAAGTTTTGCCACTTGCTGGACATCCTCA
This sequence comes from Coenonympha arcania, assembly GCA_036785405.1. Classification (NCBI taxonomy): domain Eukaryota; kingdom Metazoa; phylum Arthropoda; class Insecta; order Lepidoptera; family Nymphalidae; genus Coenonympha; species Coenonympha arcania. The sequence continues at coordinate 12,380,060 of CM072066.1, read as the reverse complement.
GATGTTGACTTTACAATGCGAAATCGTAGAGCCGCGGCGTCGAAGAAAGTGTTAGAAGAGTTGTGTGTGGTGTTTCATGTGGGCGGTGTTCCTGCATATTGGACCATACAGATTATTTTCAAGTAGCGGATAATAACAAAACAAATTAACCTGTCCTGCGATAGTAGTGTTATTATCTCGCTGCAGACTCGGTCATAAACCATTCGAGTGTTTCGCTTTTGTTGTTCTGCAGTAATGCACAACTCAACAAAGAACAACAAAAGCGAAACACTCGAATGATTTATGACCGAGTCTGCAGCGAGATAATAACACTACTATAGCCATGGATTATTAGCCGAGAAATAACGCCTGCTTCCATTCAAGTTTTATGTTCCTCTTCATAGTCGTTCACTCTTGACAGAGTGGTCGTGGTTATACTTTTACGATGTGCAATGATGAGCCACTGTTGCTTTAGCGATAGTTCTCCAATGGCTCCTGTTGGCGGCATTGCGAGAGCACTCAATAATAGAGGAAGTAGGAACCTGTAGCACTCCGGATCAGATCTGTCCACCTCGTTGGGATCGACCACGTGGACGCGTGCCTTCCACTCGCCCTTGAACCACCAGATGTTTGTGTATTTTATGTATTTTTATGTATTTGTATCAAATTAAACATCCTATAATTTTCCAGGCTCGTGAATTCCAGCAGCTATCGCAGGGAGGATCCCGAAGTTCCAACGTATCAACGTCGTCTCAGGGCGAAGTGACGGGCCAGCTGATGGAGATAGGCGACGGCGAGGTGCGCATCGGCAAGATCACCTTCAACACGGACCAGGTGCTGGGAAAAGGTTGCGAAGGAACTTTTGTGTACAAGTGAGGAGTTCCGCTTTAATTATACTTTTTACTTTATCTGTCTCTATATAAGGTGGTGTCAAATTATCTGCCACCGTTTCTGGAGGTGAACGTGCCATTCATATACACTTCAATAGTGAAGAAATCTCAGTCCCCGGGCTCAATTTTTTAAATTAAACATTAACATATCGCATCATGTTGCATAAACACGTCCATTAGTCAAACTTGAGTACATGTTTAGTACAGTTATTTCCTCGTAACGGAAATCAGCTGTTTGGGCGTGGCGTCAGAGCTTTGACCTTGGGTTGCGACGTAATTTATAATAAAAAAAAAATTGAGCCTGGGGACTGAGATTTCTTCACTATTGTAGTGTATACATATGGCACATTCACCTCCTGGAACAGTGGCAGATAATTTGACACCACCTTATATAAACTATACTTGTAGCTGTTGCTAGTGGTTTCACCCGCATGATTTTCGATTTTTACATATCCCGTTATATTGAGTCATCCTTAAAAGATAGACATGTGGTGTCACAGAATTCTTTAGAACTTTTAAAGATGAACGATTCGATCATACCCGATTTTTGCGTCAGTTTCACCGTTTATGGTGTAGCGGTCTTCGATAGCTGACGATAGATGGCGCAACTAGCGCAATAGCACACGGTGACGAAGCATTGGATGGGCGTTCTATAAATAGAAGTTCTGACGTCACGCGCATGGCGGTCCCCAGGCATGACATCTGCCTGGAGGGAAATTTCCCTATTGCTCTAACAACCGGCAAAATGGCAACGAAAATCCTCCAAAAAAATTTTTCCGCGTCTATGGAACACTTTTCACTAATCGCTCCTATTGGTTATTTTAAGCCTGCAAGCCTTCCTCGCTAAATGGACTATCCAAAACAAAAATAAAAAAGTTGGTTGTCTGTAAAGTCGGTTTACGGACGATAGATTTACGTGATAACGTCATAATTGGCCTCTCTATCGTTTTTTTATCGTGCCTCCCTATCGCTTGTTGCGCGCTCTCGCTTGCACGCACAGGCTCAGGTGGAACGTTACTATTTTTCATGTGCGTTGCTGGTGTTCATCAATTTATTAAACGTTATCACGTTAAAAATTAATGGATGGCTTTTCCTTGCAGGGGCATGTTTGACAAACGAGCGGTGGCCGTCAAGCGGTTGCTCCCGGAGTGCTTCACGTTCGCCGACCGCGAGGTGGCGCTGCTGCGGGAATCGGACGCGCACGCGCACGTCGTGCGGTACTACTGCACTGAACGGGATAAGCAGTTTAGGTGAGACTAGCCCATAACTCTTAATCGAAGAAGACGACGAATACGTCTTTCTTTATCAGATACGACTGAACCGACATAGGGACCAAGAGAAAGAGAGTGACTGAAAAATAATAAATTTCTAAAGCAAATTCTGAAATGACAGTAGTAAGATAAGTGAAGTTTTTATACGAAATGATTGACAAGATGAAAATGGCAAGATATTACGCGTAACGCCTGCTGTAATACAACCCTGGAATTTGCATAGACATGTTACTTTCACCATACTACACTCATTAAATAATTAGTGCAGTTACTACAGTCCTTATTGCTTTACGGAATATCTGACACTCAGAGGTATCTTATTACACAAACTTGACAAAAAGAAAAGCCGTTGTAACAAAATACACCTTCCCATCAAGATAAAAGTTTAATAGCCTCTTTAGTTTTTATTTAAATTGGTAACTCATTAATATTCATTTCATTTCCAGGTACATAGCCCTAGAACTTTGCTCAGCGACGTTACAAGACTATGTTGAGAAGAAATTAAACTACGATTGCAGAATCAATGCTGTTGAAGTGTTGAGGCAGGCCACACTGGGCCTTTCGCATTTACATTCCATGGATATTGGTGAGTTTTATCCGATTTGCCAGGTTGTAGAAATTATTGAGCCCATCCGGCTGGGTACTATCACAGTGTATCAAATACTCTGCCGAAAAGCAATAGTTACAAAGCATTCATGTGTTTCGGTTCAACGGGCATTGTAACCAAGGACATTACATAACCTAAAAAATTCCATAGAGTAGGTAGGTAATGGCAGGCCAGTCTCACTTATCATGTGACAGTCCCGGCTACAAGCAGGGGTCCGGACCTCAATATTTCAGATATTTGCCGCTCGCGGGCCGAGTTGCACGCGCTAGTTCTGTACGGTCTATTTTTACGGAATTGCACTTTTGTTTCAGCGCTAGAGTCGCTATTTCTTTAAATCATCGTGCGGAGTAAGCCTTCTGTACTTCTACTATTTAGTGTTCTGTGGTAACGGTACAATAATATTGTTCTGGAATGAACCGCATTTGACTTGGACGTGTCACTTACATCATGTGAACGCCTAGCTTACCTTGTCATTCTTTTTCATAAAGAACAGGCGTTCATAGTGCTTCGAGGTTCGAAAACCCACTGCCACATGCACCCCTGACATTTCGGAGCTACGTAGCAATACTACTCGCTTAGCTGCGAAGGCAAACCATGCATGCTTTATAAAAAAGGATAGTCAAGCATATGCTTGTCTAAACTAGCACAGATCCTTTGAAAAGTACCTAATACGTTTTATAAAAGACACGTCCGTAAAACACTGGTTTGAACTGTACCATTACTCAGTTGCCCTATTTCTACAGTCCACAGGGACATAAAACCTCACAACGTGCTACTATCGATGCCCAACGGAACGGGCGAAGTGCGTGCAATGATCTCCGACTTCGGTCTATCCAAGAAGTTGAATATAGGACGCGTCAGTTTTTCGAGGAGATCCGGAGTCACCGGCACTGATGGCTGGATCGCTCCTGAGATGATCAATGGGGAGAGGACGGTAAGTAAAGCGTCTCCGACTTTGGTCTATCCAAGAAGTTGAATATAGGATGCGTCAAATTTTTTTGCGGAAGTCTAGAGACACGGGCTCTGATGGCTGGATTGCACCGGAAATAAGCAACTCCGACTTTGGTCTATTCAAGAAGATGAATATAAGATGCGTCATTCTTTTTTGCGGTATTCTTTTTTTTCTGATCTAAGTAAACTTAACATAGATATCATTACATAGTTTGCCATCTTCTTTAAACTCAAGGAGTTTATGCGTGGATGGCGAGAGGCATACATGATAAAAGGCATACATGATAAAAAAGACATTTAAATTACTGATTCTAATTTCTCTACATAAATCATAATTAATGCTAAGGCACTCCCTATAAAATGCTGGAGTTATTGAAGATTATGGTTGAATTGCTAAGATTATACGGAGAAAGAAATTAAAATGAAGCTTCTCCGACTTTGGTCTATTTAAGAACTTTATACAATCCGTTCAGGATAAGAATAAAGCTGCCATTATATTCGCTTATCTCTCACCCACTATTGTTTCCAGACGACAGCGGTGGACATGTTTTCCTTGGGGTGCGTGTTCTACTATGTCCTATCGAAAGGACATCATCCTTTCGGTGACGTGTTGAGGAGACAAGCAAACATACTGACCGGAGATTATAACTTAGACCAGTTAGAGTGAGTTTACTAAGTTATTATTCAGTTCGTTTTCATAGATTTCACAATTGGGATAAAACACCTTCGTGTTACAGAAGGGCTAGTTTGAATTTTTGTATGCTAAACTATTTTTTAATACATGTGCTCAAAAAATTGACATTTCCATGTGTGTTTAGCGTGCGCAAAGTTATTCTTTTCCGCACAAGTGCTTTTGTGTTTTCCTCCTACGCGGCAACGGAGCGGGCGCACCAGGAGCGCATGAACACGAACACGGCACGCAAACACGGAGCAGGCAAACACGTACAACCAATATTGTTTTTTCGCAAATGTATTAAAAAACGTCGTTCAATGCACGTGCGGAATTGTCATTTTCGTCCTTATAGTTGACCCTCGCCTTCGGCTTGGGTCAACAAACCGGGCCTCGTAAAGAAATGACAAACTTTCCGCACTTATATTGAAATGTACTATTGTTGGATCTGTAAAAAATCAATTCAGCGCAGGTGAAGCCGCGGCCAAAATGTGTCAATAGGTGATTCTATACAGTGCAAACTAGGCACTTTCCATGCGAGAAAATAGTGTTGTGGTCGTGTAAGGCAGCCTTGGGCAGAATTTTTAACGCAAATCTGACCCTTAGTTCAGTTCAGGAACATTCTACAAAAAAAAAAGGAAGATCTTTTTTCATTTTTTGGCATGAAACAAAATAAATAAGTAATAGCCATTTATTTTTCACAGTAAAGTATTGCTCGAAGAGGAGGTGTTGGTCACAAAGATCTTGATCCGAGCCATGATATCGAGCAAGGCGCACGCGCGGCCGCCCTGTGAGACAGTGCTCAAATATCCCATGTTTTGGGGGAAGCATAGCATATTGAACTTTTTGCAGGTAAGCAAAGGAGCGATCTGCATTACACTTTTTTTTTGCAGTAAAAAAAAGTGTAATGCAGATTGATCGTAAGCGCTCTAAACATAGAAACTGCGTGCGCGATTCTCTACGACGCCCTGTACTCTGGGATGATTCTGTATCATTCAGTTTGTTAGTTCATTTTACGCAAACCTTCTTCATACAAGAAAATAGTAGAGCCGTCTGTCAAAATTTCTCACTAACACGACGTCACATGGCGGAAGCAGTCTCCATGGAAACGTGCGTGCAGACTATTGACAACGTATCTGTGGCGGGGACCGCGGTCTATAGGACATACTGCTGTCGGCTTAATAGTAACGCTGTCGGTGTCAAAACAAACATCTTTGGCACCGATAAAATGGCGACACTTTCTCTCGCCGCGTGTCCAGGGTAGTTAAATATTTGACTTAATTAACGTTTATTTAATGTTGACTGGAAACAACACTGTATTAAAATTATCATGTCAACGGTAGTTGCTCCCATAGCTCAATTGGCAGAGCATCCAGCCGCGATAGCTGGCTACGGGTTCAAGTCCCGTTGGCAGCGATAATTTTGATAAATGCTTAATATATAAAAAAATACCTAGTGTGTGAACAAAAACAAAAATTACTAATTATTAATATTAATTGCATGCCATAAGGCTGAATTTAGAAATAATAACACAGTGAATAAGACCTTGTGTAACTAACCCAAATTCGCGAATAAAAAAAAATTGGTTGTCTGTAAAGTCGGTTTACGGACGATAGATTTACGTGATAACGTCATAATTGGGCCTCTCTATCGCTTGTTTTATCGTGCCTCTCTATCACTTGTTGCGCGCTCTCGCTTGCACGCACAGGCTCAGGTGGAACGTTACGCGGAACGTTACTATTTTTCATGTTGGTTGCTGGTGTTCATCAATTTATTAAACGTTATCACGTCAAAAATATAAATAAGTTAAATCACACTTCACACTATCACACTTCATCACACTTAATATTATAAAGACGAAAGTTTGTGTGTAAGTGTGTGTGTATGTTTGTTACTCCTTTAGGCTGCAACTACTCAACCGATTTGGCTGAAATTTGGAACATAGATAGCTTATAACCCGGATTAAAACATAGGCTACTTTTAATTTCGAGAAAATCCATAGTTACCATGGGATATTTAAAAAACCCTAATTTTCAACAGTAATTTATAGCTATAGCTATAGGTAGACTACTTAGACAATCTTTCCTGAAAGTAGGTGTAAAGGTCATTGAAAAGGAAATTTAATTTTTTCTCGGGATTAGTAAAAAATCGAATTTAACGCGGGCGGAGCCGCGGGCAAAAGCTAGTATTTCATAATTGTCTTCAGGACGTCAGCGACCACGTGGAGAGCTCCAGCAAGGAAGGCAGCGATCACCCGCTGGAGGCGGGCGCGCGGCGCGTCGTGCGCGGCGACTGGCGGCTGCACGTGTGCGGCATGGTGGCGGGCGACCTGCGCGCGCGCCGCACCTACCGGGGGGACCGAGTGGCGCACCTACTGCGAGCCATTAGGAATAAGGTATACTCGCAGTTCTTCTACCTCTTGAAGCGAAGCAGAAGCAGCAGAGAGCAGCAGAGTCAAGAAGCAGCAGAAGCAGCAGAGCAGTAGAGCGGGCGCCCTCCCGCGTTTCGGCCCCCATAACCGCGAGGTTGATTGGGCCATGGGTGGTGGAGGGCTGTCCCTACCTCTTGAAGCGAATTCTAGAGTCTAGACCGATTTCACTTTTGTCCTCCTTCGACTCGACTGCCAGCATTGCGCGAGAATATCACAGAAAAACGAGGGTTTACCTAATTACTAAAAAAAACTAAGCCTGTTAAATGTGTGTGTGAACACGGGAGCAACCATTGTCCATTACCGTCGAATTTGGATTTTTTTGGTTGGTGGTAGTATTTCATTTATGGGGCGAAGTTGGAATTTTTTCTTAGACTAAACAAATAGCAAACATAATATTATGTGATAAATAAGTCGCATTGTTATTGTCAACAGATATTAGATGGAAGAATTATTACAAGTTTTATATTTGCAATGCATGTTTGTTCCAGTGGAATCTTGCAACTCAATTTTGAAGCAGATATATTCAATCTATTAAGCTGAAATTCTGTATACACGTTCAGTTTGGAAGGCAATGCATGGTTAACTGTGTGACGTCATTCTAAATCCAATATGGCGGAACACCCAAGATGGCGCACCAGTTATTTAAATGCACTTTACAATAATATGAGTATCATTTGAAAGTTTTTGAAAAAAAAAACGATTTTACGTTTGGATGATAACTTAATAGTCTTGACGTAAGTTTTCTATCATTACAGAAGCATCACTACAGGGAGCTAGAGATGGGAGTTCGCGTCAGTTTAGGAAAACTGCCCGACGGTTTCATCACGTACTGGATAAGCAGGTTCCCGCTTTTATTGCCCCACGTGTGGCTACAGATGCAGCAGTACAGGCACGAGGACATCCTTCAAGCGTACTACCCTCATTCCTTCACTTTCAACCGAGACGACGTACCCGAGCTCTGCGATGACGAAGATTACATCGACGAAGTACCCATAGACGTGGACCCAGAAGAAAATGGACTATTCCTCAAAAGCAGAGTGTACTATGACGAAAATGATACAGAAAAAAGGTTCTATAGGCAAGGATCGCCGAGAAAACGGCCGGACTGGCGCAGCGAGCAAGTTGACTACAGGACACGACAAGATGATGTCAGGATGAGGGATCGACATTACAAGAAAGAGAAAAAGAAGGAAGAAGTTCCAGTTTGGAGCATTCCGCAGTAGTTATAGGCGATATCATTACAGTAATTTATTTTAAACATATTTTTAATTAATTGTTACATTAATTTAACGAAATCAGTTGTGCATTTTAGGGTTCCGTAACTGGACTGCGAAAAATGGAACCCTTATAGGATCACTTTGTTGTCGGTCTGTTGGAATTGTACCTATCTATAACAATATTCTTTTGTAACAGTCTAACTCACAGCTGTTAATTTGTAAGCGAGTCAGTGTGAAAACTCTGTCTTTCAATAAAAAACAAAATTACGAAAATATGCGTTGCATTGCTGGGATTATAAAAACTGGGAGTCGGACCAAATAACAATAATTATAAATTCAAATATGCTCCTAGACGCTCAAATAGGAATGACCCCACGCGATGCCAAAGCAAACACAATTAAAATTAGTACTATTTATTATTATTTTGACAATTATTAGTCTCGGTAGTACGGAACCCTCAATGCGCGAGTCTGACTCGCACATGACCAGTTTTTTGTATTTTAAAATGCGTTCGTTGTTAATAATAAATTTTATTATCGTCAATATATAGTAATTTAAGCCCTGGTCATGCAATTTTTGATCTCAAAGCGGTCCTATAAAAATTTTTATTTAAAAGTTCTGCTTACAAAAGACCATGCAAAAGACCTAAGAAATGGTGGATTTTAATTATAGCCAAGGGAATCCAGACGGAAAAATCTAATTTCAGTTTAAAACTCATGAATGAAGAATGAATGTAGGCTGAATTCCGCTGAGCAGATAATGAACCGTTGCAGGCCGGCGCATTTGTGTGAAGTTCGAGCGAAGGAATGGCTTTCATACCCAACAAAATTACACACAATAGACCTACTGCGAAATGAATGTATGTGGGTAGGTACATGGTACAAGTCAGGTCATAGGCTGGCAAAATAGAAAAAATGGAGATGCCGCGCCGCTGCCTGTTGATGTTGATTGAAATTCAAGTAATTTGGATACTACTGCCCGTTCGCAGAAGCTTTGCCGATGACCTTCCCTCCCTGGACGTCTGATAACAGACGAGTGTGTTGAATGTTAACACATCACAATTTGTTTATTTATTATAAGAAAATATTGTTTATTTATTATATTTTTTATGCATCATTACTTTGTATACGAAAAAGCGATTTCAAACGCCACTAATTATGTTCTTTTCTAATCCAAATTTAAGCACACAAGAACCCGGTAGCATTTTTACCCAAAAGAATAAACTTAAATAAATAATTGTTTTCAAAATTATAGTTTTTTTATAGTTATTTTACCCTTATAAAACATAAATATTTTCGAACAATTTCGGACGCAAATAAACTGTACGATATAGAAATAACGACTAAGTTAACTTAGCCGAAATGTAACTTATCTCACATTTATTTGACAGCTCTAAAATTGAGATTTTCTAACGTCGTAACTTAAAAAATCTAACTTTTATGTCAATTTCGAGTCGATACTGAATATTAATCAATATCTGGCGCCTAGCCAGAAGAATAAGAACTTGAGTATTTTTTGTAAGAAATTGCGAGCATACAGGGGCCCAATGTATATACATATATTGTTTTTTTTTATAGTTAGTAAGATACGAAAATTTTTAAATAATTGTTATATGGTTTTTTTCACTTCAGATCACAATGTTTAGACTTACAGGGACATTCAGTTGTAATTTGAAAATTGTGCACAAAGTTTTAGGTGTATATTTATATTAATTACAGTTTTAGGAAGGTTTTTAATACCTACTTAAGTAAGTTCCTACTTAATAAGTGTACAGTTAGTTTTAAGATGAACTTATACTAGAGATTCAAGGAGTGACTAAAAAAGGTATTTCAAAAAGGCAAAAATATTTTTTACTGTTAAATTTCTATCAGGAGTAAAAGATGCAGTTGTTATGTCATTTTATTGTAAATAATAGATGTGATATATTTAAACTTTACATATTATTATGTATACCTATACATTATACTATTTTATTTGTAAATTGTACTACTTAAGTATATTTTTTAAATCTAAGCATTTATGAACATCCTTTTAAAATTAAATAGGTAAATAAAAGACATTTTCATAAATGCAACAAGTTTATTTGTCATAATATTTCGAAAATAGTTATTAATATGCTTGTGTTAAAATACAAAATAAATCGATTAACAATTTTTATCAGTCTTTTTTTTTTGGGTGAAAAAAATCTAAATATGGCACAAAAGAAAATAAACGAGGCAGGTAGATTTTGAGTAGGTACATAAAAAAGTTGTACAATATTGATTTTTTCCTATAAAATATTTTGTTTCTTATGAATGTTAATTAATGGACTAATTAGTCTATTAGTAATGCTTAATTTCGCAAAATAATGTTTTGTACTAATTATTGTATAATTTCTTAAAAATAATTTGTTGCTTTAAATATAAAATAATACCTTATAAACACTTGTGTCCATCCTTATAGGTATTGTCTGACAAATATGAAGTTATTCCTTGCTCTGTGTCTGACAAATTGCAATAATAAAACAAAAAAAAGAAATGACATATAAAGTTGTGAGAAGAATCTTGAATCAAATAAAAGTTTAAACTTTTATTCAGATTCTTTTGTCATAATAAATCAATTTGTCGATTATAAAAACAATTTGAAAACTTGTATGTTTTACAGCAATAAAAATTTATATACTTTACCTAAAATTAGATACACATTTTTACTTAGCTTAATTAATAGTTAGTAATTTAGAACTAGTTGCTCTAATTCATCTATTAGTTAACTCTTGATTACAATGTATTACACAATTACGTAAATTTCATTTTATTTGCATATTTCTGTATTAAATCTATGATTGTTAAGTGAAGTTTTTCTTTAGCTACATCAATAGCAGATTTCTCTGATCCGTTCAATAACATGATATTTGGTCCATAGTTCAGTAAGACTTTGGTTGCCCCTATATTTCCCATTGTACTTGCATCATGCAATGGCGTATTGCCTGAAAAGTCAATTGCGTTAATATTAGCTCCGTTATCAAGTAAACAGCTGATAAACATAGTCTTGTTATTTATGGCTGCCAAATGCAAAGGTGTTTGTCCCTTTTTATTACAAGTATTAACATTGCCTTTGTTTAGTATTAAAATTTTGCACAGCTCATCCAAACCGTATCTAGCTGCATAGTGAAGAGCTGTACATCCATTGGTGTCAGCAAAGTTAACATCGACATCAGATATCTTCTGCAGAGTTTTCTTGCAAAATTGGCATTCACACAGAGGGTGGCACGATGAACTTTTGTTTGTGCTATTAGTGTTGGCGTAATTTTCGTAATCGATATTCATATAAAAACAGGCTAGTTTCACATCACCGTATGATATAGCTTGTATTATTCTCTCAAGCCTCTTCAAATTTTCGACAGTTTTTGATGCATTGCTTGAGTCACCTGTTTTAAGTTTTATGTTTTGCAATTTCATTGTCAAAGCATTTTCTGTTTTGCAATTTAACGTTGTGACATCTGGACTTGTTATATGGATGTATTCATACAGGCTGGGTGTGCTTGATTTGAGAACTTGCAGTATCTTCAAATTGTGTGCGTAATCAAATGCAGATTTATTGCTGCGATTCTGAAGGGAAGGTTCTGCACCGTTTTCAATCAGAATTTTAGCTATGCCTTCGTATCCCCATTTTGAAGCTAAATGCAAAGGTGTATTACCCATTTCATTTGTACAATTTATTTTTAACTTCTTCCTACCATGTTCAGCGAAATATATGAGTGCCTTCACACAATTCAGATGTCCATTGTTAGCTGCTAAGTGCAGTGGAGTGTTTTTGTCAATATTTTCCTTATTGATGGAGGCTCCCGAGTGTAATAAAAGTAGTAATGCATTCTGGTGACCTCTAGATGCTGCATAATGCAAAGGTGTACATTCATTTAAATCTGTAGCATTTATCTGTGCACCCATGTCGAGGAGTATTTCAACTATTGCAGCTTTTCCATGTACTGAAGCGACATGCAGAGGAGTCAGGCCATGACTGTCTCTTGAGGACACAGTCGGAGAAGTCTTTAAGAGATTCTTAGATATTTTCGAGCAACATTTTTTACAATTGCACAGAGGGTGACACAGCCTTTGGTATATTTCTGAATCAGTGTCATCATCATCATCGTCATCATCGTCTGTATTATCTAGCGTAGTCAATTTTAAAGCGTTCTTTTCATTTTGGATACTATTTAAATGTTTTTGATTCTTTTCCAGGAGTATTTGTACTTGTTCAGAGTTGTTTGCTTTGATTAAATCAAATATATATTCTAGAGTTTCCTCTCTGCCATTTGTATCACAGGTTGATATAGATTCGGTTAAACTGCTTCTTCTTTTCGTACCATTATCCAAGTTGTCCTCAGTGAGGCTACTTTCGTAGTAAAAGGATTCAGGGTTTGGTGGACCTGCTAAAGCACCAGATTGTATATGTTCAATGACAGCTTCTAATGTAGTAATTAAAAAATCACTCTCATCCCCATCGCCCTTTCCCACTCCACTGAATCGGAATTCCTTCATGTATTTCAGCTGGCTGTACCAGTTTGGTAAACTGGATTTGATGAGTAAAAATACAAATACAGGGAGTAAGTCATCCGCTGTTAATAATACAACATTATTGCTGTTGTCAATTTTGTTGATTGCATTTAATGCTTGTTTTAAACACAACACTTTTTCTAGGACTGTGTTGTATGTATCAATTTTTGAGAGTATTAGTTTTGCTTTAGGAACAGCATGATACAAGTCCTTTTTTATATCTAGATCTCTGAGTTGAATGTCGGACATGTTTCTTATTTTTTTATTCAGATGCGAGTCCTCATAAGCACATATGGTGCAAATGGGTCTAAACAGAGAGTCAAATAACAAATGTTGCATGTAGCATTCAACCGAGAGTTTTATATTCTCTAGTAGATGTTTTGATGTCTTGCATTTCTCTCTGATTCTGCGGTTTTGCAATGTACTTTGAAGACATTGTGTGTACAACTCGCTGATAGTGTCTCGCAGTGGTGCAATGGCTGTCGGTAAAGTGGGATGCTTCTTTATATACAACTGTACATTTACTTCTATTTGATCCAAGACCTGTCTGCCGGCAGCCTGTGTCCACAGTAAATCGATGCAATCATTTATAGACAGCAAACAGTCTTTAGTCACAGCGTTGTCTCCAAGGTATGCATTTGGTTCTAAAGGGCTCTCGACGCACCACACGTTATATTTTATGTAGTCTTCAGTGTAGAACGTTTCTTCGAACAATATGTGACTCTGGAGTGGCAAGCCTTTGGTGACCTCGAGCGTGATGACTTTGTTAGCGACACTTACTTGCTTTTCCGTGAGAGTGCTGTAGTGTGTCTCGGGCAACTCATCGCTCGGCACCAAGACGTGAGCACAGAAATCTTCAATGGTAAACGTGCGGGTGTTCAAACTACCAATACGAGGCACACATATTATCCACGACTGTGCAATACAATGTTGAAACAAATTTGAGTATTCATTCTTGAGTTGTATGAAAAACGGATTGTCGGAGATAATTTCATCGTACGCTCCCTCCATAGCGACACAATCACAAATATGCGACTGAAGGTAAACTTATTATATTGTGCAACGATAAGTTATTCATAAAACTATTATGCTAATTTAGTTGCCTTGAACTTGTTTGTAAATGTTATGGCCTGTGGACAATCACAGTCATTATCTCGCCTCATTCCTCACTTTTTGTTGCACCGGCTTTAGCTGGCACCGTATTGTAATCAATGTGAATGTATCTCATCGTATGTAACTATTAGTTTTCTTTAAAACATCTTCAATTTTAACTCAGAAACACGGAGATTGATAAAAAATTTCAATACCTTTTCCATACCTTTTCTCTCTGCTGTGGTTGTCTATGACCTTTATTTATTTCATAGATAATACATAATTTAAACTTGATTTATTCGATTGAAAATAATTCACAAACAAGAACAACAGCTGAACTTTTTATTCACAGAACACATAAACTCTATAGCGAGAGTTTTTATTGTAGGTATCATAGACAACCCCAGAGGTATTGGGTCACAGAACAAGGGTTCCACAGACCACAGAGCGATGGGTACCTATATACCTACCTACCTAGGTACCTACTTTTTGACTTTTGACTTTCTACTTTTTGACATATTTTAATATAAAGTACCTACTCTGTGGTTTTTGAGTTGTAGAAGTTGGAAAAATGCATAAATGAAGTCTTAGATGAAGTATACTTCATCTAAGACTTCATAATACTTCATCTACTACTATTCTGAGACTATTCTACATCATACTTCATCTAAGGAAAAATGGCAAATTACCTAATGTTGCCAGTTATAATTTTTGGTTTTCCTTGGATTTCCCCTCGTTCTTAGGTGAGGTTAGATTAGCAACAAAAAAGTGGTTCCTAATGAAAATAAAAACCTATTGCGAACGAAGATGATTTCAATAGTGAGGTTTAGATTCGAAACTTGCACCAGTCACCTTCTGCAAGTTTTGTTGCTAATCGAAACCTCGCTACCGAAACCATCTTCGATTAGCACTGCATTTTGTTTTTATTACGAACAACTTCTTTTTATTTTTAAACATCGACGTGAGTTAAGCCTTTTATTACTATGTATAGTACCTACCTAATTCGACAGAATGAAATTAGCATTCGTTTCTATTTACTTTCGACATTTATTTGGTTCATATCTTTATATCATTAAAATTCTGGATAACTTGATGATTGTCAAAATATCGATAATAATTTTTGGAATATCCCCAAACTACCCCAAAATCAGGGTAAATTCCTCAAGGTGGGAAGCATTTTATTTACTGAAAGTTTATGTCAAATGTCAAATGACATTTAACCACAGATGTAATTATAAAAATTGGAAAGGATCAATAATACCGAAAATCGGTAACCAAGCAAAAATGTTTAACCCCAAAACGAAAGGCCAATTCCGAAATTGTTTTTACAAGTAGGATACCTACCTAAACTTTAAACTAATCTAATCACATAAAACGGCTAAAATGTATGGAGTCTTGCGATTAAATTAATTTAAAAATAAGGAACACAAATTCTAAAACTCAGGGTTAGCTCTCAGATCTTCCCGAGTCTTGTACCTACCTACCGTACCTTATTTTTTGTAGAGATTAGGATTTTGTGAACCTTACGTACCTACCTACTGTGAACATTAATAATTATTAAGTAGTCCATGCATGTGAATTAATTATGGTCTAATAATAGAATAATATGGTTTAATAAAGAAAGAAGGACTGAAGTATGAATTATTTTTATCATTTTTTTATTATAAGTATTTATAGTGTTACTTAAGTCCATAGATCGTAATAGATAGTAGCTTAAGTCTTATAGACTTTATGAATATAATTTTATTCTACCCACGTCCGCCACGTCCACCGAAACCACCAACTCCTCTTCCCCCGAAACCACCAATCCCTCTTCCCCCAAATCCACCAAATCCTCTTCCCCCAAATCCACCAAATCCTCTTCCTCCAAATCCTCTTCCCCCAAATCCACCAAATCCTCTTCCCCCAAAACCACGAGGGCCGAAGCCGCCAAAACCTCTTCCACCAAAACCTCGTGCCCCAAATCCCCCAAATCCAATTCCTCCGACAATTATTGGTATAGGACGTCTATAAAAACCTGAAACCCATCTAATTTTTAAATCCAGGACTAGGAGACTCAGAAGTTTTAGATATCTACTTTAGGGAAATTGATTGTTGCAAAATAAAACAGTGCAGTGGGAGGTTGCGGGTTCGAATCCCGAAAAAAAAACCTTCGTAGAACTTTACAATAGTACAGAATTATTGTGTAATGTACGAGTAAGTATGTCTATGAAATCTATGAATAAACCATTTTTGTTTGCCGGTGAGTGGAATTAAAAGGAAATTTTGGACCAACCTCCATAATACGGATACGGATAACCAAAGCCGAACTGCCTTTTCACTCTTGTATGGTCATTTTCTTCAACAACTGCGCTATCCTTAAAATTCCTTTGTAATAATTCTTCACCAAGTTTAATCTCTTTCGAGTTTGATTCCGTTAGTTCTCCATTAGTGGGGTTTTGAACCACTATTAACAAAACCATGGAGAGAGATATGATGGGAATATTAATCTGAAAGATAAATAAATAAATAAACAATAAAACAGCATTAGTACCTAATTATTATTCTACATTAGGTAGGTATAATATGTATTGTTTATTAAATAGTACAGTAAAAATCTTTGGCCGTAGTCTCAGCCGCGAAGAATATCGTGGAAATAAGGTTTCCTGAAGAGATCTCCGTTGAACTATGGGTACCTAGTACCTGTTGTGTAGATAGATACACGGTTGTTGTTGCTGATGATGATGAGTATTATTAATTACTATTATTAACATGAATTAAACTCACATAAACCGCCATATTTGATAGCTTTCGGTACGACTGAGTGGTTTATTCACGAGTTTCCATATTATAAAGTATCGGAGGCCGGACTTGCTAATTGGTACATCACAATGCATAGGTACTTACCTACCTGCAAGTAGTTCCCCACATGGAAAGTTTTGAATGATGTGATTTTGTGACAAATAACATTGTTGTTATGATTTGTTACAGAACATTTTTTAACTAAGTAAAGGTAAGTTTATACTTAGCGCTTGACTGTGATCATACCTGATGGAAAGTGATGATACAATGTAAGGCACGGTTTGAAGACATCCAAGTTGCAGGTGGAAGGCATTGGGAAAGACAGTGCCCGGAACCCTGGGAGGCTATTCCAGAATGCAGACCTTTGCAATGCATATCAGGAACGAGGAATCAAACCGCTTCGAACGTGTCTTTGGTACGTCAACTATGTAAGGGTGCAAGTAATTGACGCCTTGCCATTGTATGGTAAAAAGGTGACGGGGGAACCAAATTAAATGGTTCCAGAGCACACTCTCCGAAATATATTCTAAGAATACATCATTTTAATTAACATAACTTTTTTTTTTTTTCCTTTGCGACAGTTTAATTCGAAAGCAAATGATAAGTATTTACTTAGTAAAAATACAATAACATTACATAATAATTAAAAAAAAATAAGCTTAAATTAAAAATTAAAACTAGGTATAAAATTAAACTATATCTAAATTAAAAACTACATACTTATCTAAAATAAAAACTACAAATTAAACTAAAATGTTAAAACAAATTAATCTAGTAGACCGCTGTCAGAGGGAACTGTTCCCAAAATGCTAGCCCCGTTGCCTCGTTGTATCGCGATACTAATTCGCTGGGCAAAGTAGAGGCCAGCATTTTGGTCACGCGTTGCATCGACCAGGCGTAAAGAAATTTCTTTAAAAACTTTCTTTGCTCCCGGTCCCCACGGTCCCATAGTTTCGACCCCAATAGGCTCAAATATGTACCCACTGTCTAGGGATACATATTTGCGCCTTTTGAGGTTTTCAGCGGATTCAGCCGCTGCACCAGCTCTAACTTTGGTTCCAGGAAGATGGGACGGTGCAAGTGTGTCGACACAAATCGCATCCCACACTAAAGGCCTTCCCATCTTCCATGGAATCAGGGTCATTCCGTCCGGTCTCTTACCATCGCTACGCACTAGACCGCTCGGTCGCACAGTTAGCGGTGGTAAGGGCACGGCGGATGATATCGTTAAGGCTGGCGTGTCGGGGAATCCTACCTGCGCTCCTCGCACAGGAAAGACCGTGCTGACCGAGTTGGTCGACGACAACACCACAGTGACAGCGGTAAGAGATAGTGATAATAAGTGACACTATTAACATAACTAGGTATTCTTTACCTAATATAAATGAAGTACCTACTTACCTACTTAGGTTTAATAATTTATTAATCGTCCGACATTTGGATCCAGGACCGACGCTACGACGCTACTTAACTATGAATTTGCTTCACGGTCGTAGCAAATGCTATTTACCTAGGTAAGTGGAGTGGAGTTGATTATGTGATCAAACAAATCATCCCTCTTGTACCTATTTTGTCAGTCAGTCTATAATATTATACGTAAGTGCATTGTGGTTCGAAAACACGCTCTTTCTTTCTTTCTTATTATGTTTATCTACGCTCATTGCTTAAAGTTCGAATTATAAAATCGAAATGTGTCAAATAATTACCTACTTTATTCACAGACTTCTATAATTATTAAAAAGTTATTCGTAATAACATCGCTCTACTATGGAAATATTTAAAGAAAGTTGTATAATATCCATAACGATACACGGCTCTGGACTCCTGTATTTGTATCTGGGGTTTTGAAGGAATTGATTACAGTACCGCTATCGGCAATACAACGGTTAACGGTTACAATTATTATCTGGGGTAGGTAATATTTTTTATGTAAAGTTTTTTTAAGTGAATCCACAGACAACATATAGTTGGTAGTCATTGCCGAGAGTATAGATGGGCCATGATTGACCATAGACAACAACACAATGTCTAACGTTCCGCGTAACGGTCCACCTGGGCCTGTGATTATGATTATGATTACGATTACGATTACGATTACGACTACGATTACGATTACGATAACGATTACGATTGTGACGTTATCTCGTAAATCTATCGTCCGTAAACCGACTTTACAGACAACTAATTTTTTTTGTTACTTTGACAAAACTTTGCGCTGAAAAATGTCTAGTAGTGAAACCTACTAAAGAAAATTTCACTCCACCTGACACTCACATCTTAGTAGTTGCAATGATTTACGACAAAAGTTAGCAAGATTTTATGATTTGGATTTATGATAATAATATGAGCGTAGATAAAGTAGTGTATGAAACTCTACATAATTAGGTATTAAAACACTCGTGTGATACTATTAAAAAACTCGCCTGCGGCTCGTTTTTTAAACTCACACTCGTATTTTAATACCCCCCATTATGTAACCGTTACATAAACTACTATAAGACCATTCATGCGTTGAAATTATGCTTGAGTCAAAATTGTCAATTTTCGACAGAACATAAGAGTGTCATGTGTTCAATTATTGATTAGATAATTGCTATCATATTATTTGGCATTTCATAATCTAGTTTTTGTCTCAAAAATATTTGAAAATATGTGTATAACTTTCTCATTAGAAAGTTTAAGATAAAGGCTAATTACTCACTTAGCGGTAGAAGCTCTATTTTGATGCAAGATATTTGCCATGTTTCATAACACAAACTTATAACAATGACATATTTAGAAAATTAATAACATTTACTAAAAAATGTCTCAAAAAAAAACACGATTTTCCTATATTTTCATTCAAAAACCATAAACCGAAAAGTGTCATTTTTAGCATTTTTCGATAAATTAAACGTATTATTTTAGGATAAAATCCAAGATATTTTGTTATTTCTGAATTATAGTAATTTAATTCAATTAATATTCAATGTCACTGGTTATTTACTATTTTAATAAGTAGTACATATATTTATTTTACTATAATTTTTTTTGTAATACCATTTTCCGCGCAAAATTGCGTCAGTGGGAACGGATTTCTTTTTTTGTATGGAGCGACACGCGATTCATACCGTGCCGCATAAACACTCTTAAGGAAATAATTATAGGTAGGTAAGTACTTACCTAATGTCTGTCTATTATTAACAAACTTTTTGAAAACTAAGAGCTGAATTAGTTCACGAGAATGTCCGATTGATATCAAAGAAAATGATGATGATTCTGTCTTCTCCAACTGTTTATTGTTCTTGTCATGGGCTATCCATAAGGTGGCCAACCGTCCCGCATTCTACGGGACCGTCCGATAATGACAGTTGAAATCCCGCATTGCAATATTTTCATAAAATAGCCCTGAAAATCGTCTAGGCGTCTCGCATGCCCCGAATCCTTCGTTTCTCATCGTCTCGCTCGCTTGAAAGTGTTCCACATCAATAAACCATCCATAAAAAAGCCATTGTCTATATCTAGTACCTTCTGTTTGCCAGGAACAAATGCTCCTACAGAACGAGTATTTTCCATAATTACCTAGTTAAGAGCGTGCATGCGTTGGAATTATGCTTTAGTCAAAATTGTCAATTTCCGACGTAACATAAAAGTGTCATGTGTTCAATTACTGATTAGATAATTGCCATCATATTATTTGGCATTTCATAATCTAGTTTTTGTCTCAAAAATATTTGAAAATATGTGTATGACTTTCTCATTAGAAAGGTTCTTGCAAAGGATTATTACTCACTTAGCGGTGGAAGCTCTATGCAGATGCAAGATATTTGCCAAGTTTCTTAACACAAACTTATAACAATGACATATTTAGAAAATTAATAACATTTACTAAAAAGTGTCTCAAAAAAAGACACGATTTTCCTTGATTTTCATTCAAAAACCATAAGCCGAAAAGTGTCATTTTTAGCATTTTTCGATAAATTAAACGTATTATTTTAGGATAAAATCCAAGATATTTTGTTATTTCTGAATTATAGTAATTTAATTCAATTAATATTCAATGTCACTGGTTATTTACTATTTTAATAAGTTGTATATTTATTATACTATAATTTTTTTTTGTAATATCATCCGCGCAAAATTGCGTCAGCGCCAACGAATACCTTATTCGTATGGTACGAAACGCGAGGCACGCTGTTCCGCATGAATATAGCTTATGGACATCTAAAAAGTCATCACTGAAAGTAGAAACATTACCGTGCAATGTTAATAATATGGGCAATTGTTAAAACATGCTGGACTTGGATATTCTGAACCAAAACCCAGAACAAGTAAAAAAATGCCGCTCATGTGAAAATATGACTTTTTTAATGTTAATTAAGTAAGTAGTAGTGTTGTTTGTTTCTAACACAAAAATTCCAAAAAATCCTCAGTTTTGTTGTGTATAGGATAGGGGTGGGTGTGTCCCGCATTCACATTATTGTAAAGTTGGCCGCCTTAGCTATCCATATAGAAATTCATTATTTTCAGCAAAATATCTACGATATAGGTATTTTTGTTTATATGTAGCATTATTCTCGAAGTTTCGAAAAAGTACCTTTTGTGTTCTTTAATTAAGTAATTCCCCTCCAACGTCTTTTGTATTTAGAGGTATCTAGGTACCTACCAAACTATACTTGCTTTCAGCTTTCCTATAGCACAGATAATATAATACTACACTAGCTATAGTAAGTTTTCAATTACAAAGTGCTCAAAAAACAGCTAAGAATATTCAATGTGAAATTTTCAGTGCTAATGATTTCGTTCATTAACAATTTTCAAAGAGAAGTCTGAGAATTTGTGCGTTGTTGACAGGGCTGCCATCATTGGTTTACAAGAAATCCTTGATTTAAGTATTTCATCTTCATCAGTCCTTGAACGTCTTATGGTAGGGCATAGGTCTTCTGCTTTAGGCAAGATTGAATTCAGCTTTCTACCTGGCAAATTCGAATTGTATTTAGGTTTCGAAATTTTTAAGTTTATAGGTAACAACACATTATAGAGAGATATACCTAGTACTTAATTAGTAGTTATCGTAATTCGTATAGACTTATATAGGGTTGAAGAGATGTGTAGTTTTTTTTTTGTAAAATTTAGGGACCACATTGACAAATATTATTTGAGACTGATTCTTATGGGTTCTTCAAGACTTTTCTACCTTACATCTAGCAAGGTGTTGATGTCATAGTTTGGAGTTCGTCACTTTGATAAAAGAATGAGAGCTCTGTAATTGCATTGTGAGTGCATCGTTGCACACGTAATGTTACTAAAGTTTATTACTTGCAAGTTGCACCAGAAGAAACAATTGCACAGCATTGTTTTACGGACTGTCGACAACCCTACCTATTCCTATAGTCATAGAGTGTAACTTTTCTTATTCACTGCAAAATGACCTCTTTTCGTAAAAACAATAAGGTCGCGTTTTCTATAAAACCGAGGTCGTATGAAGTGAAGGAAAGAGCAGTCTTTCAAAGGCGCCTTTTGTTCCTTTGGATGAAGTTTCAGTCCTGAACTGCGAGTGCTCGCCATTTCTATGATGTGCATAAGCGTTATTTAAGTTTATGACTTCCAAGTAAACGCTTAAAAGTGAACTTATTAACCACTCTGCATTCATTTCGCTAGTCGTAACTATTCGAAACTTTCTTATCCGGATACTTGTTATGAATACCTTGTGTGTTCCTTTTCTGTTTTCTGTCTCAAGATTTCTCTATGGTACTTTTATCAAACTAAATATAAATATAAATAAATAAATATATACTGGACATTTTATACATCGCAATCTAGCCCCAAAGTAAGCGATAGCTTGTGTTATGGGTACTAGGTAACTGGCAATAATACATACATAAAGATATACATAAATATTATATATTGAAAAACACCCAGACACTAGAAAACATTCATGTTCATCACAAAAACATTTACCAGTAGTGGGAATCGAACCCACGACCTCCGACGCAGACGGCAGCTTCGCTACCGCGACGCCATTCGGTCGTCAATCTTTTTTACCCGACTGCAAGAAGGGTTATGTTTTTCGCACGTATCTTGTATGTATGTATGTATGTAAATTTCTTTATGACCACGTATCTTCCAAACGGCTGCATGGATTTTGACGTTAATGGTATCGTTAGATTCGTCTCATTAACCCAAGTGTTCTTTGATAGGTTTTTGAAAATAAAAAACAAAATGGCGGATTTTGGGCCTAAAATTGTCAGTAATTTTTAAAGTAATTTTAACCAAACCTATCGAGTAGCGTATCAAAATGAAGGGAATTACAAGGAGATTACAAAAATATATATAAGTCATATGTTTTGAATTAATTTGGAATTATAAACAGTCGATCAATGCGTTCAAAATGGTAACATTTGTAGTTTTTGATAGCGTTATTCTTGTATTGACCAAGTGTGTGTCGTACTTTATATTGTGCATTTTTACTTGGTATATCATAGCATAAATCGAAAACATAATTTAATATAATCATTAAACAATTATTTTAACATCTGTACTTTCGCTACTCGCCCTAGATGGCGCTGTGTGTACTCTAAGACGCGCTCCACTTTGTCGATCAGATTTAATCTAATGACCCTAAGGTAGGCTTCCTAATCTTTAGCATTTTATTAAGAGATTACCTATGTAAAATGGTGAAGATAAATAAAAGAAAACCCGGCTGAGTTTGTTGTGGGCTTCTTCTCAGTGCAGGGCGCGTTGGAACCCTCGTAAACTTAGTTTTAAGTCGAATAATAGTTATCACCATATCGTTTAATATTAAATAATATAAATGACCTTTCATAAGTGCCTGTAAGTTAGGCCTATGTGGAATAAAGCTTTTTTTCTATTTCTATTTGTAATCTCAGTTTTTCCCGAATGATCCGCTTAAAGCGACGTGAGTTAGATACGCCTGAGCCCTAAACGTACACAAACTACACCTATGAAATGTTACAGCTTATATATTTCCGGGATAAAATCCAGGTTTGCGTTTGACGACACTGTTTACAACTTTTACTTCTTCCAAGTGACTGACTGACTTAACATAATATATAACCAAATATACCCACTTTACGTCTTTCACATTGTGTAGATAAAAGTGCTTAGGTTTCGCTCGTAAAGTGTGGCAACTAAAAAGCCTGAAATAAAATAAATAATTAAAAAAATCAAAAAACCCGACTGCAAAAATGTCAACTGAAATGCAATAACTTAAAAGACTGAAACAAGGCGGACAACGAAAACAAAATTATAATAAACTTAAAACGATGCAATTTTTACTTCATTTTAACCAACAACATTATGAGCTGATAGCTTTAGTTAAATTTTCGCATTCAATTTAAAAATAAAGCAGGCGGGACCTGTTAATTTTCTTTATAATTTGCAAAAATAGGTCCCGCCTTCTATATTTTTAAATTGAATGCGAAAATTTAACTAAAGCTATCAGCTCATAATGTTGTTTGTTAAAATGAAGTAAAAATTGCATCGTTTTAAGTTTATTATAATTTTGTTTTCGTTGTCCGCCTTGTTTCAGTCTTTTAAGTTATTGCATTTCAGTTGACATTTTTGCAGTCGGGTTTTTTGATTTTTTTAATTATTTATTTTATGAAGTAGATGGGCAACATCCACCCGCCAAAATTCTTTACTTAGTTTTCGCTTGGTTTTCGCAAGTAGCACGCTAGTTATAGATACACCGTACATCGTAGGCTAAACGTCCAAAGGGAAACTGCAAAAATGATCTTTATGGAATGATGAATATAGGTAATTTGAGCTGATATTTTTTAAGCAATATTCTAATAAAAAGAAAATGTACTTAGATGTTATTTGCCTTTTTAAGCTACGATGTGTATTGTGCTACTATTGCGAAAAACTAAACAAAATTTCAATATTGGTTACTCATCCACTTTAACATTTTTCGCTTTAGACTTTAGAGCTTACAATAAGAAACCTAAATGAGGTAAGCATAGTCCAGTGTGTAAAATAAAAGAACAGAAGTTAGACTTTTTAGTTTTTCTGTGAAATATACCCCTGACCCTTCACTTATATTTAGGTAACTAAGTAGGTACTTGATTGTATGTAATGGTTTCAATACTAAAAATTCATGATCATAATATTATTATCATCATCATATTAGTTACATAAAAAAAAAATCTAGGGAGGAGTGTAGGTGGGTTGTAGGAGGTATAGATACGCGTGTAGGTTTAAGCCGGAATATGAAGTGGTTAATTTGAATTCTGTCTGAACGCCCGGCGGCGCGCTGCGGCCGCGGGTGCTCCGGATGTGCCACTTTTTGTACACTTTTTGCTCGCTTCCTCTTGGAATGCATAATGGGTTGGTTTACGTTAGAGATGGGCAGAACTGCTCACTGAAATGAGTGAGCGAGAGTGAGAGATTCTTTTGAAAACGAAACGTATCTCTCTCTGCCTACCCAAAAGTATCTAAAGTAGCGACCGACTAATAAGTAATTTAGGCACTAAGTATATCTGAGAAGACCTACGAGTGTGTGCGATAGGTACTTTAAAAAAATCATGAACATCGGTGAAGCTGTTTCGGAGGAGTTTTATTACAAACACTGTGACACGAGTGAAATTTTTTTGTGGGCCCTGGCCACCCCCACAACATTCCTCTACTTGTTGCGGTCCATCGACTTCCCTTCTCTTCGACTTCAATTCTCTTCAGATCTTTCATTTATTCATTTATTCATTCATTATAGGTTACATTCCATCATCTTATTCACATTACATCAATTGAACAAAACAACGGAGCCCTGGAAGGGCGCAGTAACCAATTTAGTGGGAGGCAGGCTTATTTTATCATTCCTTTAGGAAGTCATCTACTTTATAGTATGCTTTTTCTTTTAAGTAGGTACTCTTTCAGAGCGTCAATAAAATTACATAAATTATCTTTTTCCTTTAAGTGCCCCGGAAGTTTGTTGTGTAGTCTTGTGCACATGGTCTTGTGCACTTGTCGGGCCAGTGCCATGGATTTTTAAATTAGAGGTTGGAATGGCTAGGTTATGTTTTCGCGCGCCTCTCAATTTATTCTGCCGCGGCATGTTTTTTAAAATATTCGGGATGTTTTCTTACGAATTTACACGATTCGAGTATGAATATACTGGGCAAGGTCAAAATTTTTGATGATTTAAAGATTTTAATATTTTCTTCCTCACTATAAGACTATGCCCTTGTTTTTACGCTTTACTAGTTGAATGGCACTGATTGTGTAAGGAAATCGTTGGTGAGTGGTGACATCTTTTTGATGAAAATGAACTTCTCACTCAGTTACGTAGTTAGTTCATTTTCATCTCTCGTTTGCGGTCCACACTAATTGGTGCCCGAGCTGGGAGCGGCACGAATCGGACAATTTTTATTAACGAACCGACGCTGCTCGGAATAAATTTATGTTAATTATTATGAATGAGTTAATTATACCAGTTTCTACGACTCCATTTTAATTTTATTATTTTTGAGGAAAAAAATCTGCTCTACTTAACTACCTACTAATGAGTAGGTAGGTCGCTTGTCTGGGATGCAACTTGAGTAGGTGTGCTACCGTTTAAACCTATTTTAACCATACGTTACGTTAGCTTCGGTTAGGTTAAAAACAAGTTTCGTTTAGTAAGAACAAACTAGGTAGTTTTAACTGATATTCAATTCTGAGCATTAGTTAATTCTAGATTTCACAAAGGCATTTACTTAAAACTAGTTGTAACTAAGGAAAACGCGTTCTAACGAAAAAGGGGTTTCAGATCGAAAAAGGTACATTGGATGCATCCCACATCCAATAGAATAATATTATTTTGTAAAATTTAATAATTATACCTACAGTCATAATAAATGAATAGGTACCTAATGTTAAACTTAATCAGTTTTTTAAATAAAGTGAAATAAATAAAAATTTCGGAATAAAGGCTATTTTTATATACCTACTTAATCAGTTTTTATTAACTGACAAATATTTGTGCAATTTTAAATCCTTTTAATGAAAATCATCGGACTGTACGATAACAACCTAAATAATGAGTGATGCGTGCCAACTATTGATGAATTCCAATTAATTCCAATGATACTAATGACTGAAATCTCATTAATACTTGACCACGATATTGTTATGATGCCAGAACAATTTATTAGTTTAATATAGTATTAACATTTAATTTTAGTTTTGGAATATAGGTACAATTAAATCGATTAGGTGATTAATTTATTTGACTGAGAATTGAGATAAGTCCGAAATACTTAAGGGTCGTCGCACACGGCCACAGCCACAAACTTCGCTGCTAGAAGCTAGAAGCGGTCACATAGTTGAAGCGCGCAACGGCCACTTGTGGCCGGTGGTCAATACTTTTTTTAACTCAATAAACTCAATATGCGCTTAGTATCATAATGGACTGGTGTGATGTTTCGTGGAGTGTTTGAATGGAGTGGTGTTCTGTATCGGCGTTTAGTAGTCGTAGCGGTCCACAAGAAGTGAGCAGTGAAGTTAATATATAAAATGTATGAAAACTGCAGCAAATATGCCCGCCGGTAGCGGCGTTTTGTGGTCGGTATGCTGTGTGCGGGGACACTTAGGGCTGTTACAGTTATTCTTATTACACGACTGAATAAATTTTTTAACTAAGAGTCAATCCAGTTAAACTCCAAGGAAACAAAGTCACATACGTCTTACACAACAGATTTCTTTATCTGTTGTGTAAGACGTAGGTATGTACCTAACACTTATCTGTTATGATTATTGATTACGTCGTAAAAGCGATCCAAATAATATCCGCGGCGCAAAGAATACACCGAAAATTAAGAATAAAATAAAATCTCTTTCATTTTTTGTCATAAATATTCAATTCCATTTCATTTTCATTTTGAAATGGGGCGCTCCTAATGGTTTCTATTCACTGCCGAGTGACACTCGAGGGTCCATTGTCGTGAGGGTGTGACATGACAGACAAATCCTGGCGAGTGGCGATGTCTTTCGAGAGGGCTCCAACGATGTTTGTGAATTTTTCGAGTGGCTTTTGCGGTTTTAAGGGTTCCGTACCTCACAAGAAAATAAAAACCCTTATAAGGTCACTTTGTTCTCCTTCTGTCTGTCTGTTGCCACGACCCTTTATGATTGGATCGGAGCATAGATCGTAATAACCTAATCAAAGGATTGGAGTCACTGTATAGTGTATAGGCAATAATGGCACGAAAATGTTTTTATTTTTATTTAAAAAGGGGGAAAACCGGTTTGAGAATATATTAACATGAGTTAACAATATTGAGTGGGGTATCATATGAAAGGTCGTAACTTGTGTATTCTAAAACCGATTTTTATTTATTTTTGTGCCTGATAGTTTTTGATTTATTGGTAAAATGACGAAAAAGTACCCCCTTATAGATATCTCAATTCACGATGACGCGCCCCACTCCGTCGACCTCCATACGAATCAAATAAAATATAAGCGATTTTGACAGAGTTTTCGTGGATTGAAATATCTATATCTCCGAAGTTTACCAAACGAAAAATATGAAATAATTACCTATGATTAAAAGGAATTAATGAAAGGGAAAAATAAAATCGACTTTGTAGTCTTTGTATCTATTATTGGTACCCTTTTTGGTATTAACAATTACTTAACCTCAAAAAAACAAAGTTGAGTTTGTAGTTGGGTAAGAAAAGGAATTGACTCCATTTTCGTTCACCAACGGTGAACGAAAATGGAGGTATAGTCCGAGGACCGAGCAAAATTAATAAGAGAGATGCGTTCACCATTATGAGGGACAGAGCGGTATCTCAGGCATCTTCTTCATCAAAGCAGATAATAAAAAACTAGCAACTACAGAACAATATCAGCCCTCTGAACTCCGCGAATAGTAAGTATAACTTAATAAACATTAATAATGATGTACCTTCCACAAGCCGGTTGGTCACCGTGGGGAAAGGTTCTAATGACCACCACCCTCTAAATCCACAACTAATTGAAAATTATAACAAAGTTAAATCTGACAGGTCCCTTACCATTGCCACGTTAAATACACGCACCCTGAAATCTGACGAAAGCCTAGTAGAACTAACACAAGCTCTGACTGACATTAAGTGGGATATACTAGGGTTATGTGAGGTAAGACGAACAGGAGAACAGATAGAAGAATACGATCAGTTTATATTGTATTACATGGGGGAAACTCCGGGACAGCATGGAGTGGGGTTTCTTGTCAACAAGCGACTAAAAGGTAACATTGAGGAATTCATAGGCATTTCAGAAAGAATTGCAATTCTAAGAATGAATGTACCTGAATACGAAAAGTTTTGGACATTCATCCAAATCTATTCACCAACTGAGCAAGCAAAACCCGAGGACGTAGAAAAATTTTACAATGATTTAGGTTCTGTGATGCAAGCTAAGTCATCTAAGAATCTTGTTATAATGGGTGATTTTAATGCACAGATAGGAGACATGCGTAATGGAGAGGGTCTTATTAGAGGCCCATACTGCACTGGGAAAAGGAGCAAAAACGGAGCAAGGTTAATCAACTTCGCATTCGAACATAATTTAACAATTCTAAACAGCAAATTCAAAAAAAGGGCCAACCGTCGATGGACTTGGATCTCACCGGACGGACGGTATAAAAATGAAATAGACTACATCCTAACAAATAAGCCCAGCAGCTTTACTGATACTAGTGTGGTTAACAGATTCAATTTTAATACTAACCACAGAATGCTCAGAGCTATGTTAAAGATAAAACCAGGTAAGAAAACAAGAAGGAATTATGAAAGATCTGCAGGTCAACAAAATGGATCTCTACCGAATAGAAGGAAGCAATGTCTTAGTGATCAACTCATTACTTACCAAAAGGAGGCGAAGGATAAATCCGTTCAACAAAATTACGACCATTTTGAAGAAATTCTCAGAAGTTCAATACTACAGTTAGACCCGAAAGTAAAATCAAGCACCTTATCAGAGGAAGCAAAAAAGTTACTTCAAGAAAGAAAAGAACTTTTGAGTGAACCCTCAAAAGGCAGAATGACAAGAATCAAAATATCCCAAATTAGCAAAAGAATAAATAATCAAATAAGAAGAGATAGAAAAGCGAACCAAATGAAAACAATAGAAGAAGAAGTCTTTCGAACAGGAGGTATAAAAAAAGCAATAAAAAAATTAACTGAAATAAAAAATTGGATACCAAGTCTCAATAGTGAAAAAGACAAGGAAAAAACGAGCAGATCAGACATAATGACTATTGCCACAAATTTTTACCAAAAACTGTATTCAAAGGAAACAGAACTCATTGAAGATTTCAGCACAGACAGTGATAAGGAAGACGAAGACATCCCTATGATACTTAAAAGAGAAGTGGAAAAGGCTATTGAAACTCAGAAAAAAGATAAAGCATCAGGACCCGATGGAATTAAAAATGAATTACTTATTGGAAACAAAGCCATATTAACACCAGTAATAACGGATATTTTTAATCAAATATTAGATGAAGAGACAATTCCAACACAGTGGACATTATCAAATATTATTTTACTGTATAAAAAAGGAGATAGGAAAGACATAAATAACTATAGACCCATTAGTTTAACATCAAATATATATAAAATCTTTGCAAAAGTAATACTAAGTCGAATAACAAAGACCTTGGACGAAAGTCAGCCGCGTGAACAAGCAGGATTTAGAGAAGGCTTCTCGGTTCTGGATCACATACACGTGGTGAGACAGCTGATCGAAAAATATTCAGAATACAATTTAACTTTTTACTGCGCCTTTGTCGATTACAGCAAAGCATTTGACTCCTTGATACAAACAAAAATATGGCAAGCGCTTAAAGAGCAAGGAATACATAGCAAATATATAAGAATTATCAAAAATGTGTACGCAAAGAGTACCGCAGTAATACAGCTTGAGAGAAGAGGAACAGTCATAAACATAGAAAGAGGTGTGCGACAAGGGGACCCCCTTTCACCTAAACTTTTTTCAGCTGTCCTGGAACAAATATTTAGACACTTCGATTGGGATGATTTTGGTATATGTTTAGATGGAGAATCATTAAATCACTTAAGGTTCGCTGATGATTTGGTTCTATTCGCCAAAAACTCACAGGAGCTAGGAGTAATGCTTACAGACTTAGCACTAAGGAGTAAAGAAGTCGGCTTAAGTATGAATTTGGACAAGACCAAGGTAATGACTAATGGAAGAAAAGAAAAAATAACCGTCGATAACAATGTAATTGAATACGTAGATACCTATACATACCTTGGACAAGTTATTTCACCCCACAAACAAATGTCACTCGAAATAGACAAACGAGTAGCCAGTGCATGGAATCGGTATTGGTCCTTGAAAAATGTGATGAAAAACAAAACTATTCCAATGTCAATAAAACGGAAACTTTTTGATACGTGCATACTCCCTATTCTAACTTATGGATGCCAAACCTGGGCGTTGACAAAACATCATTTACACAGACTGCAGGTCTGTCAACGGTCGATAGAAAGGAGTATGGCAGCTATAAAGTTATCAGATAAGAAAACAAATACGTATATAAGACACGTAACAAAAGTTACAGACGCTACACTTAAAATAAAGACATTAAAATGGAAATGGGCCGGCCATATGATGAGAGGGAAGGAAAAGTGGAGCAAACGTATTACACTTTGGCAACCACGTATAGGTAAAAGAAAACAAGGGCGACAACGAACCAGGTGGGATGACGAAATTGTTCAGGTAGCAGGAAGAGCGTGGGTGAGGTTGGCAAGGGAAAGAGATCTGTGGAAAGGTTTAGAGGAGGCCTTTGCCAGAGGGCAAGCAGACACGTGCTGATATTGTTCTGTTAGTTCTTCGTACGGACTTTTAATTTTTATTTTAAACTTTAACTTTAATGGATGTATTTACGTTTTTGTTGTATGAACTTTATTTTGTAAAAGTGTCTGAATAAAGGCTTTATAATAATAAGAAAAGGAATTCTTATTGATTACTTTTTCTATGTATTAGTACGGAACCCTCGGTGGGCGAGTCCAACTCGCAATTGAGTTTCGAGTAAGTTACAGCACTAGTGTGTAAATGACCTATACATAATCACCACTTACACAATATGACCTAGGATTAACTTTCTGCAATTTATGGGGATTAAGGCTGTCAAAGCGGCTATACTGTGATACTTGCAGTGATGATCACTGTTGCTTATGGTGCGTGATATGGCGGTTCCCTAAAGATCATTTTTAGCAGTTTCTCTTTGCAGCTATTGGGGACCAATATTATGAGGTACCTAGATGAGTATTTTTGAGCTAAATTTTTATTGAAAACATGAACATGTATAAATGTTATGCTCACCATGCATGCAAATCACAGACATATAAAGGGATGTGATGCAAATAATATGCATTCATTGCCATCAGCCTTAGAAGATGCATAATATGCGAAAAACTAAATAAAATTTGTATTTTTGCTTGACTTTTTTTTTTTATCGACAGGAAATGCCTCACGGCGCATACCCCTCCGTCAGGGGAAACGGAGGGGTTATGTGGGGCTTACACCCACTAAAACCTGTCCCTTGCCACGACGGACCTCGTTGGCGGGAGTACGGGATTCATCGGTTGCTTGACTTGACTTTAACCGAAACGTTATAGTTATAAATTGACGGTATGACTATTATATCTTTCGAAATAAAGATCAGACCGCTATATTTAACTATACCGTTTCTGCTAAAGTTAAGTCAAGCAACCGAGTCTTAGTCGCGATCAAAATATCGACCAGTCGGACTATAAGTATAGGCTTGAAATGGTTTTGTTTATTACACGGTACCCTTCAAAATACTGTGGCCATTGTTTACTATCTCGCCTTTGGTGTCATAACACCCTGACTGGCTGCTACAATCTGTTTGAAGTGTCACTCATGAGATATCGCTGAATGGAATACATTAGAACCCCCCATTCGTAAGGCAAGGAAAATAAATGGTAAGGAATCGGTATTTTGGAGAACATATTATCATTTTAGTAAAATATTGCTGACTTGCTAAATCACAGGTATAACCGATTACATTTTATTGTTTTATGGCAATGATAAGAGCGCTGACAACAGAATTCATATATTTTTTTTAAATAAAATCTTCTACAAATTGTCTACAATGATACAAGAAAGAACAATATTAGGTTGCTACTCTAAATACTTCCAAATTCCAATTAAGCGTTTCTGCCAGAAGTAAAAATAAAAACTGTTTCAGTAAATGGTCTTATAGCGAAAAGCTTCGACCAACATCTCAAGAACTCAACAAGTTTTCTCTCCGCTGTTGGATCAAGGCCCGCAAACAGAAGGCAGTCCTGGAGGTAACACGCATTGTGAGGAGTTTTCTTGAGCTGGGGCAATGACCACCGGTGAACTCAATTTTTTAATATTGTGACGTGACAACTGCTTATAAATCGATAGAGCCGGTTGCACGCACGAAAAAACATGACTCATCCGGCGTTACCTCGCTCATGCGGCGTTACCGGCGTTACCTCGCGAGCGCGGAACCAATGACAAAGAAGACGTTGTCACGTTCAACTATCGTCAGTAAACCGACTTTACAGGCAACCAATTTTTTAAATGTGTTGTTAATTTTTTTTGGATGGAAAGCAATGGTGGGGTCTAAGGTTGGAACGTGCTTGCCTAGAAAAGGCCTATTCACTCTTCTCTTGAAAGCGCCCAGATTGTAATTGGCTGGAAACACGGAGGCTGGAAAGGCGTTCCACACCTTAGCGGTTCGTATCAGAAACGTGGAAGAAAAACATTTCGTGCGAGTTTGTTGTACGTTAACCACATACGGATGCCACCGCTCTCGGGGTCTTGTAGTCCTATGGTAGAAAGGTGAAGCCTCCTTCACCTTGATGTTGTGGATGTTGCAAAAAAACAATATTGTTGTAGAGATTTTAGAACGCTCTTTGTATTTTCACTGATGTTGTCTAGGCCCGCGTGTCGTGGTTAGAAATAACAAAAGCCGAAGTGAATGCCTGCAACAGATAGCAAATAAAAGATGTCGTCTTCAACAGGACGCCTTTTCAGTTGAATTTGAAAGCTTTGAGACAATGTTTGAGAAAATGTGTTAGAGACTTTTAAAAGCAGTGGTTTAGTAGGTACTTACTTTGTATCCTACTAAAGTCAAATTGAAAAATGTTAAAACAATAATTTATTATTAATTATTATATTAGACGTCTTTTGTTTAGTGCACATGTGTCTTTGTTTGCTTCTTTGTTTAAACCACAGTATTACAATAAATACTGTGGTTTAAACTGTAAATACAAAAGTAATGAATGAAATTATATGTAGTATAGTAGTATAAAGTCATTTCTCGTGTTTAGTGTATACCTACCGACCGATAAGCAAGATAATATTCCCGAATTTACGGACTGTCTTGCCCGAGTGAGTGCTATAATTGAAGAAAATGACATTCCGCTCGTTTATGTTCTGGGTGATTATAATGCTCACCCCAACGCCGGCTTCGGAGATCAATTATTAAACTTTTGTGAAGAGCAGGAGTTAATATGCGCGGACATTGACGTGTTAGGGATCAACTCGGATACACACACATTTGTTAGCGACGCGCACGGCTCTCGAAGGTGGTTGGATCACTGCGTGACGACCCAGGCAGCGCGCGAAACTATAGTATCGGTCAGTGTAATGTACGGTGTTTACACGTCAGATCATCTGCCATTGAGCGTAGAGTGCAACATCGACCTCAGTTCTGGTCCAGTCACCAGCGATAGCCGAACGATGTCAAATAGTGATAAGGTACGCTGGGGCAATAGGGATTCTAGTCAAATCGATATGTATTACGAGTACTGTATGCGTGAGCTTGAGAAAGTTATCATAACTGGATGTGTACAATGTAAGAATCAGTGCAAATGTAATTGTAGTTGTGGTGGCAGCGATAGCGACGACTGTTTTAAAATAATTGACGAATATTATAATAGGATTATTATTATTTTACAGATCGGTGCCATTAAATGTTCTAATACACGTCCTTCTCGGAATAAAAATCGTAAGCCTGTCACTGGATGGAACTTTCATGTCAGGGAGAGCCATCGAGCTGCCCGTCGCGATTATGAATGTTGGTTGGTGGCTGGCAGGCCGTCCACAGGCGACATACATGACAGAATGGTGTGCAGTAGAAAATTATTCAAAAATAAATTAAAATGGTGTATTCGTAATGAAGAAAGGATTAAAATGGACATACTAGCTACCTATAAAAGAGAGAAAAATTTCCCAAAATTTTGGAATGCAACAAAGAAATTACAGTACAAACAAAGTCTGCCTGTCTCTGTGGACGGCTTGCAAGAGCCCAGAGAAATAGCCGAATCATTTGCCTCAAAGTTTAAAATAGACGCGATGCCAGCCCAAATCCCGAAAACTAGCCCTGTCGTTGCTGAGCAACCAGTGGTGCAGTTCACAGTCCAAGATGTAGCCAAG
Organism: Coenonympha arcania; assembly: GCA_036785405.1. Lineage (NCBI taxonomy): Eukaryota > Metazoa > Arthropoda > Insecta > Lepidoptera > Nymphalidae > Coenonympha > Coenonympha arcania. The sequence goes on along the minus strand of CM072066.1, from coordinate 12,345,215 downwards.
GCTGTGCGTGAAATGAAGCGAGGCAAGTCTCCCGGCCACGACGATCTAAGTATAGAGCACTTACTATACGCAGGTGAGGTCCTGTGGTTCAAGCTATGTACGCTTTACAATTTGTGTGTGAAGCATGCATACCTTCCTGAACCTCTTATGAAAACGATAGTTGTGCCCATCGTTAAGTGTAAAACCGGAGACTTGAGCTCATCTAAGAACTATAGGCCTATTTCTCTGGGCACAGTAGTGGGCAAGGTGTTTGAGCGGTTGTTGCAGCCCGAACTGCTCGACAATGTTTGCATAGATGAAGCGCAGTTTGGTTTCCGTGCTGGTGTCTCAACAGACTCGGCTATTGTCAGTCTGAAGTACGCGGTGGACTATTATGTCAGCCGCGACACTTCAGTTTATGCTTGTTTCTTAGATCTGAGCCGTGCATTTGATCTAGTGAATTATGAAATCCTCTGGAGCAAACTGCGCGGCTCAGGAGTCCCTGAATCGGTCATTGGGGTGTTGAGATACTGGTACGGGGACCAAACGAATCATGTAAGGTGGGGTGACACAACCTCTGACGCGTATAGGTCAGAGTGTGGGGTTCGCCAGGGCGGGTTAACCTCTCCGGACCTTTTCAACGTATATGTCAACGACTTGATCTGTGGGTTGAGGAGCACTGGCATCGGCTGCCATATCGATGGTATTTGTTTTAACAACCTAAGCTACGCAGACGATATGGTGCTCCTTAGCCCATCGGTCAATGGCCTCAGGAAATTACTGTCAGTCTGTGAGAGTTATGCTAGCTCTCACGGGCTGAAGTACAACGTGTCGAAGACTGAGATGGTGGTCTTTAAAGCAGGAAAGGGTCCGGAGAGAGTCCCTGAAGTATATTTGGATGGAACAGTGGTTCGGATGGTGAGGCAGTTCAAATACCTTGGCCACATCGTCACGGACGATCGTAAGGACGACCTTGACATGGAACGTGAAAGGCGGGCATTGTCGGTTCGGTGCAACATGCTCGCGCGCAGATTTGCTAAATGCAGTAAAGAAGTCAAGGACACTCTCTTTAGGGCCTACTGCCAGTGTTTTTATACCTGCCAGTTATGGTATCGGTACAAGAGGATGTCCTTCAGCACCATAAGGGTGCAGTATAATGACGCATACCGTATCCTTATGAAGTTGCCGAGATACTGCAGCGCGTCGGGCATGTTCGCCGAGGCGAGAATGCCCGATTTCTTTGCTGTTATCAGAGCACGTATAGCTTCCTTTTGGGAAAGACTGCGTAACTCTGGAAACAGCATCCTTCGAGTGATAGGGCAAGACTTACAAAGTCCTATGATGACGCATTGGATCTCGATACATCGAAATCCAAATAGAAAGTAGCTGGCACACAGTGATTATTTGAATTATAATTTTAATATTACATTATATTATATACATTATAGTTGTCCTTATTACCATTATTAACTTATTTTATATATTGTAATTTGTATTGTACTTTTGTACTTTTTGGGTCCATACCTTAATAAAGAAATTTATTATTATTATTATATGTGTAGGTGTGTCATACTTCTCTTAAAGAAAACTTTTCTAACCTCTAAGCATGATGAAAATTTGTGTGACTTGCTAAACTTACTATGTTTCCAAGTTGAAGCCATCCCATAAAATGCATTCACAGGCAAATAAACTCCGCATTGTTTAAGCTTTAGAGCTTAGTGTAAAGTATCTCCAGGGTTGCAAGATCTTTATTTGAGGCACGTTACGGCATACAAAGCACTGAATCCGAAACGCTGACTTCTTAAAAGCGTTGCCGTGTTCGCATAAAGTTCTTCGCACCGCTTTCTTGCGGTGTCTGTCTCTGTAATAGACGTTTACAAGACCCGGCGGACCGCACGAAAAATTTCGCCATTTTACTGGTGTAAAAATGGTTGTTTTGACACCAACCGCGTCAGTTGAAAGCCAACCGCAGTATTTGTCTATGGACCCCGGTACACGCCACAGATACTAGTTATTTATCCTCACATGAGTTTCCATAGGGGCAATTTCCGCCATGTTGCGGTGTATTAGCGGAAAGTATACAAATGGCGCTACTTTCTTCTTGTATGAAGAAAGTTGACGTGAAAATATGTTCCAGTGGGCTCATCCTTAGGTTCATAACGGTGGTCTCTGTCTACAATAGTCTACATTCGGGGACGAGTGCGGAAAGATTAATCATTTGCTTTTAAGCCGAGACAACAATGGTGGACTGTAAAATGGATGTAGATAAGTTGTAAAATGGTGTTGAAGCAAAAAGAAGAGGAGCGTCATGTCGGCGTGATCCATTTTGAATGAAGATTGACAAAATATAGTGGTGAATCATTTAGGCAAAGAAAAATAGTTTATATTTACTCGAAGCAATTTGTTGTATTTACTAAATCAAACATGAGGCCAATATATTTCCTTTTATTTTTACTCGCCAACGATTGTTGCCTACTTTTCAGAGTTCTAAGTTCCAATATTTAGGTTTCCGTACAGTAATATGTACCCACTATCTTATTCTATTTTCCTCCTAATTTCCTACTGTATCTTCCTCCTAATTTCCGTAAAAATCGAACACTCTCTTACGACTAGGTGCACCTTGTTATCATTTGGACTCTTATTAATCTGCACAATGAGATACATAAAGCCAGCCACAAGTCTTTGCTCTAGGGAAGAATATGTTTTTGAGACCCATAATACTTAGGGACCCCCAATGAATCCAATGATCCAATCCAATCCAATCCAATTCAATCCTTTTTGTACCTTGTTGTGATCTTCGGTATTAATTAGATCAATAAAAACACTTTAAATTATTATGTCTTGATACCTACCACTTTTTACTTAGCGGTAGAGTAAGGAATTACGTATAAAGACTGTTTTTCTGAAGTTTGAAAAAACGGAATGCTTTTATTTAGTGCAACATTGCGTTAGTAATGCAACCTACGTAAACAAATTTTGTGAAGATTTATTCACGTTCATATTCCGTCATGAATTGTAGTTAACTACACCTCCGCAGTCGTTAAAATGCAGGAGAGCATGACTGGGAAATTGCCTAGAATTTCGTTGCTGGGTGAATCGACCAAAATGGAAATAGGACACAAAAACAATGCTAGGAGAGATTTTCCTTCTAGCTGTTATGTACCTATTTAGTATTCAACGTAACGGAATGTTAATTGTTAATGAATTTAATCATTTACACTAAAAATCCCGATTATCCGGACTTCCATTCGAACCTGAATAGGTAGTGAAGAGGGAGTACAATATCGGAAAATGATGAAGGAACCGAAAAACCAACTTTGAGTAGACGCTTTGTAAATTGTAATGTTAGTTTTTACCATAGATTATAATAGATATTATAATCTATGGTTTTTACAAAACGACCAGCTGGGCAACCAATATCTGGTAATTTGCTACCTGTTAAACCATACCTTCAGTTAAATAAATTAGGTGGCGACACATAACTTGTAAAGCTTTTCTTTATACATTTGATTATTCGGCTTTTCGATTATTCGAATGTCAGGCATTCGAATAATCGAAAATCGAGAATACTTAGTCGGGTTAGTCGAGTTTCTACTGAATACCTTAAACGTAATTCTCTTTTACGTAGGTATTTATTTTAATTTGAAACATTTATTATTCTATTTGTGAGTTTTATAATTATTTATTAGAATTTATTATATACATATATATTTATATATTATATATATTATATTATATTATTATTATGATTATGTAAATATATTATATATATATATATATATATATATATATACATACGTATTTATTTATATAGTGATATGTGATATTTTCTTCAGTTTTAATTGTTTTTATTGTACCACCTACCTCATTATATTCCAATCACCGCTTCATACCCCGATGGTTGCCTGGAAGAGATCGCTGTGTAGCGATAAGGCCGCCATATGTACATTAGTATAACTTTTATGTATTTATCAATGTTTTCTCATGTTTTATTGGTGTACAATAAAGAATTTTCTATCTACATAACACTATTAATAACAATACTAGTTGAGTGACCGAGCTTTGCTCGGTAGTATTACAGCTACTTACCAATAGATGGTAGCAGGAGTTTACTGTAATAGTTTTACTTTAGCGATAATAGATGTCGGGGTATAGATTTATATATATGTATATTTTTTTGGTAAATACGACATTTCCTAAAAATGAATCCTAGCTAGATCAATTTATCGCCCCCAAAACCCCTTGTATACTAAATTTCATGAAAATCGTTCGAGCCGTTTCCGAGATTCAGATTATATAGAAATATATATATTTATATATTATACAAGAAATTGCTCGTTTAAAGGTATAGGATTAATTATACGTAGGTACACATATAGGAATCAAACCCTGGATTTCTGATTCTATAAGCACAAGTGTGAACTACTGGGATACCACTCTTAGGGTGTCAGGACTCAAAGCTATTGTTGGCAAAATAAAAGTATTGAACACTTTTAAAAATACGAAGGGATGGTGGCGGCAGTCGGCGGGCCATTACATTGATTGTGGCGAAATTTCTCACACTTTGACGTCACGTGGCGCAACGAGGGTTCTTTCAACTTCCATTTAAATATGACTTTGCCGCTTTTGATTTTTGGATTGCACTATACTCTTCTAAGGTAAACATCGTTACTTAGTGCAGAAAACACTTTGAACACACCTACGAGTACCTAAGTACGTATTTTACTTTCTTTTCGTATTTCGATTGTATAAAAAAATATTGTTTTGAAAGCTTGTACTGACCGTTATTGTACCGTCACTTTGGTAGATGTGGTAGTTTTGGTCTGAGGGTAGTTTACATTAGGCAGTTGACGTCATCGCCTTGGTTCAGTTTTCTTAATGAAACTTGATGTTTATGAAGACTAATCTGGCCTAATCATGCGGCCAGACCAGAACAATGGAAGTAGAGAACAGACTAGAAAAACCGATGAGAAAAACTTAAATCTCTGATCTATGTATGAGAACGTCTGCTCACGAGACACTATAGATAATAAATGATGAAAATTGTAGAACACGATTTTTAAAGGAGTGCTATCGTGATCGTTAACAAATTCTGCCCATGGATTGGCTGACGTAAAACAAAAACCAATCAGCGAGCAGCATTTGTAAACGATAACGAATACGTTTTTCTTACGCAATTTAGGGGCAGTTCAAACAGAATAGTAAAATTCATAAGTACCTATGGAAATATTTAAATTTTGAATTGTGGTTGTTACTTTGCTGACTGATACACGTCATTGCAACTTTCATCCGGGTCACAGCTCCATTGATACATTACATAAGTGTGATGATTAGTCGCTACAGGCAGCTATTGTGGGAACATCAGAAGTGGGATAAACAAATAGGGCGCGATCGGTGTCCCGCCGAGTGGCCATTAGCGTGATTGTTGCGTCTCCCGGCGTCGCTTGAAGCACCCTCCAGCGCCGCTTTGTCTTACACTCCTCGACGTGTCCTGTCACAATACTGCGACACGATCCGGAGAGCTTTGTTTGCACCATGTCGCCGATAGGACACGTATTAGATGACGCGAGATTTTTTTGTACAGCGTTTATGATGATATTCTCTATATTATATCTTTAGTACCTTTTCATTTTCAGTAGATACCTACTTATAAAATTATACTATTTTTATTAGGGTGGGTATATGTTATTTCTCTTGGCACTGCGGGACCGAACTGGCGCAGGGTTGCACACGACAGAACACAGTGGAAACAGCTAGAGGAGGCCTTTGCCAATAGGTAATTCGAAACTCGGGACATTTTATAATTATATTTTTATTCTATAGATAATTTTGTAACTCTTTGACTTTAAATAAGCAACGATAATATATGACGGAATTTGTATGTGACATGTCTCATTAATTTCGGAATAAAGGCTATTTTTATTTTATTTTATTTTATTTATATGTTATTTAAAAGTTACTTACAATATTAGTAATTTGTATGATTTTTCATGAGAAATATCTACCCATGTATTGACGCGCCCAGCCAAACAACTGAATCGTATGCAATGGTGGATGATCCTCTCTTGGCAAACAGTCATGGTGACGGTAGACAGGAGAAAATTTCCATGGCATGACGGAAGACGGCGAAAACCTATCATGGCGTGACGTTATACGGTACAAGTCCCCTACGACGTGACGAAAGACGTTAGATGGCTCTCATGGCGTGACGAAAGACGGTAGACATCGTCATGGCGTGACGTTAGACGGTACAAGTCTCCTACGACGTGACGAAAGACGTTAGATGGCTCTCATGGCGTGACGAAAGACGGTAGACATCGTCATGGCGTGAAGTTATACGGTACAAGTCTCCTACGACGTGACGAAAGACGTTAGATTGCTCTCATGGCGTGACGAAAGACGGTAGACATCGTCATGGCGTGACGTTAGACGGTACAAGTCTCCTACGACGTGACGAAAGACGTTAGATGGCTCTCATGGCGTGACAAAAGACGGTAGACATCGTCATGGCGTGACGTTAGACGGTACAAGTCTCCTACGACGTGACGAAAGACGTTAGATTGCTCTCATGGCGTGACGAAAGACGGTATACATCGTCATGGCGTGACGTTATACGGTACAAGTCTCCTACGACGTGACGAAAGACGTTAGATGGCTCTCATGGCGTGACGAAAGACGGTAGACATCATCATGGCGTGACGTTAGACGGCAAAAGTCTCCTACAACGTGTCGAAAGACGTTAGATGGCTCTCATGGCGTGACGAAAGACGGTAGATATCGTCATGGCGTGACGTTATACGGTACAAGTCTCCTACGACGTGACGAAAGACGTTAGATGGCTCTCATGGCGCGACGAAAGACGGTAGACATCGTCATGGCGTGACGTTAGACGGTAAAAGTCTCCTACATCGTGACGAAAGACGTTAGATGGCTCTCATGGCGTGACGAAAGACGGTAGACATCGTCATGGCGTGACGTTATACGGTACAAGTCTCCTACGACGTGACGAAAGACGTTAGATGGCTCTCATGGCGTGACGAAAGACGGTAGACATCGTCATGGCGTGACGTTAGACGGTTAGAAGCCATGAGTGATGGGAAATAGTAGTATTCCTAATGGCGTGACGGCTGATGATGAAAACTTATCGTGGCGTGACGTGACTCATGTACATTATTAATTCTATCATCTGTGTGATCGTGCTTGGTTATCACGATTGTGACTTGAGGCTACTCGACAGGCTACCAATACACATATTATATTCATAACTATTTATATATTAATAAACATTAATTAATACTTAACTAATTTAAATGCTTAATCGACTTTGAAAACTTGATCGCTCGTTCATTTATGAAAATATTTACTGCTTGCCTTTACATTTATTATTAATATTTGTAGCGTAAAACGAACGATCCTTAATCATTACCGTATCTAGCTAGGGTACTTGGCGTAATAGGCACTTAACATCCGTAAAATGAGACTTGCATAATTTTTTTAGATTACCCGCATATGCACGTACGAATAGGTATATTTTAGTTGCTAATAAAACATGAAAGAGCATTTTTGCACTATAAAAATTTCACCAGTACACTCGACGAGATAATTTTGTTAGTGATTTTTTAACTGATTCTGTTACTACGCTGGTGATTCCGTCTGAGGACACTAAAATAAAAAATATAATTAGCTCAAAGTGGTATAATTTCCTTTTAGTTACAACTGTGCCTACCTGTAGCGTGCGGTGGCTGCTCGGGGAGCAATAAAATGCGGAAACAGAACGGCGCCTCTCGCCTGGCAGATTGGTTGCCAAGACAACCTAAATTAGGCTGAATAAATATTTTTTTTAGTACAGAAAATGCTGTGTACTTGACAATTTGTTGGTAGAAAGAAGAGAGAGAGAGAGGGACCAAAGACAATAAATCTAATTCTAAATATGTATATAACTTAACATTCTTGTGGCTGCGGGCTCTGAGCTTTTTAGTAATTGAATTTTTTTGAATAGCTTTTTTGAATATACCTACATAATATATTAATTTGAGTACTTACGCTTCAAGTAGTTAGTAGAGTATCCTTATATAGAGTTTTAATGAGTACAATTCAGTGAAGTAGATACATCGTACCATTATAAAAAAAATCTCTCGTAATAGTTATTGATGCGTCCACTCGAAGCACTATAGCCACTATAATCTACTATAGCAGACATTTTACCCATTGTATCGTTCGATGCGAACAGCCTATTGTTCTCGCGCTGTTGTTTGGACGGGCTCATTGTTTCTAGAAATTTCGATTTTGATTAATTTTACGAAGGTAAATAATTAAATGTACATTATGGAGCTCTTGTCTGTAGGTTCTACCTTTATGTGGTATATTGTTTGTTCTGTAAAGGACTGGATTTCGATGTGTAATTTCAACGTGAAGTAGTGTTGAGTAGTTACTATAAAGCTTTAATTCTATAGGTACGTTAAAAATATTCGGTGATTTTATAGTACCTACATATCTTTTTTATATTGGTTAAACATGTATATGTTTATGTGTAAGCAGTCTGTGGCTTATCCTGGTCTGGGGTACTGATTTTTTACACACTACAAGTTAGTATAGGTACCTACTTGAGTACCTACTAACTTAACTGCAATTTCGCCTGAAGTTAAGTGATGAAACAGGCGAATATGTTATCACACTAACTTGGTAGATTAGTAGGGAATCGAATTTGGGAACGCCCTCCTAACTTACTAACTAATTCATGTTTGACCCATTTTTTATTCTACACTTAGGGAAAATGCTAGATTTTGCTCATAGCTTCACCTGTGTTTCCAATTTACACAATTATGGATGAAATTGTAGCATTATGTGTTACGTCAGGGTATAAGCTAACCTACATTCCTAATTAGCCAGCCCCGTTTATTGCCCGTGGTCCTCCCGATAGTCCCCCTGGGGTACCACGGGGAATTAAAAAAAAAAATTCCCATGGTACCCCTGCGAATCAAAAAATTAACACACACTTACAAACCGTTTAAAGACTACCAGCCTCAGACATTCTTAAAAATGCCACTAGAGTGCCAATTTCGCTCTCTTAGGTATGTCTCAAGGTATTTCATAAAATTTCACTACAAACTAACCCCCTTATTCACAAACGTAAAGTATCGGTGTATTAGTTGTTATCTGTTTTGTCTTTGTTTGCCAACAGCCATTTGATATTCGGAGGAAAGAGACAAAACAGACAATAACTATTGCACCACTATTTCACGTGTATGAATAAGAGAATTAAAGTAGTGTTATTATCTCGCTGCAGACTCGGTCATAAATCATCCGAGTGTTTCGCTTATGTATTTCACTGCTGAACTTCACTGCTGCTTTTGTATTTTAGTGAACAACAAAAGCGAAACACTCGAATGATTTATGGCCGAGTCTGCAGCGAGATACGAACACTACTATAGTCTATATCTAGCATACTCAGCCAAACTGTTAGGATTTGTGTCGTGAAAGAATAACTCACATCCAAATATGCAAACCTCTATCCATTCTTTTCATTATAATGATAGGATTATAAAGCAGCCACGCACTACTGGAAAACGGTAAGCGCTCACGGCACCTACCAGGCCTCCAGGCAGGCACTAGGCAGCGCTAGGACGTCGTGAGAGCTCTCGACAGGCTTTGAAGCGACGGCGTCACCACTCGCAGGCGACCGCAATCCCGCACTCGCGCTCAAGTGAGTGAAGTCTGAAAGGAACACAGGAACAATTCTCAGTGGTCCAATTTTACACTTCGCTGCCGTTTGGGTGATGAGGAAGATAAAAGTAAACATGAGTTAAAGTAAGTAAGCAAATATGAAAACAGAAAGTAGATTTAAGGATGTCCAAATTATAATCCCGCTATTTTATCGTGTTGACGTCTATTATGATATATTTAAAAGCGTTTACTTGTAGAGTTGCTATAGCGTTAATGTTTCCTAGTGAAGATAAAATAACAATAGAGATTTACTTTATTTGCTAATTGCTGTTTCTCACGTGTTTTCCCATAGATTTTCATAAATTTTATTTCACACAAACCCTGTGCTGATGATAATAAACAAAACAAAAAGGAATAAGCCTGTTGAATTCAACGCAGACGCAAATCGCTCAAAGCCAAATAGTTGCGTTAGTGATGTAAGTAGGTACGTGCACATTCGGTAATTCTATCTTATTTAAACTAACTTATAAATATAGATGACTTTGTTGCTGTGCTGCTTCTGACTTTGTGGACTTGAGTGAGTTTGTGGTAGCCAAATATCGCTTGCTAATTATGAGAAAAACAACTTCCCTCAGAAGTTCTCATATTTATTTCAAAAGTAGGTGCTTTACCAATATCCTGGATTTACTCAAAGATGTGGACAAAAAAGTAGGAGTATCCTGTATGTATCGTAAGTACCTTGCTCCTTGCGACGCCGTAGCATTAAAATTCATGTACTACTAAGTACTTAGTTCACACCGCGTTTTACGGGAGAGGCTCTTATACTCTCTCAGGAGTCTATTTTTTGAAGTGCCCGGCCGCGGGGGTCCGTAAAAAAGGACTACTTAGCGAATACTAATTACGACATCAGACATGCTATTATATTAGACTTACGAGTTAGAATATCTTAGCACTATATTGTCAGATTCGTAGTGCATTTACAGTCTAAGTTTTCCGTAGACTTTTCGTTGCTGTTCTGGAACATATTTTCAGCATTTCTAGCCATACGACCTATTGTGATACGATAGATGGAAAGGAAATGGAACGAAATTAAAAAAATGAATGAAAATGAAAGCTAAATTGATCTGCGACTTTCACCTATCTCTCTCTGTTTTTCGTCAAGGGATTGAGGAGTCCGAATGTTGGCCACGCGCGTAAATCCAACTTTCTCGATTTAGGTACGTGTGTTAGATATAACTAAATATGCTCAGCAGTGAAGGAACTTCCCGAGGAAACCTGCATGCAGTGGCGACGAAAGTAGGTAGCTCTTGTCACTGTTTTAAAAATGACACTCAAAAATAGAATAACTATAAATATTTTAATGCACGATGACGCGCCCCACTCTGTCGAACTCCACGCGAATCGAATGAAACATAAGCGACTTTGACAGAATGGGGCGCGTTTTTGTAGAGCCAAGATGGTCGGTGAAGCCACGACATTGTACCTAATAAGGTACTGAAAACCATAAAAACTAAGCCTGAGCGTTATTCATACCGACACAAATAAAAAAATGCATGTACATCCACTGTACCTTCCGATAAACGTTAAAAATATTGAGACTTTGGAGCAACTTTTGTGACATCTGTCTATCGATAATGTTTCTTCCATTCGTGTTTTTCTTCTTCTGAAGGCGCATTTAGACCAAACGAATGCTCAGCCGTTCTACCCCCACTCTACTAAATTCTTTTGGTATAAACAGACGTGGAGCATTCTTGGAGCATTCTTGGAATGCTCGCTCGCTTCATTTAAACGGCACCAGAGCGCGCGAACAGTTGCTCTAAGAGCATTCTTGCGCGTTCGGCCCCGAACAAGCCGTCGAGGCTTGTTTACACCAGACGAACATCGCTCATTTCTATCCCCACTCTACATAATTATTATTCTTTCGGTTTTCGCAAAGAACTGTCGATCATTCGTAGAATGCTCTTTCGCTTGGTGTAAATGGCAATAAAACGTGCAATCAGTTGTTCTAGACCGTTTTTTTGTGTCCTGGCGCGCTCGCTCCTCGGAGCGGTCTCTTCAAAGCGTTCTTGTGTTCTACCATAGAGATTAAACCTAACTTTGTGGTCTGTGGATCTATTCTGCAATACAAATATTTTAGTTTGTAATTTCTACCACAGGTTTAATGTAGCCACTAGCAATTAAACAAGACATTGTATGAAGTAATTTATTATCATTACGTTATTTATATAAATGGTGTTAAAGTTCTTCCTTCACTCATTTCCTAAATGAGCCAGGAATTGTATACAATTCCTGGTTTTCACACATTTCCGGTAACATATTATATACCTACTTACTAAAGTACCTTTATCTTTTTTTATGTTTTAAAGATATTTTACTATGTGTCTCAATGTCTGTGATGGAACTCAGAAGTTGTATTTATTTTTAATGATTTATCATTTATGTCAAAGACATATTGTATTAAGTAATTATAATGTTATTACATTATTTATATAGGTAACTAGCTGACCCGGCCACGCGTTGCTGTGGCTAGAGATTGTTATATTAATAAATTAAAATTGCGACTATAATTTGAGATTTAAACTATCCTATCTCTCAAGTTGGATCGAACTGCACATGGTGTGCGAATTTTATTATAATCGGTTCAGTAGTTTAGTCCATCGCGGACAAACATCGTGACACGAGATTTATATATATTAAGATGTGTATTAAAGATATTGTGCTGTGATTACATAATTTGTAGGAAAATTAAAATCGTTTTTATCATGTATAATAGTGTTTTTATTTTAAAATCAGTCAAAAAGAAGATATTGGTCAATAAAAATAGAATAGAATACAATTTTTATTTTCAAAAACCCTAACATCTTGTCCATCAATGCCTCTTGCTGGCCGCTGCAGTAATGTACTATTTTTTTATTATTATAGAAGTCTGAATAAAGTAGGTGAACTTTAAGCAACAGCTTTATGCAATATTGTTTTGCCATGGCAAAATATCACTGGTATTGAAATATTCTACAAATTCATTCCTTATGTTTTCGCATCGTAATGCATGTCTTCGTCCAGTGTTGGGTATAAATGGTAGTATAAATGGTCAAAGTCCTCTGAAGCCATTCTACAAAAGCTTTGGAATTGGCCACTTTGCTCTTGTTGTTGCATGTCCCTCATTGTTGCGCCTACATTATCCAATATCCTTCGTTGCATTAAATTTGTCACCCACCAACGTCTCTTCTTATTTTTCTTTTTGTGAGACTTGTGATTAGGGAACACAGTACTTTTTATTTAGCGAACAACACAACGTCTGGCGAAGCATGAAGCACCATGAATGAAGCACTAAGGTAAGTGAGGTATAATTCGGTATGTTTGGTAATTTCGGTAGTTTTGCTTCTGGCGTAAAAATAAGCAATAAAGACATCAGATAAATAAATTAAACGTAAATCCTAAATCTTCTTCATATTACCCGTCAACAAATTGAGTATGTGAATTTTGGTGATAAAGCTCAGACCAATACGAATTTTTAAAACCTAGGTGGGCCGCAAACCGCTGTATGACACCCGCGCGCTTGTATTTACCGTAAGCTTTAACATCAAACTTCATAAGCTTTTAGAAAGACAACGGTAAGTCTATTTGAATAAAATTTTTTATAGTGTTAATGTGTGTTTCTTGACAATTAATATAATGTAGGACCGAGATAAATCTGATTACTAATTTTACTTAAAATTGCAATTAATCGACTCACGAAATAGCCCACATCTTACTTTTCTTAGGTTGCGTATTTCGTGACACTACCGAATTAAGAATTTTCGAGTTCCTTTTTTAAAGATTGTGTATTAATTTATTAATTAAGATATTTTAAATATGAAATCAAAATCATAATATGAAAGTAATGAAGTTTCTTATGAGCTAAATTCGGTATATGATTTTTTCAATAAAATTCCTTAAATACGAGTTTAAACTAGACCTAAATTTATATTTTTAAGGTGAACCTCGCGTAAGTACTTGCAGCATGGTTTTATTTATAGATCGTTATGCGTCATTTATTTTCATATATTATCATTATATTAGGTCCTTACATATGAAATTGGCGTTTTGTTGTACTGGCCACTTTGATCTCAAATATCTCTTCTTTGGTTAGAAATTCCAATTTCAAATTTATACAGCTATTTACTCATGCTTTTGTGTTTTGAAAATCGTAATTCATTTGTTTTTTTCTCTTTTGGTTTTTTTTTGCACCACTCTGTTTACAAAATGGAAAACTTGAAATATCGCGTTATTAACGAGTACGAGTTCCATCGTGGCACTAGTGCTGCAGAAACGGCTCGAAGGATTAATGATGTGTACGGCGAGGGTGTCGCAAAAGAAAACACAGTGCGTTTTTGGTTCCAACGTTTTCGTTCTGGAAATTTCGACCTGCAGAACAAGCCCCGTGGACGGCCGGAGACCAAAGTTGACAATGAAGAATTGAAGGTTATTGTGGAAGCGGATCCATCGCAAACCACGTCCGAGCTAGCTGCAGGCTGCGGTGTTAGTGATAAAACTGTTTTAGTTCACTTGAAGCAAATTGGGAAGGTGAAAAAGCTTGAAAGGTGGGTACCTCATGAATTGAGTGCAGCAAACCGACAAACGCGCGTAGACTGCTGTGTTACATTACTCAACCGGCACAGTAATGAAGGGATTTTAAATCGAATCATTACCTGTGATGAAACATGGATCCTGTATGATAATCGGAAACGCTCATCGCAATGGTTGAACCCTGGCAAACCAGCCAAATCCTGCCCCAAACGAAAATTGACTCAAAAAAAATTACTTGTGAGCGTTTGGTGGACTAGCGCCGGCGTCGTTCACTACAGCTTTCTTAAATCTGGCCAGACTATTACGGCGGATATCTATTGTCAGCAACTGCAATCCATGATGGAAAAGCTAGCTGCTAAACAACCGAGGCTGGTCAATCGTTCTAGGCCACTGCTGCTTCAGGACAACGCTAGACCACACACTGCACAACAGACGGCTACCAAATTAGAGGAGCTTCAATTGGAATGCCTAAGACATCCACCTTACTCCCCGGACCTTGCTCCAACAGATTACCATTTTTTTCGAAATTTGGATAACTTCTTACAAGGGAAAAAATTTAAGTCCGATGAGGCAGTCCAAAGCGCTTTCAAAGATTTTATTGATTCCCGTCTGAATGGCTTTTTTAGTAAAGGGATCAATGAACTACCTATAAGGTGGCAAAAGTGCATAGATAGCAATGGTACATACTTTGATTAAATATATATATTATATTTAAAAAAAAATCGACTTTATGTTCCTCCCATACAAAACGCCAATTTCATATGTAAGGACCTAATATTTAGAGTATTTAATAGTTACTTTAAATGATTTTTAAATGATTTACAAAATAAAGTGCAGGGCTTTTCCAAAATAAGTGTCACGAAATAATATACTTTTATTTTAGCCCTCAATTTTAATTTCGTGATAAGTAAACCCTCTAAGGAACTTAAACTAAGTATTAATGCATGCATGAAAGTCTATCATTTTATGAGTTTTATCGATGAAATAAGTCTTTCGAGATCTCGGTTAGTAAATATGAAGTTCAAAATTTCAAGTTTCAGTACAAACCTCACTATTTCAACTCGAAATTCTGCGTAACATAAAGAAAGTAACTATTCCCATCAGATAGCTGCAGGCGTTACTTTGTGATGGTTCAAACCTTCACAAAGTAACGCCTGCAGCTATTTTTATATTTTATAAAATTAGTAGGAAAAAATTAAAGTTATTAATCTCTTAATATCTTAAGTAATCTGAATTAATCGAACCGAGCTCACAAGGCTTCAAACTTGCTTAAATTACCTACTATTAAAGGTGATTAAGTTTTTCAAAATTTGTAGTTTTTTTAAAATAGTAAAAGAAGTTATTTATAAACTAAAACTATAACACGAAAATATATATAATCAGAAATTCCGACTTTTCAAGTTGAAATAATAGCAACAAAATCCTTTGTATTGCAAAATCCATGTCAAATTAAACTCGTTAACTACATTTTTTCTTCAAGAAATTGGTATTCGAGTTATGGAGATGCCAATGTATGTCGTAAGAGATATTTGAGTAATCTCTACAATATAATATGGTTAGGTATTAGCAATGAAGAGTTGTGTTACTAGTAATTACCACTACCTTTTAAGTAATATTTTATTATTTTTTATCTTGAAATCTAACGAACGAATTGCAAGCGATACCGCGGGAAAATGTTATGATTAGAGGACAGTTTGTAATTAAAACTTAATTTGAGTTTAATGTTACATGTTTAACCTTTAAATATTGAATATTTTTATTGCTATATTAATGTATTAAACTCCTCTTAAATTTTTATTTAAAAATTTTTAGTATAATATCATAAATTATTATACAAAACTTTATCCCGAAATAAGAACCCTGAATTCACGAATTAAAAAGTTGAGCCAAATTTTATCACGAAATAAGAGGCAAAAAGGAGGTCTACAAATAAATTAATAAAAAAGCAAGTTCTTACTGAAACCACTTAATTCAGCCACGTATTAGCTGGCACAAGACCAATGTTTTATTGAAAAAAACTTTCAAACAGGAATCAGGTTTAGATTTTTTTATATTAAATTTTTAAGTCGTCATAGCCTTAGACTACCGAATTACACCTCACTTACCTTACTACAGTAATCTTGATAGAATAATAAAATTAATAAGATACCTTGCTGATTGACTTGACTGCAAAACAATAAAAAACAACACTATAATACTATAGGTATCAAAGGCAAATGAGCATTGGAGATTTGGAGCATTCTGAGAACAAACTTGCGCTGTTCGTTGCGCGTTCGGGCTAAATATTCGTCTGGTCTAAACATCTACGCAAGCATTCTTGAGCATTCTTGATGTCAACATTCTTGCTCGTTGTATTTTTGGTGTAAACGCTTCGTTTAAACTAAAAGATCAAGAAAGAATGCTCTTGCTCTGGTTCTAGCTAGTTGTTCGTTTGGTTTAAATGCACCTTGAGAAAATTTTGATTAAAGACCCAAAATACATGTGACGTTTAAATTAAAAAGTAATTGTCTTATGTAACCGTTTATGTCGTTAATGTAGAGAATCTTTGCCAGATAGGTTTTATGTATTCTTACACGTGTTTTAAATGGAATAGGTAGGTATAACAAAACGTTCCCTTGCTCGCGCGTAATCCTCAAACAGCGGCGCTAACTCAGTGGAAACGTCTGAGCAAGTAAGCTAAGTGTCAGTTATACGAGAACCTTGCAGTTGGCTCGAGAGATTCATTTGAAATTCATATAGCCCACGTCGATGGGATTCAGAGGTTAACTTAACTGTAAATGGTAAAGTTTGTTAAATTATTCGGATTTCGGGATTGGGAAAAATTAAAATTCTTTATTTTAAATTGAGAACGATGTCTTTTATTCAGCAGCCATTGACAAGAAGGGTTGAGTTAGTACCACAGACAGCTTACATGGATTATTACATCTGTCATAGATTCCCATTCCAGACTTGAGTTCTGACCACAGAGTACATTCACATAATATTAGTTGTCTTTAACACATTACATGCGAGAGTTGAGAAAACCAGTAATGCTTTGTAATTTGAAATCGTTTTGCGGCAGAATTATAACTCTTGAAGGCTCAGAGGGGTTAGTACAGGTTTTTGTACGAATTTCGAGTCAACTCGCATCGCACAAACGAATCAAATTCCTCCATGTATTTACAGCCAGCGCCATCTATGTTCAGGCGCGGACATGCAGCTATCAATAGATGGCGCTGACTGTAAATATTTGGAGGAATTCAATTCGTTTGTTCGATTCAAG
Source organism: Coenonympha arcania (assembly GCA_036785405.1). Lineage (NCBI taxonomy): Eukaryota > Metazoa > Arthropoda > Insecta > Lepidoptera > Nymphalidae > Coenonympha > Coenonympha arcania. The sequence goes on along the minus strand of CM072066.1, from coordinate 12,327,745 downwards.
TCGACTCGAAATCCGTACAAAAACTTGTACTAACCCTACTGAAAAAAAGTTCTAACGAAACACATGAAAAATTCAACATCACACACTCACATGTATGATGCACAAAACTATTTTTGTATCGTAAACTATTTAAAATTGGATATGACGTGTTAACCGGAGAGATTTAAACTGCTTAGCCACTTGAATCTTGTCTCAAGCCTCATTTCATATTCATAAAGTCGACGAGCACCAAAGCAGAGCCTTACACTACTTCGATCGGCCGAGAATTAGAATTTCGAATTTGGCTAGAATTTTTAATTACTAAGTACTACAATTGTTATACTACTTGGAAATTTTTGAATTTTCATACAAACTTTAATACCTTTATATTTATCCGAAAGGATAAATATAAAGGTATTAAAGTTTGTATGAAAATGTTTCTATGTTTGTATGAAATGAAAATTTACCTATTTACCAATTTTCATAAATATAAATTGAAAATGACAACATAATATTGACTTATAATCTCCTACCTCAAGTATCCTGGAGGTTGCCTGTCAGTCGGTCAGACAGGACAGTCTTATAGATATAGATATTGATAATACGCCACAAAAGCCTGAAGTAACATACTCGTAGCACAGCGTAGTTCGGCGTAGCATAGCATAACATTCCGTTGCAGAGAGTAAACATTTCGTAGCAAAGCGTAGCATGGCGTAGCACTAACATAAAATACACGACGTGTTCGATTAGGTGCCGGCAAACTTCTTGAGCATGAAGTGACGTAGCGGGGGCAAGTTAGCACACGCGACTTTCCGCGGACGCGCCCCGCACCTACCACCAAAAGAATCTAATACTGTAGTCTGTACTTGAACCAAAAAAACCAACAACTTCCACCAACTCTACAGCGGTGTTCCGAAGGTGCTGCAGTACAACGGTTCCTCGGACTTTCGATCTTCAAATCGAGGCTTAACTTGGTCTTACAAATCGTAGACATTAAATGCCAGATATTACAATGCTTTAAATACCGCAATAATCTTCTACTAAAATCTGAAAACATTATTCGACTGTTCAAGCTGTACCTATTTTGTTTATGTATTAACAATGAGCCTATAAAAGTTTATTTTACGTCATCTATAATTCAGCATACATACATGAGTAAAACAAGCCGGATAGCGGTCTTCGCTTTTGTTCCTCGTCCCACAGACGCTCATACAGAGTTCGCACTTTGAAGTGCATAATGACGATTTGCATGACAAAACGTGTGTGGCGTCCTCTGTGCATGATTGAATGATAACATCCGAATAAGCCTTTATCTCTCAATGCACTCTCTCGTTTATTTGTAATGCGAAACAATGTATTTGCTCTTAAAAAGGCTGTAGTTTCAACGTACTTATAACTTCTATTGCATATATTAAATATTAATCCATTATTTGTCGGGGAAGTAATGTTTACTGTCTACAAATTCCGACTTCTACATAATTTCATTTAGGTCTTGTTAGTTTAATTCGGGAAGTTTTTGAAAGCGTCGACGTCAATACTTATTGTGAATTTAAAAACGCATCTCTAAGAGATGACTTGTAGAATGGAACTCATTGTTTGCATCCTTGTTTATCCATTCATTTTTAAGTACTTTGACGAAACTGCAAGTAGGTATCGTTTGTTCCTGTCGAGGGAGCCCCAGAAAGTTAAAAGTACTACCGACTACAGTCCCTTTTGGCAACCACTTAATTCGATGGCATCGCGATTATGCGATCGGAGATGGATTCTGTTTAATCTCTCCATGTAAAAGAGGCGCGTCTTCACCGATATGAACCTGAGGATGAGCCCTTCTAAACATTTTACGTCAAGCTTCTTCACACAAGAAAAAAGTGGTGCGATTTTTCTAAATTTCACGTGGCGGAAATCATCCCTGTAGAAACTAATAACGAGTAGTACTATAATGATCTGTGGCGTCGACCGCGCTCCATAGATAATACTGCAGTCAGCTTACAACAGCTGACGCCGTTGGTGTCTAAACAAACATTTTTTGACACCAGTAAACTGGCATTTTTTCGCGCAGTCCGCCGGGTCCTGCGTATACGTCTTTTCGCATAGTCGATTTGATGTTTGCTTTGTAGATTACTGTTCGCGCCTCAAAGCAAGCAGGGTTGCAGCACTTAGTTTAAATTGGATGTCTGGAAGTCCGAGGCCTTTCTTTTGCCACAGGCGTCAGACTGTTCCGCATTTAATCATACTAATGTCTTTATTTACAGATCGCTCCACAGTGTCTTATAGACTTGCTGTCTGAAGTTAGACACCGTCTGAAAAACATATTGCATTGGCAGACGAAACATACCTACCCTTTAGGTATTAAAAATTGGTTGTCTGTAAAGTCGGTTTACTAACGATAGTTGAACGTGACAACTCTCGCTTGCACTTCAAGCCTTACACGGAACGCCTCAGAGCGAGGTAACGCGAGCGAGGTAACGCCGGTAACGCCGGATGAGTCATGTTTTTTCTGCGTGCAGCCGGCTCTATCGATTTATAAGACGTTGTCACGTCAAAAAATCTCAGGCACGTAAGTTTCCACGAGGGCTCTGTGTGATAGCATCGTAAACACTTGCTGTTATTGACAGATGAACTTTTCCTGATGAACTTTTCGAGTTCACTCAAGTGAAGTCAACTTCGATTCAGACTCGCGCATCGAGGGTTTCATACTACCTTTAGAAACAAACTAAACGAATATTGTATGTGAAATACATATCCGATCGTAATATAAATCACGTGACTTCCGCGCAGACAACTATCATTCTCAAAATTTTTTTGAGAATGATAGTTCCGTTAAAAGCGTACCAACAGAAACCTTAGAAATGGAATAAATTAGTCGTATTATCTTTTTGATTAGTGTTTTACACACATAGGAAATAATTCCTATTTCCTAAGTGTGTAAAACACCATGCGAGCCTTATCCCCCTGCGATGAAATTTTCGATTCGTGTTATTTGGTCCTTAGGCATGGCTCAGCGGTAAGAGCACCCAGCCGCGAGAGATGGGAGACGCGGGTTCGAATCCCGCTGCGAGTGAAAAATTTTGATTCGTATTTAAATTTATAGAAATTAGTCGTATGGCTACAGCTGCGCTATCACATGAGACACTGCGTCGGAACTTTCTACGTCGTCTTTGAGGATCCTACTATAAGTTATATTATTGGTGTTGAAATAATGATTTCTTTAAGTAACGACTTTTTACCAATAGCTTGTTTCATAAGGTTTGAATATCGATTTTCTTAGCAACTCACACACATTGTACAATGTACATCCACCGACGTCCTTTTCCACTTTTCGCACACGTCTTAAAGTCGACTGACAGATAATGTTAGTCCACCTCAGAATAATGAAGACCCACCTTTTTTTTTTAGGTGGTATAATAAATTTAATAAAAAAGGCGGGTCTTCTGTGGCTTTCGCAATATCGTAATACATTAGTAATTTAATTTATTCCATTTCAAGTTATCTAAGTACTTACCTAGAAACTAGTACTTAAACTAGAAAACTAGAGAATTTTCAGCATGTGATGCGTAACACCCAGACGTATGAGCTCCTTCAAATATATGGATGCAAGCCTGCAAGGGAAGGTGACAGGTAGGAGGAGGCCTGACTGAAAAAGGATATTTTGGCTTCAAAACTTACGCCAATGGTTCGGAAAGAGCACCCTCGGTTCATTCGAACGGCGGTGTCCAAGATCCCGGTATGTTCGCAGAAGCTTTTCCGATGACTTCCCTTCCCACTTCATACGACTGCCATCCGCGCGCGACCATTATTATCAGACGATTGCGAGTGGCGGTTGCATGAAGTGGGAAGGGAAGTCATCGGCAAAGCTTCTGAGAATGTATTTTAAAAATTGCTATGATGATTGCCAACCTCCGAAAAGAGACGGCACTCTAAGGAAAAGAAGAAGAAATACTTAGTACGTGTAATGCAGGTGTTTTCACAGACGTAATGTCAAGTCCGTGTATATTCGACTATCGCTCTACGTATCAGGCAGTGCTGTAGGTGTTTTAGATTTTAGGCGGTTCCACCGGTAGGTGCAGGTATTAGGCAGATATTTGCATACATTGCAGCATCTCTCGCAGCCGGAGTGGAGGCCGTTGTTTGTATATTAATAATTGAAAATCGGATCAAGCCGCACGGCCGGTGTTTGCGTTTATCATCGGCAGTTCAGTTCACTCCACTCTGTAAATTCAGAGGATTAAAATATTTTATTGGCAGTGCCACTTTTCATTCTTTTCATTATTTAGTAACAAAGAACCACGATTTTGTTTTTCAGTAGGTAGATACTTTTTTAACGTAGAATGAGACACACATAAGTAAATAGAAAAAATATACCGACGACATGTCGTTAGCATTTGACTTAGCTATACTATCGTCATAAAAAGTTATACCACAGAGTTATATCTAGTGAGGTTAGTTAATTACTTGTCTATATTGTTTATTCCATCACTAAATTGGAGCGAAATTCAAAATTGTATGGGAATGATTTATCTAGTTTCATGAAGATTTCATCTAATATCGAAACATATAGTACCACACTTTAAAGATATTCTGTAGTACATACAGTAAAAACCTGACTATACGGATTACTAACCAAATCCAGATAGATAGTGAAGAGGGGAGTAAACATCGGAAAATGATAAAGAAACCGAAAATTGAACTTTTAGAAGACTCGTTTCGTAGGTTTTTACACCAACGATCAGTTGATCGTTTTGACCTGGTACTTTACTCTGTGAAAAAACTGATCGTTTTTACCAATAACTGATAGGTACTTTACTTTGTGGAAAAACAGTTAAATACGTTTTTAAATGATGCCACAGAACACATACAGTATTCGATTTCGATCTTCCGAATGCCTAACGACAACAATTAGTCCTGCCTCGATTCTACTGTAAATCTAAATTTAAAAATAACGAGTAACGACATTCTAGCTTTTATTCCAACAAAAGTGTACCCGCACGGGACAAAAGAGAAAACTCCTTTTTAGAGAGAGTCTCTCAAAAATGGAATTCGCAATATCGCAGGTTGAATTTTACATTGTAATGAAACTGTGCCAAACGGAAAAAGTGCCGCGTACCTGCAAGTTTTAAACTACCGACGTGGCTGGGAAAAACTTCTCGCTCGCACCCGATAGATAGCGCTCTGTGAATAAAAACAAACGGAGGATGAATGCAATCCTTTTCATTCTGGAGAACGTTTGTGTTTGTACGATATTCCATCTCCACTGTTTAAATTTAAAATAAATAAAGCTGCATGCATCGAATGTATTGTAACAAGAAGCGCTAGTACGCGTTTTTTATTTTTATTTATTTAGTTCGCATAGTACCTAGTACCTTCTTCTGTACCTTGGGTAGACATAGGCAAATATTTAGGTAATTATTGCTTAATTCATAGAGGTCCAAGGGGGTGCCCTCGACTTTAAAAGTGCGGCAAAAATACTTTGCTCAAATTGGCAAACCCGAGCCGTCGCTAGTCGCTACACAAATTTTCACGCACACTAGCATCCACGCACCATACAAATTTCAAATTGACACACTCACACTACAAAAAAAAGTTGCCGCACTCACGGAGCTGTCGTTGTTATAGGTAGGCTTCTATCTAGTCGGAACGCGAGCGACGACCTATTAGAAATCTATGGTTTAATTGTTCTTTTATGAGTAAACAAGCAGGCGAGCCGGAAATACTCGTGGATTACTGGGTTAGTTTCTCCAATACTAGTTGCCCTTTTATTCATTTCTTTTAATTCAGTCTCTCTTATTTAGAATCTTTAATGCTTCAAAGTTTTGAAGCACTTCATTTTCATTGACGACCGAATGGCGTAGTGGTAGCGAACCTGCCGTCTGCGCCGGAGGTCGTGGGTTCGATTCCCACTACTGGTAAATGTTTGTGTGATGAGCATGAATGTTTTCCAGTGTCTGGGTGTTTGTCAATATATTATATTTATGTATTTTAGTATGTATGTATATTTATCAGTTATCTAGTACCCATAACACAAGCTATCGCTTACTTTGGGGCTAGATTGCGATGTGTAAAAATGTTCCGTATATATTTATTTATTAATCCATTTATTATTATGTATTTATTTTTAATTAATGTAATGTAATAAATTGCTCTAGAAATCAAATTTAAACATTTTATGTCCACTTTGGCTTCTGCTGGCCCTAAAGTGGCAATCAGGCTGACACGCCTTTGGACCAGTGGGTCGTATCCTCGATCCATTAGGCGACAGCAGATGTGTCTTCGCCTCCTTACCCCTGTTAGGCTGTTACCCTACTTACTACAGCACTTCTGCTAATAATGCTATATTTAATATTATCAAGCATACTTATCAGTACAAAATCTATATTCCACGGATAGTTTGCACTGAATGCCAGGTCGGATGCGCGGGTATTTCCGGTGCGAACGTTTCCGGTCGGCTGTAATTTATTAGCATCTATGTGGGGAAAAACACACTAGTGTTATAAAAGCGATGTTTATGATATTATGAGTGTATGTACGTGTATGTGCATTTGTGCAAGTGTGCACTGTGCATGTCAAGTACTCTTTCCATTTTTTTGGATGGCAGATGGCTCAGTGAAAGATTTCGGATTTTGGGTGGGATTTTGGATTTTTTCCGTTACGAAAATCCCGACATAAAGCAAATCCCAGTCTTCAACACGAGTTGAAACTAACGTTTACAGTGGTCATCAGATACAAAAAGTACCCTCGTAATACAAGCCGAGAAAACTGTACGTTGCAATCCAAGTACAACTGAATCGCTCAATGTCAGCTAAGTGCGAGTAAGTATGATCATTATAAAGTTAGAAAGGGTAAGCATGAGATTAATCGGGTAGCTCTCGGGCTTAAATCACGATTCACGAGTCTCAGAGGAGACGTGGCGCGAACAACTTTAGAGGGACATGAATACGCTTTTAAGAAGCCAGCCAGCCGCAGGACAGTTTTCTACGCGACGTGCAAGTAATAAACATGCGAGCTAACTATTTACTTAGCATCTTTAGGGCTTTTCCTGCTTCACGAGATAAGCTGTTAAGCGAGAGTGAACGAATTAGCGATAGACAATATTTATTAGTTATACCTACTCTTTAATATTTGGGATCAAATTAAGTATTGGATTTTAAATATAATCTGGCAAGTGCGAGTTGGACACGCACATAAAGGGTTCCGTACCATTATATCTATATAACGTAGTGAGATGACGATGCCGAAGCCAGAAGGATATTTATCTAATACTACTACTCTACACATAACACAATACAGTCTCGTATGAACTCTGCACTCCTAGTTGATACTGTTGTTAAGACAGCGAAGTCTTAGTAATAGGGTCCCGTTTTTACCCTTTAGGTACGAAACCCTAAAAAATTGGAAAAATAATAAAAAAAAACATTGAAAACATCCCTCATTCAAGTCAAGTGCTTAAGCGAGATCAAAAAGTAAACGAAATAAACAAGTTTACTAATGAATGAGTTGTACATTACGAATGTTTTTTTTCTCTCTTTTGATACTCGGTTGGGCTTTCACGGAATTACGCCATGCCTTTTATTTCGCTTTTCAATTTTCATAATTTGCTAATTTTTCACCTAACGTGAAGTCGGTTCACTTCTAAGCCATAAGTAGGTACATTTACAATACATAATGATGTATTTTGGGCTGCCTTTTATTTTGTATCATTATTGTTACGAGCTTGAATATTAGCTTTAGTGGGTTCTTGTAGTAGTTGCAATGTTTTGTAAAATTTTCCACAATAATTATATTGTTATTTTATTTATTTATTTATTCATTATTACCAAAACAAATACAATTAAAAAATATTTAAAAACACGGAAGAAACTGCAGAGGTTTGTCCTCAGTGACTATATCTGCGTAACAATAATTGCTGTAAATTTTAACAGTTGTTGAACAGTGTTATAATATTGCCTTATTAACCGACTTCAAAAAAAGGAGGAGGTTCTCAATTCGACTGTATGTTTTTTTTTTTATTTTTTTTTTTATTTTTTTTTTGTATGTTTGTTACGCGATTTCTCCGTCAATTCTAATCCGATTTTGATGATTCTTTTTTTGTTTGGTAGGGCATACTTCAGAGGTGGTCCCATTTCAATTTGGTAAAGATCTCATGAATATCTTCGGAGATACGGAACGGAACTCCTCATAAGAGTAAATCGCTTGCGATCAGTATAATTTATTAGAAAGCTAACGTTTCCCGTGTAGTGCCATTTCAATTTAGTCCAGTTCTGATAATGGTATCCATGAGAAGACAATATCAGACTTAACATTTTAATTGGAAAGGATGTATTCTACAGTAGTTTGATGAGAGTTGAAGTCGGTTTTTTTGTTAATTAATTAACGTATATTATTATAATAAATATTATTATAGGCCCTCATGAACTGGTCAATTGTTTGATTCTTATTTATTACCACCTGACCCGGCAACCGTTGTCTTGCCATAGAAATTGTTTCTCACTTCGGAGTATGAAAATTAGTTAAGGTCTTATTCTCAAGCTGGGATCACCCCCATACATGAAACTTTTCAGGGGTTATACTTACCTTCTTATATCTGAGGGATAAATTTACTATTTGTTTAAAAAAATAAATAGCTCTGTTTTTCGTTTCATGCAATGGGATTCCGCGTTTATTTCACAAGTACTTAGGTATATCATAATTACATACCTACATGAGATAAAATAAGGATTATATTAGGTTCGCAATAATCTCTTTCATATGCCATGATATTCCTTCATTGAATCACACCGGTGAAATTAATTTGCTGCGATAATTTTGATCAATTAAACCTTAATAAGGTTTGGGTTTAATTGAGGGCCTCAATCGAAATCTAAGCGCAATCAATTTTGTACCTCTTCAGAACGCTGTAGGAATTCTCAACAAATAATTCTGATTCAATAAAGTATATGAGACAAAGGTGCATCTGATACTTCGAACCATCTATCTATAATTCCATCCATCCATTCATCCATCCATCTATCTAAATATTCCTTCATGCCATTGGTTGCCTGGAAGAAATCGCTATGTAGCGATAAGGCCGCCAAGTTGTACTCCTAAGTTTGTGTTTTCATTATTTCTTCTTTTTGTCACATTTTATATGAAATTAAACTATATCTAAATTAAAATCTACGTATAAAACTAAATATATAAATGAATTAAGAACTAAAATATATTATTAAAGGGAGTCCCTGATGGCAAGGTTCCGAAGATACTGGCAGCGTTTCCTCTTTGAATGGCTAGGCTAATTCTATGCCCGAGGTAGCTGCCAGCTCTTCGGTCTCCCGTGATGTCGACTAACCTTTTTGTGATTTCTTTAAAAAGGCTAGTAGCGCTAGGACCCCACGGACCAAGGGTCTCGACTCCGAATGGAACAAAATCATATTCGGAGCCTAGACCTCTGTATTCTTTTTGTTATATTTTTATTCTGTGGTGTGCAATAAAGTGTTTATCTATCTATCTACCTATTCTATGGCGCTACAGCTCCTGGTTGGCCTCGTCCACAGTATTCCTTCACTTATCGCGGTTCTCGACTCCAAACACCGAACCATCATACCAAATAATCATAGATATTATTTTACGTACGAAATTGGTGTGGTGAATAATCGGCCTTATTGTGTTTAGAAAATTGGCGTTACGAGGGTAACCCGTGGTCAGTTTTCTCGCACTATACTTGAAGTTACGGAAAGGACGCGGAAGGCCCCTCAAATCTCCACACTCGAATCATAGTAACATTTCCAAAGAGAGTTTCAAATAAATCTCCACCAACTACGTAGAGATTTACGCGCGAGATAAAACAAAATGCACGGCGACCCTTTAAATGAAATGCATGTTATTTATAACAGAATTTTATGGATGGAGTGATCAGTGGAACAGAAATCGCTTCAGCGTTCACATCGATTGATGCTCGCGGCCAATGGACCGGAACGAGATACGTATTGTTGCATTCACATGTACCAATCGAGATTCAAGCCATGCATGATCTGATGTAGCGGCGGGATTTTATTGGCCGGCATTGCTTTTGCTTTATTTTCTTGTAAAAGGGATTAAAGCGCACGATTTATTGTCGTTTTATAAATTGTACGTGATTTTTTACGCGTTCGACTGGTTAGGAATTATTTCAAACGACGTCTGTCTACAGAGTTTCAGTAAAAATATTAGTCTGCAGGAATTTTGATATTCATAGTGGAATATGGACATATTCTCCATAGAATAAGTTACTCTAGAGTTATATATTATTTAGCCGTAAATTATAAATTATTATTTCTTACTATCAACTAAATTAGTTAAAGAGAGAATTAAAGAGATACTGAAAACAAATATAAGATGTTGATAAGTTTTGCGTAGGACATAAAAGTTAGTTAATTTTGCTCAGGTCTGATCTGGTAGACTTTGTGGTTTTCAGCTGGTTACCAAACCCCAATGGTCAATGACATTAAGCTTTCCAGTGCAATGTGTGTGGACTGTGGACTTATACGCCTTCTAAGTTATTGCGTCATCTCCGACTGAAGCACTTTTTACCATCTGACGAGATAAAAAAAAATCTTTTTCATTGTCAAAGGTTTGTGACTTTCAAAGGAGCAGTTTTACGCGCATTTTCTTTTTCATATCATTGTCTAGCATTTCATTTTTTTAAATAAAAAATGTATTATGATGCAGGAGGTTACAAATGCAACAGGCACGTACCACTCCATTATTTAAATGATGCCGGGATAAAATTATACATAGAGGGTAGACTGTAGAGGCTAGAGGACAGAGAGAGGTACACGGCACACATCATCAAACAATGTGTTGTGAGGCAAATCGTCATTATGCGTTCCGAAGTGCGAACTACGCGGAAACAGGACAAAGGCGCTTTTGTCCCGACAAAGTTCCAGCACTATCCTGCAATTATCTAAATGCAAGTCTCGCCGATGGTTTGTCATAGATTTCACGTTTTAATGCAGTGAACGGGATTTTGTTTTGTGAAATATTCTATGCACTTCACTTTAAAGGACTCTTCGATATCGGTTTTTAAGTATAGTTACGAGACGTGACTTTTCAGTCATTCTTATTCGTACCTGTGGTTTGATTCTCGAAAATATAAAATTGTACAGCGGCCAACCATCGAGGGTACCTAACCATGGCAACGCAGCCATCAGCGGGCGGCCAATTATTGTCGTCTTGGCTGCATAACTGACGCAAGCATTAACCAATCAACGCATAGCTGTCAGCTCGTCGCTGTTTTAGGTATTTTTGCAGAATAGCACAGCTGTATTTTGTATTATTATTATTTAAATGTGTGAAAGTTCTTAAAGAGTATTGCAGGATCCAGCTCGTAAGATTCAAAGCTTTTTTTTATTCGAAAATTATAAACCAAATACCTAGTTGTTGGTTCACGACAAAATGTTATTACAAAATGGCAGTATTATTTTCACGTTTTAAATGAATTCAGTAGCTATTTTAGGTTACTGATTATCTACTTTAAATTCAGTTATATTCTTAGTTACAATAATAATATTCATGGAAAATAATATCACCTTGTCTTAGCCACTTTTAAGCTATGGGTAATTCCAGCGACGGTAAAGGAGACCATTAGAGAAAATCGTTGAAGCGTTTGATATTGTTTTGTAGTGTCAAAGCTTGTGTGATAATTAAATTGCTAATTTGCGGAAAATCGTGCGGATTCTCTAGGAATTTAGCGGATTCCCCGCAATACCGGGAATGCAGAGCCGACTCGAGGCAAGATTTATGTGTTCCATCAGAATTCCACGATAACAACACCGAAATATCCTGGGTTTTGTGGATACGACTATTTTATGATAATGAGCTCCCGGTTTGAGTGTGATGTAGAGCTTTCGATGATACCTGATGAATTTACACGCATTTCATAGAAAGAAATGGGCTTCCTTTACATTTTGGCCCTTGCCTTGGCTTTGTTTTGAAAAGCTTTATTCCTGATCCACATTTTATCATAAAATCGACATCAAAGATCAACATTAAGGCTAAAAATAGACAGAAATGTCACTTTAGGGTATGCCTACCTCAGATTTATTCCAAGAAAGTATAGTGTAATAAAAAACTAAGATTTCGCATTGAAACGTCAATATCTTCTGAAAATGTCCCGGTTTCGGGACGAAACGTGCGTCGAAGAAATTATTGGAAGAATTGTGTGTGGTGTTTCATGTGGCGGTGCTTCTGCATATTGGACCATACAGATTCTTATCTAGTATCGGATTATAGCAAAACAATTTAATCTGTCCTACTACTTAGGACTTTTTTGTTACAATATTATGAACGTACACATAAAAATACTAGGTGTAATCATACAAATGGCTTTATCCATCCCATATCCATCCGATATAGCTTTGAGTCAAAGTACAAAGGACAAAACGCGTATTATATTTAAGGGGAAAATCCTCGGGCAATTTTCCCACATCCCAATGGAGGCGATGAAGTGTAAAATTAGCCCATTGAGAAATGTTCCATTCCGCTCACAATGGTGAAGTGTGCGAGATTGTGGCGTCAGAGTCACAGTGCACAAAGCCAGTGTTCAGGAGACGGAGACCCTTGTGTGCCGGCGCCTCAGGCGTTAAGCGTTTTACACGAGTGTACTAAAACTTTTGTTACCACAAAACTACTCTGCAATATAGCATGAATGAAAGACAAAAAATTGTCATGTGATAGTTTACTAATCCTATACCTTTAAACGAGCAATTCTTGTATATATATATATATATATATATATATATATATATATATATATATATATATATATATATATATTCATATATATTCTTGTATATATATTATATATAATTTGAATCTCGGAATTGGCTCGAACGATTTTAATGAAATTTAGTATACAAGGGTGTTGTGGGGGCGATATATTGATCTAGCTAGGATTCATTTTTAGAAAATATCGTATTTACTAATATATTATAATAATATATTCTAGGGTATATGCAAAAATTTTATGAAATAACTGGCTGACACGGCTAACGTTGTTTTGCCATTCAGGGGATGAAAAATAGCTTACGACATATTCTCAGACCCTACCGAATGTAGATAAAAATTTCATTTCATAAAAATTGGTCAAGCCGTTTCAGAGCAGTTACCTATTCGAGCGGACTTTGCAACAAGGAGTACTCAGTAAGTACCTACTAAAGTAAAGTCACTAAGTGATAAAGTAGTAGTAGAGAGAAAACGCCTCAAAAAAGCTGAAATAACCATTTGCCATGGAGGTCTGTTTTGGTTTTTATTTTCTGTATTTTTGTTAACTTCGTAAGTAAGTACATATAAAACGCACGCAATGCACAATTTTTTAATTTTCGTTTACGTATTATTTTTTGCAATTCACAGCACCGCCACACTAAACCTTTTAAAGTTCAGCGTGCCGTATCTACATCAAAAGCTCTCACCCTGGCCGTGTTACATCAATACTAATTAATTCTCCAACATTTTTATGTGTAAGCCTTTTTTTAATTAGCTTTTCGTATTTTGTAGTCAGGATGGTTTATAGCAGCATGCGGCCTGCGAAGATGTAGGTACAGAGTACCAATGTAATACGGGACATTTTATTTATACATCGCAATCTAGCCCCAAAGTAAGCGATAGCTTGTGTTATGGGCACTAGATAACTGATAAATATACAAACATACTAATATACATAAATATAATATATTGAAAAACACCCAGACACTGGAAAACATTCATGCTCATCACACAAACCAGTTGTGGGAATCGAATCCACGACCTCCGGCGCAGACGGCAGGTTCGCAACCGTTACGCCATTCGGTCGTCAGTCAATATATTTATCACAGTCACACTGTAATCACTATGCTATCGCTGATTAAAATCAAGTGTTCTCTACAGCTACACTTCGCTGTCATCGCTCAAAATCAAGAGCTCTTTAAATACGTGTCCTATCGGTTACATTGTGTAAACAAAGCTCTCCGGATCGTGTCGCAGTATTGTGACAGGACACGTCGAGGAGTGTAAGACAAAGCGGCGCTGGAGGGTGCTTCAAGCGACGCCGGGAGACGCAACAATCTCCCCAATGGCCATCCTGTGGGACACCGATCGCGAACAATTTCTTTCTCTTCTTATTCCTTGAATTTGTATTGTAATAGACATGGAGCCGAAGATGTTATCCAATTAACAATAGGATTCCCGCGAGCGACGTCCTTTTATAAATGTATGGAAATAACTTTATTAGGGGTATAAATAAGGCCGGTGGCACAGCTTCGCGCTCTCATATCTTTGTTATTAGGGTAGCACCTAATCAACCGAAGGTAAAATTACCCATTTCTCAGGTAATTTTTAATATCTATTCAAATCTGACCCGTACCAGGACTCAAACCCGGGACAGCACGTGCACTCCATCAGAAACAGAGACTTTATCGTGTGCTTTTAAACCTTACAAGAGTGAATCAGTGTTTAGTGTATGAATCAAACCGAACATCGCATCGATAACTATAACAACTCAATCATTACCAGCCAGTTAGTGCTTACGCTGCACAACCGATGAAAAACATCAACCAATCGGTGCCCAATATGTTACTTCGTCGATGTTACTAATATTTACAGTATTTTTGAAGGTTCGGGCATCGTCATCCTCCATTTTTGTCAAATCGGATTTCATTGAAAAAAGTACAGGTATAAAATCTCTGAAACATCGAAACGCAATATCGCGAGTTGAATTTTACATCGTGACAAATGGGAAAAGTCCGGCTACGTATAGCTAGGTGCCGCGGTTTAACCACCTGCAGTTGAAACTGAAAAACGAAAAAAAAACAATAAACGTAAAGTACATTTTTCAGATCAGAGATATTTTTTAGTTTATTTGTTGATTCACTTCACTCAGTGCATGAAAACGTTACGCGAATTGCCTAGCTGCTGCTTATTAGCTTCTAGGTAAGGTATTTTAAGCCGCAGCACTATTCTATGTTATAGTGCTGCTGCTCTATTATGCGTAACTTTTTTGTGGGAATAGGCATCTTTAAGTAGATGGGCATAAGATAACCGCAGCAGAACTTTTATGTGTATAGTCGTAAGTTAACAGAGTCGAGTTTAAACACGCAGAAACACAATTTATGGTACAATAACTTAAACATAAACGTTATTACAGCAGTTAGAGTATTGGCGGGCAGCCAAGCCGTAGTCGGCCGGGCCCCAAGGTGCACTATAAACTTATTCGATATGTTTCGGAACGTCGTGTTTAACATGCTCAAAGGCTAGCGTATGACCTACTTAATTCAATAACATTAAATCACATTACTTACGAGTATGTCTAAGTGTCCTCGCACACGAGCCTTAGCCACAATTCCTGTAGTTTCATTTATATGGACTCGTTGCACACGGTGACGCTAGTGGCTGCCAGACGCTACAAATCGCAGCTGCTGCTCACTTTTTGTGCGCTAAACTGGCCACTAAATGCTGAAAAAACGCCGCCACCGCCATATTTCCTGTAGTTTCGTTTGTATGGACTCGCTGCACACGGTGGCGCTGGTGGCTGCCAGACGCTACAAATCGCCGCTGCTGCTCACTTCTTTAGGTCCACACCGGCCACTAAATGCTGATAAAACGCCGCCACTGCCATATTTCCTGTAGTTTCGTTTATATGGACTCGCCGCACAAGGTGGCGCTGGTGGCTGCCAGACGCTACAAATTGCCGCTGCTGCTCACTTCTTTAGGTCCACATACCGGCCAATAAATGCTGATAAAACGCCGCCACTGCCATATTTCCTGTAGTTTCGTTTGTATGGACTCGCCGCACACGGTGACGCTGGTGGCTACCAGACGCTACAAATCGCCCCTGCTGCGCACTTCTTGTGCGCCACACTGGCCATGAAATGCTGACAAAACGCTGTTACCGCCATATTTCCTGTAGTTTCATTTATATGGACTCGCCGCACACGGTGACGCTTGTGAAGGCCAGATGCTACAATCACCGCTGCTGCTCATTTCTTGTGCGCCACACTGGCCTCTAAATGCTGATAAAACGACGCCACCGTCATATTTCTGTAATTTCATTTATATGGACTCGTTGCACACGGTGACGCTAGTGGCTGCCAGACGCTACAAATCGCTGCTGCTGCTCACTTCTTGTGCGCCACACTGGCCACTTAATGCCGACACAACGCTTCCATCACCATATTCCCTGCAGTTTCTGACGCTAATGGCTGCCAGACGCTACAAATCGTTGCTGCTGCTCACTTCATGTGCGCCACACTGGCCAAATGCTGTCAAAATGCCGCCACTGTCATATTTCCAGTCAAAGAGCAAGGAATGACTTTATATTGGCTCTCTGGCTAATAGAGTTAGCATGATGACGATCTTCTTAGGCTCAGTTCTTAGGAAACCAGTGTCGCTAAACTCACATATTTACAAGTCATGCACACCATAGTCCTCCACATTAGATTGGTCAAAAAAATGACGTGATTTTCAAAATATATTTCCATTAAAGTCAACCTTATTAACACAGCTATACAATTTATATTGCAAAAATTTACTTCAACTATGTTTAGTTCCGCTATTGCCCGCATCGCAGTAGTAGATTAGTTTTATTAAGATTTTTTTGAGAAACTCTGTTTATATGACGTTAAGATTAAAATTTGAATGGCAAAGAATAAACTTCAATATTTGATAACTGTCAAAGTGTAGTGATGCATCTTATCCGTGAATCGTAAAATTATCGATAAAGTTGAAATAAAAAGCAAGGTTATATTAATATGTACAGAAAATAATCCAATTTAATTAATTTCCGTCTAGTCATAATAAATCACATAAAATATAATGAATAAATAATATTTAATGAATTCCGTCCTGTTAGCGTTCCGCCTTCTAACTGTACATTAGATGTTTCATTTTTGGAGACTTCAACCTAAGTACAGGAAGTAATAGCTGTTGTAATAATGATTATCGATTTATTAAGCAAATATAAAGGAGTAATCGTATTTAGAAAGAATCTACGTGACCATATCAAAGTGATTAACATAGCCCAATAGCTAGCTAAAATAGCAGTGGCTATAAAATATAATTATCATAGAACTGAGGGCCGTATACCCCACACGTACTTATGTTTACTTTGAAGTAAAAACCGCGTAGGGCACAACAAGAACCACATCGTAGGACAGGCTACAGAACTTGCGATTTGAAGATAGTTGCTAGTGGCAAGAGATATCCCGAACGTGGAGGTGTAAGTATAGAAAAGCCTTTACCTAGCTCAATGGTGGGTATAAAATATAATTATCATAGAACTGAGGGCCGTATACCCCACACGTAATTATGTTTACTTTGAAGTAAAAACCGCGTAGGGCACAACAAGAACCACATCGTACGACAGGCTACAGAACTTGCGATTTGAAGATAGTTGCTAGTGGCAAGAGATATCCCGTACGTGGAGGTGTAAGTTTAGAAAAGCCTTTACCTAGCTCAAGAAGTGGACGTCTAAAGCTTATCATGTCATGTCATACTTTCTACATATTTTGGCGAGTAAATTACTTAGTTATGACTGAATTTGTGCGTGTATAGACGTACCAGTACACGATGAATTAAAAAAATTTTTTACGTGGTTCTGCTCCAGTTATAATGTATTTATTACCACTTTTCTTCACAATAAAATCCTCTTCCAAAAAATGATCGGAGCAGATTGTACTTGCTTTTGAAGGGAACCAATTAAACCTTCCAGTAGCTTTGATCCATTTTTCTTTTACAAATGGCTCCCTAGGGAAACTGAAATAGTAATATTTTTAATTCTTAATTTTTTTTCTTACAGCCTATTATCGTAATGAAAAACCATTTTTTTCCTAATATGGATAAGCGTGCGAACAGTAGTGGTGAATTTCTTAACTTTTGAGATTGCACTGAACAGATACGGCAATACGCGGAACGTTTTAATGAAAGTCGATAATATTTTATCGATATGTATGTTACATGATACAGTACTGGCTGAGTAGCGAAAGTTGAATGACAACGTTCTAGAAGAAAATAATTAGTAAATGTGAAATCAACCGTAAGGTTCTTATTTTAAGGATCATTTTAAAATGTCTTGAAGCCCTATAGAAATTTAACACAATTTTTCACGTATTTATACTTAAAACTAGTAAAATTCAAGTTACCGATGGTAAATCATCCCTCCAAGTAAACGATTATAGGTCTTGCTACGATTTTTACACACTAATACAGCGCATTGAGCCATTTTAATATTTTTTTATAGCACTTTATTGTATGCATTTTTGACAGCGACATGTCGAGCAAGTAAGGTAAATTACCCTACTAGTGGCGACACGGGTAACACCCACATGCTACTTCTAGTGTCTTTTGTTTTCTGTGTTTCCAGTAGTTCCATTTATATGGACTAGCCGCACATAGTGGCGCTGGTGAGAATTGATAGTACGGTTTCCTCAGTAGGTACGCGGTCCGACTCGAACCAGACCGACTTATAAAACACCTAGGTACATACATTTGTGTACGATATAAATACACCTAGTAGGTGAATTTCGCAATGTTAATCGAAGCGAATTTCACAGGTGGAAACCAGATGATACAGAAATATCTAGGCCGGATGTGGAAATGCGACGCGGTCGGATCGCGTCCGTGCCGGAGCGTGCGTCCGGACTCCGGCTGGCTTATCATTCGTTATTTACTTACGCTGGTTTATGTGCAATAATATTATATACATTTTAATTGCCAAGCTTTCCCCAGTAATCCTTAGCAAGCTTTATTGAAATGCGATATCGTATCAGATTTCGAGCGAAATATTTGAAGAACTTACTTTCAAGTGTTCAATATATTCAAATCTGACTTCGTGTTTATGGTAATAAGGAGAGCGTTTTTAGGGTTCCGTGCCTAAAGAGTAAAGACTATTACTAAGACTCCGCTGTCCGTCCGTCCGTCCATCTGTCTCCAGACTATATCTCTTGTACCGTGATAGCTAGACACTTGAAATTTTCACAGGTGATGTATTTCTCCCATACAATAAACGTGATTTTTTTGTTTGTTTTTGCTCGATATTGACAACACATAGCCGCTTAAAATATTCACAGAATATTTAGTTATATATTCTTTTAAAAAATAAACAGTTAAATTCCAATAAAAAAATTTAAGGGTGGCTTCCATACAACAAACGTGATTTTTTGCTGGCTTTGTATTTGGTGGGTAGAGGTGTGCGCGAGCCAGACTTGCATTTGACCAATTTTTTAGATAGCCCTACCTACAATCGATGGTAGTTACGAATTTTTAAACCCATTAAATTAAATATTGAAATTAAGGGGATTTATTGAATTTATTTTTGTCTTTCTCTCTCTTACGGATACGTTGGTATAGGTGCGACATTCAGCGTCGCGGAAGAATACAACAGAAAAACCACCTTTTATCTAATTACTCAAAAACTAATCCAGTTATCAAAAATCGGTTTCTTAGCGTTTTTGGATATTGTTATTACCGACACATTAAAACAAAAATTAAATTTACATCCATTGTAGTTTCCGATAAAAAACAGGCAAACTGAGATTTTGCAGCAACTTATGGGAGAACTTTCTATCGAGAAAATTTTATCCAATCGTGTTTCTGCTTCTAAGCGATTCTAGATTAAAGACCCAAAATACATGACGTTTAAATTTGAAAGTAATTGTCTTTATAGTTTTTACGTAAAACTGCAGTCAAAATCACTTAAATACGGCTTGTACGCCGTTAAGTATCGACTCTTTAAACTCGCTCGTCTAAACGACAGTGGGGTTAGTACAAGTTGTTGGACAAATTTCGATTCTAATCTCGATTCGAGGTCGCCATACAATCAGTGTGCTGATTCCGGTTTTTTTTAAAATACGACGTTTTGTATGGGATTGGAGCAGTTCACAAATGTTGCCTATATAAATGTAGCGGGACTACACCTCACGATCGGATTTGGATCGGCAATCCCGTTCTGTGTCGCTTTCGAATTCGTAAAAAACTCGAAATAGGCACGCTGTATGCAGGGAGTAACCGAAAACGTATAAACTCTATCGAATGTTTACTATTATTGTATCCTGTACTGCAGCTCTTTTATAGGTATATTAACCTTACTTTAGATGTTTACGGTATCAAGTTAATCGTGTCACACGCCCTAAATAAAGACACTGCAGTAGCGTTGAGGCGCTGTGTGAACAACTCTACATGAAAAGGCTTTTAAGGTGTCAGTGACGCGCTGTGTTGTGTAGTGTATGCTCTCGTAGGGCGCGTGGGGCAAAGCTCTGCAACTGTTGTCTGTTAGCTCTTACAATAAACGAGTTTTAGTCCGAATTTCCATCCTCGTAATATTTGGTTTTTCACAAATCCCTCAGGAACCGTGAACTTTTTCGGGGTAAAAAACAGCCTGTATCATATAGGCACACATATAGGCTATATGTGTGTAGTTTTTGCGCCGGGAAGGAGCAACAAGAATACATATAGGCTCTTATGACAGGTCAAAACTCTACAGCCAGGTTCGGAAAGCAGGTTTGCACCAAGAAGACCTTGCAAGAAACTCGGTAGGTAGGTACTTGCTCTTTTCAAAAATGTAATAAGTAATGTAAAGTCATTTATTTCTATTACGTTACAAATAAATAGTAATAAAATTCCATACTATATATTTTTTTAGACAGTCTCTTAGTTAGAGTTCAAATAACACGTAACTCAGACTTCGCGAATGTAGTAATATATTGTATTTATTTTTCTCAGATTAACGTATGCGTACGAGAAAGATAAATATTACTTTTTTAATGTGAGAAAACCTAAGGATTTCCCACATTTTTCTCAAAGGCACGTGCAGCCTGTTAGATTGGTCAGCAATACTTTTCATTCTAGAACTGGCTGGGAAATTAATAGAAACTCTTTGGATATAAGTACCTATACCTTTTAATGAAGTAGATTTCGCAAATAAACAAAACGAATGAAACGCGTAAAGAGTGTTGAACCAATATTAAAACGAAATATTTAAATCAGACATAATTCATTGATTGAACAGTCGATGATGAGTAAACACAGACGAGCACCCTGAATGCGATTTTCATTTGTTATTAAATGACTCGCACACGCGTACTTTTATGTGTATTGGTATTGTATTAGTCAATATATAAAGTTATTCCTTGTTCTGTGGTATTATACCTACATAGGTAAGTATTAGGTAGGTACTACAATAACCACTATAAGTACCTATGATTTCCTTGAGGTAGTTTTAGTCCCAGTTTTACCAATGCGGATACCTACGTAAATGGCCCCAAAAATAGAACATTATCCCACGCTGATAATTCCATTTCACGCATAGAACATTATTTCTTAAGGGGGACGGGTACCATCCGGGCGCGAAAATTTTATTTAGTTTTTCGCTAATATACATTGTAGGCTTAAGGCAATGAGTTTTGCGAGCATAACATTAATTATTGCATCTACATGTTTTTAATAAAAACTTTGCTCAAAAGTACGTATTTAGTTTAGTCATAATATTGGTTCCCGATAGCTGCATATCTGGGAAACTGCAAAAATAATCTTTCGGGAACCAATATGAAGTTAATAGCAATTTTTAAGAAATTTTTTTGTTGAAAACATGTAGATGTATAAATATTATGCTCCCAAATTCATTGCCATAAACCAACAATGTGTACTTGATCTAGTATTTGCGAAAAACTAAATAAAAATATGAATTTCGCGAGCTAGTAGAGTCAAAACACCTTATTCTCGGTATTAAAATCTTAGCCTGACAGTTACACGGTAGATTTTAAGCACTTTAAAATTCATCGTCGGAGTTGTCGTGTAATTTACATAATAATACCAATTACGCTCGAAGTGCTCATTTTGGAGTCTCAATGCGTGACAAGATTTTCTTATAATCTTATTTACTGAGACGGTAATTTCGGTTTAGCTAAGAGCGCTTTCGTTATGTATGAATTTCCTTATTCAGTAGATTCAATAAAGCCTCTGAAGTATTTAATGACTTATGTAGAAAATAATTATTCCAACTTAGTAGGTACCTATGTAGTTAATTTATTAATAAAGACATATTTTAAGAGTATACTTACCATTTCTGTGATACCTACATATTTTAAAAAATACGAGGTAATAATACATGATGCATACCTCTGTCCTTTACCTAATAAATTGTAGAAGGTGTTCGTGAAGAGATCGTAATCACAAGATTTTATTTAGTTTTCCCCGAAGTTTGTTTGTTTCCCTTTAGATGAAATTTTGCAAGTATGTGTAAATCGGATGACAATATAAAAAATTATTATGAAATGGAGCTGATCTGATGAAGGAACCCGAAGGTGGCAATGGGAACTCGGTAGTTAAACGACACAACCCCATCGAGTTTCATTCATTCGTTCCATCCGTCTTGACAAGTACTTTGGTGCTTGATCTGGTAGCCTGGGCCTGATTATGAAGCTTGAAGATGGCCATAACTCAGTACTTAAACGTTATAAGTCCATCGAATTTGGGTTCCTCTGATTCATCTTGATGAGTACTTTGGTGCTAGATGGTAACCAGGATCTGGTGCTGAGAAAAATTCGAATAACTTGTACGTTCGCGGGAAATAAGTGAAAAACAAGTTACTTGTCGGATTTTCATAATGAGGTTTGTGAGCGCGCGGTGTCGAGGGAGCAGGAGTGTCCATTTTACATGGTTTGCCTTTTCAGGGAGTTTTTAATATACAGATGGGGCACATCACATAAATGTTATTAAAATTTTCTGTTTTAGGAACAATGAATAGACAACATGAAACATAACAGTAAACAGGAGAAAAAGCAACTTTTTAAAGTAAAAATAAATTCTTAGTAATCAACAAAAAATTACGAGACACAAAGTTGTCTTGAACACAAATATCACATTTGAATGTAAAAAAATATTCTTATGTAAAAAAATAACTTTTTCTAATGTTGTACGGAACCGTCGGTGCGCGAGTCCGACTCGCTCATGGCTGGTTTTATTTACTTTATCATAGTGTTAATTACTTACTGCGATCAAGTACATAATACTATTAGTCATAAGAGCAGCGTTATAACATAATAGAGTGGACACATCCTGTATAGATAAAGAAAATGGCGGAGTGATCCATAATATCATAATATCATATTTTATAACTTTAAACGGGCATCTCTTGTATATAGGATGTATATATGTACGTATAATCTGAATCTCGGAAATGAAATCTTGTGTACAGGGAAAATGTCGAATTTACCAAAAAAAATTGAGCAATGCTCGGTCAACCCAGATATAGGCATTAACGTATGAATAAATAAATAATAATGAATAATATAAAAGAAAGGACTTTTAGAACCTAATATCAATCTACAATTTTTCTTTTAAAAAAAAAAAACAAACATTCAAACCATAAATATTTTATTGATGCCCTAACATAAAACGCGAAAGCCACAAAATATTTCGAGCAGGCCTGCAAAGTGCAGAGTGCATACTGCAGGTACCGCAGGCCTTTTGCAGTGCAGCCTGCCGTATCTACATCGAGAGCTCTCGCCCTGGCTGTATTCCATCGATGCTCATTAATAACGCTCATGCAGCTGTGTTTTACCGTTTTTTTTAAATAAAATTAAAGCTTTTTTAGGCTTTGTATAAGCATTTTATTATGGGTCTAAGTTACGGCGAAATGCGTTTAATATAATTAATTAACCCTTAATGATATTCTCGGGAAATACGCACTCATTTTTTTTTCTATACAGTACCGAATCCATAAATGACTAAAATAAACCAGCCAAGTACCACAAGCCTTCAAGAGAAGAGTGAATAGGCATTTTCGAGGCAAGCGCGCTCCAACCTAAACCTCATCATTGCTTTTCATCAGGCATGATTGTCGTCAAGCGCAAGCCTATCACATCACACTATCACACTTCACACTATCACACTTCACACTTCACACTAATTTATCTAGTTTGTGTGTATGTTTGTTACTCCTTCACGCCGCAACTACTGAACCGATTTGGCTGAAATTTGGAACATAGATAGCTTATAACCCGGATAAAAACACAGGCTAATTTTTATCCCTATTATCACAGGCTAGTTATAGTATTAAAAAAAAACCCTAATTTTCACACAAATTCACGCCGCGGGCAAAAGCTAGTCTTCAATAAAAAAAAGTGAAAAGCTCGCGCATCGAGGGCTAAGGTAATATTAAGGTTTATTCCGTGCAGGATTCCATACTACAAAAGAAGTGAAACTTTCAAAAAATCACTTCAGTTCATTGGACTAAGTATATAATGTACAAAATACTTTTGATAACGAACCGCAAATCCTGTGCACATACCTAACTTTGTTTTTAGTGGTTAACTGTTAATATAAAAAAGTGTACTAGTTAGAGAGTTTATTTTATTTTTCCTGTAAAATAATATACGTTAACCCATAATGATGATGATTATTTCAAATTTTTCGATTGATAAACTTAGGAGATAAGGGGGATTTTTTCGACAATTTGCCCAATAAACATAAATATAAATAAAAATCTACGGAACGTATTTTGGAATATATTAAACTCAATATTTTATTGAGGACTTAAATTATTTAAATTAAAACTAAAAAAAAATGAAAGTCGTGTTTGCCGATTTGAGGAATCTTTTAATGAATCGATCTTTCTGTGCACACCTGCACAGCGCATGGTGGTCTTTTACAAGAATGCTTACGTAATGTTTGCCTTATGTCTAGACTTATGACAAGGGGTCAGGCGATGTAACTATCTATTTTAGAATATACAAGTAGCGCCCTTAATTAGTGCTCCCAATAAACTATCAATTTGCATACCCACTCCTAGTAGTGCCTAATTATTACTCCTGTATTTTACAAACCTAAATATATACAATAATATATTATATGTTTATATACATATATAATTATAAATTGTATGATATGTTTTATACATGTGTGTTTCACTAATTTATTTTGATACGCATAATATCTAAACGAAACGAGTGCTCTTTATCAAGCAGATATTATTTAAGATGAGATGTTGGTACTGGAAACGTTTGGAGAGAGTACCGTTGATATACGTGCCAATAAAAGAAATGACACACAAAGCTGAGTGAATACCTTGGATAACATACATATATAATTCTATACAGTAAAATGACGTTGCGTATTATTCTAAACTCCAATAAATCTGCTCAATCTAATTTCACTCAACTTAAAATATTATAAAATAAGATAAGCTACTTTCTAAACAAAATTATATTAATTTGAAATACTTCGATTATATATTTTATTTAATTTAGATTGCGCGAACCGCGGGTTAAATTTTTACATTTTTAACCCTGGAGTCTACGTCTAAATTCTGGATCTGAAAAACAAATTCCTAGTGGGTGGGTTTCAAAATTACCGTTTTATTTTGTCTGAAATTTTATGTGCATACGTGCGAACCGGATGACAATGCAAAATTATGACTTGAAGCTGATTTTTAATGATGAACCGGATGGTACCCCATCGAGTTTACACTCATTTGATCAGTCTAGACAAGTACTTTGGTGCTAGGTGCTAAGAACACGTAGGTATAAAAGCTCGTATTTATTAAATGATAATCTAAAATGCTTCTTATGCTTGGATCTTTCGCTTCAGAAACACAAATATAAGATACTATAGCTTTTGCGCGCGGCTTTGCCCGCGTTAATTTCGATTTTTCACAAATCCAGAGATTCAGATTTTTCAAAAACCTGAATTTCCTTATCAAACTTAACCTTTATACCTACTTTCAAGAAAGAAGCTGACGGTATCGCTCGCATGAACTTCGCTTTTACATAAATTTTGCGGTAAACACGGAATTTCCAGAATAAAAGATAAGCTGTATGATAATCCAGGATATCGTTTATCTTAACTCCAAATTTCAACTAAATCATTTGTGTAGTTTCAGCATAAAGGTATTTCTACCGCGAAAATTACGGTTTTTCACATATTTCTCGGAATCCATGGATATTTCCGGGATTAAAAGTAGCCTATGCACTAATACACGATGTAGTCTATCTCAATTACAAATTTCAGCCAAGTCGGTTCAGTAATCGCAGCGTAAAGGATGGAAATCGATTTTTCGAAAATCCCGTAAAACTATGGATTTTTCCGGGACGAAAAGTAACCTTAGTTCTAAATCATTACAAAATTTACCTCTCATCCAAATTTTTGTCAAATCGTTTCAGTAGTTACGGCGTAAAAGGGTTTTCCTCCCGCGTGAATTTTGGTTTTTCACATATACCGCGGAAACCATGGATTTTTTCAGAATAAAAAGTAGCCTATGTATTAAACCGGGATATAATCTACCTCTATTCCAAATTTCAGTCAAGTCGGTTCAGTGATTGCGGCGTAAACGATTTTACTCCAGCGTGGAATTCGATTTTTCAAATATCCCGCAAAAACCATGTAACTTTCCGGGATGAAAAGTAACCTAAGTGCTAGATCATTATCCAATCTGCCTCTAATCCAAATTTCATCCTGATCGTTTTCGTAGTTGCGGCGTAAAAAAGTTTTTCTTCCGCAGGAATTTTGGTTTTTCACACATCCCGCAGAAACCATGGATTTTTTCGGGATAAAAATTAGCCTATGTATTAAACGGGATATAATCTACCTCTGTTCTAAATTTTAGTCAAATCGATTCAGAAATTGCGACGTGAAGGAGCATTTCCCCCGCGCGTATTTCTATTTTTTACAAATTTCGCGGGAACCATAGATTTTTGTGGGATAAAAAGTAGTCTATTTATTAAACCAGAATATGATTTAACTCTGTTTCAATTTTCAGCCAATTCCGATCAGTAACTGCGGCGTGAAAGAGCATTTCTTTATTAGAATTAAGACTTCCGTGAGTAGACATAATAATTTTACTGAAAAAAACGGCTAAAACTCACTATGACTTGGTCAGGATCGCCCGATCGATCGAGGAACTTTGTTATTTTTATCCAAAAGCCTACTTACCGATTTTAATGAACACAACATGAAAATTGACGGATTTCCATATGTGTAAAATAAAATTCCTTATTTAACACCCTTAGCGGTAGAATTTCAAAAATTCCTTTCTTAGTACACATCTAGGGTGTTAAAAGTATATTCCCTGAAAATTTCATGTTTCTACGTTCAACCGTTTGGGCTGTAGCTTGTCCAAAAGCCAGCCAGCCGGGACAAAGCGTTTTCCAGTTTCAACCCCTTTTTTAGAGAGTTAGGGGTGAAATTTCCAAAATCCCTGGGACACCCTTTCTTTTATTTTCATTCGGAAGTCTACATACCAATTTTCATTAATCTAACTTGAAAAATGAGGGATTTTTCATACAAACCAAAATCCCTTATTTAACCCCCTTAGGGGTAGAATTTCAAAAAATCCTTTCTTAGCGAGCGGTTTGGGTTCACAAAGAATCTTCCTTGAAAATTTCAAGTTCCTACGTTCAGCCGTTTAAGCTGTAGCTTATCTGTCAGTCAGTCACTCAGGACAAAGCCTTTTATAGTTATAGATTTCAATACACGATGACGCGCCCCACTCTGTCAATCTCCACAAGAATCGAATCAAACATAAGCGATTTTGAGCATGTCTTTTATACCTATATATCAACGGTAGGTACTCAAAGTTTCATCCATATTAATAAGAGTCGTATCTCCACGTCGTGCGTGAATGAACTTGTGCGGGAACGGTGAAAAGCCCTTATTACAATTTCCACTTCTCCTAATAGCTCCCAGCATATGCGCCACGCTGCATATCACGATATTCGCTTACTTTTATGCTCAAGCACACTTGTTCGGTAATTTATGGAATTTAGCTTTGCTTTGAAATAAATAAATATATACGGGACATTTTACACATCGCAACCTAGCCCCAAATGGAGTTGCATATCTGCTTATTATTGTTGTAGCTGTAAACAGTTTGACCAATATTACCATCAATGCAAACACAAATCATATTGTTTAATTTATAATTCATGTACACAGACTACAATTAATAAAATATTCATGCTGTAAGTAGAATAGTTCTGCGTAAATAAATCGTCCTCATTAATAAATCATGTTGAAGCGCATTGTGTAATGAATATGGTATAATTTTCGGATTAATGTCAGAAAACACTTGCATTCCGCTACCGTAAGGCATATGAGAATATAAAATAATTAAAAAAAGTTTTTTCAAAATAAGCGTATCCGTTTTAAGCAAAGCTTTTCATAGGCTTGCACGGTTTACCTAAGGTTTTTGGTATTCTTTTATGCAAATGTTTTGTGTTATTTTATTAGGTATGTCTATTATTTATTATTACCTATATGTTAAGGGACTCTTCAATCTATAAATAATATGCGTAGCTATATTTTCAATATCGGCTGGCTCAGACGATGGCTATGTGCAAAGGAATCTGCCAAGCGAATCATGTATAGAGCGGTCGTCAGCTGCATTTCGTGAAATGTTTAAAAAAGTCGTGGCATTCGCGTCTTTAGTGAACCCACTTCCCCCACCTCTCCACCCGCTCAGACCTACTGTGACGCCAGACCTACGTGATGTGTGTGGTGAAGCGAAGTGAATCTCTAGGCTTTTCAAAATCATAACAAAATTCGAACCCTGGGCTACTCTCGTTTGGCGATATTCTAACCTTAAGCTGTTTGAAACAAATTCAAAAAGTGTAAGTTCAAGTGGTATTCAATTTAATCACAAGAAATGTCAAAATATATGGAATCTTGCAATTAAATTATTTTAAGTACCAGTTACATTCTTTTTCCTACCTCAGTGTATGTCATAGGACGATAATTTCTTTGGTCATTCAACTACACCAAGATGCTCATTTAACTTATTACAAGTTCCAGATTTTAACAGTTAAAAAACAAACTGTTTACTCTCAGTGAATAAAAAAAACCTGAATACAAAGCAGGCAGGTACATCATTAATTTAAATAAAGAACAGCAGTGAAAATTTGCAAAACATGTATATTCGTATTTCGCATAATTGCAGGCAACTTTTAATTGTGTTACATTAACGAATCATCGAATTCTGAAGCGTAAATGAACGTCCATTAAATTATGTTCTCTTTACCTTCAGAATTTACCCTTTATATTATGTATTCGTTAAATATTTGTTTGAAATCTTTTAATTAAAGTTTTTATTATATTTTATGTTATCGACTTACTAATAAATCAATAAATTATCAAATTATGATTTTTATCAACATCTATTAAAGTTCGAGTGTGTGTATTTGTGTGCTGTGTTTGTGTGTGTGTGTGTGTGTGTGTGTGTGTGTGTGTGTGTGTGTGTGTGTGTGTGTGTGTGTGTGTGTGTGTGTGTGTGTGTGTGTGTTGTGTGTATGTGTCCGTGTATGTTGTGGTAAATGTAATTGTGATAAAATTTAGGTATGTACTCATCTAATGTTTATATTTGAAACGTCCCAATATATTTTGAAGGATTATTTCTTTCGTCTTGATTCTTAGATTAATCGAGGCAATTACAATATTAATTCTCTTAAAGCCTACTGAGATAAAGAGTATTTACTCCCAGCGATACGCGGAGTGGAATCGTAATTAGTGATTAATTTACGATCCATCGCGATTTGGAGACTGCTTGACTTAGATTTCTTATGAGGGCAATGCACAGTCGTAGTCATGCCCGATCCGAAATTGAAATAAGTAATTGGTTTTATCTGCGCTCTATGCACATAGCTTAAAATTCTAACTATGGGGTCAAAATGTATCACCTACCTACCTATCATGCTTTATTCTTATAAACATCTATAGTAAAAAAGTTCACAGCTGATTTTTTGCGTCCCCTATACTACTTAACTTTTTTTATTATTTTTGTTACAGTAAGTCAAAACTCTACGCGGAAAAATGTCTAGCAGTGATACCGAAGAAAATTTAAACTCCACCTGAATTATAGAAATTACAACAAAAATTACAAACAAAGTAAGTAGCCACAAAAGAAGCCGATTGCGACCACTTTTCAAACGAATTCAAAAAAAGAGGAGGTTCTCAATTCGACTGTATTTTTTATGTTTGCTACCTCATAACGTTACACTAGGTGAATCGATCTTGATGATTCCGTTTTTATTATTACAAAGCTGAAGCTTCCCGTGTGGTCCAATTTCAATTTAGTCCAGTTCTAATAATGCTTTCCATGAGAAAATTTTCTTGCCTTAGGACCGGACTTATGCCATTGATTTTTTAATAATATAATTTTATTAGTTCTTGACTTATTAAAATATTGTTATTGACTCTAACGAATAGTAGTAATTTTTTTGTTATATTGAAACGAATGCTTGTATATCAATTGAT
The DNA here is from genome assembly GCA_036785405.1 of Coenonympha arcania. Lineage (NCBI taxonomy): Eukaryota > Metazoa > Arthropoda > Insecta > Lepidoptera > Nymphalidae > Coenonympha > Coenonympha arcania. Next base: position 12,297,544 of record CM072066.1, on the reverse strand, counting down.
TTAATTGATTTTGAACAAAAATGTAGAGGTTATAACAATGGCATATATAGTTACTTATCTACATTTCGAATCCCAAGCATGCACCGCTACGTTTAAGAAATATACAACGTGTACCATAAATGGAAATTATATTAAAGGTACGTAAATGGACCTGTGAAGGAAAAAAAACTTGAGAGGTGTCAAGGGACACCCGGATGGAACGAAGTATATCTGGTTTGCTTTCTATAAAGAGAGAGAGACAAACAGAGAAACATGCGCACGCCGCACGACTTACAATAGCTCACTAGTGCAAAAAGTGTCGTTACAACTTTTCGTCTTAATTTTTTCCGTCTAGCCCCCTTTTGCAACGCGCTTCTTCCACTTCGTTCCAATATATATTAGTTATACTATGGCGTAGGTAGACAGTTAACAATTGTAAAACAGAAACAGAGCGAAGAAAATAAAATAAAGACAGAGTCATTATTCAAATAAAGTGCCTAATAGAGCATTTAGGGTGTCGGGGAAATGCGTCCACTGAAGTTTTATAGCCTTTTATTGTTTATGCTCGCCGACCCGTTTTAAGTGTGACTTATTGGGTTACATACTGCCACCCACCACGATTCCTATCTACCTTTGAAAGAATGGAAGAAAAAACTTTTATTTAGTGGAAAAAAGACACAGACATACACATACACAGTTTGTAATCAAACAAAATTAATATATAAATGTGAAAGTGAGTTTGTTGGTTTGTTGGTTTATTGGTTTGTTTGTTTGTTGATTTGTTTGTCCTTCAATCACGCCGTAGCCACGCAACGTATCGACCTGATTTTTTGCACAGACTTGATTCTTTAATTTTGTTCAAGACCCGGAGAGTGACATGGGCTACTTTTTACTCCGGAAAAACAAGCCGATTTCTGTGGGAGTGTAATTTGTCACTGGTAAGGCATTGTTCAACCACGATAAAAATAAGCTGGTTCGGGCGAAGGTAGGAAAAAGGAAACTGACCTTGTTTTTCAGTGTCCAGGCTCGTCCAGGTGTTCAGATTTAACACAGCACTTTTCACCAGCACTAAGGTTTTTATTTATAATGAGTCCTTGAGTTGTTTTGAATTTCCACGTGGAAAAGTTGGTTATTTAGCGGAGGCGCGGCGGCGGGAGCTCAGTTTTACTTGACGCGGTTTGATTGACTGCGAGCGACCTCTGTCGTCGGCTTCTGGCGGCTCACTCTGATAATTCGCGAATCGCGAATAGGTATGCGGGTTTGGTGCGCAGGCGCACTGAATGAATAGCGGTTAGAGGGAGAAAGGAATGTAAGGAACGTAAGGTAGCGGAATAATTATGTAGTTATGAATTCTTTATCATCCATTTCCCCCCTCCTTGCGAAGATCTACTTTCGCAAAAGTAGAGTTAGAAAATATTAGTAAAATAAATATAGATATTTGGATATAGCGGGTACATAAACTGTTAGTAAACTTAACTTAGTATGTTAGTTAGCTAAAAAAGTAAACAAAATATGAATAATATTAAAATAAACTAATTAGAAGGCAAAGGACAAAATATGTATGCTCTCTAATTATGAACTCCAAGTCTCCTATTTAAGGTTCTATATATAGGGACTGCGTAATCCACCCCGGTATACAACAATGCTTTACTTAGCTCGACTCTACATGCTGGCAAATCAGACATAAGTGGAAAGGTAGGCTTGGGCTTTCGCCTGAGACAAGCTTTGCACTTATGAATGCGGTGACGTACCACACGGCGAGCGGATAATATCCAATATTTTTGACGCAAAATTGAAATTAATATTTGAGGACCAGCATGTAAAGTAAGGTTGCGGTGGTAATGATCGATTAGGAGATCAATAATATGCCCCTTACTTGGAAGCAAAATTGGGTGTTTATGACTGTATTCCAAAGAAGAGTATGATAGCCGTTCACCTACTCGGAGAATGTCGTCATTCATGAATGGAAAAAGTTTTTGTAATTTTGAAAAAACCTTTCTGTTATTTTTAATATTATCAATGTCCTCTTTAAAAGCTGTATTCTGAATCGCACGAATTATGGTATTTTCAGCTGCGTTAATATCTTCGGCAGTTATAATATTGTTGCGTGGAAGTTTTTTCATAAATCGCAGGACATAAACAGTGGCTCTGACGAATTTATTCCAAGTAGAGCATTTAGATCCGAGTGTAATAATAGGATCTTCCTCCTGAGTTAGGATGACATGGGCGTGAGTATTGGTTTTCTCCTCAGGTAAGGAGGATTTATCGGAAGGCTTAAATTTTTGAATGGGCCATTGCTCCATTGGTAAGGAAGCCCAAGATGGACCATTGAACCATAAATCGCAAGAAAGAAGCTGCGAAGGTAACAGTCCGCGTGAAATACAGTCAGCGGGATTGTCAACACCAGGGATATGGTAGAGACAATCAGGGTCCACAAGGTTTTGGAACTGTGCGATCCGATTCGCTACATACGTTTGGAATCGGTGCGGTGAGGCAGAGAGCCAACATAGAGCTACTGTAGAGTCGGAAAATACGAAAATGTTATCGATGGGATAACGCAATGATAATGTATCATATACGTTGCGGACTAGTTTTGCAAGCAAAACCAATGCATTAAGCTCCAGTCTAGCCAAAGTGACAGGCTTAGACGGAGATGAAACTCGAGATTTAGAGCATATTAACGTTACAATCGGTTGTTCATTTTCATTAGTGACGTAAGTGTACAAACAACAACCGAATGCTTTTTCGCTTGCGTCAGCGAAAGCGAGAAGCGACATTTTAGACGACCGTTCCACACCAATGTGTCTCGGAAATCTAAACTCAGAAAGTAGAGTCAGTTCGGACATAAATTTTTTCCACGTCTCTACGATGTGAGATGGGGGCGTTTCATCCCAACCGATTTTTAGAAGCCAAAGCTCTTTCATAATCAACTTCGCGAATAGAATTATCGGGCCAACGAGGCCCAAAACGTCATAGAGGCGTGCGGTGGTCGAGAGGATCGCTCTTTTCGTATAAGCTTCAGGCGATTTCTCAACTTTAAAGCTAAATTCATCAGAAGCGGGTAACCAGTGAAGACCTAAGATCTTAAGCGTGTCGTCAGTTTCAAAAGAAATAGATTCAGCTTGGCGGTGTGACTTAGGGATTTTCTCGAGTAACTCTACTGAATTACTCGTCCACTTGACTAGGTCGAATCCACCGGACTTGAAGAGATGTATAAGCTCCTGAGCAATTCTTGCTGCGTCACCTACAGTTGACGCACAAGAAGCTAAGTCGTCCATGTAAACATCTCGTTCGACAATTTCAGCTGCGAGCGGCCATTTAGCTTTCTCTTGCTTAGCTACCTCTCGTAGAGTACGTAGCGCTAAGAAGGGCGAAGAGCGTAATCCAAATGTAACCCTGTTGAACTCATAGATGTCCAACGGATCATCGGATGAAAATCTATACAGGATTCGTTGATATTTGCGGTGCGGAGGGTGCACTTCGATGCACAGATACATTTGCCGTACATCGGCGAAAAAGGCGATTTTGAAGAGGCGGACATTTAATAAAATGTTGAAGATCTCAGCTTGAAGATTTTGACCTGTGTGGAGGATGTCATTGAGCGAGACAGAATTGTCCGTCTTCATCGAAGCGTCCAGGACGATTCTGAGCTTTGTCGTTTGTTTATCATCCCGAAGTATCGGCCTGTGCGGTAAGAAGAATCCTGGAGAATAGCATTCATCGGGAGATACCTTAGAGATAATACCTTTAGCTAAATAGTCCTGAATGACTTCATTGTATTTAACTCTTAAGTCAGGTGCTCTATCAAATTTCTTTTCGAGCATAAGGTATCTCCGTTTGGCTGCAATGTAAGAGTTACCAAGATTTTCAGGACTCTCCTTAAAGGGCAGATCCACGGCAAAAGTGCCATCAATGTTTCGAGTGGTTGTAGAGACGTAAATGTTCTCACACTCCTGTTCTTCTGGACTTAAATATTGTTTAGATGGTATCTCTTCAACTTTCCAAAACTTTTCTATGAGGTTATCAAGTGGATCACGAGTCAAAGTGCAAAAAGCTGAAGAGTGCGGAAGCTGAGAGAGCACTGGAGCATGGCCTAGAATCACATACCCCAGCGAAGTCTCGATAGCGGACGGTAGATTATCGTTACCTGCGATTCTATTGAAAAGTAAAATCTCACAGTAGAGTTGGACACCAATTAGTAAATCTATATTTCCCGGTTCAGCAAAGTCATCATCAGCAAGAGGAATGTCTTTAATCAAGCTATGAAGAGCGGAAATATCGACTCTTTGATCAGGAAGCTGAGATGTGATTTGCTCTACTACAAGCGGGTGAATAGAGTACTCTTTGGTGTCGTCAAAACGCGATTTAAATTTAAAGTTTGAAATTCCGATTATCTTTTGCGAGGCTCCACCGATTCCCTGCACTTCAGAGAAGCGGTTTTGCGTGTTGACAGGTAGCGATAATCGTTTGCAACAGGCTAAAGAGATGTAATCACACTGCGAGCCAGGATCAACCAAGGCGCGCAAGAAGTGAGTGCGGTTATATTTATCAATAATTTTAATTTTAGCGGTACCTAACAAGGTTATGGTAGCGGCGTGATCATGAGATTCACGAGAAATCGAGCATAGAGATGCCGATTGCGGTGCGGATGAGTCTAGACAAGACTCTACATTTCTAACCTCTGAGGGTAGAGTAGCGGAAATAGCGGGGTGCGGAAAATTAAAGCGGTGCGGTGCGGAAGAGCCATTAGTAGACTCGATATTCCTACCATTAAAAGGTAGGCTCCCTACTGCTGTCCTCAGAAAGGTAGAGTCAGCAGTAGATTCTGCATTTCCACATTTAGAAAGCAGAGTAGCGGGAATAGCGGTAAAAGAAGCGGCAGTAGAGTTGACTCTACAATTCTCAACATCAGATGGCTGAGTAGGTTTAGTCTCTACCTTTTTATCAATACGGGGAAGTGTATTGGCATAAGTGGACTGTATTTGCGGAGCGGGCAAGTCAACATTAGACTCTACATTTATTTCTTTAGAAGGTAGAGTCGAGGTAGAGTCAACAACATAAGTTGTAGGCGAACTGACCACGAAGCTGCAATTAGCTTTCGTAGGTTTAGAGAAGCATAACAGCGAATGATGACGTAGTGAGCACCTAGAGCAGTTGTGCTGAGAAGCGCATAGAGATAGAGACCTGTGCCGACTGCTGAGGCAGTTTGTACAGTAAAAATGCTTTTTTACAACATCAAATCGTTCCTTAGGGGTTAGTTTCATGAATTTAGCGCATTTATAAAAATGATCGTGCTTATCTTCATTACATAAGGCACATTTTTCACTAGTTTGATTTGAGGTATAGTTGCCCTCGGTACTGACGAAAGATTTAGTTAAAAGTTTAGCAGGCGAATGTTTAAAGTTAGTTTTACTAGCAGATTGAGAGGCTGACGATTTAGAATTAATACCTCTAGATAATATTCTACTCTGTTCCTTAACGAACTGAATGAGTTGGCCGTATGAAGGTATTTTTTCATTACGATAAGTTATTTCAAATAGCTTGACGGTTTCAGAATCTAACTTCTGATTAGCAATGTGCAAGAAAATATAATCAGTTAGATCACTAAGTTTTAATTGCTTAAGAGCCTCGACTGCGGAGTTAAAATTATTTAAAAATGATTCGAGGCCTGAAGCACTGTTGTTACCTAAAGCCTTAAAATTTAATATTTGATTCAAATATGAGCTGGCTAAGAAGCGGGGATCGTCATATTTTTGAATTAAATTATTCCAAATAATATTATAGTTTTCCGGAGTGGTAGGTAAGCCGGCACAAATCAAAGCAGCTTGACCTTTTAATTTGCTGACAAGATAGAACACCTTCTCGTTATCTGAAATGTTAGGGTTATCGTGGACAAGACTTTTGAACTGGAAATAGAACCGTGACCAATCGTTACTATTTCCATGGAATTCTAAAAGTTCGAGAGGTGCTAACCGAGATTTAACTGTAGGAAAACTATTTAATTTTTCACTTTCCGCGGTAGAATGCTTTTTCTCTGCAGCATCTAAAACCTGCTTAACTGCGCTGGACATCTCTTCGAAGACTGTCCAAGCTTGATAAGAAACGGGCATTGATGGTTTTAATTTTATTTGTAATTTAATAAACGCGTCTAAAGTCTGTTCAAATTTAGAACATAACGCTTCTAAATTAGATGTTTGCAATTTTAAAGTCGACAACTTATGTTCATCGCCGTCTACTTTCATCGCAAGGTCATAAATAGTTTGCATTCGACTGAACAAAGCATCCCGTTTTGCTTGCAATATTACAAACTGATTTTCATCGTCAGATTTAATAGGTACTTCTGCCTTACTCATTTTGACAATTAATTACAAAATACTACAGTTAAAAAATTAATAAAACAGAAAGCACAATTATTAAGTTAATATGAAAAATAATTAACGGCGTAAGAACCGAAATTTAATAATAAATAGGTTGCGGTTATAATATAATGTATACGGAATCCTATTTTAATTACGCGGTATAACTGAATATAATATTTACTGGCTAGGTATTCAACCAGTTACGCAGTGAAATAACTATACCTAAGTATTCTAAAAACCCCTAATAAATTGCGCGGTAAAAGCGATCACTAACCGTCACTTAATTATTGTAACGTTAAAAGTGGGTAGATTGATATAAGTCGCGCCGCGCGCGCGCCGCTGCGAGACAATGGAATATTCCTTTGTACTATAGGTACGCAATATAGGTATGAATCCAGGGAGATTACGGCACTAAATGAGTAGGTATGCGGATTAAATAACAATATACCGAAATATTAAGTGCGGGAAATGACGAATATATAATATACTTAATATCTCAAGTATGTACCTACACACTTAAATGACTTAATCCCTAGAAAATAGCGGATATAAAATACGTATATGTACATAAATTAACTTATTATGTGTTATAATACGTACTTATAAATAAATTATACATATAAAATAATTTATTATACGTATAATATAGGAATAAACTGATATATAATGCGAAATTTAACCCACGCAAGGAGGAGCGACCTGGTTATTAACGTAGTTATAATATTAACCTGATAAAAAAACCAGATTAACGCGATACGAAATGACTAAAACAATACGGCTCGAAGTGGCCAAAAACAATGGTAAGGCATTGTTCAACCACGATAAAAATAAGCTGGTTCGGGCGAAGGTAGGAAAAAGGAAACTGACCTTGTTTTTCAGTGTCCAGGCTCGTCCAGGTGTTCAGATTTAACACAGCACTTTTCACCAGCACTAAGGTTTTTATTTATAATGAGTCCTTGAGTTGTTTTGAATTTCCACGTGGAAAAGTTGGTTATTTAGCGGAGGCGCGGCGGCGGGAGCTCAGTTTTACTTGACGCGGTTTGATTGACTGCGAGCGACCTCTGTCGTCGGCTTCTGGCGGCTCACTCTGATAATTCGCGAATCGCGAATAGGTATGCGGGTTTGGTGCGCAGGCGCACTGAATGAATAGCGGTTAGAGGGAGAAAGGAATGTAAGGAACGTAAGGTAGCGGAATAATTATGTAGTTATGAATTCTTTATCATCCAGTCACTGTTCCAATAACATAGGTACATGTAACTACGTAACTTTACTAACAATATATGTTGTACCCTAGACTCCATACACTCGAAACTATAAATAGGACATCAATATTCTATACTCCATATCGACACTGAAAATTTATTTAATTAAATTATGTAATCCCGTACCAAGCTAATTCGAATCCAAACTTTATTACACTACGGTCTCCACATTAAACTCCTACAATTTTTTTTTTAAAAAGTTTTTTTTGTTTTTCTCAATGAAATCTGCATGACAGGAAATGTGAATTGAAAAGAAAGTAACTTTTTGTTGCTATGCAAAAAGAAAATTCCGCTTGAGAAAAACAAATTTCTAGTGCCAATAGTTCTTAAAAACACTATGTATTTTATTTTCTTACAATATTTAGTTTTTGGCTCATGAGAAAACTTGATACCACCTTGAGCATTCTTCTTTATCTTGCAAGATTTGATTACAGAAACAAACAAACATCGAGACAGGTAAAAATTAAAGCTTGTAACAATTTATCTGAATGACATTAACGATCGTTAATTGACTACATGTGATTTCTGCGCAGACAACTGTCATTCTCGTTTTCACGATCGCACGATCACGGTAAATATGCCATACGACATTACCATAAATATGTCATAATGTCTTTCGTTGCGCTCTTGTCACAGCGGTCGTGGTCATCATTTTTCAGTCACACGTAAATATGTCATAATATGACATAATAAATTTGAATGACATTATAGTCATTACGGAGGCATTATAGTTAGAAATATTTGAGAAATATGGCTTGAGATAGACTCAATAGTGAAATAGTTTTGTACCATTTGTGATTAAGTTTGCAATAGCGATTAAAATGATAATTCTTAATCCGGATCCGTCATACTTACCAGTACCGAGAAGTTACCAAAACAAGGAGCAAGAAAATAAGATTATAGCATAAGATTTATCACGAAATCCTAAAATGAAAGGTAACGGGCCCATTAACGAAGAAGACTTGGGTGAAATAAATTCCCTTTGTGTTTCGGGAATAAGAAATCTGAACGAAATTTTTAATAATTTAAGCAAAGACATCTTTTTGAGGGGATTTTCTTTTGTTGAGAACAAAAAAATCGCGGAAAGTCCTCGCGTCAGATTTATACTCCCGGGAATAGAGCTCGGATTAATAATAATAATAATGATTTATACTCCCGGGAATAGAGCTCGGATTAATAATAATAATAATGATACTCATAAATCTTCAGTTTTGTCTCACAATCTAAATATACAAAATAATAAACTGACTGACTTATAGGTAAGAAGGTTACTGACAAACATATGAACGCACAACCCAAACTGAAAGAGTCTAAAGAGTCCTTGGTTCCTTTAGGGTGTAGGGGTACACTAAAAATATTTTTTCAAAAAGTCTAAAGTTTTTATTAACAGTAGGTATACATAGTAAAAACTATTATTAACAGGTACGGAAACTATTCATTGTTAAATTCTTGTTGCTTTAGATTCATTTAATTTTAATACCCTGTTTTTAATTATTTCGAGATAAGAATATAACATTCTAAGGATAATTTTATTTATCGTTCTAATTTTCCTGTTTATTGTTATATTTTCATTACCAGATTTAATAATAACAAGATGAAGTAAATTATCAAGAAACAAGACAACTTCACGTTAGAATTTATTATCGTTACATTAATTATTTATTACTTATGATACGCTTGATAGACTTAATTAAATTAGTTACAGCCCTTGGAGTCTACATTATAAAATAAAATGATTAATTAAAATGGCCGATTAGCCTAGCGAGAGCCGATTCTGAAAGTGAAAGAAGTGTGTGTGTGTGTGTGTGTGTGTGTGTGTGTGTGTGTGTGTGTGTGTGTGTGTGTGTGTGTGTGTGTGTGTGTGTGTGTGTGTTATGTGATCTTATCCTTTACGTCGTCTACAAAGCATATTATGTTGCTGGAGATATTTGCAATTGAAATGTGAATAGATTACTTCCTGGATCAACTTAGGATATCGTAGGACGTAGGTGTACGTTAATTTGGACCATAAATAAAAATTCAAAAAGTCTTACATTTGTGTATAATATCAGATATTTATTTTTTGTTATCAAAAGTAGTGAGTTGGTAACATAAGCTCCCTAAAGCGTGCTTCGTACTTTTGAGGCGGGTTCAGTCGGTAAAGGCAGTGTGGCATCCGCCCTAGCGATAAAAGCCTCTTTGTGAAAATCTCCAATAAATCTTGCAACAAAAGGCTGTACGCGAGAAATGGCGGCGGCTATGAGTGCGTATTTAGAGCATTTGAAGTTGATTTGAAGATTTTGTGTAGTAATAAATAATTTGACACCTGATTGGTCCAGTCTTCTGCATTTGAGGTGATGAGTTTGATTCCTACTACTGGAAAATGTTAGTATTTTGAGCGTAAATGTTAAATATTTTCTTTTGGTTGGTTGTTTTTTCTAATTTTCTTGTATTTTTTACGTTAAATATTTCGTATATTTGTTCCGTCATACGCGCGTTTTGGTGCCTTTAAATAACCATTTCTTAAAAGTAAATTTTTGCATAATGGAGCATAATAACATCGCGATTTAGGTGATTCCTCAAATTCACTCCTTGCCTCTTGCTATAGTAGCTGTATGGTATAGTAAAACATGTTGTTAGTAGGTAATGTAAACTAATATACGTACGACATTAAGGTACACGAAAATGCTTTTAGCGAGCGTGTCCAGCTTCACCTGAGGACGTACGAATAATTAAATATAATACTATGCCAAATGACAAAATACAAATATAAACTATAGTCTAACGTGAGGACTGGGCAAAGAGACTTAACTAGTACGTTCGTTCGCGCTTAGAAAATAGATAGATACATAGATAAACTCTTTATTGCACACCACAGAATAAAAATACAAAAAAGAAATAATCAAAACACAAACAAATAGTAAGCCTCTGTGCAACTGCACGGTAAAGGCGTACCTATATAAGTATAACCTTATATAATAGATCAAATCTCACATTAAATTAAAGTTTAATAAGTCGGTGGACGTAGTTAGATCGGCGAAAATTAAAATTATTTAATTGGTATACTGATAATATGAAAAACGTTAGCCGCTTCATGATAATTCAAAGATCTTTAGCAACTTTTTGAGGTCAAAAGCTCGTGCTAAATGCTAATTATTTATTAACTTTAGTCGATACTTTGTCAGTTCTGACGTAGAGTTGGCATGAACAACTTTCCACGCGAGGTAGTGTCAGGGTGAGTTTAGTTGTTCTTAGTTGACTGTCGTACATTTACTTTAGACGAACCAACTTAGATATTACTCAAGACATAATGTGGACAGATACCTACTTAGTAGACAGCCATTTCAGAGACACGTTCCAAACTTTATTAGTTCTTGAACTGGCTAGAAAGTTTAATTTTTAAGTGCGCAAAAACTCAGGAGTACCTGTCAGTGTTCTGTGAACTTCGTTAAGGGTTTTGTCGACGTCCGTACTACAGTTGACGCTCGTGGCACTTAAACGGAAAGTCTCGGGTTCAATTCCCGTTACACATCCCATTTTATTGGCCGCTTTAATCCTAACTTTACAGCCATCACGATAAGGTATTTTCGGTCTAAACGCCATTCAAAATATAAGATCAAATTCATTCATCATTTTAAAGTTATGTAATCTATTTAACTGATGATTTCTTAGAGATAGAAGCGTAATTAACTCCGGACGTAGGTTCAAAGGTATTGCAATTAAAATGGAGCAAAATTCCCGCCGGATGCTTACATCCGGGAAAGATGCTCGACTCGCTTTCAAATGGCAATAATAGTAAGCTCTACGTATAATAGCTATAGAAAAGTATCAATGGTTACTGATTAGAAACGATCTGACTGAGATATTGGATATCCAATTATCAACCCAAGAAGTTACTCCATTGTTTGGTTGGTTACTATACCATTGAAGAATTTCTTAACGACAAAGATTCTTGGAATGATAGAAATATGCTTCCATCTCCTCACGAGATATCTTAATAATACGTTATAATTTTTCATACTTTAAGAAATCTTGTATTATAACAATGACATTTTTGAAAAGATCAAGTGCCGAGTTTCTTGCCAGTTCTTCTCGGTGCAAACCTGCTTTCCGAACCTGGCGGTAGAGTTTTGACTTCATAAGAGCCTTTTATTTAGGCCTATGTGAAAATAAATATTTTCATTTTCATTTTCATTGATCTCTATTCTATGGATCTCAGACTGTCAACGTAAAAATAAAGACACTTGAATTTCGCCATTTTGGCGCTGATTGTTGCGTAGCCTGGCGTGAGCGTCCATGGAACTAAATTAAAATGGCATTCAAAATAACGTAGTGACTACCAACAAATGACAATTTAGTATCGTGGACCTTCGAGGGGGGTGCTTCATATCGACACAAAAGATGAACTGTCAATTGTATAGAACGTTTGATCCAGCGTACAGTAACAGATCAGTGCAGTGGACACTCTAGTACGAAACGTTGTGAGGATGCGACATTGTGCATCACGCGTGAATGTTTCACAAAAAACGCTGTTTTTTATAATTAATAAAAAAACTAAGAAAGTTATCAAAACCTTGTTCTTATCTGTCTGCAAATTAATATTACCAACACAAAAATTACTACAAAACGTTTACACCTGATTTTTAACGTGGTAAAAGGCAATTTAGTTTAAGGGGATTTATTGAATTTATTTTTGTCTTTCTCACTCTCACGGAGATTTGGTAGGTGCGACATGCAGCGTCGCGGAAGAATATAGCAGAAAAACGACGTTTTACCTAATTACTCAAAAACTAAGCCAGTTATCAAAAATCTGTTCTAAGCGTTTTAGGATATTATTATTACCGATACATTAAAACAAAAATTACAATTACATCTATTGTAGTTTCCGATAAAACATAGAAAAACTGAGATTTTGGAGCAACTTTTGGGAGAACTTTCTATCGAGAAAATTTTATCCAATCGTGTTTCTGCTTCTAAGCGATTTTAGATTAAAGACCCAAAATACATGACGTGTAAATTTGAAAGTAGGTACCTAATTGTCTTTATAGTTTTTGCATAAAACTTCATTCAAAATCACCTAAATACGGCTTGTAGGCCGTTAACAAACAGTAGAAAGAAATACAACTAACTGAAAAAATGTTTTGTTATTAACCCCCGACGCAAAAGGGGTGTTATAAGTTTAACGTGTCTGTGTATCTGTGTATCTGTGTTTCTGTCTGTGGTATCGTAGCTCCCAAACGGATGGACCGATTTTCATGAAATTTATTTTGTGTCATAGATAATTTTATCCCGAGTGTTCTTAGCCATGTTTCATGAAAATCTGTTCAGCCGTTTGAAGATTATCAGCTATTTTCTAGTTGATGAGGGGATCTGACTAACTTCTTTATGTCCGATCGATTCGAAATTTGGTACCGTGTAGCTTCAATGACATTGAAAGTATATGGTAAGGTAACCATGACCTGATTTGCCGTTTGAAGATCATCAGCTCTTTAATAGTTGATGAGGGGATCTGACTACCTTCCATATATCCTATCGATTCGAAATTTGGTACAGTGTTACTTCAATGATATTGAAAGTATATGGTAAGGTTATCATGACCTGATCAGCCGTTTGAAGAAGATCAGCTCTTTCATAGTTGATGAGGGGATCTGACTACCTTCCATATATCCTATCGATTCGAAATTTGGAACACTGTGTTACTTCAATGATATTGAAAGTATATGGTGAGGTAACCATGTCCTGATTTGCCGTTTGAAGATCATCAGCTCTTTAATAGTTGACGAGGGGATCTGACTACCTTCCATATGTCCTATCGTTCCCATAGGCATACATAAATTGCTTCAACTAATGCAAAAAACAAATACCTACCTAATATTTAACCTAGACTTACGAGTAGGAAGGTAAAACCTAATCTAGTAAATGAAAACTAATATTATACTTAGTAACTAAGTTACTTTTTTTTTTTTATTTACAATAAAACTTATCACTAGCTTATTCTAATTACTATACAAGTCTTGCCGCGTGGAATGGTGGCAAGAATACTGGCTGCATTTCCGCGTTGAACAGCTAGGCTGATACGTTGCGCAAAAAATGAGCCAGCCCTTCTGTCACCAGTTGAGGTTATTAAACGCGGGGAAAGCTCTCGAATGAATTTTTTGGCACTATGACTCCATGGCCCCAGGGTCTCCACGGCAAACGGGACAAATATGTAACTCTCTAATAGAGAGGCATATTTGCGACGCTTACCTGATTCAGCAGTTTCAGCTGCGGCTCCCGGCTTTGATTCTGTCTCCCTGATATGAATCGAAGCCAATCGACGACGCTTGAATTAAAAAATATTTGAACTTACTTAATATTATATTGTGACGATAATAATTATTATAATAGGTTTAAAATATTATTTGTTACTTTTTATATTTTATTTTTTGTGTCGGGGGTTTTTAAAATTTGTAATTTTACTTTTATTGAAAATATTTGAAAAGCTAACACTTTTAGCTAGGTCTTTGTATTGGTATTTTAATTTATACCTATAATTCCTACCCTCAAAGCCTCTATTTCTTCATGATGACTAGACCAGTTATTGCGTGTTGTAGCGGCGATGGAAATTCTCACAAAGAGGCTTTTATCGTCGATGCGCTGAAAACGCCACTCTCCGACAAATCCGGCACTTTTTGAATAGAATGTAGGCTACTGCCTGATTTTTAACGTGGTAAAAGGCAATTTAGTTTAACAATCAATAGAAACAAACCCAACCAACTGAAAAAATGTTTTGTTATTGAAAATATTTGAAAAGCTAACACTTTTAGCTAGGTATTTTGGATTGGTACTTTACGGAATTTTTGATCGGTTGCTAGTTGGTTTCCAGGGCACCTGGAAGAGATCCTCATTTGTAGCGATAAGATGTCCTTGTGCATGTCCTCTCTATGTTTGTGTTTTTTATGTGTCTTTATATATGTACAGAATAAATAAATAATAAATAAATGGACTTAAAACATATTTGCGCTCGTCACAGAAAGCCTCCCTGGCGCAGTGGCGGCGCGCCCCGATTCAAGTGGGAGGTCGCGAGTTCGATTCCCGCCACGGGCCACTTTGGAATTTCATAAATTCTAAATTGGCTCAACTAGCCACTATGGTATGGATAGTTAGATTAGCGATAGAGGCTTTGGCCGTGGCTAGTTACCACCTTACCAGCAAAGACGCATCGCCAAGCGATTTAGCGTTCCGGTGCGGTGCTTGTAGAAACCGTTGGGGTAAATTTACTTACCCTTACAAGTTAGTACGATAACATCTTAGGCTGCATCATCACTTACCATCGGGCGAGATCGCAGTCAAGTACTAACTTGTATAGAAAAAAAGAAAGACATGAGGACTACCTGTAAGTAATAGTGGCCCGACGTTATTACAATTATAAAAAAGGTCAAGTGCGAGTCGGTCTCGCGCACAGAGGGTTCCGTACTATGGTCCTACATGACGGAATAAGTATTTTTATGCACTTGGCAGTAGTCTAATACAGTTAAACACATTACAAAATTTTTTGAATAAGTAAGAGCTGTACATTTGTACATGAACAAATACCGGCAGTTGCTTAACCTTAATGCAAAGGCAGTGAAATAAATTTACGTACCTACCTATATCAGTGATAACAAACCTCAGGATATGGGCATCCGAACGATTGGTACAAGCAAAAATCTATCAAAATTCTATAGGTGGCTGCTGAGCGTGGCCTTACTGTTGGTGGCAAAACAAGCATTTTTGGCACCTATAAACTGACGACATTTTTTTGCGGCGTCAGCCTTGTTCCGATTATATTATGTCTGTTACGTACCTATATACTCGCTCGGTGATAAACGAGGTAGCTCGCTACACGGAACCGCTTTTAGCTGCCGTGTCCACCTGAACGCCTATTGTTTTGGGAACCGGGAGAGAATTTCACCTAACAATTTTTACTTGCTTTCGAATTACACGCGGAAGAAATATCGGGCAAAACATAATAGATGCACGCCACAATATGAAGATTTTTTGCCGATATCCAACAGAAAATCTTACATTATGTTGTAGGTTAAAAAAAGGTAAAAAGAGCCCCTTCACCTTGGCTCCCACTTTCCAAAGTATATCCGTTCCGATTGGTGATCACATCGACCTCCTGGGTATTACCATCTCACCTAATCTCAATTTTGGGAAATGCATCGAAAGCAAAAACAGCTGCCGGCTGATCAGCAGGGCTAGACAATGTCACTTAAGCGTTTGGCGTTAACGCTAGTCGCTAGTCGACAAAAATGTATGGACAAAACAAATGACTGTAGAAAAACCACGACATTAATTAACTAAACACGCTGTGTTTGAATAATTAACTACGCTAACTTCAACGCTCGCTGGCGTTCTCGCGAACCTTGTAGATAACCTTAGCGTACTTCGCTTGACAATTGACAGCCGACAGTATCAAACACAGCGTGTTTAGTTAATTAATGTCGTGGTTTTTCTACAGTCATTTGTTTTGTCCATACATTTTTGTCGACTAGCGACTAGCGTTAACGCCAAACGCTTAAGTGACATTGTCTAGCCCTGCAGGTCATGATTACCTTACCATACGCTTTAAATATCATTGAAAGAACACGGTACCAAGTTTCGAAACGATAGGACATATGGAAGGTAGTCAGATCCCCTCATCAACTATTAAAGAGCTGATGATCTTCAAACGGCAAATCAGGTCATGGTTACCATACAATATATCAATGTCATTGAAGCTACATGGTACCAAATTTCGAATCGATCGGACATAAAGAAGTTAGTCAGATCCCCTCATCAACTAGAAAATAGCTGATAATCTTCAAACGGCTGAACAGATTTTCATGACACATGGCTAAGAACACTCGGGATAAAATTATCTATGACACAAAATAAACTACATGAAAATCGGTCCATCCGTTTGGAAGCTACGATACCACAGACAGATACACAGATACACAGACATGTTAAACTTATAACACCCCTTTTGCGTCAGGGGTTAAAAAAATTAGGAACCCTCAACAAGGTTAAGCGGTAGGTACTTCACGCCCGAACAGCTCCTAACGCTATATGAGGCCCAGGTGCGTTCTGGCATGGAGTACTGCAGTCACCTTTGGGATGGCTCTGCCAAGTATCAGCTCGATTCATTGGACTCGGTTGATCGCCGCGCCGCGCGACAGCGAGGTCTTAGTAATAGGGTCCTGTTTTTACCCTTTGGGTACGGAACCCTAAAAAGTCCACAACACCACTTGTCTATATTTTAAAGTTCACTCATTATAACGGGATATGTTAAATCTGAGTGTAGTGCGGGCGAAGCCGCGTGCAAAAGATAAATAAATATATATACGGGACATTTTTACACATTGCAATCTAGCCCCAAAGTAAGCGATAGCTTGTGTTATGGGTGCTAGATGACTGATAAATATACATACATACTAATTATACATGAATATAATACATTGAAAAACACCCAGACACTGGAAAACATTCATGCTCATCACGCAAACATTTACTTGTACCTAGTGGGAATCGAACCCACGACCTCCGGCGCACACGGCAGGTTCGCTATCACTACGCCATTCGGTCGTCATTATAGATAGTATGAACGATACACCTCACGAACCACTCGAAACTCGACACTCGTATTGATACCTTGAAACATTGACTATTTATCTACTGAGTATAAATTAGCGTTATAAAGTGGGAACCATAATGGTGAAACCCTGGAGCGGTGATGGTTTCAGTTTCGAATCTCGGAACTGGGGCCATCGCCTCTCATCGCCCGCCTCGAAACTGGAACAATCTTATGCGTTTTGAGATTTGCATGCAATAAATAAATGTGCTAAAATGAAATAAGAGATAATATGAAGTTTGGTATTTCAGTAGTGGGGGAAGCTAAAACAGGTTTTCAAAAAATTCAGTTAAGACAAAAATTATATTAGAAACCTTTATATAATTTTTAACAGAATTCAAAAGGAGGTTCTCTATTCGACCCGTATGTATATTTGTCTGCGACTATTTCGCGTTGGTCTGAACCGATTTTGATGCGGTTTTCAGGAAAGTTTTAATATATTAACGGACTTGAAAAAGCAAGAGACTCTCAGTTTGATCGGTATGTTTGTGTTCCAGCTAACGCCTTTACCCAACCCAATTAACCATATATATTGCATTTAAATTGTGAAAGTCGCATTGCAACCATAATAATGTCATTGATATGTTTTTTGTGATAAGTTTAAGGCTAGTACTAAGCCTAAAATTGTCACTACAAAACCTACCACTAAATAAATTGGTACGGTAATAGGTAATTAGTCAAAAACTAAAAATAGGTGAAGTAGGTACCTAGGTACTTATCACTAAAAAGTATAAAAAATCCCAATCAAAACAGTCGTTATTATCTCAATTTCTTTTTTAAATTATTTTGTGCTTTCCAGTGGGTTTGTTTTATGAAGTCGGTTCTCTTTTTTTAAAAAAAGAAAGTGAGATAATAACGATTGTCTTGAATGGGATTTTTTATTGAAAGCCTATCCATAGATATCCCAATATGGGTTTGATTAAAAAAATTTTTTTTGAGTGTCAGTTCTAAGTATGGGGAAACCCACAAAATTTGTCCGTTTTTTTTCTATTATTGTGTGATAATCTTACATCTACTTAGAGAATTACAGAATACAAGTTTCAAAAGTAAAATTCTTATAGTTTCGGAATAAAGTGGCTGTGAGATATACGGATGGACAGACAGAAGGGTTCCGTTTTTCGCCATTTGGCTATGGCACCCTAATAAATTGTATGCTTCTGGGACCTCACGACACATCACGAGTTACTACAAGCTAGTGTGTTACCAGCTTTACTTATAAAAGGATACCTATTATCTTAATTACTTGTATTTATTTCCTGAATGCACATTGATATAAATGTTAGACCTCAATTTGTATGCAGTATAAGTAGTCCACTATAGCTGTGATCTTTTAGTAACAATTTAATTAAATATAAACATTGGTAAAATTGTTGAGAAATAAAAAATTTTTACTTTCTTTTTGTTTAGAGTAAATCTTTCACAAAATGGTTTTCTTTTTTGATGAACCTGCTAAGTGAGTATTTTAAAAGTTACTGCAACTTTAAAATGATGGAGTAATGACACACGCCAATACTATAAGCCAGCTTTTTCCTAGGGCGTCCAATCCCAAATCAATGTAAATCTAGTTTGTCCTATAGATATTCGAATCCACGATTACTCGCAAACTCCATGCGAATCAAATGGAACATAAGCGATTTTGACATAGTGGGGCGCGACTTCGTGAATTGAAATATCTATATAGGCTTTACATTTCAATGTACTGCAGTGCGCTCTCAACACCTTGCGACATTCAGTTGATGAGATTCAGGTTCAGTAGTTGCGGCGTAAAATCTGTGGTGAAAGAGCAGATATATCCCGCGTGAACTTCGGTTTTTCACAAACTCCGCGGAAAACATGGTTTTTATCACGAATAAAAAGTATCCTATGTGTTAATCCAGGATATAATCCATCTCCATTTCAAATTTCAGCCAAATCAGTTCAGTAGTTGCAACTGACTGCCGTGCATTCTTGTATCAATAGGGGCTGGGTGACCAAGCTTTGCTTTTGCGGTATTTTTGTTGGTAAATACATTTCATAAAAATGAATATTAGCTAGATTGATTAATCGCCACTGAAATCCCCTGTATACTAAATTTCATGAAAATTTTTGGAGCCGTTTCCGATATTCAGATTATATACCTACATCTTATACAAGAATTGCTCGTTTAAAGGTATGAGATAAGATATGATAAGATTTAGGACCTGTGGATACAATGAATCAAATTGTCAATGTCACTTCACACGGCGCTGGGAAGTATCGTTTATTTTTACTTTCATATAATTTTTAAATTATAGCGAATAAAAAGATCTTAAAATAGAAAAAACAGAGCTTTATAAAATATCTATCTTCTATATATATAAAAGAATGAGGCATTTTGGTTGTTCCACGGATTCCGCCAAAACTATAGGTCCTAGAGATCTGAAATTTGGTACCTAGGTAGATATTAGGTCATGAATTCGTACTAAGACGGGGATTCCAGAAATTCCACGTTTAAGGGGTAAAAACCGTTGGTTTTAGGGATTTCTCCATACAAAAGTGTAATTTTTTTCGTTGTTCCAGGGATTCCCGAAAAACTACAAGTCGTAGAGATCTGAAATTTGGTACTTAGATTGATATTAGGTCATGAATTCGTACTAAGACGGGGATTCCAGAAATTCAAATTTTAAGGGGTAAAAACCGTTGGTTTTCGGGATTTCTCCATACAAAAGTGTAATTTTTTTCGTTGTTCCAGGGATTCCCGAAAAACTACAAATCGTAGAGATCTGAAATTTGGTACCTAGATTGATATTAGGTCATGAATTCGTACTAAGACGGGGATTCAAGAAATTCAAATTTTAAGGGGTGAAAACCGTTGGTTTTCGGGATTTCTCCATACAAAAGTGTAATTTTTTTCGTTGTTCCAGGGATTCCCGAAAAACTACAAGTCGTAGAGATCTGAAATTTGGTACCTAGATTGATATTAGGTCATGAATTCGTACTAAGACGGGGATTCCAGAAATTCCATGTTTAAGGGGTAAAAACCGTTGGTTTTCGGGTTTTCTCCATACAAAAGTGTAATTTTTTTCGTTGTTCCAGGGATTCCCGAAAAACTACAAGTCGTAGAGATCTGAAATTTGGTACATAGGTAGATATTAGGTCATGAATTCGTACTAAGACGGGGATTCCAGAAATTCAAATTTTAAGGGGTAAAAACCGTTGGTTTTCGGGATTTCTCCATACAAAAGTGTAATTTTTTTCGTTGTTCCAGGGATTCCCGAAAAACTACAAATCGTAGAGATCTGAAATTTGGTACCTAGGTTGATATTAGGTCATGAATTCGTACTAAGACGGGAATTCCAGAAATTCAAATTTGAAGGGGTAAAAACCGTTGGTTTTAGGGATTTCCCAATACAAAAGTGTCATTTTTTCGATTCCGACAAAATTTTGATTCGTACTAATCAGGGTAGGTACCTAGGTTGTTGAATTTGTACTGCGACGGGGATATTCGAATTTCAAATTTAAGGATGGGAACATTTGCGAACTTCTTTGATTTTGGAATAATTTTTTTTATATTCTTTTTCTCTCAACAGCAAGCGTAGAAAAGGAATCTGTGGTCAAAATTTAAAAAATTGGCCGCCATTTTGAACTTTTTTGTTACTGGGCAGTGGGCCGAATGATTTGAAAATTAATATGGGGCTATAGAAGCAAGCATAGAAAAGGAATTTGTGGTCAAAATTGAAAAAAATGGCCGCCATTTTGAACTTTTTTGTTATTGGACCGGATTCTTTCAAAATGGATATCTGACCATTGCATCAAACATAGAATAAGAATCTGAGGTCAAAATTTAAAAAATTGGCCGCCATTTTGAACTTTTTTGTTATTGGACCGGATTCTTTCAAAATGGATATCTGACCATTCCATCAAGCATAGAATAAGAATCTGAGGTCAAATTTTAAAAAATTGGCCGCCATTTTGTACTTTTTTGTTATTGGACCGAATTCTTTCAAAATGGATATCTGACCATTGCATCAAGCATAGAATAAGAATCTGAGGTCAAAATTTAAAAAATTGGCCGCCATTTTGAACTTTTTTG
This sequence comes from Coenonympha arcania, assembly GCA_036785405.1. Lineage (NCBI taxonomy): Eukaryota > Metazoa > Arthropoda > Insecta > Lepidoptera > Nymphalidae > Coenonympha > Coenonympha arcania. The sequence continues at coordinate 12,276,277 of CM072066.1, read as the reverse complement.
TTATTGGAGCGAATTCTTTCAAAATGGATATCTGACCATTGCATCAAGCATAGAATAAGAATCTGGGGTCAAAATTTAAAAAATTGGCCGCCATTTTGAACTTTTTTGTTATTGGACCGAATTCTTTTAAAATGGATATCTGACCATTGCAGCAAGCACAGAAAAAGAATATGTAGTCAAAAACTAAAAAATTGGCCGCCATTTTGAACTTTTTTGTTACTGGGCCGAATGATTTGAAAATTAATATGGGACTATAGAAGCAAGCATAGAGATGGAATTTGTGGTCAAAATTGAAAAAAATGGCCGCAATTTTGAACTTTTTTGTTACGGGGCCGAATGATTTGAAAATCAATATGTGACTAAAGAAGCAAGCATAGAAAAGGAATTTGTGGTCAAAATTGAAAAAAATGGCCGCCATTTTGAACTTTTTTGTTATTGGACCGAATTCTTTCAAAATGGATATCTGACCATTGCATCAAACATAGAATAAGAATCTGAGGTCAAAATTTAAAAAATTGGCCGCCATTTTGAACTTTTTTGTTATTGGAGCGAATTCTTTCAAAATGGATATCTGACCATTCCATCAAGCATAGAATAAGAATCTGAGGTCAAATTTTAAAAAATTGGCCGCCATTTTGAACTTTTTTGTTATTGGACCGAATTCTTTCAAAATGGATATCTGACCATTGCATCAAGCATAGAATAAGAATCTGAGGTCAAAATTTAAAAAATTGGCCGCCATTTTAAACTTTTTTGTTATTAAACCGAATTCTTTCAAAATGGATATCTGACCATTGCATCAAGCATATATGTAATAAGAATCTGAGGTCAAAATTTAAAAAATTGGCCGCCATTTTGAACTTTTTTGTTATTGGACCGAATTCTTTCAAAATGGATATCTGACCATTGCAGCAAGCACAGAAAAAGAATATGTAGTCAAAAACTAAAAAATTGGCCGCCATTTTGAACTTTTTTGTTACTGGGCCGAATGATTTGAAAATTAATATGGGACTATAGAAGCAAGCATAGAGATGGAATTTGTGGTCAAAATTGAAAAAAATGGCCGCCATTTTGAACTTTTTTGTTACTGGGCCGAGTGATTTGAAAACCAATATGTGACTAAAGAAGCAAGCATAGAAAAGGAATTTGTGGTCAAAATTGAAAAAAATGGCCGCCATTTTGAACTTTTTTGTTATTGGACCGAATTCTTTCAAAATGGATATCTGACCATTGCATCAAGCATAGAATAAGAATATGAGGTCAAATTTTAAAAAATTGGCCACCATTTTGAACTTTTTTGTTATTGGACCGAATTCTATCAAAATGGATATCTGACCATTGCATCAAGCATAGAATAAGAATCTGAGGTCAAAATTTAAAAAATTGGCCGCCATTTTGAACTTTTTTGTTATTAAACCGAATTCTTTCAAAATGGATATCTGACCATTGCAACAAGCACAGAAAAAGAATATGTAGTCTAAAATTAAAAAATTGGCCGCCATTTTGAACTTTTTTGTTACTGGGCAGAATGATTTGAAAATCAATATGGGACTATAGAAGCAAGCATAGAGATGGAATTTGTGATCAAAATTGAAAAAAATGGCCGCCATTTTGAACTTTTTTGTTACTGGGGCGAATGATTTGAAAATCAATATGTAACTATAGAAGCAAGCACAGAAAAGGAATTTGTGGTCAAAATTGAAAAAAGTGGCCGCTATTTTGATCTTTTTTGTTAATGGGGCGATTATTTTGAAAATCTATATCTGACTATCGCAGCAAGCATAGAGAAGGAATTTGTGGTCAAAATTTAAAGAAGTGGCCGCCATTTTGATTTTTTTGGTTACTTGGCCGATTGCTTTGAAAATCGATATTTGACTATTATCAGCAAGGTAGTGAAAAATTTTGTGGTCCTAATCAAAATAAATGGCGACGACAGAAAGTTTGGAAATTAAACGCTTGAGGGAGTTAAGCAGAAGTTCAACGTGAGCGAAGCCGCGGGCGTTTGCTAGTACTATATATAGGTCTGGCCATCGTGGGCTCTTGGGCTATAAAACTAATAATATGATCTTTTTATTTAATCCAAAAAAAATTCAATAACTCAATTGTATTTGGCTGGCACGGTCAATTCTATTTAATTTACAGGTTTTTGTACATTTATTTCAGGTTAAGCTTCCCGAAATGCCCTGTTTGTAAGGACCTACTACTTCCACCAATATTCTTTTGCCAATCTGGACAAAGTATTTGCTGCTGTTGCCAAAGAAAATGCTCTCAGCAGTGCCCTTTTTGCCGTCAATCGATTTCACACAAAAGGAATAGGACACTTGAAGAAATGATGAATGGGGTTGGGGTTCTTTTCTTTAATTATTCAGTACAAACATGAATATTTCAATATAGCTTGATATACTACCTATTTATGTGTTTGTGAATCAAAAGCAAATGGCGCAGGACCGTGCGAGCTGGAAAGCACTGCAGGAGGCCTTTGTCCAGCAGTGGACGTCCGTCGGCTGAAACGGAACGGAACGGAATCAAAAGAGAAAGTGATGACCTTAAAGCCTGGCGCTTGCCTAGAAAATGTCTATTCACTCTTCTCTTGAAGGCCCCTAGGACACCCAGGTTGTACTTGATTGGGAACACCTTTGAGAACACAAAGACCTCACATAATATTACCCGACTGCGTAGGATGAGTTATGTTTTTCACACGTACTTTGTTTGCTTTCTTTATTATCTCGTATCTTTTAAACGGCTGGATGGATTTTAACAGTTAAAGTTTCGTTGAACTAGTCACAATTCACAAAATCTCAGGAGATTAAAAATATATTGTATACAAGCGAAATACATATGATTTTGTAGGAATAAAAAGCAATCAACGTAGTGTTTGTTTTTAGTGCCATGCTTGAATATTTTAGCAGTAGTTTTTTTTTAGTTTTTTGTTTATATACTTATTTCAATAGGTTGAACTGCCCTGCCCTAACAAGTCTGATGGTTGTAAACATACTACTACTAACATAAATGATCATCTTGAGGATTGCCTCTTCCGTGTTGTGGATTGTCCTACCAGAAGAACCGTTCGCTTTACATCTGAGAATTGCGGCTGGTCAGGCGATTTCCGCGTTGTGGATTGTACTACAAAAAAAAATATTCTCTCTACGAATGAGAATTGTGATTGGTCAGGTAATTTCCTCCAACTTTTTTTCCATTTTTAGCCTAATATTTATGAAAATATGAAAAATTTTAGGAATTAATTTGTAGGCCCTAAGGTGGAAACCGTCTCCATGGAAACGTGCGTGCAGACTGTTGATAAGAAAGTGTTCTGTGGCGGGGACCAAGGTCCATAGACAATACCGTAAAACGGGGATACTAGGAACGGCGGGGTAAATAGGAATAAATTTCTGACTTTCTAAACTGTCCTGTTTTTTGTCATCCTAAGCATGAGAGATCAATTGTTTTTTATTTTTGAACGAGCTTATTATTTTTGCTACTGGCAAGACTAACCAGTTTTAAACTAGCCAATCAGGTTATATTAAAAAATCGCGTTGAAAGTGAGGTCGTCGTGGACACGTGAAATTTGTTGTTTTTAACTTTAAGTTTTTGATGTGTTCTAATGAGGAAGTGTTGAAATTGATTTAATTATTATAATAATAGTGGATTGAAATTTGAAGGAACATTAAGAGGTAAGCAAATAATTGCGTAATTTCATCGTAAACCTTAATTTTAGATGAATGCTCGTTTTAAGGTCATTTTGGGGATAAAAGGAACGCGAAGGGGGGAAATAGGCACATGAACAGGCCTAATTGGAACAGCACGGGGGCTATTTGGTACGAACAAGAGGTAAATAGGAATCATGAAATAGGGTTGTCAAAAACCAAAGTTTAATTACTATAATACTTAATTAAAGTTAATTTTACTTCTAAATTTATTAAAGTTAAAAACGATTACTATTAAACTTATTAAAGTTAAAAACTATTACTATTAAACTTATTGAAGTTAAAAACTATTTATTAAAAACTTCTTTTGGCCGTAAACCATTATTTACATTATACACAATAAAAAAAATGAATATTTAAGTAAATTTTGCCAGTCTATGGGTGCCAAAAATGCTTGATTTGCCACCAACAGTCAGGCCACCGTTCGCTCAGCAGCCACCTATAGAATTTTGACAGATGGCGCTACTGTTTTTTTAATTATGATTAATGAATTGAATCTATTATGAATAATGATTGATATAATCTAAATTATTAATTTTATTCTTCATTGAGTGAAGCATTGTATTCAAATAGTACAACTATTTTCTTGAAAAACATTATAATGTCTTAATGTTTTTTTTTCAGAATGCCTCGTAACTACACACCCAAGCCAGGCGCTAAGCGTTACATAAAGTACTTCATTTTTTATTTAAGTAACTTGTAAGCTAAACATTTAATAGTAATTTTATATAAGCTATTCTAAAGAGAAGGCCATAAATAAATAAGGAATAGACTGATTATAATACTGTTTTTCTAGCTCAATGCCATATTTTTGTTACTTGTATTATGTACCCTAGCTACAATAAAAACTTGATCTCAAAAAGTTTTTATTTTTACTATACCTACCTACACACAAAATAAGTTAAGCAGCATGATTAGATTAAATAAACTGAAACTTTTTTAAATTAGGTAGGTAGGTACTTACTTTGGATAAATATTGGATTTGGATAGACAGCCCTGAGTAAAATTCCTATTAACCCCTCTCTTGAACCTATTAACCCCATCGGGGGTAAATTGGAATCCAGCATAGTTTTTGGTGAATATTTTAAAATCTGGCAATATTTTGAGAATCCAAAGCTACCAAACATCTAAAACAGCTTACCGGACATTCAAAACTGAACCACAACACACCCTATTTGTTGCGCAAGAAGGTTTAATTTCCAGTTGAAGTTGAAGATCGGACCTATTTACCCCGTTTTACGGTACCGCTGTCAGTTTTTTTTTTATTTGGGTCACAAAACTGGTTACAATCTTATAGCATAACAGGGCTTATGGCTAATTTAGGTATCGAGACTGCAACCTACTTGATGCAACCACAACATGCGTGAGAGAGAGTGTAAAGGCTTTCTACTGACGCTGTAGGTGCCAAAACAAACATCTTTGGCACCGGTAAACTGGCGGCACTTTTTCTCGCGGTACGCCGCGTCCAGGGTATAGGTCTATTGATGACTCATCTCTTTGATTACTAATATTTCATTTTGATTATTTACAGGAAAGGTACATGAAATATTGAATCACTTCAAGAACAATCATCGTGATTTAATCGTCAGTCCTAATAGCGACATAAGATAGCCGCGGAAAGCTATTTTTCTATCTTTGAAAACAATAATTGGCGGCGTATGTATCTGCTATGTAAAAATGATTTGCTATTCCTCATAACATGTGGATTGAACATCGCCCACAATCAACCTCAACACGTTTGCTGGGCAGTGCAGCTCATCGGAAGCAAGAAATCTGCACAACAGCATGTTTACGAGATTCAAGTTATAAGCAATCAAGACGATGAACGTAAAGTTATTTTCACTGATCATTGTCTTGGTGGTGCAATACATAATGAAGACATTTTCCGTTCAGGCAAATGTGCCTCCGTGCATGTTAACTTAATGCGGCACTTTGTAAAAGATAATAATATGTTCACATTCAGAATAAATATAAAAGACCCGAAGTAGGAGCATTAGTTTCTACTAAATGTAACTAACTAACTAACTTCAAAACTAGCTGTAAGAACCTAACCATTTAGGCTTGCAATACGATATGTTATTCAATTTTTTTAATACTGTCTTGTAAAGTAACATACTCGTATTTAAGTATAAGTATATAGTTTTTGGGGGCCAATGTTGCTCGCGTCCGTAGGGCTCACCAAAGGCAGGTTTCATTCCTCGTTACCCTACACGTGGCCCCTGGGTGGTGCTAAATGAGCAACCTATTCATGGTGGTAGGCTTCGGCCGCCGGCAAATACACCACCCTGTGAACAAAGCCGCGCCGCCAAATGAGTTGTCGTGCGACTGATTTTATCACGTCACATGGCGAGTCGTGTTCCGGTGCGATGTTCACAGTAGCCGACAATGGGGGATTGGGTCTGTACAGTTGTGCTGCATTGTGCAGTGCATTTGGTGACGGGTTCTGACCGTAGTGGCTTCGGCGCCCGGCGGCTCAGTCTGGAGGCTAGCGGGATCCGAAGCACGGTGCACCGCTGGCCGACCGCAGTTAGTAGGGGGCCCAAGTAGTAGGCCAGCCATCTATGAAAGGCTGCCCCGCCAACTAGCGAAAAATCCTGGGATGGCATCCACCGTGCTGGTTGGCGACCAGAGAGAGGTCCCGGTGGCGATTTCCAGGGGGGTTCGGGCGTCCCCGCGGTCTCCAGCTGAGTCTACCATTCGCGTCGATGTGACGAAGGTTACGGTGTCCAGAATGCAGCACCTCGTACAACTACCATTTCCCCAAATCTATTCACTCTTACACAATATGAAAAACAAGAAAAGGAAGAAGGTACCACAGCGGCTGCACTACCTCTCATTCTCGGTGCACCTCACTAACATACGGGGTTTGCACTCAAACCTCTTTGCGGTCCATCACCACCTCGAAACCGCTAAGCCGCACTTGCTCTTCCTTACGGAGACGCAAATTGTGAGTCCAGCAGACGTAGCGTATCTACAGTACCCCGGGTATTCGCTTGAGCATAAATTCAAACCTCGCGCTGGCGTCTGTTTGTACGCTCGTGACAGCATCTGCTGCCAGCGTCTCCGTAATTTGGAGGTATCTTCTCTCTCCGTCTTGTGGTGCTTGGTAGATACTGGTTTTGAGCAAACCGTCTATGCGTGCGTTTACCGTTCGCACAGCGGTGACCAGGAGACGACTCGGTTGTTCAATTATCTCAGTGAAACGGCTGATACTGTTCAACGCCGATATCCGTCCGCTCGGCTGGTATTTCTGGGGGACTTCAACGCTCACCATCAAGAATGGTTGTTCCCATACCAGAAAACTGATCACGCTGGAAGAGAGGCGCGCAAATTTGCACTTTCGCTAGATCTCTCTCAGTTAGTTCAGGAAGCCACACGGATACCGGATGTTGACGGACACACGCCCAATTGTTTGGACCTTCTGCTGACAAATGATCCGGACAGTTTTTCCGTGTCAGTCGCACCACCTTTGGGCACGTCCGATCACTGTCTGGTGAAGTCTGTGTCCAATTTCTACCCTCCCGCCTCTGAACCCAGTGTTAAGAGGAGGGTGTGGCGATACAAGTCAGCAGATTGGGACGAGATGCGGCATTTCTTTGCATCTTATCCTTGGCGGCAAGTTTGTTTTTCTTCTGATGACCCGTCGAGCTGCGAGGCTGCCATATCGGATGTTATACGTCAGGCAATGGAATACTATATACCATTTTCTGACGTGACTTCTAACGGCAAGACTCCCCCATGGTACAACGCCGAATGTGCAGACGCGGAAGCCCGCAAACAAGATGCTTTTGTGACCTGGGCGGATGCTCGTGCTCTCAAAGCTCCGAACGTCAAGCAGAAGAAAAGAGAGTTCAACATTGCCGCCAAGTCCTACAAGAGGGTATTAAAAAGGGCTCAGTTCAACCGTACCAATCTCTTTGGGCGTAAGCTAGCCACCTACCCCAGTGGCAGTAAAGCATTCTGGTCCCTTGCAAAGTCGGTTGAAATGAATTTTTGCCGCCCTTCGTTGCCGCCTCTGCAGAAGCCCGATGGATCACTGGCAATGTCTGCAACGGACAAAGCAAACCTATTGGCGTCTCTGTTTGCAGAAAACTCTCGTCTCGACGCTGGTAGTACTACACCTCCTACCCTCACACCATGCGGCTCTGTTATGCCGGAGATCCGTATTCACCAGCACGAGGTCCTTAAAACTCTTCGTGACCTAGACGTGAGCAAGGCCAGTGGCCCAGACGGCATACCTGCAATTGTCCTGCGTAATTGTGCTCCCGAGTTGTCTCCTGTACTAACACGCTTGTTTCGCCTCTCTCTCTCCACCGCTCGAATCCCACTTTCTTGGAAGGTTGCCAACGTGCAACCGGTGCCCAAGAAGGGTTGTCGTGCCGACCCGGCCAACTATAGACCGATTGCCATCACGTCCATCCTTTGTAAAAGTATGGAACGTGTACTCAATCACAAGCTCCTAGCATACCTTGAAGAAAATGACCTTTTGTCGGACCGTCAGTATGGCTTCCGTTCCAACCGGAGCACTAGCGATCTTCTTGTGTATGCCACGCACACATGGGGCGAAGCCATAGAGAAATACGGTGAGGCGCTCGCTGTCTCACTCGACATCTCTAAGGCTTTTGACCGAGTCTGGCACGGCAGCCTACTCAGCAAACTCCCAGCATATGGAATACCCGCTGGCTTTTGTAGCTGGATATCTGATTTCCTGAGAGAACGGTCTTTTCGAGTGGTCGTTGACGGTCACTCTTCAGACCTAATGGCTGTCAATGCCGGTGTACCTCAGGGATCTGTTCTCTCCGCGACATTATTCCTGCTGCACATCAACGATTTGCTTAAACCAGGTTTATTTGGTTACGCTGATGACAGCACTGTTTCGGAGAGATACATGTCTAGTCCTAAAGCCAGCGGTGCTGAGATACTAGAGCTAAGAGAGGCATTGGTAGATCGCGTTAACTTGACTCTAAAAGAAGTGTCTGAGTGGGGTGACGCTAATCTAGTCAAGTTTAACGCTACCAAAACGCAAGCGTGCTTATTCACCGCAAAAAAGAGCCCCTTCACCTTGGCTCCCCCTTTTTAAAATGTATCCGTTCCGATTAGCGATCATATCGACCTCCTGGGTATTAACATCTCACCCAATCTCAATTTTGGGAAATGCATCGAGGAAAAGGCAAAAACAGCCGCCAAAAAACTTGGCATCCTGAACAAGGTTAAGCGGTACTTCAAGCCCGAACAGCTTTTGACGCTGTATGAAGCTCAAGTTCGTTCCGGCATGGAGTACTGCAGTCACCTATGGGATGGATCTGCCAAATACCAGCTCGATGCATTAGACTCGGTTGATCGCCGCGCACGCAGAATAATCGGCAAGGAATCGCTAACACGGGCGAAACTGCTCAGTTTAGAACACCGACGCAGTGTTGCCTGTTTAGCGGTTTTTTACAGGATATATTTTGGAGAGTGTGCTCAAGAACTCCACAACCTTGTGCCTCCTTCACCTTTCTACCATAGAACCGCGAGACGTCGAGAGAAGTGGCATCCTTATGTGGTTGATGTCCAGCGTACTCGTACGAAACGCTTTTCTTCTACGTTTCTGATACGAACCGCTAAGGTGTGGAACACCCTTCCAGCTTCCGTGTTCCCAGCCAAATACAATCTGGGTGCCTTCAAAAGAAGAGTGAATAGGCATTTTCTAGGCAAGCGCGCTCCATCCTAGACCTCATCATTTCTGTTCATCAGACTTGATTGTAGTCAAGCGCACGCCTATCAATTATAAAAAAAAAAAAAAAAAAAAAAAAACTAGCAGATAAGTGTAGTAATTAGAATAAGCTAGTGATAAGTTTTTTGTAACATTTATACATTAACTAGCAGATACTTATTGATAAATATTGATTTTTCCTATTCCTACGGGAACCATCGATATTCCCGGAATAAAAAGTAGCATTTGTGTTAATTTAAGTTCTTCTGACGTTCTGTAACTAACCTTATCACCTTTTAGGTCATGTTGTATGAAACTTACTTATGAAAATGAAAATGAAAATATTTATTTTCACATAGGCCTAAATAACAGGCTCTTATGAATTTTATTATAAAAATGTATAAAAAGAACCTATTTTTATTTAAAATAAAACCGGCCAAGTGCGAGTTGGACTCGCGCAACGAGGGTTCCGTACTACATTAACCTCAAAAGTGAAAGTATTATTGCAATGCTACATTGTTCTATGCAGTCCACATATTGTTTGGTAAAAAGTTAAAGCGTCGGGTTTGGGGAGAGAAGTTCAATTTTTTCAGTTTTTCCGAAATATTTCATACCTAAACATATCACTTTTCTTACCAAACCGCAAGAAAGGGGGTGGTATTTTTTTGGCTGTTTACCAAATAAATGAAAACTATCGGGCATAAAAATAAATGAAAATTAGTTTTAGAATACACACGGCGTTACCCTTTCATTTATTACCCCACTCAATATTGTTATCTTATTTTAAAGTTCGAAACTTTCCGGTTTCCCCCCCTTTTTAAATAATAATGATTTTCATTTTTTATGACTACAATGACGTCGGCTTTATATACCTACAAGTATTGAAATCATGTCCCCATATCTTTAAAAGTTACTGAAATAAAGGGTCGTGAAACACAGACAGAGGACAACAAAGTTATCTTATAAGGGTTCCGTTTTTTTAAGGTACGGAGCCCTAATAAATTAAAACACAAAACATTTTCTCAAACAAAATTAAGTTCAGATAATCTGTGCCACGATATTTATTGATATATTTTGACTGTTGGTCCGTACGAAGTTCGTCATTATGTATGCGGTGATAACTATTGGAGTTTGGACTAAGTTTCCACGGTTCCAATGTTGTATCAAGTCCAAATTAATAATCAGTAATAAGGATCATCGATCCTTAGTACTCCTTGATGCTAATGTAAATAATAATTCAAGACTTTGACTAGGTAAACCTAATGAAAAGTTACGGCAGTATATCCATTTTTAGGGTTCCGTTTTAGCTTGTGAATTCAAAAGCTATGGGGTACTTTTCATAATCTTTGTTTAGTGAAGGCAACGAGGTGACACGTGAAAGTTATAAATTTATAAAAAAAAACGTGCAAAAACCGTTGATTAATATATAGCAATTAGCTTTTTGAATTTTTGGGAATAACTGAAGTGAAGTGATTCTATTAACTACAATCATCACAAAGGAGTAAGTTTCTGTACTATCTCATAGTTCACTAACGCTCTTCAGTACATAATATCCTTCAGCGTGATTGTAGATTAGACTCGTAGATTTCATAGCAACAGTCTTTGCTTATCACGCCAGCATTATGGGAGTGTGGCTCGTACGTAGACGTTAGCAGTAAGGGCACGTAGTAGTTAAACTACCGAACGTCAACGACACTGTTGTTTAGCGCACCTCCAGATAAGCCGGCTCTGAATTACTGAGATAGGCTAATGGGAATCATTTGCTCGACGTCGCTTGCATACAGTAGGGTTAGTATGAGGGGTTAGTACAGGTTTTTGTAAGAATTTCGAGTCGACTCGCATCGCACAAGCGAATCGAATGTCTCCATACATTTACAGCCAGCGCCATCTATTGACAGCGGCATGTCAGTGACTGTCCATGGATGGCACTGGCTGTAAATGTATGGAGGCGATGGAGGCAGGCATTCGATTCGTTTGTGCGATGCGAGTCGACTCAAAATTCGTACAAAAACCTGTACTAACCCCACTGCCGCCTACATGTTCAAGAAAAACGTATATATTATCGTTATCGTAATCTTTTACGAATTTTGCCTGCTGATTGGTTCCCTGATTTACGTCTGTCAATCGGGGGGCAGAGTTTGCTAACGATTACGATAACGATGAATACATTTTCCTTAGATCTTGTGCAACTTTCGAGTCGACTCGCTTCGAATAAATGGAACTGATTCCTCCATACATCTACAGCCAGCGCCCCAAGCGGACAACAACCCAAAACTTAGATCACAATGTTTCCGCTTTGAACGCTCGCAGCAGATGTATGGAGACATCCGTTCCGTTTATTCGAAACGAGTCGACTCGTTTTTTGTACTAAAACCTGTACTAACCGTACTGAGCTCTATTTTTCAACCGTAGGGGTTATTAGATGAAGATATGAGTATACGCGTGTAACGAAACCGTGGTCGTGTGGTATGAAGTTATCTTTATTACGGTTATTTATTTTACATGGAATTCATAATTATAATACATAGCCTTTTTGATTTCTGTTGTAAGGAATCCTAATAGTTTCGACATGTATTTAGTGGTTTAGCTTCGAGACTACTAGCACTAGGAAGGTGAAAATTGGCAAAGGCATAGATGACAATCACGCCAACAATATTGAAAAAAGAAATTGATTATGTATATCTTTCTTAATATACATATACCCCATTTAGGTAAAGTGGAGAAGATTTCTTTTCTCGTCTATTCCATAGTGTAGGGTGTCGTAAGATAGATTTTTAGAAAAAAAATGTAAGTATGGGAAAAAATGTAAGTACCATTTTTTGACTCAGGATAACAAAGTTATAAGTAAAACTATCATGGCTAAAAGTAAGGTAGGTAAAAATATTTCATTGTACATAATTCCATTATGTAGAGGTCCGTAGCCCTCCCGACCGCACTTGGCTGGTTTTTCCTAGAGCCTTTTTCAGACAAGTAAAAATAATGATATTGATTTATAAAAGAATCTCATTTAAAATATTTAGGACTAATAAATAATATCTAATCCCTTTCCTCTCTAAATAAATTTTGAAATTATGTAATGTGTTAACACGGTTGAAAATTCAACCTGCGGCCGTTTTTTTTTATTAAGTCTGTCCCAACTCCTATCCATTAAGCTATTGTTGTCTATGTTTTTTAACTTGCTTCATGAAGTCAGAAAAAAGGTCTTTTCTTCATTACTCTTCAAATTTTCATACGCTATTATTAGGAATTTTAGTACCTTTTGTGTTTTATCGCCGAATATTGAAAGAGGAAAATTATTTTCACGGCCAACGCATTAAGGTAATGAATTTCCCACGTTTTTCAGCCCAACAAGGCGAATCGAGCCTTTTAAAAGATTGAATGGGATCGATTAAGGGAATATAGACATTACCTTCTTATTATTAAAATTAGGTTGAAAGGAACGGTGCGTAATTGATATTCTGCTGAGGCATCTTCTTTTTGAATAGAGGCTTGATTTTGGTTGAATAATCTTTCGGCAGGCTATCGTATTTATAACAATGATGCTTTAACTGTAGGATTTTAACGGCGGCGTAGAAGCCGTATTTAAGCGATTTTGAATGATGTTTTATTTAAAAATTATAAACACAATAACTTTCAAATTTAAACGTCATGTATTTTGGGTCTTTAATCTAAAATCGCTTGGAAGCAGAAACACGATTGGATAATATTTTCTCGATAGAAAGTTCTCCCAAAAGTTGCTCCGAAATCTCAGTTTTTCTAATTTTTATCGGAAACTACAATGGATGTAATTGTAATTTTTATTGAAATGTGTCGGTAATAATAATATCGTAAAAAGCTTAGAAACAAATTTTTGATAACTGGCTTAGTTTTTGAGTAATTAGGTAAAAGGTCGTTTTTCTGTTATATTCTTCCGCGTCGCTGCATGTCGCACCTACCTACGTATCCGTAAGAGTGAAAAAGACAACAAAAAAATTAAATAAATCCCCTTAAGATATTAATTAGTTATTGAACTAATGAACTTAGTAGACCCACCCCACTTCTTTACAATAGTTTAATACGATTCCACACCTCAAAAGAAACAAAACTGAACCCTTATGAGATCACAATTTGTCTTTGAACACTTTGACCAGGATAGGGTCCCAATCCCACCGCGAGTGAAATTTTGATACGTGTGTCAAATAGCCTTACAACCCTTACGCAGAAGCTTTGCCGGTGACTTCTCCTCTCACTTGCGAACGTCACCCGCAGTCTCTCTTAACTGACGTGCGTGGGTGGCGGTCGTACTATGTAGTGAAAGGGGATGACATCGGCAAAACTTCTGCGAACGGGTAGTACTAACCTCTTTTAAGTGAAAGATATCGGTAAAAATGCAGTCAATGTTGTCACCGCTTGGTCACCGCAATATATCTGACAGGCCACCAGTCAGATATATTGCCACTGTCTTCAACTATAAAAATTATGTACTATGTAGTTGGTTTACTGGTCAGTGATGTAGTTAGTGAATTCAGGGTTTTCAATTTGAGCGAGACTTGTCAACTGCCTGCCTTAGCGACATTGGGTATCGTTGGATCCTTCATCTGAGGTTAGAATCCTTACTCACTCTGTCAAACTCCATACGAATCGCATGAAGCAAAAGCGATTATGACAGAGTGGGGCGCGTCTTTGTGGATTGAAATGTCTCTATAACATAGGCTATATTTTTTGTAAAAAGTCGTTTTACCACGGGGCAGTCGTGATTTTTAATTTTTTTTAATATTTGCATCCAGGTTTTCGAGAAATCTTACAGTTAGTTTAGAAGGGAAAAATCCTTCTGCTCTTTAGAAAAACAAACGACCCACGTAAAAACTGCACTCAAAATGCCTGCATAAATAAATTACGTCTGGTGGACTAATTATTCTGATGCACAAATGGTGCTCAGCGTCGTTTATAAGAGCGAATAATATATTTTCATTTGTAGCCTTTTGCGCTTTCGTTTTAATTTATACAATTTTTATTATAAAATGCGACTGTGTGTTGCCGGGTAAAATAATTTAATGAGCTTGAGTGATAGTCTGACCGGGTTTTCTGTATTACTTACCTACTATGACTTTTACACTCGATATAGTGTACCTATTTATCAACTCCAGTAGGTACCATCAAAAAGATCCAATTTCGTTTTCCGCAGCTGAATCGAAATGAACCCTCTTTCGGTTTTGCTTCCCATTTATTTATGGCTATCTAAATATAGAATAGTACCTACATAAAAAAAAAATGTTAATTCATACTGGAAAGCCTCATATTTTATACAAAAGCGGCGTTGCCTTAGCAGTTGGCAATTTTCCGCTCGTGTATGAGCTGCAGGGTTATTACAATCGAGTCCGACTCTCTTCGATTAAACTGAACGAATTTCTCCGTAACGTTAGCGCCACAAGCGAAGACATTGTGAACTTAGCTTTCGGGTGTTGTTACCTAACGGGGCGTCCACTACCTCGTAAGCTCCTGCAATCGCCCTCGCAAGCGCAACAACCCGCAAGCGAAGACAACGACGAAGAGGACGATGCGAGCATTACCGGATTCGGCGATTCCCCTACGCATAGCATCGAGCCGATCAGACGCGTGGGAGAGTACATGGAACCTACAAACTTACAAGACCCCGAGGTCCGAAGCCAAGACTCTGGCCTTAGCCATCAAAGACTTAAAGAGCACTACCAGGGAAGAGATATTTCCCGCGCCTATAATAAATAATAGGGGGTAAGTGGGTAAGTAGGAGGGCCAAGGCTCAAGACCCGTACCTCTGTTTGGCTTAGGCCTAACAGGAAGACCACTGTTGCTGCTACCTTACCAAGAACCACACTGCTTCCACTTGGCAGTGTCTGTAGATGTATAGGGGTGTATGGAGAAATTCGTTCTGTTTATTCGAAGCGAGTCGGACTCGAAAGTTATACTAACCTTTACTAACCCTACTGTAAAAGCTACGGTAATTTGAATAGCTCAGAAAATAAGTTGTGTATTTGCACAACTACGCATCGCTGTACAGTGTATAATGTACAACTGTACAAGTGTACACGACAAAGCTCCACAAAGCGCGACCGCACAAGGAGTATCGCGGAAATGAAGGTTGTCTGGAGTCAGACGCTATTTCCGCCTCGGGCCACCGGAAGTGCGCACTCACTAAACAGCGCGTCTATGTTTTACTATAGACTGGGAGCCTAAAGTTGGCCGAGTATGCCAGACCTACGTCTTTAATATTAACCACCTGTAGAATTTTGTCAGGTGCCAATACTGTTTGCAAACCTTGTATTAAAAAGGTTTACATAAGGGCCAATTTTTCAAATCGCCAGGTAAATGTTAACGGAATAAATATCACATTTTGACAGTTTTTGTATGGCATATGTTTCAAAATTATTACTCAGATAGTTTATCTGGCGATTGAAAAATCAGCCCCAAATCGTTCGGATGCCCATATTCTCAAGTTTTTTATCGGTGGCCTATGCTCAATCTTTTTTGAAGACTACATTGCGTGATTGATTATATTTTGTTAATTAATGTACCTGTGCACGACGACTTAAGGACTTCCCCTTAAGGAATCACGAAGATATTCGCCTTAACTGCGCGAGTCCCTAACACGTGCACTTGAAACAATGGCTAACCAATCAGCGCGCTCGTAAATATGAAAATTCTAGAAGCACGCCTCTTTAACACCCTTTTTGCTAACAAAAAATTGTGCAATGAATAGAATGACCATTTGGGTGGAGTATATTTTTAATGTAGATCTATTGTTTTGAAAACGTCTTGACCCTTTTTTTGTGGCACTAGAAAGATTTGTGTTTTTTACATAACCCAAATGCACCAATCGCGTACTTTCTAGAAAACTCTAATGGCGTCAAAATTTGTATAAAAGGCCGCTGATTGGCCAGCGCAGTCAGTTCGGTGTCAGTTCAGTTTTAGTACAGTGTTCAGTTCAATACAGTTCGAAGTGAGTTCGACTTGGAAAATAAGTGTACAGTGAAATCAGTGTTCGGAAAGTGAGAGTGCAGTGAAAACAGTGAAAATAAGTGGAAAATTAGTGAAAAGGGAAACGTAATTAATTCTGTATAAAGTACGTGTAAAGTCCCGTAAATAATTCGTTAGTACAGTTGTAAATCAGGACAATAAATAGTGTAAAGTATATATCAGTGGTTCTTATTGATCGGACATTAAATTATCTCATTGTTGGGGTGAGATTCGATAACCCTAGGAAAGCTACCCCCGATATTGTATGGTCCTTCGAGAAGCCGGATATAGAAGAATTCTGCAAGGACTATCGCTAATATTGTATGGTCCTTTGAAGAAACCGAATTAAGGAAAATTCTGTAAGAACTAAGCGCGGGTTATCGAGAATCAGGAAAATGATGATAACACGGTCTCAAGTCGACCTTGTGGAAAGTGATGTTCCGGTTTTTGAGAGCCACTCCGGCGGTGTGAGAAGTACTGCTTCAAGACCTACCGCCACCAGCAGCGTGAGGGGTGCGCTCAGCGCCTCAAGACCGGCTGCTACTCAAGACAGCGGTGTGAGGGACTCCGTCTCAAGACCTACTGCTGCAACAAGCCGCGACGCGATAGCGGCCACTCCCAAGGGTACAGACTGTACTACGACATGCGGGACAACTACGTCTGCGGAAAATTCTACGGAAAATACGGCGCCTTCTAACGTCACGGCTAAGCCATCAGGGGGCTCCGGGCAGGCGTGGTCGGCAAAGTCACGTTGCTCTGAGTCAGGAAAACTGAGAAAACTGAAAGAAGCTGAATTAAAGGAAAAACTGGCGGCCTTGAAGTTAGAAGAGATCCGAGCATCTATCGCTCTCACTCGAGCACAGTTGGAAAAACATCGTGCTGCCGCTACGGACGAAGAGGACTTAGCATCGGCATCGGAAAATGAAAATGAAAATGAATATGAAGAGGAACGTTCTAGCCGCGTATATGAATGGCTGGAGGGACAACCGGAAAAAGGAAATGAAAAACCAGGTGAGGCGGAAAATGAAGGACGAGGACAGGGCGCTCGTAGTCGTGACGACGGAAAATGTGAACCCCAGGAAAATGATGACGGGGCTCGCAGTTGTGACGGCGGGAAATGCGAGCACCGGGAACAGGAACCCCGGCCTGCGCGTCAGCCACCTAGCGTGGATGTAACCTCACTGGCAGCGGCTCTCACTCAGGCAGTAAGGAAGACGAGAGACGCACCCAAGTACCTCCAGGAGCTGCCGGTATTCAACGGGCAATCCAGCAGCTGGCTAACGTTTCGCGCTGCTTATGAAGAAACCGAAGGGTTATTCTCGAAAACGGAAAATGTATCAAGATTGCGTCGTAGTGTCAAAGGCGCAGCGCACGAGGCTATCAGTAGCTTACTCATCAGTTCTCCAGATCCGAAGACCATCATGGAAGCTCTAGAAAGAAGATTTGGACGTCCTGATGCACTGGCGATAAGTGAAATACAGAAAATGAAATTGCTCGGAAAATTAAGTGACAATCCTCGTGACTTGTGTATATTCGCGAACAAAGTATCGAATATTATAGCTACACTGGAAGCTTTGAAGAAAATTCAATATCTGTATAATCCAGAGTTAGTAAAAGCCACACTAGAAAAGTTGACACCTATTTTGAGAAAAGCGTGGTATGACTACTCAGCAAAGGAAAAGGAGGATATTCCGGATTTGAAGCGCCTAGCGAAATTTTTAAACGAAGAAGCGGATAAGTGTGGGGCGTACGCGCAACCCGAAGACTTCTCGGAGTATAAAGAGAGAAATATGAAAAGGAAAACCGAATATACTTACTCCACGAAAAATCATAATAATACGAGTAACGAACAATGTCCTGTCTGTAAACTTGATCATCGGTTACCCGAGTGTAAACGCTTCCGTGACGTCGACACAAATGAACGCTGGGAAATTGTGAAAAAACATCGTGTGTGTTTTCAGTGCCTACGAAGTACACATCGAAGATCTACGTGTAGAGCCAAGAAGTGTGGTCAAGATGGCTGTTATATGGCACATCACCGACTTTTACATCATAAAAGGAAAGAGACATCGCCACCACCTTCACCACTACCTTCACCACCGGTCGTCGCCGAAGTCACGTCATCAGTGGAAATCGTGAAAAACGTCGAGAATAGAAGTCGACAAGCTTACTTGAAAATCGCACCTGTCACACTGATGGGACCAACAGGTGCCCGCGTCGATACCTACGCTCTCTTAGACGACGGGAGTACTGTTACACTGATCGACGAGAACTTAGCCGAAATATTGGAGCTCGACGGCCCGCAAGACCCTATGTGGGTGCAGGGAATTAATGAAACAATGAGGCACGAAAAAAGCCGGCGTGTAGACGTCAGGATACGCGGAAGATTCAGCGATAAAAAATACACTTTACGAAACGCCCGCACGGTACAACGCCTAATGTTTACGAAACAAAATATCGAACGAAGAGATCTACGGGAGTGTGTTCACCTACAAGAAATCGAGGATAAGTTGATATATAAGAATGCAAACCCGAAGATACTCATCGGTCAAGACAACTGGGAGTTATTAGTAGCATTTGAGATTCGTACCGGTCATCATGACCAACCGGTAGCATCGAATACACGTCTAGGATGGGTGCTTCACGGATGTCGCACGTCATATCACGAAAATGTCGCATTTTGTGGCCACACTACACTCAAGGAACGAGATAGAAATATGGAAAACATGATGAAAGAGTTTTTTGACTTGGAAGCTCTCGGTGTCGAGCCTAAAAAGCAGAAAAATGACCCAGAAGAACGAGCTATGAAAATTTTAAATGAAAATAGTAAGAGATTACCCGATGGCCGCTTCGAGACTTCGTTACTATGGAAACAAGATGACTTTGTTATACCTAACAACTACGATGACGCCTTCAAGCGACTGAAAACTCTAGAAAAGAAATTAGACCGCGATCCGGGTCTCAAGGAAAAATACGAAGAAAGAATGGAAAATCTACTTACATCCGGATACGCCGTCGAAGCACTAGCGCCTGCAAAACCGGGGAAAACGTGGTACTTACCGCACTTTGCTGTGTGTAACCCATCGAAGCCGAAGATACGACTAGTATACGATGCAGCTGCGAGGTCACACGGATGGAGTCTGAACGACATGCTGCTCTCAGGACCTGACCTGCTGCAATCGCTGCCGGGAGTCATCATGCGGTTCCGACAGCACGCCTACGCGATCTCAGCCGATATAAAGGAAATGTTTATGCAGATTAAAATACGTGAAGAAGATAGAGACGCACTGAGATTTCTATGGCGGGGAGACAGCAGAGGCGACGTAAGACCCAAGGAGTACCAGATGACATCGGTAATCTTCGGAGCTACATCATCACCGTGCACAGCGCTGTACATAAAAAATAGAAATGCAGAAGACTTTGAAGCGACCTACCCGAGAGCCGCCAAGGAAATTAAGAAGAATCATTATATGGATGACTTCATATCAAGCTTCCCGAGTAAAGAAGAAGCAATACAAGTATCGAAAGACGTCGACTATGTACATCGACAAGCTGGGTTCGTGCTACGAGGATGGGTGTCAAACGATCCGTCTGTGTTGCGTCACTTTAACACAGACACCGGGGCCGAAACCGTACCTATAGGAGGTGTCAACACTGAGAAGACTCTCGGCCTACTATGGGAGGTGGAAAAGGATTGCATCGGCTTCCGGCTGAACATAGAGAAAACACCACGCGAAGTTCTCGAACAGGCGCGACCACCAACGAAAAGAGAAGCTTTAAGTGTTATTATGTCACTTTTTGACCCGTTAGGTTTGGTTTCGCCACTCACAACGCCGGCAAAGAGGCTTATGCAAGAAACATGGAGATATGGAACTGGGTGGGATGAACCGATCCCCGAAGAGCTGCAACCGCGATGGTCATCATGGCTGAATAATCTACGAGCGATAGAGAGTTTACACATACCACGGTGTTACATTGTTGGATCGTCGGTCATCGAGAGGCAGCTACACGTGTTTGTCTGCCCCGGAGAAAACTGGCGAAGAGCGATGTTGTGTAGCGCGTGAAGCCACAATCGCAACATACTTACCGAAAATCGAAAATATTTCGAAGTGGCAAACACTAGTAAGAGCAACTGCACGTGTGCTACAATTTCTCGATCTGTGTAGACCCGGAAAATATGTAACGGCTGCAGCAAAAAGAAAACGTACGAAACCGAACCCTAAGGAAGATCCTAATTGGAAAAGGGGCCGAAAAACCCAAAAGGATTCTAATAAGAATGTGATAAAAACGGTAAAAACGAAATTCGTGTATTTAGAATCAGACTACATTCTAAAAGCCGAAAAATTATGGGTACAAGCAGTGCAAGCACAATCTTATGGAAACCCTACGCATCACGCTACACGAGAAACATCCGAGCGACGAGACCTTGGCTACACTATTAGCCGAGGCGGAAAATATTGTGAATTCGCGCCCACTCACACATGTATCTGTCACACCGGACGAGCCCGAGGCGCTAACCCCAAACCACATACTGTTGGGGCCGAACAGTCATGTGCCAGCACCAGGTCATTTCACGGAAAAGGACGAAAGTGCAAGAAAACTATGGAGGCGCGCGCAACGCCTAGCAGATGAGTTTTGGAGACGTTGGGTAAAAGAATATCTTCCCCAGCTCCAACACCGGCGGGAGCCTCACCGTACCGGCTCTCAGCCCAAAGTCGGTGACTTGGTCATCATCTGTGACCCGAATTTACCCAGGAACGTATGGCCAAGAGGACGAGTATCCCGCGTGTATCCAGGACCGGACAACGAAGTGCGCGTCGTGGACGTGACGACAAGCAATGGACAAGTGCTGAAGAGACCGAGCAAGAAGACCGTCGTGCTACCGGTAGATTAGTTGCATTCTGCAACTGGCGGGGAGAAATGTGCACGACGACTTAAGGACTTCCCCTTAAGGAATCACGAAGATATTCGCCTTAACTGCGCGAGTCCCTAACACGTGCACTTGAAACAATGGCTAACCAATCAGCGCGCTCGTAAATATGAAAATTCTAGAAGCACGCCTCTTTAACACCCTTTTTGCTAACAAAAAATTGTGCAATGAATAGAATGACCATTTGGGTGGAGTATATTTTTAATGTAGATCTATTGTTTTGAAAACGTCTTGACCCTTTTTTTGTGGCACTAGAAAGATTTGTGTTTTTTACATAACCCAAATGCACCAATCGCGTACTTTCTAGAAAACTCTAATGGCGTCAAAATTTGTATAAAAGGCCGCTGATTGGCCAGCGCAGTCAGTTCGGTGTCAGTTCAGTTTTAGTACAGTGTTCAGTTCAATACAGTTCGAAGTGAGTTCGACTTGGAAAATAAGTGTACAGTGAAATCAGTGTTCGGAAAGTGAGAGTGCAGTGAAAACAGTGAAAATAAGTGGAAAATTAGTGAAAAGGGAAACGTAATTAATCTATATATATAAAAGAATGAGGCATTTTGGTGATTGTGGTTGTTCCAAGGATTCCGCCAAAACTATAGGTCGTAGAGATCTGAAATTTGGTACCTAGGTAGATATTAGGTCATGAATTCGTACTAAGACGGGGATTCCAGAAATTCAAATTGTAAGGGGTAAAAACCGTTGGTTTTTTGGATTTCCCCATACAAAAGTGAAATTTTTTTCGTTGTTCCAGGAATTCCCGAAAAGCTACAAGTCGTAGGGATCTGAAATTTAGTACCTAGGTAGATATTAGGTCATGAATTCGTACTAAGACGGGGATTCCAGAAATTCAAATTGTAAGGGGTAAAAACCGTTGGTTTTTTGGATTTCCCCATACAAAAGTAAAATTTTTTTCGTTGTTCCAGGAATTCCCGAAAAGCTACAAGTCGTAGAGATCTGAAATTTGGTACCTAGGTTGATATTAGGTCATGAATTCGTACTAAGACGGGGATTTCAGAAATTCAAATTGTAAGGGGTAAAAACCGTTGGTTTTTTGGATTTCCCCATACAAAAGTGAAATATTTTTCGTTGTTCCAGGAATTCCCGAAAAGCTACAAGTCGTAGGGATCTGAAAATTGGTAACTAAGTAGATATTAGGTCATGAATTCGTACTAAGACGGGGATTCCAGAAATTCAAATTTTAAGGGGAAAAAACCGTTGGTTTTAGGGATTTCTCCATACAAAAGTGTAATTTTTTTCGTTGTTCCAGGGATTCCCGAAAAACTAAAAGTCGTAGAGATCTGAAATTTGGTACCTAGGTTGATATTAGGTCATGAATTCGTACTAAGACGGGGATTCCAGAAATTCAAATTTTAAGGGGTAAAAACCGTTGGTTTTAGGGATTTCTCCATACAAAAGTGAAATTTATTTCGTTGTTCCAGGGATTCCCGGAAAACTACAAATCGTAGAGATCTGAAATTTGGTACCTAGGTTGGTATTAGGTATATCATGAATTCGTATTCAGAAAGGGATTTTCGAGATTCAAATTTTGAGGAGGAAAAATTTTGAATTTTTTGGCCGCCATTTTGAACTTTTTTGTTACTGGGCCGATTGCTTTGAAAGTCGATATTTGACTATGGCAGAAAGCATAGAGACGGAATTTGTGGTCAAAATTTAAAAAATAGGCCGCCATTTTGAACTTTTTTGTTACTGGGCCGATTTCTTTGAAAATCGATATTTAACTATGGAAGCAAGCATAGAGAAGGAATTTGTGGTCAATATTTAAAAAAGTGGCCGCCATTTTGAACTTTTTAGTTACTGGGCTGATTGCTTTGAAAATCGATATTTGACTATGGCAGCAAGCATAGAGAAGGAATTTATGGTCAAAATTTAAAAAAGTGGCCGCCATTTTGAACTTTTTTGTTACTGGGCCGATTGCTTTGAAAATCGATATTTGACTATGGCAGCAAGCATAGAGAAGGAATTTGTGGTCAAAATTTAAAAAAGTGGCCGCCATTTTGAACTTTTTTGTTACTGGGCCGATTGCTTTGAAAATCGATATTTTACAGTGGCAGCAAGCATAGAGAAAGAGTTTGTGGTCAAAATTTAAAAAATAGGCCGCCATTTTGAACTTTTTTGTTACTGAGCCGATTGCTTTGAAAATCGATATTTTACAGTGGCAGCAAGCATAGAGCAGGAATTTGTGGTCAAAATTTAAAAAAGTGGCCGCCATTTTGAACTTTTTTGTAACTGGGCCGATTGCTTTGAAAATCGATATTTGACTATGACAGCAAGCATAGAGAAGGAATTTGTGGTCAAAATTTAAAAAAAGTGGCCGCCATTTTGAACTTTTTTGTTACTGGGCCGATTGCTTTGAAAATCGATATTTGACTATGGCAGCAAGCATAGAGAAGGAATTTGTGGTCAAAATTTAAAAAGTGGCCGCCATTTTGAACTTTTTTGTTACTGGGCCGATTGCTTTGAAAATGGATATTTGACTATGGCAGCAAGCATAGAGAAGGAATTTGTGGTCAAAATTTAAAAAAGTGGCCGTCATTTTGAACTTTTTTGTTACTGGGCAGATTGCTTTGAAAATCGATATTTGACTATGGCAGCAAGCATAGAGAAGGAATTTGTGGTCAAAATTTAAAAAAGTGGCCGCCATTTTGAACTTTTTTGTTACTGGGCCGATTGCTTTGAAAATCGATATTTGACTATGGCAGCAAGCATAGAGAAGGAATTTGTGGTCAAAATTTAAAAAAGTGGCCGCCATTTTGAACCTTTTTGTTACTGGGCCGATTGCTTTGAAAATCGATATTTGACTATGGCAGCAAGCATAGAGAAGGAATTTGTGGTCAAAATTTAAAAAAGTGACCGCCATTTTGAACTTTTTTGTTACTGGGCAGATTGCTTTTAAAATCGATATTTGACTATGGCAGCAAGCATAGAGAAGGAATTTGTGGTCAAAATTTAAAAAAGTGGCCGCCATTTTGAAATTTTTTGTTACTGGGCCGATTGCTTTGAAAATCGATATTTGACTATGGCAGCAAGCATAGAGAAGGAATTTGTGGTCAAAATTTAAAAAAGTGGCCGCCAATTTGAACTTTTTTGTTACTGGGCCGATTGCTTTGAAAATCGATATTTTACAGTGGCAGCAAGCATAGAGAAGGAATTTGTGGTCAAAATTTAAAAAAGTGGCCGCCATTTTGAACTTTTTTGTTACTGGGCCGATTGCTTTGAAAATCGATATTTGACTATGGCAGCAAGCATAGAGAAGGAATTTGTGGTCAAAATTTAAAAGTGGCCGCCATTTTGAACTTTTTTGTTACTGGGCCGATTGCTTTGAAAATGGATATTTGACTATGGCAGCAAGCATAGAGAAGGAATTTGTGGTCAAAATTTGAAAAATGGGGCCGCCATTTTGAACTTTTTTGTTACCGGGCAGATTGCTTTGAAAATCGATATTTGACTATGGCAGCAAGCATAGAGAAGGAATTTGTGGTCAAAATTTAAAAAAGTGGCCGCCATTTTGAACTTTTTTGTTACTGAGCCGATTGCTTTGAAAATCGATATTTTACAGTGGCAGCAAGCATAGAGCAGGAATTTGTGGTCAAAATTTAAAAAAGTGGCCGCCATTTTGAACTTTTTTGTAACTGGGCCGATTGCTTTGAAAATCGATATTTGACTATGACAGCAAGCATAGAGAAGGAATTTGTGGTCAAAATTTAAAAAAAGTGGCCGCCATTTTGAACTTTTTTTGTTACTGGGCCGATTGCTTTGAAAATGGATATTTGACTATGGCAGCAAGCATAGAGAAGGAATTTGTGGTCAAAATTTAAAAAAGTGGCCGCCATTTTGAACTTTTTTGTTACTGGGCAGATTGCTTTGAAAATCGATATTTGACTATGGCAGCAAGCATAGAGAAGGAATTTGTGGTCAAAATTTAAAAAAGTGGCCGCCATTTTGAACTTTTTTGTTACTGGGCCGATTGCTTTGAAAATCGATATTTGACTATGGCAGCAAGCATAGAGAAGGAATTTGTGGTCAAAATTTAAAAAAGTGACCGCCATTTTGAACTTTTTTGTTACTGGGCAGATTGCTTTTAAAATCGATATTTGACTATGGCAGCAAGCATAGAGAAGGAATTTGTGGTCAAAATTTAAAAAAGTGGCCGCCATTTTGAAATTTTTTGTTACTGGGCCGATTGCTTTGAAAATCGATATTTGACTATGGCAGCAAGCATAGAGAAGGAATTTGTGGTCAAAATTTAAAAAAGTGGCCGCCAATTTGAACTTTTTTGTTACTGGGCCGATTGCTTTGAAAATCGATATTTTACAGTGGCAGCAAGCATAGAGAAGGAATTTGTGGTCAAAATTTAAAAAAGTGGCCGCCATTTTGAACTTTTTTGTTACTGGGCCGATTGCTTTGAAAATCGATATTTGACTATGGCAGCAAGCATAGAGAAGGAATTTGTGGTCAAAATTTAAAAGTGGCCGCCATTTTGAACTTTTTTGTTACTGGGCCGATTGAAAATGAAAATGAAAATGAAAATGAAAATGAAAATGAAAATATTTATTTTTCACATAGGCCTAAATAACAGGCTCTTATGAAAAGTCAAAACTCTACCGCCAGGTTCGGAAAGCAGGTTTGCACCGAGAAGAACTGGCAAGAAACTCGGCACTTGCTCTTTTCAAAAATGTCATTGTTATAATACAAGATTTCTTATAGATTATGAAAAATTATAACATATTTTTAAGATATCTCGTGAGGAGATGGAAGCATATTTCTATCATTCCAAGAATCATTGTCGTTAAGAAATTCTTCAATGGTATAGTAACCATGATTAATTAAATGTTTCTTGACAGTGTCTTTAAACCTGTGCAAAGGTAAGTCCAAAACAGACTTCGGAATCATATTGTAGAAGCGTACACTCAACCCCACAAATGACCTCTGTACCTTACGCAAACGGTGTGGCACTATAACTAACTTATGTCCTCCATTTCTAATTGGACGATTACTTATATCTATCCGTTGCTTATAATTATTAATATTTTGACGAACAAATAGTAAGCAATTATAAATGTATTGAGATGCCACTGTAAGAATACCTATTTCTTTAAATTTTTGGCGAAGAGATTCGCGTGGCTTCATTTTGTATATGGCTCTAATTGCTCTCTTTTGTAATACAAATATGGTTTGAATATCAGCAGCTTTGCCCCACAATAGAATACCATAGGACATAACACTGTGGAAATAGGCATAATAAACAAGCTTGGCTGTATCAATGTCTGTAAATTGCCTAATTTTTCTCACAGCATAGGCAGCTGAACTAAGTTTACCTGCCAAAGTCTCAATATGAGCGCCCCATTGTAATTTATTGTCTAAGGTCACCCCCAGAAATACAGTAGAGTTTTCCATTTTTAGTATTTCTCCATTCACAATCACCTTTTTGTTGCTAACTATATTTCTTAGGTTTGGTAGTGCAAACTCAATGCACTTAGTCTTTTTTGAATTTAAAAGTAAATTGTTAACTGTGAACCAGTGCGATACGTGCGCAATAGCAGAATTTACATCGTCAAAATTGTCTTTACTTTTATCTGTTTTAAAAACGAGAGAAGTGTCATCAGCAAACAATACTATTTCGCAAATACCGTCTACATGGTGCGGTAAATCATTTATATACACTAAAAACAGAAAAGGGCCCAAAATTGAACCCTGTGGCACACCCATTTTGGGGGAACAACCCTGCGACTTTGTGTCATTTATGCATACCCTTTGTGTTCGATCACTCAGATAAGAGGCAACGAAATCAAGAGCTCTGTCTCTGATACCGTAGTGGCTAAGTTTAAATAGTAGCGTCTGATGTTCGACGCAATCAAAAGCTTTGGACAGGTCACAGAAGACTCCTATGGCATTCTGAGACTGTTCCCAGGCATCATAGATATGGCTTAAAAGCTTGGCACCAGCATCGGTGGTATTCCTACCTTTAGTAAAGCCATACTGCTCGGAGTGAAGAATTTTGTTGGAATTAAAATGACTTAGAAGTTGGTCAAGTATGATTTTTTCAAATATCTTACTAAGAGTTGGTAAAATTGAAATAGGCCTATAATTATTAACGTCCTGCCTATCTCCAGACTTAAATAGCGGTATCAGTTTACTATGTTTCATTAAATTTGGAAACGTTCCTAGGTCGACACATTGGTTGAATATTACAGCCATATAAGGGGCAATAGTGTCGATAATGTTGAAAATAACTTGCACAGACATTCCCCAAAGGTCGCCAGTTCTTTTAATTTTTATGAATCGGCAGGTTTTTTTAATGTCTGCTGCAGTGATATGTTCAAAATTAAATAAGACAGTGCATTCTTTTACGTTGTCTCTTAAGAGTTTTTGGGCTGTTGTTGGCGAGGACTTAAGAGAATCCGTCAACAAAACAGGAACATTCTGGAAATAGTTTTCAAAGGTATTCGCGATTTCTAAATCTGATGTTAATTTACTACCATTGGCAACTATTTCAATCTTTGGGTTACGCGATTTGGTTTTTCCTGCCTGTTTGTTAACTATATTCCATGTGGTTCTTATTTTGTTATCAGATTGCTTTGAAAATGGATATTTGACTATGGCAGCAAGCATAGAGAAGGAATTTGTGGTCAAAATTTGAAAAATGGGGCCGCCATTTTGAACTTTTTTGTTACCGGGCAGATTGCTTTGAAAATCGATATTTGACTATGGCAGCAAGCATAGAGAAGGAATTTGTGGTCAAAATTTAAAAAAGTGGCCGCCATTTTGAACTTTTTTGTTACTGGGCCGATTGCTTTGAAAATCGATATTTGACTATGGCAGCAAGCATAGAGAAGGAATTAGTGGTCAATATTTAAAAAAGTGGCCGCCATTTTGAACTTTTTTGGTACTGGGCAGATTGCTTTGAAAATCGATATTTGACTATGGCAGCAAGCATAGAGAAGGAATTTGTGGTCAAAATTTAAAAAAGTGGCCGCCATTTTGAACTTTTTTGTTACTGGGCCGATTGCTTTGAAAATCGATATTTGACTATGGCAGCAAGCATAGAGAAGGAATTTGTGGTCAAAATTTAAAAAGTGGCCGCCATTTTGAACTTTTTTGTTACTGGGCCGATTGCTTTGAAAATCGATATTTGACTATGGCAGCAAGCATAGAGAAGGAATTTGTGGTCAAAATTTAAAAAAGTGGCCGCCATTTTGAACTTTTTTGTTACTGGGCAGATTGCTTTTAAAATCGATATTTGACTATGGCAGCAAGCATAGAGAAGGAATTTGTGGTCAAAATTTAAAAAAGTGGCCGCCATTTTGAAATTTTTTGTTACTGGGCCGATTGCTTTGAAAATCGATATTTGACTATGGCAGCAAGCATAGAGAAGGAATTTGTGGTCAAAATTTAAAAAAGTGGCCGCCAATTTGAACTTTTTTGTTATTGGGCCGATTGCTTTGAAAATCGATATTTGACTATGGCAGCAAGCATAGAGAAGGAATTTGTGGTCAAAATTTTAAAAAGGTAGCCGCCATTTTGAACTTTTTTGTTACTGGGCCGACTGCTTTGAAAATCGATATTTGACTATGGCAGCAAGCATAGAGAAGGAATTTGTGGTCAAAATTTAAAAAAGGTGGCCGCCATTTTGAATTTTTTTGTTACGGGGCCGATTGCTTTGAAAATCGACGTCTGACTATGGCAGCAAGCATAGAGAAGGAATTTGTAGTCAAAATTAAAAAATGATGAACTTTTTGGCCACCATTTTGAACTTTTTTTGTTACTGGGCCGATTGCTTTGAAAATCGATATTTAAGAATGGCAGCAAGCATAGAGAAAGAATTTGTAGTCAACATTTTAAAAAGTGGCCGCCATTTTGAACTTCTTTGTTACTGGGCCGATTGTTTTCAAAATTGATATCTGATTATCGCAGCGAGCATAGAAAAGGAATTTTTGGTAAAAATTTAAAAGAATTGGCCACAATTTTGTACTTATATGTCTTACCATGGTAGCAAGCAACCACGGCCGGATGGACGAACGGACGGTGGAGTCTTAGTAAGAGCTTTTACCCTTTGGGTACGGAACCCTAAAAATGGCCATCATATTTAACTTTTTTGTGACGATCGAATTTTTCAAAATCAATATGTGACTATTACCAGGAAGCAAGAGAAAATTTTGTGGGCAAAATGGTGTGTAGTGCAGGAATTTTGGAAATTAAACCACCATAGTAAAGCATAACTCAGAAGTTAACGTGAGCGAAGCCGCGGGCGTTTGCTAGTTCTGTATAAAGTACGTGTAAAGTCCCGTAAATAATTCGTTAGTACAGTTGTAAATCAGGACAATAAATAGTGTAAAGTATATATCAGTGGTTCTTATTGATCGGACATTAAATTATCTCATTGTTGGGGTGAGATTCGATAACCCTAGGAAAGCTATCCCCGACAGTACCCTAATATGGTTTACTCTCAAAAAAGAATGATTTATGCCACGTGAAAAATTTTTCCGCGTGATTTTTAGGGTTCCATACCCAAAGTTTAAAAAAGGAACCCTATTACTAAGACTTCGCTGTCCGTCCGTCAGTCACCAGGCTGTATCTCTTGAACCGTGATAGCTACAGAGTTGAAATTTTCACAGATGATGTATTTTTGTTGCCGCTATAACAACTAATACTAAGCAATAGAATAAAATAAATATTTATTGGTAAGGCTCCCATACAACAAACGTAATTTTTTTGCTTATTTATTGCTCGATAATGATAACGCTAACAGGTAGACGCTTCAAAATATCACATACTATTTAGTTACCTACATATTCACTTTAAAATTAAACATTTCATTTAAAATAAAACAAATATTGAAGGAGGTCTCCCATAC
Organism: Coenonympha arcania; assembly: GCA_036785405.1. Lineage (NCBI taxonomy): Eukaryota > Metazoa > Arthropoda > Insecta > Lepidoptera > Nymphalidae > Coenonympha > Coenonympha arcania. The sequence continues at coordinate 12,246,107 of CM072066.1, read as the reverse complement.
AACTAACGTGATTTTTGTGCTCGTTTTTGAATTTGGATGGCAGGGGTGTTTAGTTTACTTTAATAGTATTGTGAACCCTCAGTGCATGAGCCCGACTCGCACTTGACCAATTTTTTAAAAACCAATTCCAGATTACGGGGAACAGCTGGTACCTAACTGCTAAACGAGAATTTATGTTCAAAGCTCGGATAAATAAGACCATTAGCTGGATGAAACTCCACATCAATACTAAATGCAACAAATCGGACAAAGCGGGCTGTTTTAATGGGCACAGCTACAAGGGTGGCTATAAATATATCTATTCCAGGTTTAACTTAATCCTGGATTAAATATTTAGCTGTGGGATACGTTGGAAACTATACATAAATTTGGGCGGATGATATGGGAGTGGGCTCTTTTTACACGACTACCCAAAAAAAGAAGTGTAATGGTTTTAGGGCTCATGTAAGTATGTATGTGAGTTTCTTTATTCTACCATAACTTTTGAACGACTGAATAGATTATGGCATATGGGGTATCGTTACAATCCTTACATCATTCCGAGCAACATCTATATATATAAAAGAATGAGGCATTTTGGTGATTTTGGTTGTTCCAAGGATTCCGCCAAAACTATAGGTCGTGGAGATCTGAAATTTGGTACCTAGGTAGATATTAGGTCATGAATTCGTACTAAGACGGGGATTCCAGAAATTCAAATTGTAAGGGGTAAAAACCGTTGGTTTTTTGGATTTCCCCATACAAAAGTGAAATTTTTTTCGTTGTTCCAGGAATTCCCGAAAAGCTACAAGTCGTAGGGATCTGAAATTTGGTACCTAGGTAGATATTAGGTCATGAATTCGTACTAAGACGGGGATTCCAGAAATTCAAATTGTAAGGGGTAAAAACCGTTGGTTTTTTGGATTTCCCCATACAAAAGTAAAATTTTTTTCGTTGTTCCAGGAATTCCCGAAAAGCTACAAGTCGTAGAGATCTGAAATTTGGTACCTAGGTAGATATTAGGTCATGAATTCGTACTAAGACGGGGATTCCAGAAATTCAAATTGTAAGGGGTAAAAACCGTTGGTTTTTTGGATTTCCCCATACAAAAGTAAAATTTTTTTCGTTGTTCCAGGAATTCCCGAAAAGCTACAAGTCGTAGGGATCTGAAAATTGGTAACTAAGTAGATATTAGGTCATGAATTCGTACTAAGACGGGGATTCCAGAAATTCAAATTTTAAGGGGAAAAAACCGTTGGTTTTAGGGATTTCTCCATACAAAAGTGTAATTTTTTTCGTTGTTCCAGGGATTCCCGAAAAACTAAAAGTCGTAGAGACCTGAAATTTGGTACCTAGGTTGATATTAGGTCAAGAATTCGTACTAAGACGGGGATTCCAGAAATTCAAATTTAAAGGGGTAAAAACCGTTGGTTTTAGGGATTTCTCCATACAAAAGTGAAGTTTATTTCGTTGTTCCAGGGATTCCCGGAAAACTACAAATCGTAGAGATCTGAAATTTGGTACCTAGGTTGATATTAGGTCATGAATTCGTACTAAGACGGGGATTCCAGAAATTCAAATTGGAAGGGATAAAAATCCTACTTTTAAGGGATTTTCCCATACAAAAGTGTAATTTTTGCGTTGTTCCAGGGATTCCAGCGAAATTAAAAGTCGTAGAGATCTTAAATTTGGTACCTAGGTTGGTATTAGGTACATCATGAATTCGTATTCAGAAAGGGATTTTCGAGATTCAAATTTTGAGGAGGAAAAATTTTGAATTTTTTGGCCGCCATTTTGAACTTTTTTGTTACTGGGCCGATTGCTTTGAAAATCGATATTTGACTATGGCAGACAGCATAGAGACGGAATTTGTGGTCAAAATTTAAAAAATAGGCCGCCATTTTGAACTTTTTTGTTACTGGGCCGATTGCTTTGAAAATCGATATTTAACTATGGCAGCAAGCATAGAGAAGGAATTTGTGGTCAATATTTAAAAAAGTGGCCGCCATTTTGAACTTTTTAGTTACTGGGCTGATTGCTTTGAAAATCGATATTTGACTATGGCAGCAAGCATAGAGAAGGAATTTGTGGTCAAAATTTAAAAAAGTGGCCGCCATTTTGAACTTTTTTGTTACTGGGCCGATTGCTTTGAAAATCGATATTTGACTATGGCAGCAAGCATAGAGAAGGAATTTGTGGTCAAAATTTAAAAAAGTGGCCGCCATTTTGAACTTTTTTGTTACTGGGCCGATTGCTTTGAAAATCGATATTTTACAGTGGCAGCAAGCATAGAGAAAGAGTTTGTGGTCAAAATTTAAAAAAAAGGCCGCCATTTTGAACTTTTCTGTTACTGAGCCGATTGCTTTGAAAATCGATATTTTACAGTGGCAGCAAGCATAGAGAAAGAGTTTGTGGTCAAAATTTAAAAAATAGGCCGCCATTTTGAACTTTTTTGTTACTGGGCCGATTGCTTTGAAAATCGATATTTGACTATGGCAGCAAGCAAAGAGAAGGAATTTGTGGTCAAAATTTAAAAAAGTGGCCGCCATTTTGAACTTTTTTGTTACTGGGCAGATTGCTTTGAAAATCGATATTTGACTATGGCAGCAAGCATAGAGAAGGAATTTGTGGTCAAAATTTAAAAAAAGTGGCCGCCATTTTGAACTTTTTTGTTACTGGGCCGATTGCTTTGAAAATCGATATTTGACTATGGCAGCAAGCATAGAGAAGGAATTTGTGGTCAAAATTTAAAAAAGTGGCCGCCATTTTGAACTTTTTTGTTACTGGGCCGATTGCTTTGAAAATGGATATTTGACTATGGCAGCAAGCATAGAGAAGGAATTTGTGGTCAAAATTTAAAAAAGTGGCCGCCATTTTGAACTTTTTTGTTACTGGGCAGATTGCTTTGAAAATCGATATTTGACTATGGCAGCAAGCATAGAGAAGGAATTTGTGGTCAAAATTTAAAAAAGTGGCCGCCATTTTGAACTTTTTTGTTACTGGGCCGATTGCTTTGAAAATCGATATTTGACTATGGCAGCAAGCATAGAGAAGGATATTGTGGTCAATATTTAAAAAAGTGGCCGCCATTTTGAACTTTTTTGTTACTGGGCAGATTGCTTTGAAAATCGATATTTGACTATGGCAGCAAGCATAGAGAAGGAATTTGTGGTCAAAATTTAAAAAAGTGGCCGCCATTTTGAACTTTTTTGTTACTGGGCCGATTGCTTTGAAAATCGATATTTGACTACGGCAGCAAGCATAGAGAAGGAATTTGTGGTCAAAATTTAAAAAAGTGGCCGCCATTTTGAACTTTTTTGTTACTGGGCCGATTGCTTTGAAAATCGATATTTGACTATGGCAGCAAGCATAGAGAAGGAATTTGTGGTCAAAATTTAAAAAAGTGGCCGCCATTTTGAACTTTTTTGTTACTGGGAAGATTGCTTTTAAAATCGATATTTGACTATGGCAGCAAGCATAGAGAAGGAATTTGTGGTCAAAATTTAAAAAATTGGCCGCCATTTTGAAATTTTTTGTTACTGGGCCGATTGCTTTGAAAATCGATATTTGACTATGGCAGCAAGCATAGAGAAGGAATTTGTGGTCAAAATTTAAAAAAGTGGCCGCCATTTTGAACTTTTTTGTTACTGGGCCGATTGCTTTGAAAATCGATATTTGACTATGGCAGCAAGCATAGAGAAGGAATTTGTGGTCAAAATTTAAAAAAGGTGGCCGCCATTTTGAACTTTTTTGTTACTAGGCCGATTGCTTTGAAAATCGATATTTGACTATGGCAGCAAGCATAGAGAAGGAATTTGTGGTCAAAATTTAAAAAAGGTGGCCGCCATTTTGAACTTTTTTGTTACTGGGCCGATTGCTTTGAAAATCGACGTCTGACTATGGCAGCAAGCATAGAGAAGGAATTTGTAGTCAAAATTAAAAAATGATGAACTTTTTGGCCACCATTTTGAACTTTTTTGTTACTGGGCCGATTGCTTTGAAAATCGATATTTGACAATGGCAGCAAGCATAGAGAAAGAATTTGTAGTCAACATTTTAAAAAGTGGCCGCCATTTTGAACTTTTTTGTTACTGGGCCGATTGTTTTCAAAATTGATATCTGATTATCGCAGCGAGCATAGAAAAGGAATTTTTGGTAAAAATTTAAAAGAATTGGCCACAATTTTGTACTTAAATATGTCTTACCATGGTAGCAAGCAACCACGGCCGGATGTATGAATGGACGGTGGAGTCTTAGTAAGAGCTTTTACCCTTTGGGTACGGAACCCTAAAAATGGCCACCATATTTAACTTTTTTGTGACGATCGAATTTTTCAAAATCAATATGTGACTATTACCAGGAAGCAAGAGAAAATTTTGTGGGCAAAATGGTGTGTAGTGCAGGAATTTTGGAAATTAAACCACCATAGTAAAGCATAACTCAGAAGTTAACGTGAGCGAAGCCGCGGGCGTTTGCTAGTAAGCTATATTTATTTGGAAAAAGTCGTGTTTTATTAATTTTTAAATTATTTTCTTGTGTCCATAATTATATCACATGGTATGGATAATTTAATTTTTAAGCACAAGGTCCATTCAAAATAACTAGTAACCTTAGCTGGTAACACACTGTTGTCACCAAGTTATTTATAAACTAGCTTTTACCCGCGGCTTCGCCCGCGTGAATTTCAGGGTTTTTACAAATACCGTGGGAGCCAAGGATTTTCTGGGATAAAAAGTAGCATACGCGATAGATAAACAGTCAACTACTACAACAACTAAAACAAACATCGGCTTGGTAGTTTTACTGCTCTTCCCGCTTCCGTCCTTAATCAGTATAGGTTCAACTACGGGGCTCAACTAAAACACACATTGTTAGCGGCGTAACGTAAGCGTTAGTTTTCAGTGACCTGCAGTTTAAAAACTATACTTAAATACTTTCAAATTTATTTTGGGCCTTTAGTACAAATTCGCTCTGAAGCAGGAATACGATTGTTCTCCCAAAAACTGCTCCAACATCTACATTTTTCTAATTTTTATCGAAAACTATAATAGATGTAATTGTAATTTTGGTTTTAATGTGTCGGTGATAATAATATCCAAAAAACCGCAGAACGAATTTTTGATACCTAGTTTAGTTTTTTAGGGCCGATGTTTCAATCGCCAGATAAACGTTTACTAAGGAATAAATATGACGTTTTGACAGAATTTGTATGGCAATCTTTCAAATTCATTCCTCAGGTAGTCTATCTGGCGATTGAAAAATTAGATAATTAGGCGAATAGAAATTAGGTAAAATGTCGATTTTCGGTAATATTCTTCCGCAACGCTGCATACTAATCTAACCCAACCTAACCTAACCTGGAGCTCTTGCAATTTGCAAACCTATGTAGGTACCCATTTTGACATTTATAGCATTAGTATCCCATATCCCATTGCTCATCTAAAACACATAATAGCGAAACAGTTATTAATTCAGAACCAATATTAGGCACCCATTTTCACGTTTATAGCATTATACTAACTTTTGCTCGCGACTTCGCTTGCGTGAATTTCGGGCTTTTACAAATACCGTGGGAGCCAAGGATTAACTGGGATGAAAAGTAGCATAATAAAATTGTGTTCAGGACTAATGCTAGGCACCCATATTCACGTTTATATAGCATTATTAATGTTACATATTCTATTGCTCAACTAAAACACGCATTGTTAATAGCGAAACAGTTCTAATTTCAGTATCTATATAGGTATCTACCCATTTTCACATTTACAGCATTACTATCCCATATCACATTGCTCATCTAAAACACATATTCAGAACGAATTGTTGATAACTGGCTTAGTTTTTTAGTATTTAGATAAAACGTCGTTTTTCTGATATATTCTTCCGCAACGCTGCATACTAACCTATCCTAAACTAACCTGGAGTTCTTGCAATTTCAGAAGCGATGTACCCATTTTCACATTTATCGTTATACTTTCCCATATCCCATAGCTTAACTAAAACGAAAATTTTCAATAGCAAAACAGTTATTAGTTTAAAACCTATGTCATATAGGTACCCGTTTTTACAGTTATAATATTATTAACCTGTATATTATTGACTCATCTAAACTCATCTATGTCAACTAAAACAAAAAAGCTTATAGTGAAACAATGGTAAGTCAGAATTTATATAGGTATTAAATATTACAGTTACATTATTACTAACCCAAAATCTCATTGTTTAACTAAAACACACAATGTAAATAGCGAAACAGTGATAAGTTCAAAACCTATTTAGGTACCCATTTTCACATTTGTAGCATTATAAATCCCATATCCCATTTTTCAACTAAAACACACATTGTTAAAAGCGTACAGTGCTAAGTTCAAAATCTATATGGTGCCCATTTTCACATCTGTAGTGATCAGTAGGTAGTAGTAATATCAGATCTGTAGTATCATTAGCTTTTGCCCACCGCCCGGCCTGTGTCAAATTCGCTTTTAACATCCTGAGGGAAACATGAATTTCCCGTTCCCATTCAATATTCCAACCTTATACCTACTTTCAAAGAAGTTTGCTTTAGCTATCTACCTATAGATGTAGCTATAGATTGCTGTAAAAATTTAGGTTTTTTGAATATCCCACGGGAACTATGGATTTTTCCGGGATAAAAAGTACCCTATTATTTAATCCGGACTTCTAACTTTACGTCTGCAAAATTTCAAAGCAATCGGTTCAGTAGTTACGGCGTGAAAGCGGAACAAACATACAAACAAACTCACTTTCCCATTTATAATATTAAGTAAGGATCTGGTGTTATTAGCACCAGCCTTAGCATACGTAGACACTCGTATATTTCTTCTTCATGCTCGTAGTCAAGTGGCAATTTAATTTACGGTATAAAATCATACTAGATGTTTTGGTTGCTGAATAACTTTAAAATAAATCTTTTATTACACATCTCACTTAGACTCAGTAATACTAGAGTACGGAATCAGCCCGCCAAAATTAAAATTATTACGGTCATAATTGAATACTGCCATTCGATTTTTATAAAATGGCAGAAAAAATTAATGGCAGTATATATTCACCACAGAATACCATAATAGGATGATTTTAATAATTTATCTTTGCCTAAAATGTCCTTTTACAAAATTAATCCAACAATAAATGACATGAGTGACTCACTAAAAATTTTTGGGATACTCAAACGTAAAAACGCAAACATTTGCCATATAAATTATTTCTCAAAAATTCTTTAAATTACTTAGGGTAAGATCTGAATTCTTTAAATTAATCTTATACTTGATCCCAAGTTCCCAAAATCATTAGCTGGCCCTCAAATCTAAATGGGGCATAACGAGGCAAGTGGGCTGGACTGGAACGGATACGAGGCTGGCTTATCTGTGCCGGATGCGAGCTTCGCTGGCTCCCGAGTTGAGCCTTGATTGCTATACAATGTTACTAATGGCCTCTGTATTTATTCCCGACGTCAATATAATTATTGCTTAGCTAGAAGCGAACTATATTAAGCTGACGCGTCTAGAAATAGTGTTATCCTTTTCTATGAGGTAATGGCACTTTGAAAAGGATAGCAGACATCAGTACTATTTCTAGACGTGTCAAATTAGATAAACTTAGAAATTATGCATAACAGCTCCCATACCAAGCGTGGTACAGGAATGGAACAAAATTAAAAAAAATTATGCGAACTATCGCTAGTACCAAAAAAATTGGTTGTTTGTAAAGTCGGTTTACGGACGATGGATTTACGTGATAACGTCATAATCATAATCATTATGATAATCATAATCATAATCATAGTGATAATCATAATCATTATTTTATGACGTAATTTTTATCGTGCCTCTCTCGCTTGCACGCACAGGCTCAGGTGGAACGTTACGCGGAACGTTACTATTTTTCATGTGTGCTGCTGGTGTTCATCAATTTATAAAACGTTACCACGTCAAAAATTACCCGTAGTACCCCTGGGGTGACCATCGGAGGTACTAATCAAGCAATTCAAATCTTTTTTTTTTGTATTTTGTTCCATTTCTAAATTACTCGTACCCTATCTGCAGTCAAAACTTCTGAAAGCGGCCACTCAAGCGTCGTCCAAACCGGCTCCCGGTGGCGCCTCCGGGCGCTCCCGTGTAGCGTATTATCTTAAATTACAAGCTTTCTATTCAGGGTATTGCTTATTTCTTGACGGAATCCTAATATTTATTAAGTAATCCTTCCTCTCTGTAAATTTCAACTTCCTTTTTAATGAATTCTAGCTAAGCTGATACTTGCATTATAACTTTTACGTACATACGGCCGCGTCACACTCCAAGACATATTTTTCGTAAAATCGAAAAAGCAGCGCGTTACCAATAGCTACATATTGAAATATATTAGAAATACTACTTAATTCGGCATTCTCACAACACACACACACTTTTAAATTATTATAAAAACAATTGAATTACACCGAGCGATACGGGCGACTGTCACAGCAAGTTCGGGCGACTCAAATTCCATCGCAGACATAGACAATTTTCCATTCGCGTCCCTATTTGCTGTCTTTGTTCATTGACTTTAGTTTAAAAGGTGTTAGAATAAGACAACCATACATCGATAACCACAGTCGACACTATGAACAGGCCCCACGACTAGCCCCGGCAACCGGTGTTGGACGTATTTGACGTCGCGTCGGTAGTCCGCCACCGGCAACCGGTGGCGGACTGTTGATAAGGTAGTATCACTATTTGTCACTTGGTTCTCAGGGGACTGAATCGGTGCCTGTTTTCGTTCACAGTTTTTTGACCCACTATCATAGGTGCCTCATTAAGCTTGAACTAAAATTAACTTGATCCAAAATCAAAAGGAGGGATTTATCAATTATATTGATTTGTTGTTTCAGATTTAACTTTATTCGTCCATAACTTCGTTAAAACCAAATCGATTTCGATGATTCTTTGTGTCAGTCCCATTTAAATTAGATGAAGATAACAATAAAAGGTCTTTAGCCCCTTACGTGACGCTTGGCTTCATATTGCTACAACTCGTCCCTAAGTTACATATTGAAGTTCCAAAAGCAACTATGTCTGCAACTGTAACATTTCACAGGTAATTTCAGCTCTGAATAATATGCATTCCAGAACTGCACTGCTTTCAAAGAATATAATATTTTATCTACCGTTTTATAAAGGAGAAATTGTTATTTTAAGAGTGAGTCGGCATTTGGGAGTAATTGCACGTATTCATTACTATATTATTACTATTATAGTATTATTAGTGGCTTTAAACTAGTTTTCACCATACTAATTATTATGACGCAAGTGGGCGATTATAAAAGACACTTTTTAATAAATAATAAATTATATTTAAAAATAATTAGTGATTTAAAAGACAAATATTTATTGTCGAACAGTGAATTAAACTTTGTTTCGCTAAAATAATAATAAGAGGAACAAAACTGTGTTTTAATAGAAAAATGTTTTAATTTAACATTTAAAAATATACAAACTTAAAATTATAAGTGAAGCAATGTGCTTCAATAAAACTATCAATTATTACAATTGTCGTGTCTTATATTATGTTTTGAAAGAATTTTATGAAAATTTGTATAAGAAACACGAGAGCATTTTTTTTCCTTCCTTGCCTTTGAATCCCTCACTTAGCTCAGTATTCTTACTTAGAATCATTTCCTACGCTCGTCATTCAACTACAGCATTCTTAGCATCCTCGGGATTCTCGAACTTAGCACTCGAACCAAAAACAAACATTGCTCTCTTGTTCTACAAATAACTGCTATTCTAATATTCAACTCGAATAAACACTTGACCACAATAACCGTAAAAAAAAATATCACGAGGAAATAAACATGAAAATTATAGAGAAAATTCTTTATTAGCGGAATTGTCGATAGCCGTAATCAAAGGCTACGTCGAAAATCAATTGTCTCATCAAGAGCTCGCATCAGCAGGATAGCTGTATTGAGTTGTGGTAAGAGACTGCGCAGAACCCTTGTTTCAGATAATAATAACGTTATTATTTATTTACCTGTAGGGAGGTATTATAAGGGCGGCGTCATGGGCCTGTAAAAAGGCAGGCCTTGATCTATAAGGAAAGGTAAGGGTGACTGATCTATAGATGATCATATACTTCAAACCTTTGAACGGATCGGTATAGGGAAAGTATTTTTGGAGTTCAAACCCATCTAATCAACCCCTAAAAATGTAAAAATACAGCTGTGGCCGCTCTCTATTATTTACTGAAGAATACTTACTATGAATGAATTAAGTAGGTTGATGACCTTCCTGGTGCAGTGATCTGCGTTTGGATTCGAGTGGCAGAGTGTGTGGGTTTGATTGTAACTTGATTTGGATGTAGACAACTTTTTTGCCGATTTTGACACAAAACCTCGTAGTTAAAACCAAATTAGGTATAATCTAAATGATAATATGAAACCATCTTCACATTCACTTAATAGTCCAAATCTTGAAAAGTATAGTATTTATTTTCAACTGGTGACAGAAGGGCTGGCTCATTTTTTGCGCAAAATGTCAGCCTAGCTGTTCAACGCGGAAATGCAGCCAGTATTCTTGGCACCATTCCACGCTGGCAAGACTTGTATAGTAATTAGAATAAGCTAGTGATAAGTTTTACTGTAACATTTCAATAAAAAAGTTTTATGTCACATCTAAAAAAAGAACAGTATTTTGTGAAACTTCCACAGCTTCTTAAGTTTGAAGTAAATAATATAACTCATAAAATAGGAATAATTACTATCTAATTAATGGTTTCGGGGAAATGCACGGAGAGACAAGCACACATTACGAGGAAGACAATCCCACTCAGCAGAAATTTCAGCAGATCATTCGTCTAGCAGGAAACACACTGGTTTTTTAATATTCAACGTGTATGGGGTGTGAGTTTTATCCCACTTTCATAAACGATTTACGAGTGTATATCACTTGGCGAAGTCCCAGCTGTTCTCTCGCGAGGAACGATGCGGAAGTTACTTAAACTTGAGTTTTAAATAAGCACTTAGTTAACCCTCCCGGCGGCGTGCTGGGAAACTTTCAGCATCCCTAATTACGTTTTTAGTTTAGCGCATAACTTTGCAGTTTGTTTTCAGTCAATTTTGTTATATTCCATAATAAAATATCTAATGCGAATCTGAGAAGGTATTGTTGAAAAGGAAATAATTATATATTTAATTTAAGAATTTAAACTAAAACCTACGTTTATTATTAAAAAATAAAATAAATTTCCCCAGACCGGTTCCAGTCTTAGTTCAAAGGGATGGCAGACAACGATTGTTAAATAACATGAAAAAATTAATTATATTAATTATTCACATTTAATTTTATAAAAACTAAGGTTTGATAATGATGTATCTATTACAGTTAATCTACCCTGCATAGTGCATACCTATAAGGCATATTTGTATAAAACTTGAGATATAAAGACGGCTTTAACACCTCCTCGTGTCTCCATTTTCGGTAGGCTTTACAAAAACACTTCACATTATAATATATGCAAAGCCTAACTTTATGATACTATAGTACCTATCTAGACAACTAAAAATACGTTTTAAAAAGTAAGTTTAAGTAGAAAATATTTTTTTAGCTTATATAAAAAAAAAATACAATTTTACACAAAGCCCCTTTCGTAATTGCCCATACTTGCTGATGACGTGGGGAAAATAAATTGTCTACATCTATAAAATAAATATTTCAGTCTACGTTAGACGTAGTTTGGTTTGAGTGATGTCAGTGAGTGAATGAGTTAAGTCAGTTATGCTATAAGCACGCATAGTTTCCAAAATAATGGAACTAGCATCTAATACCTCAATTATTATCTCAATAATTGATGGATACAGTAGAGACGTTGAATTTAAGCCTTCGATGTTAGGAAGTTCTGACAGCTTACCTAAAACTTTCCTCTTAATTAACTCCTATTGTTTTAGACGTTTCAAAAGTAGGCAACACCGAGTTTCATAACAAAGACTTTGCTATGTATATAGGTGCTCGAGGTGTAATTAACTGACTTATTGACTCAATCACTGATAGATCACGTCTGTTTTAAAATTTGGTATGAATAATTTTTTTTTTATTAATATTTGTATACCAAGGACGAAAATTATTAATTTGGAGAGAAAATACGGAGATAGCTGATGATTGGGGCGACGGGTGAAAGGCATGCTTAAGCTTTTGAAGATAGGTACGGGGTGCTTGAACAAAATGTCACTAGAAATCTTTTGGCAGTGGGCTGAAAAAAATTCAAAATGGCGGGTTTAAGATGGCGGCCATACAATTTTCGTCGACGTCTATCTCGTGGCATATACATCCTCGTATTACGTATATACACTTGTGGTTTATTTATATATATATCCTCTTACTACGTACCTACCAGAATGCTTATTTTTTTAATTATTTTACATACCAATAAAATAACCAAAATAAGCAATGTTAAAAGAGGAGTACAAAAAAAGTAAAAGCTAAAACCATTTTTGACTTTAATTTTTGATTTTAAATTAACTATCACAACATAGCTCTTCAATGGAAAAAATATATTTTATTGAGATTGAAATAGGCTTTACGGAAATAAAACCATTAAAGAAATTTCCACCCCATGCAATGATTAAAGCCTTCGTTTATTCATATTTTCAATCGCGGGAGTGTAGCAATTTTAGTAGGTAATCACAGCTATGCGGCCATTTAAATGCAGCGCCGGCCATTTTGCAACGCAATTAAATGTTGCTGACTCAATGGGTCTTTTAAATAAAACCTGCCTCAGTGTTTCCATTCTTTGTGGGGAAAATAGCCCTTTGTCTGATGGAAATAGATTTTATCGTCTGCCACTTCGACTGGTGGTGCCGTGGAAACTCTATTGTAATGCTAAAAGCTGTATCGTTTAAGTATTTGAAATCATTTGCTCCGGTTTAATGCTTTGTAACTTATTTTCTTTTTAGGGTTCCGTACCCAAAGGGTTAAAACAGGCCCCTATTACTAAGACTTCGCTTTCCATCCGTGCGTCCACCCGTCCGTCCGTCTGTCACAAAGCTGTGTCTCAAAGACTTGAAATTTTCACAGATGATGTATTTCCCGCTATAACAACAAATACTAAAACATAGAATAAAATAAAGATTAAAGGGGCTCCCATACAACACGTGATTTTTGCTTGTTTTTGGTAGTAGGGTGTTACTGAGAGTTCTGGCTTCTGCATCATCATCTCGCTACTATAGATAAGTGATACGGAACCTTATGTGCGCGAGTCCGAATCGCACTTGGCGGATTATTGATATTGTTTTTAACTCAAACTCAAGCCAACTTACAAGGCACTTGTAAAACGTCAATATGATATATTTTACAAATTATGTATGGTGATAACTACAAGACGACTTTAAAACTAAGTTTACGAGGGTTCAAACGAGGGTTTAATATTTAATACTCCACATGTGGCACAGAAAAAGTGGATGGATTTACTCATACGATGGATTGACAGTTTCTTTGAGTTTGAGTTTCAGTTAATTAGTAGTAAAAGCACAAAAAAAAAAAAAAAAAAACTAAGCATTTTCGCTCACATGAAAGCTTCTTCAATTGCATAAACTTTAACCGGAATTGGCGCATGCTATTTAAAATGCACTTCAAAGGCGAAAAAGTGCTAACATCGGCACCCTAGTTTCGAACTCTGTGAGACTTGCATGTGTCTGCAAAAAGTGCATATTGTGCTAAGTGTAGAATCTACATTCCATGCTTGTTTCTATTGAACCACCCTGTAGCAGAATAGCACATCTATTATCTGACACCCTATTCTCTAACTTAGAAGAGCCTATCAAACAATAAAAACAAAAAATTAAGCTTTACCTCATTTCATTAAAAGCCTTTTACAAGCATGGTTTGTGCGGCGTTTTATTATTGACTAGTTTTTGAAACCCACTCAAAACACATTAAAAATTTCATCAAAACGGTCGAGTAGTTTTCAAGTTTTATCAATACTAAAACACGGCGCGGCGACCATTTGTTATGATTATAATATTCTTAAAGATTAAAGAAATGGTTTTCCCAGTTCTCATATCTAAGTAGGTATAGTTGATTGTAATATTATGGAAGTTTTAATGAAACCGTGCAATCAGTTATTATTAGTAGCAAAACAGTAATAAATCGCCGCATGCACCGGGTCTGTTTAATGACTTTTTAAATTTCATATGAGGCAAGCTCTGATATTCTCCACTTATTTTTATATCACAGGGTAAAGGATAAATTTATATCGAAATAACACAGTGGCTTTCATTTACCGATGATCACGAATGACAGAATAATTATGTTTTGCTATAATCCGCTACTTGAAAAGATTCTGTATGGTACAATATGCAGGAACACCGCCCACATGAAACACCACACACAATTCTTTCAACACTTTCTTCAACGCACGTTGTTCCGACACGGTACATCCTCGGGAGATGTTGACTTTACAATGCGAAATCATAGAGTTTGATGATCACGAAGTTAGAGAATAGCCCCCTAGTGCGAGGGTGGTTGCCCTCCCGCGTACACAACTGCGAACTCAGAATAGCCAGCCCTCAGTCCTCTCGCGATCTTCACGAGGGATGCACGTATTCAATAGCCTCCTGGATTAGAGGGAAAAGTTTTGCGATCGTCGGGAACTGCGTAGAAGGACTGAGTCTACAATGGAGTATTTTTCGGTGCAGTGCGTTTCTTGATTATTGACTATGGATTGTTGTTGACATTTTCGATAATGACTCGGGACAGTGTGCAGTGATTGCGGGATGAAAGGTTTGTTAACGCTTCGAAGAAAATTAAGAATTTTATTGCCCACTTGCATTCCACTTCTAATTTATGATACTTATAATTTATTTCAAAGAAGTCTTGTTGAATGTTGCTGAGGTAATCTATCTATGGTTCTATTCTGTGAACTTTCCTTCTTTGTCCTTGATTCTGTAAACCCTAGTACAGTTGCTGGAAGCTCCAGGCACCATTCCGGGAAAGTAGCAAAACGGATTTTTTTTTAAATTTTTAAATTGGTTAAGAGGAAACGATAGTGGTCTTTTTTCCATACAAAGTTCTCGTCTGTTTTCTTTCTGGTTTATGAACTTGGAGCAATGATTTTTTACGGAAAAATAAATATCAATGTCTTCTATGTTTCTATGTCTTCGTTTTTGATAATACATTATTATCTTTAGCCTTACAAAATACTCAAAATTGCCTATTGCCTATTGCTCCAAGTTTATAAACCAGAAAGGAAACAGACGACAACGTTTGTATGGAAAAAGACCACTATCGTTGGACTGACCTCAGCCGTAGTTGATTACCGTCATATGAACAAAGATGTATCAACAAGCAATTTCTTATTTCGGTGCGATGCTGTGTAACAACAAACACGGGATTATCATAACATCAAGTACGATTGAGTATCTATATTACTGCATCCACTTCCCATCTGGTGTTTTTTCATTTTTCATCAAGAGTTGCCTTTCTATTTCACTCAAGCACTAACTTATACTTAACTAACTGAATTTTAAAAAATGGGAGCTCCTACATAGCATTGTTTTCAAAATTAAATATTTGGATAATATATAAAAAAACAGTACATTTTCAGCCCTTCCTATATTAAGTTTTCATCATTACTAAATTGTAAATTACTTAGTTGTCAAAAGATATAAATTTTGAACTCCTACAAATTTTGATCAATTCAAAATAATAAAAATCACACTAATATTATAAAAAATAACATATTCTTTATTTATACATACATATTATTATGCTAAAACTTCTATAGGAAAAATTCACGGTTTTTACCAAATTTGCTCCCTCGGAGCCGCGAGAAATGCCAGTTTTACATAGTTTTTCAATTGGGCTTCATTATTAGGAAAGGGCGGAAAGAATGCCTTCATACTCGGGTCCTATTCACCTTTACAAAGGTAAAATCTGAAATCTTCCAATATAACCCATAATGATATTAAATTCTTGACCTTATTTTGTGAAAGTAAAGCTCCGGCGTAGTACATAATTGTACGTGGAATAATGTATGTAGATACGTACTTACCTAGACTTAGAGACTTTCGCGACCTCCCTGGCGCAGTGGCAGCGCGCTTGGATTCGAGTGGGAGGTCGCGGGTTCGATTCCCGCCACGGGCCACTTTGGAATTTTATAATTTGGCTCAAATCTGGTCAGGAGGGAGGCTTCGGCCGTGGCTAATTACCACCCTACCAGCAAAGACGCATCGCCGAGCGATTTAGCTTTCCGGTGCGATGCTTGTAGAAACCGTTGGGGTAAATTTATTTACCCTTCCAGGTAAGTACGATAACATCTGAGGCTGCATCATCACTTACCATCAGGTGCTAACTCGTGCACAGTTAAAAAAAAGAGAATTATTAACACCACAAAATAGAGTGGCTACCACTGACATACTATTCTAATGCTTGCGCGTGAATTGGAAGTTTTTTACAAATTTTGAATTTTCCCGGGATAACATTTTTCCCATTCCCGTTCACGCCCCCCTTTTTAAATTTGTTCCTAACCCCTTACCAAAACGTTTTATCTAGTTTCACCGATATGAACCAGAAGATGAGCCCATTGGAAAATTAGACGCTACGGTACAAGGCTGAGAGCTTTTTGTTATTTTTCATTTAACCCAGTATAGTAGATATGTAGTTGATACAAATACGGCATGACTCCTTAAAGTGGTGATTTTAGGGTTCCGTACCCAAAGGGTAAAAACAGGACCCTATTATTAAGACTTCGCTGTCCACCCGTCCGTCCGTACATCCGTCTGTCTTGAACCGTGATAGCTAGAGCAATTTACACAGAATAGATGATGTATTTCTGTTGCCACTAAGTAACAAAACAACAAAACACTAAAAAAAATATAAGAAAACAAATACTGTAAGGAGGATCCCATACAAAAAACGTGATTAATAAGCTTGTTTTTAGTCGATTTATTTTTTTAATTTATTTATTTATTATTGAACCAGGAAAATGTTGGACAGTACAAAAATCTACTTAAATCTAGTGCACAGAATAGGTAGATACAAAAAAAAAATGTTTAACCTGATGGAGTTCTTTGGCGTCCGTACTAGGAAAACCTGTGTTACGGGCACCATAACCTTCTATAATTAGATATTGATAACGGCAACATGTAGTCACTTAAAATATTTACAGAATATTAGTTATAAATAATATAATATATTCACTTCAAAAATAAATAATAAAAAAAAAATTAAGAGGGGCTTCCATACATCAAACGCGATTTTTTTCTCGTTTGAATTTGGTGCAAGAGGTGTTTTATTGGAATCGGTCTTGATAGTACGGAACACTCAGTGTGCGAGCCCGACTGGCAGTTAACCAATAAATTATTTTTTAACACATTTGCTCAAATAATGGACTTTTCCATGTATGTTTAGCGTGCGCAAAGTTCTTCTTTTCCGCACTAGTACTTTTTGTTTTCCTTCTGCATGGAGGTTTTAATCAAAAAGTTTGTTGTACAAAATGTTTGTATTAAATGACTATTTTATAGCGTAAACACTATTAATACTTGAATTAAAGCCTTTTTAAATTGTTAAATCTGAAATAAAAATATAATTTTTCAACAAAGTTTCATTGTTATTTGTTTCAGAGATACTTTTTTTTGTAAAATATTAGGACTTTCTTAACTTCCGGATTCTGACCCCAGGTCACAGAGTACATCAGTTGACCATAGACAATTCTTGTCCACTTTTTGTTTTTTTTTGTGCGTGAGTGGTCTGTAGGATTCATGGTAAATTACATACCTTAAACTACTATTATAATATTTTTATTTTTGGCCCCAACTTTATGTATTTTCGCAAATGTGATAAAAAATGTCGTTCAATGAACGTGCGGAATTGTCATTTCCACTCGTCTCCATTGTTGACACGCGCCTACGGCTTGTGTCAACAAACCGAGACTCGTAAAGAAATGACATACTTTCCGCACTTATATTGAAATGTACTATTTCATTTAACCCAGTATAGCAGACGTAGGTAGTTGATACAAATACGGCATGACTCCTTATTTGTAGTAACCCAAAGGGTAAAAACGGGACCATATTATTAAGACTTCGCAGTCCGCCCGTCCGTCCGTACATCCGTCATATTTGAATTTGGTGCAAGAGGTGTTTTATTGGAATCGGTCTTGATAGTACGGAACCCTCAGCGCGCGAGCCTGACTGGGACTTGACCAATTATTTATTTTTATCTTAGGCCAAGAAATACAATGGCTACTCGGCATCACGTTGGCAGTGGGCCTGGCGGCCGGGTCTGGTGACAAGCGGCCGCACTTCGCGGTGGAGCCACCGTCGCGCGTGCTGTGGCCGGCCACGCGCGGCGCGCACTCAGCCTGCCGCGCGGCCGGCCACCCCGCGCCCGACGTGCACTGGGTCACCGCTGAGGGACAAGTTATCACCACCATACCTGGGTTAAGGTAACATCATTAATTTAAGACGGCCTTCCCGGTAGATTGTTTCATACAAACGCTCTTACGCGATTATGACGTAATAACAAACTCTTCTTGAAATATTTTTAACAAGTAGGTACCTGGCACACTATATCTAGGTTTGTATAGAAACAAAAATTAAAAATTTATTAGCAACAAATTAAGTACCAGCCTCCAAAAATCTGCATTCTTGCTGAAATTTTACATAAACTTTGGCCGTTGCGCTTAGCTCATATATTGTAAAAGTAAAAAAAACAACTCTATAGAAACCTCGTACAACTAATAAAGATTCGAAATAACAAACATTATTTACACATATCTACTTGTAAGGCTTTTTCAAAATCATGTATCTCCTGGAACAAGTCTCATTAAATTGCCGCGCTATTTTTTTTTCCTGAACGCGCGATTGACGAAACAGGCGTTATCTCGTTTTATTCGGAATGAGCCTTTTTCTAGGATTCCGTTAGACTAAACAGCAAGCCTGTAAACCACGTATTCGTTGTACTTGGATGGTCCGGGAAGGGCCGCCTTAATTTGGTTCCTCCGTCACATTTCTACCATAGAACGGCAAGGCATCGTAAAGGCTTCCACCCATACATAGTTGACGTACCAATGACGCGTACGAAGCGATTTGGTTCCGCGTTCCTGATACGCACTGCAAAGGGCTGGAATACACTCCCAGGCAGTGTCTTTCCTGCCACTTACAACCCGGGTGCCTTCAAATTAAGAGTGAATAGGCATCTTCTAGGCAAGCGCGTTCCACCTTAGACTGTATCATCACTTTCCATCAGGTGTGATCACAGTCAAGCGCTAGCCTATATAGTATAAAAAAAATCATAGTTTTGTTCACTCACTTTAATCACGGAATACAATATAATAGTACTTAACGGTACAGCGCGTGAAATAGACCGTACAAGAACTAACGCGTGCAACCTAGCCGGCGCGCGGCAGCCGTTTGAAATCAGTACGTCGAGACGGCTACTTGTAGCTTCTTCGATCAAGTGATAAGTGAACATGGGCTGCTAAAAGACTTTTTTATAGAAATATTTATTACATACAATAAAACCTATCACTAGGTTATTCTAATTACTACACAAGTCTTGCCCGCTTGGAATGGTGCCAAGCATACTGGCTGCATTTCCGCGTTAAACAGCTAGGCTGATGCGTTGCGCAAAAATGAGCCAGCCCTTCTGTCACCAATTGAGGCAAGTTGAACCGAGGGGTAAGCTCTTGAAAGAATTTTTTGGCACTATGACTCCATGGCCTCAGGGTTTCTTCGACAAACGGGACAATAAACTCTCTAATACAGGGGCATACTCATTCGAAATTTATTACTTTTTATCATTTACAAAACTTGTAATGATAAAAACAAAGCTTATGTTTTGTTTTATTCATTAAAGTAGAAATGTATAACGAACAAAATAACATAGCCCCCACTCAGGTATACAGAGTTCCTAGCAATGTTATTCTTCACCGATGCACCACAAGTTAAATTTAGTTTTTTTTTAAACCTAAAATGATATGTCTTCGAAAATTTTTTACCCGGAATTCGAAGCTCCGGCCTTTTGACGAGAGGCTGAGGTTTAAAAACTCTTTAAAAAGTATTTAGTAAAGGTTTAAAAAGTATTTGGTTGTATTTATTTCGTTCTAATCTAATTTTAATCAATGATGAAAGATTCTAAGAGGATCTGTTGCATTTTACTTATATATAGTTATATGACGTATTTTTGAATGAAACATATAAAACTATTTCCATGCCTTTCTCATTCATGGAAAGCTACGTTATTAGAACGAGACAGGCGAATTATGTTATTGCGTAAACGCGTTACGCAAATGTCAAATGACGTCATACGATCTGTGTGTTGAAGCTTTTTTTCAGGACCGTAAACATGGCGTAATTTGTTTTTCCGGTGTTGATTTAAATTTTGTTTGGTATTTTATTAAAATTGGTTAATTTTTAAGTTGTTGTTATAAGCAATAAATAATGGTAAAGTGCTCAGTTGTAGGCTGTAATAGCAAAAACACTGAAAGAATCCCAGGAATTTTATTTCACA
Source organism: Coenonympha arcania (assembly GCA_036785405.1). Classification (NCBI taxonomy): domain Eukaryota; kingdom Metazoa; phylum Arthropoda; class Insecta; order Lepidoptera; family Nymphalidae; genus Coenonympha; species Coenonympha arcania. The sequence goes on along the minus strand of CM072066.1, from coordinate 12,225,624 downwards.
GGTAAGCAATAAATTTTTCTTGTTTCTCTTTTTGTAACGAGTATTTTGCCTTTTTTCGGTAAAGTTTAGCTTAGCTTCTGCTTTATTTAATTAAAAACACTCAAATTTATGCGGTAAAATGGAAAACTTAGATTATTTCTCGAGTTTTTGTTTGAATGTAAATGTAGTGTTGGGATTGTATTGTTTATCAACAAATTGAATATCGATAAAAATAATACGTACTGTTTGTCACATTGAAGGTGGTTGAGGGGTAGAGAGAGAAACAGTAAGGGCTGTTGGTTTAAATCAGGTTGCCCTAGTTCGAAGTTACGACGACTTAAGAGATATTCAGTAGGACGAGAGGGTGCACCACACATACTTATATTTTCCAGGAGATGCGAATTAATTCTTTTGTGATTTAAATAAAATTTTCATCATTCAACGTAAATATTATAATAATATTACTGTTATAAATACATAGAAAATACTTACACACAATAGACAATTATATAGTTTTATCTACGCTCATTGCTTAAAGTTCGAATTATGAAATCGAAATGTGTCAAATAATTACCTACTTTATTCACAGACTTCTATAATTATTAAAAAGTTATTCATAATAACATCGCTCTACTATGGAAATATTTAAAGAAAGTTGTATAAAATCTATAACGATACACGGCTCTGGACTCCTGTATTTGTATCTGGGGTAATATTTTTTATGTAATATTTTTTAAGTGAATCCACAGACAACTTATAGTTGGTAGTCATTGCCGAGAGTATGGATGGGCCATGATTGACCATAGACAACAACACAATGTCTATGGGGTAATATTTTTTATGTAATATTTTTTTAAGTGAATCCACAGACAACTTATAGTTGGTAGTCATTGCCGAGAGTATGGATGGGCCATGATTGACCATAGACAACAACACAATGTCTATGGGGTAATATTTTTTATGTAATATTTTTTTAAGTGAATCCACAGACAACTTATAGTTGGTAGTCATTGCCGAGAGTATGGATGGGCCATGATTGACCATAGACAACAACACAATGTCTATGGGGTAATATTTTTATGTAATATTTTTGAAGTGAATCCACAGACAACAGTGAACAACACAATGTCTAACGTTCCGCGTAACGTTCCACCTGGGCCTGTGATTATGATTACGATTACGATTACGATTACGATTACGACTACGATTACGATTACGATTACGATTACGATTACGATTACGATTACGATAACGATTATGATTACGATTACGATTACGACTACGATTACGATTACGATAACGATTATGATTACGATTACGATAACGATTACGATTATGACGTTATCTCGTAAATCTATCGTCCGTAAACCGACTTTACAGACAACCAATTTTTTTTGTTACTTAGTCAAAACTTTGCGCTGAAAAATGTCTAGCAGTGAAACCTACTAAAGAAAATTTCACTCCACCTGACATCTTAGTAGTTGCAATGATTTACGACAAACGTTAGCAAGATTTTATGATTTGGGTAATAATATGAGCGTAGATAAAGTAGTGTATGAAACTCTACATAATTAGGTATTAAAACACTCGTGTGATACTATTAAAAAACTCGCCTGCGGCTCGTTTTTTAAACTCACACTCGTGTTTTAATACCCCCCATTATGTAACCGTTACATAAACTACTATAAAGTTATTAAAAAATAAAAACACGGAGCTAAGACAAAAATTCAAGCCAAGAGCCATTGTACACGGACTATTCGTTATTTTTTTAGGTTACTACTATATATATCTAGTACCTACATTACTGCAGCGGCCCGCAAAAGAGGCATTGATGGACGTTTCTCACAAAAAATTTACAATGCGCAAAAAAAGTGATATTCAAAATACAGGTGTGTTTTAATACCGATGGTGGAGGATACCTGTATTTTTTTTTTGCATAAAGTATATTATACGTCCGTTTAATCTATTGATACGTCATGGTTACGTCAGTCAGTAGCTGGTGTCATATGGATTACCGAAAGTTTTAGTTTTTTTACGAAAATTTATTTATTTCACAAAAAAATAATTTTGCATCTCCGGGAAAAATAAAGTATGTATGTATGTATGTATGCATGCGTGTATGTATGAATATATCCATGCATGCATGCGTGAGTGCACGTATGCATGCATGCGTGAATGCATGTATGCATGCCTGCATACATTCAGGTATGTTTGTATATAAATTTACCTACTTATACCTTTTATTTTTATTTCAGATTCCCAAAAAATGGATGTCGAGCAAAATAAAGGACGCCACTGCTCACGGCATCTGGCCGCTGGCGGTTTAGTGATATAGATGATATCTTCACTTTTTTTTCTTTTTTCACTTTATCATAAGTTATCTGAGTTAAGAAATAAATCATTTTTAAAATAAGTCGATTTTCTTTATTCCCAAGCTTTTGCCTGCGTACGTAAGTAAAAAGTACCCTATGTTTATAATATAATATTATTTAAATAATGTTTCTGATAATTTTGTCGAGTACCTATATAAAAACATCGATATCGGTAGTCCCACAGATGTAGGGGTAGTCCCTAGCCTTAAATGTCATTTAGGCTCCGCCCATTCGCCATTATTTGGCTACGGAAGCTTCACTTGACATTTCTTGTTTCCTATCCTCTACTTTATATTACGATCTATGATTTTAATCATATTCCTTTAATTAAATCAAAAGCGCTTTTTAAATAAACTGTCAAATATTATTATAACGTTTGCAAACACGTTGCCCCGGGCTACAATTTCGCGTCTGTTATTACCAACAAACAAAATTAATACGAAATAGCCTGACTGGACGCAATTTAATATTATGGAACAAAAACAGACCATCCGTTCAATATCTAATAACACAATTAAAATACATAAAAAGGTGTGTCTGTGAAATTGAAATCATTTATTAATGTTTGCCAAAAATATTGTATTTGAGGTGAACTAAATGGCCTACACCATTAAATTCAATTTTTTTTTGCAATTCGCAAGCTGAAGCGTAGGCTTATGGGTGGCAGTTAAATTGTGAATATGGCAGAATAATTTTTCACATAGGTATTCATAATCTACACTAACAAACAGGAAAAAATGTTCTTTTTGGAGAGTTACGAAAAAATCGACTAACGAAAAATTTTCCTCCAACAAAAATTTTCAAAATATCATCAATTCAAAAATAATGGGTGCTTTTTTTGAGAATAGGTACTGTCCATTATAGGCAAACGTAGATGATAACTTATTATGTAGCTGCACAGATCATTGGTGTTTGTAGCAGCAACACAAAACTTTATCCCCGATTTCATTAATACCTTTTTTATCATAAGGATGATGAGATGAACAAGATGTTCACCTGGCGTTAAGTGATACACATTCCCACGTCAGATGCAGTGCGTACCATAATTCTGCTTTGTAATATCATACGACGCACTGCACTGCGCTTATCACCTGTGACATATTATTTTGCCCAGTAATCATGCTAAAAGTGCCCGTCATATTAAATGTATTAGGCTGCAATTAAAAACTGTATTAGGTACCTACTGTGTTTTAAATCGAAACACAGTACCTAATACATCACTGCTTTAGCAGAAATTGCGGCGGTACCTACCCGGACGAATTCCGCAATAAGTGCCCTAAAACCAGTTTTCTGAGATTAGGTTTTATGTATCTTTATCTTTATTTTATTTATTTCACATAGGCCCAATTAATAGGCTCTTATGAAAAGTCAAAATTCTACCGCCAGGTTCGGAAAGCAGGTTTGCACCGAGAAGAACTGGCAAGAAACTCGTCACTTGCTCTTTTAAAAAAAATGTAATTATATACAATTTCTTAAATAATATTACATGATTAAATTTCTAAAATTATTACATAATTTTTAAGATATCTCGTGAGGAGATTGAAATATATCCCTATCATTCTAAGACCCTATCATTCTAAGAATTCTTGTCATTGTAACCCAATTTAAAGACGTATGTTGGTCAAATGATTTATATATTTTTTGTATTTCATTTATTTCAAAAACTAAATGGCCCATAAAATAGAATTCGCGGCAAAAAATCGCAACTTTTACGACTCCAATTTTACGATTCACGGTAATACGTCCAGTGGCGGGGTATAAATCGGGGCTGACATGCATCCTCGGAACAAGCGTTATTTAGTGCGACGCGGGCGCGAGCCCAAAAACTAGGAGAGATTCCGAAGTTTCATGTGTCATCGTAAAATTTAAATTTGCGAATTTACGCTCGGGAAATGTTCGCCGCTGTCCTGCATGATATTAAAATTCGGGCGAAACATTTCAGCGTTTAATGCCAAGTGCGGCGTGAATAACATGACGATGTTGAATGTTTGTGGAGAGTGTGTTTTACCTACTTTCGTAAACACGAATCGACAGAGCGAGCACAGACGCAAATGCGGAACAAAAATATTTATTTAGTTTTACACAAGTTTTTTATATATTATAGTTCGATATATAATAACATTTAAAGCACAGGACGTATATAAATATTTCTTATATTTTAATTCCGAAATTGCAGGTTTGAGGAGCTTTCAAAGTTACGGTTTTATCGGGTTGTGAGGTCTTAATTCAGGCGAAGTACTTATATTATTTGGTACTCCATATTAGATTAGGTGGGTACATCAATTTAATAGTACAAGCTTTTAATATTCCTGATATACATAATAAATATTTTTTAAGAAAAATCAGAATAACTTGACTAATTTACATAAAATAGTATCTTTATTTGCATGTTCTTATATATATTTTTTTACTAAGATAGGTATGTCTTTTTTTTTTACTCTTTACAAGTTAGTACTTGACTGCGATCTCACCTGGTGGTAAGTTATGATGCAGCCTATGATGTTATCGTACTAACTTGGGAGGGTAAGTAAATTTACCCCAACGGTTTCTACAAGCATCGCACCGGAACGCTAAATCGCTTGGCGGTGCGTCTACAATACTAATGTTACGGAGTTCTAACAAATGACAGGATATGACATTAATTATTATGAGTACGTTCAATATTGAAGTTAATCACAGAAAAGATAATAATTTCCTAATATCATTTGTTACGGCCCCTTGCCTGTCCAGACGAGGGCTGAGTTCCCGGGCCCATAGAGGAACGAGCCCGGACAGGTCGAGGGGGGACCGACTAGTGAGACTACAGTGATCAGTACGGATGACGGTATCCAATCCGAGTCGGATAGTAATATCCGAGTCTCACTAGCCGATCAGTGGAATAACAGGCGGCTTTTACTAGACTACTACGGCAATCGTCAACTCGGGCAGCGACAGCCTTCGACATAGACAAGGAAAATAGAAGGCCACTAACCTGGTTGATGCATGCGACGATACTCGATGCGACGCCCCCTGTAGTGGATGTGGGACAGTATGAGACGTGAAAGTGTAAATGTGTGTGTAGGTGTATGTGTGGGGCTTGCAACCGTAGGGTCTCTGCACCACTCAGCTCCCAGACACGTCAAACACGAACACAGCTCCAATCGTTCGTTCGCCTCCTATGAGTGGAGTGCTCAATGCGTCAGCCCAGTGGGTCACAAACGCAACAATAAACGCGACGGTCAAAATATGTCGAACGTTCAGGCTGGCTTCAAACTCCAACAACACTCAAGCGAATAAAATAAAGTACGTGGTTCACGACACACAAGGTCAGCGGTCAATGACAGCGCGGTCCACAATTACTTAACTACCGCGAACTTTATCGCCGCTAAACGCAGCTGGGCACGCGTGTTACTAGGTAGATCCAGCGAGCGTAGCGAACTCACAAAGGCCGGCACAACAACTACACAATGTCACAAACACGCGTGCAATGTCCAAAAACCCAGCGATATCACAGTGCAGGGCGAGGCGGTCCCAAAACAATCAGGTCTGGGCAAACAAAACCGCGGCGCGAAAAACAACTCAGGCGCATCAAAAACGGGCATCCCGTTGCGCCGTTATTCTATGACTATACACCCGCGCAAATATAAACGTGGCTACTCAAACGTAGTAATTTACGTCTCGCGACTACGCGTTTCAAAGACGACACGTGATCAAAATTACGTCAGCCACGCGCTGGGAACCGCTAAGTTTGTCGGTCGACAGCAGACTGGGGTGGTGCTTAATACGGCGCGCACCGAAGTCGCCGCGTCATTCAGGCATAAAAAATCTCGGCGACCGATGCGCGAGCGGGATAGGAAGATTGGCGTTTCCGCGAGTTGGAGCGGGAGCGCACGATTCGATACAAAAAACTCGCCGTAACCAAAGCGTGAGCGAGACGCGCGGATGAGGGCTTCCGCGGGTTAGAGAGAGAGCGAACGTCGTGCGCGTGAGCTACTCTCGCGTAAACAATCCCCCGCTCCGAATCTAAGAATGTAGATTCGCTAATCAATAGGCCGTTGGGACAACGTGGCCACGGCACGTTGCAATACGGAGTCCCCTACAAAACCTCGGCCACCCGCGGAACGCCATCCGATCCAAATAACAGATTAACCATGCGTCCACGACGCAAAATAGTGGGAGTAGATTAGATTCTTTAAGCATAACAAGATCTCCCATTCTAGACATGGCGGTGCCTACACAGTGCTTGCTCTCAACAATGAAGTCGACGACCTCCTTCAAATAACGATTGGTTCCCTTATAATTAGTCCAGCAGTCGGTCCGAACCAAATCGGGTAGGCCGCGACGGCTCACGAGGCGGCCCAGAGTGGGCACGAACGCCTCCGTGCTGAGGGCACTGATAAGTCCCAAGTGGACTGCCTTGGTTGCAAGGCAAACAAAGACGCACAAGTAGGCCTCAAAAGACCGAGCATTCTTAAGGTTAGAGCTCTTCACTAAGAAAGGACCGGCAATTGGTTCCAACACCGGCGAAAGGTCGAGCAGCCTTTACGCGGTCCGCAGGCAGGTCACCCATCACAAGCTATGCAATGGATGCCTCCAAACGATAGCAAGCAATACAGTTGAAGATCACGCTTCGAATGGTTCGTCGGCCTGCCAAAATCCAAACTCACGCTGCAAAATGGCTGAGAGGGTATTGCAACCCGCATGAGTATTTAAAAAAGCCAAGATTATGGACCGAAGTCCGAAGCCAACACAGGACAATCTCACTGTCCGACCACGCAAAAACGTCCACCATGTTTACCAGAGACTTCCAAGAAGCGTGGACGTGGTTTAGTAACCGGGTCAATAGTTCGGCTCCACAAGTTCAACTTAGGAATTGTTAGACGAGACCTGATAGATGCAACCTTGCACTTAGCTAGGACAAGGTGCAATGAGACTTGCCCCGAAGCGCTCACCCACCACGACGACGCAATCCAGCGCTGTGATCCGAGATCTAGCAGCGCGCGTACCATTAGCCACTCACCCTTCGGGTTGAACACCCTGACCAAAGCCGTTGGTAAAAGTACAGTCGGGCATACCGGCTTATGGTCGTTCAAATTGTCAGGTGAGGTGGCGGTGGTGGGAGCCAAGGCAGCAGCAAGTCAACGGGAGTTGCCCCTTTCGGGCAACTCCTCTAGCCTTGGGCGCTCGTAAGGGCCTTCTTGGGGAACTTCGACCACACCAAGAGGTGGGGTTCCCCCAGGGTACACCCAAGCGTCTCTCCCGGTCTGAGGGGGTCTGGCCATGTACGACAGCCGCGGGGCGACGTAGTGCGGAAGGGGGTGTCCAGGCCATCGAGGAAGGTGTCGCTGCAACCTGGGGTATTCAGCCAGAGGAGGGGAGTACCTCCTTGGATCAGGCTGAGCGACGGCAAAACCTCCCTCAGGGTTGACAGAGGGCGGAACGCCCCCGCCCCTGGAGGACTGCACCCCCGCCCGAGGGGGGGGTGAAGCCCTATCAAAACCAGGGGCCGCACTAACAGTGTCACCACGCCTTCTATCGGCTGGGCCTGTGACCGGTGAGGAGACTCCACTCCTGCCGGGTGTCCGCTCAACCACCTCCTGCCTACCGACGCCATTGCGGTCGAGGCAAAGAATAGGAAGGTGGTTGCCCTGACAATGGGGACAAGGCCGTTGGTGCTGGCAATTTCGTTGTAAGTGCCGACCTAAGCAAGAGTAGCACCAACGGCGCTCCCTACCGATGGCCCTACGGGACTTGGGCGGTCTCTCCAAGAATTTAGGGCAGTCAGTCGTCGTGTGCGTGGAAGCACGGCAATAGTGACAGGGGGTCACCTCGGTCGCAGCAAGACCACTAAAGTTTAGAATTGGGCGGCGTCCAGTCTCCTGCGCTAATTCTGGCTGCTTGGAACCCCTGGTGGAAGTCGTGGGTTTAGAAGGTGGCGTCGGTCGCGCCGGCTCCTTTGCCGGTGTTCCCGAGGCCACGGCATTCTCCACCTGGCGGCTCTGTTCCTCAAGGAACTTTAAGAGGTCACTGAACGGGGGTATATAATTAGCCCCGTCCCCGCCGTACCTCTCTTCAAATCGGATCCGCAGATCGAGAGGCAGGCGGGACAGAACCAGGTGAAGAAGCCAGAAGGACCACTGATCCACCGGTAAGTCAAGTTGTCGAAGGGCGTTGCAAGCAACCACGACTGGGTCAATGATCACCTCCCGGAGACGTGCTAGGTCTTTCAAAACCGGGAGGGATATTAACTCCATCATGTGCGCGTCAGCAAGCCGGTGCACATTGGCGTAGCGCCTCTCGAGGAGTTCTCTGGCCGTGGAGTAGCTGGCGTCAGACAACTTCAAATGGCAGACTACCCCAAGTGCCTCCCCTTGAAGGGAGGTCCGCAAATAGGCCATTTTTTGGCCTGGGGATAGGTCGCGGCGGGTATGGACTAGACTGTCGAAGATGGAGATGAACCCCATCCAGTCTTGAAGCCGCCCACCAAAGTGTGGAAGGTCCAAAGTAGGCAGCCGACCCAATAGGGCGGGCTGCGGCTGCGGGCGAGGCGACTCGCACAGCATGCTCTGTCGAGCCTCGCGCTTCATTTTGGCCCCAGCCTCGAGCACATCGTCTGTGAACTCGAAGAACTGCTCGTAGTCCTTCTGGGCCGATTCTCGCGCCTCGTCGTCCTCCACTGTAGCAAGGAATTCCGAATAGGCCTCTTCAAAATGGGCTCGTCTGGCTGGGAGCTGCTCAAGGCGGTGGAGCAAGCTAGCCGTCCTGTCTGGACGAGTAATAAGCGCATGCGCGCTAGCTGCCCACCGCAGCTCATCCTGCATACGGCGCACCGGAGGCTTATGCGAAGGCATGGCGAGACTGCGCGAGAATAATTACAAGGAAGCACGAAACCAAAAAATAAACAACAAGGAAGTAGAACAAGCACAGATGCAAACACCAACACGTGCAGAACGCTAATCAAGGTCGCGGTTAACAAACGCGCGGCACGCGGTAAATAAACGCGGCGTTGCTACAAAAACGCGTGGTGTAGCGGTACAATAATCTGTGGCCGTTAACGCGGCGTATCGGTCCGACACGTGGCGTACCGCGCCTACAAACGTGTGACCGACAGAGATACGCGACGAATTAAATACGCGCAACAAATATCGATATCGACGCGCCGAACGTGTAAAAGCCGCTTAACCAAAAGGCGCGAAACCACGCTCTGCTACCAAATGTTACGGCCCCTTGCCTGTCCAGACGAGGGCTGAGTTCCCGGGCCCATAGAGGAACGAGCCCGGACAGGTCGAGGGGGGACCGACTAGTGAGACTACAGTGATCAGTACGGATGACGGTATCCAATCCGAGTCGGATAGTAATATCCGAGTCTCACTAGCCGATCAGTGGAATAACAGGCGGCTTTTACTAGACTACTACGGCAATCGTCAACTCGGGCAGCGACAGCCTTCGACATAGACAAGGAAAATAGAAGGCCACTAACCTGGTTGATGCATGCGACGATACTCGATGCGACGCCCCCTGTAGTGGATGTGGGACAGTATGAGACGTGAAAGTGTAAATGTGTGTGTAGGTGTATGTGTGGGGCTTGCAACCGTAGGGTCTCTGCACCACTCAGCTCCCAGACACGTCAAACACGAACACAGCTCCAATCGTTCGTTCGCCTCCTATGAGTGGAGTGCTCAATGCGTCAGCCCAGTGGGTCACAAACGCAACAATAAACGCGACGGTCAAAATATGTCGAACGTTCAGGCTGGCTTCAAACTCCAACAACACTCAAGCGAATAAAATAAAGTACGTGGTTCACGACACACAAGGTCAGCGGTCAATGACAGCGCGGTCCACAATTACTTAACTACCGCGAACTTTATCGCCGCTAAACGCAGCTGGGCACGCGTGTTACTAGGTAGATCCAGCGAGCGTAGCGAACTCACAAAGGCCGGCACAACAACTACACAATGTCACAAACACGCGTGCAATGTCCAAAAACCCAGCGATATCACAGTGCAGGGCGAGGCGGTCCCAAAACAATCAGGTCTGGGCAAACAAAACCGCGGCGCGAAAAACAACTCAGGCGCATCAAAAACGGGCATCCCGTTGCGCCGTTATTCTATGACTATACACCCGCGCAAATATAAACGTGGCTACTCAAACGTAGTAATTTACGTCTCGCGACTACGCGTTTCAAAGACGACACGTGATCAAAATTACGTCAGCCACGCGCGGGGAACCGCTAAGTTTGTCGGTCGACAGCAGACTGGGGTGGTGCTTAATACGGCGCGCACCGAAGTCGCCGCGTCATTCAGGCATAAAAAATCTCGGCGACCGATGCGCGAGCGGGATAGGAAGATTGGCGTTTCCGCGAGTTGGAGCGGGAGCGCACGATTCGATACAAAAAACTCGCCGTAACCAAAGCGTGAGCGAGACGCGCGGATGAGGGCTTCCGCGGGTTAGAGAGAGAGCGAACGTCGTGCGCGTGAGCTACTCTCGCGTAAACATCATTATCTCAGAATTTAGCGGAACTTGAAGCTAATTATGATGAAAAGCTGAAGCTCTCTTGGGGTTAAACTTTATAATTGTGATTGAGGCCACGTGTGAAGTTTGACCTAGTTCGATTTATAAGCGACTCCCGGTATAAAAGACACGGCAGGAGCCTTAAAAGCCAGGGTTTATGAAAAGATTTTCTGTCTTTTAAAGAAAAATACTAGAAAATTCTACTGAGGGTGAAAACTATGAACTACATAGAAAGGTAGGAACGTAGATTCAGAATAACAATATATTGTTTGGTCTTCTATTAATATTTTCCAATTCCATATTTTCTCCTTCTTACAGACTATAGTTCCCCTCTATACCTACTTTTGGCATCAATAAAATATTAGGTTGTATTTACTTATAATAATATCTCCCGGATGTAATATTTGTAACCTAAACCAGCAAGAAATTCTGAAAATCTTATACATAGTTTTGTAGAACTATTAAAATGATTTTTTCTATATATTTCAAATAATAATAGTATGTACTTTTATCTACTGAAACTCCGACGTTTTTCGAAAATTCCTTCAAACAATATAACTTAAATGAATTACTGAAAGAAATAACGTAAAGATCCTAAATTCGTCTGAATATAATATCCCTGAGGAATGCATTCGAAATACTTTGTGGCTAATTTCCATTAGAAGAGCTGTAGTAGGTAATCGAGAAAGGGTCGGATCTCGGAATGTCGTCTCAAATATTCTGAGTAGGTTAACTTTCCTTTAACGTTAGAGTACTTTAACTTTCCTTCGATTTGTCAGTGGGGTACCGCGAACAGAACTAATTACTAACCACATTAGATGCATTTTAAGTGTAATGATACTATGACGGCAAACTGAGGTGTAATGAAAGGTATTGATGAGATGATGAGATAGTTAGTTTAGTTTAGGATTTTTTTTTACTAGTCTTTGTTTTCTTCAGTAACTCTCGGGAAATGGAAAATGGAACTATGGAAAAGGGAAGGAAAATATGACAATCTGTTTTGATAGAGCTGTACAGAAAATTTGTGTTAAAATGAAATGAGAAAATAATTGTAACACAAGTTACACTATGTAAAAAAACGACAGAAAAACAGAAGGATGAAGTTGCACCTAACAGTTCCATCACCAATCTTTACTATTTTGGTACAGACCCTAAATATAACTAATATCGGTACTTCTCTTAACGTTATCATCGATCAATATTCAATAATACAATATATGCTTATATAATACTAACTGACCCAGCAAATGTTGTTTTGCCATTAGGGACATAAAAAAAATACATAAATTGAGATTTAAGCTATCCTATCTTTTAAGTTAGATCAAACTGCACACGGTGTGCCGATTGAGGTGGGTTGTTTAAAATCGGTCAAGTAGTAAACACGTAATTTGCATATATTAAGAAGAAAGATTATATAAGTATTGAATAGTGTTTAATATCTAGATAATTTAATTATCATAATTCAATCAGTTCATATCACTGAAAGCTAAGCGAACAAGAAAACTCTCCAAATGTCTCTAAATTTATTTGGTCTCCCGGGAAGATCACGTGCCGAAGTTATTCTAACACATATTACGTGGAAAAATCACCGCCCATTTATAAAGTAGATATTTTAGTACGATGTTGTGCAGAAAATGAAGACAAAATATATTTTCTTCATATAAAATTTACACAATATTAAAAATGATGGAGGTTGTGGAGTCTCATTAGATTCTTGAAAGTAGAACTGAAAGTGTTTTTAATATTGTTCTCATATTCGAGCGAATAAATCTATGCTCATATTAATATGTCTGGGAGGGAGTTATATTTCTCGTTACAGTTATTGTTTCGACGTATTGTTTTGCCTAAAAATAATTTGTCAATTTTTTTCTTAAATATTAGGGTAATCTTCTTTCTTCTAATAAGAATATTCTCGTATAACTTTTCTGAAACGGCTTGACTGATTTTTAAGATTTTTGTGTGTTTTCATACCTCTATGTGAGTAATAATTAATATGGCAAAACATCGTTTGCCCCGTCAGCTAGTAATATGGCGAAAACCGTCTCCATGGAAATCTACGTGCAGACTATTGACAAGGTAGCGATCTGTGGAGGTAACCGCGATGTATAGACAATACTGCTGTCGGCTTACTACTGAAGCTGTCGGTGTCAAAACAAATAACACCAGTAAACTGGCGACAGTTTATCTCGACTTCAGGGACCTTGCCACAATCTCTTATAGCAGTAGTATTGTAATATTGTTTACATAATATTGTTTATATACAATGTCAGCATAGAGGTCCAAGAGGCCACACGAGCCTTCAAAAGTGCGGCAATAAAAACTCTGTCAAAGTTCGCATACCGTTATACACATTTTTTTACGCACACTAGCATCCGCGCACCATACAAATTTAAAATCGACACACACTACAAGAAAAAGTTGCCGCACTCACGAAGCTGTCGTTATTAGGCTGAGCTCTATCTATAGTTGAGCGACGACCTATTATAAATCGATGAATGTCAGTATTAAAATTTTAAAACCATATTACTATATTACTGCTATAAGAGATGGTGGTACGGCTCCTGCTCACATTTTTCCACACCCTATCATGACATCCCCGAAGTTTGATAAAGAGATTTGTTCCGGTGACAAGTTTTCTTGAGAAAAAATAATACTACTATCACGTAGCCACCAATCAATACTACCCACTACTTCAGAAGATGTTCAGCCCACCGACATTTGTGATTAGGTCGTAACTAACATAATGGGAACAATTTCCTGAGAACCCAAATAGGAAATCCAGCCAATTTATTAGCGGAGACCGGGAGAGTCAAATTAGTTATGCCACATATCATTCGTGACTTGAAATAGTTTGCTGGAACTTTGTGAACACTTAGACCGAAACTACTTACAGACTAATAAGTCTGTAACTACATATTTTATATGCCTCTGGTTTTTGGAATATGCGTGTATTTGAGAAAAATATACATATTTTATTATTGTTTAAACGTCATAAACTTGCACAAAACAACGATAAATCGTTGCATGAGAATTTGGGAAAGAGTTCTTCATCTTATCTTCTTTTAATATATATAAATCTCGTGTCACAATGTTTGTCCGCGATGGACTCCTAAACTACTGAACCGATTTAGTTCAAACTTCGTGAATATCTGTCATTTGGTCCAACTTAAAAGATAGAATAGTTTTTATCCCACGTGGACGAAGTCGCGGGCATCAGCTAGTAATATTATATGAACCACATACTTATCAATTGATTTGACGACCGAATGGCGTAGCGGTAGCGAACCTACCGTCTGCGCCGGAGGTCGTGGGTTCGATTCCCACAACTGGTAAATGTTTGTGTGATGAGCATGAATGTTTTCCAGTGTCTGGGTGTTTTTCATATTATATTCATGTATATTAGTATGTATGTATATTTATCAGTCATCTAGCACCCATAACACAAGCTATCGCTTACTTTGGGGCTAGATTGCGACGTGTTAAATGTCCCGTATATATTTATTTATTAAAAAAAAAAAAAAATTAAATTGACCAGCGGTGGTCTATGAGCCAACCTTTCTCATTCTGAGACCAGCATTGCGTCATGTCTCCGTCGTTAACAAAACCTCGTTAACAAAGTACTTTTACATTATAAACTACATTTATTAGTTGTAACCACAGAATTGTAAGGAATACATTCTTGGACATAACTTTCTCATTGTACATAAGTATCGTATTATAAGAATTACCGATCCGCCCCAGCTTCGTATGGCCTACATATTTTGTCTGTCGTAGGATTGTATCAGCTTGGACAAAAGGATATTCTTAGAAAATAGATACAATATATGATATCGCGAATTAATTTGTAGATCCAATGTTTTTAAGGTCCCATACGAAAATAGTAAAAATGGTGAGACTTTCTCCGTCCGTCTGCTCGTCTGTCACGCGATTATTCTTTATATCTCTAATAAATTAGGAAGAGTTTTCGATGAGCCTTTGCTTTAATTTTTTCGTTATTGACATTATCTTGATAAATTAACATGCTACATGAATATTAAATAAATTTATCTACTCGTGAAAACCGTATGAAAATTTTTCAATAGATTTCGAGTTTATGACTAATATAATGCACTTTGTTTTATAATGCTATGTGGTAATTCATTGAAACATGTAGATATGCTTGTTGTTCCTATTGGATTTGTTTTCAGATAAAATAAAAATAATATTTAACAAATAGTACGAACATCCTTAAAAATAAAAAAGTCGTGCCTACAGAAGTCTGTAAGTTTTCTCTTCAGGGACTTCAGTAAAAGCCGGCTTTGATACACAAAGTAATATTTAAAGTTCGCATCGCCACTAACTGAAACCGCATCAAAGTAAAACTTTATTGCGTCTAAAGAGCGATACAACCCACAAAGGAATGGTCGGAATTTAAATCCAAACATAATTTAATTTTTTATTTGAATTGTGTATCTACTGGCTATGGAAATTACTTTTGTGTGTTATGGTTCCACACCATTTTGGTAAAAATTGAACCATTATGGTGAGACTTGCTCCGACCGTCCGTCCGTCTGCCATAGGTACTCTATTATTTCAGTAACAAAGTAGTTAAAGGTTATAATGACCCAACGTCATTGCAATCATAGAAAAAAAATCGTTTTTATTTCGACGTGATAACGTTTAATAAATTGATGAACACCAGCAGCACTCATGAAAAATAGTAACGTTCGGCGTACCGTTCCGTGTAACGTTCCACCTGAGCCTGTGCGTGCAAGCGAGAGCGCGCAACAAGTGATACAGAGGTACGATAAAACAAACGATAGAGAAATGAAATGAAATGAAACGAAACGAAATGAGATACAGATTATGACGTTATCACGTAAATCTATCGTCCGTAAGACGACTTTACAGACAACCAATTTTTTTATTTAAAAAGAGGGAATTTAAAATTGAGATATCAATATTGGGTGGCAATAAACACTCTAACTAGTACTTAGATACCTAAGTACTAGTTAGAGTGTTTATTGCGAACTGTGATTATATTATATGAACCATAATGATATTATGTGTGTGATATTGATGTGTGTACTTTATTTGTATTAATAATGAACCTCTAAAAACAAAGTTAGATTTGCCGCTCGTTATCCAAAACACTTGTTCATTTTATTTAATTTTCACTTATAGTGTAATCCTGGAACCCTAGGTTTGCGCGAGTTTGACTTGCACTTGGCCGGTTTTTCATATAATTGTATTTTTTCATTAACTTGTCCTATAACCAAAATTTTATTTCACTAAACAGAAAAGTAAAAATTTCTATTTCGAAAATAAATTTCTTTAAAAACCATTTCGCTAAAGGAAAATCTCTGTCCAAATCGATTCTTCAATAAATTTCTCCATACAGGTGCAAAGCGAGTATTTTTAGTTATTTCATAAATCGGGAATTTTCCAATACGTCGACGGCCACGCTATAAAGTTGGAGGATTGCTCCAATATACTCGTAAGTATTCGTTAGTGCATTTATTATGTATTTTATTTAGGTGAAAATCAATGGTAGATTTTGTATCTAAATAAACCTGTTGTAACGAAAAATTTTCTCTAACAACAAGCTGTTACTTGGATTCGCCCGCGTCCCTCAAGAACTCTCTACTTAGCGATAAGTCCGGCTTTTGGCGGCCTTAAATAGAACGCAACATTACAAAAAACATGAACTCTAAACTTCAAGCTTCAAATTACTTTATTCTAGGCCGAGTAATGAGTAGGCTAGAGAAGCACTTATGGCGAGTAATTTAATTTTTTCAATACTCATATGATAATCCTCCTTACTTACTTCCCTACGCAGGTGCTAAAAAGAATGTGGCCAAAAAAGTACAATAGCAATTGGCGTTAATATGTTCAATGTTATAATGTGGGCCCCGGGTAGGTTTATGACGGAGGCACATTTTCAATTTCGCGAACCGTCTGTCACAGAGTCTGTACTCTGTAGCATGAAGAGAAACGTTCAACACGTGCGTAAGTCATTTATCTCGAGAGTTCGCTGGATCACGAGCTCGTAAGTCAACCGTCCCATCGTCATAATCGTTTCGTTCATGCTTGCTCTTGTTTTATTGCCGATAAGATGCAGGGCAACCTACTTGTGGCAGTTCCCAATGTTCTATCTATCCATGGTTTGCTCTACTAGAGATTAAAATTCGACTTAACTTGTATGGGGAGCTTATGTTACATTGATATCTCTAGGAAGGAAAATAGAAGATAGAATATTGGGAACCGGCACTAGGAAGTGAGCCCAATAGTTGAGGTTTGTGGGCCTCCTATTCTACTCCAGGGTTCAAATCACTTCTTACTATTCTGATCTGGCTTTCAGGCAGTTTAAAATCAGGTTCTACAGAAAACATATTATGAATGTATGCCTTAGAAGTATTTTGTTTCCAAGTGTGTGCAGCCTGCCAAGCCATTTCCAAAATTTCTTCATTTTGTGCTTATTTATATGAAACACAAGTGCGTTAGTAATAAATTTTCAAGACTTTGGTCTGGCAGCGATTTCAACTGTTTTTAACTGAAATTCTGCATGTACAAACCGCATTGATTAAACATAATATAAAGGATCAGCACGTCACGCATGTATTTTTAGGGTCCGCCCTGAAGTATCCTTTTAAATTTGTCAAAACTGTAAAATGGCGCTAATGCATGTGCTGTCAGCGGTACCGAAATGTTGCGGGCGGTAACGACGCCATATTTGAAAATTTTTGGCTTCAACATACGTCACATGTTTCTCGTCCTCTTAACGTAGCATACTTCGTCATTGATAAACCGTCTTATTTACATTTGTAATAAAAAATTAAATTCGTACATCATAGTAAAACCGCTACATGTACCTCAAGGATTTATTGTAGGAATAGTCGCAATTAACGTTTGTTTCAGGCCTATCTCCGAAGATACTAAGTTTTGCCGTTGTTAATCAACAGCCACGTAGTTAGGAGTTAGGTCATTAATAGCACTGAGTCCATAACTATTAACCATCGACCATTTCGACCGTTAAATCAAAGTTTTGATGGCTTTTTTGCTATAAAATCCCCGCCACAACTAGGATTTATGGATGTCTGCTGTGAATTGGTTTTCTTTATTATGGTTGTTCATTTTTGTTGTCTTATATTTTATGGCTTCAGGCATAGAATAGAGTGCTAAAGAGGGAATGATAGTTCTACGTCCATTTTAACAATACTTTATGGGATTTTTTTCCATCAAAAGAGGGTTTTGTAAACAGCCAATCATATTGGCTAAATGGGCTTCACATAACTTTGATAACAATACGGAGTTCGGTGGGACTACGGGCCCTTCATGAGTTAATTGCGAAAAACCTGTGATTTAGATCCTGTATAAGAACGATTCAGAAGTTCATCAACTGTGTAGGTACCTACCTATCATCTGAATTAATACTCAAAATTAGTAATAATAACTAAGCTGTAGCTAGTCACCTCAAAGTTATTTTTAAGTAACGTCAATTTGACAGTTACGTTGTCCCTTACATTAAAATTTTCTTATACCATTATTAACCACAGATTTATGAACTCGTTTTAAACGTTACGTCAACTTTACATTAATGTGGTCTCAACATTGCCTCCACGTTATTTCAACGTTACTGTAATGTTACCTAAATATTACCAACGTATTCGTATTATACATTGCGTCAACTTTACATTAAAGCTGACTCAATATTTCCTCAATAGTACCACTGCCAAATTAACAGCTATTTATCACTGTTGCAATTTTTTTAATGAATACCACCGAACCTCAAGATGCGCCCATCGGAACATTTTATGCAAACCTTTTTCATACAAGAAAAATGTTGGGCCATCTGTTAAAATTCCTGCTAATACGCCCCCATGTGGAAACCCGCGTGCGGACTAAATAGTACAAATGGTGATCTGTAACGTGGACTCCGATCTTTAGACGATACTGCGGTCGGTTACCCACTGACGCCGTTGGTGTCAAAACAAACATTTTTGACACCAGTGAACTGGCGACATTTTGCCACTTGGTCCACCGGATTCTGTGTGCATGTCTATTATGAATACGTGTCTTTGTCGCAGACATGTCCTCGCAGATGGTCGTCTGGTGGTAGGAGCGCGGCGGTCGCTGGTGGATGCCGGTGGAGGAGGTAGCAGCGCCGTTCTACGCTGCAAGGCGTCCAACCGAGCTGGAGTCACTCTCTCTCGACCTATGTTGTTGCAACCAGGTAACAGTGACATGTTTTTCTTACGTGACTTCAATCACTTAACGGCGTAAAAGTGGTATTTAAGCGATTTTGAATGAAGTTTTATTTAAAAACTACAAAGACGATTACTTTCAAATTTAAACGTCATGTATTTTGGGTCTTTAATCTAAAATCGCTTAGAAGCAGAAACACGATTGGATAAAATTTTCTCCCAAAAGTTGATCCAAAATCTCAGTTTTTCTACTTTTCATCGGAAACTACAGTGGATGTAATTGTAATTTTTGTTTTAATGTGTCGGTAATAATAATATCAAAAAACGCTAAGAAACAGATTTTTGATAGCTGGTTTAGTTTTTGAGTAATTAGGTAAAAGGTCGTTTTTGTGTAATATTCTTCCGCAACGCTGCATGTCGCACCTACCAACGTATCCGTGAGAGTGATAAAGACAAAAATAAATTCAATAAATCCCCTATACTAAATATATTTTTGTCTTTCTCACTCTCACGAATACGTTGATGCGACATCTCAGCTAAGCCAATTATCAAAAATCTGTTTCTGACCGTTTTGGATATCATTATTACCGACACATTATAAAACAAAAATTATACTTACATCCATTGTAGTTCTGATAAAATGGGAAAAACTGAGATTTTAGGAGAATTTTCTATCGAGAAAATTTTACTTAATTGTGTTTCTCCTTTACAGAGATTTTAGATTAAAGACCCAAAATAGATGGCGTTTAAATTTGATAGTTATTGTGGTCGATTCTGTTGTGCAAAATCTCTAAACTAAACTAATTTAAAGTAGTGCCATCCTTTTTCATAGGGAGCAGTTTGAAAAGGATAGCACTACTTTAAATTAGTTTAGTTTAGAGATTTTGCACAACAGAATCGACCACAGTGTCTTTATAGTTTTTAAACTACAGGTCAATAAAAATCGCTTAATTACGTCGTCTACGCCGTTAACACGAGTGAGTCGATACGTAATAATTAATTTATATTTAACAAAGTAAATAAAATTATTATAGCAGCTCAAGTTTATGAAGGTTACATAAAATCAGCAAAAGCGGAGTATCGTTAGTTGTTTACTCAATTTTGACGTATTTGCTTATTTGAACACAATGATAACAGCCGAAACTCAAACAACAAATTGTATTATAAACAGATCTACGAGACGAGGGCAAAACAAATTACAACTTGTACTCGAGTTGAACCAATTAACTTTCTGTTACAACAGGGAAAATATGAAATAAAACGAAAAACAGCCCCCGGCCGGCCGAGTTTTTGTACAGGGAAACTTTTAATTAAGGGATTAAAAAATGACATTACAGCGGGTTCGGAACAAGGTAAGTTTCTTTTTGTTCGCTGTAAGCCGACGAAAAATTCTTCAACAGTAACAGTATTAACTAAACACTGAACTCTGCTCGGTATCAATGGAACTTTTTTAAATTTAGTTTTTTATACTCTTTTGATAGTCTTTTAGTTCTTGAGAAACGTCTATTGAGAAGTTTTGAAATAAGAACATTAGCCTTTTAACTCACTAAGTAGTTGCCCGCGGTTTTGCTCACGTTTCTACCTCTTTTGTTGATAGATCGGTCAGATTAGCGCAATTAGCCCTTATTTCCTTTCATAAATAACTAATAAGTATTGCTCTCGGCTTCGATCGTAGAGTTAAATTTTCTGACTCTCACTGAAATTCTACAGAGCGACTTTAACAATATTAATATATTTTATACCTACTCATTTTATTAATGAAAACGTTTGAGAAAACTTTTGGCTGAAATTGAGATTAGTCTGGGAATGAAGACAGCGTATAGCCTGGATTAACGTATATTTATCCCAAAAAAATCAATTATTCCCATTGCATTTGGTAAAAACCGACACACTTCTTTAAAAGTAGGTTGGAAAGAGGAACGGAAATAGTAACAGGAACAATAATGGGATAATCTCAAACTATGTCATTGTTAAAATTATTGATAAAAGAAAAATTTATACAATATGTTTAAAAAAAAATCCAAAACAGCTTGACCGATTTTTTGTTCTTTTTTGTGTGTATTTGGTACGTTTGAGAATAAGTTGTATTTTTCATGCCATGTAAATTTTATCTTACTTAAGGGTAAGTAAGATAAAATTTACATGGCAGAACAACAAACTCTTGTCAACTTAGTTTTAAGTCGTGAACTGAAATAGTTATCACCATTATAGAGACAGTTCAAAATGAAATGACTGGTCATAAGAGCCTCTGTATGCTAGGCCTGCATGTAATAAAGTATTTTCTATTCTATTATATTCTAAAGTTTGCCTGGTTACCTAGTATTTTAATAAAAATTAAATATTCCAAAAGTAAAACAATCAAATCCATCTTATAAACATCTGAAACAAAGAGGAACGTCGCGTCGCTCCTAATTATAATGTCAATAACGAGACTTCACAAACAAAGAAAATGTCTATCCCAATTACTTCTGTATCCATTATATCTGTTCCTTTGCGATTGCTTATTATGATTTCCGTTTATATCTTTGTTCATCGTCCAATTATTTAAATGAAATAACTAAAATTTCTTTGTAATTTTTATTACCCATTCTTGACTGAGATTTTACGTGATAATATTGTTAATTTATTCTATCTTAGGGCCTTAAGTTATATTTTATCGTACGGCCTTATCTTAGTGTACTGAAATTATACGCGTCTACATAATTATACTATTAAATAGATTCACTGCTCACTCAGGCAAGTTAATTAAGACACAAAGACCACCGAAACAAGTCAACTGGGTAGCTTATGTAACTTTAGAAGCAGATGTACCTGCTGAGGTAATTTCGCAAAATCCATTTTTGTCCTTTGTCCGTCTGCATTCGAAATTCGAACAAAATCGGTTCAGTATTTGTGGTGTGATTGAAGAAAATGTGTTCTAACATTAACAAACTCACAATCTTTTGTAAAAATTATTATTATTAATATGTTAATATGGTATATATTATAACCCGCATTTAATCTATGGCGAATTCAATTTATGGCGAAAGCGGCAAACGGAATACCGGATTAGACAAACTCACTTTCGCATTTAAGTTTATTACTTATCCGCGTTTAAGCACGGACAGCAACTTTTAATAGAAAGGTTAATTCAAAGTTCGTTTGCTCGTTTCTAGATTCAGTACAGACCCTAGGTAATTTGAATTTTTAGGTCAGCATATTTTTTTCTTATTGTTTACAATGTTCTCTGTCGGAGACGTGAGAAAATAATGAAGCCCTGAATATCAATTATTTTTTTTATATCAATGGGATCATAATATTATTATTAAGTACTTACTTAGTATTTGCCATTCCATAAAGGCATGGCAAATATGTCTCAAATCCTTAGCACTTATAAAGTAGTTCATTCCACGAAGACGCGCCGCACTCCTTCACAATCGCCTATGTTTCATGTGATTCATAAGGAGTTAGGAAGGAATGGAGCGTGTCTTCCTAGATTTAAACTATGTGTACCTTATGCTTTTATATCGATGCTTTAGCAGCTGAGGCATAAACTTTCTTATAATTACTTCTGTCACTAATACGAAGATTATAATTATTGCCTATCATCCGCAAAATTTCTCTCTGGAAGGAAAAAAATTACATAAAATATCTCTCTTATTTTCCACAAAACTTTTAACGAGGGCAATATTTTTGGGACGAAAATAATATATTCAGTCTTAACTTAGTTAAAACTTTCCAGAATGCTCGAGGAAAAGTAATTGGAATAAAAACATTTGGTTTTTGTTTTAAAATAATGAACGAGTGTATTTAGCATTTTATTGGAAAAATTTCTTAAAAGATATTACGTAATTAGTACCTATTTTATAGTTAAGAATTTTTGAATGTTTAATTATAGTTGGTTAATTATTATTAATTATTTTGGAACGCAGTGGAAGACAACGTGCTTTCGCATGTGGTACGCCAGCTGACTCCGGCAAAGATCGGCGGTTCTGTGGTGCTGCGATGTGAAACATCTCCGCAGTACGGCCTGGTAGATGTCACGTGGCTCCAGGATGGATTGCCTTTGTCATCTGGCTACATGGGCGCAGGTGAGATCATTAGGTTGTCCTTGCAGTTTTAAATTACAACATTTTATCACAGGTGGTACGGTATGACAACTCAATCCGAAGAAGATCGGGGGATCTGTGTATTACTTGGTACATGACACATATCTGCAGTGTGAGCTAGTTGATTAGTTAGAGAGGTAAGCTAGTTGATGAGTTAGAGAGGTAAGACATCCTGAAGACATAGGACATGTCTTCAGGATGTCTTACCTCTCTTATCTGATTATATTATGTGCGTGAGTGAATAGGCACATGCTTCCTTGATGCAGAGTAAGATAGAGTCATTTTCATGTGTAATCCACCAATTGACTCCGACGAATATAACATTAATATACGTATTAGTTATTTATTACAAAATAATATGACCTTTGTATAATTATATTGAACAAGAACCAGCACCATCTAATAAAGACTATGAGACGGTTAATTCTAACCGAATCGGCACGTCTGTAGGCTATTTTTATTGTCTAGAGACGCACACATCGGCAAGTCTGTCGACTAGCTATCTGCATTGTCTAGAGACACACCGAGTCGACACATCTGTTGATTATCTTCATTGTCTAAATACACACCAAGTCGGCACGTCTGTCGACCATCTTCATTATCTAGAGACGCACCAAGTAGGCACGTCTGTTGATTATATTCATTGTTTAGAGACGCACCGAGTCGGCACGTTTCTTGACTATCTTCACTGTCTAGAGACGCACCGAATCGTCACGTCTGTTGATTATCTTTATAGTCTAGAGATGCACCGAGTCGGCACGTCTGTTTGTTATATTCATTGTCCAGAGACGCGCTGAGTTGGCACGTCTGTTGACTATCTTCATTTTCTATAGACGCAACGAGTCCGAACATCTGTTGATTAATTATATTATCTTCATTGTCTAAAGACGCAATGAATCGGTACGTTTATGACTATCTTCATTGTCTAGAGACGCACCGAGCCGGCACGTCTGTTGATTATCTTGATTGTCTAGAGACGCGATGGATATCGGGCGCCGGAGGGCTGTTACTTGGGCTGGACCTCACCCAGGCGGACGTACAAGCGGAATATTCATGCTTGGCGCTCGACACGCTCAGTACGTCTTTGAAACTGACAACAGATGGTGAGTTTGGTGCATTCGCCTTTGACATAACTATGTTGTCCATGTAGCGTGTAAATTATTTGGCACTTTGGCAGCGCTTTCGAAATTCGAATACATTATCATACACTTATGCGTGCTATCATGCTACGAGGACGAGGGACTACGACTACCTCAATTATTCGTGATCTGGAAAATTTTTCATTCCATCAAGTTGAACGATGTTATGCGTTTAAGTAATTATTTTGATAACATGATAATAACTCTTTCGATTTCATTTCATGGAAGCTTTTCAAATTTTTAATATTTTAGTTTTTAATGTGCAATATTTTCCTGATTTCGAAATACTTTATCTTGCAACAAGTACGTTTAACTTTCTGGCGTTACTTTCACGTGTACTTTTACGATTTCATTAAATTAACGAGTAGGTACTTTATCGAAGCATATTATGTTGATCCTAAATTCAATTTACAACAAACAACAAACGTATCATGTAAAAACATTTTACTAAAAGTTTTTTACTAACATCAGTCAAACCTTTATTTTTAAGCACATGTATTTAATTATTTTCTCCAAAATATTCTGAACATTGATTTGATCCTGAAACGTATCTATGTGCTAATTTATAACAAAGTTACACATTACTTGACGATAATTTCATTTTTTGAACAGAGAGCAGTTGGCTGGAAAACATAGAACTGAATTCAATCGAAGCTCGCGCAGGGAACACGGTTTTACTTCCGTGCATAATGAGACATATCAATAAGCATACTATTACGTGAGTTGTTTAATTCTTGCCTAGTGACTAAAATATAAGTTAGATGCAGTATTTTTAAACCATTAAAACAATATTTTTTATTTCATTAATAATAAGTAAAACAAATCGGCAGGTTAACAACAATGTCAATTAAATTTATGATTGAAATTACGAAAATAATTAATCAAACTAATCAAGTCAAAATTCTACTCGTATTTAAGTAACATTTGCTAACATTTGCATTCTTTTCAAAGTAATTCGTTGATATCAGTTTTAAAATTAGTAAATTAAATAAATCAACAGTTGGCAGAAACAGGAAGCAAACGGCGTGTGGGTGTCATCAGGAGAGGGCGTTGTGCGTGGAGGGACACTCGTGTTGCCTAGTGTACGCTCACACCACGCGGTGAGATACGCGTGTTCTCAAGGGACAGAGACGTCGCCAAGAGTAATCGTCCGATTGGTCGTCTTCGAGCCCTTGACGGTCACTGTTACGCCGAACCCTTTGGTAAGAAATAGATCGTCTAAAATAATCCTATTTATTCTTATGATACATTCGGTATTTCTTCATGCTGCGGACATATTAAAAAAAACACTTTGTATTTTTGAGAAATTTTACAAAGAATTAATAAATCTATAAATATTATTCATGTTTAGCCACACAAAATTTCTCTGGTCTTCGTTTATCGGAGCCAATTTACATAAACGTTTGAAAAACTAATTCACTAAGTAAAAGGGCATAACATTATTTTTCTTAAAGCTTAGACATTTTCCAAAGATGATGTTTTGTCAAAAAGACTTGTTGTTTAATGTTTTATGTAAAATACCATCTCTTATCAGAACGGTAATTTTAGATGT
Source organism: Coenonympha arcania (assembly GCA_036785405.1). NCBI lineage: Eukaryota > Metazoa > Arthropoda > Insecta > Lepidoptera > Nymphalidae > Coenonympha > Coenonympha arcania. The sequence continues at coordinate 12,199,821 of CM072066.1, read as the reverse complement.
TAGGCACCGGTGGCAGTGGTCATTTCAATTGTACAGTACACGGAGGAAGAGGTGGAGGGGTCACACTAAGCTGGCAGCATGAAGGTCGTCCTTTACATTCTCCGCAACCAAGACTTACACTAGGACCAGTTCGACCACACCACGTTGGACTCTATCAATGTACTGCTTATGATCATTCTGATTCTGCAGTTGCTGGAGCGGAACTAGTTATAGCTGGTAATACTTTGCAATACTTAGATTTTATGTCTTTTCATAACTTGGTGCATTTACCTTGATCAGTTATATGTGAATTCACGTTTTAGACAGACCGCCTAGATTAGTATCAACTTTTAGTGAAGCAATCACGAGAATCGGTCAGACTATTGCATTCAGATGTGCAGCTAATGGTATCCCTTCGCCAAGAATTATGTGGACTTTGGACGATAGACCGTTACCATCGGCACCGGAAAAGTAAGTTTAACCAACATAACACAGTAGTGCTGCTAAAAGCATGTACTTGAAAGTCTATTTTTAGGAGAATTATGTTTGCACACAAATTTCATTGGCTACATTGGGAACTATAGCAAAAAGTTAATAAAAATTACGGCGGTTTAAGAAGATGTTATCATTATAAATTTTCAGGAGTAAATTGTTTCCAGGTATACGGTAAATACAAGAGCTGAAACACTTACTGGTGGTGAAGAAGGAACTATAGTATCAACTTTAAGTATAACAATAAGAACTGCAGATGAGGGTGGGAGGTACGGTTGTAATGCAACTAATTCTGGCGGATCTCATGCTCATCACGCGAGATTAAATGTTTTTGGTAAATACTAAGATGAAAACTAGTAACTTATTTATAGGAAATCACGTTAGGTTATTAACGTTTTTTGTGTTTTAGGTCCACCAAACATTAGATATTTGCAACCAATTCACGTGAAAACGGACACTGATGTTACTTTACATTGTCCTTACTCAGGATATCCTATAAAGTAAGAAGATATTGCCTTAATTTGATTTAACTCACTGCTCTAAATTATAGGGAATTAATTTTTATTGTAATTTTTAAGAGAAGTTGTGTGGCGACGAGAAGATGGTTCTTTAGTTGAGTCTCCAATTGAAACTAGTGATGAAAGAGGAATACTGCGGCTATCGGCCATTAGAAGCTCAGTAGCTGGAACGTATACTTGTGAAGTCAGAGCTGAAAGTGGTGAACTAGCTCGAAGAACAGTCAGAGTCGAAGTACACAGTAAGCTCAAGTTTTACATCTTCTATTTTATCTTCCCTTCTCCTTTTTCTATTTCTAATAATGTGGTACTCTTTTCAGAACCGCCAAAGATAATGCCATTTCAATTTCCTGAAGAACTAGAAGTAGGAGGCAGTACGCAGGCTACATGTAGTTTAGTTTCTGGAGATAAACCCATACAATTTTCTTGGCTAAAGGACAATCTACCAATCCCATCAACTTTAAAGGTAGTCACCATAAAAACTCAATTATTACAACTAAGACAAATTAGTTATTAAACCTTTATTTTACCAGGTAGAGCAGAAAAATATGGATTTCTTTACCTTATTGGTTATTCAAGATCTGAATTCGATGCATAGCGGAGAGTATACATGTAGAGCTTCAAATGATTTTGGAACTGTCAGCCACAGTGCATCTTTAATAGTAAAAGGTAACTATTTATTTTCATTTTGAAATAACTTAACAGTAAGTATTTTTTGTTCAATCAAATGAATAGGATAATAAATAAAGTAGTTTCTCCGTTCAGAGCCTCCGACTTGGGTGTGGCGGCCACAGAATACATCAGTCTCAGCCGGTGCAGCTGTTCTTCTACCATGTTCAGCTAAAGGCCAACCGATGCCGAGGATATCATGGGAGTTTTCATCAGGTAAGGTTAAGGTTAAGAACAAATTTTAAAATCGGATAAGGACAATATGTGGTTTCTTTTTTGACATTAAATTCAGAAATATTTTATGTTATCTCTTTAAATTCTCCATTTGTTTCAAATATTATTCTCAGTTTCTTTTTCTTAATTAATGTTGCATTATTGAGTAATGCATCGCCTAATATAAAAGTCCTGATCTATAAAATGCTGATAAAACATGCAGTTTTTCTTAAATATGAAGAGTTTTTTTTTTCTGTAGAAGGAGAAAATTGGCGTCACATCCTTTGGGGTCAATCAGATTCTGCTGATGCCAGTGAAGGATCAATCCTATCAGATGGAACAGTTTGGCTAAGGGCTGCTACACCGGAGCACGAGGGCTGGTACCGATGCACCGCCCGAGTCCAACATTCATTTCTCCATCATTCTTTTTATCTGGATGTTAGAGGTATTGCTTATTCTTATCCTATCAAAGGTCAAGCAGTTGCTATTATTTATACAATCTGTGCAATATTTGATAGTCTACTTGTATTCAATCTTTACTTTTTGCTATTATTCAGGATTATAATTCATAAACATTGCTTTATCATTCGTTAAAGTTAAACAAATAATATAATGTAAGAGGTAAGCTGCTAATATTTTTACGATCCGCGCAATTTTTGATAGTTTTCTTGATGTTTTATCTTTAATTTTGCTATTGATTAGGATATAATAGCTTTTATCAATATTGTTCTTGGTTGATTTATCTATAATCAGGCGTTGATATTTTTTGCTTCTGCTCTTACTCGGATATAATTCTTAGTTCTGGATAATTAAGGAGAAGCTTTTCATCAGAACCCCCAAAACTCACAAGAGGTGGAGGCGCCGGAGAGACTCGATGGGTAGTTCGGGGATCAACCGCCCGCCTCACTTGCACTGTGCGAGGAGAACCAGAGATTCATATACACTGGACTCACGATTCAAGGCCTTTAGCGTTGCAGTAAGTTTATCAGATTTTGAGCCCGAGTTTACAAAGCAAACTATAGTTTATTGAAACCTCTTTTGTAACCTCAAAATTCCGTCTTAAGATCGGAGTTCACCTAGCATTTTAGGTTACAAAGAAGATTTCAATATACTATCGTTCATTGCGCGGTAAACTGCTGATTAACGTTCTTAAATAATAAAGAATGAATATTTATTTTACTTTCATTATATAATACAAAGGGTATCTTCTGATCTAATCTGAGATGTGGCTCTGATCTAATCAAGAGTTTTCAGTTCAACTAATTATACATTTTCTTTTTTCTCAACAAATTGTTAGTAAAGTTATTACTATAGATTTATGTATACTATACTTTTAATTTAGTGTAGATGAAAAGTTAGAGCTTAAATTTTTGATATTTAGATTTTTTTCTAGCCAATTTTATTCAAAAACTGCAATTTTCACTTGTTTGCTTGAACTTGTTTTCAAAGAAAATGTTTTTTTTTTTAACATTTTGTAGTAAAATATATTCCGTTATACTAGTACAGAATGCACTGTTGTTTATTAGGGAACTAGGGGTCTATTTATTAAAGACCGTACCAGACTAGACGGCTTAATATGTCGTGGCTGTCAGGCGAACAGAAATGGACTAATTCGCTGGTAATCTGATGAATCCTGGTTTATGTGGGCCGTGTAAATTGTCGCTGCCGAGCCGTTTTATTGTGTGGTTTAACCTATCAAAGGTTTACGCTGGCTTTGTGTGTTTTATTACAATTTGTGCTTAGGTAAATAATTACACACAAATAGTAGGTACCTATGTGCATAAAAAGAAAACTTAATGTTTTGGCAATATCTCTACTCGTTTTTTGGGCCTTGTTTCTAACTTGGGGCACCTTGCATTTGGATTTGACCATAGAACACTATAAGGGTCAAGAATGGATTAGTAGGATGCACATACGTTTCTAGAGGATCTTGTTGTATGCAGAATTCGTCAAGTTTCTTTGTATAAGTAAGTGATATTTAGTTGAAACAAAGGCATATAACTCCGAAAAGTCTGCGAAAAGTATGACTAGTACCTAATCGAACCTCCGACCCTTGCTAAAAGACAGAGTTCTGTACCACCAGGCTATTAGTGCTTTTATATGATCTAAAATATTGTAATATATAAATTCGATTTGTTTACCCCAGTGGTTCAGGTGGCGTGGAAATGAGGGATCTAGGCAACGGGGCCATGACATCCGAGATAACGATAACGCATGCCGGCCCCGAGCACGCGGGCGACTATCGATGTATGGCCAGAAACCTTTATGGCACCGATGAGTTACTGTTCCGTTTGTTTGTAAAAGGTGAGACTTATAGCGTAAAACATATAAACATAAATCTCATAACTTCTTTTGGTACGGGAGCTAGCAACGTTTGAAAAGTAAGAATTTTAGAAGAGCTGATTTTGTGATATGTCGTTCTTCTTGCACTTTCGGTTAGAGTCTGGGCCATCTGGCTGCTGGAAGCCGTTGCGTTCATTAATGTGCATCCTTGGTCTGTCCAGGTGTTGCAGCTTACGCCTTCACAATGTTTATACCAATGTTGTCGGGGCTACTAATTGCCCTTAAAATACTACAAGCGCACTACCATTTATGATGACGTTTCATATGTTAACTCGTATGTGGTTGACAATTGACTAATACAAAAATGAAACGTCATCATAAATGATAGTGCGCCTGTAGTAATTTTAAGGGCAATTAGTAGCCCCGACAACATTGGTATAAACATTGTGGACGCGTAAGCTGCACATAGGATGCGCAGTAATGAATGCAACGGCTTCCAGCAGCCAGATGGCCCAGACTCTAACCGAAAGTGCAAGAAGACGAGATATCACAAAATCAGCTCTTCTAAAATTCTTTCTCGAAAACGTTGCTAGCTCCTATACCATTTAATAGAGGTTTAGATAGGTGAGACTTTAATATTTTTAGTAAAAAGTATTTATTTTATAGTAATAACGTTAAAAAAGGAACGATAATAATTATGCTGCAATGACGTCATTTAATTATTTTGCTTAAAACAATACTGCACTGACACTGCACTGGCACTGAGTTGCTTAAATAAGATACAACTAGGCATTAAATTGATGTTGAGAGCCAAATCAACAACAGTTTTTGATGTGATAACGTTTAATAAATTGATGAACACCAGCAACGCACATGAAAAATAGTAACGTTCCGCGTAACGTTCCACCTGAGCCTGTGCGTGCAAGCGAGAGCGCGCAACAAGCGATAGAGAGGCACGATAAAACAAACGATAGAGAGGCCAATTATGACGTTATCACGTAAATCTATCGTCCGTAAACCAACTTTACTTTATTTTTTTTGTCTTTATCGTATTGAACTTTTTGATAGAACGACCCAGCACTCCAGAAGAAGTGCGCATATCAGAAGTGTGGTCACGCAAAGCGCGGGTCACGTGGCGGCTGGCGCGAGGAGCGTTCGTCTCGCACTATTCACTGCAGTACCGCGCTCTCACTCGCGACCTCACTAACGCTCCGCTCAACGCCCCGCTTCCCGCTCTGCTTGACACTTGGGACTCGCCTGAAGTGCTCAATATTACGCTAGCGAACTCGGATTTGCTGCATGTCGCGTGAGTATATTATACAATTAGTCTTACTCCGCGTGTAGATAATACTATAGTCTTAAGTTGCTGTTGTAAAGCTACTATATCTCCCAATATTAAGTGATGCTTTCACTCACTGACGCTTCGCTTAACGTCCCGTTGCCTGCTCCACTTGACACTAGGAACTTTCCTTAAGTACACATCACTGGTTGAGTCAACTTTGTTCATAAAGCTACTCAACTTTAGCTTAGTTAAATTTACCTTAGCTTAGTTTACTTTAGCTTGGTTAAATTTACTATTTTAATAATTCACATATTAATTATTTATATAATTTACAATATATTTTTGGTTCCTTCCAATGATATAAAAATATGTCAAAGGTAGTTTTTCAAGTTTATTGATCAAAAATGGGTTCACAACTCATGTAATTCACGCTCGGCTGTTGTCTGGAAACTTAAAGAGTTAGTATGAGTTTACATCTACTTATTAATATACTATTTACATTCGTTTATTTTCTCTTTGACACATGAAACAGATATAGCAATTGCCCTATTGATTAAAAACTAGAAAAAGACCGCTTTACCTTTATCTCTCTCTAGTTCCTCGCTTTATTTGTTTCATGTGATTTGATGTGTCAAAGAGAAAATAAACGACTGGAAAGAGTATAAGTACGATGCGGTAAATATTTTATTTATTAGACCGTAAAATTCCTCACACTTAAATAACACCACTTAGCGGTCCGCTCGACTCCAGAGTCCAGAGCGAAGTATGAAGTGGCCAACATAACTTTAGCTTGGCCCGAATAGCTTCACGCCGTAATTTTGTAGAGGCTTATGAATATGGAATGCGCTTTAAATATTTCAGTGGAAGTACTAATAGCGTTGTTCGTTGTCACTTGTTTATTATACAGACCATTTTAGGGTTTCGTGCCTCTAAAGGGAAAAAAAGAAATACTTATAAGATCACTGTGTTGTCTGTCTGTCCGTCACGATCCTTTACATCGAGCACGTGTTGAGGTATCGAGTTGAAATTAAAAACATAATATATAGGTACTCAGGACTACAGTCCCTTGAAGCTGTGAAATACTCAAACATCTAAATTAAGGTACAAAAAATTGGTCAAGTGCGAGTCGGGCTCGCGCACTGAGGGTTCCGCACTATCAAGACCAATTCTCAATAGTATTAAAGTAAACTATCCAGTAAACAACGCTGCCCACCAAATTCCGCGAGTTAAATACGTGCAACGCCATCTGTCGTCATCAAAGTTAAACAAAATATTAGACTTGTTGAATATCAATTCAACACGTATTAAAAAAAACTACTCACTAGATCTCGTTCAAACCAATTTTCGGTGGAAGTTTGCATGGTAATGTACATCATATATTTTTTTAGTTTTATCATACTCTTATTTTAGAAGTTACAGGGGGGGGGGACACACATTTTACCACTTTGGAAGTGTCTCTCGCGCAAGCTATTCATTTTAGAAAAAAATGATATTAGAAACCTTAGTATCATTTTTGAAGACCTATCCGTAGATAGATACCCCACCCCACCCCACACATATGGGTATGATAAAAAAAATTTTTGAGTTACAGTTCTAAGTATGGGGCACCCCCAAAATTTATTACTTTTTTTAAAATTTTGTGTGAAAACCTTAATGCGGTTCACAGAATACATCTACTTACCAAGTTTCAACAGTATAGCTCTTATAGTTTCGGAAAAAAGTGGCTGTGATATACGGACGGACGGACAGACGGACAGACAGACATGACGAATTTATAAGGGTTCCGTTTTTTGCCATTCGGCTACGGAACCCTAAAAAAGATAGGGCTAGAGTTTGAAGGGCTCTTAGAAACATACAATTAATTAATTTTTAGCCATTTGATTTAAAATTTATTAATTGTTGTCAGCGTCTTGAAACCTGCTGTAGGTATACTCGTAAATAATGAAATAATGAATGATAATGAAGTGCCAAATCACGATATAATGATAAAGTATAACCGAGTAAAATTACATATCTGTAGATATTATTATCGCTTTACAGGAAAAAGTAATAAATAAAAATTAATCAAAGATACAATTTGACAAGGTAGCGCGAACCTGTCATGTTACATCGGTACATGAAAAGTAGCGTTATTTGTTAAATTACATCTTTGGCGTGGACCGTGGTCCATAATGAATATTGTGGACGGCTTACAACTGACGCTGTTGGTGTCAAAACAAACATTTTTGACACCAGTAAACTGACAACTTTTTTCGCGCTCTCCGCCGGGCTGCGTGTACGTCTATTCCGCATAAGCTCCCGAAGAACCAACTAAACGCTCCAGCTTACTCTGAAAGCTCCGTCTCGCCTACGTTTGTTAACGGTGTAGAAGCCGTATTTAAGCGATTTTGAATGAAGTTTTATGCAAAAACTATAAAGACCATCACTTTCAAATTTACACGTCATGTATTTTGGGTCTTTAATCTAAAATCCCTAAGGAGCAGAAACACGATTGGATAAAATTTTCTCGATAGAAAGTTCTCCCAAAAGTTGCTCCAAAATCTCAGTTTTTCGAGTTTTTATCGGACACTACATTGGATGTAATTGTAATTTTTGTTTTAAAGTGTCGGTAATAATAATATCCAAAAACGCTAAGAAACAAAATTTTGATAACCAGCTTAGTTTTTGAGTAATTAGGTAAAAGTTCGTTTTTCTGTCATATTCTTCCGCGACGCTGCATGTCGCACCTACAAAATCTCCGTGAGAGTGAGAAAGACAAAAATAAATTCAATAAATCCCCATAAGGTTCGTGAATAGGGGAAGGGGCTTTTAAATTCCGTTCCAGCAGCGTTCGTGAATGTGCTACGGATCGCCGCGCCTCACGTTACGAGGCCTGTGAGTCGTTTTCGTTTGTAGAAATATGAATTCCACGTTGTAGAGTAAATTTTTGAATCACGATTACATACGAACGTGTTCATGAATCACTTATGTACACGTTTTTGTGAAACGCTTTACCGTTCCTTTTACCTATTTACGATGTTTTTTTAAACGTAACTGGCAGGCGATTTGCGTATTGTTTTAACACGCTGAGTGTGATTATTCACTCCACCACAGACTTTATGAATGCGTGAGGTAGTAAGCGTGAGTGGGGTAGGTTCACGGTTTGTCTGCGGAAAGACGCGAATCACATGACGTTTTTTAAACGTTTCGTGAAGTGAAATACTTACAAACAGCCGCTGCATTACATGAATCGGTAGGCTTTTGATATCGTGGCTAGGTGATGTTTTCATACGATTTGAAAGCTTAACCCTTTTTTGATCCTGAACAGTAATAAAATTCCTGGTCCTGGAGTAAATTCCAAAATCTGCACGATTAAGTACGAATGTGTTTGTGAATCACTAATGTACGCGTACTTGTGAAACATTTTACCGTTCTTTTTACCTATTTACGACGTTTTCTGAGACGTGACTATTCACTTTTGATATCGTGGCTGGGTAATGTTTTTATACGATTACAACGATTTTTGATATTGAATAAAACTTCTTTAAATTAATAATGCATTATGTCCTGATTTTCTATCGGCTAAATTTTAGATCAGCGTTAGTACAGAGAAGTTCAAAAAAATTGAAAAGAAATAATTTAGTCTAGCGTCAGCCGGTGCAACCACCCGGAAGGCGTCCTAGTGTACCTAATCCTACTTAGTAGTATATATCCTCTTAGAGTATTAGTCTAAGTTAAACTTCTACTGCTTAATTGCACTTGAGATAATTCTGAATAAGTGCCTCGGTGTCGCCTACTATAGCGAGCATGTGAAGGCTTATGAATATGAAATACGCTATAATTCCATCGCTTTAATTTTAGACCCTGACACGGGTCGACTGTTACTGAGTTTCAAAGCTTTTATGTTAATTTGTATTTAAATAAAAAATACGTAATATTTTACGTAGAGGTATATTTTAGCTATTGTTCAATTAAGTCAGTCATCTCAAAAATAATACACAAAGGCCCTTCGCACACGGCTCTTAAGCGTAAGCGTATCGTTATAAGGCTAAGCATAACAATATGAACATTACGCCTCCTACGATACGCTGCAACACCGCTTCGTCTGCGGACATGTTTGTACATGTTTGAACGTGTGCGAAGGGGCAGATTGCAGCGACAGAAGTATATATACTGAAGTAACAAAAATTGACAGACAAACTGATAAAGACGTATCATAAGGGTTCCATTTTTACCATTTTGTACAGAATCCTAAGAAGTAACAAAATAAACAAAATAAACCAAATAAGCTTTTATCAAGTGCACTGCTCTTAGGACTGAAGGGCCAAGCAGGACGGGCGCGTCATTGGGCGGATTATCCCCCGACACCCGCTACGTCCTCCGCCTAGCCGCCTACAACGACGTCGGCGCATCGCCCTACACACCACCCCTGCACTTCACCACCCGCGAGGAAGGTAACACTATGTTGAAATATTATGAACGACGTTTTTAATATAATTGCTCAAAAAGTAGACATTTACATGTGTGTTTTGCGTGCGGAAAGTTATTCTTTTCCGCACTAGTACGTTTTTGTTTTCCTCCTGCGCGGTACCGGAGTGGGTGTACCGGAGCACGGAACGCATATACGGAGCAGGCAAACACACAAAACCAATATTTTTTTTCGCAAATTTTTTGTTAATCTATTTCATGGATGTTCCCTTATTTTGACCAAGTTGACCTACTCGGATGTTGTAGATGATCGCGTTGACACAGTCCGTGCATATTTCTCTAGATAACCCTCGGAGTGGTAAATCAAATCAAATCAAATCAAATTTCTTTATTGCGAATTCGATAATACATCAGATTCTACCTTTCGGCATGCAATATCATATCATTATAACTAAACAAATTACAAACTAAAACATACATGTTCAATGTTAACAGTTACATATTCCACTTACAATTATTTTATTTTAACCTTATGTCACATAAAATCCTGATAGTAAATTATAATCAACCCTACGATTTTATACGGTAAGGGTTCTTATGATGGCCATGCAATCAACCAAGGATCATACGTAAGAAAAAAATAAAATACAGAATTAATACACAAAAACGTAAATATTTACGGATTTTTTGTGGACATTTTAAAAGTTTTCATGCTCATACAAGGTATGCCTTTAAAAAAGGTTGAATTAATATCGTTTGCCTAGAGAGTTAGAAGTCATCTTATTGGTGCTCTACAAATAGACTCGTAGATTTTTAACCAGAAGGATTGATTAGTTAGCGTTTGGTAACATCCCCTGCTAAACGAGCAAATGAATTAAACTTGAAATGTTTTATGCGTTGTTTTTCTTTTTGTAAATTTTCAAAGTTATCATGCTCATACAAGGCATGTCTCTTTTTTGAACACAAGTTGAATTACTAATGACATAACGTTTTGAAATGAAAATGAAAATGAAAAATCTTTATTTTCACATAGGCCCAATTAATAAGCTCTTATGAAAAGTCAAAACTCTACCGCCAGGTTCGGAAAGCAGGTTTGCACCGAGAAGAACTGGCAAGAAACTCGGCACTTGCTCTTTTCAAAAAAAATGTCATTATATACAATTTCTTAAATAATATCAATAATTAATACATAATTTTTAAGATATCTCGTGAAGAGATGGAAATATATCCCTATCATTCCAACAATTCTTGTCATTAAAAAATTCTTCAATAGTATAGTAACCCCGACTTATTAGATGTTTTTTGACAGTGACTTTAAACCTGTGTAAAGGTAAGTCCAAAACAGACTTCGGGATCATATTGTAGAAGCGTACACTCAACCCCACAAAGGACTTCTGTACTTTACGTAAACGGTGTGGTACTACAACTAACTTGTGTCCGCCATTTCTAATTGGACGGTTAGTTACATCTATACGTTGCTTATAATTATTAATGTTTTGACGTACAAAGAGTAAGCAATTATAAATAAATAAAAGTAGTAAAATAGTTTGCCTAAAGAGTTACGGGGTGTAGAGGACCAGCAAAATCACTGTTGTCCTCTATACCCCGTAACGGGTTGCCGAGATATTACCGCTCAAGTTTTGTGTAGAGAGTGCAGCGTGAGTTTAGCGTGGGTGCAATAAAGACTTTGTTTGCTCAAGCACCTGGAGGAGTGCCACGTGACATCACGGTGCGGGCGCTGCGTGCCAGAGAGCTGCAAGTTACGTGGCAGGTGAGCCTCCCGACTTGAGACCGCGTCAGATTGTTTACACTTGCAACACACCCTTAGGCTCGGTTGCTTGACTTGACTTTGACCGAAACGTTATAGTTAAATATGACGGTCTGACCCTTATTTCAAAAGACATAAGAGTCAGTCTGCCATATTTAACTACCTATAAAGTTTCGGTTAAAGTTAAGTCAAGCGACCGAGTCGTAGTAACCAACCATATGTAAGTAGCAATTTTAAGTATACGCATTGATTTTTATTTCAAAGAAGAAAATTTAATTGTTTATATCTTGTACGCAGTTTACAAGGTACTGAATGGTCGTTACATATCACATTTACATGATAATTATACAGATACATAGAAACGTAGATTGACACAGACCAAGCAAATAAAAGGTCGCTAAGAAAACTAATAATTATACAAAGCATTATTTAAATAAACTTATATAAAACTCTACATTGTGACCCAAAACTTGTTAGATATGCTTTGATAACATAAATGGTTTGAATTTTTAAACCCCTGACGCAAAAAGGAGATTATTATTTGGATAATATTAGATTTAACATGTTTGTAATTGTTTTTGACGTGACAACGTCTTATAAATCGATAGAGCCGGTTGCATGCACGAAAAAACATGACTCATCCGGCGTTACCTCGCTCATGCGGCGTTACCGGCGTTACCTCGCGAGCGCGGAACGAGCGACAAAGAAGACGTTGTCACGTTCAACTATCGTCAGTAAACCGACTTTACAGGCAACCAATTTTTAGGGTTTATTAAGAGAATCCGTAGGTATTATTCAAGAAACATATTCAACCGTTTGAAGATAAATTGTTATTTTCCACTTTGTGAAAAGTTTGAAACCACTTCCAATGGTTCCAATGCTCGTGTGGGTTAAAAAAAATTGATAGCTAATGATATTTCTTGGTTCCATGCAACATATCGCGGGCTTCTTGCCAGAGGGGCGTATAAGCAATTACCCCTGTTACCCCTGCTTTTCAGAAGACAAAAAAACTTAATGAGTTTTTTTCTTTAGGGTCTCTTTAACTGAAATTATTTGGACCTGTCTATAGACATGTGCTTCTCATGAGACGCGTGCTAATTTTTTCTTTGTCTTCTGAAATACTTTCTGGCTTGAAGCCCGCATGAATTATAAAATCACAACACAGTTTGTATTCGCTGAATAATCATAATTTCTTAATGTGCCACGAAGGCATATTACCATACTCAACAAACTTCTAAATCTTGACAAGGTGCGTCTCGCGCGTAGCTAACAAGTACACTGTAGAAGGTATATTAAGACACTTTGAAACAACCTTGAAATTTTCTGAGTTCACATGTGTCTGTTTTTTTGCAGCGTATCTATTGTGGGGCATATCTATGATAAATTTTTGACGTGAAAACGTCTTATAATTCGATAGAGCCGGCTGTACGCATGAAAAAACATGACTCATGCGGCGTTACCTCGCTCTGAGGCGGAATGCCTCAGAGCGAGGTAACGCCGCATGTAAGGCTTGAAGTGCAAACGAGAGCGCGGAACGAGCGACAAAGAAGCACAATCATAACGTTGTCACGTTCAACTATCGTCAGTAAGCCGACTTTACAGACAACCAATTTTTGACGTGACAATTCTCATTCGGCGTTACCTCGCTCATGCGGCGTTACCTCGCTCGCGTTACCTCGCTCTGAGGCGTTCCATGTAAGGCTTGAAGTGCAAGCGAGAGTTGTCAAGTTCAACTATCGTCAGTAAACCGACTTTACAGACAACCAATTTTTTTTAGCAGCACAATGAACACTATGGAGACTATTTCATTTAACAACTCTCAATCATATCAATATTATGTATTCGAATATAATATATACAGATTATTTATTTGATCGTTTTCATTCGAACTGCGTAAATAAAAGTATAAATTATAGAATACTGCCGGAAATCATTGTTCTTTTAGATGATAAAGTTTTCAAAAAGATACATGCAAAAATGACGACGTTTCGTTTCTGAGTGATTGGAAGGCAGACCACCGAAGAACGCACTTGCATTTTATGATATTAGAATGAATTTTATTTTCCCTGCAAATATTATTTCGACAGACCAAAAGAAAGGAAAGAAAATACGTCTTATTCAATTGTTATTCTTTCAGCGCTTGTTTAAAGAAACGCAAACGTACAAGAAAAACGAGAAAGGATACTGTTTTCAAACAGATAGTTTTAAAAACTATTCTTTAAAGTTACCAAAGTGAACCTGAATGAATGTGGGTGCAGATTTTTCTGCTACTTTTACTGGAGAGTTTTTCAGTTTTAATTAAAATAGTTTTGTGAATATGAAGACTGCAGTTTATAAAAGAACAGAGTCATAAGAGAGAGCAAGCGCAGTTTTCTATATAGAGATCCATTATGTAACATTGAATTTTTCTTTTCCATTTAGACACACGTTTTATAATTATTAGAAAATTTTTACACCACATTGACCACATTATAGTTACACCACATTATAGTTAATTACATAAGTTTTTGTAACATTTTTTAATACACTTACCTGCTTACAATAAATGTAAAAAAGAGTTTTACTACTAAAACAAAAACGAATAAAATGGAAAATTCTTTCCAAAAAACCAACTTCAAATGCCACTACAAAGAATGAAATAATTTTTAATGTACACCAATTCGAAGTCGGGCAATGTTTTGTTCAATCATTAATAGTCCTTCTTATTATAAAACTTGATGTGCAAAGAAACGACAAAATTATCAACAATACCAAGGACTATTATTGAATGAACGAAACATTGCCCGACTTCGAATTGGTGTACATTAAAAATTATTTCATTCTTTGTAGTGGCATTTGAAGTTGGTTTTTTGGAAAGAATTTTCCATTTTATTTTATACTTTTTAGTGGAAAACATCTAAAGCGCAAGGATTGGAAAAAATGCCCACATCGCTTGAAGTATGCTTCTAAAATCTGAAGAGTTCCCTCAATTTCTCCAAGATCCCATCATCAGATCCTGACTTGATGAATACAGTCATTACTTGATGACTGCAAGGAAATGAAACTGCAATCGTAACTATAAAAAATACCTAAATCGCTTCAAGTATACTAGCAAAATTTGAAAAGTTCCCTCGATTTAACCAAGATCCCATCATCAGATCCCGATCTGATGACCATAAGACTACCTGGAAAAAATTAATCTTGCAAACAATAACCAAATCACTTCAATTGTGCTTATAAAATTTGAAGAGTTCCCTCGATTTCTCCAGGATCCCATCATCAGATCCTGACTTGATGACTATGGGACCATCTGTGAACCTAATCCTATCAAACAAAAAAAAAATTTTCGAAATTGGTCCACGCATCTTCGAGTAATCGGGGAACATACATAAAAAAAAAAAAAAAAGATTCCGACGAATTGAGAACCTCCTCCTTTTTTTGAAGTCGGTTAAAAATAGCTTTTGCTTGCTTCGGAAAAGCTATTTTTCGTTTTTCGTTTATAATCTTATTCATAACATATTAGTGAATACATTTTTCCCTGAGATATTTTTTTAAGAAATTTTGAAGTGTTTCCTCATGTAGACATGACTGTAGTAGTATCTATAGTGCCTTTGTGTATCGAGTACTACCTATCTGTAGTTATGGTCGTATTTATATGGTATGGTATTTTTTTAATAAAAGGTTTGCAATCCTCAAATCCATTTAACAATCTATTTTTATATCACAGCCGCCTCCAAGAGAGACGTGGCACGGAACTCTCCTGGGCTACACGATCCGTTGGTGGGAGGCCTCTGAAGAAGGAAAGGGGGCGATTGCCGAAACTGGTTCGGAGAGCGGAGCTAGTGCGGACGCAACGAGCACGACCCTACGGGGTCTGAAGGCCGCCACACGGTACGGGGTCACCGTCAGGACTTATAACGCTGCTGGTACGGGGCCTGTGTCGCCCCCGCATTACCGACATACTTTGGAATCACGTAAGTATTTTTCTATGTTATTAGCCGACTTCCAAAAACGAGGTTATCAAATCCACACGTCCGTATTGAAACTGTACCTAATAATATTATGTTCACATAAATGATATTAAGCTTCCAAACAAATACCAAACAAAATTTCTATTATGTTTTCTGCGCTTTCCTCAGAAACTAATTAGATTTTTTTTTTACTTGCTTGAATTTACTTCAAACAGTAATTTTTCAGGGGCCAGTATCTGGAAAATTGCTGAACTGATTTTAAAGTGTGTACAGTGAGTAAAATCAGCTTAACTTTCAAACTTTTAAATCATCATGCAAATGCCATGACTGGGATATTAAATCAATAAAATAAATCATATTATTAAGAATGATTTTATTGCACATTTACATAATTATTGTGATGTTTATTTGTAGCATATAAAATATTGTGACAAATTCTTTCACCGATATTACCTACATTTCTCTAAATTTACGTAGCTCTAGTTATTTCGTACAGATACTGAATGTATACGCTGATAACTGATTTTTTGACTTCCTAAATACTTTCACAATTTTGTATTGAAACTTTCATCGAAGAACGCAAGTTTTACGAGACTATAAAGTTTGCTGCTACGATGCAAGGTTTCAAATCTGGTTTAAATAGATAAAAATCCTTAGAGTTTGTGCCTCGAAACTATTAACCGTATGACCTCGTCTAACTTCATCATTTTGTCGTTGAATTAAGTACAGGCAACTCAGAATACAGAAAAAACAGGGAATTTAGAAATTTAGGGCATTAATTTTCTCCTTTCCGATATAAGTTCTATAAATTAACCAGATCTATAAAAAAAAGAGTGCGTAAGTGTCGTGGAAAACTCAGTTGGAACGAAGTTTTTACGTAGTATATTATTTTATTGAGTGACACGTGTTTTAAAAACCATTCATTATATTATACAGATTGCAAAACTCGTAGCTCTTCAGTAAACTGCATCTTTGAAGTCTTAGTTAAAACCTTACCGCGGAACAAAATATCTTTCGTCAAAAATGTATAAATGTTGGGATATTCACAGATTTTTTCGTGTCAGGATTTTCGTGACAAAAAACATACCGCCTAGCCCCGTCTGCCGTGTTGTCCAAAAAGGAACTTTGTTCTCATAAAAAAAACAAATTGAGTCCCTAATTAATTAAATGGGTTGAGAGAGAAAACTGAAATTATGAAATGGTTTCTTTTAATATTGAAACCGGATCACGTTAATAGATGTAATTTATAACCCAAATCCTTTGTTCCATAATCATATTTAATGGTAGTTCAAAGTCAATAAGCTTTAATAAGGCAATGTTGTTGTTCTTTCAAAATAACTTCAAGATATTCAAATAATAAACAAGACACACTTTATCTTACATCACGTTTTCTTGTTATAAATAAACAGGGCACTTTAATATTCACTCCCTAAAATGTTGAACAAACTTTTAATGGGAACGGAAAAAAAACGACTTTAGGAAACAAGTCTCATTTGAATATGTAAATATGAAGAACGAGTATGTACTTTGGAAGTCCAATAAAGGAACTTTTCGAGCCACTCGTGAGTTTGTCGTAACGTGAATATATTCCAGTAAACGGCGTAGAAGCCGATTTAAGCGATTTTGAATGAAGCTTTATTCAAAAACTATAAAGACAATTACTTTCAAATTTAAACGCCATGTATTTTGGGTCTTAAATCTAAAATCGCTTAGAAGCAGAAACACGATTAGATAAAATTTTCTCTATAGAAAGTTCTCCCAAAAGTCACTCCAAAATCTCTCAGTTTTTCTATTTTTTATCTGAAACTACAATGGATGTAATTGTAATTTTTGTTTTAATGTGTTGGTAATAATAACATTCAAAAACGCTTAGAAACAGATTTTTGATAACTGACTTAGTAAGAAATGAGGTTAAAGGTCATTTTTCTGTTATATTCTTCCGTGACGCTGTATGTCGCACCTACCAACGTACCTATCCGTGAGAGTGAGAAAGACACAAAAAATCCCCTCGTTCCTGTCAAAACGGCTAATAAATTCGACCATCAAAATGCAAAATGGCTTAATTGAACCGTGGCCTCTCTGATCCGGGTCAAACGGATCGGAACAAATTGATAGCACTTTTATGCGATTTTTACTGACTTTTTATTTTTATTTTACTTTTGGGAATACAAAGCCTAAAAATGCTAGTGAATCAACTACGTTGAGTGGTTTGTTTTTCATAGCCGGAGGCTGGGCAATTACCATTTCGTTTGTACCTAGTTTTCCAATAAAAGTCAAAAATCCCCTATTTGTTGTTTAATTTTTTATTTTAGACATGTAGGCTGTGTTCTACAAAATTTAAAAATCGGTGAAAATATCAGTGCATTTTACGTACATGGTAGTTAATATAATGAGTTTGTTTTTTGGCAACGAAATTATTGAAAATATTTTTTTTTTCAAACCACCCGTGCTAGGCGGGTAGGTAGGTAACCATGGAAATTAAAACCTTCCTTATCTCTTGTCTTCATCATTGAGAGAACCAGCGTAGGTGGTGGAGGTGGATTTGGGCTGATCGATGATAATCCGTAAATAAATTTCTTTTTATGTATATAAATACATTTAGTTAATTGTAGTTATTTGTAAAATATAAATTGTTAAATATAAAAGTTATCAATACTTTGAAAACTCTTTAACCTTTTCGTGTTAAAATTAACTCCGTGAAAAAACCTCTTGCCAAATCGGCACTGTAAGTTTCAGGAGCTTGTCCATTTTAAAAGCAGTTAGCGAAATGTTCTATTTAATTACTTTGCAACGTACAAATAATTCTTCACGGTGCTTAAAAAAGTTCGTTTAAGCAAGTACGAATGCAGTTGGTGCCGGCTTTCTTAACTCTTTTATTCGCATTTTTGTATAAAAGAGTCGCTGTAAATTTTTATGTCAATGACCTCGGCCGAAATAACGAGAACCTCGCAAATTGTGCTCGGCGTAATGTCCAAGGTTTCCGCAGTGCTACAAATGGAAGAAATTAAAATTGCAGTTTAATGTCTAGAATTCTCGTTACTAGGGAACTGGTATAACTGTTATGCCAACAGCATTATCTAGGAAATCCTTCTTGTATATTAGCGCCTGTTTACAGGTAAAACATGGCAATTGCACTGTTTTACATAAATGTGTTAAAATGCAGTTATTTTTAAGGCTTTCTGGGTGCGTTATTAGAACTCAATAAGCGCTAGTAAGAATAAGATAATTCGTTTGCAAAAATGTAAGACATCATATAAAAATCACTGTGCTCATAGGATAGTTCAATGAAGAGCCCAAACTTTCAGATGGGATTTTCTTGAAAATGCATTTAAAACAAGAAACTTATGTACGCGTCTAGTACGTAAAGTAATTTTTCACGTACACTAGCATCCGCGCACTATACAAATTTCAAATTGACACTACAAAAAAAAGTTGCCGCATTCACGGTCGTTGTTAGGTTGGGCCTGTGGGTTGGGCTCTACCTAGTCGGAGCGCGACCGACGACGTATTATAAATCTATGGATCACTTACACGCACATTACCTATTGTTATTTTGAAAGTATAATTGTCATTGAAAATTTTACCACGTTAGGACCCTATTTAACACTTTCTTGATGTTGGTATTATTGTTTTTGAACCAGCACCAACTGGAGGACCCGAGGATCTGTCTTGCACATCTAGCAGCTCCACATCTCTGCGCGTGTCGTGGCGACCGCCCAACCCTGATGCGAGGGGAGGACAAATCACACATTATACGTTGCAGTACACGAGACGGGACTCGGACCCTTTGCAGCCGACTCAAGATGCACACTTGAGGGTTCAGGTTGGTACCAAGTAGTTTTTGACGTGAAAACTTCTTTAGGGCATTGGGCATTTTTTTGGGAAAAAATCATTGAACTACCGTACCGTAACCGACACCACTCGTATTCCTCACTGTCCTTTTCCATGTTGCTCCTCTTACTTTTTTGATGTTATCCTCCCATTTCCCCCTTTTCTTTATCCGTTCTGTAATCTTTTGTATTAATTTTTCTTCACTTTTTATTGTCATGTGACCAGTCCATCGCTACTTAAGCTTTTTGATTGTTTGGAGTATGTCAACTTTTGTTCCGAACTCTAATAGAAATCCTAGGCTTGCGTTTTTTGAGAGTGAATGCTTCTCTCCACTCCTCTCTGACAAGTTCTCAGCTTCATACGGTTTTTCTGTGCCATTGCCCACGTTTGCAACGTAAAACCTGGGTACTGTAACTGCAGACTGAACTCCACATGTACTTCCAAAGATATATCCACAGTCCGCCATGACTATATCCCTATGTAGGTGCGTGCTAAGATTGAAATTCGATTACTGAACAATTAAGTGAAGATGATTTTAGTTTTCGCGTGCGGAATCTTTTAGTACAACTACGAGTATGTTAACCTAAGCACTATGGTATAAAATTGGAGGTGTTATATAAAGTTGAGAGTGTTTTTTGCCGGACAATCCGCGAAGTTAAATAAAAAACGGGCTTAACTTTTAAATAAATCTTCATTTAAATACTAAGCGCGTCCAAAATTAAATATTATCCCTTTCATAACAGGACGATTCGAAAGACATATCACTTTTCAGGACTATACTGCTAATGTTAGTGTGTGTAGACTTTAGGACGCACTAAATTGAGAAACTCTTAAACCGAACCGATACCAATAACGTTGTATCTTGGACCAGGGCGAAGAAGCGACGGTATCCCGTTTATCCTCATACGCTGAATATGAAATTAGAGTTCGCGCCCACAACGCCGCCGGCGACGGTCCTTTGTCCGCACCTCAAGTTTGCAAGACTGATGAAGATGGTATGCACCCCTGAGTACTGTAATAGAATTGTAAGATAAGAGATGCCCGCGGCTTTGTATACGTGACCTGCCTTTTTCGGGAGGAAAATATGGGTAGAATTTAAAAAAAAATGCGGATTTTAACGTCATGATTGTTATTATTATGTTATCTATTACATGCCGTGACTTGTCATTTTTTGGGAGGAAATAGGGGTGGAATTTAAAAAAAACTTTCTTAGCCGATGATGACGCTATGATAGCCATCTATCTGCCATGCCTAGTCCGATCTGTCCAGTGATTAGAACTTTGCATTGTTGGATCAGTCAGTCAGTCTTTTTTTCCTATCAAGCCTTGAAACCATCCGCTACCCCAAAGGAGGGAAAATAGGGTATCACATGAGCTAAGCAGCGGGCATCGGCTATGCTGAATATAATAATCATTAGAGGCTGAATACTAAAGTCCGGAAAAACCAAGTCCAAAGTCCTAAATACTACTGAATACTAAAGTCCTAAAGATGACGCTAGTCCTGCCGGAGGACCAAATAATACGAATCGAAAATTTCATCGCAGGGGGACAAGGCTCGCATAGCTCAGCGATCAGAGCACTCAGCCGCGAGAGATGGGAGACGCGGGTTCGAATCCCGCTGCGAGAGAAAAATTTTGATTCGTATTTAAATTTATATGAATACTAAAGTGTCTAAAATGTGTATAGTGCCGAGCGCTCCCGGTGGTATGAAACTGATAGCTTTGAGTGAGCGCTCGCTGCGGGCCTCCTGGCTGCCGCCCCTGCAGCCGAATGGACGCCTAACGCATTATTCTCTCTACGTGAAGGACCTATCTGGGTACGTACTAGCATGTTTCGGCTTATATTCCATATTCGGTGTGTATTTAAATGCAAACCAATGTAGTGGTTTGCATTTAAAAGAACCAGCAATAAACTTGGCGTAAGCTTTTTTTAAAATTTCGTGTTAGGTATACATATATATATATATATATCTTTAGTACATTAGATTATTATTTATTCATCCCATCTTGTGAAAAAATAAGTTTGGATCAATTTCCTCTTTATGGCATAATTCCAATGGGTATTTATTAAAATTATTTTAAGTATCATTTTAAATAGTCTTAATTGACTTAAAGTCTATTTTATGAATTTCTTTAGGTGGTTTTGGTGCGACGTACATTCTCACGTTATGTATACTTCTCTAATATATAAAATTCTCTCGCTTTTCTATGTTACAAAACTCCGCCGAAACGGCTGGACCGATTGTTATGAAATTTTCAGTGTATGATCAGTAGGTCTGAGAGTAGCTTGTTATCTATTTTTTTTTATATTCCTAACTAGCAAACGCCCGCGGCTTCGCTCACGTTGAACTTCTGCTTTACCTACTCCCTCAAGCGTTTAATTTCCAAAATTCCTGTCGTCGCCATTTATTTTGATTAGAACCACAAAATTTTTCTTTACCTTGCTGATAATAGTCGAATATTGATTTTCCCATCGGCCCAGTAACCAAAAAAAAAACAAAATGGCGGCCACTTCTTTAAATTTTGACCACAAATTCCTTCTCTATGCTTGCTGCGATAGTCAGATATCGATTTTCAAAACAATCGCCCCAGTAACAAAAAAGTTCAAAATGGTGGCCATTTTTTTAATTTTGACCACAAATTCCTTCTCTGTGCCTGCTTCTATAGTCACATATTGATTTTCAAATCATTCGGCCCAGTAACAAAAAAGTTCAAAATGGCGGCCATTTTTTTCAATTTTGACCACAAATTCCATCTCTAAGCTTGCTTCTATAGTCATATATTGATTTTCAAATCATTCGGTCCAGTAACAAAAATGTTCAAAATGGCGGCCATTTTTTTCAATTTTGACCAATTCCTTCTCTATGCCTGCTTCTATAGTCACATATTGATTTTCAAATCATTCGGCCCAGTAACAAAAAAATTCAAAATGGCGGCCATTTTTTTTAAACTTTCACCAAAAATTTCATCTCTATGCTTGCTTCTTTGATTTTCAAATCATTCGGCCCAGTAACAAAAAAGTTCAAAATGGCGGCCATTTTTTGCAATTTTTACCACAAATTCCATCTCTATGCTTGCTTCTATAGTCCCATATTGATTTTTAAATCATTCGGCCCAGTAACAAAAAAGTTCAAAATGGCGGCCATTTTTTTTAAATTTTGACCACAAATTCCATCTCTATGCTTGCTTCTATAGTCTTATATAGATTTTCAAATCATTCGGCCCAGTAACAAAAAAGTTCAAAATGGCGGCCATATTTTGCAATTTTGACCACAAATTCCATCTCTATGATTGCTTCCATATTGATTTTCAAATCATTCGGCCCAGTAACAAAAATGTTCAAAATGGCGGCCATTTTTTGCAATTTTGACCACAAATTCCATCTCTATGCTTGCTTCTATAGTCCCATATTGATTTTTAAATCATTCGGCCCAGTAACAAAAAAGTTCAAAATGGCAGCCATTTTTTTTAAATTTTGACCACAAATTCCATCTCTATGCTTGCTTCTATAGTCCCATATAGATTTTCAAATCATTCAGCCCAGTAACAAAAAAGTTCAAAATGGCGGCCATATTTTGCAATTTTGACCACAAATTCCATCTCTATGATTGCTTCCATATTGATTTTCAAATCATTTGGCCCAGTAACAAAAAAATTCAAAATGGCGGCCAATTTTTAAATTTTTGACTACATATTCTTTTTCTATGCTTGCTGCAATAGTCAGATATCCATTTGAAAGAATTCGATCTAATAACAAAAAAATTCAAAATGGCGGCCAATTTTTTAAATTCTGAACTCAGATTCTTAGTCTATGCTTGATGCAATGGTCAGATATCCATTTTGAAAGAATTCGGTCCAATAACAAATAAGTTCAAAATGGCGGCCATTTTTTTCAATTTTGACCACAAATTCCTTCTCTATGCCTGCTTCTATAGTCACATATTGATTTTCAAATCATTCGGCCCAGTAACAAAAAAGTTCAAAATGGCGGCCACTTTTTTAAATTTTGACCACAAATTCCATCTCTATGCTTGCTTCTATAGTCCCATATTGATTTTCAAATCATTCGGCCCAGTAACAAAAAAGTTCAAAATGGCGGCAATTTTTTTCAATTTTGACCACAAAATCCTTCTCTATGCTAGCTTCTATAGTCATATATTGATTTTCAAATCATTCGGCCCGGTAACAAAAAGTTCAAAATGGTGGCCATTGTTTTCAATTTTGACCACAAATTCCTTCTCCATGCCTGTTTCTATAGTCACATTGATTTTCAAATCATTCGGCCCAGTAACAAAAAAGTTCAAAATGGCGACCATTTTTTAAAATTTGGACCACAAATTCCATCTCTATGGTTGCTTCTATAGTCCCATATTGATTTTCAAATCATTCGGCCCAGTAACAAAAAGTTCAA
Organism: Coenonympha arcania; assembly: GCA_036785405.1. NCBI lineage: Eukaryota > Metazoa > Arthropoda > Insecta > Lepidoptera > Nymphalidae > Coenonympha > Coenonympha arcania. Next base: position 12,176,023 of record CM072066.1, on the reverse strand, counting down.
AATGGCGGCCAATTTTTTAATTTTTGACTACATATTCTTTTTCTATGCTTGCTTCAATGGTCAGATATCCATTTTGAAAGAATTCGATCCAATAACAAATAAGTTCAAAATGGAGGCCATTTTTTTTCAATTTTGACCACAAATTCCTTTTCTATGCTTGCTTCTATAGTCACATATTGATTTTCAAATCATTCGGCCCAGTAACAAAAAAGTTCAAAATGGCGGCGACTTTTTTAAATTTTGACCACAAATTCCATCTCTATGCTTGCTTCTATAGTCCCATATTGATTTTCAAATCATTCGGCCTAGTAACAAAAAAGTTCAAAATGGCGGCTACTTTTTTAAATTTTTACCACAAATTCCTTCTCTATGCCTGCTTCTATAGTCACATATTGATTTTCAAATCATTCGGCCTAGTAACGAAAAAGTTCAAAATGGCGGCCAATTTTTTAATTTTTGACTTCATATTCTTTTTCTATGCTTGCTGCAATGGTCAGATATCCATTTTGAAAGAATTCGGTCCAATAACGAAGAAGTTCAAAATGGCGTCCAATTTTTTAAATTTTGACCACATATTCCTTTTCTACGCTTGCTGTTGATATGAGAAAAAGAATTTAAAAAAAAATTTATACCAAAATCAAAGAAATTCGCAAAATATCCCCGTCGCAGTACAAATTCAACAACCTAGGTACCCTGATTAGTACGAATCAAAGTTTTGTCGGAATCGAAAAATGACACTTTTGTATTGGAAAATCCCTAAAACCAACGGTTTTCACCCCTTAAAATTTGAATTTCTGGAATCCCCGTCTTAGTACGAATTCATGACCTAATATCAACCTAGGTACCAAATTTCAGATCTCTACGATTTGTAGTTTTTCGGGAATCCCTGGAACAACGAAAAAAATTACACTTTTGTATGGAGAAATCCCGAAAACCAACGGTTTTTACCCCTTAAACATGGAATTTCTGGAATCCCCGTCTTAATACGAATTCGTGACCTAATATCAACCTAGGTACCAAATTTCAGATCTCTACGATTTGTAGTTTTTCGGGAATCCCTGGAACAACGAAAAAAATTACACTTTTGTATGGAGAAATCCCGAAAACCAACGGTTTTTACCCCTTAAACATGGAATTTCTGGAATCCCCGTCTTAGTACGAATTCATGACCTAATATCAACCCAGGTACCAAATTTCAGATCTCTCCGATTTGTAGTTTTTCGGGAATCCCTGGAACAACGAAAAAAATTACACTTTTGTATGGAGAAATCCCGAGAACCAACGGTTTTTACCCCTTAAACATGGAATTTCTGGAATCCCCGTCTTAGTACGAATTCATGACCTAATATCAACCCAGGTACCAAATTTCAGATCTCTACGATTTGTAGTTTTTCGGGAATCCCTGGAACAACGAAAAAAATTACACTTTTGTATGGAGAAATCCCGAAAACCAACGGTTTTTACCCCTTAAACATGGAATTTCTGGAATCCCCGTCTTAGTACGAATTCATGACCTAATATTAACCCAGGTACCAAATTTCAGATCTCTACGATTTGTAGTTTTTCGGGAATCCCTGGAACAACGAAAAAATTACACTTTTGTATGGAGAAATCCCGAAAACCAACGGTTTTTACCCCTTAAACATGGAATTTCTGGAATCCCCGTCTTAGTACGAATTCATGAGCTAATATCTACCTAGGTACCAAATTTCAGATCTCTACGACCTATAGTTTTGGCGGAATCCGTGGAACAACCAAAATGCCTCACTCTTTTATATATATAGATGACAAAACAACGTTTGCCAGGTCAGCTAGTAGAGATATAAAAATGGCTACTTGACTTGTCACAATAGATCCCAAGAACCAAACATCACTCGGGTCAACGCTTGCACGGATGGCGAGGGAACTGTGGAGTGCATGAGACCTTTGCGAGGCCTTCGTGCTGGCAGAACTTACGAAGCGTGGGTGCGAGCTGCTACCAATGTTGGCGAGGGACCTCCATCTGCTGTTGTTGCTTGCCAGACTAGTGCGTTGGGTGAGTATTAGAATTATTTCACCCAAGAAAATTATGACTTATTAATGCTATACTTATCTACTAGGTTGAAAGTAGTCAAAGCCTATTCGATCAGACCTCTGAGCACACTGTTAAAAATACTTTAAACTGTGCTCTGAGTCTGACTTTTTGAATTTCTGTGGTGTTTGGGAAACTAAATATCACTTACTTACTAAAGGAAAACCCCGTGAGGAATCCTGCATGCCCGAGAGTCACTACAATATTTTCAAAGATGTGCGAAGGCCATCTACCCAAAATTGGTCAACGTGGTGGCCAATGTCTATGGCCAAATTCATATTATTCTGGGAGGAGACGCGTGCCCAGAAGTGATACAAAAAGCGGGATTAGGACGATGATGCTAGACTTTATAATAACCCTGTTTAGTTGTTATCGAGTGTATGTGAGAGTGTGTATTCATCATCATCATCATCATCTCAGCATGCGGACGTCCACGGTTGAACGTAGGCCTTGCCAAGTGCGCGCCACCACACCCTGTCCTCCGCCTTCCTCATCCAGCCGCTTCCCGCCACCCGCTCTATATCGTCGGTCCAGCGGGCTGGAGGTCGCCCCACACTACGCTTACTCGTACGCGGTCTCCACTCCAGGACTTTTGCGGCTCCAACGCCCATCGCCCCTGCGACAAGCATGACCTGCCCATTGCCACTTCAGCTTGCTAATGGTTTTGGCTATGTCGGTGACTTTGGTTCTCCTGCGGATCTCCTCATTTCTGATTCTATCACGCAGGGAAACCCCTAACATAGCCCTCTCCATAGCACCTATGAGAGTGTGTATTATTGAATATATATTTGCATTTTAGCACCAGCTCGCATCTCCTCTTTTGGCGGCATAGCGGTGGGAGCTGCAGGCGGATCATTATCATTAAGATGCGTCGTCGGAGGTGTTCCACCACCTGCTAAGAGGTGGTTAAGAGCTGGTAACCAGCTACATCCTAGATCACCATTCCAGTTGGATGGGGATGCACTCCTTATCAGAAGTGAGTTTATGTTTTCAGTTCCCCATTGTATCTGTTAATATTAATTAAGAGATCAAGTAGTCGCGACCTTCAATGTCTTAAATTACTTGCCTTAATATAAAAGTATACTGACAGACATGTATAATACTTCCCCAATTATTAATGTAATAACAAACCAGATTTTTTTCTTGTATCGTCAACCAATAAATAAAATAATAATGAATTTGTAGCCAATTTCAGAGAATCTTACAGATTGATACTTGTGTCACAAAATCCAGAACAGGTCAATCAATAACTAATTTACTCCATTAATAACATCGTCGCAAGTCTTCGGCAGTCTTCAATTAAATTTTGAAGTAAGTAATTAATCATTTAACCTTTTTAGGTTTAGAATTATCGCATGCGGATAATTACACATGCGTGGCTGAAAACCCGCATGGCTCAGATTCGGTGACTTGGCGAGTGTACGTGTTACGACCGCCGACTCCTCCAGGATTAGCGTTAATAGAAGCAAGGTCCAGGGAACTTGAGTTAGAACTGAGACCAGCTCCTAGAGCTCAAGGCCATGCCTTGCCAAAGGCTTACACTCTGCATTGGAGACTTGCTGCACCTGAGGTAAGATACATTTTTTACAATAGAATTTTGCTTTCCATAATGACAATGAGTTGTAAATTAATATCCTTTTCATTCAGTGAGATGGATGGACCATTAGGTAGGTAAAAATCAGTGTCTTCATCAAAAAAATGGAAACCAAAATGTTTTTGTTGCAATATTTATGAGGATAAATGCCATAATCTCGTAGCTCGAACTATATTGCGCAATGTTGCCTCGAAACTTAAGTTTTCGCAATGAGTGTCAATTTTTGATGAAAAAATAATATGGATATGGTTATTGTTTGGATACATAATATTTGAGCAATGAACCTATAATCTTTTTCCGAAATTATTGTAGAAACTTAAACATTTTCTTTTAATCTTCATATTTATTTATCTTTAGAGACACATTAGGTAAAGAATAGGTTACTACTGTAGGAATAGGTTAGGTACTCACTGAATGTCTGCGATAAAAGAAAAGTTCTTTCGTAGGGTGAGTGGCGAATACAATCAGCAAGTCCGGGGCCAGTGATACTGACAGGTCTTCGATGTGGATCAGCGTACAGAGCGTATGGATCGGCCGGGGGGGCGCCAGGCGCTGAGATATCCATCCGAACTTCTGGAGGGCCCCCCACCGCGCCGCCGGACACTAGATGGATCAGAGCTAACGCAACTCATGCTAGGTTCGATACTAGTATGTGGTCTGACGGGGGGTGCGGACCAGTAGCGTTGAAGCTGGAGTGGGGGGGCACTGGAGTGAGCGGTGCTAGAGATATACCTGTAGGCGGTGAAGTGATTTTGGGAGGTAAGTTATATTTTATCATCAATCGCCTATACGAAGGTCTACATCCCTTTATATGCTGAAACAGTCATAAAGATTTTTTAAAATTAATTATGAACATTTATGGTTAGTTTTTTTTTGGCTGAACAGCGGCATAAAATAAATAACAGCACAGAAGCTTAATATAACAAGTTCCTGATGATAATAAACAATTTAATTAAATTTAATTATACTTTTAACAGTTAATAATAATAATTATCCCAGGCGGTCCTGTTAACTTGACACTCGACAGTTTATTAAATTAGAACTGTGCGCTCCCTTTTATAATCTTACATTTCTCTCTACTTGCAGTAATTATGCTAAAAAATACAAAGTTTTATGTTTACGTTTGCGGTATGTCGTATAGATTAATATGATTGTAGACAGGCTTGCAATCATTAATGCGGTACAAGAAAATGACGTGGAGCGAGGAGATTAGAGTGCGCTTTTTCTAGCAATTTTCTTTTGAAGGCACCATGATTATAGTATCCAAGAATATGCTCCCCTCTCCTTCCTCTCTCCTTCCGGATCGCATAAAACATAAGCGATTGTAAAGCGAATGGGGCGCATCTATGGATTGACCACTCTATATCGGGTATAATTATATCTTAGCGGTTCGCAGAAAAAAGTTGTTCCTTTGAGTTACTTAGTCGGTTATCAACCACATTATAATAGGTACTTTTTATCAGGGTTGTCACCGGGTACACGGTACCGCGTAGCAGCTCGCGCGTCCAACGAAGCAGGCTGGACGCGGGAAGTGTACGAGTTCATGACGACCTCAGCCGAAGGCAGCTACGCCGAGGAAGTGGACGCGCCCTTCCCGGCCACGGCTGGGGAACTCGCCTTGCTACTAGCGCTATGTGCTGCGCTGTCACTCGCCGCGCTTACCATACTTGCTATTTTATTGAGGAGGAAAAGGTGAGTTAGTGGGCGAGTTTTGTATATAAAACTGTAAGTTTTACCTAATTATATCATAAATTTTATAACCATGTTTGAAGCAAACGAATACATTAATCTGATTTTGATTCTTTATCAAAAGTTACATTACTATAATTCTTTTAAGTTCTTACAGTACTATAATTAAACAACACCTGTAAAAGTCGATGGCGGCCCGGGTCGCCGCTATTGATTAAGGAAGAGAATAATTAAAATTCTGAACTCCATAGGGCTCAGGAAAACACGGCTTTGTGTTCGAATCTTTAATCGGTTACACATCGATCTTTAATCAACAATCATTAAACCAGAGTGTGTATGACTTTAGTGCTGAGTCGCCAGCATTGAGACTCAACACTGAGGTTGTTATTAAAGACATCCGGGAATATGTGTTTGTAAATCATAGATTTTTAATAGCTCGTCGCTCGCGCTCTGACTAGATAGAGCCCAACCTAACAACGACAGCTCAGTGAGTGCGGCAACTTTTTCTCGTAGTGTGAGTGTGTCAATTTGAAAGGAGGCCGGCAGAATCCCATACATGTCTGGGCCAAAAACGTTACAGCAATGATTCTTATGTTATTAAATAGGCAAAGAACTTACATTTATGTAACAAGAAGATTTTTTTTATAATTCTATGGGAATCAGGAGGAAAAAAATATTTTGATAGACTTAGGTAAGGATGAAAATAATGTAGGGTCGATGTGCCGGTTCGCCGGCCACCTTCAGTTCTCGGCCTTTACGCGTACACGATGCCGTAAAATTGAGAAAATATCACTCAGAAATACTATTTCCAAGTAAAATCTTTATCCAGATATTTGAAAATGTTTGCTTTCTAAATGAAAACATTTTTGGTCAGAAAACACCTTCGAGTGATTTTACAGAATTTGTTCATTTTGGAGGCGGCGATTAGAGGTAACGCAAACTGCAGAAATTAAAAAAAAAATAGTGCCGCGCGTTTCATTCCAAAGTAAACTTTGTGTAGTTATTCTAAATAAATGGTATTAATAAGTATATAATGCACTTCAAAAATAACTTGGTAACATATTCCTAATATAACTTTTGGAATATTTTGTATAAAACAACAATAATGATGGGGGCCGGGAACTAACATTTAAATTTTTTCAAAACTTTAGTTTTCGGCCTAGGGGCCGAGATCTGAAATATCAAGTCTTCCACACTTTCATGTCTTTTCTACAAATGGTGAAATATTTTTTCTGACGATTCTTTCTTTTAATAATGTACTTAATGCGAAGACTCAGGCCATTAGTTTTCGGCCGTCAGTTTATGTCGTAATTATTAAAAATATGGATAAACTAGGAAGACCATTTTGGGGTGGCCGAAAATTAAAAGGTAGTTGAAACGGTACTTCAGTTTTCGGCATAAGTTAAAATTGTATGAAATGAATGGGGCCAAAAATTAAATATCACTTTAGATTTCGGCCATCATACGCCAAAATTATATTTTTTTAAATTTTAAGAGCTATTTTATTTAACATACGATGTAAAAAGTTAAAAGTAAGTAATGTCTTTAACTATGTCTATTTGTAAAATCACAACCAACTCCCAAAAGAATGGGCCGAATCAACGTTTACAAGCTGATATAAGCTAAAATAATTCTTACTTCTTAGCTATAATGATTTTCAAGCGTTCAAGCGTCCGAAGATCATCAACTCATTTACTACTAGGCAATTGTACCTTTCTTATTTTCTTTCACATGTCCGTTAGATTATTTGAAGTAAAGACTAACACATAGGCTACTTTTTATCCTGGAAATATCCATGTTTTCCGCGAGGTTTGTGAAAATCCAAAATTCACGCGCGGGAATTAATTCTTCAGGTACAATTACGGAACTGATTCGACTGTTTGGATTGGAGATAGATTGTATTAACACAAAGGCTTCTTTTTGTTCCCAAAAAATCCATGGTTCACGTGAGATATGTGAAAAACCGCGGGGAAATACTCCTTCACACCGCAACTACAGAACCGATTTGGTAGAAATATAGCATGGAGTTAAGTTATGTTCCGGCTAACACATGGGCTAATTTTTATCCCGGAAAATCCAAGACAAAATTCACGTATGGGAAATACCTACTACTTCACACCGCAACTACTGAACCGACTTGGCAGAAATGTGAAATAAAGTTAGATCGTATTCTGGATTAACATATTATGGGCTAATTTTTGTCCTGGAAAAATCCATGGTTACCGCGAGATTTGTGGAAAGTCGAAATCACGCCGGAGAAATAGTTCTTCATGCCGCAATTACTGAACTGATTTGGCAGAAATTTGGAATGGAAATAGATTATATCATAGATAAACACATAGGCGACTTTTTAAAGGACTTCAAAACCGGAGGAGGCTTACAATTCGTCCGAATCTTTTTTTTTTATGTATGTTCACCGATTACTCGAAGACGCCTGAACTGATTTGGAAAATTATTTTTGTTGTTTGAAAGGGTATACTTACCAAATGGTCTCATGTTCATCAAGTCAGGATCTGATGATGGGATCCTGAAGAAATTGAGGGAATTCTTTAAGAATTGAGAGAATTTTATAAGCTCACTTGATGCGATTTGGGTATTATTTGAAAGAGTATGCTTTCCAGGTTGTTATATGGTCATTACGTCACAATCTGATCGTGGAATCTTGGTGAAATCGAGGGAAATCTTCAAATTTTACAAGTACTTTTGAAAGGATTTGGGTATTTTAATGGCATTTGCTTGCAGAAGCTGACTTAATGGCAATAGTCATGAAGTCAGAATCTGCTGATGGGATCTCGGGGAAATTGAGTGAACTCTTCAGTTGCAATAAGCACACTTCCAGCGATTTGGGTATTTTTTACATTGACTTGTGCATTTGCTTCCAGAAAGCAATTTTTAAACCGGTTTCATAAAGGAGGTGGTTCTAAATTCATCAAAATTTAATTTATACGTTTATGCTAGTCTCTTGGAAGTAAAAAAAATCAAGTATTTACTCAATTTAACGGCGAGTACATCACACACTTGCGATTTGCCGCCGATATAGTCGTCATGGCAGAGACTCTGGAGGATCTCAACACAATGCTCAACGACCTCAGCAGGGGTTCTCAATAGGTTGGACTCAAAATGACCATGAGCAAGACAAAGATTATGTCGAATACTCATGTTTCGCTTCAGCCAGTAGTTGTTGAAAACTCTGCACTCGAAATTGTTGACGAGTACATATACCTTGGACATATAATACAATTAGGTAGGTTCAATTTCGAGAAAGAGGTGAACCGCCGAATCCAACTCGGTTAGGCAGCGTTCGGGAAACTCCGCGTTGTCTTTTCGTCCAACATCCCTCAGTGCCTGAAGACCAAAGTCTTCGAACAGTGCATGTTGCCAGTGATAACATATGGAGCAGAGACATGGTCGCTAACTATGGGCCTCATAAGAAGGCTCAGGGTCACTCAGCGAGCGATGGAGAGAGCTATGCTCGGAGTATCTTTGTGCGATCGAATCAGAAATGAGGAGATCCGCAAAAGAACCAAAGTAACCGACATAGCTCAACGTGTCGCAAAGCTGAAGTGGCAATGGGCGGGGCACATATCTCGCAGGACCGATGGACGTTGGGGACCCAAGGTGCTGGAATGGCAGCCACGCACCGGGAAGCACAGTGTCGGTCGACCCCCCACCAGGTGGACGGACGACATTAAGAAGGTCGCGGGGGTCACAGGTGGCGCAAGATCGGGGTGTTTGGCGGTCATTTCAGGAGGCCTATGTCCAGCAGTGGACGTCCATCGGCTGAAACGATGACTCAATTTAAGCTACAGAGGTGCTTTTCAACTTAAAAGTAGAAATAAAATAGAAAATTCTTTTCAAAAAGTCAACTCCAAATGCCACTACAAAGCGTGAAATAATGAAAGTCGGGCAGTGATTCGTAAAATCTTAGTTCTTCGTAATACCTATTCGATGTGCGAAAAACTACGATAATATCATAGACAATCACCCGATTTCGAATTGGTGTACATTAAAATTATGAGTCCAAAAGTCGTTTTTTTAAAGAATTTTCTATTTTTTCCCGGAAGAATCCATGGATCCCGTGAGATTTGCAAAAAAACGGAATTCACGCGGAAGAAATATTTCTTCACTGCCTTGTTAGTGGGTAATGATGTATTTCTGGTTTTTTATTTATTTAAGTTTATTGTATTATGTTGATTGTCATTTTAATAATATTTGGATATACTATGAAAATAATGATTAAGTTTTCATATCATTTCATATGATTTTAGACTTACCAATTCATTTTAAATCCATCGCAATGCAGTGGCCGAAAACTGAAATACCCCATGCCGAAAACTAAAATTTGTGGCCGAAAACTGAATTTTTAGCTTTTTTCCATATTAAATTAAAAATAAAAATAATTAATAACTTCCAGCATAAAACAGTTTTTTAAAAATAAAATTGATTATACTGGCTTTCATATAAGATAGTGAATGCAACTATAATATGTCTGCAACAGTTTTTCCTGATGTCCTGAAGTTGATAGGAGCACTAAAAGGCCGAAATCCGGCACATCGACCCTACTCTGAGAACCATTACTAAGACGAAAATGTCTACATTGGCTTTCTCCACGGATTTGTTTATCTGTGGAGACACAAACGTCATATGTATAATGATGTTAAGAGTTGATACCATAGAGTAATTTGTGGTTGATACTGCAGTCAAGTAGGTACTAACTGGTTACTTAACTGGTTAGTAGCGATACCACAATTAACACAATTTATCGTCCTATCGTTGAGCGAAATCGGTGTCCAAGAAAACAAGCAGAGGTCGTTCGCAACAGAAAAGGTAATCGAAGTTCAAAAACTAAAGCCAAAGTCCTTAAAAATTGAGTAAAAATCATGAAAATACATCCGTAAGCGCACGAGTACGAAAACGAATCTGTGTTGGTCTGTGAACGAATGACGTATGAATTATGAAATGTGAATGACAATTGAGAAATGACAATGACAACTGACAGTTATTTTTTAAAGATCGAAATCCATATACACTACACAAAATCTATAATTCATAAAATATCGTCGTTATTGTCTAAAATCGTTATTAATCTGTGCTATTTATATTACAAATAATATTTTTATGAAATTCCTATGAACATTATATCACATTAATCGCAAAAACGCTGAATTATTTATTATTTTCATTACTCTCAAAATGCCTAGAACCCAGAGCCACGAACCAAGGACAAAAAGACTTTAGAATATGGCAATAAATAGTTTTATTTTATGCAATAGTACGAATGATTATGAATCCTGATTTTAGCACATTCCCATAGAAAGTTACTAAAACTTATAGTGATATAGAATCAGAAAAAAATCTACTATTTTTTGGTATATATGGGGTTCCAGTAACAATTTAGCCCATTTTGGCCGACCTCCTTTGTATAGTGCGCGTGAAAAATTGTGTAGCGACGGCTCGGGTTTGCCAATTTGGGCAAAGTATTTTTTGCCGCACTTTTGAAATCGAAGGCTCCATCTCGGACCTCTATTTTGTAAACAAATGCTCCAAATTTTCTTTTCTGATACAATAAAAAATTGTCAACTTGCTTTTTAATACGGTAGTAATTTACAACAAAAGTAGGAAATAAGAAAAGTTTATCTCATTAGTTTTTTTACATTTCTGTTTTTACATTTTTATGAAATATCTATATCTTTTATATTTGAAACATTGTACTTTAATTTCAATGACAAAAACAGATCACAAGTACTAATCTTAACCTTTCTAGCAAAACGGCATGAGTAGAGACATTTTTCAATCTCTCCTAGAATGTTGAACCTTAATATAAAGATGCTGACGAAGTGTTATTAAAATGAGGTCTCATCTCAGATCATGCTGAAGTGTCGGATTCTTTGAGAGAAAATAAGACATTTTCCGTTCGTGGTGTGACGAGGAGCTGACGTTGGTATTTTATCTAAAATTTCTACAAGATTTCATTTCATGCAAGCGCAGATTTCATTATAGAGAATTGTTTTTCAGGACCTTGGTAAATGATGAAATCTATCACTTTTAAATTAATAATAATAAAGCAGGTGCCAGTTCAAAAAAAAAGGCAATTTTTCTTTTATAATTATATTATCATTAAGCCATATTATGTACCATAATGCCATTAATAACTAAGGCCCACGATTTAACAACCCGGCTTGTACAATAATTTCTCAAATTAATCAAGTGTAATGGTACGGTTACACATCAAAATGATATTTTTTTTTCTTAAAATATAGCAGTATTTACGAGTATTATATTCGTTAAGACGTTATTAATGGGCACTAAGGTATTAAATGGCTTTGTCTCTGTATATTTACTTCATAATTTTGGTGATAATAGCTTTAGTTTGGGTCGGTGATATTTTAACTCTGAGAGCTGAAATGGCTATCTGGTTAACCTATGACTTGATTCGGGTAACACACAAACACAAACCAAGTTTATCTTTCACGCCCATACTGCGATAAACTTACGTAATAAATCGAGATCAACGACTTCACGGTTACTTAATAGACAGAATGAAATCCTAAAGGCCAGGGTTTGTTATAAGTTCAAATCTTGTAGCACAAGCTTGAATTTTAATCGTTTTTCAACCGACTTCAAAAAGGATGATGTGCTCAATTCGGCTTTATGTTTTTTTTGTTTGCTACCTCATAACTTTTGACTGGGTTCGATTTTGATGATTCTTATTTTATAAGACAGCTGACGCTTCCCGTGTGGTCTCGTTTCAATTCAGTCCAGTTCTGATAATGGTATCCATGAGAAAAACATACAAGTATTAAATTTTTAATTTTATTTCAACAGTACCTAAGTAGTTTGATGAGAGTTGAAGTCAGTTTTTTTGTTGTTAATTATTATCGTGTGTTATCTTCTTACTCTTGTGCAGTATCGAACACCGTAGAGACTAAGATTACATTTCATTTCATTTTAAATGTTTACACGGGTCTCACTTGCCCTCAACGATGAAGTCAACAGTGATCACATATTTTCCAGAATAGCCTTAGCATAAGCTATTATTATTAGTTCTGTAACTTTAATAAAGCAATGCAGGACTTGTTTGTCCTAGAAGTGACGGAGCGGTAGCCCGTGTCATCACCAACAATGACAAGCCCGGCTGCGGGACATATCGGCCGCCCCCCCACCCGACACCGAAGCTACCTCCGGACCCACCAGGTATTCATCATCATCACCACCATATCAATAAATTCCAAAAAACATTAATGCTATGAATACGATATTGTTTTTATGTTTTCGGTTGCTCCCCATCAATAGATATACCTATAGATTTTATGGCGAAACTGAATCAAAATTCGAATCAAAATTAATCCATCAATAACATGTACTTACCCAACAGGATTTATTGGTACGTGAGCAAATGCGATATTCATTTTACTAACAAAGTACACGAGTTTTTGTACGAATTTCGAGTCGACTCGCATCGCACAAACGAATCGAATGCCTCCGTACATTTACAGCCAGCGCCTTCTACTGACAGCTGCACGCCAGTGAGTGTTCATAGATGGCGTTGGCTGTAAATATATGAAGGATTCGATTCGTTTGTGCGATGCTAGTCGACTCGAAATTCGTACAAAAACCTGGTACTAACCCTCAGATGTATACGAGATAAGCCCATACGCGACGTTCGCGGGCGGCGACCAGCTGAGCGCGGGGCGGGAGTCTCGCGCCTACACTCTTCAGCTGCGAGCTTTAGCGAGACACGAGGACGACGCCGCGCCGCCCGCACATCCGCCTTGCTGTGACGGTGAGTCCCCCTTACCTAGAGTCACCATATGTGAATAGAGGGATGCCTGTTTATGGTACCTAAAATGCCAATCGATAAATTTTTAATGGTACCTAAAATGCCAATCAATAAATTTTTCGGAAAAATGCCTGTCTAAAGCAAAACGCTGTATGTAATATGTAAAAACATCCATTTTTCCAAATAAGCTGTTAAATCCACATACAGGCCCAGAATCTCCGTTTTAAAAGTATCGGTACTTATTCCGTTGTTTTCCAAAGTGTGTGTGTAGTAGAGTAACTGCGTCATAGATTTAAAATTTTCATCTTTACGAGATTTGAGTGCGTTTAAAGTTGCGTTTAATATACAGCTAATTTCTACAATAGTAACATCTTCTTTCTCAATAGCTTGAATTTTGGGTTGAAACAGAGGCATTAATGAGTGAATATGCAATAAATAAATCTCTGAGAATGGGGTAAATTTTAAAATGCCTGTGACAGACCAATGCCGCCTGTCATATGGTAACCCTACCCTTACCCAAGAAAACAGCTGTAACTACTGACCTCTTTTCGAAATAATGCGGTCACGCTCGCACAGATGCAATGACCCCGTCCTGTGCGAGCGTGACCGCATTATTTTGACGCGGGAGTGACAGAGACAGGTAGTAACAGGTTATAATGTACGAAATTCTTCGTGCTCCGCGACCGGACTTTAGTAAACATCATCAGTAAATAAATAAATATATATCATGAAATTATACACATCGCAATCTAGCCCCAAAGTAAGCAATAGCTTGTGTTATGGGTACTAGATAACTGATAATTATACATACCGAACTATATATCTACCGCCTTAATTATCGAAAATTCATTAACAGACCATGACACGGTACTACTCTCTTTAGAAGTTAAAAAAGCACCTTCATTATCGGGTCCTACCTACATAACAAAATACAACTTTATAAACATCCAAAACGAAATAAAAGATCATGACTTTCGAAGTATAATTAACTCTAAAAATACAGATGAGGCAGTAGAACGTTTTGTAAACGAGTTAAAAACCATAATAAATAATAACTGTTCACAAATAAAGCTCTCACGCCGTAAAACTCCGATTAAGCCCTGGATAACCCCGGGCCTTCTACGCTGCCTTAGACATAGGGACAAGCTTCACGCTAAAGCAAAAAAGGACCCAGAAAATTTGACTTTAAATACAATATTCAAAAGGTACAGAAATTTTTGTTCTAAAATTCTCAAAAAATTAAAAAACCAACACTTTAGAGATGAATTGAAAAATGCAAATAGTATTAAAAGAACATGGGATATAATAAACTCTGTTACACATTTTAAAAATAAAAAAGTTACTTCACACAATCTACTCAGCATATCAAATTCTCCGATTGAATCCGTAAATCAGATAAATGATTATTTTGTTAATATAGGCCAAATGTTAGCGGATAAATTGGCTATTAATGTGGAAAATAATTCCCAAATAAACTGCAACTACCACGCATCACACTCCCCTCCAAATTCATTTGTACTGTTAGACACCGATATAAAAGAAGTAATATCAATCATTAACTCTCTCAAAAATACAAACTCAGTTGGGTGGGATGGTATATCAGCTAAAATTCTTAAACAAAATAAAGAATCACTTGCAGGTATTCTGGTTCACATTTGTAATTTATCCTTTGACTCTGGGATTTTTCCGGATGTTTTTAAAAAATCTGTTGTAACACCCATTTTCAAACAAGGCGATAAAAACTTAATGTCAAACTACCGTCCGATATCAATACTTCCCACCATCTCAAAAATATTAGAACGGATTATAAACAAGCAACTGATTAAATATCTTGAAGCAAACAACCTACTTGCAAAAAATCAGTACGGATTTCGGAAGCAAAAGTCAGCGACAGATGCTGTGTATGATCTTGTTGATTGTATCGTTCGTCATGTTGATAATGGTGATAAATGCTTGGCGATCTTCCTAGATCTCGCCAAGGCGTTTGACACAGTTTCGACACCTTTACTTATGCTTAAGCTCGAACAAGTTGGTATAAGAGGAAAGCAGCTCCAACTGCTAAAGAGCTACTTGACAAAAAGATACCAATCAGTCAGGATAGGAAATGTCATCAGTGAGGCTCTTCCAATCACTCACGGTGTTCCACAAGGAAGCATTCTGGCTCCAACCCTCTTTCTCATATACATAAACCAGCTCTGCAAATTAAAAATGACAAATGGGAAAATTATGAGCTTTGCTGACGACACAGCTTTAATAATTTGGGGAAAAACGTGGGATGATGTGTTTTCTCAAGCCCAAAAAGATTTTGATAACGTTTCTCATTGGCTGAGACAAAACCGTTTAAGTTTAAATGCAGCTAAAACAAAATTAATAACATTCTCGCTGACTGAAAAGGGCCAACCACTACCAGACACTTATCAAATATTTGCGCATTCTGGTCTATGCGATGACCAAACATGCCAGTGCCCAAAACTGGAAAGAGCACCTCATGTGAGGTATTTAGGTATAACTGTAGATAAAAATCTCAACTTTAAAGAGCATACTAAAACACTTACAACTAGAATAAGAAAATTAATAGCCATTTTTAGAAACATAAGAGAAGTAGCTGATCCAAATCTGATTAAAACTATATACACATCGTTATGTCAATCGCTATTGATGTACGGTATTGATACTTGGGGTGGGGTAGCTAAGACACACATGATCCAGCTCGAAAGAGCACAAAGACTACTACTAAAAGTAAGCCGCTTTCTACCATACCAATACCCTACTGCACAATTGTATAAAGACACTAAGGTTCTGTCAGTACGAAAATTATTTATTCAGCAACTTATAATGAGATTTCATACTCAAAATAAACGCAAGACTAATAAAACGGATAATAAACGCAACTACAAAGTATTTTCCACAAACAAATTCAAAAAATCGTTCGCACATAATTTTCCGTGCTTTTTAGGCAGCTATCTGTACAATAAGGCTAATAAAAAACTAAATATTAATGGCATAAATAGACATGAGTGCAAAAAGCGTATATTTGATTGGTTAATAGAACTAGACTACGATGAAACGGAGAATCTTATTAAAACACTGAAATAGTATAGGTACATAAAACAGAACATACACACACACATACAATCTCAAATGGAGATTTATTTTTGTTATTACTACATAACCATACATTAACACGCGTCTCATCACACATACATATACATACACCCCCATAGACACTCACCCACACAAACACACACATACACACACACAAACACACACTTTAACTAAAACAGGGATCAGACTATTTACTTAGTAATCATGAATCCTAATTTGAAATGTTAAAGGAATATATTTTATTGACACAATAAACAATAACTAAAATAAGCTTAAATTAAAAGTTATAAATTAAAACTAGGTATAAAATTAAACTATATCTAAATTAAAAACTACATACTTATCTAAAATAAAAACTACATATTAATCTAAAATGTTAAAAAAAAAAAAAAAAAAAAAAAAAAAAAAAAAAAAAAAAATTAATCTAGTAGACCGCAAAATGCTAGCCCCATTGCCTCGTAGTATCGCGATACTTATTCTCTGGGCAAAATAGAGGCCAGAATGTTAAATAAATCTATATCATAAAATTTATAAATAAATATGGTAAAATAATAATAATGCATGCAAATAGTTTTTACCAATTACTCCACGTAGTGTAAAATCATATTGTTTTGTATGTGTCAAAATATTCGGGAAAGGGCCTGGTGACTTGAAACACAGGTTTCCCACCTAGCTCAAGCACCAGTTCCCCTCACTTTTTACTGTTTTAATACTTATATAATATTAAAATGTAATGTAATTTTAAGTGATTGGGAAAATAAATAAATTGATTGATTGATTGATTGATTGATTGATACCAATATTCTTAAATATAATATATTGAAAAACACCCAGACACTGGAAAACATTCATGCTCATCACACAAACATTTACCGGTAGTGGGAATCGAACCCAGGATCTCCGACGCAGACGGCAGGTTCGCTGCCGCTACTCCATTCGGTCGGTTAGTGGCATCAGCCATTGTGGCTCATCTACAATCGCCATTGAAACCTCACCGCTCCGTCGCTCATTCCGTAACTATCGAGATTCCTTAGCTAGGACTCACGAGCGAAGGGTCATTCAATACGATAGAATTTTCATGGATCTGTTTTGTGTCTCAAAAATCAAATTTTCGTTTGCCATTCTGTCAGAAAAGGAACTTCGCTCCAAAAATTGAGTTTTCATCATGTTTTTGCCGCTAAGTGTGGATACACTTGTGTGAGAGAACCTAAACTGAATAGGTAGTTAGTCTTAACCTTCCTCCGTTTACATAGACGCAAAGTAAGTGTCTGTCGAAGTGCCAACGACCTCGGCAGTAGGCGTTGTATGACAAAGGCGTAGGGTTTCTATAAAATGCATAGAACGTTCGTATAATGATAACGAGCTAACGAAGTACTTGCAGGTACTTGAAATGCAATGGAAACAAGTAGTTATTTATATAGGAGTTTAAAACTAATACTGAATTTACAGAAGAAACGTGTGTGGATGCTTGCGAGGCTCAGAGACGAAGACGACGACGAAGGCACTACTGCCCAGATCATGGTAAGAAGTTATGTGTTAGAATTTAGACAATTGTGGAATTTATGGGAGATAACAATACAAACATTACAGCACACGAAAGTTTGTACGGATGTTTGTAAACTCTTTCACGAAAATACTGAACCGACTTGGCATGGATTTTGAAATGTCAGTAGACAAATGGTTCCCGCGGGATTTTAGGAAACCCCACGGGTTTCCGCTAGTAATATTATAAAAGCAAAAGTTTGTTAATGTGTCAGTGTGTATGATTGTTTCGCTTTAAAAACGCAACTACGGAACCAATTTGACTGAAATGGGGTTATATTATTATTGCCTGCTTATTGACATAATATAAGCTAGTAGGTAATGATAACAACTAGATCAAAATATTCTTTTAAAATATTTTATCGTTACGAGATGCTAGGTATTTACTTGTAGGTACTATAACTGGATACCTCTGAATTATAACACTCTTTTTCTTTTTCCTCAGGTTGCTCACAAGACTCAGGGAGTTGAGAAAACACTGCCAAATTATTTAGAGAAAATAATATCTAGTCATTATAATTAGAAAATTCAGTTATACATAATAATATGTATACAAACATTTTTACAATAATATTGTCTATTTATATTATGCGATTTTCTTTTATTTCAAAACCCATTGCCTTTTATCTACAACCTAGCTACAATCAGTCAGCAAGCACCTACTATAAACTGACCCAGTACGCATTAAAAAAATTCAAACGTCCCATGTTATTTAAATTAAAATTAAAATCTTATTGTAATGACCTATTTTGCATAATATTATGATGGTGGAAAGTGAGTGGAAATTAAGAGTTACTTAAATAAAATCGACAGTTGTAGCCAGGCAGAAAGATAAATAAAGTCGCACCATAATAATAATAATATTATGTTCAGCTGCTTATGCTGTGAGAAAAATTAGGCAGCTAACAGACATTGATACAGCCAAGCTTGTCTATTATGCCTATTTCCACAGTGTTATGTCCTATGGTATTCTATCAAGGGGCAAAGCTGCCGATATTCAAACTATATTTGTATTACAAAAGAGAGCAATTAGATCCATATACAAAACTAGTAGGTTGCGTGAGGGCGCGGGCCACATGTGGCCCGCGTGCTGTCTTCCCGCCTATAAAAAAATCCCTGTAAAATTCCCCTTTCATTTTCTATGAAAAAATAATTTCCGCCATTTTGAATTTTTTTTCTATCCATCAAATAGACCATAGGGTCCTGATCACTTCTTGTCAAGAAACCGTTCCTCCATCTTTTATACTTTCCGAGATATCGACGAAATTCGAATGGCGGCCATTTTGAATCCGCCATTTTGAAATTTTTTTCAGCTCACTGCCAATTGGATGACGTTTCAAATGACATTTGGTCGAGCACCCCCCACCTATCTTTGATACCCTGGCTGGGCTCTTCACCTGTCTTCGAAATCCTCACTCATCAGCTCTCTTCGTATTTTTCCTCCGAATGAATTTTTTTCTTTTATACGACACCATCTTTGAAAAAAATTTTTTTCATACAAAATTGTTCAGGAGAGGTGATCAATCAGTCAGTGAGTCAGTCAGTGGCCAATCAGCACGAGTAGCTATATATATAGTAACTAGTTTTTCGCGTGGGGGCGCGGCCCGCTAAAGCGGACCGCGTAACTGCTTGTAGCAATTTACGTGGTCGCTCATACTCGGATTAAGCAAAAAGTAAAAAGTAAATCGCCATACAATTTAGTATGAAAAAAAAATTCCGCCATTTTGAATTTTTTTTCTCTTTAATAAATAGAACTCTTCGCCCTGATCATCTCTTGCTAAGAAACCACTTTTCTATCTTTCATACTTTCTGAGATAGACACCTATGAAATTTGTATGGCGGCCATCTTTTTTTCGCCATTTTGAAATTTTTTTCAGCGCATTGGCAATTGCACGAGGTTTCCAATGACATTTGGTCGAGCACCCCCCACTTATCTTCAATACCCTGGCTGAGCCCTTCACCCGTCTCCGAAATCCTCAATCATCAGCTCTCTCCATATTTTTCACCGAGTCATTTCTTGACTTCTATACGAAGCCACAAGTGAAAAAAAATTGTTTATACAAAATTTTACAGAAGGACATTTTGGAGAAAATCTCGAAAACTACCCCAAATGTGGCAACACTGCTTTTATATTTCAATACTGCTCGTCGAGTTACACAATCGGTTCATACATGTCGATTTTCCGAAATGTTGCCAAATGCCTCAAAAACACGATCAAAATATTCAAAAAAATTAAATGAATACAAAATGGCCGCCACCGCATTTCACAGAAATATTTTACGTAGTTTAGTACTTTTCCCAGTAATTACAGGATATACCGCTCCTGATGACATTTCAAGTTTTCATCTCGCTTACACCCAGGCGACATGATTGCCCCTGAAAAGTGACCATGTCTAAAATCACTTTTACTCTGATAAATTCCAGTGTTGCCAGCGCTGGGCGACAAAAATACCTAAATGTCATTTGTACAAGTAAGACACGTGATCGCTCATACTCGGATTTTGCAAAAAGTCCGTATTTCAATTTTTTACTTTTTGGGGTAAATCTCGAAATTTCCCGAGAAATGGGGTATTTTTTTTCCCCCACTCAATACTTCAAGTCTGTACTCACGATCGCCCCATAGAAGTCGAAACGCTCCGATGTTGCCAAGTGTGTGAAATTTGAATTTTAAAATTGCGTTTTTTCGTACCTCAGACTGATTGGCCGCCAAAACAGCCGCCATCTTGGATTTTGAAAAATTACTCCCGTTCTGTCAAAATTCAGGATAATTGGGGGCGAAACAAGAAAAAATCATCATCCTCGAATACCCCGTTTAGGATCTGTGGCGCCGCGGTTTGGGGCCGAAAAATGAAAAATTTTAAAAAACCACAGCTCGGCCGCCATCTTGTTTTTCTAAAATTTTTCATTTTTTCTATTAATCGTTTACCAACTTTTACAATGCTTGCAAGTTTGAACCGAATCGGTCGGAATACAAAAAAGTTACAGAAATCACGACGGCCGCCATCTTGTTTTTCGGAAATGTCAGATTTTTCCCATACTCGAATCCCCCACCCGAACACATCCCCCATACATCATTATATCGTTTTCAGTCTCCTTCTGGGAGAACAATTGTATATGTCAGTGAGTCAGTGAGTGAGTGGTAATCGAGCTATATATATTATAAAATAAAATGAAGCCACGCGAATCTCTTCGCCAAAAATTTAAAGAAATAGGTGTTCTTACAGTGGCATCTCAATACATTTATAATTGCTTACTCTTTGTACGTCAAAACATTAATAATTATAAGCAACGTATAGATGTACGTAACCGTCCAATTAGAAATTTCGAACACAAGTTAGTTGTAGTGCCACACCGTTTACGTAAAGTACAGAAGTCCTTTGTGGGGTTGAGTGTACGCTTCTACAATATGATCCCGAAGTCTGTTTTGGACTTACCTTTACACAGGTTTAAAGTCACTGTCAAAAAACATCTAATAAATCGGGGTTACTCTATTATTGAAGAATTTTTCAATGACAAGAATTCTTGGAATGATAGGGATATATTTCCATCTCCTCACGAGATATCTTAAAAATTATGTAATAATTTTTGATATTATTTAAGAAATTGTATATAATGACATTTTTTGAAAAGAGCAAGTGCCGAGTTTCTTGCCAGTTCTTCTCGGTGCAAACCTGCTTCCCGAACCTGGCGGTAGAGTTTTGACTTTTCATAAGAGCCTATTAATTGGGCCTATGTGAAAATAAAGATTTTTCATTTTCATTTTTTCATTTTCAATAGTTCTTTCTTGATATTATGTAATATCAAGAAAGAACTAATATGTTGCGAAAATCAAAAATTCTTAAGAATGAATTTCTAACACGTTTACAATCCACCCGAGTTAGCTCTAAGACGCTCGCTTCGCCGGCTCATATTTTAATTCCATAGCTATCCTATTGACGGATTTTTCTTGATAGTACAATCGAGCAAAGCTACTGATCCTATTGATTTTTCGCTCAAGTTCCATTAATGTAGTAGCTAATCGCATTACGCTGTAATTGCATTGTGTTGGCTGAGGCAGGATTAATTCTGAAGAGGTGATACATTAATATTATTTGTATTAGTTACCCTTGCTGCCTTTCATCAAGTAGTCGGGTCAGTTTGAATCTCGGAAATTCTAAAACGCTCATAGCTACGATAAGTCAGAAGTGAGTGGCTTCTGACTTCTTGGAGTTATGTGTGTTTTAGGAAACTTAATATCACTTGTTTAGCAGGCAAGGTTGGATTCCATAGATTTCATCACAATTCTCTCATCATCCATCGGAGTCTCCTGAGTTAATACACCACCAAGACTCTTGGAAATTGGTGAGATTCTAGGTGTTAGCATTACGTCAAAGATTTCATACTCTGACAATAACAATAAGGTAACAGGACATATCTGATGAATTCTTCATCTTTATTCTCCGAATTATCATCAATCATCATCAATGGCCCTTTCAAATAGCCTGTTCAAGACGATTTCTCTTAATTATATTTACTCGTAGTAAATAAAGATTAACTTCACTAACTAAAAATATCAAATAATCATATATTGTATATATCATCAGTTTATATATTTTTTTAAATAAGCCACCTTTGCAATATCTTTGCTTGGTTGCATAAAAATAGTTGTCACTTAAACCACTTTTGTGCGCATTATCGATTAAAAAAGTTTTCTTTCTTTCTCTAAGTAATAAGGATAGAGCAAAGAACCTAGATACTATTGATTTTCCGCTCAAGTTCCATTATGCTGTAATCTTATAAGGGGCTAATTGCGCTGTGTCGGCACTCGGGCTAGATTAAATATTGTAGCGTCGCGTCGCGCATCGTCACCGGCGTTATAAAAGCTGGCTAGAAGCATTTTTATTACAAGTTGCCTATAAAATTAAATGAAAGAAGACTGCGTTATTGGAAAATATGACCCAAGAACAACTTGCCCACCGCAGCCGTCGCAGAGAACGAGATTGTTACGGGCTGAGATCAAGATGACGTGACTGTTGCGCGGTGGACACTCGCCTGAAGTTTTTTTTTATATTCAATACCACTACTATAATACTGGTTTCTACACAGCATCGCGTCGGAACGCTAAATCAAAATTTCCCAAAACGAAAATATGGTTTCGATTTTTGGAAATCTTGATTTTGGGAAAATCATTAATATAAGTACCTAATATTATGTGCATAAAAATTGAAATGAAAAAAATTTCAAACTCTTTTGGATCAGAAAATTGCAAACGTCTGACTAAGAAACCAGAACGGAATTGCATATTTTATAGCCATAAATAGCCATAAATATTAGAATTTAAATGTTCGTATTTCTGGATGTTTGTTACTTCTTTGCAGTTTGCACCATAATCATTATTCATTACTTCTGAACTGAATTGGGTAACAAACGCTATGAAAATGAAAATTAAAAATGAAAATGAAAAATCTTTATTTTCACATAGGCCCAAATTTGTAATGACTACATATTCTGTAATCATATTCACGGCCAGACCCTATAGCTGTTATAATATTTTCTATTGTTATTAAATAGCATTATGCCATACAAATTACAACAATAGGACCTGAAACTTTATAGACTCCAGATGGTACACCGAAATCGAGTTTGTGTAAGTACATTACCGCATATAACGGGGTCTGTATGCAAATTTTATTCCCGAAATCTAGCTTGATGGAAAACGGTCGCTCCCAGTGTTATCGGGGCAACCCGGAGGAAGTTTTGGGTCGACTTGATAACACATACGCAGGGCTGGAGTAGCTATCGATTAGCTTATAATATAAACCATATTTTGAATATCGATATAACGTCGATAAAATCGGGAGCAGAGGATGTTTTCTCAGAGGAGGAGGCTGAGAAGGGATTTTGCAAACTTCTACTTTGTGTTCTAAAGATCCTAAATGTAATGTTAGTGATATTCAATTTAAAACTTCAAACTTGTAACGTATAGACTCTTGTAAAAGGTGGATATGATATTTGTGACATAGTGCATAGTACATGGTGGTAACTACAAGTCGACTTAAAACTAAATTACGAGGGACGTAACACGTCCTGTACTAAGAAGAAGCTTACAACAAACTCAGCCGGATTGGATTGATCCATAAACCTAAATAATCCTTAATACTATAGTACCTAAGCTTTATTAATGAGCTTTATTTGAATACTTTGTTAACACTGCCAGTACCTACATTTAACTCCGAAAAGTCTAAGATTCGAACCTGGATTCACAATTTTTTTATGATATGACTGAAGTTTAACTAAATATCTGCAAGCCATATTATCTTCTCTGCTCTATTTCTTCAATTGCTAATGGAACAAAATTCAAAAAATGTATGTTACATATTGGTTTCGAGACTTTATTATAATATTTTGAACAATGCCATTTCTAATTTAAATTTTCCTGTTTATAAACGCACTCCCAAATTATCTGACCCCAATTCTAGTAGCTAGCAGCAATAGGTACGAGTATATATCACGTGGTAGGCTGCAGCCCGAGGTGTTAGCTTCTAAACCATTGATTAATAGGACGCAGGAGACGGACTAATCTGCACTGCTGACTCATTTATCACCGGCCCTGTGTTGCGCTGTACTGTATTAACAGACCACGACCTGTGCGACTGAGTTGAACAATCGACGGTTAAAATTAGTATTTTATTCGTGGTATGTTACCGTGAACGGTGAAATATGGTTTTGGGAACACAAAGATGAAACGATGAAAAGCAAAAAATTGAATAAAGTGTTGATTGATACATGGTATTTTTAATTGATTTGGTTAACATAATGTAATCTTCTATGATATAGCCGGTTTTTCACAAATCATTAAAAACATGGTTTTTGTTGAAGTCAAAGGCATAAAGTTGCGGAAAAGAAGCGGGAACGGGATTTGTGAAAAACGTAATTTCATGCAGGTGGAGCCGCAGGCAAACTCTAGTTTAAAATGAATGAAATCAAGAAGAGTTCCCGCCTCCACGCTAATTCCAGTTTATTAAACCATAAAAAGTCCATAAGTAAATTACTGAGAATGTTTTAAGGTATTCTTTTCACTTAATTATGTTCTCCACAGAGTACGTCACAAACGTAGTGCTGTGATATCTTAATCCCTGGTGTCACGTTTGCAGGAACGTGTTTGTCACTAGTTGGGCTTATTATCACGTTGCACGACGTGATACGTGTCATTTGTAACGGGAAATTATTACTAATTGAATTATCTTCGTTTAATATACCACTAAACAATGTAGAATCTGTCCGTTTCCTTTTTTGATGCAGTTCATAAGGGGAAACCCTGTTTAAAACGCAGTACCAAAGCTTCATACACATTTGAAAACGTTATGGGAGTTTTTCAGGCATGCAGCTTTTGTTACCCACAAAGCAAATAATACTTTTCTCCCACGTGAAAACATAGGAAAAGTCAGAGGCGCAGGATTCAAAACTCTAATTCCAAATTTAGTCTTAATTCTCAACAAGCTTTTATTTTTATTATGTTAATTAAACTGAACTGAACTAAACTGAACCGGCCAATGTTGTTTTGTTATTAAATTATTTATTCATCTAGTCCTATGAAAAATAGTTTAATTTCTATTCTCAGACCTAATGATCACTTCCGAAAAAAAATCGTTCAAACCCTTTCGTTTGACTTTTGTCACAAACACTGTGACACGAGAATTTCATATATTAGATTGAATTAAATAAGCAATTGAAATTAATATAATTAAGCATGATTGCGTACAATTAATTAATCAAGATTACCATTATATTATAATAGTAGTGAGGTACTATTGCTAAACATTAGGCAATCGATAGTATCAAAGTGCTTCGTGAGCTTCCTATTGAAGGCTCTTGCATTGAATTGAAACCGATAAATAGCTTAGCGTGTCCAAATTAATTAAACATTTGAATTCAATAGTCATCAGGAATACCTATGGCTATGAGCTGCATTTAGGTATATATTTACACCCCTTAATTACTAGTTTTTTACTCTATACAAATTATTACTCGACTACGATCTCACCTGATGGTAAGTGATGATGCAGCCTAAAAGATGTTATCGTACTAACTTGGAAGGGTAAGTAAATTTACCCCAACGGTTTCTACAAGCATCGCACCGGAACGCTAAATCGCTTGGCGGTGCGTCTTTGGTATAGTAGGGTGGTAACAAGCCACGGCCGAAGCCACCAGACCAGACCCGAGCCAATTTAGAAATTATAGAATAAAATTATAGAAAAATTATAAAAATTATATTAATTATAGAATATAATTATTTAATTATAGAGTAAAATACAGATCAGAATAAGTAGATTTTTCGTTATCCTGTAAGCAGTAGGTTTCCTGAACAGCAACTTTTTCATGTCGCGTCGTATATTTGTTTAGGTCCACGCCAAATATGTGTACTACTGAAAGACTTACTCGTCGATAACACGCATGTAGGCAATACGATACACAAGGGATATCGTCGTTCCTTTGAAAATTTTCTTATTACATAACTGAATACAATATAGGTATCCATATAGAAGATGATCAGGGGTCTGATTCCGACACAACACTATACAAGTTAGTACTTGACTGCGATCTCACCTGATGGTAAGTGATGATGCAGCCGAAGATGTTATCATACTAACTTGGAAGGTGTAATTGAATGCCCCTAATAATTTCTACACAGCCTCTCACCGGAACGCTTTGCTGGTAGGGTGGTAATTAGCCACGGCTGAAGCCTCCCACCAGACCAGACCTGCCCCTAGATTGTCTAAGGAAAACGTATTCATCACTATCGCAGTCGTTTACAAATTCTGCCTGCTGATTGGTTCCCTGATTTACGTAAGCCAATCGGGGGGCAGAATTCACAAACGATTACGATAACAATGAATACGTTTTTCTTACGCAATTAGACCCCTGAGTCTTATAACTATAAAGTGTCCCGTAGCGTAAATCGAACCCGGGACCTCCTACTCGATTCCGAACGTGCACCACTGCGTCACGGCACGTCACGGGAGGTCGTCAAAAGCATTCCTACATTGTCCAGCTGCAGTAGACTGCTGTTGGCTGTATGAACGACCGAATTCGAACGTAGTGGAGGAAAATCTAATGTACCGCTAAAACCAACAAGGACGTAAAGTAATTCATGAATAAGTTAAAAGAAATTTCATGTTCGCCGTGACGTCGTACGTCGTAATAAAGTCTCTGTTCAGAGTTCGGAGCGAGTGTAAGCGTAAAACTATGAATTCTTAATGAACTTACCGACTGCGATATGCTAAGTGCTCATATTTATTCAAATTGCCACGTGGATTATCATAATGACACGCTTCCGAACTTCCGTGTGACCTCTATTCATTTTAAAATCAAGTAAAATTATTCATGAAATTCTGAATTATTGAAAGTGGCCATTACTTAGTTACTAGAAATATCTTAACGATGTAGAAGCAGTATTTAAGCGTTTTTGAATGAAGTTTTATGCAAAAACTATAAAGACAATTACTTTCAAATTTACACGTCATGTATTTTGGGTCTTTAATCTAAAATCGCTTAGAAGCAAAAACACGATAGGATAAAATGTTCTCGATAGAAAGTTCTCCCAAAAGTTGCTCCAAAATCTCAGTTTTTCTATATTTTATCGGAAACTTCAATGGATTTAATTGTAATTTTTGTTTTAATGTATCGGTAATAATAATATCCTAAAACGCTTAGAACAGATTTTTGATAACTGGCTTAGTTTTTGAGTAATTAGGTAAAACGTCGTTTTTCTGCTATATTCTTCCGCGACGCTGCATGTCGCACCTACCAAATCTCCATGATAGTGAGAAAGACAAAAATAAATTCAATAAATCCCCTTAAGGTAATACGTGATAGGCGAAGCAGAGTGAGAAACAGAGTACTTACATAGAATTTTAAAATAATGTATTTCTAATCTAATACTATAATATAAGTAAGATACAACAAGATAATTAAAAAGTGAAATCTTAATAATATTAACTTTAGTATTGCTAATAAAAGTAATACTTAAGTTAATATTATTAAGATTTTAGTGCTGCTCTACTTTTAATATCGTTGTCCCAACTGCTATAAGATCTGCCTCTAGCGCGTGTGTCACTTGGACCTGGCAACTTTGTCAACCATAAAGTCCAACGATCGTCGGCAAGCCTAGCGACATGGCTAGCATAAGCCTATTGTTAATAAGAAATGTTTAAATTAAATTTGAACTAATTAGTTTTACTTTTATAATTACGTAGGTACATAGAACTTTACTAAAATACTTATAGACCTGTCACATTTGACCTTTATCACTATCATTTTAAGCAATGATCAATCTAAGTAGACTATCAAGATATTATCATAAACCTCATCTTTATAGTGAACCTACATTTTAGTTTCTTTTTATGGTCATAATAATTACTTACGAACAAAAAGCTCCTTTCAAAATTAATAAAAATGCTCTGAAAAAGGATGGTCAAGTCAATAAAATTACATCAAGTCCCTTCAACTGCGAGTGGCATAGCTTAAATAATTTCTGAGCTCGAGACAAAAGAATTTTACAAGAGCAAGATAAAATATTAAATGGCACCATGACGTAATTACGCGTTTCACTTGCAACCAGAGATATTTACTCAAAGTAGATAGTGTATATTCTATAGCTGTTTGGACTAAAACCTTTAGATTTATTGTCGGGTTCAGGCTGCTATAGATATAGAGCCTAAGAGCGTTATACCACTATCGAACATTTATCAATTATGTTTTGGGATTCAAATCTTTGGGAGTGAATGAACTGCTGTAATTATACTAGCTCAATTAGTTTTTAAGAGCCATTGTGAAGTGGTGATAACAGAAAATAAAAGGGCGCGTACAAACCCTCGTAAACTTAGTTTTAAGTCGACTTGTAGTTATCACCATACATATGAGACAAATATCATATTGACGTTGAGATGGTCTTCATACGTAGCATGTTAGAACACATTAGTTATTTTCGAAGTCGGTTAGATAAAAACGAGTAAGGACGGGACCAAGTATCGTTCCCACGTGTACACAAAATTTTTTTTTGTTATTTTAAAGAGAAATCTCGAAGTTGGAAATAGCAAACTGCAATAAATATAAAACACAGAAACGTAAAAAGGCAATAACTTAGATAAAATGTGTTTAAAGTTGGCAGTTCCCAGGAAATGGTACAATAGAAAAAATTAAAACCCAGACGTCTAAGTGCCATCGTAAGCCGATATTCTTTCTACTTTATTGTTTTAAAATAAACAGACTCAAGTCGCTCAAGGTAATAAATATTGCCCGACAATATTAACCCGAGACCAAATTTTAAAATCTCTTACAACGTGACGAATGATGACAGATGCTTTAGAAAGTTAAGATTATGGAAAAAAAAACCCACCATCCCAGTTGCAATTCGGAAAGGAGGCAGGGCCTTTATTTTGAAAAGGGGCGTTGCATTGCTGCTTCGCGGTCATTGGGTTAAACTTAAGACATATAAACTAGTTGCCAATCATGTGTATGGATAATTCTGCGAGAACCTTTCAGGGACAGAATGGGAGGAGAAGACGCGGGCGCAAACGAGAGACGTACCGACAAGTCGAGGAGGGCAATCGCGATCGAGTCGGCAGACGGGCCACAAGTCTTCGAATATTTGTAAATTGCGACGCGTAAAGTCAATTCTGTTTAGCATACAAAATTCAATCTCTACCAAGTCATTATTTGTAACTTAACATGTTTTTAATTTAATATAAGTTAAATTTAAATTCAGTAAAAGCCTTGAAATAAAGTGGTTTAGTGGAACGCTGAGCTCCTGCGCTGTATTCGGTAAAGTACACTTTCAAATTTTGTTTAAGTGTTTAAGTTAAGGTTCACAAATTAATCTTATATTTAATTCAATCAGTAACGACTTCTAGCCGTTTAATGCGGGGTAAATATGGACCTAGACGCTAGCGTGAATGCTAAAGCACAGTTCGATGGGAGAAGTAACACTATAAAATGCATTGGTCCATTATTGATAATATATTGTTGGCATTATATTTAAATAAATATCACATCCCTCTTTTCTTTTATAATGCATAAAGGTGCCTGGAGAGTAATTATACTATACCAAAATAATCACGGGCTATTGCCCGAGATATTCAAGAAATAAGTATAAATTGGGACAAAAAAGGTGAACTACCAAGTAAAGTTATTTAAAATGTGAACCTTAGTTTGACGCACTTAAGTTATATAGAATACTTAATGTCTAGAATTGTTTATGTGTGTCTTAACTTTTTTTTTCGATTCCGGTGATTCATATTAGTGCGCATGTGTGTATATACTTTACATATAAGGTGTAAACTAGTTAGGTATAAGTGATCGGAGAGTTTTTGACTTAGGCAAGCCGTTTTCTCTCCTAATTAGCATGATCTAGGAACGGGGTTGCCTGGTTAAATGCATACCGAAAGGTCGGCATTTAATCTAAATAATAATAACAGTTTCTCTTTTTTCTTTTCTACTCAATGTCGAGTAAACAAATGATTAATATTTCAGTAATTAAAGCAGACCTTTTATCAACTACTATTTTCTTTTATTGCTACAATTAACTACCTTATCCTTAGAGATTTATTAAAGGAGACTTATGTGCACTGAACCTTATCAGGTACTAAAGGATATGCAAACCTAATTAATGTTATGAAAGCAAACAAACATTATAAGTGATTTGTGCTAAAGACTACAAAATAATCCTCCAATAATAAGCTTTCTCTCACATATCTAGCTCTTAATCACGATTCTTTTAGCTCTTGAAGAATGAGGTTAAATAAACTATAAAGCTTAGTATTTTAAATTAAAACTATTGAGTCAATTTCTAGATAAGACCTTGAGATACCGAATTCTACCTCATGAAAAGTAAACCAATTATCTATAAGACATTTGAGATTGAGCAATTCTAAAAGGCTAGTTCACTCATAGCGCAATCGAAGGAATTTCGACCTTATTTACCTTTGCATAAATATTAAATAGCGCTGAACTATTCCAAGACTTACGATAGCTTTAGTAGAAACAATAGAGTACCCGACGCGAGCGACGGCGTCCTGATAACAATGGAGATAAAGGGACTGAGCCTACGCGCATCGAAGGGTAAGTCAGGTAGGTTCCTTTGGACATTGTGAATTAAAAAATGTACGTGGCATAAGTGAAGTTATTAATTGATATGTTTTATAATGTGCGTTGGGTTACACGTCAGTTTAAATCGCCGGCGGCGGAGGTTGAGCGTACCAACACATGTCCTCTCATACAGATGTGACCTCCGACTTTTCAATTTGGCCAGATTGAACTTAACAAAATATAATACAAATATAAAAATCCATGGTACATTCGGGGAAGGCTCGTAGCCTATAAAATAGCCTCGTCCAATAGGACTTGAGGAAGCTGACACTTCGCAGTGTACATTAGGAGGTCAAAATCTGTCCCCAAAAGAAAAATCCGGTGTTCGGACCCTGCTTCCAGGGCGTAGGATATCCCTAACGCTGGAACATTCCGGTCGGATTGAATGGATATCAAATCCATACAATAGAGTCCATCAATCAATCTAAATTTGCCACGCGTAACTTCAAATCTCGCGCGTTAAAATTGTGCCTACTGAGTTAGTTAAACGATAACGGTTTTTGGGGATAACAAAGAGTCGAGTTTCGCCGAAGATGGGCGAGGTGCAATGTTAGATTGTATTGAGACAAAGTCTATTGTTTTACTCTGGGCGCATGTAATCCATTGTTACGCAGTTTAGTTCTAAATCGAAAATAACAATCACCGATAGCCACATGCATTTAATTTCACAGTGAGGTTGCTTACTGAGGAAAATACAGGATACGAAGTCATTTATTTAATCACTTAATCACTTCCTCTCGAATGCTAAAATTGACGCTAATTTTGAAAAGATATTTACTTAATTTGAGACTACAGGTTTCCTCACATGTACTCAGCCACATAAAATAATTAACTAGACGATCTGACGAGCGTGTACCATCACAACGTTTTATGTTAGGTTTATGTGAAATAAAGATATTTTGACTTTGACTTTGACTCTTACAAACAAGCTTAGAAGCTTCCATATTTTTTTATGAATAAGACAGTCAGATTATACACAATCATGTTGTGGTTGTGGATTCGGTATCACCAAACTGCTATATAAAAAGAGAGATACAAGTAACGAATAAAAATATGCCTTTGAAACCTTCTTTTATTCACTTTGTCCCATCTATTCATGTCGTGAAACATCCGAACGTCTGTAATACCAATTTCGTCCTCTTTGTTTACGCGGGCGTTTGCGAGCGTTGCGGGCTGTATTTTTTCTTTGAGTGCAGGATTTAATCTCGGCGTAAACGGCGCGCCGCGGCCCTATCTGAACGCGATCCGCGGTGAATGGCCACTGTGTACAGAGTACAAACACGCTGAGATGTCTTTACTCAGGTGTCGCGAGACGCATACATCGGCTCGCCGAGGGGGTGATGTACAACGATCTACGAAAGAATAGCCGATTTCTTTGTCAAAAAAAAAGTGGCAAGAGCAAACTAATCATCAGCCGAAACCATATGACATAATTCTATTTGTTTCGTTTCCCTGGATGGAAACAAAAGAAAATTCAAATAATATACGTTAATGAATTAACAAAAAACCGACTTCAACTCTCATCACACTACTGTTGAATACATCCTTTCCTATTAAAATTTCAGACTTATATATTTTTCTCATAGATACCATTATCAGAACTGGATTAAATTGAAATGGAACCACACGGGAAGCGTCAGCTTTCTAATAAAAAGAGAATCATCAAAATCGATTCACCTAGTTAAAAGTTATGAGGTAATAAACATATAAACACACAGTCGAATTGAGGACCTCCTCCTTTTTTGAAGTCGGTTGATAATGTATGAGAGTGACAGTTGTCTGAGTGGTCAAGTCACGTGATCGATCGCATGGGTATGTCATTATCGTTTTTTTTTTTTAAATTCGTTCCATAGTAATCTCGTCGGCTAAAGTGCCCTTCAAACACATTACTGCATGCTTCACGGTAAAATATCTCACAACAACTACCAAGGCGAAACCTCCTAAATCATTTCATCTGGTTACGTATACCTTTCATAGAAAAATATGGATAACAGGAAAATTTAAGATAATCTATACTTATAATAAATCTGTAACAGGTCAAAGTCTGTACATTAAAGATATTTTGAAAAATTTTTTTCGAGGGCACTCTAAAATCGGTTCTGAACCCAAAACTGTATTTTTTTTCATTTTTGTCTGTCTGTCTGTCTGTCTGTCTGTCTCTCTTTCTGTATCACGGCCGCGCATCACGCCGAAACTACTGAATGAATTCCAATGAAACTTGGTATGACTTGAGTTCATACTACGAGGAAGGACATAGGATACTTTTTTCCCGAAATTCAGCATGGTTCCCTTAGGAGAGGGGATAAAAGTTAAAATGTATACTGAGTTGTAAATCATTAACGCGTGGTCCGATTTCATTTATTCTTTGTTTGTTAGAAAGGGGATACATTAAAGATTGTTCTGTAAATATTTCAAAGTCATCGGTTTTGTAGTTCAGAAAAAATAGACATAATAACCCTCAGTATTTGTCCAAATAGCTTGAAACACGGAATATGCAGAAAACTTTGAACGTACGGCTCATCTTAAGCTGGCGTACCCTGTTGTGAAAATTAGACCCTTCCAAAGGAATGCCAAATGATCATTATACACAGTACGGACGTCCAAAATAAGTGATGCTGAAGGGTTAATCTATATATAAGTATAAAAGAAAGTCGTGTTAGTTACACTATTTATAACTCGAGAACAGCTTTACCGATATGGCTGAAAATTGGTGAGGAGGTAGCTTAGAGCCAGGAGACTGCTATAGGATACATTTGATGTCCCTAAAAGCAGAGGAACGATTGCCCTGGCCGATTTAATTTTCCCATACAAATACCTAAGGTCGTACCGCTGTATGGTGGAATCAAACGAATCGCACATCAAATGAAAGAGCGTAAAAAAATACTCGATCCGAGTCGACGACTTATATGTGGAGAATTAGGATTATCGAGTATTTTGAAAATAAAAATAAAATTAATAAAATTGGCGTTGCTAAGTATACATTTCATTGCTGTCATTTTTTTTACCATAGATTTACTGTAGTGTTAGGTCCGACCTCTTTGGTCTATTTAATTTATTAGCCCAAAGTTTATTTGATATGCAAATAACGTTATAAGATGTGATCAGTCCGATTGTAGGTTTCGGAGAAAATCGAACATCACGTCGATATTGTATTTGTCCAAGAAATGGTATACGCTGAAACAGATTAATAAAGTAGGATCTCTCCATCGTATACAATCGTTAAAAAATGGTGAGAAGAATTGACGCACTGAAAATCAGAGAATCTAAACATATAGCATTGAAGATGAGCCACAAGCTGGACGGCCGTCAGCTTCGACTACTGAAAATAGCATCGGAAATATTTGAGATTTGATACTGGGAGCCGTTGAGATAGTTGAAATCATAGGTATATCCTATCAACAAACTCGAAATATGATAATTGTCATAATGAATTGGGTCTTCGCAGAAAGCTTAATAAGTGAGACATAATTAATAAGGCAAAACAACGTTTGCTGGGTCAGCTAGTATAATTATATATTTGACGCCATGAAAAATATTGAAATTAAGTGAAACTTTCTGAAAAATATTACCCTAAATACCAAAAGGATATCCAAAAGGATAAATTCAGGATTTTAGCTTAAAGAAGGCTTACTTTTCATCATCACTGCTTTTAATGATGAACAAAGTGAGGCTTCTTTAAGCCTCGATTTGTAATTTACATGGCTTTGAGGCTATATTGTCCCATAATACGATACAACCCATAACATCCACAGCAACAAGGATTATGACCCTGTTAAATGAGGCTGAAGAGTGATAAAAATTAGATATTAATGCCTCGTCCACGTTTCATCCCTCTGTGTGCAAAGTACTCGTATTACACATATACAGTCTCGGCTCGATGAAAGAGCTCTCGTGGGGCAAACGTCGGACCTTTTAATGGCAACTGCTCGCTGCCGTGGCTGAATGAAAAATAAGGATGGCAGTTTTACTGACAAACAAAGGTAGCAGGTAACAATGGGCTGGTAAACTCTAGAGAAAACTATAATTTTTAGCCCCTATGACAAGCTCTCTCTATGCCAGGAAGTTTCTAAACGGGTATATTTTATTTTTTTATCCTTTATAAGCTAGTAGTTGACTGCAGTCTCACCTGATGGTAAGTGATGATAAAGCCAATCGTACCAACTTGGAAGGGGTAAGTAACCTCTAACGGTTTTATACTCGTACCTGACCATTAGTAGCTTAGGCCCTAAAAGCCCTGTTACCGATGGGATGCCTATTTTATTTTAAATAATTTTAAGTTAACGATTATTTATAATTGTTTGATTGAAAGTTGGGCGCTACGACAATTTTTGTAATACTACGTACTCCGTAGTCTAACGTAACATACCTATGATGTTACAAAGGTTTTAAGGAAGATTGCGTGCATAATATTATTTAGCCTTACTTTCGATGACGTATTTTATACTGGTATTGCGTAGATATGCAATACGATATGAAATGTGAAATGTAGATAGTTACCAAATTATAAAAAAAAAAAAATTCCACGTCCATAATTAGCCAATACATATTAGTCATAGCTCCTTGATTCTGCCAAAATACTTATTACAGAGACGAGTTTACATATGTGCGCTGATTGGTTAATGCTTGCATCAATTATACAGCCAAGGAGACAATTGGCTGGCAATAGCTGCGTTGCGATTGTTACCGTCGATGTTTGGCCGATGTACTATGTTATATTTTCGAGAATCACACCGCTGTATATACTATATTTTATGTAACATCGAAGAGCTTTTCATCGCACTATTCATAAAATGGCGTCGTATAATCTAAAAAGTGATACTGTCAACGAGTTATGCAAATCGAATCATCCGTTTCCATCGTCCGGTTCATGCAGTTCTTTCTAGGACGTGGTTGCCGGGAGATTGCGCTGTTTTGCATTTTGATGAAATATCCTACCCCCAGCTACCTATTTTGATTTTCGAAAAATTAATGCATGAATGTCATGGTGAATGTACTATCTACTGTTGACCGACTGTCTTAAATTTTTGTTCTGTAAGGTATGTGATATCTGTTAGTCCCTCCATTGCGAATTTCCTCCAGCGTAAATATGCGGTACAATGCAACAGTGGTTAGAAAACCATGAAGAAAAACTTGGTGCTACCAATGCTCATGTAGTAATTACAGCTTTACAGGAGTGGGACAAGAGAGCAAACATGCTACGGACCATAATTGGGAACAGAGTAAAGAACGAATGGGACAGGCAAAGAGCACAGTAGGATTGCCGCAAAAAAGCTTTACTGAAACTTTACTGAACTTTACTTCACTGAAAGGTACTGAAGTAAAAGCTTTTTTGTGGTCCTGTGAAGGATGACCCTCTCTGCCTGATGGCGTAGAAGGATATCTGTACATAGGTTGCTGGATATATTGTTTCCTCTCTCAGTAAAGTCAGGCATGTCAAGAGTAACCCATGCCATGAGGTCTTACTTCCAACGAGAAAAAATAGAGCAGCGTGGTTGGTCTAAGGGCTGATGCTGTTACGGGAATTAAAACCAAATTAATTCATATAGTTCAATTCTATTTCTTAAGAAGTGAACATTCAAGGCAAGATGAAAAATACAAAAAAAAAAATGGTCAAGTGCGAGTCCAGCTTGAACACTGAGATTTTAGTATAACCAAGTGTCTTAAAATTAAAAAATAAACTAATCATCTTTGCCAAATTGAAATTGAGCAAATAATCACATTTGTTGTATCATTTAAATATTTATTTTATTCGGTTTTATAGTATTTCTTGTTGTAGCGGCAACAGAAATGCATCATGTGATAATTTCAACTTTCTAACTGTCACGGTTCAAGAGATACAGCCTGGTGACAGACGGACTTACAGGCGGACGGCGGAGCTTTATTTTAATAGGGTCCTGTTATACCCTTTGGGTTCAGAATCCTAAAAAGGTACAAAAATGTTCTTTATTTTACAGTATAATAACTTGTCTTGAAAGCACACCCTCTGTATGTGGGAAATATATGTTACAACATTAAAAAGTCAGCGATGCGAAAAATAAGCTACCATTGAAATACTGGAATGAAATAAAACCTATTCTTATAAAGATGGTATGCATTTTAACCATAAAACTGAAGAAAAAAAACCTGTCAAGTGCGAGTCGGACTCGCGCACTGAGGGTTCCGTACTACAACCGGAGGAATAAAACCATAAAAACCACTTTTCTTATCGAACCGCAAAACTAACTTTGTTTTTAGAGGTTTATTGTAAATATCAAAAAAACTACTTATTAGATCTCGTTCAAACCAATTTTCGGTGGAAGTTTGCATAGTACATCATATATTTTTTTTAGTTTTATCATACTCTTATTTTAGAAGTTACAGGGGGGGGGACACACATTTTACCACTTTGGAAGTGTCTCTCGCGCAAGCTATTCATTTTAGAAAAAAATTATATTAGAAACCTTAGTATCATTTTTGAAGACCTATCCATAGATACCCCACACATATGGGTTTGATGAAAAAAAAAATTTGAGTTTCAGTTCTAAGTATGGGGCACCCTCAAAATTTATTACTTTTTTTTTAATTTTGTGTGAAAACCTTAATGCGGTTCACAGAATACATCTACTTAACAAGTTTCAACAGTATAGCTCTTATAGTTTCGGAAAAAAGTGGCTGTGACATACGGACGGACAGACGGACAGACGGACAGACGGACAGACGGACAGACGGACAGACGGACAGACAGACATGACGAATTTATAAGGGTTCCGTTTTTTGCCATTGGGCTACGGAACCCTAAAAAGGATGAATTTGCCGCTTTTTGTACGAGAAGATCAGCCAATTCAGTTTGCTTCATCGATAAAGTGAACAGTTTGCGCTTTTCATACTTCACTTTTATTGCAGCAAGTTTAATTTAAAGTACCTGGGCGAACGAGCTGTGCTCGGTGTTTTTTTTTTGGAAAGTCGTGTTTTAAGTGACGAAGTGGTATTTTAATACTAATCTGGAAGGAGCATAATCCGGTGTCGGGACAAAACGTGCGTCGAAGAAAGTTTTGGAATAATAGGCTATTTGACTAAATTTTGAAAATGATTTTAAAGAATTTATTACTACCTATTAAGCACATTACATTGATATTTCGCGGAAATTTAATGTAATTCCCTTTAAAAACCACTTTTAAAGTTTCAATTTTCAAAACCGCGCCAAAAACGCCAATTTTGTAATGGCGCTTGTCATCTGACTCGTGACGTCACACATTGTCAAACACATATAAAACAGACTACAGTACCGTACAGTTTAGTTGAATTTCTTCGCTTTTCTTTAAATTTATTAAAAATTAATATATTTTAACAGAAAGAATGATGTACAAATGCTGTGTAGTACCATTATGTACAAATACCTCCATAAATTGCGCTCAAAAAGTGTTTGTGTCTGTACCAGATAAAAGGCGAAAAAAATGGTTACAGTTAGCTCGAAGAGATGCAAAGGCCTTTTTATGGCATTCAAATGTTTTTATGTGTGAAGATCACTTTGATGTAAGTACCTACCTAATAATTACCTTTTAATTTAATATTCAAGCTAAATATAATATCGGTTCTTATTAAAAATAAGTTATCTAACCTAACATCTAAAACTAACCCCAATTTAGGTAATATGGGTCTGTGTATTTTAACTACCTAATATAATATATTCATAGCTGTTATCTCTTAAGTTTATTATGTTTATTGGAACATAATAGGTATGTCTTCATTTGCTAATATCGGTGCAGAACTGTAAAACAAAAGAAAACACCATGATAAACCGAACTCCCATGAACTTCCTGAGTATTTGTGAACATAAACTAAAATGAGATAATGATTAATGATTATAATAAATAAAGGAAGGACTAATATGTTCGACGCGGTAGGTACTTACATTGTTGTTTTTATGTTTTTCAGTTCCGCGCCATAATAATCAGCATTATTCTTAAAGTAAAGTGCAACCATAAAAGCATCTTAGGTAGGTTGCTATTATCAGCTCGCACAAAATTTGATTCCATTCTGCGATTTGAAATACTTAATTATTTATTTCCTTAGTATGTTTAATTATAAAGTTAACCAGAAAATTACTGTTTAAATAGCTAAAAGATAACATAAAACGCCCGCCAAACAAAACACTCAGAAAAATCAGTACAAAAAGCTGTTGTTTTCCCGCAAATTTTCGAGTGTGACGTCACCAGAGTTGCAACCAATCACAGGGCGTTCCTGTCACAGGTAAAATATCAAAAATTATAACATTATTAAACTCTTATTTTGCTGAAAAATATACATATATTTGAATAAAATAAAGTGAAATAATATGCTTATTTACGTTGCTATTAGTGAGATTTACCACAATTTCAGTTATTTTTTCATTGTTGTCAAATAGCCTATTGTGTGTCGTGATTCATGTGGGCGTTGTTCTTTTAGTGTACCATACAGAATTTTTTCAAGTAGCGGATTATAGCACAACAAATTAATCTGGCCTGCTAATTATTATGGATTTCCGTAAAATAACGCCAGCCTATATTCAATACCTACCATATAGTAATATAATACATAATTCAGTACCTTCCATTCAATACAATAGTATTTCGAGCATATAACTAATACTTACTTAACGTAGCAGCCGATTGGTATAAAAAATTCTGTATTGATCAGTACCAGTAATCGAACCTGGGACTTTACCACTGCGCCAAGGAATTTGCTAGTAAGCCGCTTAATGACAGCTAACTAAATCGCTAAGTTGCTTATGGACGTAGTTCCAGACGCCACACAATTGGCTCTGGCAACTGCATTTGGAGATCTGTTTGAACGCTAACAATACTTGGAACATCAGTACTCTCCTGTAAAGAGGGTATGTATTTTTCACACTAATATTTACTGTTAATGCTTGATTGAAATCTTACGCGACGTTAAGTGACGATGCAGCTAAAGATACTTGCGCACTAACGTTGATGTGGGTTAGTAAACCTTAGAGGTTGCTACAAAGCATCGCGCCGGAACGCTGAATCGCTTAGCGCTACGTCTGTGCATTGGTATCGTACTAAGGTAGAGATACGCAATTGTTCAGAAAAAATAATTCCTTGGTTCTTAATTTAAACCGGCGTGATGATGCAACGTAGCAGCTAGCGACAGAATGAACAATAAATATGCGAACTTTTTGTAGATTGTAGAAGTAATCTGTGACTATAGAGTGTACAAAGCACGTCAGATTTTGAAGGAAAATTGTCCCAATCTTAAGACACTTAGCGCTTAATCAAAAAATAATTCGCTATATAAATATTAAATTAATTAAGACAACGGGCTAGTGACCGTAACGTTCGAACGCGCCTTCATGTAGCTCCTCTTAGTTGGAGCACCGAACCGTCAAAGTTTGGAAGTTCCGATCTGATGGGAAAAGACCACTAAGGCGGTGCCCAGCTCACTTTAACTACTGATGGGCGGTCTTACTTATCTCTTCGGGGTTATTAACTTGGGGATACGGAACAACTAACTAAGTACCGATACAGATAACAGAGTTATATTACTAGAAAAGACGATCATTACAGGCGATCAGTAGGCGGATTTCGGAAAAGACGAAGTGTACGAAATATAATATAATTAAAACTCTTAAACGTATCAAAATCTGTTATTTTTATCTCTTACTTGTCCCTTGTATACCCTGCGGGCTGCGGATACAGTCATGTAAATTATCTGCAAACATTATAAAAACCTGGCAATCATTCCATAACTAAATAGAATGAAATTCGGAATTTGTAAGGGAATGACGTATCTGTGGGCTGATCCTATATCGTTCAGTTTGCTACTTAGCAACTCTCACTGGGTTGTTATTTATCAAAGCGGAGCAAAAAATCCTACTTTTGCATTATTTTTAACAAGTTACCAAACTAGGTTGATTATCGTTTATGTCAATAGGTACCTATAAAAATAAGATTCCGTTGTCCACCCACAACCCTTCCGTTAACAACCCAGTGTGGGATGCTCACTAACAAACAGAACAATACAGAATAAACCCACTGATCTTCAAGTTGATTACCTGACTTATCGAAGACATCTGTCATTCTCAAAAAAAAAATTGAATTTCATTCCATTTAGATTATGGAATGAGTGATCGACACTTTTATGATGCTCGTAAATAAGTCATAAATGACTATAAGATTACTGGATTCGCCCTTAATTGGAGTTGTATTATAAACATATATATACAAGTATATACATTGTAAAACTAGGGCAATGTAAATATTAAATAGGTAGAATCATGTAGTGTCTTTCTTATATTTTACCTTTGCACACAATATTCTGCGTAACATTGCCTACTGGCCTAAACAAATATAAGACGCAATATAAAAGGGACCCGTATTTTGGACAGAGTTTTTCATACGACCTTTTCTTTTATGAGGATTAAGAATTGTGTATTCTCCGTAATTAAGGAAAATGTTCTCCTACAGTATGAGTTACTCAGGTAAGCTTTTAGCGTTGTTGTATGTATAAATAACCTTTTCTCTTTTTTATTTTTTATTGCAAGACCATATATCTAAATAGATGTGTTTCGGTGAATTTTTCATTATTTTGCTCCATAAAAAAATGTACTGATAGTTTTTATAGAGCAGTCTCCACTGCAAATTTTTATTTTATAATATATCATGACAATGACATATTTGATCGCTAAATTGATAACGTGACTTCTGCGAATAGGTACCTTCAACTGTCTTCTCAGTGCAGGGCGCGTTTGAACCCTCGTAAAATTAGTTTTAAATCGACTTGTAGTTATCACCATACATGTGCGACAAATATATTTATTTATTTATTTATTTATTTATTATTATTATTGAACCAATAAAAATGTTGCACAGTACAAAAATCTCCTTATATCTAGTGCACAGAATAGGTAGATACAAAAAAGATGTTTAACCTGATGGAGTGCTTTGGCGTCCGTACTAGGAAAACCTGTGTTACGGGCACCATAGCCTTCCCTTGGATCCATCGAATACTTAAACTGTACATGTACAAACTTAAATTTTGACTATTCAAAAAACATGATTAAGTGGTGCGCACGCGCGAGCGCGCGCGCGCGCTTGTGTGTTTGTATGTGTATGTGTGTGTGTGTGAGAGTGTGAGTGTGTGTGTGTGTGTGTGTGTTAGTGTGTGTGTTTGTATGTGTGGTTGTGGGTGTGTGTATGCATAGATAGAAAACATGAACATAACAACTTATAATGATTTTGCTTTAGCGATCAAATCCTCAGTTTCATGGTAGCTAAGACTCTTTAGCCAAGCGTTAACTGTTTTTCTTAGGTTGGGTTTGTTGAACTTAGATATAATGAGCGTGTCATTTATTCTATTGTAAAGTTTTGTGCTAAGAAAGAGATATTGTCGACCGGCAAGTGCAGTTCTCCATGGAGAAATTTTGAATATTTTTTGTTTGCGTCTTTGAGGAATGTTAGCATTAACTTCAGATTGAGCATTATGGTCTGAGTGTTTACGTAAAATTACCTGGGAAATAAAGAGTTGCCTAACATTCATTACGTCCCACTCTTGGTAAAGTACTGTCGTAGGATACCTGCGAGGTCTGTTTCCCAAAACCTTTAGAATACCTCTTTGAGCGCGCTCTAGACGTAACATGTCAGTCTTATTGGAGCCACCCCAAACTGTGATACAGTATGAAAGTATGGACTGCACTAGTGCGAAGTACACAGTTTTTAATAATTTACGGTCGCAGACCGTTCTCAGCTTCCTCAAGATAAACATAAGTTTTCGAGTGCGATTAACCAAAACATTTATATGTGTTTTCCAGCTGAGAGTACTGTTTATTATTACACCCAAGTATTTGAAGTCAGTAGTTCTTTGTATTGAGAGACAAGAACAGTTCGCATCAGGCAGATTACAAGAATGAGCTTTGATCGAAAAAGACTTAGGTTGAGTGTATATGGTGGTATCAAAGGTAATGTATTTAGTTTTGGGGATATTTAGTGTCAGTAAATTTATATTTAGCCAGTTCATGACGAGCATTAACGCAGATTCAGCACGCATACGCACCTGATCCCAACTCTGTCCCTGAACCAGAAGTACAGTGTCATCAGCATAAGATATGATTTTAGTGTGTGGGATATTCATCTGGCATAGGTTATTAATATATATTAGGAACAGAGTTGGGCCAAGAACGCTGCCCTGAGGCACACCATATTCAATAGTATCTTCCTTGCTTATGTGGGGACCTATTTTAACATATTGTCTGCGATTTGTAAGGTAATCCTTAAATAGGCTATGAACATTACCCCTGACTCCGATGGCCTCCAACCGATCCAAAAGAATGGGGACAGACACGGTGTCAAATGCTTTTGACAGATCAAGGAAAATACCTACTGTTTTTTGCTTTGATTCAATATTTTTGGTGACCTGAC
The DNA here is from genome assembly GCA_036785405.1 of Coenonympha arcania. NCBI lineage: Eukaryota > Metazoa > Arthropoda > Insecta > Lepidoptera > Nymphalidae > Coenonympha > Coenonympha arcania. The sequence goes on along the minus strand of CM072066.1, from coordinate 12,132,722 downwards.
TGGTAAGCTCAATAACTGCGTCCTCGGTTGATCTTCCTTGCCTGAAGCCAAATTGTTGTGGTGAAATGAAATTTAGTTTATTCAAGTACTGGAGTAAACGATTATTCAAGATTTTTTCAAAGATCTTAGAAATTGAAGTTAAAACTGAAATAGGCCGATAATTGGTGACTTGGTCCCTGTCCCCACTCTTGTAGATCGGGTGGACAACAGCTTTCTTAAGTACAGAAGGAAAAGATCCTTGTGTAATACATAAATTAAAAACGTGTTTGATGACGGGGACCAGAATATCGCGCGTTTGTTTTAAAATTGAAACAGATATTCCATCCCATCCCTTTGCGCAGTTGTTGCGAAGACTCATTATGATATTGTTTACTTCGGCATCATCTGTCTCATTGAGGACCATTGAGTTACAGGGTGGAGGTGCAATATTTGCATTTTGGATGTCCGGGAGAGATTGTATGCTTAAGAGAGGGGTGGCAAGATTTTTACCAATATTAACAAAGAACCTGTTAACACTATCTACCGATGATTGAGGGTTGTTAGAACTAACCAACTCATGGGGAGGAGATGCTTGGCGCTGTATGTGAGTTATTTTCTTTATAATATCCCAGGTTGCCTTTTTATTATTCTTCACCTTTTCTAGTTCTGATCGTTCATATGTGCGTTTTAGATTTTTGAGTAAGTTGTTGCAGAAATTGCGGTAGCGTAGATAAGTAGTTTTAAGGATTAAATTATCAGGATTTCTTTTAGCATTTAGATGTAATTTATCTCGGTTTCTGATACATTTTATAAGCCTTTTAGTGATCCATGGTTTAAGGTTTTGATTTTTGCACGGTATTTTTACTGTTTTAGTGTTCGAAGAGATACATGATGAAATAACTTGAATAAGATTAGTTGTGGCGGAGGCCGCTTTGGAATCTTGTAGGATATAGTCAAAATTGGTGTTTTTTATGTTATTTACTACAGCGACGTGATCAGTACGGTAACATAATTCGTTAGGCCTCTTTGGCAAGGGGTTTTTATGAAAACTTAAGAGAATAGGAGCGTGATCGGTGATAACCGAGTTTAAAACAAAAACAGTATTTGACTTATTAGTTTTTAGCAAAACATGATCTAAACAATTTTTATTCCTAGTGGGTAGATCATGTGCTGGTATAAGGCCATGCAAGGATGTCATGTTTAAATATTTATCGGAATTTGGATCACGAGCGTCACGGGAGATATTAATGTTCATGTCACCCAGTAAAGCTATCGTGCTATAAGAAGATAGTGATTCTAAGAGATTATCTAGGCTGTCAATAAAGTTGTCAATATTACGATAGGAGGGCGACCGATAAACAGCTACAAGTGCAGTGTTGTTGCCTCCGCTTATAACCAAGCAGTTACCTTCTAGGAAGGTAACTGCTTGGTTAATATATTCATCATCATCGCGTGCCCTCTTCCTTAAATTGAAGTTTAGCGGTCAACCATCGAAAAGCCTTCCTATTAAGTGCCGCTTTCTTTAAATCTCGCAAATATATTGACGTTTTACAAGAGTCTGTACGTTGGGGCTTTGTGAAATAAAGATATTCTGAGTTTAAGTTTGTTAGTCTCATACATTCTGTAACGATCATAAATGTATCATAGGAAAAAAAACAGTAATTTTGTAAGGACTAGGTTTTTGCGGCGCTTGCTTTTGAGACCCTACGCCCATGGTCATCGTAAATTTCATAAATATAGTGTCCCAAAAACTGGTCCAATATCCAAAATGAATGTATTTGTGAGAGTAAGAATAACAAAAATAAATTCAATATATCCTCTTATCGGTGTAGAAGCCGTATTTAAGCGATTTTGAATGAAGTTTTATGCAAAAACTATAAAGACAATTACTTTCACGTCATGTATTTTGGGTCTTTAATCTAAAATCGCTAAGAAGCAGAAACACGATGGGATAAAATTTTCTCGGTAGAAAGTTCTCCCAAAAGTTGCTTCAAATCTTAGTTTTTCTAGTTTTTATCAAACACTACATTGGATGTAATTGTAATTTTTGTTTTAAAGTGTCGGTAATAATAATATCAAAAACGCTAAGAAACAGATTCTTGATAACCAGCTTAGTTTTTGAGTAATTAGGTAAAAGGTCGTTTTTCTGTTATATTCTTCCGCGACGCTGCATGGTCGCACCTACCAAATCTCTGTGAGAGTGAGAAAGACAAAAATAAATTCAATAAATCCCCTTAAGCTGGAATGACATCAGAATTCCCACAGGTCGACTCTGATTTGACCCAGCGTAGGATGTTATAGGATCGATAGTATTTAGCCGCTTCGCGTGGCTCGATTGAAAGCTCCTCTATCGAACTGTTAAGCGGCTTACGGTAAAATCCAGGTTAAGCTGAAATAAACGGCATTCGCGTATGTATTTAATAAAATATATAGACACCTATTGTCGATTTGATTGCGATCAGATTCGTATTTGATAAAAAAAAAATACGAAAAAATGCATCAGTTCTATAGAAACAAATGAACGGACAGACGCGTAGTTATAGCATAAAAAGTGAAATAAAATTACAATTATAATACATATATTTCAGTTTAATTATTATCTTTAACAATTTATTAAAAGTAGTAGCATTTAATAAACTCAATGTATATACTTATTCAAGCTGATACTATACATATATCATATTTGCGTAAATAGAAGTTCAGATCTCTCTGAGATAATTCTCTCGGCGTCTGGGAAGTGGGGTAAGATGTTGATCCAGGAGTCTAAGCTCAGTGTGAGGATACCGACCTAAAAAAAACAAAAAGACAACAGTTCAGTCTGGCTATACAAAAAAAGTATGCTTTACTTTTCGTATGAGTATTACTTATAGTAAAGTAAGGTCGTCAAAATGGTTCAGTGGTCGAGAGTTACCTTATTAACGGCCCTATAAGAGAAGCAATGACAGACTCCGCGGTTCAACCCTTGCATGATGCCGAACACGTCACCAGGCGCTAGAAGCTCGTGCGTGGTCTCGGTCAGATCAGGTCGCACCGACACCACCGCGACGGTACCACATGCCACCCAGTGCATGCGCGTTTCACTGTCACCGGCTACTATGATGTAGTTTCCTGCAAGATTGCAAGATTTCGCATTATGTTAGAAAACCTCTACCCTGCCACCAAACAATCTACCTGGAACCGGAATTAATATACTTGCGGTCTACTACAACCTACTCGTACAAAGTCCCAATAAACTACGTAACCTTTATGTTTATGATAGAATTAAATTATTTATTATACACCACAAGAAAGTAAAAGAAAATAACTAAAACACTCAAACTAAAATTAGCTTAGGTATACAATATAGCGATTTCGTCCAGGCAACCAATGGCGTAGAAAATATTAAAATGGTTATACGTGATGCCAGAATGAATAAATGACCTATTTCATACCTATGTAAATAGTTAATGAAATGGAAATATAGGTAGATATACGTATAGAGTAGATAAGCTATACCTGTTGCCCGTATCTCCATCCCGTTGACAATGACGTATGAGTCAATTAACTAACACATTTTTCTCTATTTATCAACTTCATGACGCTGTATCAAGATTGAACGTTCTTTAGCGTTAATAAATGAAAAATATACAGTAGTTATTTACTATGAGTAGTTAGGCATTGACACGCGACTCTACACGCGTATAACGTGTTTTCTTTTTCAGGATATAGTGTACTGAGTAGTCATTAAATGGTGGTCCTCTGTTCTTCAATCAAATCAGTATCTTTGACGAGTAACAAACAAACAAACATTCACATTTTTCTTGGAAGTGTTTGCATATGCAAATATTCTTGGAAACTTTCATAATTATTTTTCTAATATTCTTAAGTTTTATACTTTGTGTGTTCTTATATTACTCTCAGATTCATATCAAAAGGTCGAGGGTCGACTTCTAAGAGATAGTAGAGATTACGGTTTTCTTTAAAAACTTTATATTTTTATTATTCTTGTACAACCTGCATAAAAATAATGAAATTCTCTGGCATAGTCAAATAAAATATTCTGGGAATCTTATTACCCACAACGGAACGGAGTATCTGAAGGATAAATAATATTTCTTTTCACACCATAACAAGTCACCATAACAAATAATAGTAATTTCATTATCACTTATAATTAGGTATTTACTATCAAATAATTATTTCATACAAGGAACAGATATAGAGGTTAGACCGCGCTTTTGTATTCTAAGTTTACTTTTACATTGTGGTATAGAATAAATAATCTCTTAGTACTCTCTAATAGTACTAACATCAACAAAATTAACTGAATAATTAACTCTACCGAGTCGACATGAACCATGAAAATACGTTCGTATTAGTGAAGGTAAGCAAAATAACATTCCCCTAAGAGGTTTTAGGATTACTGTTATTTATCCATATTACGCTACTAATGTTGGTCTAAGATCCGAACCTACATAGACCTTCACCCAGCTGATAATAGAATGAGACCTATTTTATAATAAATTTAGTCTTTTAGAAAATATATTAAAAATAGACTTGCTGAGAAAATCCTGGGCAAAATAGTTTTAATTCATGCTTCAAGCCTAGTGTAAAATTTTCTTATGATGTCAGCATGAAAATCATTTTTTTTAAATAGTTAAAATTATTCTGTCGAGGTTTTTCCAGCCAATCCATTTTAAATATATTTTCTAATAAACTAAAATAATGAAATAGGTCTCATTCTATTATCAGCTCGGTGAATGTCGATGTAGGTCCGGCTCCGCTACTATGTAAGAAGCAAACATTTTACCTGGGAAATAGATGGAGTAATCCAACAGCGCGCTAAGCTGACGCAGGAAAGGCTCGCCGGTTTCGGCGAAAATAAAACAATTGCGCAAATGTTGGCCGAACATGGCCGACATTAAGTCACAGCGGAGCACGTACGGTGTCTGAGCAACCAGAGCTGGTAACTATAAAAATACTTCTTCTATACACATTTGTGATTTAAGACATAATAAAATAAATATTAATTCATGGTTCAAAAACAAAGTATTAAATGTAAAACAGCCTTATTTTTTTTAGAAATTATAAATTTATTTTTAGGTAACTTATCACGACCAAATGTTTATTTTTTTATGTACCGATATTTCAACACAGTTGCATAGATTTAAAAAGCCAGGGAATACGATAACGATATGAATATGAATACGAATACGATTTGACATATGACAGGCGACATCTCCAACTTCGTAGATACCTCGTCTCTGTGTAGTCTCGCTGCTACCACGATACATGCAATTGTATCGATATATCGACATTACCCATCATTATTAAAAAAACACAATAAACTCAGGCGAGTTTCGTTTTTTGTTGTCACTAACTGAGCTACGATTAGCATGATTACAGCAGTTCACTATCACTGCCAAAGATTTTTGACAGTTAAATACTCCTTTAAATTATAGCGTAGTAGTAATATCAGAGTTTAAAGACTTAAAACTGTAGTAAGAATATTATTTATTTATTCTATGACAATAGTGGTTTTGGGAATTATAGGTACTCAATATTAATTGTGGTAACTTACTTGACGTCCTCTTTCAGTGATCCACAGCATTTGGACGTATTTCCAAAATTTCATTAGCTGGTAACCTTTAACAAAAGGTAATTTTATCACGCAGAAAACGTTCCTTTTAATGACCCGTGAAAAGACAGATGGTCCGAGTTTTCTCTGAAGTGCCGTTTTATAAAGCCATTTCGTAATATGAACTGTTTATTTGCACACGGCATTAGATAGACGTAATTTGAAGCCGAAAAGCTTTCCAGATAAGTCCAAAAGGAACTACTTTATATGGACGTTCCTAGCTAGAGTGAGGTTTGGTTACGTTAGCTTAAACCCTTCTATGAGAATTTATTATTCTGCTACTCTATTACTTGAATTTTGGTTTTTAACAAATTTCGAGGGAATCGTAGATATTCCGTTCCTACTCCTTTACCCAACCTTTATGAATACTTACAAGGAAGTTTGCATTTTACCTACCTGTAGCTAAAGATTGCTATAGAGAATTTCGATGCTTTAATAATTCCGCAGGAAAGGAAGATTTGACGACCGAATGGCGTAGCGCTAGCGAACCTGCCGTCTGCGCCGGAGGTCGTGGGTTCGATTCCCACTACTGGTAAATGTTTGTGTGATGAGCATGAATGTTTTCCAGTGTCTGGGTGTTTTTCAATATATTATATTCATGTATATTAAGTATGTATGTATATTTATCAGTCATCTAGCACCCATAACACAAGCTATATCGCTTACTTTGGGGCTAGATTGCGACGTGTAAAATGTCCCGTATATATTTATTATTTTTTAAAGATAAAATTTAAACGACGTGTTAATTCAGGGTATGCTATGTAGCTACGTTCGTTATTCTAATTAAATTAATTCGGTAATCGTGGCGTGTGAGTAACAAACATCAAAATTCACATAATTATGCTCGGTTGCTTGACGTAACTTTAACAGAAACTTTATTGTTAAATACGACGGTCTGACCCTTATTCCGAAAGGCATAAGAGTTTTGCCGCCATATTAATGATAACTTTTCTGTTAAAGTTAAGTCAAGCAACCAGGCCTTACTAACTGAAACACTAGTAAGTAAATATAATCTTTCGCTCACTGGACAATCCCTGGTTCTTCAATATATCAAAGAGTTCCCACGTGACTTTTTCATACATATTCAGAGCGTATCTAGCGGAGTACGCGACTTGAATGGACGTGGCTATGACAGTGGCTGCCAACATTTTCCCACATAGGAGGCAAATAGCGAGGATGATCTTGGAGTAGATATCGTCCAACAGGAACTCGTCACCTCCAGTGCAAGTGAGCACAGCGACCACTACGTAGAACGAGCTGGTGTAGTTCCATAACCGCAGAGGCAAATCGCTGTAAGCAGAATATAAGATCTAAAAAATTGACATCTACCCCGGACATGCGGATGGCAATGAAAAATGTCGCCAGTTTGTCGGAGCTCATAATACCAACAGTAGGTAATAAGGGTAGGTACGCTGTAGTTCGCCTATAGAATTTACTGTTTGCTTGAACGAAAAAGGTTGTTTTTCGGATGCTCATATCTTGAGTTTTCTTATGAGATCTAAAAGCAGATTATTTTTCTTTTCTAACATGGGGCCCGCATGCAGTAGCCATGTGGCATATTGCAAAAGTGTATGCGAATGACAGTTGAAATTCACGTAATTATTTGGTCTGTTTAAAAGGGAAACACAACTTTTGAAAAATGTTATAAAACGTTTGTCCACTAGTTGCACTACCCGCCTATAGACTTCCCCGCTCTGGTCGCGACGCTTACTCGCTCGCGGCACAAAATTTAATAGAAAAATGAGATTTCCATTGAAGCTAAGCGGAGAAAATAACAAAATCTGTCTGGTTATTCAAAACATATCTCCTCTTTTCTCTCCTTGTCTCTTCTCTTCTCCGCTTGGTCGAAAATCGAGCCTCATTCTGAGATCATGAGTTGGAGTCTCAGCACCTCTGACTTTTAAGAGCTATTATGAAAACATCGTGATGGAATCTGCATGCCTTAGCCAAGAGTTCTCTATAATGATCTCCAAATTCTGTGAAGACCCGTAGTTATCTAGCGTGAGATATTCTAAAAGAAGACATAACATGTTTTGATGACAAATTAAGAAGCATACTCATCTAGCAGGTGAAGTTTCAGCGTTCGTATTACATTGTGGGGTGAAATAGCGATAAGCGTCAAAAGCCAAATGCACGTGAAAGTGTGTAGCAGCAGCACAACAATAAAAATCGTCATTGCCGACTGAAATCAGAGAATAAAATTATATTCACTAAATATTTTTTTTCTCTGAAAAAGGTATACCTACTTTATGTTATATCTTACCAGCCTTAGCCATATTTTTTATTTAAGATCATCATAGGAACGGATCACTTGCTCATTCCAGCTTCACAAATGTATAAAAGCCATAAACTTAAACGGTGTGCAAGTACCTACCATATGTTATAATAGTATCAACTTTAAAACAACAACTAAAGGTTCAAAATATTTCTATGTATGTACATATATGCATGCAAGGAATCTTGTTTGCAAATTCTATATCGAATTTTGAAGCCGACTGTACATATATAGAACAAAATTAAAAAATGTGTGAGAATGAGGGTTGTCTCCAAAAAGTCAGATGATCAATTGGTCGATCGGATATTATGTCGTCGCTAAGGTTATAGATCTCTGTTCATAATTCATTTAATTTTAATGATAAAATATCTTCGTCCAAAATTACAGAGCCCGGAACGAGGCGGAAGGTTTTAATTAGCTAATTTACCTATTTTGGGTTACAACTTTAACGCTACGATGTCTTATGTAATATGTATGTATAAACGTAGACCGTATGTAATTTGGTGTTAGATTGTGCTGCCTCACACCCTTAAAACCGCAACGGGAATTTGGTTAACCACTGAGGTAAGAATTTGCGACATAGGTTCACATAGCACGATATATTTGGTCTACTTGTATGTATTATGTAATCCTGTCAGTGATATCGAATTACTTAGTTTATAACAGATTTCTACCCATTAGTAGATAATTGTTTATTTAAATAAAAAAGTATAAAAAAGAAAAAGTATCCATAGTTACATAAAATACAGATATACTACAGTGAATTTAAGCAAAGGAAAATAGGTATTTTTTTAATTGTAGAGAGGTCGTAATATGAATAATATTATATAGGTTTTTTTTATATCTATCTAATAATAATTAATTAATTTTATAGTGACAGAAAATTCCATCGTTTCTAAGAAAATGGAAGAGTCATTAGTTTTCTCCCACTAAAACCTCTTTTACATAGGACCCACTGTCGGGAGTACGGGATTCACTTTTTATTCACCGTCAGGTAGACTCAAGGTACCTAAACTTAGAACAAGAAAAGCTTGAATATCTATGACCAACACGGAAAAAGATGGTACCTGCAGAGTAGTTAAATTATTTGTTATCTCAGCGGAAGTGGTCCGATAGAATTCCACCAAGTATTTTAGCCGCAGCAATTTGTTTGCCCGAAAGTAATGCACTGCTGTTAATGGTTTTCTGTAAATAAGAACTTTTTTTCCGTACACACCCTTTTAAAACACAACGGCATGACAAACCTTGGTTGGTTAAGCAAACAGTTGGTAACAACTATTATAGATAGATAGATAGATAGATAGAAAATTCTTTATTGTACACCAATAAAAGATGAGAAAACATTGATAAATACACAAAAGTTATACTAATGTACATATGGCGGCCTTATCGCTACACAGCGATCTCTTCCAGGCAACCATCGGGGTATGAAGCGGTGATTGGAATGTAATGAGGTAGGTGGTACAATAGAAACAATTAAAACTGAAGAAAATATCACATAATACTATATAAATAAATACGTATGTATATATATATATATATATATATATATATATATATATATATATATATATATATATATATATATATATATATATATATATTTACATAATCATAATAATAATATAATATATAAATATATATGTATATAATAAATTCTAATAAATAATTACAAAACCCTCAAATAGAATACTAATGTTTCAAATTAAAATAAATACTTACAAAAATACTTAATGAGTGACAAAATATAACATATATAATATAAGTAGCATAGAGATCAGCTGCCACTGACTCCAGGAAGTTGAGACAAAAAGTGATCCTTTAAACGTTTCTTGAAGATATTAACAGAATTGGCCTCCCTGATATCAAGCGGAAGGACGTTCCAGAGCTTTATGGCCTTCACCGTAAAAGACTTACCAAAGAAAGTCGAACTATGTGTGGGCACCCTTAGAGTTAGTTTTCTTGCAGAACGAAGTACCTCGTCAGGCTGTCCCACGAAGTTGAACTTTTCTTTTAAGTATGGGGGCGCAGAAGGATGAAAAAGAACACAGTACAGAACAGAAAGGATGTGCATATTCCGGCGAAGTCGAATGGGTAACCAATTAAGACGAGAACGAAAATGTGAGATGTGGTCATATTTACGTAACCCAAATATGAACCGAATCATTGCATTTTGAAGTCTCTCAAGCTTATTCAATTGGTCTTCGGTTAAGTCAACAATGCTTGCGTCAGCATAATCTAAAATAGGGAGGAGTAACCCCTGTGCGAGCATAATTTTGGTAGGAATTGGAAGAAAATTTCGAAGGCGACGCAACGAACCCAAAGCCGCAAACACTCTCCTGCTGATTTCGCTAACATGTCGAGTCCAGCTGAGTGTACTATCTAAATAAATTCCCAAGTTTTTAACATCATCACAGTAAGGAATCACAATGTTATCAAATAAAATAGGCGGTAAGGATAATCTGTCAACTTTACACATCTGTCTCCGACTGCCAATGATAATCGCTTGAGATTTTCTTGGGTTGACACTGAGGCCAAATGTTTTACTCCACACAAGGATTTTATCCAAGTCATCATTCATTTTAGCAATAGCTGCCGGAAGATTCTCCAAAGTTGATTGCACATAAATCTGGACATCGTCTGCATACATATGATAGAGAGAAGAAAGGTTTTGAGAGATTGAATTAATGAAAATAGTAAAGAGTAATGGTGACAACACGCCTCCCTGAGGAACGCCAGCAGCAATATCACACCATGATGAATAAGTATCATCAGCGCGAATGCGCTGCCGGCGACCCTGAAGGTAACTACGAAACAAGTCAATAACTGCTGGAGATATGTTGAGAGAACGCAGCTGACCAAGTAGGATGTCAAAATCGACAGTATTAAAAGCGTTGCTGAAATCCAATAAGGTCATAATGGTTAGCTGTTTATTGTCCATGCCAAGCCGGATGTCATCAGTCACTTTGATCAAAGCAGTGACAGTACTATGTCCAGGACGAAAGCCGGATTGAAAAAGATTAAACAAGTTGTTTCTGTTAAGGAAAAGGTTCAGCTGATGGTGAATTAACTTTTCAAGAACTTTGGACAGGAAAGGCAAGATAGAAATAGGTCGGAAGTCAGAGAAGGAAACAGGGTTAGCTTTTTTCGGCAGTGGTAGGACATGAGCACTTTTCCAAGCTAAAGGGAACTCACTCGCTGCTACACATTCATTTAAAATGTATGTGATGACAGGAGCGATAACATTAAGGAGGAGAATGATCATAGCCCGACTAATCTGATCGCTACCAGTGGCATTGGATGATATGGACAACACGTTCTTCTTCACATCACAGACAGTAAACGGACTTAACTCGAACGGAGGATAAGTATGAGTCGGGGTTACAGAAAGTGACTGAAGAGTACGAGATTTAGCTGAACTTCAAACAAGTTCGAGGGTGAAGAGAAGTATTGATTTAACTTTTCAATATCAACACTCGGTGACGATGAAGTCTGAGATGATTTACCAACCCCAACAGTTTCCAGAAACCTCCACACTCTAGAGGAGTCGCCGTTCTCGACTGATGTGTGAATATGGCGTCGTTGTGCGAGCCAATATAAAGTCATTCCTTGCTCTGTAGTTGTGCGTCTCTACATAGTGTATTGCAGCGATTCCTGGCTTTATGATATTTACGGAGATTTTCGTCAGAATTCTTACATTTATATTTGAATTTTGCTATATTTTTCTTATGAATAATAGATCATCATGTTCATCAGCCTGCTCCCTGGCTGACTCATCAGTCAGCCAGGGAGCAGGCAAGTGTTTCAACTTCACTGGGTGAATCGGCGCATGCACATCATAAAGTTGAGTGAGCAATGAACAGAAAATGTCAACTTTACGATCAACGCAAGACGCGGACTCTATTACTGACCAGTCGATACTGCGAGCATCCACACACAACTGATCAACATCCATTCCAGCAAAATTACGCCGCAGAAGTATCTTGGGTTTTACTTTAGGAGGGCGCAGATTGTACGAAAGATAAATTAGGTCATGATATGAGAAGGCATCAGCAGAACACTGACCATGCTTGAAAACCAGTTCAGGAGAAGACACTACGATGAGGTCAAGAAGAGAGGGAGCGGAGTTCGGATAATAGTGGGTTGCTGACAGAGGAAGAATTTGCATATTACACGCCTCAATGATCGATCCTAGCCTATTCGCCCTGCTGTCGCCTTTCAGTAGGCATGTATTAAAGTCGCCCATCAAAATGGTGTGACTGTAACTAGGGATAAAGGTTTCTAAAACATTTTCAAAAGAGGAGAAATAATTTGTTAAATGTGAAGGGCTATAAAAAACTCCAAGCAGAAAGAATTATACCAAGTAACCAACCGGAAAAAATGGAAATCATTCCTCTTTTTTTAAAGACCATTGTTAAAAAGATAGGTACCTACAGCAGAAGTCGTACAGCATCTTGAATAAAAACTTACTTTCACTAGTTAGGAAGGTAATAGATTATATAATACACGTGCGGAAAGTATGTCATTTCTTCAAGAGTCCAGGTTTGCTGACCCAAGATTGATAGTTTCGCGGTGCATTGAACGATATTTTTAGTACTTTTGCGAAAAAAAATACTAATACATTTGTAAAAAAATAACCAATGAAAGGGAATCAGTGAAGAAAATCAGTTTTAATTCATGTATTTAAAGTATTTACACTGTGAAGTAATTTCATACAAATAAATTACACACAAAACTTTTTGATTAAAACCTCCTTCATGCATTTGGATGCTAAATGCAAGAGAACTGAAACATGCTAATGCTGAAAAGAGAGCTTTTTGCACGCTTCTATATGAGCAAAGTCTTCTATATGAGCAAATGTATTAAAAGATCTTTTATTAAAAGCAAGTACGTACGGAAAACAGAAGCCAAACAGTTCAAACGGGAAATTGCAGAGCAGGTCCGAGCATACCCACAGTTTATGTCGGTAATACCTGGCGCGGCATTTGGTTCCATCCAATATTAGATAGCCGTGTCGATTGAGGTATCCCTACAATGTTACTATTAACTTTGAGACCTATAACCAATAACCATTCTACATGCACGTGCGTTGTAAATTATCTACACATGTGGCTATATAATTATAACAAACCAAGTATATGTCGTGTTACTGAAAAAACTAATCCAACAAATAAAATTTTATTATTCCGATCACAAATTGTTGTCAAAAAAGAATGTGGGTTGGTATGGCCATTTTCTCTTTATTAACACGGTAACAATATAGAGTCACTATATCAAATTCTAAGTAATATTAAATTTGTAATTTGCGTTGGAAGTTAGTTTCATCGAAATTCTAAATAATATGTGTGTAAGTATTTGAAAGTGCTGAACTGTATAACTGAAGTCAAATTTTTCGTTTCAAATTGAGTAGGCACATTCTAATTAATTAATTTTAAATTTTAGATATAATTAACATCAATAAAATAAGTATAGCTATCTACTTATTAATATAACTCATTTGAAAAAATATTTGACACTAGATTCAATATTAGTTCAAAGTAAAAGTAATGTTGTAAAATTTAAAAATACGATATACCGCTAAAAAGATAAGAGATGATAAAAAAATGTTTACCTGATGCATTGATAAGTAAACTTTAGCATAAAAGTACATATCAAATATGGACTGAATCCAAAAAATAATGTAGCAATCGTTTAAAGTCACCAACTCATACAGAGACAGGACGTAATTCGATGTTGCCATTAGGCAAGTCAAATATCCGAATCCCTGGACAGAAATAAATTTTTAATTTGTTTCTTAGAATTTCAAACAAAAGTTAGAAAGTTTTTCAAGTTTCCGACGGTTGGAAGAGGGAACTTCGAATAGATTTGTTTGAATTCGATAAAAGTAGCTAAAGCCCAAATTAATTTACTGAATTGCTTTGAACAATACAATAAATATTTGAATATAACTTCCAGAAATTTCCTCATAACAGTACCTACAAATAAATTTCTGATAGACACATGAAAAAAAACAAAAGCTTTAGCTTCGACTCATCTCTTCGATTTCTAAAATTGCTAACGCAACCCTTTGGAATTTGAAAAGAATGAAGCAGTTGTTTGCGCGGAAATCACGTGATTTATTCGGCAATCGGATATTGTAATTCCATCAATTTTTTTAATTTCGATCGAAGGGACAATATCTTTTCAATCTTAGAAATGAGTCATATGCCTACAACTTACAAATCTGTGTAAATAGGTACTGTAAACAAAAAATTCTAAAACTAGCCCGAACTGAAAATCCTGGCATCTCTCCTATTTCATATTTTACTAGCATCCAGGATAAATGTCAACCACAATATCTAGATTCCTACTGTCTTTGATTCATAGTCTATTTTACCTGATACAAACTGGATCCCGGTTTCAGTAGATTGTTCACATGTAAGTAACTCTGGTACGTCATAACACTTGCCGATGATTTTGCTTGGCTCATGTTGCTCGATGATTGCGCAGAAGACAACGTATACTGGCCCCCTAGGAAATTAGTGTGAAAGTGTGACAAACATGAAAGTTAGTGTGAAAGTGGTGGAACTTTTCTTGAAAATTCCGCGCGAATCTTTGCAATACTTTGTGTCACCGTATTTTCAGTTTTTAACCGTAAAACACTATAGCCAGCTTGATTACTGGGCATAATGAGACCTAAGGTCTACGCCCTTGACCACTAACTTATCTACGATTGTCATGAAGGTTTGTCGATATGAAATTCTCGTGTCACAGTGTTTATAACAAAACGAAACTTCTCTGAAACGGCTTCAGCGATTTTTATGATTTTTTTGTGTATGTTCCATATTTTTCATTTCATAAACCAAATGAAAAATAATTTGTGTTATGGTTCAGCTAGTAATTTAAATAGCATTACGAACAGTCAACCAACCTAATGATTCATATCGACTTGAACCACTTCTAGAATCGAGCGGCGAATCTTGTGACAGTACGTCCAAATCTGATTCAACTGGAAATAAAGACATATATCAAATAATCATAAGAGAAAAGTATAAGAATGTTGTGACTTAATAATATGTTAGATAGTTTTGCCTGTTAATTTCGGTCTTTTTAACCGACTTCAAAAAAAAGGAGGAGTTTCTCAATTCGTCGGAATCTTTTTATTTAATACCAACCAAAAATCATAAGTTTTTGCAGGATAACATTCGATTTCAATCGATAGAGACTGTCTGAAGGATAAATTTGAAACATATGCCATGTTTATTCCTTAGTTAACGTTTATCTGGCGATTGAAAAATCGGCCCTTAAGCAAATGTATGAGACATCACATTAATAATATTATTTATTAATAAGAATATGACTACCCTTTCTTTTCAACTCAGGTAGCCAAGCATAGCGTGTCGAAGTTTCTAGACAACTTTTAACAAGGTTGACGAAGAAAAGTTTGATTCCAATTTCGCACCTGAGGAATCGTCGTCCAATGTGTCCACAGATATTGGCAAAATGTAATCTTTTGACGTTTCGAATGCCTTCTTCAGTGGTTCCAGGATTTTGGGATAGTATTTGACGAGGTTGAAAAATGTTTGGGAAGGAAGCACCAGCAGATCCAAGTTTCTACTCGCGTAAATTGCCACTCCAGATGTTGAGAATGGTTGCTATATGGAAGTTTAGGTTAAAGTTAACGTGTAAACTTCAAACGAATATTAAATAGCTTCTTGTTTTTTAGGACGCATTTGCATAATGTAATTGTTTGATTAAAAATAATTTTTTTTTTCATCCAATACAACAGATAAGGATTAACCAATAGTCTCGTAAATAATATTGTTTTTACAATCTTTTATTTAACTTACAATGTATGTTTGTTCAGGTGGAATCTTGCAAATCAATCGAAGCAGATATCGCAGATATTTTTTTTTCGAAATCAGTCTAGCCGTTTCTGAGTTTTAGCAAGACTAACGAATAGCAATTCATTTTTATTAAACAGAACAATATGGTTTTGATACTCACTCCACTAAAATTACCAAACATTCCTCCCGGTCCCATGCATGTTATCATTTCATTGTAAGTACTCAAAACGTCCACCTGTGAAGGCATTTTTATATAGTCTCAAACCGAATAAATGATTACTAATATAATTCGATTCTCAATAGCGAAAATGGTCATTGGGAAATGCATGACTTCTAAAAAAATTCTTTGATTGTTTGTATCAAGTATTTGGATAGAAAGTTGATATTTTTGATTACCTTTCCTCTGTAAATGATATAAATATTGGTTTGCAAGTCCTTGCACAGCACAACGGTGTCGCCTTTGAGGAAGTACATTTCACGAAGGTGCTGCGTGACAACCCTGATGAAGGAGCGTTCAACTTTGGCGAACAGCGGCACCTCTCGAAGCGCTTTCTCATACATAAAGACCAGAGTGTCTTCCATCAGGGCTGAGTTTAGGCCTCGGCAAATTTTCTGCAATTTTTTTTCAAAACAAGTAACAATGAGCATGTTTATGTCAGATACGTCCCAGGACTTTGCATTCTAATATAAAAATATGACGAAGCACATTACGCTCATCATCCTGCGAAATCAGTTCATTAGTCGCAGCAATAGACATGTACGCAGGACCCGACGGTCCGCGCGAAAAAATGTCGCCAGTTTACTGGTGTCAAAAAAAGCTTGATTTTACACCAATGGCGTCAGTTGTTAAAAGCCGACGGCAGTATCGTTAATGGACCGCGACACACGTCAAAGATCACTTCACTATGTTATTAGTCCGCACTCGCCTTTCAACAGGGTCGGTTTTTTCCATATTGTGGCGTTCTTTTTGACACGACTGCCCAAAAAAAGGAGTGTAATGTTTTTAGGGTTCATGTATGTATGTATGTATGTACCTGTATAAGTTTCTTTATTCCATTATAATTTCTGACCGACTGAAATGATTTATACATATGGGTTATCGTTAGAATTCTTACATCATTCCGAGTAACATAGGCTATATTTTTTGAAAAAAGTAATTTTACCACAGGGCAGTCGTGTTTTTTATTGGAACGAAGTTCCTTATCGCGCATTGTGAAAGGGGGCTAGAAGGAAAAGAATTATACGCAAAGTTGTAACGACACTTTTTGCTATAGTAAGCTATTGTAAGCCGTGCGGTGTGCGCATGTTTCTCTGTCTGTCTGTCTCTCTCTCTCTCTCTTATAGAAAGCAAGCCCGATATACTTCGTCCCATCCGGGTGTCCCTTGACACCTCTCAAGTTCTTTTTTATCAATTATTTACTTGTTGTATGAAGACGGCTGGCGTAAAATATTCCGATGGGCTGATCGTCAGGTTCATAACGGTGATTAAACGTAAAAAATACCTGCGGGTCGCTCCCATGAGTTCTGTTCCATACATAATCAAAGTACTTCAAAGTTTTCACCGTAAGCATGGGATCCACGTTCTCGCGGTACAGAAAGTCCGCTAAATCCCTCGTTTTTTCCTGAAAGCCCGAAATGAGCTCATTAAAACGTGCTACTTTTGTGCCTTCCCTAACGACGAAAGTTACATTGTCGCTCGCCTCTCGCCTCTCTAATGTTAAATATTCATAAATACAGTATAATATTCTTTTATTCCCATTTTAAGAGCTGAGTAACAAATGGCTACGTAGCTTTTATGAAGCTAATAATTATTATTAACTATATTTAAATTAAACCTTAAATCACTAATATTTTAATGCAACATGGGGCCATTTTTTGGTTTATTTTCGTGGTATATAGGGCAGCGGAGCAAACTTAATTCATTAAAATTCCAAGTAAAGCATATTGCCACCTTTTACCTGTCACTCTAACCAGTAGAACGTTATAAAATTCATGAATAAATACCTCAGTTCCGAGTGTAATATGCCTCTAATCTGAAAAGTGCTTTCAAAAAGCTTTTAGGCTGACCTAATAAAAGAAGTTACGCAAAGCTTTTATTTTTAATATTTGTATATGAAGAGCGTTTTTAATACAAATCTAATCTACTTTAATTTAGGTATGCTTATTTATATGACACTTTGTTGCAGACATCAGAACAGAACTGAGGTATTTTTATCGATAAAATGCCAAACAGTCCCGTGGGATTTGCCCGTCATAAGCGCCAGAGCAGTTGCCAGTATTTCTATCAAAATTATAAAAAAAATATTATAGTTGCAATATCTCGCTGCACGTGCAGCAATAAAACGTGAAAACTGACAAACGACAAAGTTGCTATTACGACACAGGTTACGGGCTTTACGTCAGGCCTGCTCGGCAATAGTCGCCATCCTATTTCCCATTTTATTGACCCGAGTGCAGCGAGTTATAGCAACCAGCATAGCAGTGTTTTCAACAAAATAAACTACTGCTGTTCAACCTGTTATCTAGTAAATAATGAGAATACAACTTCGGAAAACATACTTTAAAGTACGTAGTCATAATCTTATTTCTTGGTTGGATATCTGATTACCTTAGCTCCGATGTTATGAAACTTTACAGGTAAGCATTTCATTATATTGAGCTTTTATTACGATTACGATTAAATTAAGCAATCGTTAATAAAATTAAAAAATATTTAGTTTCTAGTTGACCCGGCAAACATTGTTATGCCATTAGGGATATAAAAACCCCTTACGACCTACTCTCAGACCTACCGAACATACACACAGAAAATTTCATAACAATCGGTGGAGCCGTTTCGGTTCGGTTACAAAAATTGCCACGAGAATTTTATATATTAGTGAAATTCATACATTATGGCTCAATAAAGCGTGTGAAGAAGCGGATCGTGTTGAGGAAATGTAGCCAAACATAAACGCAAAGTAGAGCAGGCCGGTGATCTGTAGCGCCATTGTTAACCACACGTCTGTACAGTTGGATACGAACACTGGGGTGCAGCCGCAACCTAAGAAATAGAAGGTAGAAGAGGTTGCCTGTAACTCAAATGAAACTAAATATAGTAGTAATATTTAAAGGATAGTGACCATGGATGTATTGAATCCCGTATCTAGCTGATTCAAATTCGAACTTTATTTTTTATAGAATACGGTCTCCACATTAATTGCTACAATCATTTTTTAAATTAGCATCCCGATTCTAAAGTTATAACCAAATAAACAAGTTGTACTTCTCAATAAAATCTGTATGACAGGAAATGTATATTGAAAAGAAAGAATCTTTTTCCATGCAAAATTAAATGCCAGATATGAAAAAAAATCCTAGTGCCAATAGTTCTCAAAAAGAATAGTTATAAGATAGTTCTCATTTTCTTAGAATTTTTTGGTTTTGGTTCATGAGAAAACTTGATAACCTTTGGTCATTTTTCTTATAAAACAATAATGTATCCATACTAATTGCATGGTTCAATTTAGATAAAACAATAATTTAGTGTTACTCGTATGTACGCAATGTAAATGCTTAAAGAATTTTTTTTGAACTCTTATGAAATGCCTATTCTAGTTTTGGAGTATACAAGATAAAATATGAATAGTATGGTATTTGCCGTATAAGATTATAAAAAATATTCAGGGAAACTGAAGATTACAGTGTTACAGTTTGATTGCGATTATGGTCGAAAAAATAATACAAAAGTTAAATAAAAATATTAAAATTATTTAAGATCGTGTAAATTATGGAAAAAATAATTACCGACAAAAATTTGAAAAACCCAGTAGAAAGTATGAATGTATTGCGATACAGCAACTGAAAAAAAACATGCGGTTTTAATGCCTTAGTAAAACAACAAACCTTCTACATGGAAAATAATTATTGTTATTGTAAATACTATTACAACGTAAAATCTACATTGAAAAAAAATGTTTTTGCCGGCTGATCCATGGTTATTACAAGTTTTGATATATAGAACCGTCATAATTTACGCTGTTCTTATTCTTACATTTCAGTTCGTTCTCCTCACTAGTCAACACCATGATACTCGTACAATTCACCATGACGTATCTGGTGTTGCTAAGCATATAATATGGTCTGCACGAGTTCATAAAGATGAACGCGGTCGCAAAGTTAACAAATGTCATAGCGATCGGGAGGAACTTCAGCAAAAGTACCGCTTGATTGACTTGCATTATATCACTTTCCCAGTATGAAAAAGATCCAGTTAATCTGAACACCTGAAATAGTATTCCATTAAAAACTCGTATGTATAACTCAAGGATAAAGGTGAAAATTGCGGAGGCTTTCTTTTACAATAGCTCCAGACATGTTCTCAGCTACGTCGTAGCGGGTAGCTACGAAAATTTTCGTAGCTGCGTAGATTATTCGTAGCCCGTCACATGTCGTAATTTGTCGAACTTGTAAACAATCGTAATTTGTTTGCATATGTGTGTGTGCGCTTAGTAGATTCATACTTCTAAACCTATTGTGTATAGTGGATAGATTGTAATAAGGATTAATATAAACCACTTATTGTCCCGAAACCATGTCCCGAACTACGTATTGTGCATTCGTAATAACAATCTATAGATCGATCTCTACCTATAATTGCTATAAGTACAGTCAAACTTTCTTGACAGTAAATCGATATAAAGGTTGAGAATAGGAGCAGGAACTGAAACGGGAAATTCACGATTCCATCAGGTTGTGATTATCTAAAATCCACGCGAGTAGACCCGCGGACAAAGTGTAGCATAATAGTTACTGGTGTAAGATCATACTGTTATAATACCATAATAGTACACAAGAAACTTACAACTTACCAGCAAAATACGATTTATTCTGTACAAATCTGTATCAGCGCTATTATTTACGACTTTGAACTGCAAAAAATTAAATTTGGTGAAATAATCCAGTTAATGAACATAAATAAATAAAAGACAGTGGTATTTTACCAGTTCTTCAAAAGGAAATATGCTGAGAAGGTCCAGAAGAAAAACTTTTTTTAGATAACGTGTCATGGTGAGTAAAGGGTGTGTCACCAAGAGCGATCTCTCGTTGTAATAAGCTACGTAGGCCATCACTACTATGTCAACATACAACACTATATCCGTCCATGGGTAACTGCGGCCAAACTTGCTTTGTTTGGTCTGAAATGTTTATTCATTAATTAATTTTTTTTATTGAAACTTCTATTAATGAATAAAAATGCTAAAATTTGATACAAATATTAAATAAATTAATGTATTAAATAAACAAGTTATTAGCTCTTTATTATTTTTCTATTTCGATAATAGTAAGTCAAATGCCATTAAAATTTTTTTAACGCAATACAAATTAAATATAATCCACTAAAAATAACAGAAAACAAATATTTAAAGTTATGGCAGAATTAACAATTAATTACAAAAAAAATTGTCACAGTTGAAATTTTAAACGCAAAAGTATGTTTGTTTGTCACATAGATAACACAGCAATGGATTAATGCAATTTTCTTATGTGCATACTTATATACTTTTCTCGGAAAAGCGAAGTGTTCACACGGATAAATAATCTAAAAGTTACATAGTGAATTAACAAAAAATCTAATCAAAAATCAACGTGGTTAAAGTCGCGTAAAGGAGTATTTTTTTAGGAAACCGGTGTATACTTACAGCGATATTATAGGGTATGATAATAACATAGTATATTGCCAACGCAAATCTCAGTAAGCACCACGTTTTTAAAAATATTCCATGTGGTGTTATGCATCCTGGGAGGAATATGTATCTTAAGTATCTACAAAACAACCGAAAATTATGAAAATTAATTAATTACTATGTGTTGTTACCCCAACAATAAATAATAAGCTCTCGCTTGGCTGTTGGATTAAGGGTTGTCCTGGTGGTTGGTAAGGGTTGGATAAGGGGTGTCAAAAGGTCCTGGAGATGGCACGTATTGTGAGAAGGTTTCTTCACTCTGGAGCCCCTGATCACCGGTGGTCACTCAACTTTATAATATTTTTAAACTTGTTTTTCAAATTTTTTGTTAAGTATGTATAATTCTAAATTACGTATTCTAATGAATTAATAATTACCTCATGATTCCCAGTTTATCGAATTCTTTTTGGAATTGGATTCTCTCTTTACTTCCACTGATTATTACGAAACTTTCTTTTATTTCTTGCTTGAATCAAAAAGAAAGTAAACGATCTTTATTGTAGAGTATCCATTAAATTTATTTAGACTAATTAGTTCAATTTCACTTTTATAAGTACCGTTGATTAAAATTGTGTGATATCCACAGTTTTTTTTGTTGTATTTCTTACTTACCGTTATTTTATTTGTTTTTGCGTCAATTTTTCCTGTTAAAGGCTTGCCTTCTTCATAAACTGACGCTTGCTGACGAACTTCGGGTTCTTTTATGACCTGTTTATAAAACATATTGATAAACGAGTAACATTTTGAAGAGTTCAGAAATTTCAAATATCTTACACATTTATACTTTTGAAATTCGTCATATTTTTTTTGTTAATTGGGATCGTCTTGAGACTGATAAATATTACGCCTGATGGAAAGCCTTAGCGAAATCTAGGTTGAAGTGAGCTTGGCTAGAGAATGCCTATTCACAATTCTATTGAAGGCACACAGATTGTACTTGGACACGGAGGCTGGAATTTCGTTCCACACCTTAGTGGTTCATGTCACGTGGAAGAAAAATGTTCCTTGCGAGTTTATTGAATGTCAACCACATAAGGATGCCACCGTATTCAGCGTTTGCGGTTCTATGATAGTAAGGTAATGGTCAAAACCTTACTTACCAGTTGTATGGGGTCACAAACGTCAGGGAATGAGCTCCAACATTGTACCAACGCAGAGTATTCTATATGAAGCAAAATGCAATTCGTTGTAGTCACCACCGTATATACCTTTACAGATAATAAATATTAATTAAAATATTTTTTGAATATTTCTACAGTTCATCGTCAACGACCTTTGCTACTAACTTTATGAACAAATGCGTGTGTTGTTACGCCAACTAAAAAAGTTTGATTCATAAGTAAAAACAGATTGGATGTAATATCTTACCTTTGGTAGCCCAAACAACATTTCGACAACACCCAAATTAGAACCAGGTCCAATAGACGATTCCACCTTTCCAAGGTTATTCAGCTTATTGCAATATCCCTTAAAGTATACAAAGAAATTTAGAGATTCGTTTTGGATGAATTAAGATGATAATTATGATACAGCAATACTGCAGTAATACTAAAGAATAATATTGATTCTCCTATATCTATTCGATTTGTCTTATTTCGATTTTTGATTAGTGTCACTTTAAGGGTGTAATGTTGAATTCACTCAGGTTTATTCAAGTGAGAGATTATAAAAGAGCAACGATCTACCAATTAAGAATTACTCCAAGCTAAGTAGTGTACTTTCATCGTGTCCTAATTAAGATTAACTGCGGTTAAGCTCTTCCAAGAATTTAGATTCAATAAGTTATCATTGAAAAATTACTTTAGAATCAAGCTGTTATGCATCTTATTCTTTTTAACAAACATACAGATGCCTAATGGCTAACTACATGTAAACATAATTATAATGATAATACCATTTTCAATATATACATGTCTCGACCGATATCCGCAGCATGATGGACGATCTCATTGTCTGGTAACACTATCGTCCTTGAGTTGGAGGCCAAAGTTTGCAGAAAATCTTGACTGCAATCCTAAAGAAACAAAAAAAAATTGAGAAGTATGAGTACTGAGGGTTCCGTGGAATAATTGACATCAGAGCGAATACAAAATAATAGATCCGTGAGTGTTTTGGCTCGAGCACTAAAAATACACCTATATAAATATAGGCCTGGAATACACTCCCAGGCAGTGTCTTTCCTGCCACTTACAATCCGGGTGCCTTCAAATCAAGAGTGAATAGGCATCTTCTAGGCAAGCGCCTTAGACTGTATCATCACTTTCCATCAGGTGTGATCACAGTCAAGCGCTAGCCTATATAGTATAAAAAAAATCTTTTGAGCTTTATCAGAACATCTAGTCTTAGTTAACAAATGCTGGCGTGTATTTTGTCACATAAATTTGCATTATAACTATATCCATATCCTCACTGGATAACTTCGCCCGTATTTTGGGCACAATTCACATTTATAGTGGTCTTTTAGAGTAAGTAGGTGATACAGGATATGCAAGATGCAAGTTAAAGGATAACTGATAAGTGCTAGTTCTAGAGATTTTGCAAACGTTTAAAATCTTTAATTGATAAGGAAAAAGTACCTGAAATAGTGGGCAATGTAATAGCGTTTCAATCATCTCCAAAGACAATATCTCTTGTTGTATATTACTCGACATATCTTTAAATATTTCCTCACTTGAAACTGCATTATTGTAATACCTTGATAATAAAATAAATATACTCAGTTTACTAGGTAAACACTTGATCGAGAATCCATAAAAATATGACTGATATTAGGTACGAACAAAATTTATAGAGGATCGCTAATTTAATATAAGTGTAGCTTTCAGTTCAATAAATATAATCAATTCAGTCCTTAAGAGGGTTTATGCAGCGCGGCATGCCTAGCGTTTCGGTCCATACAAAACAGGAATTCGTCCCCACAGACGCAATTTTGCGCGGAAAATGGTATTACAAAAAAATTTATAGTAAAATATATATACAACTTATTAAAATAGTAAATAACCAGTGACATTGAATATTAATTGAATTAAATTACTATAATTCAGAAATAACAAAATATCTTGGATTTAATCCTAAAATAATACGATACGTTTAATTTATCGAAAAATGCTAAAAATGTCACTTTTCGGTTTATGGTTTTTGAATGAAAATCTAGGAAAATCGTGTTTTTTTTTGAGACATTTTTTAGTAAATATTATTAATTTTCTAAATATGTCATTGTTATAAGTTTGTGTTATGAAACATGGCAAATATCTTCCATCAAAATAGAGCTTCCACCACTAAGTGAGTAATTAGCCTTTACCTTAAACTTTCTAATGAGAAAGTTATACACATATTTTCAAATATTTTTGAGACAAAAACTAGATTATGAAATGCCAAATAATATGATAGCAATTATCTAATCAATAATTGAACACATGACACTCTTATGTTACGTCGAAAATTGACAATTTTGACTCAAGCATAATTCCAACGCATGAATGGTCTTAAGGGTACGAAGAACTAAAATAAATGTATTTATTCGAGTTGCTCTTTGATTCTTCTCTGTAGAAATATTGCAATTTATGCAATATTTCTACAGAGAAGAACACTTTTATAAAACCAAATCCAATTCATAGTGTGCTGACCTATTTGAAATGTTCCCGTGAAGTCAGGCAGTAAAATGACTTAGCTCACTTACCATTGAACGCAAAAGAACTTTTTCACTCGTGCTTTGATTTTCACACTGACGTGGTTCACTGAGAGGAAGTAAAATAGCTCCCTCATAGACTCCTGGAGCAAAGCAGTTTGTAGTTTTTTTTTTTTAATATAATAATAAAAATGATGCTCAAATTAAATCTCTAGTCTCATTTTTTTCAGATGGGCTATTCAATTAATTTAATATTTTTTGTGTATTTGCTTTGGACTGCAATTAGCTAAATCGTACCAAAATCGGATTTGGTCCGATTTATCTACTTACAACGGAGAAAGGTTTATACCATAGGGATTATATAATGTTTTTCTTATCAAACGTAGTACCTATTGACATAAAGATGTGTTAAATACATTAAGTTACCTTGAACTTCAATTTTCGTTGTGAGGATAATACGTAAATTGAACAAATCTTAGCGATGTAGAAGAAAGACAAATACGCTCCCAATATCAAAAGTAAAACGATCTGTAACAACGTGACGAAACATTCATTGAGAACTATGTTTTTACTCGAAGTTCAAGCTTTATTCACGTATGGGAAAATGAAAGTAAAAGTGAGAATGAGCTTGTATTATAAATTTGAAAGTTTGTGAGTTTGAATATTTGTTCTTCAATAGTATTAAAACTATTGACGATTTGGATAGAAAATAGATGGCTTTATGACATGGTTTAGCATAAAACCTAAGCTATTTTTTATATAAAATTCAAAGTTCTGCGAGACTTTGAAAAAACATTACTTTACGTGGATTTAGTTATAGCTAAAGTTTGTGATAGCAAACTTTGAAAGTGGGTAGAAAGGTTTGGAGGTGGGAGCGAGTTTGGGACATTGGGCAAGAAGGAGATGAAGTCGCGGAGAAAACCTAGTATAATAAATAAGTACAAGGTACCAGCAGCAAGTCTTCATGTCCTGGTGATATATCAGATGCCCCGCTGCCCGTGAAAACTGAGGTGCCGAAAGAAATTGATGACGTCATAGGCCTCTCGTGCTTAGCATCGTTGGTCACAAATATTTTTGTCTCCCAGTATATCAGTAACGACATCCAAGAATTCTAAAATGTTATTAACAGTTATAACTCTAATGCTTTCACAATTGCAATTGGTCCGAGCAATTACTGCGTGCTTACTAAAACTTAATCACATCGAGATAATAGAAATTATCACTTCCCACAAAAAGTAGATAAGGAAGAAAGAATTCAGTTTGCCGAAGTTTATTTGAATAAAGTTGTTTGATGCAAATTAACTACCTATATTGTTATAATTTCAACTTATGAAACGATTTTGATGCATTTGAGCTATTAATTCAACCGCTAAACTAATTGGTTTTAATATTTGAAACTCAATTTAATATTAATAATAAAAACATTTGATTATTTTGTATTAATGTATAAAATGACTTTTATATGGGGAAAAAATGTTTAGATTAAGTATTATTTGCCACGCCCTGACAGAGCATTTTGACTGTATATATTATATGCATTATTTGGTCATGCATGCAAAGAAATAAAGAGCTTATCTTAAGTTAGTTACTAGGTATAGGCAGACTAACGATAATTTTAGTAAAGAAAGATTAAATGTACCTCTTTACACAGGTTCCTAGGGCAGGCAGTAAGGTACAGAAGGCTTCCTGACCAATAGCAAAGTATCAGAAAAAGAAGGCAATATTTTGTACAACATAGGAACTGAAAAAAACGATTGATTCTCAGTTTATCTCCAATCAGGTAGGACTAGAGGTTTAATATAGGCTTTTAATTTTTTTAATCAGACTATTTATCTCAAGAAAACATAGAAGAATTCATTTATTACGTAGTTTTTAATTTAGATATAGTTTAATTTTATACCTAGTTTTAATTTTTAATTTAAGCTTATTTTTTAATTATTATGTAATGCTATTGTATTTTTGATTTAATAAATAATTATTACGACATAATATTTCTTATTTCATGTAGAACGGTAACAAAGGAATGATTTTTTGTTATGCTAAACTTGAACGAAAAAAAATCTCTAATCTTTTTCCGTTCACCTATTAGACTCAGAATTAATTAATTAACGGTTGAAATTTAATGGCTTACGTTAGCATTGCCGTTGAAATTATTTTGCCATTTATCCAAATAACTCCAAATATGCCACACTTGTAGAGTCGGAAACATAATAGCTATTTGCGTAGCAATCGATTCTCCATCAGGGTCTAGTGTATCAGTAAATATGTACATAGGAAAAACTGATAGAACGTCGAGATAGAAGCCAAATGATGCCATTTTTTCTTCAGCTATCTCCAGCACTGTTTCTTTTCTGATATTCTGTAATTCAAGTTAGACTGCTATAATAATTTCATGACTAGGAACAATTTGCATATTAAAAGTGAGTAATGGAATAGTAGAAAATGGCTAGAATTCAGATCTATGAGAATTTTAAATTATGAAATGCTCCGTTGAAAACGAAGCGGGCAATTTTTTACCTTTTTCTTCCCGTCTTCATTAAATTAAGGGGTGGGAAGACAAAGGTTGAAAAATATCGCATTTAGCAAGGAAATCAACGGTCTAGATAATGTTTCTCAGTGAAACCACCGTAAAACTATTTTATTGATTCCTAAATATTGTGCAACAAAGTTTGAAACAATCATGAATGTTCGGCAATTGTTTCATAAACAAATAGCAAAATGTTCGCTCAACAATTGCAACGAAATGCATTTCGTACCAATAATTTTAAGTCTGGTTGGTTATTGTTTGATAGCAAATATAAATAACATTGTTTTATATAAATTTTTTTCAAGCGTTCTAATAGATTGTAATCATAATAAGCCCCTATTTGTAGCATTTAACCCATTTCATAAGATGATTTTTTTTAATTTTTAAAAAAGAGAATTCAGTTTTCAAAAACGTGTCGCGTCGGACACTGTTTAACAGAGAAATTATAACAAAAAAAAACCATAATAAGCAATATTTATACACCTGTACCAGGCAGTTTTTCTCTGTGCATGAAAAGCAAATAAAAAGAAATAAGGTAACAATATCATTCTACCAAACATGTTTTCTGACTCACTTTTTCCACAATAGCAGTAGTAAGCTGTATATAAATGTTCAGCAACAATCCAGCAATCACGATTGTGCCCAGAACTTTCTCCCAATCAGACTGTACAGAAGCCGTGGCCAAATGCGGGCACATTACACACACGTACAGAACCATCATGAAGTGAGCTATGTCAAACATGTTTGTCTAAAAACCAAAAAACTACTTACATTACAATTATACAGTGTGAGTCTTCATAATGTGCACATATTGAAATGAGGGAAACTATGCTTAATTTTATCGACGGAAAACGTATTAAAAAAAATCTAAAATTTTTTTTTATATTTTTTTGGAATTTTTAAAATTTTTGTTCGCTGCTATGACCCTTGTGTAAACAAAACGGTGTAACTTTTAAACTAAATGATCTATCACGATGAACCAAACTTATTAATGATTGGAAGTAATGGTCCGTTCTTACGAAATGAAAGTTGTGGAAAAAAATTACCCTCAATGGAAAATACACGTGTTTTTAATAAAATTTCTGTTTTTTTTTCACTAATTTTTACAATAATCGTAAAATTTCTCAATAAAATGCCCCAATTGTGTGCCTTTTTTACTACTTTAAATTATTCCTCATCGTATTAGCTACCTAATGGTAAAAATTGCATGTTTGTAACTTAATCCTAACATTTCTTTTTAACTGTTCAAAAATAGCACTCCAAACGCGCAAGTTATTATTTTCCTTAGGAGGGTTCTACGTGATATCTACAATCTCAATAATTAGTGCGTAGCCGTGTCCTAGGCCTTTCTTTAACACTTGATAAGAAATGTTAGAATTAAGTTATAAGCATGCAATTTTTACCATTAGGTAGCTAATACGATGAGGAATAATTTAAAGTAATAAAAAAGGCACACAATGGGGGCATTTTATTGAGAAATTTTACGATTATTGTAAAAATTAGTGAAAAAAAACCAGAAATTTTATTAAAAACACGTGTATTTTCCACTGAGGGTAATTTTTTCCACAATTTTCATTTCATAAGATCGGACCATTACTTCCAATCATTAATAAGTTTGATTCATCTTGATAGATCATTTAGTTTAAAAGTTACACCGTTTTGTTTACACAAGGGTCATAGTAGCGAACAAAAATTTTTAAAATTCCAAAAAAATATAAAAAAAAAATTTAGTTTTTTTTTAATACGTTTTCCGTCGATAAAATTAAGCATAGTTTCCCTCATTTCAATATGTGCACATTATGAAGACTCACACTGTATAATACGTTTAATAGTACATTGTTACCCTAGGGATGAAAGTAACTTATTTAGTCCCGAGACGGGGTTTGGCGCCCGAGCGTAGCGAGGGGGCCTATAGTTCGAGGGACTAAATAAGTCTTTATCCCGAGGTAAACACTGTGCTTTTCATTACGAATATAAGGAAAGTCAAAATAAAAATAGAAATTAGCTAAAGAAAATTGAATAATTGTGTCAATAAAAATCACTGTTAAACAGAAGCCTAAACAAAACTCTACAACTCGAAAAACAAATGAAGATCGGATTGCCGCTTGCCACTTTCCCGCCTTTTTTTTTTTCTTTGGCCTAGCCGGCGGGCTATGCATTTAGCTTTTTAATAGTCAAGTATTGTCTATGATTGTCTATGAATGTCTATGAATCAGTTGTCTTTACTTTATGAATAAAGTCTATCTTTCTTCTTGTCTATGGATGCACTCGGGTATGTCGTGTTTCATTTGAACTCCAATAAAAATGTGACAACTAGTTTTTTTTAATTATTTGACATATGTCAGTTGAAAACGATTCTCCCTAGGGCTGCAAAGTATTACTTTCAACCCGCTTCTCAGGCAACTTCAGACCTACTTTCCGTGTATGAGTGATGAAAAAAATCTTACTCCTTTTAAAGAATACCTAATCTGTTTCAATAAGGAAAAGAATAGAACAAATTAAAATAAATGTACCACTATAGTTATTAATTTAATTAATTGAACATCAATCAATCTCTGAAGTGGATATTATCTGAATGTATATTTAGATACGTCAGCTAATGGATGCAATAACAAGAATTTGATGAAAGTTCTAAAGTACTTAGAAAGTACTTAAATAAGCATGAAACACTGAGTTTTTAAAAGCACTTTTGGCCAAGGAACAGCCAAGGGCGGTCCTTTGACGAAGCGTAAGCAGATTTTTTATGTAATAAGTAGAATAACTTCATAAAAAAATTGAAATTTTAAGTTAGCAAACTAAAAAAAGTAATATTCCTTCAAAATTCCATCGATATATTTCCCCGCCATCATCTGGTGGTAGAAGGGCTGTCAATCAGCCGCTTACTGTTCGGCGTGGAAATGTAGGCATTATTTTTGGCACCATTCAACGCAAACAAAACTTGTACGGTAAAAATAAACTAAGGTAAAAATAAACTAAGTTAGCGATAACTTTTCAGATGCCGTGTATTTTTACACATTGTCGTTTTAATTAAAATTGGTAATTTTTACTTACAAATTCCGTATTCGGTTCCAAAATCCACGGAAAGGTAGGACGGAGGCAAATACGAGGTTCTTCAACTGTTGTTACGTTGCTGGCTATTTTGTATAAATCAAGATAATCGGTTGTAAATTTCCGGTGGCTGACGTTATCCTCATCTTATGAAAAATTGCAAGGAAATAAATAAAAAACACTTTCTTTATAGATTTTACCATCGAAATGTATAAGATACAATCCACAAAGACGCGCCCCACTCTGTCCAAACCGCTTATGTTTCATTAGATTCGTATGGAGTTGGACAGAGTGGGGCGCATCATCGTGGATTGAAATATCCTGAGGAAATATCTATACCTATGTAGAATTGACGTCATTAATCTATATACTGATAAAATAAGGTTTACCTTTGTAATACATATGGGAATCATCTACAAACGTCGGATCTTCTTCTTCGACCCCCGCTAAATGATTTTTAAAGACTTTCATCGGTCTATATCGGGTCCTTATAAGTCGAGAGTCGTTCTGATCGTATTTTGTGATCGCATCCTAAAACCACATAAGCCCACATAACCATGTTTGTCCGAAAAAAAGTCACAACATGTAACCAGTTAAGGTATGCGAAAAACTGCATTATTCACTTTTTGCTTCTAATTTCTAAAAGTTAAAATTTTTACACGGAAAAAGTTGTTCAGTACACTTGTAAACTAGATATAATGGGTAAAAAATGCATAGTAGATGATCAATTTTTTTATATAGATATTATTAAGATTTATAAAACACTCGATACAAACTAAATAAAAAAGTTCATTTTTAAGTAAAAATAAAATTATTCCCATATTTTTACTCTTTTGTTGTTCTTATTACAAGAATTAAAAATTGTGTTGTTTAAGATTTCAAGTAAAATAGCCTGATATAAATTAAGTAAAGCATATACAACCTGCTTTATTTTAGAACTCTTTATTCTCGAATCAACTTTGTTCCGAATGACTTGTAGCATGTGAGGGTTTTCAATCATTGCTCGCATAAAATCTGTTCTACGTAACACCTACGACAGTCAAAGTAAAACAATTCAAAATTGAATCTGATAGGTTTAGTGCTTAAGCCTTAATATGTGTCTATTAGCAGTAGTTCAGACGTCCGACTGCGGAAACAATAATTATGGTCTCAACTATTTTGCGACATAGCCCCTTCGTACACCGCTCGTAAGCGTAAGCGTAGCGTAAGCATAGCGTAATCCTCGCGTACGAAGAAAGCAGTACGAGCATGAACTTTTTCAAACATGTCCACAGATGAAGCGTTGTTGCGTAATTGAAGATGTAATTGTAATATTGATAGGAGTAACGTCATAACGATACGCTTACGCTTGCGAGCCGTGTGCGAAGGGCCTAAGAAACATAATTCACGCGTACACATCGTTGCCATCAGCTATTATACGACAAGATCAGCTCAAATACTTGGTAAATTGTAAAAGATATAAAATTGGTAGAAGAAAAGCAATGTAACAAACCTGCAATTCGACATACGTAGCGGCTTTTACAGTAACTTTTGATGGTATCGAATAAAACAAACTTATTTCCCCCAATACCTGAAAAACTTATTGGTGAAAAAAGTGTGCAGTCCTAAACGATAATAATTTATACATAACGCCCTGTGTGTTACCATTATTTCATTAAGGCTACATTTTACGTATTAATTAAAAAGTAACCGAATTAATAGGTACAATGTAGCGTTAATGACAAATTATAGCTTACCATACTTAGTGAGGCCAGAAGTCTACTTCAAACTTCCCTAAACAATTTATCAGAAATTTTACTAACAGTTCCTTCTTTGAAAGCAATCATTGGGCTCTCATCGTCTTCATCTGACAGCATTTCTAAGACTCCTCGCTTGATAAACAACATTCCATTCTTCACCAAGCCTTGGTTCCACACACATTGTCCAGCTAAATACAATTCGTGTCTCATCAATAGTGATATATGCCTCAGGAAAGATTCATCTGAAATGTTTTCATA
The DNA here is from genome assembly GCA_036785405.1 of Coenonympha arcania. NCBI lineage: Eukaryota > Metazoa > Arthropoda > Insecta > Lepidoptera > Nymphalidae > Coenonympha > Coenonympha arcania. The sequence continues at coordinate 12,100,099 of CM072066.1, read as the reverse complement.
TACGATTACACTAGCTTCTAATACCCTAATTATTACACGTCTTTCAAAAAAATTCAAAAGAAGAAAGAAGAATCGTAATAAGTACGAGAACATCTACCAGGACAGAAATCTGTACAGTCCAGTATGCAGGAACACCGCCCACATGAAACACCACACACAATTCTTCCAACACATTCTTCGACGATGTTTTGTTCCAACACCGGGACATCCTCAGGAGATGTTGACTTCACAATGCAAAATCGTAGAGTCTTCCTTACAATTATTTCAATGAAAATTTTCTTACAAATTTTTCTTGTCGTGTTCAGACGGCTTCGGCTTAACTTTAGGTAAGTAAACATATTTCTTCTGTATACTTACTTTAATAACTTACTTAATCAGCCTATAGACGTTCACTGCTGCACATAGGCCTTTCCGAGAGCGCGCCACCACACACGGTCCTCCGCCTTCCTCATCCACCCGCTATCAGGTTTGACCTTTTTCAGGTCGTCGGTCAAGCGGGCAGGATGTCGTCCTACGCTGCGCTTACCGGTACGCGGTCTCCACTCCAGAACACTGTCTGTACTTAGCAAGTTATAAAAATATAGAATCATTTATACCGGTGTCACCGAAGAGAAGAGAATCGTGAAAGTGCCCAACGTTAATATCAAAGATAAGCTCCATTTGTAAAGGCACAGGCAACTGTTTCAAGTGAGGCGTTGCCAGGATGCCGTCTTTCATCCTCCAGAGTTGTTCCTTGTACAGCATTGCTTGTTGCAGCAATCCGGGTGGAGCTCCGCGGAGTTTTAGATACTGAATCATGTGGTGATACTGAAAACGATTCAGAAAATTTGCTCATCTTCATTTCGATAGACATTTTTTATAACGACTAGAAATCGAGACTTTTATTTTTTAGCTAATAAACACTTGTAAAGGACGAAAACACTTTTAGTTATTGGGAAATGGTGTCCGCGTAAAGATTGTACCTATGACGAAGCCCTTGCTAATTTTCTACCATTTTGTAGAAACAAATAATATTCTCAACGGCGTACACGGTCGTTTTAAGTTCTTTTAAGTGACCTGCCGTTTAAAGACTATAAAGACAACTTTAAAATTAAAACGTCATATTTTTTGGGTCTTTAATCTAAAATCGCTGTGAAACAGAAACAAGGTTTAATAACATTTTCTCGATAAAACTATTTCCCAAAAGTTGCTATAAAATCTCCATTTTTATAATTTTTATTGGTAACTAACAGTAACAATGAATGTAATTGTAATATTTGTTTTAATATGTCAGTAATAAACGCTCAGAACGGATTTTGATAACTGGCAGTTTTTTAGTAATTAAGTAAAACGTCAGTTTCCTGTTATATTCTTCCGCAACGCTGCCTGTCGCACACACCAACTTTCGATCTTAAGATTGAAAAGGACAAAAATAAATTCAGTATAATTATCCTGATAATAACCTGCTCTACAAAAACAGACCACCGCCTGTTTTCCAAGGCCAACTCCCAAGTGAGGCCTCCGATGAATCGATAACGTATGCAAACATATCCGAATATCATCACAAAGGATGTCAACCATTTTTCTCGATTGGTCTGTAAAATATATTTTTCCATCAGTTTTTGATTCATAAGTTTTTGAAAATTCTACTCGAATAGCAAATGGAGTGTCAGTATGTAGATTGTGGATCTGAATAATCACAGAAATAAGACACAGAAATAGATTTTTTCATACTGAAAATAATATTACAGTATTATTATTATTACAATAATCAAATGCTGAAATTGTAATAGTGATATTTTTCAATTATTAGTATTTAATGTTTTGGTACAATTCAATTTTAGTGCTTGTATTTCTACATTAGTTTAGTATGTGTTCATTATGTATTATTGTAATTTTAGTTTTTATTTAATTAATTTTAAAAATAAAGTATATTTGGAAAATCATAATCACCAGAGGGAAACTATCGCCAAATATAGTATTGAAAAGGCGACATGTACAGTAGTACCAGCATGTTTTGTAGCTGCAACAAAACATTTTGAAAACATTTATATGCGATTGATGTAAAACTTACTTCAGAGGATCGCTTGCTAATGCAGTGGCGGTCGGGACCACTTGATTGAGTCCCGACCGCCACTGCATTACTGACCACATCGAGTTAATAGAAAATTTAACACCCACGAAAGTAAACCCTAATAAATAAGCAAGAAAAAGTTCGGTCTGCCAATCCTCAACTTGGAAGATTCTTTGCAGTGGAAGAAAAAGTAAAAAAGAATTGACGTGGCACTCAAATAGAAGTAGAAGTGAAAACTTAAACAATTACCTGATGTCGAGTATACGATTAAATCTGTAATAAGCTGAGCAAAGTAATAAACATACTTGTCAAATTTTATATTCTTGGCAGGAATTTTGAAATTCAATGTGTGGAACTTGCTATTAACAAGGTGCAGCTGATGTAAGGAGTACCACAGGCAACTGGCAGCGTGTAGCGCCAGCATTACCATCAGTAAATGTTGTAGCACATACATTTTTTTACGTGTACTCCTCATCTGCAAAAAGTTCACAGCAAGTTTACTAAAAATAAATATATGACTCTCGTGCCATTTGATGGTAAGTGACTATAAAGTGCAAATGTGTAATTACACTAATATTGAAGGAATACAATCCCAATGTTTTGCCACCAAGAATTGGTTTGGTATGCATATTAACTTTCGGTATGGTGGTAACTGGAGATCAGCCTTGAGACTTGACACCTAATCCTTACAAGATTTAAAAACTTTACCTACTTTTACCTACTTTTACTTTTACTTTTGCCTTTACCTACTGTTAATCAAACTCGCACTTTCCTGCTTAAAAGTTATAGATAAAATTAAACGGTGTAGAATCCGTATTTAGGTGATTTTGAATGAAGTTTTAATTAAAAACTTTCTATTAAGACAACTACTTTCAAATTTAAACGTCATATATTCTAAAATCGCTTAGAAGCAGAAACACGATTGGATAAAATTTCTCGATAGAAAGTTCTCCCAAATGTTACTCCTAAATCTCAGTTTTCCTGTTTTTTATCGGAAATTACAATGGATGTAACTGTTATTTTTGTTTTAATGGTTCTGCAATAACAATATCCAAAGACGCTTAGAAACCGATTTTTGATAAATGGCTTAGTTTTTGAGCAATAAGTAAAAAGTAGTTTTGCTGTTATATTCTTCTGTGACGCTGCATGTCGCACCTACCAACGTATCCGTGAGAGTGAGAAAGACAAAAATAAATTCAATAAATCCGCTTAAGCATCATCCGTTAAAATACTGTGATTGACTTCAATAAATTATTTTAAGTTGAATTAAGAAAACTTACCGTTTCATTGAGACTTAGAAAAAATCCAAATACTCTGTAAATACGTCCAATTGCTAAGCTTCTTCCAATGACCAACCACGTCTTGTATCCTTTTTTGAACCTGACTAAATAAAAATATTTACATTTTCATAAACGCTCTATACAAAACATCGTTTGTTGCGCAGACCTATGAAACAATATGTAGACTGCTCCTATGTACAAAAAATTGGCGTGACTATATGTTTAATCTGTCAAGTGGCGTATAAGATGGCGTCCCCTAGGATAGTAACCTTGAGTTACTACCCCAAGGGATGCCTTCAAATCTATCAGGTTTCTATGGTGATCGTAGGTAAGTTAAATGGCTAAGGCAGGAATGCACTGCAGTCTGCAACTGATATGTATAAAAGTACTTATAAATTGAGATTCAGATTTCATTAGTGTAACTTATACAAAGTAGTGTTACCACAGACTGCATTATAAAACTATGTTATTATACCCGTGTTTAAAACTCACAAATAAAACCCAGAGGAAGTAAACTGATGACGTCATACAGCAATAGTACGTAGTTTCGTCTATACACTCTCATATGTAGGCGTACGATAGGCCAGAACATATGCAACAAGTGTAAGAAGACGTCGAAGAAGTAAAATATTTCCCCAAGAATCACGGTTGCGTCTACCAGACGGCTATAGTCTTCAAAGTAATAAGCGATCAACAGATGAATCACGTATTTGTAGATTATCATCAATATTGTAAAAATCTGAAAATAAGAATCACGTTTCGTTTGTTTGTTGGTGTATGATTGTAGGTAAAACGAACGAACAACAGACTTTCACATTTTTCTAAAATCTAAAAATATAAGCCTTCAAAATAATAAGCGAACAGCCGATGAATCACGTATTTGTAGATTATCATCAATATTGTGATAATAAATATTAAAGGTCAAACCAACGAATAGAATAACACATTTTTCTAAAATTCATTTGTGGTACCTAATATCTAATTTATTCTTTGCTATGCAACGCCCAACAACCCAGACAAGCAAGAAAGCAAGAAGACAAGGGAAGTAAGAATATTTAATTTCCACGGAATCACCAAAGGGAAGTAATGATGGGTTAGCTAAGAGTAGTTTCGTGAAATAGTACAGTGACTACAAACCTGCCACCAGATATTCCATGGTCCCATCACAATGCAACGAGTTACAGGACCGAGTCTCCCCTCCCATAGACTCTGTCCTCTATAATGCAGCTTAATACTTTTACTTGCAATATTTATATGACTGGCACGCCCCGTCGCAGATGTGGCTATCGTGCTGGAATTTATTAACGCTTTTATATCACCCAGGCCAAGTTGGTAATAACTAGAAATTGCTTTAGGAGTTTCCTTGAAATGATTTTACAAGTTGTTATATCCAGCTGACTATAAGAATTATCGATCTGACTGATCTATTTTAGCCCATAAAAAAGTGTATTTTCAACCGACTTCGAAATAGGAGGAGGTTCTCAATTCGACTGTATGTTTTTTCTATTTGTTACTTCAGAACTTTTGACTGGGTCGAGAGTCTTTGTTCGGAGAATCGATTTTGATGATTCTTTTTTTATTAGAAAACTGACGCTTTCCGTGTGTTCCCATTTCAATTTAGTCCAGTTCTGATAATGGTATCATTGAGAAAACCTTATAAGTCTTAAATTTTTAAATTGGAAAGGATGTTCAACAGTAGTTTGATGAGAGTTAAAGTCTACTACCATAGACTACCATGTTGATAAAGGCCTAAGAGATGTTTTACAAAAGTGAGCCCAAACTTACCTAATCTTACATCTAAAATTGTTTTTCTACGCAAATGTGTTTTTTATAGGAAACCTTGAATAACACCCTTTAAAAATAACTTTTCGTAATACTTACCCAGTCATTGTCCCTAAAGACGGCTGGCTAACGCTTCTAATCATATTGATGGCTTTTTACAGAAAATATGAGTAGTTCTTTACCGCCATTTAATAATCCTGCCGAAGCCACATAGATTTATTAACTACCTAGATAATATTATATCGTACAAGTAGTTTTTAGTATTTAAAATAAACCGGATATGTATAGTTTTTTTCCGCATATATTGCATAACTAGCTGACCCGGCAAACTTCGTTTTGCCTGTTATTTTTTTCTCATAATATTAATAATACAATAATAATAATTTTATTTATTTATTAATAGGTACTAACTGTAACGGGTCACGTTCCGTACATTGAAGATATTTCGAAATTTTTTGTTGCAGAGCACTCTTTAGTCGATACTGAAGCCAAAACTGTAATTTGTTTAATTTTTGTCTGTTTGTCTGTCTGTCTCTCTATTTCACGGCCACGCATCACGGCTAATCCGCTGGATGGATTAAAATGAGACTTGGCATGATGTGAGTTTATATACCGAAGTAGGACATAGGATACTTTTTATTCCGAAATTCAGCATGGTTTCCCTGGAAGACGACATCAAAGTCAAAATGTGTATGTATTAAGTTATAATTCATTATCTCGCGGTCAGATTTCATTCATTCTTTTTTGTTCGAAAGGAGGCACTTCATAGATTGTCTCTGAAATATTTAAAGTTTATCAGTTTTGTAGTTTAGAAATTACAGACATACAAACCCTCAGTGTAAGTCAAACCGTATAGCCAAGTCATGCCGCGATATTACTTATAGCGCCATCTCTAAAATTAATGTGGTACCTTCTTGAAAGTAATTTTTTCTCGCATTACCGAATTTTAGTTATGTCATGGTGTATCTATCTATCGTTGCCTCACTTTGTTTCGAGGTGGCACCTGAGGTTTTCACTTCTGTCAACATTTAATTGAACGCGGCCGAAGCCTCTCGCTGGATCAAATATAATTGAATTTCATCTCAACCCCACAATAGCTGGGTTAGGGTTTTCTCTCAGAATAAGAGAGGTTTGTTTAGTAAGTACTTAGATGAAGACCAAAAAAGAAATGGATGGATCGTATGTAAGAGTATTGCACGTTGACAGCAGATATGAGAGAATGTAAGAAGACTCCATGGTAAAAATTTAGAATCCTTTGGCAGGAGTAGCGGGACGGGAAGGGGGAAGGGAGGGAGAGGAAGTGTCCCCTAACCCCCGATACCACTCCCTGAAAAGGTATTGCACCATTCTTGAGCAAATTTAAAAAGATGAAATAATTAAAATGACGATGACGGAGTCGCTTCTTCGCGGAGAGAAGCGAAAGTGGAAAGGGGTGGGAAGAAAAAAAATGGGATTTTTCCCCCCTCCCAAGCTAAAACTTTCGACACGTAGTAGTTTTTAAGAAATATTTTTTTTTGTTTTGAATTCAATTTTACTGTTATAATTACTGAAATACATGTTTTGGAATGGGAATTGTAGCCTCAAGAAGAAGTAAAGGAGTTAGGAAAACCCTTTATCCATCACCATCTACCCCTCACCCCCCCTAAGGGTCAGTCGACAGAGCTTTAAAATCTTGAGGTTAAGACTCTTTTTTAGCCTTCAGTCTTTCCCTTACCCTTTTTAAGGCTCGGTCGACGGAGCCCCGCTTCGCGGAGCTCCTATTTCTGGGTAGTTATAAAAGAAAATAACCATTCTTCGTCACCTATCCGTTAAGTCGAGGTGCCCCAAGTCCCGAGCTCGCTTCGCTCGCTCTACATCCTAAGTGGTTTGTGTCAAAAATTGAATCTGTAATACTCCAAATAACATTTTTAAAAAGTTCTGTGGCCTATTTTTTTTGTCGGTACAACAAAATATATGTGTGGTGTTCCATCTCGTCCTACTGCATCTCCTAAAAATCATCCTAACTTCGAAAAAAGACTTTCCGATTTATACTGACCGCCACATAGATTGAATAATTGTTTTTTTGAAAAGCTCGAAAACAGTGCGTTACCTCGTAATGCGAATAGTATTGTTATAATCATGGACCAAACCTCTACCAAATACAACACTTTTCTCCCCCGAAATCCTGCCAAAGGAAAGTAAATCCAACCGTGATTTACCAAGTTTCATCAGTAGGTATACAAACAAATATCTGTAAGAAGTTTGGTGAATCGGCTTTATACAACTCCAAACAATTGCGCTAAATCGTTAGTCGGTTGCATTTATGTTCAGCTGAAAGAAGCCTCGGTACCCATCTCGCAGAAAGCTTCGAAGCCCTGATTCTGATTTTCGATCAACGGCCCCGAGTATGAAATCCCAAATATTTCCGACGTTATTCTCAGTACTCGAAGCTGATGGCCGTCCAGCTCGTGGGTCATCAATTCTTCTGACCATTTTTTAACGATTGTATATACGCTGGAGCAGGTCCTAATTTGTCAATCTGTTTCAGCGTTAACACTTTCTTGAACAAATAAATACTTGGCATCGACGTAGGTAATGTTCGATATTCTCCGAAACCACAATCGGTATTAAAACGTTACTTGCATATCAAATAAATTAAATAGACCAAAGAGGTCGGGCATCATACTCCGGCTACAAATTTCGAAACAAACCTGTCAGAGGTGCTGACGTGACAGCAATGAAATGTTTACTAAGCAACGCCATTAAATCAATTTATTAATTTTATTTTTATTTCGAAAATACTCGATAATCCTATAAGTCTCCACATATAAGTCCTCGACTCGGATCGATTATTTTTTTACGCTCTTTCATTTGATGTGCGATTCGTTCGATTCCACCGTACACCGGTACCGCCCTTGGTTTTTGTATGGGAAAACTAAATCGGCCAGGGCCAGGGTTCTTTCAGCATTTTGGGACATCAAATATAGATAACAACCCGGTCCCGCACCCAGAGATCATACCCTGAAAATTTCATAACGATCGGTCCAGCCGTCTCTGAGGAGTTTGGCTACAAAGAAACAGTATACATTTTAACTTTTATCCCCTCTCCTAAGGGAACCATGCTGAATTTCGGGATAAAAAGTATCCTATGTCCTTCCTCGTAGTATGAACTCAAGTCATACCAAGTTTCATTGGAATTCATTCAGTAGTTTCGGCGTGATGCGCGGCCGTGATACAGAAAGACAGACAGACAGACAGACAGACAGACAAAAATGAAAAAAAATACAGTTTTGGGTTCAGAACCGATTTTAGAGTGCCCTCGAAAAAAATTTTCAAAATATATTTAATGTACAGAATTTGACCTGTTACAGATTTATTATAAGTATAGATTCATGTTAAATATAATTTCAATGTAATTTTGCTTCATGGAAGGAATTTATATGAATGAACTCCGTTTTGCATAACATGTTACTCGTATGTTTCAAAATAAGATACATTAAAAAATACTACACCTCCTAAAATGATTGTCTATGCCACCAACCACCACTGTGGCTGCCTGTATGAAAAACTCAAAAACTCCTCATGGCTCTTTGCATCATCATTTTGATTTTGATTATTTTGTAATATTTAATTTCAGTTTCGTATTTATTCAACACAGACTTCTATTTATATTTCGATTTGTCTATCCTGAGTAGAAACTTAAGTTTTTTGTGCATGCATTAAAAAATTGTTCTATTAGAATGTTTTACACCTACATTTGTGTTCGTGGAGGTCATTATACTTTCATAGTAAGCGCAGCACTCTCGAGCGCTAAGCGTTTTATGTAAACGATCGGATTTCCGTCCTTTAACGTCCACTCCGTCTGATTGTTTTCCATTCCACCTAAATCCCTTTGAAGACAGATAAAATCCAGAAAATCGTAAAACTCTCTCAGCAACGGATTTAAATGGACGCATAATCGATATAATAAAATTCAGTTTATGTGAGTATGATAAGCTTAGAAATGGGGTTCACATGTTATCAATTTACCCATTACTTGCTGCGTATTGTTACGTATTCTTTGAATTCAGTTTCTATACTTTATTACCATTATTATCACATTCATTTTGGAATATACAAAAAGACTGAGCTCTACATCTTTTGAGCATCTTGCATGCATTGAGGAGTATAATAATTTATACTAGTGTTTCGCCCCAAAGTGAGACCTCCCAAGTGAGTACCCGGTACTACAAAAGTTTGAAAAATAAAATAATTTAATAAATATACCAGGATTACACAATTTGCAATCTAACGTCACTATTAGCGATAACTAGTGTTATTGGTGCTCGACTTATAATTTTTTTTTTCTTAAATCTACAAGTACATACGTGTACGCGCCGCGCACTGCGAACCGAAGGGAGGCTCGTGGACCCGGGGCCCATCAGCGGGAACCGAGCGTCCCTCGCAGGCCACGGGCGCGGGTGCCAAATAGGGCGGCACCGATAAGAAAATGGATGATCGACACCTACCTTGAAGGCGGCCTTCCGCAGATTCTCGTAGGCAGGCGGTACCTCGTGAAGCCGGGCAGCTTGCGTGTAATATGTAGTAGGTGACTGCGGTGTGTAATGAAATAGGTGTGTAAATGTAGGGTAGATACGGTGCAGCACCCTGGCGGCACGCGTAGGTCGATATCTTCCCGGCGGACGCAAAGCGACGCAATCCGATCAAGATGGCGGCGTGGCTTCCGCGGAGAAAAGCAATCCGAAGGTCGGAGCCGACTTCTGGGGCTCGGACAGACACCAAACAGGTCCCTGGAGTAACGCGGTCACGACAACACGACGGCGTTCTACTCGATCGAAAATCGGACAGTCGCGGCGTCGATTACGAGCGGCGATTGGGATACGGGGCGGCGGCAGTTCTATGCGGCGGCCACTGGATTACACTATAGATTCGACGACGCGGTACGATTTGTATGGCCGGCGCGACAAAGGGTGACGCGGGCATACCCTTGGAATGAATTGGGGCGACTGAACGGACGGCGCAGCGCGGCGCCGATGCCGGGCCCGCCGTCCCCCGCACCCCCCCCGCAGACGGCCGCGGAGCGGCGCGGGGGCAGCTCAAGTCTCGCTTCAACACTCCCCCGCCCGTGGACCCAAGAATTTGGAGTCCACTAAACAAAGGCAAGCGAAACTGGATTGAAACGGCTCGCTTCTCTCAACTACCTATTGGCACCCTTATAGTGGGTCTAACAGTCCGGTCGGACCAGGTGCGGATAACCTCGGCGTGAGACCAAGCGGCCTAGCGTGGCTACAAAAGTCTCAGCGTGGAGAGCGCTCACAAGCTCCCAAATGAACTGCTTTGGTAGCCAGGCAACACGTTGGAGAACCTACTCTGAGGCCAGGCGGACTCATGATGAGTCAGCCAGCTAGGGCCCCACCAAAGAGTGGTTGACAAGGTCAGAAGCTTCACATCTGTGGGAAGCGCCATCTGCAGGGTTCAGGTGCCCTGATCAACGGGGTTTCCGAAGTCTGAATTTGGGAAACCCGGTTGGCAACAAACTTCCAAGTTGTGGGGAGCGGCTCGCAGCCAACAAAGGACGACTTCACTGTCCGACCAGGCGTGAACGTCCGTCAGGTCTACCACCGACAGGAGGGACGAACAGGCATGGTCCAGTGGCGCATCAAAGAGCGGCTCCAGACAACTCTATTGGGGTATTATCAACGTGACCTAATTGGGCCACATCAACTTTTATCAAGACAAGGTGGGTTGCGACCTCGCCGGTGTCACGAACAGTTCTCAGATCGGCCACGGCTGCGTACCCTTTCTCGGACGCATCACAAAAGCAATGGCGACTGGCGTGGCACCTTTTCGGGGGAGGTGGCAACGCGGCATCGAAATCCGACTAACATGCGGGTACGAGGCCACAATGGAGAGCCACTCCTGTAGCAATCTCCCTTGAAGCGGCCGGTGGACCAGGGTACCCCGGCTGGGGCGCTGCTAGGAAGGGGGAGGGTCTCCAGTACGTTGACCATCCGCCTTCGTCAACCCGTGGCCTTACCATGCGGCTAGCGTCTGGGACGCTGTATGGAGCGCCTCGACCTGTCACGGGTGGATGACGCTCAAATCGCGGCCCCACATAGAGCGGCGGCAAAAAACTTGGCGCACAGACGTCCGCCTGTGGCGCAGTCAGACCCCCGTCATAATACCGCGAGGGGGGTGTGACCCTCCCCCGGGGGGGTGGAACCCCCCCTCGAGGGGATGAACCCCTAGCAGTCCTAGGAGGTTGATGGTCCGCGGGGGATCGTCCAATTGGACTCGTAGGGTGGCCAGGACGAGCGCCCCCGCCCATGGGGGGGGTGCGCGACCCACCGTCCTGGCGACCTGATCCATTCCTATCGGCACACAAAAGGGCCATGTGGCTTCCTCCACAATGTGGGCAAGGCCGCGGCGGGTGCGGGCAATCTCGCGGGAGATGTCGGCCCAAACACGAAAAGCACCAGCGGCGTGCCGAAGCAAAGCCTCTCCTGACCGCAACAGGCTTGGCCAGGAAGTGAGGACAAGAGGAGACCTGGTGGCCGGCGTGCCGACAATAAGCACAGGGGGTGGGCTCTGTGGCCCCAGACCCACGGTACTTTGGCACCCGGCGACCCTCGCTGAAGTCGTTACCTCGGGCCGGCCTGTTGGGGCCGCTCACCGACTGGTGGCCGGTCGGTGCCCCACCCCTATTCGGGTTCTCGGACCGTCCTAGGGCCTCTTTCGAGCCGGTAGCACCGGAGTTGTCGGCCTGGAGACACTCCTGCTCGAGAAATTTTAGGAGGTCGGAGAAGGGGGGCAGATGTGTTGCACCGTCTCCGCCAAACAGCTGCTCGAAGCGGCGCTTAAGCTCCAAGGGCAGGCAAGACAACACTAGGTGCAACAATAAAAAGGACCACTGGTCTACCGGGAGGTCCAACCGTCGCAGGGCATTGGTGGCCACAATGCAAGGGTTGAGCAATGCCTCCCGGAGCTCGGCCACCTCGGTGATCGTAGGCAACTTCAATAATTGCGCTACGTGGGCGTCGGCTAACCGGCGCACATTAGCGTAGCGCCGCGCCAGCAATTCCCTGGCAGTGGTGTAGCTCTCCTCAGAAAGCTTTAGATGGCGGACCAAGTCCAGCGCCTCGCCTTGAAGCTAGGACAGGAGATAGGACTGCTTCTGGCAGGGGGACAGGTCCTTCCTGGCGTGGACCAGACTGTCAAAGAGGTCCAGGAAGCCCATCCACTCCTGCAGCTGCCCGTCAAACTTGGGCAGATCAATGGTGGGCAGTTTGCCCAGCAAGGCCGGCTGTGTGGGAGGTCGGCTGGGGGAGTCAAGCAACGCACTCTGTCGCCGCTTGTCCTCCGCGGCGGATCTGATTTTGTGGGCGGCCTCCACGATGGCATCCGTTAAATCAAAAAATTGGTCATAATCCGCCTTCGCGGTCCCTAAGACCTCTGGGGTGCAATCAAGAATGTGCAGGTCCCGAAGGGCCTGCTCAACAGAGGCCTGCCGAGTCCGCACCTGTTCCGCGCGGTGTAATAAGGCAATCGACCTATCGTCGCGGCCTATCAAACCCGCAGCGGTCGTAGCCCAGCGGAGCTCCGACTGTAATTGAGTCACTAACACTTTTACGTTCGCGGGCATCATGAATCTAAATTAAGCGTAAAAACTAAAAACACGAAATAAATTAGGATCGGACGGCGTACTATACGTAAACGCGGTCGGATCGACGAAGCAGCACGGCAGATGGCGCAGCGCACGGCGAGAACGGCGTGCGACAGCAGCGAACGCGGCGCACAGGCGTAAACAGTTAAGGTTTAGGCTCAGTCAAAATCACTATCGGAATGGCGGTCGATCGCGATCGGAATCGGACGACGATCGAGCGCGTTGGAATCGGACGGCAATCGGGATCGGAATCGGATGACGATCGAGCGCGACCGGAATCGAATGGCGATCGAGATCGGAATCGGATGGCGATCAATCGGGATCGGGATCGGAAGGCGATCGATCGCGATCGGAATCGGAAAATCACTCGCGATCGGACGGCGGTAACGAAATAATTGCAAGCGCGGTCGGATCTACAAGCGGCGCGTGGCGCAGATGACCCGCAGCGTCAACCAGCGCGGCGCGCGAATCAAACGAACGCGTCAGCGAATGCGGCGCGGCGGCGGCGAAGCGGCGGCGGCGGCGCTCGCGGAGCGATCGGCGAGCGCAAGCGCGGCGATACGCGATGACGCGGCGCGCGAGCGGGCGGAGAGCGTCAGCGAGGGCGCCGGCCGGCGCGGGCGGCGGCCGGCGCGGGCGGCGGCGCACGCGCAATGAGCGCGGCTGGCGAGCGAAATATAAAATAATAACGCGGCCGAAAGGCGGCGATCAAGCGAGGTATCGAATGGCATGAACAAACCGCGCTCTGTCTACCAAAAATGTACGCGCCGCGCACTGCGAACCGAAGGGAGGCTCGTGGACCCGGGGCCCATCAGCGGGAACCGAGCGTCCCTCGCAGGCCACGGGCGCGGGTGCCAAATAGGGCGGCACCGATAAGAAAATGGATGATCGACACCTACCTTGAAGGCGGCCTTCCGCAGATTCTCGTAGGCAGGCGGTACCTCGTGAAGCCGGGCAGCTTGCGTGTAATATGTAGTAGGTGACTGCGGTGTGTAATGAAATAGGTGTGTAAATGTAGGGTAGATACGGTGCAGCACCCTGGCGGCACGCGTAGGTCGATATCTTCCCGGCGGACGCAAAGCGACGCAATCCGATCAAGATGGCGGCGTGGCTTCCGCGGAGAAAAGCAATCCGAAGGTCGGAGCCGACTTCTGGGGCTCGGACAGACACCAAACAGGTCCCTGGAGTAACGCGGTCACGACAACACGACGGCGTTCTACTCGATCGAAAATCGGACAGTCGCGGCGTCGATTACGAGCGGCGATTGGGATACGGGGCGGCGGCAGTTCTATGCGGCGGCCACTGGATTACACTATAGATTCGACGACGCGGTACGATTTGTATGGCCGGCGCGACAAAGGGTGACGCGGGCATACCCTTGGAATGAATTGGGGCGACTGAACGGACGGCGCAGCGCGGCGCCGATGCCGGGCCCGCCGTCCCCCGCACCCCCCCCGCAGACGGCCGCGGAGCGGCGCGGGGGCAGCTCAAGTCTCGCTTCAACATACGTTATCGTCAACTATGAGTGCCCCTCCAATAACAATTTTTTATGACTATGCAATTCTTTTGGGCGCCACTCAAGAGAAAAACTATTAACATTTATATGTTAGTTAGGCCTAGAAGTATGGAAATCACGCAACCTTTTAGCCGTAGCACCAGAAGAAGGTATAGTTAAGTCTGTGAAAGGTATATTTGAGTCATTACAGACATTTTTCCCAAGAAATCCATTGGGCCATTATATCCTACAACCATTCTAAATTCCATGGCGATATCTTTTTTAGTGACTGAAATAAAAAGTCATGACAGACAGACGGACAATAAAGTGATCTTATAAAAGTTCCTTTTTTTCTGTTGAGGTACGGAACCTTAAAGAAGAGAAGATAGATTCCGCAATAACCACTTCCATGTATGAGTTACTACTTGAAGGGAGATCATTATTGGACCCCAGCATTACAATAAAACCCTAAAACTTCCCTCGCACTGTCGACAGTCCGAAATAACTGCAGTGCGCAATTTATACAACGCTTTTATACCCCGACCACATGTTGCAGCCCGGCCGTTTAATCTGTGCGCGCTCTAACTGCCACCCGAATCCCTTGAATTAGGGACGAAGCTGACTACCACGTTTTAAATCTCGGAATTTCATTATAGGACTGATTACAGACATTCTCCAGCTTTTCTTGGATATTTAGGAATTTCTTATACTGCGAAATCTTAGAAATTCCTAAATAACCAAGATGTCTTTCTAATCCACATAAAAAGATATAGAAAGATAGACAAAAGTAAACAATATTATTTATATGTGCACGCATGCTGCAGGTTTGGTGGAAGACCTCAGCCGCGATTTTCAAGCTATTGAACAATTTGCATTATGTAAATCACTTATCACAAAATGGTACCTACTGTCACCATACCCAAATCTCTTGGAATCTCGTGAAATCTCGTGGAATGAGAAAAGTAGCCTACTTTGTGTTTATCCAAAGTATAAATCTATCTTCGTTTCAAATTCCAGCCAAATCAGTTCAGAAGTCTAAATCAGTTTATTACACCCACACACACATAAGAATTTTCACCTATTGTGCGTCTAAGAATGTGAGGAGCTACGAATGTTCTACGCAACTACAAAATGTTCGTAGCTAAATATGTCGTAGCACATGCTACGAATACTGTCGGAGTTGCCCTAAAAGTAAAACTTCTGCAATTTTCATCCTTATCAACACAGTTTTCAAAATAAAGATCTGTTATGGGTGGGCTAAGATTTAGCTCTTCTCTTTTACTAAAGTCAAATAATTATTTCTTCATATAATTGTCAAAATTTAATAAACTACAAATTGTTTTTTCATCGTCAATTTGTAGAGCGTAGTTAAGAAATCATAAATTACGAATTAACTCAACTGGAGCAAGCAATTGGTAGGTTCTCCTCGTAAACAAAAGTTGTTTATTCCGAGATTCTAGCTGCCTATTAATCCAATATTCCATCAGCAATAATAATCAACAAAGTATTTATGTAACAAATAATAATATTGGATCCTTGGAATTTCGATAAGTAAATTCGATAAAAACATATAAAAAAGTTTTGCTTCAGTCCGATGCCTGGCTGGGATTTTATCTATCAAAGTAAGTATTTAAAATATGAAAATTATCATAAAAATGAAACTAAATACAAACAGCATCACAGTTGGAATGTTAATAATTTTTGGATTGATTGTCATAAACTTTCAGTACATATAGTGAAAAGTACTTACAAATAACCTAGATCGTATCCAAAAGTCGTTTTATCAAGTTCTAGTAAATTGAAAGAATACAGCTAAACAACTCTTCAAATCAAGAGAAAAAAAGGCATTTCCTAAGCATGTGCGTTCCACCTTAGATTGTATCATCACTTTCCATCAGGTGTCCCAGTTAAGCGCTAGCCAATACTGTTAAAGGATTGTTAAAAAATAAGGATTAGGAGGCGGTAGCTTAAGACCCTACACTGATTTTATTTTTGTCCTCTTCATTACGAATGTATAAGTTGTATAAAAGTCACTCAACCGTTTAGCCCGTTAAACACCCAACTCCATCCCCGAATTGTGTTACCATCACTGTATGCTGAATCGCCTGACACTATGGAGGCGTTAAAGACGTATAATTTACGTCAAAACGACATTCCCAACGCAACGACGCAACCAATTTGTCGCCCATTACCGTGCGATATATAAATCACGTCCTCGATATTTTATAGGTTTTAATTTTGGTGTTTTATGTCGTGATAACATCTGCGGGGCTACGCGCCAGCCGGCCCGGGTTTATGAGACCCATTTTATTGCCCCCGTGTAGTGGGATCACGACGAAAATACGGCGTTTTAAAATTTTTCTCGAGGGTATTAATATACGGGGTGCGTTTTTGAAGTTGGTATGATAATTTGGCAGCTAGCCTACTACTTAAAATAACGTCAGCTACCGATATGAACTTAAGGATGAGCGCATCTGAACATTTTACATAAACTTTCTCCATACAAGAAAAAAGTACATATCTATTAAATTTTCCGCTAATACGCCACAATAGTATATAAGTATAGTCATCTATGACGTGGACCGCGGAACAATACTGCGGCTGGTGCGGTCGGCTTATTGACGCCGTTGGTGTCAAAACAAACATTTTTGATACCAGTAAACTGGTGACATTTTTTGGCACGGTTCGCCGGTCTATTACGTCAGTGTACAAGTTTAACATCAGAATATGGAGAATGGTTACTTTAAAAAAAAATTGCTATGGTAGAATGGTATGCTTCTAGAGTACTTCTTCTGTCTCTCTTCTCTTTATAAAAATAACAATGAAATAATATGCATTTCAGCTTGAGAGATCATGAAATAGTATTGGCGAAAGAAGTTGCGAAATATTTCATCAAAATGCAAAACAGGACAATTTTCCGCAGCCACGTACTACAGAAAGAACTGTATTAACTGGACGTTGGGAAACGGATGATTCGATTTGCATAACTCGTTCATGGTATCGTTCTTTTATACAGGACGACACCCGGAATTGTCTTCGATAACAGCTGTTTGGGTCAATTTTAGCTTACCTTTTAGTCAGGCGGATCAGGAGAGTCCAGACGGTCTATTCCCTCCCCCTACATGGTCTAAAAAATATAGATACTTACTTCTCTGATACTCTTACTTGACTACATATTTGTCCTTTTGTCTAGACTCTAGAGCAAGGGACAAATGAATTGTAAAAGTGACCGTCTAGAATCCAGACCAAGACAAAAAATATGTGAAGGGAAATAATGCAAATTCTTCTCCCTAATTACGAACAACTGTGGCCGACACGACATAATTTCTTCTACCTTCTATGAGCTGTCAACTTAGAATTCACTACTTTTACACCTATTTTCTCGTTATTTATTTTGAAGAGGTAGATAAATTATTAAATTATTTTTAGTAATTTGTCTACCTCTTCACTTGCAAGACGAAAAAGCAGAGTACCTAATTATCATGCACCTCTAACAATTAAAGAATAAACATACCTAACATACAAACATACCATAAGTTTACAAAGTTATGGTATGTTTATAAGTAAACCTTTACGTTACATTTTATCGTTATTAAAAAAGCATTTATAAGTTTATAGGTTTGTATCACTTATATAAGTTTTTTCTTAATATATCCTTTTAATAATACGTTGATAAAATTCAAATTCAGAATCGGGAGGTATAAAGTGGCTCGTCGTTGTATAACCTAATTTGTTCTGACGGGTTAACACGCTTGAAACATTGTGCTGAATGTTGATTTTTTTCGAAAACCCATTGGAAAAATAAAACCATATTCGAGAAGTTAAAGTATTTAGGGGTGCATATTATTAAAATCAACGACTTGTCCCGTAAAATTCGTACTTTATATAGTTTTTCCGGAATGAAACTAGTGACATTTTACGGACATAAAATATAATAAAAATATTATATTATCGCGGCGCGTAAATACTAAGAAGTTATAAAAATTCTTTTTTTTGTTTTTTTTTTGACAATTAGTATGTACTTACTTAATCATTATAACTAATAATTGAAATTGCATAAGAAATAAAAATTAATGAAATAGCGACATAGTAAATTATTTAATTAATTCTAAAGCAAAAAAAAACAGCCAATTTTGTCTATACAACGCACGGTATTTTATGACTGTAAGCGTCATCATTAAAATTTAAAATGCTTACCAATTAAGATTCTTTAAAGCTTATTATTTTGTATTTTAGCACAATAGTGGGTATAAATATCTCAATGAATCTTATGAAACAGCTCAAAAAATACATAAAAAATTATATCGAAAGCTACAGAACAAAGTACTCGTACCAATTAAAATTGAAAAAGTTTCTCTTCGATCCTCAAAGCAAGAACGAATCATCTAATTAGACATTATGTCAGTTACAGTTCTGAAAATCCTTTGTATTGCAGATTTTTATGCGTTTTTGTTCCCTTGGCATTTTTAATGCGTTTAATTTGAACTTTAATAAGTTATAAATAGGGTTTTCTTTCCTTCGGATGGGAAAGTAAATATTGAGACTGTGACAATCGACAGAGGGCGCAGTGAGATGCTCGCGTACTAACGAGCCCGTCGCTCCCTCATTTTCATTTTATCGGGCTGGGCTCCACCTCCACTATTAACGCTTTTTTCCTTGAGCTTGCGTTTTTGGAGCGAAAAAAAATATCAATATAATTCCATTCTGATCTTTGCAAAAACAAAAGGCGGCTCTAGACCAAAAAAAACTGATTTTCGCTCGAATAAACAAGTGAAATATTTTCACATTCAAATCCTATACCTTTAAACGAGCAATTCTTGTATATATATATATATTTCTATATAATCTGAATCTCGGAAACGCCTCGAACGATTTTCATGAAATTTAGTATACAGGGGGTTTTGAGGGCGATAAATCGATCTAGCTAGGATTCACTTTTAGAAAATGTCGAATTTACCAAAAAAAAATATGAACCCTGCTGCCATCTATTAGCAACCGAGCAAAGCTCGGTCACCCAGATATTATTTTTTTATTCGTTAAAATTATTATGCTAATCACTTCTTAAAATACAGATAAGAATCATTAATGATGAAAATAAAATCAAATTTATTTACTGAAATCGTAGCACTTATTCTTTAATTACAATATGAGGATATGAATTGGTGTACTCATTTATTCTCATCTCTATGTTGTAATTTTAGAATCCTGAATAATTTTTCGCGTTCTAAAAAGACCAATCAAAACACTTGCTAATCACGTTTTGACATTGTTGTAGTTGTTTACTGATTGATCCATTTCTACGCGATTGGGGGGCTAATTTGTTTAAAACTCAAGTAATTTTAAAATAAAAAAATATATTCCAATAAATTACGTGTATTTAAAACATATTGCCGTGGAGATATACATATAAAAACGTTTCACATTACACTACTAGTACGTCAACATAGAGAAGTGAGAATGCGAAACTGCGCATCCTTTTCCTGCCCATTGTTGTTTTTATTCGGAACACCATTGTCACCTGGAGCAGACAACCTTCCTGTTTGTCCTCATACAATGTACCTACATACGTTACGCTACGATTAATTTCTACCCGGGTAGGTTATCTAGAGTTAGTTTTCTAGGAATCTGCATCCAAATTTTGTATATATACTCGCACATATTCCTTTGTTCGTATGTCATAAATTGCCTCTCGGAAGGCTATATGCGTTAGGTTTTTTCTGTGTAAAAAATTATAGATATCGTGGACATAACTTTTAAGAATATTTAAAAAAAATAGAGATGTACCAGTCACGCCATACTTAGCTTTAACGCAAAGCAGTTCAGCCAGCCATTTTGTGAGTATGTTACTGTGTTTGCCATTAAATATTTACAATTTTAAATATTATTTAATTAATTTTTTTTCCAGTGAACTTTACCAACAATATTTAGTGCACTAAATTACAGCTTCTTGTACTGAATAACTATTCCATAAAGTAAAATGACACCTACCTTTCTAAATAATAAATTGCATTTACATTCAAATTATTATTCGTTAATAGTACATTGTTACCCTAGGGATGAAAGAAACTTATTTAGTCCCGAGACGGGGTTTGGCGCCCGAGCGTAGCGAGGGCGCCTATAGTTCGAGGGACTAAATAAGTCTTTATCCCGAGGTAAACACTGTGCTTTTTATTACGAATATAAGGAAAGTCAAAGTAAAAATAGAAATTAGCTAAAGAAAATTGAATAATTGTGTCAATAAAAATCACTGTTAAACAGAAGCCTAAACAAAACTTAGGCTTGCCGCTTACCACTTTCCCGCCTTTTTCTTTCTTTGGCCTAGCCGGCGGGCTATGCATTTAGCTTTTTAATAGTCAAGTATTGTCTATGATTGTCTATGAATCAGTTGTGTCTATGAGTCAGTCTTTACTTTATGAATAAAGTCTATCTTTCTTCTTGTCTATGGATGCACTGGGGTATGTCGTGTTTCATTTGAACTCCAATAAAAATGTAATAACTAGTTTTTTTAATTATTTGACAGCTGTCAGTTGAAAACGATTCTCCCTAGGGCTGCAAAGTATTACTTTCAACCCGCTTCTCAGGCAACTTCAGACCTACTTTCTGTGTATGAGTGATGAAAAAATATTATAATAATCACTTCTTAGAAAACCGATAAGGAACAATCGAATTGATTAGGTAATTGAAATCGTAGCCCTTATTCTTTAATTACAATATGAGGATATGAATGGTGTACTCATTTATTCTTTATAATGGTAATTGTAGAATCCTGAATAACTTGGTATTTTGAAAAACTTCTGCGCGTTCTAAAAAGATCAATCAAAACACTTGATAATCACGTTTTGATTCATTTCTACGCGATTGGGGGGTAATTTGTAAGTAAGTAAGTAATTAATCAATGCAAAAACTACTTTGGGAACAGAAATCGTTCACTGAAATACTTAAAACAAATTCTTATACTGCAACGCAATTACAGTATAAGATACAATGAACATGATAAAGTTGGGTAGTAGAGTCATGTCGACCTCGATAGAGCCGAAGGCCTGAGTTTTGAGCGGCGGGTTTGACACGATGCGCAAAAAGCCTTTCACTTCGTTGTAATAACGCTTATCTGAAAAAGAGAACAAAACAGATTTTTCAATTTCAGCAAGAGAATTCGGAGTGGAATGGAGAGATTAAATTAGAAACATCAGATTATATTGCGATTAGAGAAGTAAAAACGTGGAGTAAAATAAGAATGATAGTTAATAATAAACAAGATGGTACGATCGCATACGAGTACCTACCGAAGCTTATGAAATAAAATATATAAAAGGAAAATCTGATGGCTAGTAACCCACAGCTCAAACTATTGGTTTGAAATATTGTAAGCACATATCATGACGCTAAAGATTTTTGAAAAGTTCACCTTGGGAGAGAATTAGGAGGTAAATAAAGCCACGAGGTTTTGCTAGTCACAATTATCGTAGAGAGATGAAAAAAGATCAAGCTTGAACTCTCTGGAAGAACTAATGAGAAAGCTGAGGGTACCAGCGTTCAGTGAAATAAAATAGAAACGAGGATTTCAGGAGTTAGAAAAGCCTAAACTCGTTAATTAAATAGTATAAATAATAATAATTGGGCTATTATTAAAATCGTTCATCTTAATATCTATGTTAGCTAGTGTTGCCCAAAATCAGTCTTGGTCTTGCAGTCTTGGTCTTGTTCTTGCATTTTTGCAAGACCAAGACCAAGAGGGTGAGGCCGCCGTTTTTTGCTGATGTGGCGCAGAAGTATTGCGATGGTGGCGTAGAAACTTCTACGCGTCGGTGACGTTGAGTGGCGTATAATAGTGACGGTTAAATGTAAAGGTTCGCATACATATGTAAAATTATATTGATGTACCTATTTTATATATTAAATATATTGATGTATTTTACCGTAACCGTAATAATATGGACATGAAAATGCACAAAGAAACACATTGAATGAATAAAATCAACTTTATTTATCTTACATTATTTATAAGTGATACAAAATATACGCAGGTACGTATAATTTCGGTTATCCTATCAGTCATGTCCATGAGTATACCTACTGTATAGTCCGAACAAAATGAGAACTCACTCGCCATTTTAACTGCCATATCTGGGTGACCGAGCTTTGCTCGGTATTTTCTCTATTTGCGAGTGAATACTCACCTTTATTTGGTGGCGTAGTGGAAGTAGCGAATATCTACGCTACCAGTGGCGTTGAAGAGCCAAAATGGTGGCGAATTTTTACTTCTACGCTACCGACGCGTTGAGAAAATTACATAAATCTCTGTAAATAACGTACGATTAGACTTGCATTATAGCACCAAATATAGCTTTCACTTCTAATCACACGGTGCACTGATAGTTTTAAGTGAAACAGTTAAACTTACATTTTTATGCGCAAAAATCCTCTTTCGAAAAAAGTGTGTACACAATCCGGATCATACATTCACATGTCTACCGTCAAAATAATGACCGCTATCGAGCCGCTGTCCATAGTCTATAGAAACTCTATGTTGCCATTTCCCGATTTAAACCTCCCTGACTCCAAATTTGAATAGGTTTGAAAAATATTGGTGGCGTTGACAAAGTGGCGTTGAATTTCAATTTTCAACGCAATAACTGTTTTGGACAAAAATTTAAAGAAAGTCTTAGGATACCCCTTGCGAAATTAAAAGCATAGATAGCTAGTTATATAAGTATTCTTAAAACATCAGTTGTATCTCGAGAATCCTCTATCCTTTTGCTACAGCAAAGGTTAAAGTGCACCTCTGCCTCGGCGGATAGGAGTTTTTGTGTAATTTCCGTCACTTTTTTCAAGTTCCATTCGAAATATATTTTTAATTTACTAACTGAACTTTAACAATTATAATGTTCATTTGAGCCCTTTTGTTGCTCAATCCTACGCTGTTATCAAAAATTAGATAGATATCATACTTTTCAAAATATGAACCGCGGAGAAAAAAGTTTGCGAAATCAGCAAAAAAAGACGGCCTCACCCAAGACCAAGACTGCCTAATTTTAGCAAGACCAAAAACAAGACTGGCAGTGCAAGATTTGAGCAAGAACAAGACTAAGCCTGCGAGACTCTTGCGTCTTGCAGTTAACGTGAAATCGCACCCTCTGCCCGCGAAATTCAAATTTAATTTTGGTTTTTCGCAATTATTTAACTAATCCAACGATTTTTATTTTTATTCATTTTTATTCATTTTGCGAAAATAAGACTATCATCTTCACAGTTTTATATAAAAATGTTAACTTGAAAGTGTCCAGTTTATGAATGTACCTAGTTCGGTTATCGACAAATTTGTAAATTGTGAATTACTCACGATAAACTCGGCATTCGAACTACATTCCTAAACTGGACGCTTTCAAGAAAGATTTTTATATAAACCTGTGCAGATGATACTGCTATTTTCGCAAAATGAGCCATGAGTCTAATTCATTGTACCTACTAGTTCAATATTTGCAAAAAACAAAATAAAATTTGAATTTCGCGGGCCAACCTCCGTTTTTTTACACACTACAAGTAAGTACTTGACTGTTATCTCACCTGATGGTAAGTGACGATGCAGCCCAAGATGTTATCGTACTACCTTGGAAGAGGTAAGCAAACCCTAACGGTTTGTACACAGCATCACACCGGAACGCTAAATCGCTTGGCGGTGCGTCTTTGCTGGTAGCTAGCCACGGCCGCAGCCTCCCACCAGACCAGACCTGAGCCAAATAAGAAATAACAAAATTCCAAAGTGGCCCGTGGCGGGAATCGAACCCGCGACCTCCCTCCGCGATTTTTTGAATTTTTCAACATTAAATTAGTTTGGCTCTTTACTATAGGTAGCTTTTAGACGACCTCCCTGGCGCAGTGGCGCGGGCTCGGATTGGAGAGGGAGGTCGCGGGTTCGATTCCCGCCACAGGCCACTTTAGAATTGTACCTATAATTTCTAATTTGGCTCAGGTCTGGTCTGGTGGGAGGCTTCGGTCGTGGCTAGTTACCACCCTACCAGCAAAGACGCACCGCCAAGCGATTTAGCGTTCGTGCGCGATGCTGTGTAGAATCCGTTAGGGTTTGCTTACTCCGTCCAAGTTAGTACGATATAACATCTTCGGCTGCATCGTCACTTACCATCAGGTGAGATCGCAGTCAAGTACTAACTTGTAGTGAGTAAAAAAAAAGTTATGTCAATTCAAACTCAAAATGTATACCTACTCAGAATGTTACATTGTTCTCACATCTAAATTACCGTTTGATAAAAAGCAATAGGATAATAGGTAATTGCGAGACTTGCGAGACTCTTGCTGCAAGACCAAGACCAAGACCAAGACTGGGAGTGCAAGACCAAGACCAAGACCAAGACCAGATATACTGGCGCAAGACCAAGACCAAGACTGGCTGAGTCTCGTCTTGTTCTTGCATTTGGGCAACACTAATGTTAGCTAACTACGTGAAAGTAAAATATAAAGTGAATGCGGTTAAACTGGTTACTGATGGACAGGAACCAACTTACTATTAACTGATTTAATAAGTATTCTTGCAAGTTGACACCGCAAATCATTTGCGCTATTTTTAACAGTTTGAGCACTTTTAGACAGAGTGTATAAGGCGAATAAAAACACCGGGATCCTTGTATAATAAATAAATACATTGATAAATGAATATCCACTGAAATATTCCTGGAAAATAAATTCGTATACGTAGCATAAATCATCAAAAACTTGAAAGAAATTGAATAAATTTAATGTATAATAACAAATAAATACTTACAAAAGCACTGAGATATACCACTTTATACAAACCTATAATAGCGTACATTACTAGTAGTGCAAGAAAGGATGTTATCTGTAAAATAAGTACTAATATAATTCTTGATTAATTTGAAATAAATACTCCAATTATGAAATTGACAGTATAGTCGAATTTTACCATTTAGATAGACTCCCCATTTTCACATTAATTGCTAACTAATATTAATACACTACACTTCTTTTGGTATTTCCTTCGAATAGAGCGTTAATAAAGATTTTCTTTGTTTTCACCCAGACCTAGTTCTTAATTATCGCACCATAAAAAATATATTTTCTTTTATTTATTGTTATAATTTATGGTTTGTAGATAAAATCTGTGTATGTATATAAGAACAATCAACAGAGCATTAAAAATTTAAACTACCATTTTTTTACCTATACTCAAAAAAACGTAAGTAGGTATATTTTTTGGAAATATTGGTTTAACAAAATATACATACTAACCTGCACGCCAAATGTAGCGTTAATTAATTTGGAGGATTCCTTAACTTTCATTAAAAGGCCGGAAAATTGTTCAAAATCTATATCATGTTGTGCAACATCGCCAATAATCTCAATTCTTCTTCTTTCGATAACATTTTGTTTGGAAATATTTCGTGTTATATACTTAACTTGTTCAGCCAAAATAAATAAGACGCAATGTAATACTATGAACTCTATCAAAAAACGAAAGTTACATAGGCACATGGTTGTCGTATGAAGAACGATACGAAAAGTTATACGCTTAACTCTATAAATTCTGTCCAAACCGAATTTAAATTGCGTACATGATAATAGAAAAATGAAAGCAAAAGTAAATTTTATCTTTTTACATTGCCGTTTTATGTTAGTATGGTACGTCGTGTCATTGGAAATGTGCACCTCACCAGCTTCAATATTTTCCAACAATAGCTTGAATTTTGTACAAGTGACCATCGAAGTTATGAGAGTTGCCAGGGAGGTAAGGATATTGTTACACATAAAAATTGTGCGATACGTATGATCCAATGTCAGTGGATGTGAAATCCTATCGTGTAATAGGTACACATATGCCATCATTTCGATGGTTATTCCCATCCATAGCACAATACGCAATTTTTTTGATATCGAACTATAATTTCTGTAGACACCTAGTATGTTCTCCGTTCGCAATGCAAATCTCAGAATTAAGTTAGTTGTCATATTGTTTCCGATATTATTTCAGTACCAAACAGTAGTTTTACACGTTGACTAATATTAGTGAACTGAATCCAATAAAAACGATACAAGAAAATTTCATTAATATACCGGCTTTCAAATTAATCTAACTGAGTAGGTGCTTGAAATACAAACAATTTATTGGTATGTGTTTAATAACGTGAAGCGAACAAAGTTCATTAATCTTTTTATTAATATTGTTAAATGTATATGGGCTTTCGTAAAATTTGATCATAATATTTCCCTTTATTTAGGTAATTTACCAATGACCAAATTTTTACATCTTTGTAGCTTTAATGAACAAATATTCTTTCATAGTTTAATTCTGCGAAATGGAATGATTTCTGTACAGTTTTGATGACCGAATGGCATTGCGGTAGCGAACCTGCCGTCTGCGTCGGGGGTCGTGGATTCGGATCCCACTACTGGTAAATGTTTGTGTGATGAGCATGAATGTGTTCCACTGGGTGTTTTTCAATATATTATATTTATGTATATTAATATGTATGTATATATATCAGTTATCTAGTATGACCCATAACACACGCTATCGCTTACTTTGGGGCTAGATGGATGTGTGTAAAAAAAAGTTACCTACTAGTATTTACTCGTACATAGATTATATGGTTATTACATACATTAAATATAAATATATTCATTTTAATGATTAGAATAGAATCTTATTATTTTACTTCGTGCGTCATGCGAAAAGTTCTCAATTTTGAACTTTCCAATAGTTAATCTTTTCGTTGTTTTCATTTTACTGCTACAACCCGTTAGCCAATTTGCAATTTCAGGACTACAGTTGTACAAACGAACTAACTTAGTTATTCTTGTTAGCTTTTCTATTCGATGACATGCTTGTGTTGAAAGTTATCGATACTGCAACTATTGTATTCCTACTCGAAATTTTTGAACTGAAAACTTTTTTAAGCGAGTTTACGACAATTTTTGAGATGGGAAACTACCATTAAACCTGTTACCGTAACCGACACCTCTAACTGAAATAGGAAGAAACCATTGAACTCGCAACACTGTTACCACTGTTACCGTAACCAACACCTCTGTTTGAGTTTTCACTTCCGTCGGTACCCCCGTATAAAGGCACGTTCGTATGATCATACCTAAACTAAAAAAAATATAGCTTTCGTAAAATTAACAAGGTAAAATATTCACTAGAAACCAATTTATTAGATTACTGGAATTAATTAATAAATAAAAGTTAGTGGTCGATAACTCAGTGTCAGTCAATTATTTTATACAATAAGTTAGGTTGATAAGTGTATGGGTAAATAAAGTGAGTTAAAATAATAACGTTCGTTGCCCATGCTACACCAATCCTATAGGCGTATTAATACTATATAGATATTTCAATCCACGACGACGCGCCCCACTCTGTCAAAATCCATACGAATCGAATTAAACATAAGCGATTTGTGGATTGAAATATTACCTACATCCTATTTCTATGATTAACACCGATAGTTTACTTTTATATGGTCGAGTATTCTATTGGTTTTGATGTTTCTTTTTTAAATTAATATAATTATGCAAATAATTCACATACATCGCCATCTAGTCCCAAAAGTAAGCGATAGCTTGTGTTATGGGTACTAGATAACTGATAAATGTAAATATATATATAGAAAAACAAACAGACACTGGATAATTTTATCCAGTGTCTGTTTGTTTTTCAAGGTCACATAAACATTTTCCAGTTATGAGAATCGAACCCACGATCTCCGGTGCTGTAGGCAGGACCCACAGATTAGTAAAAGAGCCACTACCGCTGCGCTAATTGGTCTTCAAATAACGCCAGACTTATTAATTTATTTTATTCAGTAAAACTTCCGTTCAAGTGCTCATCAAATTTAGGGTATGGTATAAGTTATACACGTATTCAGGAAGGCATTCAGTTCTCTATAGGTCACTTAAATTATAGTAGTTTATGTAACGGTTACATAATGGGGGTATTAAAACACGAGTGTGAGTTAAAAAAACGAGCCGCAGGCGAGTTTTTAATAGTATCACACGAGTGTTTTAATACCTAATTATGTAGAGTTTCATACACTACTTTATCTACGCTCATATTATTATCATAAATCCAAATAATAAAATCTTGCTAACGTTTGTTGTAAATCATTGCAACTACTAAGATGTCAGCTGGAGTGAAATTTTCTTTAGTAGGTTTCACTGCTAGTCATTTTTCAGCGCAAAGTTTTGACTAAGTAACAAAAAAATTGGTTGTCTGTAAAGTCGGTTTACGGACGATAGATTTACGAGATAACGTCATAATCGTAATCGTTATCGTAATCGTAGTCGTAATCGTTATCATAATCGTAATCGTAATCGTAATCATAATTACAGGCCCAGGTGAAACGTTACGCGGAACGTTAGACAATGTAGTCAATTGTTTTGTGCAAAATCTCTAAGCTAAACTAATTTTAAATAGTGCTATCCTTTTCAAACTGCTCCCGATGGAAAAGGATGGAACTATTTTCAATAATTAGTTTAGTTGAGAGATTTTGCACAACAGAATTGACCACATTGTGTTGGTGTCTATGGTCAATCATGGCCCATCCATACTCTCGGCAATGACTACCAACTATATGTTGTCTGTGGATTCACTTAAAAAAATATTACTAAAATATTACCCCAGATACAAATACAGGAATCCAGAGCCGTGTATCGTTATGGATATTAAACAACTTTCTTTAAATATTTCCATAGTAGAGCGATGTTATTATGAATAACTTTTTAATAATTATAGAAGTCTGTGAATAAAGTAGGTAATTATTTGACACATTTCGATTTCATAATAATTCGAACTTTAAGCAATGAGCGTAAATAAAACCAATAATAAACATCGTGGCGATTATAAGCATGTCTCGACCATACAGATTTCTTACAAAAACTGCATATTAACGGGTTAAAGGTTATTTAAGCTATTTTTAGTGCTCTGTGGGTTAAAAACTATTAAGATAAATACTTCCAAATATAAATTAGATCAAAAGCAGAAAAATTCTCGATAAAAAGTTTTCCCAGAATCTCCATTTATTTTTAATTTAAATTATCGAAAACTACTACGTATGGATATTATATATATTATATATTTTTATTTTATGTCGGTAGTAATAAGTTCGAAAAACACTCCGAAACGAATAGACTCTGGACAGGGCGGACGGCGTGAAAAATTATCGCCAGTTTATCGTTGCCAAACATGCTTATTTTGCCACCAACAGTAATGACACACTGTAGTTCGTTCTATACCACCTATAGAATTTGGACAGATGGCGCTACTGTTTGCTTGTGCGAAAAAGGTTAACATTTACGTAAACCGTTCGGATGAGGTTCCATATCCTGAGGTTTCTTATAGGTTGTTTTTCTGACATACTCCACAATGCTGTCGTGTCGTGGAGTTAAATCAAATAAGTTTAAGACTTAGACCACAGAGTATCGCTGACTACGCGCTGCCGTCGCTGTTTGCGCAGCATTGCAGAGCAACCTGCCCGATAATGGATATTAAGGAAGCCTTAGCAAACTATTTTCATGGTTCCATGCATATTGTAGCCAAACGGTAACCTATTATTCTGCTTACACTGGATTTTTTCAAAGACAAAGATATCATGTTTCACATGACATAGTTCTAGTATTATTTTCCTGGATAGCTAGAGTAATTGAATAAGGTTGATTACCTAGTAGTTTTTTACAGATATACCTAAAATCTATTATTCAAATGATATTGCGTGTAATAGATTTTTCAGCAGAACCTTTTTTTTAATTCACGCCATTTATAGGTGGTGACCAAAGGGTATATAAATACTAGAAAGTGGTGACAGGAAACATAAACTTAGCCCAAAACCGAGTTCTGAACCGAAGTAAAGGATAAAGGGGTTCTCAATCTAAATAAACTAAAACTTACCGGATAATAGTAACATAGTGTTACAAATGAACCCTATGATAAGCGCCATAAGGTTCATTATCGCACTGCCGAAATATCACTCGTAAGTTGTAAACAACTTGAGGGGTCAGTGACCTTTCTATAAACAATGGATTTCTGGGAGTTACGACTTCTCGAACGATCGACCCTTCCAATAAATAATGAGGGTGGAATGTTCGAGACTCGTTCAGCTGTATATAAAAAGCGAGCAGCGCGCGACGCAGTCAGTCTGACTGAGGGACGAGAAAGGTGAACAAGCGAAGCAAGCGATCAAGAGCGAAGAGGAAGCGAACTACGAGGAAGACCAGGGATATTGGATACTGGAAGTACCGAATAAAGTCTCATCAAGGATCAGCAGGTGTTTTATTCCAAATTGTCGAACCCAGCACGTAACAATTGGTGTCAGAAGTGCGATTTGGAAGAGATGCCATTGACTCCAAGAGACGACTCCAGCAGTGAGGGTGTCAAGACCAGGGCCCAGCGTGCTGCGGAATCCAGCCGTCCACCTGCAGTGGAGCACCTGGAAGAGCCGGCGCTCGTTGGGTCCCGCCACCATGAGCCACCCACGGGCTCCGCCCATCAGGCCACGCCCCCTCAGGCCACGCCTACCTCATCGGAAGCTCCGCCCACTGGCCCCGCCCACCAGGCCACACCCCCTGAGGCTCCGCCCATTGGCCCCGCCCACCAGGCCACGCCCCCTGAGGCCACGCCCACCTCATCGGGAGCTCCGCCCACTGGCCCCGCCCACCATGCCCCGCCTTCTAAACAAGCCACGCCCAACATCGACTTATCCAGTTTGCTACGGATGATGCAACTGCATTTTGCAGCTCAGGACAGCAAGTTTGCGGCGCTCCAAGAAAATCAGGACAGCAAGTTTGCGGCGATTCAAGAAAATCAGGACGGCAAGTTTGCAGAGGTTCAGCAGACCGTCTTGTCTGCAGTGAACGAAGTTGGCGGCATGGTGGCCAACATACGGAAAGATTTGGATCTAATGGAGGAACGGGTCACTTGTCTGGGAACCGACGTTGAAAACATGAAGTGTGGCTTTACCGAACTGCAGAAGAAGTTTGTACGTTTGGAAGCCACAAGGGGGACATCAGGTGGAGCAGTGAGTGCAGTCCAGGGACCGCATGTGAAGGTACCCCCATACGAAGGCAGCACCTCCTGGTCCGCATACCGGCACCAGTTCCAGACGGTCGCTGCTGCCAACGGATGGACTGATGAACAGTGCCTGACTGCCCTCACTGTCGCGCTCAGAGGGCAGGCTCTAACCGTTCTGGAGGCCCTGCCTAGTTCGGGTTGTGGATATAAAGAGCTGTTGGATGCACTCGAATCTAGGTACGGGGAACGACATCTGGAGCATGTTTTCCGCGCCCAGCTGCGCGACAGAGTTCAACGAGCAGGAGAAGGGCTCCAGCAATGGGCGTTGGAAATCGAAAAGCTCGTGCGGAAAGCGTATCCATCGGCCGATGACAAGATGACAACTGCAAATACCGTGCAAGCATTTGTTGATGGAATCAGAGACCTGGAGGTAAGAGCTGCCGTGAGGCTTCGCCATCATGCCTCATTAAAGGAAGCGTTGGCGCATGCCTTGGAAGTCGAGGCAGTGCGACACGACATTCGGCAGACACCTGTTCACAAGCTACGGGAAGTATCGGAGGAGGTGAAAGAGGTCAAGACCTCATTCAAGAAGAACCTTGGTGTTGTGTGCTATAAATGCGGCGAACGAGGACATCTGCAGCTGAATTGCCCACAGAAAGAGTCACAGATGTCTAGATTAAAGAAAGTGGAGGAATATTTGGAGGAGCTGAAGAAGAAGAGTGGGGATACAGGTTCTCCTAAAAATCAGGGAAACGAGTAACAGCCAGAACTAAGGGGCGAGTACTGGCTGGCACGGAGGAAGCCCCAGCAACGGTGATCTCTCAGGCATGCAACGGGAATAATTTAGTTATAGCTGGCACCATAAACGGGACCGACTGCAGGATGACGTTAGATACTGGTGCCTCCAGGACAATAGTTCGGCCGGGCCTCCTGAAATCTGTAATGGGGAACAAGAAGCAAATCAACTGTCGACTTCTTTCAGCCTCCGGCCAGCCGATACCCGTCCTGGGTGAAATATCCGTGAGGATGTACATAGGGGAGACATCTTATACGCACAACGTCATCGTGGCTGAAATTTTGGATGACTGTATCTTGGGTTTGGATTTTATGAAGGCACACAACTGTAGAATCAATGTTGCTGACGGAGTTTTTAAATGTGGTGGAGAAGAAATCTTCATACTTGGTGGCGCCAATGGAAAGGTAACATGTCTTAAGGAAATCATCATTCCTAGTCGATCGGAGGCTCATGTGTTGGTAAAGCTGCCAAGTACTAATACCACCAAGGGGGACAGATGCGTGTTAATTGAGGACAACCCCCAGAAGTCGGTGTCTCGGAGATTTATGACAGCAAGAACTCTTGTCAATGGTAGCAATAAAGCTATTGTAAGAGTTCTGAATCTGAAAGATCACGAGATCAACTTTAATAAGGGAGACATCATCGGGAAGTGCGAGGAAGTTGTGTGGCTGAAGAAATGCACGCCAATGCCAAGCTCGGATAAAGCAGGTTCCTGGAATGATTCTACAGTCAATGATCTCCTTAAAGACTGCAAAAGTAACCTGACTTATTCGCAAAGCATCAAGGCTAAGAAGTTTCTTTTACGTTACGCGGACATCTTTTCTAGTCAGGAAGGAAACCCGGGAAGAACGTCGTTAGTGCAGCATAGAATTGATACCGGCAACGAGAGACCCATCCGTCAGCGGGCAAGACGGATACCGATAGCGAAAGAGAAAGAAGTCAAGGATATGCTGCAAGAGATGGAAAGGAACAAAATCATTGAACCATCCTCAAGTCCATGGTGTTCGCCTGTTGTGCTAGTAAAGAAGAAAGATGGAAGCACACGGTTCTGTGTGGACTATAGGCGACTCAATGACATCACAAAGAAGGACAGTTATCCGCTACCCAGAATAGATGACACTCTGGACACCTTGAGTGGTATGAAATGGTTTTCGACTCTAGACCTGAAATCTGGATACTGGCAGGTGGAAATCCATCCAAAAGACAAGGAGAAGACAGCGTTCTCAACAGGAAAAGGATTATGGCAGTTCAATGTCATGCCATTTGGTTTGTGCAACGCGCCTGCCACCTTTGAACGACTCATGGAGTGTGTGCTAGCAGGGTTAGTAGGAGACGCCTGCTTGGTATATCTGGATGACGTCGTTGTCATGGGTCGGGACTTCGAAGACCATTTGCGAAACTTGGAACGCGTCTTCGCAAAAATATATGGAGCAAACTTAAAACTGAACCCGAAGAAGTGTCAGTTATTCAGGAATGAAGTGAATTATCTCGGCCATGTCATCACTAGTGAGGGCATACAAACTGACCCAGCGAAAGTTGAAGCGGTTAAAAAATGGCCCACCCCCAAAGACAAGACAGAGGTAAGGGCATTTTTGGGCTTGTGTTCCTACTACAGGCGTTTTGTCAAGGGGTTTTCGGAGATCGCCAAACCATTACACAAACTAACAGAAGAGAAACGACAGTTTTGTTGGGATGAAGCCTGCGAGAATTCCTTTCAAAATCTGAAGAAATGCTTATGTGAAACACCAATTTTGGGTTACCCACAACCAGAGGGCCAATTTATCGTCGATTCAGATGCAAGTAATACGGCGATTGGAGGAGTGCTTTCTCAAAAACAGGGCGATAGAGAAGTTGTGATTGGGTATTTTAGCAAATCACTATCGAGACCGGAACGGAACTACTGTGTGACAAGAAGAGAGCTTTTGGCCGTGGTAAAGACGTTACAGCACTTCAGCAAATACCTCATAGGTCGACAGTTTTTACTACGCACCGATCATGCAGCACTGAAATGGCTACTGCAATTTAAGAATCCTGAAGGTCAGGTCGCTCGATGGATCGAACAACTCCAGGAATATGACTTCAAGACTCAACATCGCAGTGGGAAGTCTCACGGAAATGCAGATGCACTTTCAAGAAGACCGTGCCCGGAAGACTGCAGACATTGCATGAAACAGGAGTCCATGGAAGTGACCTTGAAACTTACCAGGACGAGTTCCTTAGGACCCTGGGAGGATGATGCAATGAAGATGGCTCAAGAGGGCGATGATGATCTGCGGCATATCATCGTGTGGAAGAAAAGGGGGGACGCTAGACCAACATGGAGTGAGGTTGCACCTACGAGTGTTGTCACTAAGGCGTATTGGGCTCAGTGGAACAGTCTTATTCTACAGAATGGAATACTTTACCGGAAATGGGAGAAGACTAACGGCAGGGAGTTCCATCTTCAGATAATTGTTCCGAGGTCCAAAGTACCCGATGTCCTTCGTGAAGTGCATGACGGTGTTTCAGGAGGCCATCTTGGCGTCAAGAAAACACTAACGAAGGTACGAGAGAGGTTCTACTGGCTTCATTGTCGGGAAGATGTGCAGGCTTGGTGCCGTAAATGTACCACTTGCGCTGCTGTGAAGGGACCACAGACAAGGAGTAGGGGTAACCTGCAACTGTACAACGTTGGTGCACCTTGGGAGCGTATAGCTGTGGATGTAGCGGGGCCATTTCCTGTGACGGAATCGGGGAACAAATACTTCATGGTTGTTATGGACTACTTCACTAAGTGGCCAGAAGTGTTTGCCATACCTAACCAGGAAGCTACAACCGTTGCAACTAAGCTAGTCGAGGAGGTCATATGTCGTTTTGGTGTACCGCTGGAGATCCACTCCGATCAAGGGAGGAACTTTGAGTCACAAGTGTTTCAGGAAGTATGCAGAACTTTAGGTCTGCATAAAACGCGCACAACTGCATACCACCCGCAGTCGGATGGAATGGTGGAAAGGTTTAACCAGACTCTTGAAAGACATTTGGCTAAACTGGTGGACACCCATCAGAGAGACTGGGACAAGTACATCCCACTGTTCCTCCTCGCCTACAGGACAGCAGAGCATGAGAGCATTAAGGCAACTCCGGCGTTTGTCAACTATGGCAGGGAACTCCGGTTGCCAATAGACTTATTGACGGGAGGATCACCGGACGAACCTTGCACCATTCAGGATTACGTTGCCAACCTGAAGGAGAAAATGCGGGAGATACATGCCTCAGTTCGGGAAAACGGATTGCAATCGAGCGAGAACATGAAAACCAGGTACGACCGGAAATCGAACACGAGCGGATTCGAAGAAGGCGCCTTAGTATGGCTGCATAATCCGACTCGTCGGAAAGGGAAGTCTCCAAAATTGCAAACCAGATGGGAGGGTCCATACAAAGTGGTCACCCGTATGAATGATGTCACGTACAGGATTCAACGTCAAC
Organism: Coenonympha arcania; assembly: GCA_036785405.1. Lineage (NCBI taxonomy): Eukaryota > Metazoa > Arthropoda > Insecta > Lepidoptera > Nymphalidae > Coenonympha > Coenonympha arcania. Next base: position 12,064,551 of record CM072066.1, on the reverse strand, counting down.
CCAGAGGTACATTTAAGGTGGTACACATCGATCGCCTGGCGAGACATCACGGGAGCAACAGCGATACTCGGGACGAGCATCGCTAAGAGGAGGGCAGTGTTACAAATGAACCCTATGATAAGCGCCATAAGGTTCATTATCGCACTGCCGAAATATCACTCGTAAGTTGTAAACAACTTGAGGGGTCAGTGACCTTTCTATAAACAATGGATTTCTGGGAGTTACGACTTCTCGAACGATCGACCCTTCCAATAAATAATGAGGGTGGAATGTTCGAGACTCGTTCAGCTGTATATAAAAAGCGAGCAGCGCGCGACGCAGTCAGTCTGACTGAGGGACGAGAAAGGTGAACAAGCGAAGCAAGCGATCAAGAGCGAAGAGGAAGCGAACTACGAGGAAGACCAGGGATATTGGATACTGGAAGTACCGAATAAAGTCTCATCAAGGATCAGCAGGTGTTTTATTCCAAATTGTCGAACCCAGCACGTAACAATAGCTTGTTAGAATAAAGATAATACAGGTAGATAAACTATAATGTACGGGGCCGTTTTGCACGACTTCGTTTCACTCTCTGCCAATATTATGGTTTCCATGATGCTACCATAACGTAATTACTTGCAGCGTATAAAACGCCGTCGCTCGAGTACTCTAAACAATTAATGGCATGAAAGCGGTGAAGATGCGTTTTTCAGGTTTCCAATTAGTTTATTAGGCGATTTGCGGCATTATTTACGTTTCTCTTTTCTTACAGTTTCGAATAAAGAGTATCGACATTCGACACGAAACAAGATGCAAGAAATAGGTGCAGTAAGTTAGTTTAGATAATTTTGGATCCTCATAGCCAAACATTTTCATCCAACTGTAAAGCCTCACGGCAATCCATTCGCAAGCTTTCTATGTAAAGTCTTAAACTAACTGTATATGTCATCCCACCGTCGTGCTCTAATTTTCATATACCTACCTTACTTTTAGCACATTGTATATCTATAAGAAACAATATGGTTTATCAATATATAAATGTGTAAAGAACACAAACACCCGCCTTGATAATATTGTGTTAAGAACTCAAAAAATCCCTTTTCTTTTAATTGCATTTTACTCCAAAACTCTCTCTAAACTTTATTAGGAATATCTACCAAAACTACCATTGAATCAATACAACTTTAAATCCTCATTCTCTATCCAAGTATCGACCGAACAGCTCGCTCTAACATGAGCCAATAATCCTCTCTTGTTTCTTCTGTTCCATTTTCTTCATATTTTAGTTGAATTTGACGTTTTCCTTTAATGAGGTGTTATGAGTGGCGATAACAATTGTATTTAACATAATCGAAATTAGCAAGAAATTCTGCATCTGACAAGCTTAAAAACACTGAAAACATTTTCAATTCGCTTCTGAGTAAGAATTATTATTATCATTAGAATTACCTTTTTTAATGCTGTTAAACTGTACATTTTAAGTCATATTTAAGCAGTTCAAATCGCAGTCCTTACTAAAAATATACACGCCAATACGGCATAACAAAGAGGTAACCCGCAACCACGAGTATAAAGAACTCTTATTAATTTATTTACGACCTGGCTAATGCCCAGCTTCATAACGTTAAGTCGTAAAAAAGGTAAATTAGAGATTATGACCATCTACATTTTCATTTTATACCCTCATCTTTATTAATTGATTGCATTTTCTTTCTATTTTATGTCGTCTATTTTGTAGTCTACGTCGTTGCACAAACATGGGCAAAGACTATTTGTCCCAGCAACCAACATACGTCAACCTAAGCATCAGTCCGACATGGCGCATCATGTGTTTAAGTACTCGTCTATCTATATCTACACGACTTTCGAAAGGGATAAAATGGTCGCCGACAATAATAGGTTGTATTGGCAGTATCGCGAGGTTCGACAGCGTTATTGGTCCGATTTGCTACTAATAGAAGACACTCTGACCGTATCCACAACGACCAACATCGCGATCATTTCGCTTGTATTTAACTTATCGTCCGACATCGATGAACAAACTTGTGCTAACATCGCTTACCGAAAATCGATAACAAAAGCGTCGGTTGTCGGTTACGGCCAAACTGTCAACGCTGCTCTTCCATCCTAATCATTGGATCACTATGGAAAATCCCACAGATTAAATAATGAATATATATCAGGACATTACACAGTACACACATCGCAATCTAGCCCCAAAGTTGAATCCAAGATTGATCTCTAAGTTTTGAGTTACTATGGTTCTTTCTTCTACGGTTATCTATACTTATGATTTGAGGGATTCAAGTTGAAATAGATACTCCAAACCTAGAAAACTTTTGATTAGTTGTCTGTATTCACCACTGCGCTTTTGACTCTACATGTTAGTGAATCACAATTATTTTTTCTCAGATGCATATAATCAATAAGGCAGATGAAGATAAGGTAGGTAATTTAGAGCTACTTGTTTATTTTAAAAATCAAATCAAATCATCATATCATAGTCATATTAAATTCATATTATTATAGAGTCATATTAAAAGTTATACCTACCTATATTAACAATAAGACTAGTACGATATTAAAGGGCTTGTTAATTTATTTGTGGCTTGCACCAAGCCGCATTTGTACATAAATTTGTTTAAAATGAAATCAGAGATTATGACGGTCTACATTCTCATTAAAATAGCGGTAGCTTCGTTATGAAATATGGCTGTATTTTACAGCTGGCTTCTAGCTATAGGAGTTAGTGGCTCGAGCCGATCGAAAACTGAAGTGATGAGTTCTTTAAGATAGCCTATATAAACAAACATAATATTCTGTTTCTACGCCGGAGTGTATGCACAGAGAAAGTGGAAGGAGGAATCACTTCAAACAGCTCTTCAAAGCACTCCCTATTGAACAACCGATGGAACACACATAGAGAGCTAACGTCTCTACGGTGTGCCAAGGGTTCCAGTTTGTTACTAACACTCGGGTCGTCATCTCGAATTGCCCGCCTTTGGATCCGGTCAAATGGAAGTAGTTGGTAGCCGGTACTCCAGCCCAAAGGTGGGAGCAGTACTCCTGAGACCGTACTTGGACTTTATACCAGAGATGTCCATATACCTAGTATAGGGTGCAATCGCAGGTATTCAGAAGTCTACGCAGAAAGATTGATAACAAATTTTGATATTGATGAAACATTACGTTATCTGAAAAAAGCCTCGTTCCTTATTCGACTGAGTAAATACTGAGTCCTAGTTATCAAAAGAACATACATTTCAAAAGAAATAATTCCACCCCACCCCCCCAATTATCTCGATTGAACGAACTGCCGACTATTTGTTGGAAACAAATATTTAGACTTAATTAAACGTAAAATGTTTCAAATCTTTTTATCTCCGCGCGGAATTTTCATGTTTAATTGAATAAAAAGAACGCGCGCTCTGTTACTAGCGTAATTCGTCACAATCGGAATTGTGACAATTCTCCGGGGAAAGCTTTGAGAAAAATTGTCGCTAACGAGCTTCGCAGCCTCCCCTCTCATCCCCGAATCGTTTAATCCCCACCGCACCTCCTCTTTACGTAGCAGTTTAAAACCCTTTTGCGATTTTTCACGTCGAGGAATTACTTATCAAGAACAAGTGAAGGGAAAAGCTAATCCATTGTCTAACTTTTTTAATACTTCGCAATTTCTGGGGCATTATACATTAAAGGCATACCGTTTCTTAATTCCTTTTTCATTTTTACATTAGAAATGATATTCCGTTTCTTTAGTTTCAACTTTATTATAATGTGTTTTACTTGAAGACAAAAGATGAGTTTTTTTTAGAACTGTTATAAGTTTTTGAAATAAGTAACGTTTTAGAACTCGGAGGAGCTGTATTAAAAAGGGGAAGAACAGGTTATCATACTCCATACGAATCGAATGCAACATAAGCGATTATGACAGAGTGGGGCGCGTCTTCGTGGATTGAAATATCTATGCAAGGAGAAATTTTATGCACCAAAATGTATTTCGTAATAGAAAAGCTCGGTACATATTCTAGAGAAATTAACGAATCTCGCAATGCAGGAAACATTGCCAGCACTAACTAGTTTCCCATCTACACAACGCCTAATCATGAGATTAGTCGTATAATTTATGACAGCAAAAGCTCAAATTTCCGGCGGGTGGTAATTGTAATCGTCCACTTTGTTCCATTAGCTGCTCAGTAATGGACCACTTTGCCCCAGTCACTGTGCTGATTTCCTTTATTAATATCCGTGTTAATATGCCATGCTAATTGTTGTATTACAAAAATAGACATGTACCATTTTAAAAATGACGCTAGACAGACAGACCATTTTAAAAATTTCGCTAGTTTATCGGTGCCAAAATTGCTTGATTTACCACTAACAGTTTAGCGCTCTTACGCACTAGCGGTCAACCGCGGGGGCGGCTAATCGCGCGGCTAGCCGCTTTTCCAGTTTATTAGGCAACCGCTTATGATTGTACGCACTAAACCGCCACAAAATTTCAAACGCGGCGGTTGAATGGAGGGCCGCGGCCCGCTTCGCGGCTAGCCGCCATCTAGTGTATACGCACTGGCGGTCAGTTAGCGGCGAGCCGCCAGTGAAGAGACCTAGGTAAACTTCGAAGACTTCTACTGGATCTCCTAGACGAATAGACCTAGCCGCGTCGAGTATGGGCTCGTTTTGTTAGTTATGAAAAGACTTTTTCACTTGACTTGGTACCTGAAGGTAAACTTCGAAGACTACTACTGGATCTCCTAGACGTAAACATAGCCGAAAAATTTATCTTGGTGCTTCTTCAGTTCTTGATGAAAACAACTTGCGAACTGGCGAAATTGGTTGCGTGTTTCTAGTAAAGGATGCATCCAGTATCTTTTTTATTTTTCTTTCGTTGTTTTCGGGAGTAAAAATAAATAACACAAGTTATCTCGACGGCGTCCATTTTGCTTATGGGCCACGCGCCTTCGAGCGGTCCAACCGCTGAACGCGCTTTTATCGCGGCTGACCGCTATGGCGGCCAACCGCGAAGAAAAACGCGAAGAAACCGCATGGACCGCTCAAACAAACCGCCTCGTGGCCAACCGCTGGTGCGTAAGGTACCTAAGGCCACGCTGTAGTTAGCTCAGAAGACAGATATAGAATTTTAGATGGCGCTTCTGTTTGCTTGAACGAAAAAGGTTTACATAAATCTCCTAGACTAGGAGATTTATAATGAAATATTCTTTTCATGGAGTTATGGTGCTAGAATTATTCGATTAGTGAAATATCTAATTCAATTAAGATAACCTATATTTTTCTACTAAGAAGTTTCAAAGTCAATTGAGTACGTCTAGGATATGGTGGCTAAAAAGATGTGTATTTCGCTAATAATAAGAAAGACGATAAAATCTAATGATACCATTGTACAAGTGTACACCATGTCCTCATATAGGTCCAGGTGATAGGTCTCTTCCTGCATATAGGTATTTTGCAGTACTTCAGTAATAACGACATTATTAAGATCTGATGTATCAGGATATCGAGTTCAGTGCAGTGTAACATATCATGACATTGTTATCCAATATCCGAGGATTCAATGCATTTGATATAGGCATTGGGTAGGCATGAGTCTTACTCTTTCTCGTCTTCTCGGCATTCTTCTCTTAACGGCGTAGAAGCCGTATGCGATTTTGCATGAAGTTTTATTTAAAAACTGTAAAGACAATTATTTTCAAATGTAAACTTCATGTATTTTGGGTCTGTTTAGAAGCAGAAACACGATTGTATAAAATTTTCTCGATAGAAAGTTCTCCAACAAGTTGCTCCAAAATCTCAGTTTTTCTAATTTTTATCGGAAATTACAATGGATGTAATTTTAATTTTTGTTTTAATGTGTCGGTAATAACAATATCCAAAATCGTTTAGGTAAAAGGTTAGTTAATTAGGTAAAAGGTCGTTTTTCTCTTATATTCTTCCGGGACGCTGCATGTCACACCTACCAACGTATCCGTGAGAGTGAGAAAGACAAAATAAATTCAATAAATCCCCTTAATAGAAAAAAGATTTTCGCTAAATTATTACGAACATAATAACACACTACAATACCACGCTTATTATCCAAAGGACAGTTCAGCTAATAATAGGGCTACAGACAAAGGCAATCCGAGCCGTGGCTGGAACAAAGTGCGGTCCATTACCGACCAGCTAATGGAGCAAAGTGGACGATTACAATCGCCGGCGAGTGGAAAGTTGAGCTTGCGCCGTGACAACGCCTTTACAACTTAGTTGGTTAATCCCTGATTACGCACACTAACTTTTAGGTATGGAGCCTCGATTGTATTTAAAGCTTTTCGCTGTTGATTTTGTCAGATGAATACGTTACAGTACTTTTAATTTAGAAATTGTATAGACACTACAAGTTAGCTTGACTGCGATCTCATCTGATGGTAAGCGACGATACAGCCGAAGATGTTATCGTGCGAACTTGGCAGGAGTAAGTAACCCTTTACACAGAATCGCACCGGAACGCTAAATCGCTTGGCGGTGGGTCTTTATTGGTAGAGCCGTAATTAGCCACGGCCGAAGCCTCCCAGACCAGACCTGCGCAAAACTAACTATTTTATAATTCTTAAGTGGCTCACGGCGGGAATCGAACCCTCGACCTCACACTCGAATCCGAGTGCGCGTCTCTGCACTCGGAGGGAAAGAGGAAAGTCATCAAATCAAATAATAGAGTTATTGAACACAATTATAGTTACGTTTACATATTAAATCTTGTTGTCATCGTACTGACCGACCTTTTCTTGCTGCGAAGATTAAGAAATCCCCTTCAAAGGTATTTTTGTCGCTTTTTTGTAGCTTTCGAGATCCAAAAAATTTGGCTGGGGTAGCGATGAGTGAACGAGTGAGGATTTTTATTAGACAATCATATTGTTAGCTTTCTATCAGTAGTAGTTTACGTTAGTATTTTTATTTAACAAGGAAGACTTGACAGCAATTAGAATTGACGACAAGAGACTATAAAGTTAAAGACGGGGAGGAAATATAGATATTTCCATCCACGAAGACGCTCCCCACTCTGTCAAAATCTCTTAATTTTCATTCGATTCGTATGGAGTTTGACAGAGTGGGGCGTGTCTTCGTGGATCTATACCGTTTTCTGAAACTTGGTACTTGGCAGTATATCTTTGCCAGTAGGTTAATAGCATACCAACAGCTGACGTGTGCCAAATGCTTTCCGTTTCCGCGCAAATACCATAACAACTCACCTAACAGTACCAAACCGATCATCAAAAGCTGTGCGGACAACTTTATATACATAGGTTTACAATAGGTCGCGCTCCGACTTAGATAGAACCAAATCTAACAACGACAGTTCCGTGAGTGCGGCAGTTTTGAAATTTGAAATTTGTATGGGGCGCGGATGCATGAAAAATTGTGTAGCGACGGCTCGGGTATGCGAACTTTGACAGAGTGTTTATTGCCGCACTTTAAAAGTCGCGTGCGCCCTTTTGGACCTCTATATTTATATACCTACCTAACTAACTTATCTTATTATACAAAGGTGAGACAGTAGTGTAACTAATCCGTCTTCCTCTACGCAATTTGTCTTCTATCTGTTTTTTTCTGAATGAAATAAGATCACGGTCACGTATCCGTTACTAATTACAAACATTGACTTTATCAATAACACGTGGCATTTATATTTAGTTTCATAAAAAAATACTTTTCATCTCACCCGCTCGGAAAGGAGATTTTTAATGCCCAAAATGCGGGCGGGAAATGCTATTCCCTAGGGCCCAAAAGAATTTTCATTTCTCCCTAGGGCGAGAAAGTAGTATGAAAATTCTTTCCCGCCCTAGGGCCGCAAAGCATTTCTAAATTCGAACATGACGTAATCTCGTATTGCGTCTATAATAATGTCTAATAGTGGCACCACACATGGCTATTTATATTTGTGATTGGATGATCGCGTATTTGCCAAAATTTTCGACCTCATGGAGCCAAATATGTTATTGACTGTATTTGTAACAGGAAAATATGGCAATAATTTTGGCAAATATACTCTCCACACATGGAAGTTATTTGACAAATATAAAAAATAGGCAAATACAAATAGACATGTGTGGTGCCACCATTAAACTGAAGACTTCTTTTTTTTTTAAATAATGCATACGGTCAGTAACGAAGTTCGACCTTTGAGTTTGTACCTATACAAACTTTACACATTACTTTTTGTTTTTACATTTTCTTAGAATATTAATAAAAATAATAACTCCTATTTAGTTTGATTAATTATAAAGAAAATCTAATTAAATCCATGATATTTACTTATTGTTTAAGGCGCTGTGATCAGTCAACTTTGGAAAATTTCGTTCGTATAGCATCGTTTTATGTAAAATCTACAGATCTTATTACTGTTAAAAAAATATGTGGATACAATTGAAAGTATTTCTGACATGGTGGCTGATGCCGAAACACGATTTCGCAAACTTCACTCGATAGAAAAAAATGCCAAAGTTGCCTCGGCAAATACATAAATCTACATTTTTCTCAGAAATGGTTACATGAATTTTTGTGAAATTAAATTAGGTTGTGTGTTTTATTGTGACAGATATAATGGCCATTTTAGATTTTTTATATTACGTCTGCATTGTAATTAATTTCACATTTTCTTGTTTTTTCTAACAAAAACTGCGGTGCGACATCCTTGTCTCTCGTATTAAATTAGACAGTGACCGCGAATCCACTGTTCCCCGCGCCTTAACTAATTGTTGTTATTTTTTTCTTAATCTTCTATTATCGTTGGTTCTTAGAAATTGATATTTCTGAACGCATCCAAAATAAAAGTCGAAAAAAAAAGTATGTACCTATCTCATTTTTTTTTCTGATCGTGATAAATAATAATATCTTGTTTTTATTCATTACCTTTTTTGTTATAAGATGAGTGGTTGATTTAATTAAGTGAGTGAAGTTATTGCAGAGTATTATATACTAAAGACAACATCTTACATACTCGCAATGCCGATCCAAGTGTTCTTCTTGTAATTTTCCTCGCTGTGGTGAGATGAAAAATTTTGTGTTATGTACGGCCGCAAATTTTTTTGGGTCTCGTGTCCTTTGAATGCCTCGCTATGCTCAGGATTCTATTCTTTGAACCCCTCGCTGCGCTCAGGGTTCAACCCTAGAATCTTTCGCCGCTCAGCATTCAAATTTGACACTCGGCCCAAAAATCCATTTTGCGGCCTTGCATAACAAATAACTATTACCGTCCAATTTGATCACCCTACCTTACCATTATTCCCTGCTTGACTTATCAGATGGCAGTCCATCTCAAAAATCGTGTCTTAGAGCAACGATTTCAATAAAATATATTAGTCAGTGCGTTTTAAACGATTTCCCAGAAAAATTTTTTTCAGTCTTACCGCTGCTTTTCTCTATGAACTAACCTACGTAGTTGCAGAACATAAAATACTTATTTATTTATTTTATTTATTTATTTATTTATTATAACATAAACAATACAATTGTCTTATAAGCTAAGTCTCAGCTAGTGCAGCAAAAACCACCGTCGGTTTTTCTGTGCACTGCCGTACACTTTATACTAGACGCGCGACAACGCTGCCAGCGAAACCAGTTTGTTAAACAGATATGAGCTGCCTGCTATACAGGCTGATCCAGAAAGTACTTTTTAAGCTTTTGCTTATAATTGTTTTTATTCATCTTTTCTTTCAATGTCCTGGGGAGATTGTTGAGTAGAAATGGAACAATAAATTTAAGTGTTCGTTTACCGTAGTCATTTGTATATTTAGTAATTTTGAGTCTCGGATTTTTCCTTTTTCTTAGTTTTTCACAATAACTAACATTTATTTGCAGGTCGGATTTTAAATAATTTTCCTTTAACAATAAGTATTTTATTTGTACATCTACTGGCATTATATTGCAGTGCTTAAATAACAAGTGGTAATTGTTTCTGTATTTCTCTTTAACTTTCTTAGGTACAATATTTTTTAGAATACGTAGTTGAAGCTGGTATATTTGATTCATATGAGTTTTGTATGCGAGGCCATAGCTACTAAGTCCATATGAAATGATGGATTCACCTAATGATTTGTCCATCAACAGTAGTGTTGAGAATGGAGTTTTGTTTTTTACTAAAGTCATCTTAGCCAGTAGGGCGCGTAGCTTGTCACACACGTAATTTATATGATCTCTCCACTGAAGGCGGTTGTCTATAATTAGGCCTAGATAGCGTTGGTTTTTAACAGTTTCCACAGGTGCACAGCTGCATTTACTGCTACGCTGTGGGTCTTTATGCAAGCATTGATGGGTATGTGCAATGAGTTTGATGTCATCTTTAGAGTTCCTATTGTGGCTAGAACTTATATACATTGCTTTGGTTTTATCAACGTTTATAACAAGGCCGGCGTCGTGAGACCATTTTATTAATGAGTCGAAATCGGTTTGTAATTGTTGCAGCGCAACGTGAATATTCTTATGTGCGGACAAAATGCACGTATCATCAGCGAACTGATACATTTCGCAAGTTTTGATCACATTTTCCAGGTCGTTAACGTATGTGATGAAATGCAGGGGTCCAAGAACGGATCCTTGTGCTGTTCCTTGTGTTACGGGCACCTCGTCGCTGAGAGTTCCAGCAACTTTTACTGCGTAAGACCTATTAGACATATAATTTTGGCACCAATTTAAAAGCGGACCTCTAATTCCACTTACTTACTTCGTAGAATTAATTACGGATATACCTTACTTATTTACTTTTAATATAACATTAGTATGTGAAAATAAAGGTTGTTATTTTTTACCATTCATCTTGTACACCAACCTATACACAAACTTTTTGATACTTTTAAAAATTATATTTTTGAATGCGAGTAAGAGCAGCTTTTGTTCTCATGTACTTAGATGTAAAAAGATGAAAAACGCAGGGGCGGTAAGGATCCTTTAAAAGCTTTTGACCTACATCCATTAGACTGCAACGGGGGCGTATTTAACGTCTTTCATTTGTAACAAACATAATTACGAAAAACCTTTATGACCACACCATTATATATACTTTTTCGTACAAATGGTCGTAAAGTTGCAATTGGATGTAAAAAGTATGAGGGGTGGAAAGACGAGGGTCGGTTAGAATAAGTCAATATAATTTTTTTAAACGAACAAGACTCACCATATACTGTCCCATAATGGAGACGGGGATTTCTGGGCCTGGATATAATTCACGACGTTTTTTTTTGCTAAACTCTTTCACAACGCTGCGTGTCGCACTGACTAAAGTATTCGTAAGAGTGAGAATGACAAAAATAAAGTCAGTACCTATATCCTCTTTACATGCTCAACTAGGGTCTATAGAGCACGTCCTATATTCCTGGATAGGGTCGACGAATATATTTCAGATGCTCGCCGACCTGACTTGGCTATCGCTGTGGGCTAAATCCCTCTTACACTGAAAAAAGACTCGATTAATATAATTTAAATGCTACCCATCGGATAGAAAACACTGTATATCGCTAACTACAATGTATCTTTAAACATACTATGTAGTTATATGTGATAGATACACGATATAGGTACGGGCGGGTACGTCAATTCCCACAATTCACCCCGATTTGAATCAACGCCAGAGCAATATTCAGCGGACCGACAAATCAGCACTCCGATATTGCCTCCATTTGGGCACCACCTCAATATATAGAAAATTAGATTTTTTATATCGCCGACATACGGGACCGTTCCAAATAAAAAATATCACGCCGCCCCGGGCTTCCTGTCTGCTCTGCTGTGGACGGGCTTTTTTTCGTATAAAAATTGATGACTTAGATATACGTTGTTTATCTACTTATCTTATGCATTTTTGTAATCACTTGTTGTTTTGATTTTTTGCCATCGTATAACTTTTATTTTATTCAATTGCATGTTTGTAAGCATGTCTACAATCTCGCCTGTTGACAAGTGACAATTCAGCCGCAGAATATACTAACTAGCAAAAGGTATAATTATCTAAAGCCTAGCCACTATCGGATTCGGTTGCTACATCACTTGGGTTTTATTGGAACCAACAATGTACTGAAACTAAAAAAAACACTCACACAAACACGATCTTTGATGGTAGGTGCTTAGCTATTGTAAGCATTTAAGTATTAAATCACGAAATCCCAAAAGGATGATCGTTCACGACACCTACTTCAGCACCATCACTACGCAGACCTAGAGGTATGGGAATGCTTTTTTATTAAGTATAAGTGTACAAAGAATGTAATGCTTTTTGAACCAAGGTTTTGGAGACTTAAAGCATTACTAATTCATACCCAAAAATCAAGTTAGCAGTCAACATAGGTTTTAATTTTAAGATAAATATAATTAATATATCAAATCATAAAGCATAAAGCAAATCAAAAAACATAAAGCGAACTAATAGAAACTCCAAATAAATCCTATAGAATTGAATCAAAGTAATCACTCTCTATTGTAAAATAACAATAAAAATATTAATCTGTATTGTTGTACTTCCCTTTGTGCTGTTCCCGATATTGTTAAAATATAAAGCGATGTGATAAATCGAACGAATTCTCTTAATCGTTAGACCTCATCGTGTTTTAAGTATAAAGGCTCTGTGAGACATAGTTTTGTTTCACTTGTTTTTAAAATTTTAAATTGAAAGACGTGTACACAAATATAGTAAACCAAAGCAAAGATACCTAAACTGTTACTTGTTGAGTACGAATGTACAATGTGTTTTAAGAAAAACAAGTAGGACATCGTAAACATTATTTAATTATTTATTCACTCCTACAAGTAACACACTTCACAAATTGGAAATACATATCAACAAGACACTTGTGTGCTCATCAACTACAGGAGTAACCAAGAGTAACCAATAGAGCATTCACTAAAAACAACAAAAACAACATTATCACACATATTATCTAGACGCAGGTTGAATTATAAGTAGACATCGTGTAATTTAAAAATGTCAGACGTCTTTCGACATGCAAGCGTGAACACGTGGGAGGGCTTTGTTATACGATATAATTTTCTAGGTTAGTATAGAAAGTCTTATCTAAAAATTTAGATTACATCTATATTACAGAAATTCTTTTACAAAAGTATAATGAGAGTATTCCGATATTAAAACGCATTCCGCGTGGAGCGCGGATATCATTAGCTAGATCCTTATCACATGCCATCCAAAATGTTCATTCAAACTCACTTTTGGCTTGGCAAAACCTCTTTCTTTTTGCATATAAGCATTTCAATGTCAACAAAGCAGAAAGCGGGTCGTTATGTTCAAAATTAAAACGTAATTGTTCGGCAAATCGCGTTTTTCAAATTCCAGATTATCCAACTAGACCTAAAAATTTTAATTTAAAAAAGATTGTGGAAAATAAGGTGATGGATGGGGATCTTAAAAACGCCGCCCGCATCTTGTTTTCTAATGATACCCTCGCTCCTTTCAATGACGTAACGCTAGAGGCCTTGCGAGAAAAGCACCCTTTACCTAATTCCAGCTCTTCGCTTCCGGATCCACCTTCCAATATTACTTGTTTTCAGATAAAGGATGAAGAGACTTACGCTGCGATAATGTCATTTTCTAGTGGCTCTGCCGGTGGCATGGACGGCATAACCCCGCAACATTTTAAGGATCTTGTGAGCGTTACTGCTGGCGACGCCGGCAGGGCGCTTTTGAGTGACATTACCAGACTTTGTAATCTCATGTTATCTGGCGAGGTAAATTCATCCTTTTTGCCATTCCTTTATGGTGCCAGACTTTGTGCTTTTAATAAAAAAGATGGTGGCATTCGCCCCATCGCAGTTGGTTGTACCTTTCGTCGTTTGGCATCAAAATTAGCTTGTAGACACATAGTATCTGCCCTAAAGGAAAAGTTCCAACCTATTCAAGTTGGTTTCGGCAGTAAAGGCGGCTGTGAGGCAGCGGTGCATTCTGCTCGTACATTCTTATCGGATGACGAGGTTGAAGTACTGCTGAAAGTAGATGTAAAGAATGCTTTTAATTCAATGGATAGGGCAACTCTACTGGCCGAAGTTTCAACCCAACTACCAGAAATTTATCCTTACGTTTGGCAATGTTATAGTTCTCCTTCAAAATTATTTTTTGGTGATAGTGACATTAAGTCCAGTGTTGGTGTCCAGCAGGGGGATCCTTTAGGTCCAGCCCTTTTCAGTTTAGGGATACATAAACATATATCAAATTTAAAATCTAAGTTTAATATATGGTATCTTGATGATGGAACCATTGGAGGTAACGTGGATGATGTCATAGAAGATCTTAAACAGATTAAGCAAAAATTTGGCGAAATTGGTTTGGAACTAAATTTTTCTAAATGCGAACTATTTTTTACGGAAAAACTGTCACAAGAACAGATATTTTTGGCCTCCCAACTATTTGATGAAATTACCCCTGACATTAAAATAGTACATAAGCATGCACTTTGCCTCCTAGGCGCTCCACTTTTTAGCGAAGCCATACAACCACTCTTGGATAGTAAAATTAAACTATTTTCAGATAATGTTAACAAATTGGGCACACTAAATTCTCACATAGCATTTTCGATTCTAAAATTTTGCCTGCGCGAGAGCCCAATTTGGAAATTTCCTGGACTACTCGAAAATATGGATGCCAGCTTGAAAATCGCACTAGAAAAAATTCTAAATTTATCTTTTGATGAACGTTCCTGGACCCAAGCTACTTTACCGGTCAAATATGGTGGCATCGGCGTGAGAAAAATTTCCAGTGTTGCTCTTCCGGCTTTTCTGTCCTCTATGCATAGTATACGTGAGCTCAGTTCTCAAATTCTCGGTTCCAATTCGGTTTCATTGACCTATGCCACAGAGGCCTTAGAGAGTTGGAAGGTCAGGTGTCCCAATGCCCACGTCCCAGAGGAACGTACTACACAAAAACTTTGGGATGTGCCGTTGGTTCGGCTGACACACACAACTTTAGAACAAAATCTTACAAGTGCTCGAGATCGTGCAAGGTTTTTAGCTTTGTCTGAAAAAGAATCTGGCTATTGGCTCCACGCCCTGCCATCCAGGAATCTCGGCACTCTTCTCGAAAATGAAACTTTCCGTGTAGCTGTAGGACTCAGGTTGGGTGCACCACTGTGCCACGAGCACAGATGTCCGTGTGGAAAAGAGGTAGACAAGTTTGGAATTCACGGACTCTCTTGTCACAGGAGCGCCGGTAGGCTTTTTCGGCATGGTTCCCTTAATGATGTTATAAAAAGAGCTCTTGCCACCATTGATATTCCTGCCCTATTGGAGCCAGCAGGAATTAGTCGTGATGATGGCAAGAGACCTGATGGATTGACGCTGGTTCCCTGGGAACGGGGTCGGGCGCTGATGTGGGACGCAACATGCGTTGACACATTGGCTTCGATTCATATCAGGGAGACAGAATCAAAGCCGGGAGCCGCAGCTGAAACTGCTGAATCAGGTAAGCGTCGCAAATATGCCTCTCTATTAGAGAGTTACATATTTGTCCCGTTTGCCGTGGAGACCCTGGGGCCATGGAGTCATAGTGCCAAAAAATTCATTCGAGAGCTTTCCCCGCGTTTAATAACCTCAACTGGTGACAGAAGGGCTGGCTCATTTTTTGCGCAACGTATCAGCCTAGCTGTTCAACGCGGAAATGCAGCCAGTATTCTTGCCACCATTCCACGCGGGCAAGACTTGTATAGTAATTAGAATAAGCTAGTGATAAGTTTTATTGTAAATAAAGGTTTTTTTTTAGTAAAGTAGACTTAACGATGTTGGAATACCAATTTTAATTTTATTAAACTAGAAAATTGTATAATGGTCTTAATAAATTGCTATAAGTTTAGTACAACTTTGAGAGCACAAAGCCTTTGGGAGAATCTCATTACATTATGTTTACAAATTCCAATAAAGCAATTTTTTTTTCTCAATTCCCCGTGAACCATAGTCTAAATCCTAAAAGCCGGCGAGGCCCAATCCCGCAGCAATTTAATCAAAGTCCGCCGCTTGATTGTATTAAAAAGTAATTTATTTTAGTTCGCGCGGAAGGCATGCGCTGTTAATTACGAAACTAATTAAAAACGACGATCTGTAATTAATCTCTTTTGCACCGGCAACATTGTGCGTCCTTTTAAAATTCAATTATTTTAATGGCGCATGATTACGTTAACAGAATTTTGGTATAACTTCAATAGTGTTATTAAATAACGTCGGATCATAATATTTTCTATTTTTAAGTTTTCCCGCTAAGCATATTTTGAAAGCACAAGCAAAGACGCACCGTCAAGCGATTTAGCGTTCCGGTGCGATGCTTGTAGAAACCGTTGGGGTAAATTTACTTACCCTCCCAAGTTAGTACGATAACATGCTTAGGCTGCATCATCACTTACCACCAGGTGAGATCGCAGAAAGTTTACTGGCAAGGTACTAACATGTGTACCTTGCCAGTAAACTTACTATGTTACATTATTATTTCATAGATTTACATCTTGGGGCCGAAGCATAAGGAGCGTAATATGCAAGGTGCAGTGCAGAAATGCCCTAAACTCCAAGCCTTTAAATCTAGGCAAGCTAGCCTGGCTAAGGTTCGTTCGGCGTGCACTGCGTCCAAAAACAAATGCACAGGAGTACGAGAGTTGTGACTATTACTTTCCTATAGGACAAGAAAAAAAAATAACTTTCGAACAGTCAACGACAAGGTGTGAAAAACTGAACACTATACAAAATTTCTTGTTAACGTTAACTATTTTAATGTTATTTTTTTTCCTGATTGCCCTACCTTTGTGTTTACGCGAGAGTAGCTGGCGCGAGCGTCGAGCCTATTGTGTTGTATTGAATCGTGTTCTCTCTCTCTAACCCGCGGAAGCCCTCATCCGCGCGTCTCGCTCACGCTTTGGTTACGGCGAGTTTTTTGTATCGAATCGTGCGCTCCCGCTCCAACTCGCGGAAACGCCAATCTTCCTATCCCGCTCGCGCATCGGTCGCCGAGATTTTTTATGCCTGCAATGACGCGGCGACTTCGGTGCGCTCCAGTATTAAGCACGATACGAGTCAGCTAGCAACAGCCTTGCGTGCGGCTGGGTTTTTTGCGGCGCCCCTTTTGCCCCGGCGGTTTGTACCCCAAGAAACGTACTTCTTGGACCGCGTCAATTCTTGTAGACAGTTTTATGTGGGGGCGCGACCTTTTGTGCGTATTCGTGAACTCATCTTGTGGAGCGAGTCTGCTGTCGACCGACAAACTTAACGGTCCCCCGCGCGTGGCTGAAGTAATTTGATCACTTGTCGTCTTTGAAACGCGTAGTCGCGAGACGTAAATTACTACGTTTGAGTAGCCACGTTTATATTTGCGCGGGTGTTTAGTTATCGAATAACTGCGCAACGGGACGCCCGTTTTTGAGGCGCCTGAGTCGTTTTCGTGCCGCGGTTTGTTTTCCCCGGACCTGATTGTTTGGGGACCGCCTCGACTTGCGCTGTGATATCGCTGGGTTTTTTGGACATTGCACGCGTGTTTGTGACATTGAGTAGTGGTTGTCCCGGCCTTTTTTGGGAGTTCGCTACGCTCGCCGGAGCCACCTAGTAACACGCGTGTCCAGCCGCGAGGCTCAGATAGTGCATTGTTGCGAATTATTGAAATACTTTCTGAGCGGCGAGAAAGTTCGCGGTAGTTAAATAATTGTGGACCGCGCTGATATTAACCGTTGACCTTGTGGTGTGTCGTGAATCACGTACTTTATTTATTCGCTTGAGTGTTTGTTGGAGTTTGAAGCCAGCCTGAACGCTTGACATATCTTGACCGTCGCGTTCATTGTTGCGTGTTGTGATCCACTGTGCTGCTGCATTGAGCACTCCACTCATAGGAGGCGAACGAACGATTGGAGCTGTGTTCGTGTTTGACGTGTCTGGGAGCTGATTGGTGCAGAGGCCCTACGGTTGCAAGCCCCACACACACACCTACACACACATTTACACTTTCACGCCACATACTGTCCCACATCCACTACAGGGGGCGTCGCATCGAGTATCGTCGCATGCATCAACCAGGTTAGTGGCCTTCTATTTTTCTTGTCTATGTGATTCTATTGTCGAAGGCTGTCGCTGCCCGAGTTGACGATTGCCGTAGTAGTCTAGTAAAAGTCGCTGATTACTATTTCCACTGATCGACTAGTGAGACTCGATTACTATCCGACTCGGATTGGATGCCGTCATCCGACCCGAGACTGATCGTACACTAGTGATCCCGCGTAGTCTCACTAGTCGGTCCCCCCTCGACCTGTCCGGGCTCGTTCCTCTATGGGCCCGGGAACTGAGCTCTCGTCTGGACAGGCAAGGGGCCGTAACAATTGGTAGCAGAGCGTGGTTTCGCGCCTTTTGGTTAAGCGGCTTTTACACGTTCGGCGCGTCGATATCGATATTTGTTGCGCGTATTTAATTCGTCGCGTATCTCTGTCGGTCACACGTTTGTAGGCGCGGTACGCCACGTGTCGGACCGATACGCCGCGTTAACGGCCACAGATTATTGTACCGCTACACCACGCGTTTTTGTAGCAACGCCGCGTTATTTACCGCGTGCCGCGCGTTTGTTAACCGCGACCTTGATTAGCGTTCTGCACGTGTTGGTGTTTGCATCTGTGCTTGTTCTACTTCCTTGTAATTATCCTCGCGCAGTCTCGCCATGCCTTCGCATAAGCCTCCGGTGCGCCGTATGCAGGATGAGCTGCGGTGGGCAGCTAGCGCGCATGCGCTTATTACTCGTCCAGACAGGACGGCTAGCTTGCTCCACCGCCTTGAGCAGCTCCCTGCCAGACGAGCCCATTTTGAAGAGGCCTATTCGGAATTCCTTGCTACAGTGGAGGACGACGAGGCGCGAGAATCGGCCCAGAAGGACTACGAGCAGTTCTTCGAGTTCACAGACGATGTGCTCGAGGCTGGGGCCAAAATGAATCGTGAGGCTCGAAAGAGCATTCTGTGCGAGTCGCCTCGCCCGCAGCAGCAGCCCGCCCTATTGGGTCGGCTGCCTACTTTGGACCTTCCACACTTTGGTGGGCGGCTTCAAGACTGGATGGGGTTCATCTCCATCTTCGACAGTCTAGTCCATACCCGCCGCGACCTATCCCCAGGCCAAAAAATGGCCTATTTGCGGACCTCCCTTCAAGGGGAGGCACTTGGGGTAGTCTGCCATTTGAAGTTGTCTGACGCCAGCTACTCCACGGCCAGAGAACTCCTCGAGAGGCGCTACGCCAATGTGCGCCGCCTTGCTGACGCGCACATGATGGAGTTAATATCCCTCCCGGTTTTGAAAGACCTAGCGCGTCTCCGGGAGGTGATCATTGACCCAGTCGTGGTTGCTTGCAACGCCCTTCGACAACTTGACTTACCGGTGGATCAGTGGTCCTTCTGGCTTCTTCACCTGGTTCTGTCCCGCCTGCCTCTCGATCTGCGGATCCGATTTGAAGAGAGGTACGGCGGGGACGGGGCTAATTATATACCCCCGTTCAGTGACCTCTTAAAGTTCCTTGAGGAACAGAGCCGCCAGGTGGAGAATGCCGTGGCCTCGGGAACACCGGCAAAGGAGCCGGCTCGACCGACGCCACCTTCTAAACCCACGACTTCCACCAGGGGTTCCAAGCAGCCAGAATTAGCGCAGGAGACTGGACGCCGCCCAATTCTAAACTTTAGTGGTCTTGCTGCGACCGAGGTGACCCCCTGTCACTATTGCCGTGCTTCTACGCACACGACGACCGACTGCCCTAAATTCTTGGAGAGACCGCCCAAGTCACGTAGGGCCATCGCAAGGGAGCGCCGTTGGTGCTACTCTTGCTTAGGTGGGCACTTGCAACGCAACTGCCAGCACCAACGGCCTTGCCCACATTGTCAGGGCAACCACCTTCCTATTCTTTGCCTCGACCGCAATGGCGTCGGTAGGCAGGAGGTGGTTGAGCAGACACCCGGCAGGAGTGGAGTCTCCTCACCGGTCACAGGCCCAGCCGATAGACGGCGTGGTGACACTTTCAGTTCGGCCCCTGGTTTTGATAGGGCTTCACCCCCCCCCCCTCGGGCGGGGGTGCAGCCCTCCAGGGGCGGGGGCGTTCCGCCCTCTGTCAACCCTGAGGGAGGTTTTGCCGTCGCTCAGCCTGATCCAAGGAGGTCCTCCCCTCCTCTGGCTGAATACCCCAGGCTGGAGCGACACCTCCCTCGATGGTCTGGACACCCCCCTCCGCACTACGTCGTCCCGCGGCTGTCGTACCAGGCCAGACCCCCTCAGACCGGGAGGGACGCTTGGGTGTGCCCTGGGGGCACCACACCTCTTGATGTGATAGAAGTTCCCCAAGAAGGCCCTTACGAGCGCCCAAGGCTAGAGGAGTTGCCCGAAAAGGGCAACTCCCGTTGACTTACTGCTGCCTTGGCTCCCACCACCGCCACCTCACCTGACAATTTGAACGACCATAAGCCGGTCTGCCAGACTGTACTTTTACCAACGGCTTTGGTCAGGGTGTTTAACCCGAAGGGTGAGTGGCTAATGGTACGCGCGCTGCTAGATCTCGGATCACAGCGCTGGATTGCGTCGTCGTGGTGGGTGAGCGCTTCAGGGCAAGTCTCATTGCACCTTGTCCTAGCTAAGTGCAAGGTTGCATCTATCAGGTCTCGTCTAACAATCTCTGAGTTGAACTTGTGGAGCCAACTATTGACCCGGTTACTAAACCACGTCCACGCTTCTTGGAAGTTTCTGGTAAACATGGTGGACGTTTTTGCGTGGTTGGACAGTGAGATTGTCCTGTGTTGGCTCCGGACTTCGGTCCATAATCTTGGCATTTTTAAATACTCATGCGGGTTGCAATACCCTCTCAGCCATTTGCAGCGTGAGTTTGGATTTGGCAGGCCGACGAACCATTCGAAGCGTGATCTTCAACTGTATTGCTTGCTATCGTTTGGAGGCATCCATTGCATAGCTTGTGCTGAGTGACCTGCCTGCGGACCGCGTAAAGGCTGCTCGACCTTTCGCTGGTGTTGGAACCAATTTGCCGGTCCTTTCTTAGTGAAGAGCTCTAACCTTAAGAATGCTCGGTCCTTTGAGGCCTACTTGTGCGTCCTTGGTTGCCTTGCAACCAAGGCAGTCCACTTGGGACTTGTCAGTGCCCTCAGCACGGAGGCGTTCGTGGCCACTCTGGGCCGCCTCGTGAGCCGTCGCGGCCTACCCGATTTGGTTCGGACAGACTGCTGGACTAATTATAAGGGAACCAATCGTTATTTGAAGGAGGTCGTCGACTTACTTGTTGAGAGCAAGCACTGTGTAGGCACCGCCATGTCTAGAATGGGAGATCTTGTTATGCTTAAAGAATCTAATCTACTCCCACTATTTTGCGTCGTGGACGCATTGTTAAACTGTTATTTGGATCGGATGGCGTTCCGCGGGTGGCCGAGGTATTTGTAGGGGACTCAGTATTGCAACGTGCCGTGGTCACGTTGTCCCAACGGCCTATTGATTAGCGAATCTACATTCTTAGATTCGGAGCGGGGGATTGTTTACGCGAGAGTAGCTGGCGCGAGCGTCGAGCCTATTGTGTTGTATTGAATCGTGTTCTCTCTCTCTAACCCGCGGAAGCCCTCATCCGCGCGTCTCGCTCACGCTTTGGTTACGGCGAGTTTTTTGTATCGAATCGTGCGCTCCCGCTCCAACTCGCGGAAACGCCAATCTTCCTATCCCGCTCGCGCATCGGTCGCCGAGATTTTTTATGCCTGCAATGACGCGGCGACTTCGGTGCGCTCCAGTATTAAGCACGATACGAGTCAGCTAGCAACAGCCTTGCGTGCGGCTGGGTTTTTTGCGGCGCCCCTTTTGCCCCGGCGGTTTGTACCCCAAGAAACGTACTTCTTGGACCGCGTCAATTCTTGTAGACAGTTTTATGTGGGGGCGCGACCTTTTGTGCGTATTCGTGAACTCATCTTGTGGAGCGAGTCTGCTGTCGACCGACAAACTTAACGGTCCCCCGCGCGTGGCTGAAGTAATTTGATCACTTGTCGTCTTTGAAACGCGTAGTCGCGAGACGTAAATTACTACGTTTGAGTAGCCACGTTTATATTTGCGCGGGTGTTTAGTTATCGAATAACTGCGCAACGGGACGCCCGTTTTTGAGGCGCCTGAGTCGTTTTCGTGCCGCGGTTTGTTTTCCCCGGACCTGATTGTTTGGGGACCGCCTCGACTTGCGCTGTGATATCGCTGGGTTTTTTGGACATTGCACGCGTGTTTGTGACATTGAGTAGTGGTTGTCCCGGCCTTTTTTGGGAGTTCGCTACGCTCGCCGGAGCCACCTAGTAACACGCGTGTCCAGCCGCGAGGCTCAGATAGTGCATTGTTGCGAATTATTGAAATACTTTCTGAGCGGCGAGAAAGTTCGCGGTAGTTAAATAATTGTGGACCGCGCTGATATTAACCGTTGACCTTGTGGTGTGTCGTGAATCACGTACTTTATTTATTCGCTTGAGTGTTTGTTGGAGTTTGAAGCCAGCCTGAACGCTTGACATATCTTGACCGTCGCGTTCATTGTTGCGTGTTGTGATCCACTGTGCTGCTGCATTGAGCACTCCACTCATAGGAGGCGAACGAACGATTGGAGCTGTGTTCGTGTTTGACGTGTCTGGGAGCTGATTGGTGCAGAGGCCCTACGGTTGCAAGCCCCACACACACACCTACACACACATTTACACTTTCACGCCACATACTGTCCCACATCCACTACAGGGGGCGTCGCATCGAGTATCGTCGCATGCATCAACCAGGTTAGTGGCCTTCTATTTTTCTTGTCTATGTGATTCTATTGTCGAAGGCTGTCGCTGCCCGAGTTGACGATTGCCGTAGTAGTCTAGTAAAAGTCGCTGATTACTATTTCCACTGATCGACTAGTGAGACTCGATTACTATCCGACTCGGATTGGATGCCGTCATCCGACCCGAGACTGATCGTACACTAGTGATCCCGCGTAGTCTCACTAGTCGGTCCCCCCTCGACCTGTCCGGGCTCGTTCCTCTATGGGCCCGGGAACTGAGCTCTCGTCTGGACAGGCAAGGGGCCGTAACACTTTGATTCCCGTGTCGTTTCTTGGTGTTTTTCGTGAAATGGAAATCGAATGCCAAAAAACAACACATGCTTCAATTTAGCAATAAATACGCTGTGCACAAAGTGCTTCAATTTATTGTAGTAACAAATGCGCTGTGCTGAGTTAGCGCGCTGCGCCGATTCTACGAGTGTAGTCTCTACGACAACGTCGTAGGCGCTACGACTACAACGTAGACTCTACATCAACCTCGTAGACACTACTACGCGTCTTGATTCTATAGGAATTTTTCAAAGATTGTACGAGAAGATAGAAGACTTATTATTTTACGTTATTGACTCATCTTCATTTTACTCATTCGTACTTCGAAGATATCATTGATTGACTCCATGACTATCATAGAGTCTTTGAGACAATGCAGGTACTGTAAGCATAGTATTGACTATACACTTCTTTTTTTA
This sequence comes from Coenonympha arcania, assembly GCA_036785405.1. Classification (NCBI taxonomy): domain Eukaryota; kingdom Metazoa; phylum Arthropoda; class Insecta; order Lepidoptera; family Nymphalidae; genus Coenonympha; species Coenonympha arcania. Next base: position 12,041,072 of record CM072066.1, on the reverse strand, counting down.
ACTAGTTAATGAATCTTTAAAAAAGATAAAGGTAATATTAGAAAGTATAATTAGAATTTTTAAGCTGGGCAACCCATCTCGTTTATAGTTAAAAAAAGACTAACAAATAGAGGAATCGAGACCGCATCTCATCGTATCCTCGTAGAACATGAAAATCACGAAAAATCCGGCCCGTCCTGTTTTAATAACGAACTAGAAAAAAAATGTTGATTGCTTTTCATTTTTTGCTCGTAAAATCTCTATGTTTTCAGAGCGTGAACCTAATTGAGTTTTTGAATTAAAAAACATTAAAAAATGTATGCTTGGTACAGGCAATTTCAGCGACAGGCCAATGGAAAGTAGGTATAAACATAGTAAATTTCTAGCAAGTACAGAAAAAAAACATAATCGTTAAAAAACATAGTACTTTACTGTGTAATGCAATTGTATATTTGTTGGCTTCTTTTTGAATAGTCTAATATAATCTGAATAATGTTTGCTTCTGGAAAATCGTAAAATATGCCGAAATACTTTCAAGTTTTTTGGCAATAATTCTATGTTTGATTCTATGTAAGTTAAAACAATGTTTCGGTTTATGTACGTTTACTTTTACTATGTTATAAGTTCACCGCCAATGCTCAAAGGCCTGTTAAAACTACGGTCAGAGAGACTCATGTCGGAGTTTCAAAGTTGTTAATAGAATTAAGAGAAGCACTGGATTTTAGTTCAAAGCTATCCATCTGCATTTCCTACTTTGTGGTAAATTTGTTACTAACTCCTCTTATAGGATAAGGATGATTGGATTAAGCATATATTAGGTGACCTAACTATCAATACCTTCTTATATCGACCTACAAGATACGCTTTTACATATTATGTTCGTATTGAATTCCACATTGATGGGTTTATCCAAAACGAAACAAGGCAGTGGACACCGCCAAGCGATTAAACGTTGTAAAGCAACTATTAGGGGCTATTTACTCCGACCACTAAGAGGTATGATAACATCTTGGACTTCATTATCACTTACCATCAAGTGAGATTGCAGACAAGTATAAAATAAAAGTAAATAATATAATTCCCCCTCACAAATCGCGCCTTCAGATAATCATTTAATTAAAAACCTTCATTAAAACACCTGCTAACAGATTTACCAGTACATTAAAAGTATCCATTAAGGTTTATTCCACGAACAAGACTCTACTAATAATGTGCTTTAGAGTTTCAACCGCATTTGCAGGACGTATAATGATTGTAATGAATCAGTTGAATGCTCCTTGATTTAATTTGAAGCGAACATCAGGCGCTGCGGAGCTTGATGTAATGTTCCTCTAAATGATGAGGATATCATCATAGCGTTTACACACAAGCGGCAAAATTTAAATACAACAAGACACTTATTTTTCTGCAGTGCATGTTAACTCTAAGGTAGGTAGGGTAAGATAAATGTAAGCTCGCTTCTAACACTAAGAGAGTAAGAAGAAACCTATTTAATAATTGAGGATATCATTGGTTAACAGGAATCAAGTTGAGCTTTGCTTTTACTAAGAGCTAGACTTATCAATGATACTTGCTTTCACAGATAATTACGATGAAAATACAAACTGCTAAAAAGGAAATAAAAATGAAAATACTAAAACTTTGTAAAAAAATGTGCAATAAGGATAAAGTAGTAGTAGCTTTGAAAATCAGTCAAGTTAATTACTAGGTAAATCAGCTAGATAAACCTTTTCATGTATTTCGCAGCAGCTTTGAACGTGTATATCATTACAAAGGAAATCAGCTAGATGTGCTTGTTGTGTTAAAAGCTTTCATGTGTTGCACAGTTTTTGTAGTAAAACTCTCACGTTGTTAGGCACACATAGTTTTGCTGATTCCATTGATGATTTCTGTAGTTATTTGGATTCCATTTTATATAAAAAATATGATTGTTCGCATATTAGAGTTTTCCTTCAAAAGTTTTCTTTCAAGAAGGATCTAAATTATTAGAAAACTATGGTTGACGGTGCACGACAATATTTTGCGTTTATTTTGTCGTCAAGTTTGCAAGCGCCCTTCCTCAACACTCCACCGACAGTCCGACATCTGCCCACAGCCGGATTAATCTTCCACATGCTTCAATGTCATCCGTCGTTGCGAATGGCAAAAAAAAATGATAAATTCTTACTCTGCAGCCTGAGCTGCGATATTCGATGGCAGTGAAAATGATAAAAATACAGAGATTTTTTAATTTTTCCTTTTTTCTTCTGCAGGGGTGCTTTTTAATGAGAATATTAATCAACGGAGCTTTAGCTTCCACCCAACATTGTTTTTCTCATCTTTCATTTTAATATAAGAGCCTCGATAGATCAACGGTTTTAGGTGTTGGACTGAAATATGAATGATTTGTTTTTTTAAAACCTCTAGAAGTTAGAACGTGACCGAACGTTAACGTGAACGTCAATCAAACTTGATAGCAAGTAACAATTTAGCCGAATATGTTATTATAGTAACCCAGAAGACACATAACCCTATCTGTTGCTAACTTGCTACACAGAATTATTATACTGAAATGCTTTACCAATTGGCAGCATGTCTTCGACAGCTGGATGATATAATCAACTGCGGCAAAATTATAAAATATCGAACTAGTTTGTGCTTGAAATTTAACCCGAGACCTTCCATTTAAAATCAAAGATAGTCCAAAAGGAAAAAGCGAAGACTTATATTATGAGACCTAGCAAACCCTTAGGAATGCCAAACAAATATTATTTATCTTTATAAGTATAAAAATCACAAGTGCTTAGTTATGCATAGATGGACAGTTAAATTATCAAAAATCCTTTTTTTATTATGTGAATGCAAGCTCAATATTGCAACAAGGGTGTATTTTATTTCTGAAATGGAGTTTCAATAACAGAATTACTATCGATACCCCGACACAAAAGGAACCGTAATGTCTAATAACAAGCTATTGTGTGAGTTATTGAGGAAATTCGAATGAAAATTCCTTTTGTTGTGAGTTCAAAGCATGGGCAAACTTCAAAAAAAAATTGCTCCCAAAAATCTTTCTGTGTTTCATGTCAGCATAAAATTGTAAACTAAAAACCGAGTAAACTCGTTTTTGTTTTGAAATTTTATTGAATTATACGTAATAAACTTTCAGAGCTAAAACGAGAATTTGTAGCTTTTTGCTAGAATTCAGGCATCTATTTAAATACCACTCATGCAGCATGTAGGGTGAACGCTCCAAAAGTCGGCACTTTAAGGGTCTTGTCACATTAGAAAATTCGTAAATGCGTCATTCTAAGCAATTAAAATACGTTGTTTTTTTTTTTCTAATACTTTATACTTTTGACTGTGCAAGCCAATTTTAAAAACCGAACTTATTTATGAAGAAGTATTTTTTTTTAATCATTTAAAAAAAAAGTACTAATTTGCCTAAGCTCGGCACTCATGTTCGTAAGTGCGGCTTTTGTGTTCGCAAAGTCGGCCCTCTCGTTTTTCAATAGCGTCTGAAGGAAAACATGCAACACAGCCTGACTTTGCTTGCAGAATAAATGATTTTCTTTAAAAATTATTAATATGATTAAACTTAGCTAATGTATAAACGGATACTAAGTACTATTATAGTCTCCATGCACGTAATTACATAGTCTAAAAAATAAAAACAGTGTAAAAAGTTAAACAGTTTTAATTATGTTTATATAAAAAGCGATAAGTAGGAAATCAAATTATTTTCACATAAAAATAACAGTTAGGAACACTTTGAAAATACTCTCCGAAAAACATAAATTATACGAATTAATAACAATTGAGTATACGAACTTTATCTTATGTAAATATAAATTATTACCTATCTACAGGACAATTATTATTTGCTACAAACAATCAGACAGTTTTCCTTATAAATAATACCAAGTTATACTAAGGGGGCCGACCTTAGGAATAACCCAAATCCTTAAGTCGGCATCCCCTGCCGACTTAAGGTACTCCATACTACTGATTTTCCTAAGTCCGGCACCCCTGTTTTTTCTTCAAATGTGCAAAAAAATCGCCTAAAATAATTAAAAAACAATGTAATATATTACGTAGAATCAATAACATTGCAACAACAAGTGCTAAGTACTATAATGTGTAATTTATTCCTTGCCAACTGACGCTCGGAATTTAGCAATTTTGTAAGCGATTCCGCGACTTGCGAACTCTCGCTCGTTCAAACGGCAACTGGCGAAAAGCAGTGCAGCCCAGTGTTCCCATATTTGAAACTTTATTACCCATCGGTGCAAACTTTTAAAAAAAAAATACCCATTATGCCTAAGTGGCAACAAAACACTATTATCGACAGAAATAGAACGCAGTGCCGACCTTTGGGGGGGGGGGCCGAGCTTAGGAGCGTTCACCCTATAATATTATTTCAGTTTAGTAGGTGCATACTTCCTAACACTACCTTCATGTAGTGTTAGGAAGAATTATAGCAAAAAAATTAATCTGTCCTGCTAATTATTGATTTCTGCAAAATAACGCCTGCTTGCATTCACTAAACTACCATTTTTCAATTTGGAATGTTAATGAAGATGGCTATTAATCTGGATTAACAAACATGCTACGATTTGTATAGGAAAGTACTGCTCGGTTTACGCGATATTAAAAAAAACTAAAATCCATGCGGGCAAAACATTAAATAAATTTGAATGTGTCTTTGTTTTTGAAAGTTTTTTGTTTATAGCTATAGTTATTTGAAATCGAATTTTTTAGCTACATTTGAAAGCAGACCAGACAAGTAAAATCCATTACGTTATTTATCGATATTGGTACTCGAATCCACTCTAATTTAAATGTTAGTGTCAACACGCCTAAATCCATTATTTGTGAAGTTGGACGTCAAAATAAATAAAAACTACTAAAAAACCCGGCCGCCAAAAAAATACGTCTCTGAGTCCTGACACCTGAATTGTCTATTGTGATCGCATTATTTCGTTGGCCATATCGAAAAATCTGTACAAATAAAATTCTAACGAATTTGCGAAACACTAATGAAAGAGAGGGTTAGAAAGTGTTTTATGAACTTTCTAAAAACCAGGGTTTTATCAAATCGTTTAGCTTTAGTGCAGCTCTGGTGCTAATTAGAAGTGCAATGTACGCACAAAGTCACCACTCTCTAGTTCGCAGTATCCAAGAGGCGAGAGCAGAGCTGTTGCAGCGTTGCAGTATACACGAGTTTTGCGCTTTTTGTTTATGTCACTTATTCTGTCTGCTCGTATGGGACACACCGTTGGAGAAGTTGACTAGTAATAGTACATTTCAATATAAGTGCGGAAAGTTTGTCATTTCTTTACGAGTCCCGGTTTGTTGACCCAAGCCGAAGGCGAGGGTCAACTATAAGGACGAGTAAAAATGTCAATTTCGCACGTGCATTGAACGACGTTTTTTAATACATTTGCCAAAAAAAATATTGGTTTTACGTGTTTGCCTGCTCCGTGTTTGCATGCCGTGTTCGTGTTCATGCGCTCCTGGTACTCCCGCTCCGGTGCCGCGTAGAAGGAAAATACAAAAGAACTAGTGCGGAAAATAATAACTTTGCGCACGCTAAACACACATGGAAATGTCAACTTTTTGAGCAAATGTATTAAAAATATGTTTTTTTTTTGAGATATTGGTACATAATATATTTTTTTAATATTATTTTTTTGAAAACTTGATGAAAGTAGTTTTGTTGGCTATCTCAATCACCACAGTTGCACAGTCCTTAAAAAGGTTTAACTACACCATTTTTTCTTCGCCCGTCTCCTTGGCGACGCAAAAGGAGAGTTTTGTCGTAGACCACCCACTACACATAGCCAAGAAGAAACCAATTCAAATCCAAATTTCAGGTTCTTATGAAATTTCAAACTCCAACGCCACGTTCGAAAAGCAGTACAGCATCGAGAAGAACGGGCAAGAAACTCAGCACTTGCTCTTTTTAAAAAAATATGAAAAAATTAAAAATGTGAATTTATTTAATGTCCGGTCTGTGGGACCACCTTGGCCAAATATCTATCTAAATTCATACTATCAATCTGTAGCCACTACTACAGCTCATTTAGGTCCCACTGTTGTTCACAGGCCTTTTCTCAAAAAAGCGAGGGATTTTTATCGTCTTACCTGTGTGATTTGGAAGCTATTATCCACCTTTGAGAAGTTAGTAGTGTAGTAGTTCGACAATGATAAAACTTAGCCCGTGAATAAAGTTTATTTCAAGTACTTACCCCGTTGGAGTTCTAGTTAGTACCTAAGTGGTCGAAGGGAAGACGGACATTCGAGCAGGGCGCTACTGGAATGGCAACCGCGACCTTCATAAAGAAGCATCGGGCGATCATCTGCACGATCGCGAGATATCATTAGGGCATCGGGAAGACAATGACTACAGCAAGCTAAGAGCAGAAGCGGATGGCGTGCAGATGGAGAGGCCCAAATCCAACAGTGGACTGAAATGGGCTGAGGATTATGACTTACCCCTTCTCGATAATATTGTGTACACTGTAGAGTAGTGTAAAGTGTAAGATTAGGCATAGGATTGGTGAATATATGGAGAAGAACATATGCAGACCCAGCGTGTAATAAAATAAGAGCTTATGATGTTCGACAAACTTTGCAGCCGTGTTTTCCGTGCATTATTATCTTTTTCTGAGAGCTTTTCGTTTATGCCTTTGAAGTTGCGTGTACCTTTGACATTGTAAAATTTCCATTAATTCACATCTTTCGCAGTTCGCATATTCCTATAACTTTGAGCCGGTCTAGTGCCACAAACATGAAATCAGTTTTGATGTCGGCGTACCTGTATTATAAGTATAAGTACCGAAGTAGATATTATTGCCAAGTGTACAAGTGTACATAGTGTACATATAGTAATAATTGCAATCTAGAATTTCTTACAAAGATTGAAGTTCCTTAGGTGAGAACTCAATCGTGGCTTGACGTGTACCTACTACTACCTACTATAAGGTAATTTAATAAGTAAAACTCCTGAAATCATTTAAATTCAGTCATTATAATCAGTAGTGGGGGAACCACTTATAGATTTGAATGTTAAAACCTCACGTATCTATTAAGAAATGCACTGATATTTAATTAATTAGGTTTACATACTTAAAAGTATCTGAATAATTTTAAAAGGTCAGCATTAAAACAGCTCGCCTCTCAATTTTTAAAAAATCATGCACCTACTCATATTATTTAGCCGTGTTACCTTTTATTTCCACATTTGTGCGGTACAAAGTACACTGACATATTATATTCATAAAAACCCGTCCAGTCCACCCGCATCTCTGATCTTTTAATCCCCTAATTACATGTGAGTGGGATGCGGGATTTCGCCCGAAATGTAAGTCCTGATTGTATAGACGTCGCCCAAATATCTTCTCACAAAATATACAATTGTAACGGATATTTGGAGCCCTACCAGTCAGATTGGTAATAAATAAATAAGTCTAGGTTTCTTCTCACAAATAAATATGAAAGTTGGTTATTCGTTTACGCCATAATTACCCACGGAACTGATTAAGACATGTAGTTAGGTACATAGCTTACTGACGACTACCTGTAAAGTATCTCTTTCTACCTTGGGAAATTCGTGTACGGATCCTACCCAAATTATTATGTTGTAAGTTAGAACACAAACAATAGGTATTTTGTATTTATTTTTAATATGAGGAAGGCTCACTTGCGCCAATCGACGACCGAATGGGGTAGCAGCAGCGAACCAGCCGTCTGCGTTGGAGGTCGGGTTCGATTGCCACTACTGGTTAATGTTTGTGTGATGAGCATGAATGTTTTCCAGTGTTGGTATTATTGATATTGTTGGATGGTTGTTGGTATTTTTCAATAATATATAATATTTAAGTATATTATTAGTATGTATATATATTTATCAGTTACCTAGTACCTATAACACAAGGTACCGCTTACTTTGGGGCTAGATTGTGATAAAAAAAAGGTAAAATATTTACATTTTTTAACGATACTTAACGATTAACCTCTATCAGTGCACACTCTAACAATATAACCCAGAATTACTATCGAACTGTGAGTTAATCACGCTAACCCAGGTTAACGCAAGTGGGTCTTGATATACGGCAATTGGAAACTTCTATACAGTCAAACCTTTTGTACAACGAAAATGGATGCCTCTCGTTTCCCCCTTCAATTTGAATTATTTTTTGCGCGTTGCCAACTCAAATCTGCATATTAATATTTTGTTCATTCTTTTTCGGGACTTCGTTTGAATCTCAAAAAGCGTTATTGCTTTGGGTTTAAAATACTACACAAAAGCTGTCAAAATAAAGAATACCTACACAGTTTTCTTCACTAATCAGAGAATGAGTTTTCTTTAAATTGGCACGCTGTTCTCTCCCATAATTGCATCATTTCTTTTTGAAAATAAACATTTCTCTTGTTAGACTTTCCAACGCTTTCTTCGACGCATGTTTCGTCCCGACACCGGGATATCATCAAGAGATGTTGACTTCACAATGCGAAATAGTAGAGTTCTCATCATCACTCATCTCTACGATTTCGCATTGTGAAGTCAACATTTCCTGAGGATGTCCCGGTGTCGGGACGAAACGTGCGTCGAAGAAAGTGTTGTAAAATGGCGTGTGGCGTTTCATGTGGGCAGTGTTCCTGCATATTGTACCATACAGAATATTTTCCAGTAGCTTCCAGTAGTTATAGTTTATTGATCTTTACGTAGATGACTAGTTTCAGCTGAGATTTTCCACTGCGTGACGAACTCTTTTGGTCGAATGGGCATTAATATACATAGATTTGAATGTTACCTAGGTTATGTTGAATGTGTACCCTAAATCTACTGCACTCAGGCACAGATAATATGACTCAGGTATGCTTACAAAGTACGTCAGACTAAGTGCTTGCGCTGCGAAGTTGTCGGTTTTCCCGCAGCGCGCTTTAAATTTTTGCAAAATCATCCATCGTCGATTTCTCTCTGTTCGGAAGCATTTTCTTCCTTTTTCACCAGACCCGCTTCGTCAGACCTCGATTTGAGTTACCTAAACTATCAGATCGTGAACTATGAAGAAAAATGTGCGTTAAAATGTTCTTTCTCCATGATAATCTATATTTTGTCTTTTTCTCTACTCATCAAGCGAATGTACCAATAGTCAATACGACATACAATCTTAATATTATTATATTAATATCTTGATTTTCATTTGTTTCACTTTTATATAATTCTGCATTATTCCGTTTCTTCTGAAAATTAATTTCATTTTTAGTTCGTTGCGTCACCTAGTTCAAGGCCCCGACTGAAAATCTGCAGCGCTGTGTGCTCCCATGCTTATATGGGGCACACAGCCCCATGCTGAGTTGGGGCCCTTTTCCGGGTTGTGCCACATGTGACAGGCGGTGTCTGGTGCTTCCGTCATTTGGGCAATTAGTTGGTTTTTGTTGCCCAGGTGGAGGAACCTTCAGGCATCGTTTAAGTACTTTATGTTTGTTACGTGTGGTATAATTATTTGAAATAAATGTTTTTTCTTTCTTCTTTTCTTCCTTGCTTTAAAAATGTTTTAGGAAAATGAGATAAAATGGATACAACAGATAATGATATTACTATGAAAGTGTAAACAATGGCCTTCCTCGAAAGGAAAACTTACGTGATACCGATAATAATAAATACTTACGTGAAAATTTGTTCCTCTTTAATTGAAAAGAAAACCCAATTTTGAGTCACTAACTTCCCGTGCTTATACACTTATAACTAAAGTTATACAGTAAGTTAAGCTTAGTAAGTGTGTACTTAGAGGTGGGGTAGTAAAGCTTTGTGCAGACCTGTGTACTGTATGGATACCACTGATAAGAAAACTCAGGATATGGCCATCCGAACGATTTACGTAAACCTTTTTCGTACAAGCAAACATCCATCTGTCAAATTTCTATAGATGGCTGGCCATACAGCTTGGCCTTGATAGTTCGATAGTTGACGATAGATGGCGTAACCAGTACCCTAGCTGACGGAGCTTTCGACGAGCGTGCTAATATAGAAGTTCTGACGTTACACGCTCGGATCACAAGCGGTCCCCAGGCATAACACCTGCCTGGAGGGAAATTTCACTAGGTTTGGCAATAGTACGTTGGCGTTTGGATACCCAAAGTTTGGATTGGTGACAAAACAAGATTTTTGGCACCGATAAACTGGCGACATTTTTCGTGCCGTCCGCCCTGTCCAGGGTATTTGTCTATTATGTGTACCTAATAGAGCATCATACAAATACACTAAACTAACACCGCGATGTGATCAGTCACCCCATTATCAAGGTATGATTCATGCATTTAATATGCTGTAAGGCAAAATGAATGGGGCAATTTAGGATGTAACGAGGCTCCGTTTAAATATTTCGTTGTTGCGATGCGACACGATATTATTAATAGCTCCATTTGTTACGTGCTTTGAGATGCTGGGACTGGAGTGCGCAAACAAATGCCACATTACAGCGGCGGCGTACCTTTTATTTGCCGTATTATTAGTACGTTGCGAAAGAGAAATAATAATTTCCGTTTATAATGGGCGATTTCAGGTTAACCATGTAATGGTCCGTCAGGTTTTTAATAGTAGATCTACGCGGAATCCTAAATGGTAAAAATTCCATTAAGTAGGTAGGTACCTACTACATTAAAACTTTCAAAACTATCTGAAAAAAAACTGGCCAAGTAAAGGTCGGACTAGATAGAGGTTCTAGTAAATTAACGAATGTTAACCAAAATTGAGCAAAAAAAACGCTTTTAACCTTGAAAGCAAAATACTTAAAATACTGAGGTGTCGGTACGGTAACAGTGTGAGTGTCGGTTACATAACGGGAAAAAGTTCAATAGTTTTTCCTCTCTCTGAAATGCCCAATGCATCTAAAAAAAGTTTTCACATGAATAATAGACTCGGGGTTATTAGTAACAGTGTAATAATAAGTGTTACAGTACCACATAACACTAAACCTGTACCGAATACGGCGTACAGGTTAAATGCCATTTAACCCAATTTTAAATTGTAAACACCTTCACGTTTACCCACGGAAAACGGCCAAGGTCACAATATAACGCTGTCGCGAGTTCAATGGTTTTCTCAATTCTCAAAAGTGCCCCACGCGCCTAAACAAGTTTTCACTTCTATAATATTATAATGAGTAGCAATGTAGTAATAAGTATTACAGTACGCTGTAACCTGTCTCAAACACGGCGTACACTTGGGTTAAATGTAAACACCGCCACAATTTACCCACGGACCACGGGCAGGGCAAACACGGGCACTTAGTAGTACCTGGGTACATTCTGTGGGTACGTACAACCTTTGTTAACTCGTAGGCACTGGGACCCGAACAAAGCAGAGAGAAAATAGCTGTGAAACTTGCTGACTATTTATTTATAAAGACTCATATACTATAACACCACTCATAGTCCAGTGTTAGATGGCTGCTGTATGTGAAGTGAAGCTCTTTATGAAAATCCTTTAGTTATAAAACTGTGGTGTGAAATTCTTTGTGGTAATCCTTTAGTTTATAATATTCGAAATCATTTGAAAACCATATTATGATTTCGAATTCTGTCCCTCTGGCAGCAGGCTGCAGTTCCTAAACCATGACAGCTAGTAGAAATTTTTGTAAAAAAATAAATATTTAAGGGTGCGGCTCCCGTACAACAAACGTGATATATTTGCTCGTTTTTTTTTTTAATTTCGCGGGCAGAGGTGTTTACTTTATATATAAGTCTGTGTGTTTACTTTACTTTAATAATACTGAGAATAGGTCTTGATAGTAGGGTCCACTCAGTGCGCGAGCCCGACTCGTATTTTACCAATTTTCTTAAATCTGAACCCAACCGGCATTCCCAAACATGTTTATTCTCTTTCCAAACTTTCCAATCGCACCTTTTATGAAATCACTAAGCAAGTGAAACTTTCACTGAGTAATAAAAACACATTTAAACGAAAGTTTGTACTTATAACAGCGACATCTCTTAACGCAACTGTTTATTACTTGTGACAGTAAAAGTTTGTAAGACAAAAATACATCTGAGAAAAATACCATTCAAGTACCACATAAATTCTAGAGATGGCGCTTTAAAATTACTAAACAAAGGACACGATACCCGGTCCCGGCCCGGCTGTAATGCGGCATTCGACACGCTTGGGACGGTACAATAAAAGTTTCACGTTAAAATTCCCGGGTCGAGTCGCGTAGTGTCGAGAAACGGGGAGGAAAAATTCCATAGAGCCGTGATTGAGTTAGCGCCTTGCCTTCAGCGTCGGCCGGGAAATGGACGTCCGATGTCGCCTTCGTAACGCTATACCGCGGATTGAGTTACCTAACACGTGCTGCTGTAGGATACTGGAAAAGGCTCTTAGATCGAATTTTATTTACCACAGTGTAACACAAGTAAAAAGAAGTAATTGTAGTCGACGTAATGTATCTTATGTATTTTTTAGATATTTTTCATATAAAAAAATACGCAAAAAAACAATTACCTACGCATAAAAATACAAGTGCCCTTTATTTCTCTTTGGAATTTCATCCCCCTGATTCCAATTTTTTTATAATTGCAATGAGGTTAGAGCACTACAGTACAATGGTTCCATTCATGACAATTAACGATAGCTTTAGTAGTAACTGAAATGATTGACCGTGTCAGAGAAATAGGCAGACGGACGAACGAATACAGTCGCACAAGAGTTCCAGCTTACCATTATAGTACGGAACCCTAATTTTTTTTTTAAGTCTATAACTCCAATAAGGCCTTTTTTCATACGAAATGTCTTCTTGAAGTTAAGAGCTTTGCTATAACAGCCCATATTTGAAAAGACAAATGTTCCATTTTAAGCGAAATGATAAGACGCCTTAGTCCCTAAGTAGACCCGTAAAAAGTCTTTCGACAAATTTCACTTCCGTTGGCTCTTATTCAAGAAATCCCTGGAAGTGACATAGCAGTGACTCGTTTGCAAGGAATGAACAAGGTTTCCGATGGCGACGGGCTTGTAAGTGCTTCCCAAAAGGTCCCGATATGACGCTCACTTTTATTGTGTTCATTCGGAAAATAACATTTCCTGCTTTTGACATGTCTGCTCTTACCCGGCGACAGTTGAAAATTCTATATTAAGTAACTAGCTTTTACTAGCAGCTTCGTCCGCGTTTTTGTGTTTTGAGAAAACCTGCTTATGAGGCCCGCTGAATAGTCTCTCAAACCTACAGGATATAATATAAAATTTTGTAAACATCGGTTAAGCTGTTTTGGAGGAGTTTTGTTACAAACACTGTTTACACAAGACTTTCAAGAAGACCAGTTGGCCGGGCAAACGTTGTTTTGCCATTTAGGGGTTTGAAAATTAGATTACGTTATTTGGACAGGGCAGACCGCGCGAATAAATGTCGCCAGTTTACCGGTGGCAAAAATGCTTGTTTTGTTACCAACAGGAAGACCACGCTGTAGTTCGCTCTGCAGCCACCTATAGAGTTTTGACAGATGGCGCTACTGTTTGCTTGTGCAAAACAGGTTTACGTAAATCGTTCGGATGCCCATATCCTGAGGTTTCTTATGAGTGCTTACGACCTACTCTCAGATCTACCGAATGTAGACAAAAAAAACATAAAAATCGATCAAGCCGTTTCGTAGCAGTTGGCTACAAAAACTGTGACATGAGAATTTTATATATTAGGGAAAGATGAAACTCGACCATTTCAGCGACCGTCAAAGGGAATTAAATCTTGACTTCTCTGTAATTGAAACAAGAGCCTTTCAGAGATTCGATTAGGGACGTAACTTGTAAAGGATGCTGACTCCGGATCTATCCGACCCTCGTAATGGCAACATTTCCAATAGACGCACCTAACTCCTGTCGAAAATGGTTCCATATCATATAGGTAGGTTCGTACGTATTGGGTTATAGTCTATGGCGCAAATAGCAAAGTGCTACCTACAATATGCTTGTCATTTTTGAAACAAAGTTTCTTTTCGGAGGGTATCGCGCAGGGGAAAGAAAATAGACGACTACGAAAACATAGAATGAAATTTTCTCTTGCTAGTAAGCGGAATGGGCATGCATGCATTATGCAATGAGGTACGCATTTGGTATTGAACTCCATAGCCCCATTGATGGGTGAAACTTTGTTTCTATCGATTGTTCCAAGACACTTACGTCTTTTTTTAGACCCCTATCCCACTGGGCGTTATACTAGCGTTGGCGTTTCTTCAACGTCTGTTTCTCATCGCCATTAGAGACTCTCAACGTTGACGTGACATTGAATAAACGCTCGCTTAACGCCAGTGGTATAGGGGCCTTATAGATGTGGTTAGTCTGTAATAAGTATCAAAACACACAAAAATCATCATCATCAGTGATGACGGCGCAGTGTTGTAACACTTTGTGGGCCCAGCCTGAGAGATTCCTTCGTCGGTATCCGTGCATTGCGTTTGCTTCCCAATTTTTATTTCTGCAGCCTGTTTCACACCATCCAGCCAACTAAGCTTTACAAGTGACGAAACCCATAGATACTATTTATTCTGTGGCGAAACGTAAAAAATAACCAATTAGATTTTTAGGCATCCGTACATTAAATCAAAAACGACGCTCTTAAAGAAGAAGAAGGCATAATGTTTTTAAAAACCCGCTTCAAATAAATTACAGGGTTAAATTGATAATCCTTTTAGGTTTCCATTTTTCATTTCATCTACGGAACCTTTTTTTAGTTTAGCCAATAATTTGTCAAAAACGGAACTCACGATATTCCCTGTGATCCCAATTTGTCCTTTGTCCCCGTTCATTACATTTTCCTATACAATACTCCTACATAATATAGCAAGCCTTTGTGATGTTTCGACGAGGTATAATAATATTATTATTGGTGTTATGGGTAGGTAATATTTACTTATTTGGGACTGTGATTTTCTTATTAATAAAAGGCGTCTATTTAATATCAGATTTTTATTAGGATTTAGGAGTCCACGAAAAAAATATCTGACCGAAATGCAGATAGATTCCTATACCAGTTTCAGAAATAAATTACTTTGTTAAACCAACCTGTGTAAGTACTAACATAGTGATAAGTTATTGTGTTTTTACTACCTTAAATGGACTCTGTTAACTGAAAAGAATGAATAAATTGAAATGGTTAAACTCAGAGACTGCAGGAAAACCAAAATCACCGACATAGCCCATAGCTATCCAGGATATATGGACCTCCAGCCCTATGGACCGATGATATAAAGCGGATGGCGGGAAGCGGCTGAATGAGGAAGGCTAAGGACATGGTGTGGTGGCGCGCGCTTAAGAAGGCATAGTTTCGAAAAAAATCCGTTCCTTCATTTACTTCCGAAGTTTAACGATCGATAAATATGAAATAATTCTGATCAACAGTGATTAATTTAGGTATGTTTTTCCAGCAAAAGTCAACTCTGTGAGAAATAAAAAATTAATGAAATTTCCCTTAAATCTCTAAAACATAGTTCTGCGGATCGCTTAGAAAAGTTCCTTTTTTGTAATATCCGGAACCCTTGATGCGAGTCTGATTTGCCCTTTGCGGTTTTTTAATTATATTTGTGGTGATTTTCCTAAAATGTTTCATCCAATTTGTGAGCAAAAACATGCCATTACCATCACATCACACTCATGAAAATCCGATTACACTCATTTTATTTGGTTAGGTAATGATCAGTTGTGGATTAAATCAAAATCAACTCAATGCCCTTTAATTAGGTCAGTCAGCGAATAGGTAAATGTATCGAATTCCGATAGCCTTTATTCCTGCGATATTCTTGACTGTATAGTTAACCATTCTTATACTTTGTGTAGTAAATATTATTCAGGAAATTGAACGAAATTAAAAAAAATTATGGGAGGTCACGTGACCAATTTAGCGCTTAATTTTAGCGATATTTTCATACATTTTTCTATTCCCATATTTTTGGCAGAATGGTTGACAAAATGGGTAGAGGTGCTGCAGCAGTGCTGTTTAAAAATGAACAGAAGATGGTTTGAAATGAATGACGAAGGCATATTTTTTACACTCTTCCAATTAGTACTTGATTGCGAATTCACCTGATGGTACAGTACGCGCGGCGAGAGTTTGGCTTTGACCTTCGGGTGGAGGGGATTACTGCGCATGGGTACCCAAATTCTGATTTGTTGATACCCAATTTCTGATTTCTCTGATTGGTTGATACCCAATTTCTGATTTCTGCGCAATAACGGTCAAAGCCAAACTTTCGCCGCGCGTACTGTAAGTGACGATGTTGCCGAAGATGTTAACTTACCAACTTGAAAGGGTAAGTAAAATTTTCTAATATATAAAATTCTCGTGCCAATTTTTGTTAGCAAACCCCTCCGAAACGGCTCGACCGATTGTTATGAACTTTTCTGTGTATGTTAGGTAGGTCTGAGAGTAGGTCGAAAGCTATTTTTTATATCCCTAATGGCAAGAAAACGTTTACTGAGTCATCTAGTGATATTATAATATTTGAATTGAAAATATCCTGTCATCGTAGAGAAAAATATAACACAAACCACGTTTCATGCGAACACGATGCAACTATATTATATTTAAACATAATTACACTTAGTTAATTATAAAATGGTTATAAAAAGAAGTCGTAGAGACAGTAAAAAGGCTCGCTAATTAGCTCTCTCTATATTTTTCCCCGTTCCTCGTATTTTCACTCTGCATGCTCGTACATTGTGTTCACGACTCCACGTGTCTGGGAGCTCCTTTTGACTACTTTGTGTGAGCCTGTCCTTTGTTCTACGCCTTGATAATAATTACTGTTACGTTCAGATATTAATTAGGTAGGTACTTACCTATTTGCATTTTAGTCTCTTTTTATTATTTTCATTTTAACACAGAAATACATTTTTTAAATATGTTTATTATTTTTGAAATAATTATAAAACTCTCGTGTCACAGTGTTCGTAACGAAGCTGCTCCGAAATGGCTTGACCGATTTTTATGATTTTTTTGTTTGCATTCGGTAGGTCTGAGAATGTATCATAAGCTATTTTTCGTACCCCTATATGGCAAAACAACTAGTGCCTGGTCAGCTAGTCTAATATATAAAATTTTCGTGTCACAGTATTTGTAAGTAAACTCGTACGAAACAGATTGACCGATTCTTACGATTTTTTTATCTACATTCGGCGTGTCTGAGAATACTTCGTTAGCTATTTTTCACACCCCTATAATAAGGCAAAACAACGTTTGCCGGGTAAGCTAGTATAGATATAAAATTTCCACTCTTAGGTATTTACCTAACACAAATGAGGGATACCTATAAATATCATAATCTAGTAGTTCATCCTTATATTCTAATCAACTACTATTTTTTTATTGATTTTTTATTCATCGTATAAAAAGGGCAATCCAATCATTAAAAATAATAATTTCATCGCGAACATTTCGTCCCTTTGTCCCGCTACCAAAGCCTTATTACGTCGGCTTTCATAATAATTAATATGTTTGCATAATTTGCCTTTAATAGAAGACCATTTACAAATTTTAATTAAGTAAGGGCCCAGCATCCGTCCTTCAATTTCCAAACCCTGAATACTGTCGTCGCAAGATGTCTCAGGGATTTAATTAATATCTGGTAAACGGACCGGCCTGCTGTTGGGCCTACCTATCATAGAATGGGATTATAATTATTGTTAATAAGTACCTAGTAAAGTAAAGCCTAAACTAGACATCCTATTAAGAAAGTGCTTTGGCGCAACTGTTATAGATACTTTGTGTATGTATAACAGTACTTTTATCCATTTAAATCATGCATAAGTAGTTAAAAGTTTTTTACCAGTTAACAAGTGGCGTGATTCTAATAAATAAAATTGTACATCGCCCAAACATCGCCGAAATATGAACGTCACCACCACTAGCTAATCGGTGCCTTAGCTATACAACCGATACAAACTTTAACCAATCAGTGTCTACGCGACTCGACCGAGTAACAAATCAGTTCTCCAAAAATACTTACACCCGACAATGCTATAAGTATTTCGGCGTGCTTTCAGTATAGACTGCCTTGACAGTAGAGCGGCTTCTTCGTGCGATGACATAGGGTCTGATGAAAACGTATCGTAATCGGTAGCAAATTCTGCCCCGCAATTGGCTGACGCAAATCAGGAACCCACTTAGCGGGCAGAATTAGTAAACGATTACGATAACGACGAATACGTTTTTCTTAGACAATCTCGGGGTTGGTTTTCACAGAAATGGAAGCAAGGGTGTTATTCTCGAAAATATAAAATTATACTGTATATGCCAACCACCTTCGGTAATTATATCAACGCAGCCATTACCACCCAATTATTGGCGCCTTGACTGCATAAAATTGATGCAAGCGGTAACCAATCAGCTGCATTGATTTATGCTCGTTGCTACTTTGCAGAATCAAGAGGCTGATAAATAATCGTAACTGAAATTAAATCATGTATAGGTACCATATAAGAACTGCTTTGTTAATAAGAGCCTTTCAAAATTTAGAAAAATAAAATAATCGTAACTAAAATTAAATCACGTATAGATACCATATAAGAACTGCTTTGTTAATAAGAGCCTTTCAAAATTTAGAAAAATAAAATAATCGTAACTAAAATTAAATCACGTATAGATACCATATAAGAACTGCTTTGTTAATAAGAGCCTTTCAAAATTTAGAAGAATAAAAGTCAACCAATACTCAGTGACCGACGTAGGTACGCTGTCGGTCATAATTATTATGAAAATCTTTATTTTTGACACAGATTTTAAATAATTATCTTCCTAAGTTTTTCATTAATAAATATGTACATCTATTAATGTTATTTAAATTGAGGTAAATATAATATTCATTAATATTAAAGAAACAGGATAAAAATAACGTGAATAATCTGATTACGAAATGGTATAAGATTTTTTTCTTAGTTATTCGTTTGCTGTTGCGGCGAAGATTTCAATATTCGTGCTGAGGAATGCTTGCAAGTGACAGTGTGGAAACTAAGGTCAAAAATGAAACTCCCGATTGTGCACAAGCCAACGCGGTAATTATGTTTATTAAGACTTAGATATACTAAGATTGTATCAATTTTTCACGGACATCCTAAACTTTGACGTCACAGAAAAAAACAATCCCGTAATACGCACTCAAACATGCTAACTACTTTCATACTAATCAGTACTTATACGTATTTATAAATCAGAAGAGAAGTTCAATTAAACAAAATAATTAATATATTACTGGTTATAATAGCCTTGTATTATGTCCGCAAATCCCCCGGGGAAAACCTTCGACTTTTGGAGCAAAAAGACAATAATTATGAAATTAAAAGGTAGACTCATACTTGCAAATTCACCTTGATCGACACCTCGCTTCACTTGACAATAATGTATACTGTGATATACGTCATGTAAATACATTCCAGGATATCGCAAA
Organism: Coenonympha arcania; assembly: GCA_036785405.1. NCBI lineage: Eukaryota > Metazoa > Arthropoda > Insecta > Lepidoptera > Nymphalidae > Coenonympha > Coenonympha arcania. The sequence goes on along the minus strand of CM072066.1, from coordinate 12,021,683 downwards.
AGATGACGAAGACTGCGCTCGTCCAGAAGCGACCTTTCGCTTCACCATAAACAACATCAGCCAGCTAACCGAACAGGTTCTATCACCGCCATGCTACGTGAGGTGTCTACCGTGGAAGATACTCGTCCTCATCAAGAACATCACAGCTCCAGACCGCCAGCAACAGAAGGCTCTTGGCATTTTCCTCCAATGCAATGGGAACAACGAGACGCCTGGATGGTCATGCTATGGCCTGGGCGAGTTGAAACTTCTCTCGCACAATCCTGACGGCAATCATCTGTGTAGAAAGATACATCACATGTATCATTGGTGAGATGGATACTGCTTACGCATACTGGTGACGGCATGGCAAGGAATCTCAAGTTTCTACCAATGTACATTCGAACGTGTCGTCATAAAAGTTCGACATAAATTGTTATGCTTCAAAATTATGCCGTGGGATTCCGTTCGATGCCATCGCATAATTTGATGTTTTTTTACGTCTTTCGATTTTTCTTCCTACGTAACTGGAATGGGTATAGAATTTATTTTACTACCAATCGGCATTTAATTGATCTTTAATTTCTATAATAAAATAAACTTTATCTGTCAGCAAGGAAGACGACTGGGGCTACGCAAATTTTATATCATGGAAAGACTTAGCTGATCCAGAAAACGGTTATATTTTCAATGATTCCATCACGATCGAAGCGCATGTTGTCGCAGAAGCTCCGCATGGCATTTCATGGGACTCGAAAAGACACACGGGATATGTAGGTAAGAAGGCTAAATTCATTACCATTAAACAATAGCAGTATTAACTACAAACTTCCTGGAGCATAGAGAAGGTTTAAAGGTCTTTTCTCACAGATTTTAGCGTAATAAAATATGTCGAAAGATCGTTATATAACTTAGTTCTTGTCAATTTGTCATGTTCTTCAAAAGAAAGATTATAAAATTCAAATCTCAAGTTTTTAAGTACCTTAGATTTTAAATTTTTTTTACACTATGCAAGTTAGTAGTAGTAGTTAGTTGACTGCGATCTCACCTGATGGTAAGTGATGATGAAGTTGAAGATGTTATCCTATTAACTTAAATAAACTCGTCCCTAACGGTTTCTTTTCAGCCAAATCGCTTGGCCATGTATGTTTGCTCGTAGAGTGGTAACTAGCCACGGCCAAAGCCCTGAGAAAACTAGACAAACACTTGCTCATATAATGCGATGATTCGTTACGGGAACAAGGCTACTAATCAATTTTCTAACCAGAAAAGCTCATCTAATCTTCATTATCTTTATCTATATATATAAAAGAATGAGGTATTTTGGTTGTTCCACGGATTCCGCCAAAACTATAGTTCGTAGAGATCTGAAATTTGGTACTTAGGTAGATATTAGGTCATGAATTCGTACTAAGACGGGGATTCCAGAAATTCCATGTTTAAGGGGTAAAAATCATACATTTAAGGGTATTTCCCATACAAAAGTAAAATTTTTTCGTTGTTCCAGGCATTCCAGAAAAACTAAAAGTCATAGAGATCTGAAATTTGGTATCTAGGTTGATATTAGGTCATGAATTCGTACTAAGACGGGGATTCCAGAAATTCCATGTTTAAGGGGTAGAAATAGTACATTAAAGGGATTTCTCCATACAAAATTGAAATTTTTTCGTTGTTCCAGGCATTCCAGAAAAACTTAAAGTCGTAGAGATCTGAAATTTGGTATCTAGGTAGATATTAGGTCATGAATTCGTACTAAGACGGGGATTCCAGAAATTCCATGTTTAAGGGGTAAAAATATTACATTTAAGGGTATTTCTCATACAAAAATAAAATTTTTTCGTTGTTCCAGGAATTCCCGAAAAACTAAAAGTCGTAGAGATCTCAAATTTGGTACCTAGGAAGATATTAGGTCAAGAATTCGTACTAAGACGGGGATTCCAGAAATTCCATGTTTAAGGGGTAGAAATAGTAAATTAAAGGGATTTCTCCATACAAAATTGTAATTTTTTCGTTGTTCCAGGCATTCCAGAAAAACTAAAAGTCGTAGAGATCTGAAATTTGGTATCTAGGTAGATATTAGGTCATGAATTCGTACTAAGACGGGGATTCCAGAAATTCCATGTTTAAGGGGTAGAAATAGTACATTAAAGGGATTTCTCCATACAAAATTGAAATTTTTTTTGTTGTTCCAGGAATTCCCGAAAAACTACAAGTCGTAGAGATCTGAAATTTGGTACCTACATTGACATTAGGTCATGAATTCGTACTAAGACGGGGATTCCAGAAATTCAAATTGGAAGGGATAAAAATCCTACTTTTAAGGGATTTTCCCATACAAAAGTGTAATTTTTGCGTTGTTCCAGGGATTCCAGCGAAATTAAAAGTCGTAGAGATCTGAAATTTGGTACCTAGGTTGGTATTAGGTATATCATGAATTCTTATTCAGGAAGGGATTTTCGAGATTCAAATTTTGAGGAGGAAAAATTTTGAATTTTTTGGCCGCCATTTTGAACTTTTTTGTTACTGGGCCGATTGCTTTGAAAATCGATATTTGACAATGGCAGCAAGCATAGAGACGGAATTTGTGGTCAAAATTTAAAAAATAGGCCGCTATTTTGAACTTTTTTGTTACTGGGCCGATTGCTTTGAAAATCGATATTTGACTATGGCAGCAAGCATAGAGAAGGAATTTGTGGTCAATATTTAAAAAAGTGGCCACCATTTTGAACTTTTTAGTTACTGGGCCGATTGCTTTGAAAATCAATATTTGACTATGGCAGCAAGCATAGAGAAGGAACATGTGGTCAAAATTTAAAAAGTGGCCGCCATTTTGAACTTTTTGGTTAGATACTGGGCCGATTGCTTTGAAAATCGATATTTGACGATGGCAGCAAGCATAGAGAAGGAATTTGTGGTCAAAATTTAAAAAAGTGGCCGCCATTTTGAACTGTGTTGTTACTGGGCCGATTGCTTTGAAAATCGATATTTTACAGTGGCAGCAAGCATAGAGAAAGAGTTTGTGGTCAAAATTTAAAAAATAAGCCGCCATTTTGAACTTTTTTGTTACTGGGCCGATTGCTTTGAAAATCGATATTTGACTATGGCAGCAAGCATAAAGAAGGAATTTGTGGTCAAAATTTAAAAAAGTGGCCGCCATTTTGAACTTTTTTGTTACTGGGACGATTGCTTTGAAAATCGATATTTGACTATGGCAGCAAGCATAGAGAAGGAATTTGTGGTCAAAATTTAAAAAAGTGGCCGCCATTTTGAACTTTTTTGTTACTGGGCCGATTGCTTTGAAAATCGATATTTGACTATGGCAGCAAGCATAGAGAAGGAATTTGTGGTCAAAATTTAAAAAAGTGGCCGCCATTTTGAACTTTTTTGTTACTGGGCCGATTGCTTTGAAAATCGATATTTGACTATGGCAGCAAGCATAGAGAAGGAATTTGTGGTCAAAATTTAAAAAAGTGGCCGCCATTTTGAACTTTTTTGTTACCGGCCCGATTGCTTTGAAAATCGATATTTGACTATGGCAGCAAGCATAGAGAAGGAATTTGTGGTCAAAATTTAAAAAAGTGGCCGCCATTTTGAACTTTTTTGTTACTGGGCCGATTGCTTTGAAAATCGATATTTGACTATGGCAGCAAGCATAGAGAAGGAATTTGTGGTCAAAATTTAAAAAAGTGGCCGCCATTTTGAACTTTTTTGTTACTGGGTCGATTGCTTTGAAAATCGACATCTGATTATTTCACCAAGCATCGAGAAGGAATTTGTAGTCAAAATTTAAAAAATTGGCCGCCATTTTGAACTTTTTTGTAACTTGGCCGATTGCTTTGAAAATCGATATTTGACAATGGCAGCAAGCATAGAGAAAGAATTTGTAGTCAACATTTTAAAAAGTGGCCGCCATTTTGAACTTTTTTGTTACTGGGCCGATTGTTTTCAAAATTGATATCTGATTATCGCAGCGAGCATATAAAAGGAATTTTTGGTAAAAATTTAAAAGAATTGGCCACAATTTTGTACTTATATGTCTTACCATGGTAGCAAGCAACCACGGCCGGATGGACGAACGGACGGTGGAGTCTTAAAGAGCTTTTACCCTTTGGGTACGGAACCCTAAAAATGGCCACCATATTTAACTTTTTTGTGACGATCGAATTTTTCAAAATCAATATGTGACTATTACCAGGAAGCAAGAGAAAATTTTGTGGGCAAAATGGTGTGTAATGCATTTTGGAAATTAAACCACCATAGTAAAGCATAACTCAGAAGTTAACGTGAGCGAAGCCGCGGGCGTTTGCTAGTAGTATATAAAATTCTCGTGTCAATTTTTGTTACTAAACTCCTGCGAAACGGCTCGACCGATTGTTAAGAAATTTTTTGTGTTTATTTTGTAGGTTTGAGTGTAGGTCCTAAGCTATTTATTGCTAGTTGACAGTAAAATAATTGATTGCAGGTCTTAAAAATCAAGGCGCAACATGCTACATGAATTCCCTTTTACAAACCCTTTTCTTTACGAACGTTCTCCGGAAAGCCGTCTACAAAATCCCCACCTGCGGCGAAGACAGCTCCCGGTCAGTTGTATCTGCGATGCAACGGGTATTTTACGACCTCCAGTTTTCTGATAAACCTGTTGCTACAAAGAAGTTGACGAAAAGCTTCGGTTGGGAAACGCATGATTCATTTATGCAGCATGACGTCCAAGAATTTCTTCGGGTAAGTTAGTTTTTAGGGTTCCATACTCAAAGGGTACGGGGCTCTATTTCTTTGCTGTCCTTCTTGCACGGGCACGGAACCTATTTAAAATATAGAGTCAGTATACCGCCGATGTATTTAGTTTAATAATATTTTTAACAAACTAAAACATTGTAATTTATGTCTACAAATAATTTAGGACTAAAAATATTTACAAAATGTACACACCGTCCAAATGCTCGCTTAATGGCATGGTGCCCAAAACACTGGCGCTATTGCCTCGCTGTATAGCTAGGCTTAGCCGTTGGGCTAAGTAAGCGCCAGCTCTTTGGATGTATCTATATTTATATATATCCGCCGATGTTAGATCTCGACATTCTAACGCTATTTTCACTTTGTAAAATATTTTTATAAATTATCGAAATGTTTCCTTATTCAGATTTTACTAGATAAATTAGAAGGCAAGATGAAAGACACTGTAGTTGCAGGAACTGTGTCAAAACTGTTTGAGGGTACAATGACGTCTTTTATCAAGTGCAAGAATGTTAACTGCACCAGCACCCGACAGGAAACTTTCCTGGATATTCAACTGATTGTTAAAGAGAAAAATAATAGTGAGTTGATTCTTTCACTTTTATCGATTATTGCGATTTGGAATCAGTAAGGTTAGTATAGGTTTTTGTACAAACAAGTCGACTCACTTCGAATAAACGGAACGGATTTCTTCATACATCTACAGCTAGCGCCCCAGGCGGATAGCCGCCGAAAGCTTAGATCACAATATTTATACTTGATACACTGGCTATTATTCGTATATTTTATGGAGAAATCCGTTCAATTCATTCGATACGAGTCGATTCGAAAGTGCGAAAACCTGTACTAACCCTACTGGACAAAGTTGAAATTAGCTTGAAAATACAACAGCCGTAGTACTCATGAAAATGGTGTTTTTTTTAATCATCCCTTTTTTATTAAAAGCATTTTAATAAGAGCCTCAGGATAAGACTTGTGCCTGTTTTGTCGGACGTCTAATTCATCAAGCTCGTTATTTTTGTTTTATCTAGCGAGTGATTAATTAGAGGAGAGGTCTCAACCCGACGTGTTTAGGTACCTACTGTTTATTTTAACTGAATTCATTTTCCTTATTGTTTCTGGATTAAAAGTAGTGTGCCTACGTACATAGGTACCTATAACCTCAGCCAAACGTTGTCGAATTTCTTGATTGTACTCGTATATAGAGTTTATAGTGTGCTTTAAGCCTTGTAAATCTGTGAGTAAATATAAAAATGAAAAAAATAAGTCAAATAATATTTTTGAACTACACATTTTCCAACTATTAAAAAAAAAAAAAAACTCTTTATGGCTTATAAGATTGGTAAATCTCAGACAAGTCATTTACCTTACAGTTTACGAGTCGTTCAAAGACTACATAAGGACAGAGCTGTTGGACGGGGACAATAAGTACGATGCGGGGGAACACGGTCTTCAAGAAGCTGAGAAGGGCGTGAGATTTGACGCGTTCCCGCCCGTACTGCACCTTCATCTCCTGAGGTTCCAGTACGACCCGCAAAGCGACACGTCCATTAAATTTAATGGCAGGTAAATGGCAGGTATAGTCATATCGGTAGGGGAAGAGCATAAGCACTTATCTCTTGCTGGAAACACGAAAACTGGAATGATGGTCGGTTTGGTTTGTACAATTAGGTATCACTTTATTAGGTAGGTAGGCGATTTAGCGTTCCGGTGGATGCTTGTAGAAACCGTTGGGGTAAATTTACTTACCCTCCCAAGTTAGTACGATAACATCTTAGGCTGCATCATCACTTACCACCAGGTGAGATCGCAGTCAAGTACTAACTTGTTAAGAGTAAAAAAAAAAAACTCATTTAACCAGGAATAGATAGTAAGTATAGTTAGGTACTTTGTGCAAATAAAAATGTATGGGAGTGCATCTTCCAAACCAAGAAAAAAAATTTACTCCTCATTACTCTTTCCATTCTTTTATTTTCTCTTTAACACATGAAACAGATATAGCAATAGCGAGGAACCAGAGAGAGATCTGGTCATCATCTTTCTGGTCCCTCGCTACTGCTATATCTGTTTTATGTATCAAATAGAAAATAAACGAATGGAAAGAGTATAGTTTATGTCATCAAGCTAATAAGAATTACTTTTTTATTTGCCCTATTTCTTCCTTAATTATCATAAAGCTATAATTAGTCTGCCGCAAGTTTTCATTTTTTGAATTTCCAGATTTGAATTTTACGAAGAAATAAATCTTGATCCGTATCTGCAAGAGATACCCCAGCAGTCCCCGGCACTCTACACGCTTCATGCTGTCCTGGTACATTCGGGGGACAACCATGGCGGGCACTATGTTGTGTTCATCAACCCCAAGGGAGATGGAAAGGTAGTCTATCTCTTAAGCTAGGATCACTATCACATCATATCATCTGCGGGGCTAGGGTATGTCCATAGAGATAATGTTGTCTACTTTTATCGATCTCTTTTCTTTTCTAATCCATTAGATAGACAGAAAAAAGCACCTACTTGGATTTTGCGGGCTTGGGGTAACTTGCGGTTTCATACTTCTGTATCGGCTCAGGTCAGAAGGCCTTTCTACGTTGCTTATTTTATTTCTACGATTGCTAATAATGGAAAGAAATTCAAAAAGTTAAGAGTATGAGAATCACAGTTGTCATAAATAAGTCACGTGATTCGCGTGATAAATTTGTCGATCCAATGTCATGTCATTTCTATAATACTAAATACTTCCAGTGGTACAAGTTTGACGACGACGTAGTGTCTGCATGCAGTAAGCAAGAGGCCATCGAATACAACTTTGGAGGCAAGGAGGATGTTCCGTACCTTCCGAGGCGGGCGACGAGCGCCTACATGCTTATTTACATTCAGTAAGACATTTTAGTACTTACAAGTATAGTATTATTCTTTCCAGATGATTACAACCCTTATAGCTTAAAAAAGTAAGTAGGCATTTTCTACATGAGGCGTTTCATCCTCGACCACGTCACTTTCGATTAATTAAGATTTTTCTCAATCTTTACGTTTTATAAGTATTTAAAAAAAAGAGACGAATATATAGAATCACTTTGTTAAGCATTACTTAATGGTCTACTAGCAGTAGTTATGGAATTCAAGGAGTATCACAGAATACAACCTGCGATACCACAAATTACCTATATTAAAAAAAAATTATGATTGCAGACCTGCAGGGCTAGACAATGTCACTTAAGCGTTTGGCGTTAACGCTAGTCGCTAGTCGACAAAAATGTATGGACAAAACAAATGACTGTAGAAAAACCACGACATTAATTAACTAAACACGCTGTGTTTGATACTGTCGGCTGTCAATTGTCAAGCGAAGTACGCTAAAGTTATCTACAGGGTTCGCGAGAACGCCAGCGAGCGTTGAAGTTAGCGTAGTTAATTATTCAAACACAGCGTGTTTGGGATCTCTTAGTGCGCGCTCGCATTTAGCCGAGTTTTTCAGTGTTCCAAAGTTTTGATACGACTGAAATTGGCAGAGATTTTAAATACCTAGCTCGCAAAATTACAAGGCACCAACAAAACCGATAACTCGTTCACCGATAATTGCATTTTGACACGAGCTCGGCTAACCTGCCCGCGACACGTTCATTACTAACGAGTTGCTACCTATCTATAGCATCCATGATGCATAGGTATTACCTACCTTATACCTAGAAGCTAGGTATGAATATGATCCTCTTATTACCTAAGGCTTAGCAAACTGGCTCTTTTTTTATGGTGTTTATGTCAAATTGTTTAAATAACTGATCATCGAATCCTTACAAAAAAATACGTAACGGAAAATAAGGGTTTAATGAAAAATCGTTATTGACAAGAAAATGAATTTTCTCAAACCCACTTTCAGAAAAAAATTCCCAAAAAGCATCTTTCAAAATTGTCTGCAAAATGGCGCAAGTATTTTAATGGTCATGCGCCCTAAAGAACCTTGCTAAAAAATCGACATAGCTCATTAGCAAGAAAGATTAAATTATTTTGCTTTAATCCGCTAACTGAAAAGAATTCAATTCAATTTCAATTTATTTATTATTGAACCAGGAAAATGTTGCACAGTACAAAAATCACCTTAAATCTAGTGCACAGAATAGGTAGAATATGTATAGATTGTATGGGGTCAAACGTGCAGTAACATTAAGGTCTCATATTATAGTAAAAATAGTGGACTAATTGTTATACAGCGTTGGCTTATGGTAATGAGTTTTGCGAGCAAAACTTTTATGCATTTACATGCTTTCCATAAAAACTTTGGTCAACAGTACATACTCATATTGATTCCCGATATAGCTCGATATCTGGAAAACTGCAATAATCTAAGAAAAATCTATCGTAAAATCTACCGTAGATATTTAAAGGATAAAGACGGATTCCAACTTCAATCGGCGGTAGGTATAAAGGTCATGGTCATAATAAGCGTGCTATTAGAGCATGCTCAAAATGATTTGCTTGGTAAAAAGCACGCTCAATCGTACAGACACTTCATGGGCATGCTAGTTGCTCGAAACTAGCATGCTTTCGTGCTACTACGTGGCATGTATACTGTATATCATCTGTACCATTAGGGTGTCGCACGCAAATTACACACCACACCACACACTACAAAAGGTAACACGTTTACAGTTAATTGCGTTTTGACGTTGTTGGTCTAATCCAACGTGTGGACGACACGTTAATCACGAATACTGCAAACGCCATTCGTTTTGATAAAGCCCAAATTCTGGTTTGGTTTACCGAAACCAATATCGAAAGATTTAGGGATTAATCTACTTCGCGGTTAGTTGTGGCAGGGCGCCCTATAGGTATTAATAGTTCTTGGCGTGTTCCAGGAGTGCCTTATTGATTGACTTTATTCCTATTTCCTACATGTTGTTTTCTTTTATTTATAATCTCTGTGTAGTCATTCTACCCTTCTGCTGTCTAGTATATTAAAGGGCCTCATGGCGTCCGAAGCAGCACCACCCCCACTGGTTCTCGACAGTCCTCGTCCACCTCTTATGCCGGGTCTCTAAGAACGCCTATAGCTCTGAGGTTCCCAATTTTATTTGGCCGTGGAACCCTAATTCATCTATATGCATGTCAAAAAGGACAAAAATTGAAATTGAAACATAATATATACCTACACGGCGCGGTGTCAAAAAGCAGAAACTTCGCAATCGGTCGCAAACTATGTGACCATTTGCGAAGAATAGATATGGTTTGCATGATTTCTATTTAACCTTAATGATTTAATTTGCCTACGCCATGAAAAAAAATAACAGAAATTTGGCAATACCAACTCTCTACAGGCTACCATCTGTATGCCAAAATTTATTTCCATCTGTCTAGTAGTTTGAGCTATGTATTATTAATTTAATAGTAGATCAGTCTGTCTGTCTGTAATCACCTTTCCCTTTTATACAAAGGTCATACGGGACGGATAGGTCGTTTTGCTATTGGCAACATATTACTATCACCTGGTAGCCAACCTAGTTTTCGTCATATTTCGCGTGGTGGCGTTCACAAGAGAGGTAGGTAAGTATGTCGAACGGTAGATCTACCATGCACTGCTTATAAAGGAATTATGTGTCTTTCAGGACTTCACAGCTGAACTACGTCCTGCAAGACGTGGCAGAGAGCGACATACCGGCGGATCTGATCGATCGAATCAACGCCGAGATGCGATACGAGATGGTAAGAAGTAAGAGCACGCTGGTAATATTGAACAGACTTTGAACCAAGAACTCGGGAATAAGGGTGGACTGAATCTCTTTAAGCATTCCGCCAGAACAAAACTGACCAATTTAGAAATGCCAAAGAGACGCGGGACAAAATCGAATAGTGACTCCGACTCATATCTGAACGAGCGCTAACTACACCAAGGAGGTCATCGGAGTTATTCAGAACTACTAGGCTCATCATTATGACATCTTCCTTAAATTGAAGAATACTCGAAAAGGTTCGTCGGTTTTCCCTCCTAGATATAGGCTCAGGCATCATACAAATTCACTAATTCACTTGGGTTCATAAGATTCTGTCCTCCTTTTTTGCCTTTTGCTTTGATGTTAGTACCTACCTACCCCATTATTTTATTTCCTGTTTTATTAACCGACTTCAAAAAAAGGAGGATGTTCTCAATTCATCGGAATCTTTTTTTTATGTATTTTCCCCGATTACTCGAAGATGCGTGAACCAATTTAGAAAATTCTTTTTTTGTTTGAAAGGGTTCCGTATTGTCAATAATTTTGTCGTTTCTTTGCACATTAAGTTTTATAATACGCAGGACTATTAATGATTGGACAAAACATTGCCCGACTTTGAATCGGTGTACATTAAAAATTATTTCACTCTTTGTAGTGGCATTTGAAGTTGGTTTTTTGGAAAGAATTTTCCATTTTTATAAACAAGCGCATGTTATAATTCGCAGGCGGCAGAAAAATAAAGTGCAGGAAGTTTAGATCCGCTTCGGACACGTCATTATCATCGGCAAAGTACTACGCAAGAATCTTCAACGCCCTGAAACAATTCTTCACTCCGCAGGCGCTCGCCGGCTCTAAATACAAAGCTAGATTATTGGAAAAACAATAAAAATGTATATTTTTAGGTATGAATTTGGATAAAATTTCTCGGTATTGCCGATGGCGCTACGAAATTGCTTTTTGATGTAGATATTATTATATTTTTGCTTTGTGTACTCGTACATATTGTTTGTTATTATTTATGTTCTTACTGATTGTTAATAAAATTTTGTTGTTGAGATTATTCATTATTCATTTCTTTATTTTAAACATTATTTTAACTAACCTCACAAAAGTTGCTTATTAATTTAACACGTACAGGTCCTACGTATCACTCACGTATTGTGACCTAATATTATGGACAAAACAACACAACTTAGGGAACAGTGGAAGTTTCATTAAAATCGGTTCAGTAGTACCTTTACGATTTGAGCTATCTTTTACTTACACACTTTTTAGTAGGTAAGTGATGGTCAGCACTCAGCGATACTGATATTTGGGTTTGGACAGTGAATTAGGTACTATTTAAACATTCTGAGAAAATATCCTAGCGGATTGAAAATAAATAAGTATCTAAGTAAGCAAATAATATATCACAGATTAAAGAACTATTCTTATCTAAGTAAGATAATTTCACGTCAATTCTTAAAATTATTATCATTTAATGTTACTCTCGAGTGGCTAACTAAATTTTAATCAAACCGAAAAAAGAGAATTCAGGTTTGCTAATTGAAAATAAAGTAACAAACAGCTGGATCTTGAATTGCAAAATCTTCGCAGGCTATCAAACTTCGAGTCCGGAATAATCTTTGTAAAAATTCGACTTGAAGTTGAAATAAAAATATTTAAAGTCCGTTCCGCTGGCAATTACTGGCCCCGGGCGTAATCCGCGCCATGAAGAAGAAAAAGTCTTCTAATTAATAGTGGAGCGGGATTAATTAGCGGAGACATGCCGCGGAGCGCTCACTATTTTTTGGTTCTAGTTTTTTGCGTTACGGTGAATTAGTTTCGTCTGAGCCCTGTTATTGAAACGAAGTTTCTTTTCGGACCGTATCGCGCAGGGGGCTACACGAAAAAAAGTGAATTTTTTGTGTGACGAAAATCCCGTCTCGGAGAAAATCTAGACTGAAACAAGAATGACCAAAGCTGCTATCAAGTTTTCTCACGGACCTAACCCAAAATAAAATATTGTAGGAAAATAAAAAAGTATTTTTTAAGAAGCATTGGCACTAGGATTTTTTTTCGTGTCAAGAATTTAGCGTTATTTATGTAGTGTATAAAATATAAAGTTTGGATTTAAATAAACTTGGTACGGTATCAACTTCGACGACACTCATTTATGATATTTTTTGTTAAGTCCAAATTAGCTCTTGACTGCAATTTCACCTGATTTTAATGGACGATGTAGATTGTAGATGAAGATTATTTTGAAAGGGGTAAATTACCTACACCTAAAGGTAGAAAAGTAACCAGAAATTTTCATTTTCAGCGTATATCGGCCACTATAATAATCATGGAGATCACATCTTAATCATGGAGATAAAGTTATGACTATATTTTTGGACCTTGCCAAGGCGTTTGACACAGTACCAATCCCAACCCTCCTAATAAGGAATGGGTATTCGTGGAGTTCAGTTAAACTTCTTCCGCAGCTACCTCACTGGTCGGTCTCAAATGACTAAAATTTGCAATCAATTGAGTGATGAGCTACCAATTTCTTACGGTGTTCCACAAGGCAGCATTCTAGGCCCGACTCTTTTTCTAGTATTTATTAACGATCTCTGTAACCTTCTTATACCTAATGCCCAAATAGTATCATTTGCTGATGATACTGCCATAACATTTTATAGCAAATCATGGCCTGAGCTTCAAAAAACTGCCCAACGAGGATTAGATACCGTCTATGATTGGCTACTTTCACATTCTTTAACGCTGAACATCTCCAAAACCAAGCTTATAGCCTATTCGATCCGCTCAACTTCACAGCCTTTAACTCCATTAACGCTTAAAGTCCACACTTGTTACGATAAGTATAGTACAAACTGCCAGTGTCCCTCCATAGCTTCCACTGATAACATCAAATACCTGGGCATTGTCTTGGATAAGCATCTAAACTTTAAAGATCATGTTGATTTGCTTACTGCTAGGGTCCGCAAATTAATCTTTATTTTTAAAAACCTACGATATGTTGCAAATTCTCTGGTGATCCGTAAGGTGTATTTTGCCTTGTGCCAATCTATAATTCAATACTGCATCACATGTTGGGGTGGCACAGCAAAAACCACACTCAAGCCCCTTGAAATCGCGCAACGGGCTGTCTTAAAGGTAGCTACTTTTCGGCCTATCCTTTTCCCCACCACACTATTATACACAGATTGTGGAGTCCTCAGTGTTAGGAAACTTTTTATCTTAAATTTAATTCTATATCAACATAAATTAACTCCATACCGAAACATTGAAAGTCGACGTAAAAACAAAATTTGTACAATGCCTGCACCTAAATTTGCCTTCACCAAACGATTTTTTTACTTCCTAGGCCCATACCTATATAATAAAATTAATCTTACATTACCCATATTCAATTTGTCATATACCCAGTGCAAACAAAAAGTTATATCATTTCTTATTGACAAAACATACGACGAAATTGAGGAATTCTTTAAAACTCAAAATTAATTTAACCTACTTTCCGTTCAACAAGCTTACACACACACACACACAAACACTCTCTCTCACACACACACACACACACACACACACATACACACACACACACACACACACACACACACGCATACTCACACACGCTAACATACACATGGGACACACACTCATACAAATCTTGCATAGTTTTAAGATAGTAATTTTACTCTGTTATATCTACTCAATTTGCTCTTGTACCTATTCCTAATATAATTATGTTACCTTGTAGGATACGAGGGAGAGGGCTAGTTGTCCTTAACACAGATCGTAACAAATCTAGCAAGGACAACTACCGTCGAACTCGATTTATACTGATTATGTCATCATGTCATGTCATGTCATGTCATATAAGAAATTATTATAATATATAGTGGCATAGGTAAAGGTACTGTAACGAATTATGAGAAATAAAAATTTTATTTATTATTATTATTATTATTTATAATATTAATATTAAAAAAATGCTAGTAGCTAAAGCTTAGATAGTGTTGAAGTTGTCGTGTGTCACGAATGGGTCTGATTTTTCAGTGTCGCGCGGGCATTACATTTTGCAACGTCAGTAATTTGAGCATAATTTATAGCTCGTCGCGTCAGATTTATAGCTAGAGTAAGACCCATTATTCTCTTCGCTCTAGCATGTTTAGTGCTATGCCGTTTACTTATACTAAACTATAGTTGTTGCCCGCGGTTCCTCCCGCGTGAATTTTGTTCCCGCTCCTTTTTCCAATCTGCATACCAACTTTCAAAGAGTATTGCTATAATCTACCTAAGATATCAATAGCTATAGCAAGTTTTGGATTTCTTTGAAATTCCATGGGATTTTTTTTTATTTTTCGGGATAAAAAGTAGCCTTATGTCCTTTTCCCTTTCTAGTCTATCTTTGTTCCAAATCTCATCAGAATTGGTTCAGTGGTTTAGGCGTGAAAGCATAACAGACCGACAGACAGACAGACGACAGTTACTATCGTATTTATAATATTAAAAAATAGGTAGGGATTCTAGAATGTAGGGCGTAAGACGTATGAGAGTCTTTTGCGAGATAGTTGAGATTTTCTCGGGAGGCCTTTTTTCAGCTGTGACTTGTAGCTACTCAGTGTAAATTGGACCTTTACAGAGGGTAGGTATATCATTGAGGTACCTGGTCAATCAGAGGCCTTATCCATTATGTATACTCTTTAGATACATCCTGAATGTTATTGCTTACCTAATCACGGAAAACTGCGAATCAGGCAGGATTAGGGTATCCCACCGAGACTTGGAGCAATTTAGTTGTACCTACCTGAATCTACGTAATTGCAATTAATAGCTATTCAGTGTTTGCCGAGTAAGGGAGAAAATAATTATGTAAAAACATTCTACGTCTAATGCTGGAAAAGTCGAACTTACAGAAAATAATCTGTCAAAATATATCTTCAGAAAATCAGAAATCTTGCACTTAGCTGTATTAAATTTTCAATTAACTTTTAATTGCTGTTTAACTGCTGTTAATTTTTTTGCTCTAAGGCCCGGTTGTTCCACTTAAAAGGTAAAAAACGGGACCCTATGACTGAGACTTCGCCGTCCGTCCGTCTGTCACCGGGCTGTTTCTCTCGAACCGTGATACACACACTTAAAATTTTCACAAAAAAAAATTCAAAATGGCGGCCAAACGAATTTCGCCGTTATCTCGGAAAATATAAAAGATGAAAGAATGGTTTCTTGACAAGAAGTGATCAGGATACGGAGGGCCATCTCATGGATATAAAAAAAATAATCAAAATCGTGGAAATTATTTTTCCATAGAAAATGTATGGCGAATGTTGAAGAGACTAAAAGTTGGAAGGCAAATAGGGGGGAAGACAGCACGCGGGACTCTGCATGTAGCCCTCGCCCCCACGCACCCTACTAGTTATACATATAATGGTACGGAACCCTCAGTGTGCGGGTGTCTCGCACTTGGCCGGTTTTTTACGACATACAGCCGTAAGTGCCCACTGCGGTGTGTGACCGATACGATAAAAAATTATATCGTCATAAAAAATAATGCCTACGTTTCCGAAATATAGATATTTCACATCAATGTTGTTGCCGATTTTATTATGCAAATAATAATTCATCCGGACCAACGTAACAAAATATCGTTTAAGATACATAATCGATTTATTCCAAACATTTTTACATAGGAATACATTATATTAACGCGGTTCTAATGTAAATACTAACGGTAAATGCTAACTTGTGGTCGAGGTAGGCTTCACACACCTTGAGGAAAAAAAAAATGGAGAACTCCCAGGCACTCAGGTTTAGTAACGATATTTCATGCACCGTAACATAGCTCTGAAACTTTACAAATGGTTACAGTGCTAATAGCTAACCTATCTAAGCCATTATCAAAAAAAAATGTGAACGTTTTTATTACTTCCTAAACAAATTTAAAAAAGTACATTTAGGTGTAAGTATATCCATTGTAATTTCCGATAAAAATAAAAATAGAGATTTTCGAGCAATTTTGGGAAAGCTTTTAAGAAAATTTCTCCCAACCAATGGTGTTTCTGCTTCTGATCGAACCGAACAAATTATACGTGACGTAAGTAAGGTAAGTCTTTATAGTTTAAAACTGCACTCAGCACGTCACGAAAATCGCTTCAATATCCATCGGCTGTGCAGCATAGGCGTTCATTGGCTCTTGATGGTTACGTTGCAATAGTTACTGGCGATGTCTGGGCAATGGTACATTTTTATCCCGCTGAATAACCGATCGATCAGCTAAAACAGGTATTGATAGCGAAACATTGATGACACTTCCCGCAGAGGCAAACCCGGTGGCGCCAGCGATACTGAATAGCGCGTCGTTAGGATAATTCGATTTGGAAATTGGAGCATCCGAGTATCCCATCGTTCGGGTATTCGGACTGCATTCATCCCCCCGCACCGGCTCGGCAATGCAAGTCGGTATTTGAATGCAAATTGAAAACCCCATTAGCTCGGCAAACACGGGCCTCCCGATCGGACGGTGGGAATGTAGGCTTCGCGTCGGAAATAAAATGCTAATAAATCTAGTTGCATGGACGTGAATTACCTTTAGTTACATTAGGGCCTACATGGACATACATTAATTAAGGGCGTATGATGTGTGCCAGAGCAGTTGCTCTTATCACTCTACGATTACGCTGTGAGGATGCGTTAAGCACAAATTTCCTAAAAACGATTAATTTTTAAGAGTAAACTTTTTTTATATCTTGTTTCACATACTCAGTGTGTGGAAACGTTACGTGAATTGCCCCCTGTGCCTAATAAAGAGATTGGAATAAAGATTGAAGAGGTTCGGAGTATCTTTGCGAGATATGGAAAACGTGAAAACTTTAACGATATGAAGAAAAAGATCCAGTAGGTAGCTAGTGTGAATTATTGCGATTCTCTAGCTAGGTCTAGCTTCTCTAGCAGTCTGTACTGACTGACATAACGTGTAGCTATAGAGTGGCAATGGGCGGGGCACATACTTAGGTATAATAAAACCGATGGACGCTTGGAATAAGGAACCAAAGGTGCTGGAATGACGGCCAAGGACGGTGTTAGCAGACGCCCACTAAATGGACGGACGACATCAAGTAGTGATAACATAAAAGAAGTTAACTAACAGGTAGCTTTTATTTAGATAGATATAAACATTTTAAGAACCATTGTTAACGCTATATTACAAATTTATAGATAAGTACCTACCGAAGCAATTTAAACACCAACAACGGTTATTAGAGAAAGAAAATAACACAAAAAGCGCGAAAACCAGACAGGAACATAAAAGGAATGGGAAAAGAAAAGCCTCCGTACAAATACAATCATTTCAAAAGCTTTACAAAGATATCCAACAGTCGGGACTTAAAAGAAATTACTGTAGATTGTTTCAAACTTCAGCAATATTGCTGCTCTAACAATGTTGTTTTGCCTAAATTTTCACTTTTTCAAACTAAGTATCTAATACTGGAGACCTACACTTATACACGTATGGAATTTCATTAGGATGGCGCCGTGAGCGGGTACATTAAGATTTTAAAGTAAGTAAAGGTAGGAAATTTTCATGCATACTACAAAATATACATCTATACAATAGGTACCTAGTAAAGAGTGACGGGAAACACGATACATTCCTTGCAAGGGTTTTCTACAGCAATTTTTTCACTGGAAAATCGGAGTTTTCAATTAAAATCCTTGAATCTTCCATAACTCAGAAATTACCAACTTTCGGACGGGATATTATACGACCTAATTTGATGCAAATGTGCTCTACTTTAAGCTCTTGCAAGTTATGTATCGTGTTTCCCGTTACCGTGTATGAATTAGAAATTATAATTTCCGATCCAGGGACGGTTGGTTGTGGACCTCCCCAAGTGACTGCGCAAGCACAGGTGCTCTATTCCCTGACGGCTCAACGTGTTCTCCGAGGCACGAGGGTGGAACATCCCCAATTTCCAAACTCCGGGCTGGCACCAAGAATTAGTCCTTAATAGAAAAACCTAAATATTACTTTAATCCACAGGGGACCATGATGAACATTTCGAGTCTACCAGGATCCCCTGGGGAATCATGTTAGGGTCCTGGTAGACTACCCCCTATTTACTGGCTTGACCCGGGGATTTTATCCAGGACTCCATGATCATGATGATGATAGTGGTGATGTTGAACATCACCACTAGACCAATGAGGTATTTTAGATAGGTATCTACCTAGTAGGTACTTACCTACATAATAATTCATCCATTGTGTTTCCTGTTCTAATAGCATTTTCAATTTGCATTTCATCACCGACAGAATACCTAACGGAGAGGAACGACAAAACATGAGCACTGGAATATTCGAACGTCCCAATTTCCGAATGGAATTAACCTAATGACAGTAGCTGCAACTTGAATAAGTACATAGAGGTCCTGTTGAGTTATTGCAATGTATCACACTAATATAATAAAGGTGAAAGTTTGTTAGTGTGTATGTGGAGTAACACACCTTCACGCCGCAACTATACCGATTGGGCTGAAATTTGTAATGGATATAGATTATACCCTGGATAAAAACATAGGCTACTTGTTATCCGGGAAAAATCCATGGTCCCCGCGGGATTTGCGAAAAACACGGGCGGAGCCCTGGGCGTCTGGTAGTTAATACGTAATAACATTGAAGAATTTTTAATTGACAAGAATTCTTGGAACGGTAGGGAAATGCTTCCATATCCTCACAAGGTATCTTAAAAATATTGTTTCGTACTACTTATACCTATAATAAAACTTGTATTTTATGACATTTTAGAAAAGAGCAAGAACAGAGTTTCTTGCCAGTTCTTCTCGGTGCAAACCTGCTTTCCGAACCTGGCGGTTGAGTTTTGAATTTTCATAAGAGCTTATCTAAGCCTATGTAAAAATAAATATTTACATTTTCAATAAATATACTCGTAACTGATCAAGTGCCACTACTTTGCATTGTCTGCACGAGTCTCTAAGGAGAGTAATCTGTGCTTAGGAGAAGATTCATTATTTGTACACAAAAGTACTTACTTATAGGTAAGTTTATTACTAATTACGTAGGTAGGTACCACCTACTTACCTACGTCCGAAAATTCAGACGTGCCGTGTGATTCGTCACACATCGGTTCGAATCCTCGGACCCGCGATTGAAAGGCACAAGTCGTTAGCACTAGACTTTAGTTAACAACAAAGGATATTGGACGTATAATTAAAACCCACCCGAGCTGAGTCGCAATGGTAATTAGCGCTGGGTAGGTACTTCGGTAGAGTTTTTTATTGTCTCGATGGCCGCTAAGGACGGGAAAATTGTGAGAGCGACGATTAATATTTACTTAATTTTCCCTGCAGCTGCAGGCAGTTTGCTATTTACATTAGTTTGAATGACGCTTTATTTATCTGGTAAAAATGTATCAATTAAGAATTATGAAACTAAATAAGTACCTACCTACTTATTTTTGCTTACACTTACCTACTTAATTATAACTATGATATTTACGGGTAGGTAGTGGTACTAGGTTGCTGAGATAATGGATTGATGCGTGTAATAGAATCAGGGACCTATTTCGATTGCATAATTATAACAATTGCTAAAACCCTTTAAAAGTGCAAGACTAATATTATGATTGCTTTAATAAGAGCTTTAGATAAATGGGAAGAAATTGACTGACTGACTGATTGATGACTGATGGGTGACTTACATGACTGAGATATATCAACCCACAGTTCAAACCGCTGGATCAAGGGACTCCAGCACATTCTTAGGTTGCTATAACTAGGTCTAAGGCAGTATTTTTCAAAGGTACAAAGTTGGTATGTATGGACAAATAGATTAGGTACCTACTTACAACTTCACACCACAAATACTAAACCGATTTAGTTGAAATTTGGAATGGAGATAGATTATAATACTTATTCTAGATTAACTCATATGTAAGTACAAGTCTAAACCATAGAAAAAACCCAAAATTCAAGGCGGGCGGATCCGCGGTCATCCAATAGTCAGGCTATGTTTCTGGACTTTAAGTATAGATAGTACCAACTTAGGTACATTATGACGTTATTAGTACATCTCAGGCGGCACTGGTTAGTGCAACCGCGCGCATTTCAGTGGGTTTCAGTAATTTGACCATGTTTATGACAGTGGAAAAATTGCGGGAATGGCAGTATCTTATCAGTAAGATGGACACTATAAAGCACAATATAAATGTGTAGGTAAAGATTCCCGCAATTAACTGACAATATAATCCTACTACGACTCCTTAGCGAACATATTGCGAAAAAAAATTGAATTTCGCGGGCAGGAGTGCTCAGCGAATTGCGGATCACTATTTAGCCACTGGGAACCTATTGATAATTAGGTCCTTACATATGAAATTGGCGTTTTGTATGGGAGGAACATAAAGTCGATTTTTTTTAAATATAATATATTATATATATATATATTTAATCAAAGTATGTACCATTGCTATCTATGCACTTTTGCCACCTTATAGGTAGTTCCTTGATCCCTTTACTAAAAAAGCCATTCGGACGGGAATCAATAAAATCTTTGAAAGCGCTTTGGACTGCCTCATCGGAGTTAAATTTTTTCCCTTGTAAGAAGTTATCCAAATTTCGAAAAAAATGGTAATCTGTTGGAGCAAGGTCCGGGGAGTAAGGTGGATGTCTTAGGCATTCCAATTGAAGCTCCTCTAATTTGGTAGCCGTCTGTTGTGCAGTGTGTGGTCTAGTGTTGTCCTGAAGCAGCAGTGGCCTAGAACGATTGACCAGCCTCGGTTGTTTAGCAGCTAGCTTTTCCATAATGGATTGCAGTTGCTGACAATAGATATCCGCCGTAATCGTCTGGCCAGATTTAAGAAAGCTGTAGTGAACGACGCCGGCGCTAGTCCACCAAACGCTCACAAGTAATTTTTTTTGAGTCAATTTTCGTTTGGGGCAGGATTTGGCTGGTTCGCCAGGGTTCAACCATTGCGATGAGCGTTGCCGATTATCATACAGGATCCATTTTTCATCACAGGTAATGATTCGATTTAAAATCCCTTCATTACTATGCCGGTTGAGTAATGTAACACAGCAGTCTACGCGCGTTTGTTGGTTTGCTGCACTCAATTCATGAGGTACCCACCTTTCAAGCTTTTTCACCTTCCCAATTTGCTTCAAGTGAACTAAAACAGTTTTATCACTAACACCGTAGCCTGCAGCTAGCTCGGACGTGGTTTGCGATGAATCCGCTTCCACAATAACCTTCAATTCTTCATTGTCAACTTTGGTCTCTTGGGCGTCCACGGGGCTTGTTCTGCAGGTCGAAATTTCCAGAACGAAAACGTTGGAACCAAAAACGCACTGTGTTTTCTTTTGCGACACCCTCGCCGTACACATCATTAATCCTTCGAGCCGT
Source organism: Coenonympha arcania (assembly GCA_036785405.1). NCBI lineage: Eukaryota > Metazoa > Arthropoda > Insecta > Lepidoptera > Nymphalidae > Coenonympha > Coenonympha arcania. The sequence goes on along the minus strand of CM072066.1, from coordinate 11,999,853 downwards.
TTCTGCAGCACTGGTGCCACGATGGAACTCGTACTCGTAAATAACGCGATATTACAAGTTTTCCATTTTGTAAACACAGTGGCGCAAAAAAAAACCAAAAGAGAAAAAAACAAATGAATTACGATTTTCAAAACACAAAAGCATGAGTAAATAGCTGTATAAATTTGAAATTGGAATTTCTAACTAAAGAAGAGATATTTGAGATCAAAGTGGCCAGTACGACAAAACACCAATTTCATATGTAAGGACCTGATATTACTATCTCTGCTGAAATATCCTACATCTATTTTAATTAATCTATGGAAATATCAAATAAAATCCCATGTTGTTTATCCAATCGCCATTCGCCAGCCAACCGTCTACAATTTGTAGGTATTTGGTTTGGCTTCTCTTTGGCTCACTTGGCTAGACTAAACTTAATTGTCTAGAGTCCTGTCAAAACAAAATTAAAAAATCAAATTGTCAACCTTTTGTCACCGTTGACAATAATTTGTCTATGACTCTATTTAGTTTTATGGTCTGTGGAATCTTGTCATTTGATGTCATGTCATTTGTCAAATCGCCGCAAAGTCCAAGTATGATTTTGTAATTACCTATTTACATTTTCTTGTTAATTTACGGCGAATTTACTATTCGGCCATGAATTTGTCCGAGGAAAACAATTTTTCGAACGGCCTGCTGTACGTGGGATTCAATCAAGATCAAGGTGAGTTGAAGTAATTTTATCGTAACACGTCCAAAGTAAAGGTAACAACGTAACTTTTTGTTGTGATGTTTTTATTTACTGATACAACTTTTTAATTCCGCGTTGTAACTCGTGATTATTATTTTTAGGGTGCTTCGCTTGCGGAACAGAGAATGGCTTCAGGGTTTTCAATAGCGATCCGCTTAAGGAAAAGGAGAGACAAAACTTCGCGGAAGGAGGCCTGTCTTACGTCGAAATGTTGTTTAGATGTAATTACATGGCGTTGGTCGGTGGAGGGAAGACGCCCGTGTACCCTCCGAACAGAGTGATCATATGGGACGACCTGAAAAAGGATTCGGCAATTTCATTGGACTTCAACAGCCCTGTAAAAGCTGTTAAATTGAGAAGAGATCGCATTGTTGTTGTTCTGGGTAAATATTTTAGTACTCCTTAGTAGATTAATATCTAGTTTTTAGGCTAATGGTTATCGATGGTATTGAATAAGTAAAGTGCAGAAAAGCGATGAGTCTAGGTTTAGCAGGTATTTATAATAAAAAACTAAGTGTATTGTCTAACTTTCTATTACTTGAACTCATTATAAACCTAACAATTAAACTTTCTACAGGTATTATTAGAAAGTTTTTAGTATACTTAGACACTATTTTTGAGGTGCAAATATCGATTTCCAAGGTACATACACATACACATTTCTAGCATTTAATCAATTTAATGCAGCTCTTTAATTTTATAATTTTCTAAAATAGTCTAAGAGCATTAAAATTTGAATGAAGAAGATTGTCTCTGCACCATTAGTTTCATTTGCTCAGTTTATTTTTCTGCCTATGGCTAGTAACACTACTAGTTAAGACCATGTTTTTTACATTAACTAGAAATTCAATTATAATTTATGTCTATTTATTTCAGAGAACTTGATAAAAGTATACACTTTCACTGCGCAGCCCCAACTCCTGCATGTATTTGAGACATGTCAGAATGCAAGGGGATTATGCGTGGTGTGTCCTAACAGCAACAATGCTCTCCTCGCATATCCAAGCAGGAAAACTGGCCATGTTCAGGTAAACTTAATCTTGTACTTTTCACTGATGAGTTTGATGTATAAATGTTTTTAACCAGTGTTTATCAGTAACTAATCATTGTTGAGGTAAAATTTTTATAAATTCAAAAGGTTTGTCAAGCCTAAACTCATTAAGAAGTCATACTACAATATTAAGGACTATATTAGCGACACAAATGGTTGAAAATAAATTACTCTGTTGTTACTAGCCTATTTCGTATTTATACTTATTGCTGTTAAATGGTGATAACATAAAAGAATACCCAGCTGAGTTTGTTGTGGCCTTCTTCTCAGCGGCAGGGTGCGTTTGTGAACCCTCGTATACTTAGTTTTAAGTTGTGAAATAGTTATCACCATTATAGAGATAGTGTTAAATGAAATGACTTGTCATAAGAACCTCTGTATGCTAGGCATAGACCTATATGAAATAAAAAAAATTTATTCATTCTAGATAAAATTACTTTATTTGTTGAAATTTGAGGATTATTTATAAAATTTACCATTCTCAACTCCTCTATATATTCGCAAAAACCAAATGTTGCTTCTTTTAAAGAGATACAAAGGTTTTCTGTTCACAAATATTGATATAACATTGAATTAAGCACTCGGTTCCCTATCTGCAATTTGTAGATAGTATAAATGCCTATAAATAAGAATCTAATATTATTGTTTGTATCATTTATCTACTGTGAAAGGTTATTGCACCTGTATATTGTGAGCAATGAAGTGTTTCATTCAAGCATCGGGGCACACCTTAACATTGTTCAGTAGCATATTTTATAGCAAAGGAATTTAGTAAAGTCTTTGAAGGCTAAAGACAAACCACGTAACAAATAAATGTGAAACAGCGATGGAATAGTTATACTCTGTTTTGTCCTTCTCTGTCAACAGCAATTTGGAATTCAATGGAACAAGACAAAACACTGTCAGGCCAGTCTCACTTATCACGTGACCGTCCCGGCTACAAGTAGGGGTCTGGACAATATTTTAGATGGTTGCCGCTCGCGGGCAGAGTTGCACGCGCTAGTTCTTTTTTTTCTTTTTTTTTGTTATGGGAGGAGGAAAAATCCTCATTGGATACCTACTGGTAACGCCCGACTCCATTGGGAATGGTGCCCAATGACCTACGGACTAAAAAACCTCCTCCCTGCCGCCGAACGATCTACCGGGAACCGCTGTCGCATTACTTCCGGTAGAAAGCTGTCTTCACACCTTATCTATTTTGCCTCTGCCAGTTGTCCTGAATTCGTCGCTTCATAATGGCTCGCATCATCTCTGCATATTTATCCCATTTCGATGCATTCGCGAGCATTCGCGGAATGAGGTTCGTCGCCGTTACGCAGCTTTCGTCACCCTGCGCCGTTACTCGAATGTTTTCGAAAATGGGGCATTCGAAGATTGCATGTTCAGGAGTATCTCTTTCCCCGCAGTATGAGCATTCCTCCTCATCTATCTTGCCTATGGTGTGCAGGTAGGTGTTAAACACACCATGTCCACTTAGGGCTTGGGTAATAAAGTTGTCAATCTCCCTATGTTTCCTTTCTATCCAAGGCCTGACGTCAGGGATCAGTTTCCTGGTCCAGTTCCCCTTACTGGCTTTTTCCCACTCTGCTTGCCACTCCTCTAGCGTCAGTTTTCGTTCCCCTCCTGGTGTTTTGGAGGTATTTCTGATGTACATTCTCGTACGTTCCTTTGCCAGTTTCTCAATAGGCACTAAGCCTGCTATCACCAACACTGCTTCCAGTGATATCGTTCTGTAGGCCCCGCTGATGCGGATAGCCATCTGCCTTTGTACCTTGCTCAGCATATTCTTATACTTAGCACAATCCAGCCCCTTCCTCCAAACTGGCACTGCATAAAGCATTACGGAGTGAGACACTGAAGCAAGTACTCTTCTTTTAGTCGCCTCCACGTTTAGGCATTAAGCGGCTTAATGCAGTAGTGAGGCGGTTGGCTTTATCAGATACCTCTTCGACGTGTTTGTGGAATGTTAGACTTTTGTCGAACCACACGCCGAGATATTTTAATTTGTCTTTAGGTTCTATTTTGACCCCTTCAATTTCGAAAGTAATAGGTCCATGCTTTCTTCGTCCACTCAGCATAATTACTTCCGTTTTTTCAGGGGCCAGCCTCAAGCGCCTTCGCTCCATCCACGCGCTTATATCTGATAGAGCCTTATTTGCCTTTGTCATAAGGCTTTTCTCTTTACGGTCAGCGACTCATTAAGGCTAGGTCATCAGCAAAGCCTACTATGTTTACGTCTTCGCCCAGATCAGTCCTCAGTATATCGTCGTAGAGGATATTCCATAGTGTTGGTCCGAGGATAGATCCTTGGGGTACCCCGCTGCTGACTGCAACTGTCTCGGATTTTCCCTCACTGTCCCGTATAACAATTTTTCTATCCTGGAGATAGCTACTTAGAATATTGTAAATGTATCTCGGAAAGCCTCTTTTGTTAATTTCCTCCAGAATTAACTCCCATGGTGCAGAGTTAAAAGCATTTCGGACATCCAAGGCTATTAATGCACAGAGCTTCTTCTTTGGGCGGGAACCTTGCTTTGCTGCCTTGCCAGAACGCGCTAGTTCTGTACGGTCTATTTTGCCGTCTGACGTACTAGACGTCGTAAGAGATAAAGTTAGGCGATAGAAAGAGACCACAACATGGAGTTTTTTTGCGTGTCGATTTTGAGGGTGGGGCCAGGCGCTATTGCGAATTGAATTGCACTTTTTGTGTCAGCGCTAGAGTCGCTATTTCTTTAAATCATCGTGCAAAGTAAGCCTTCTGTATTGGTATAAGCCTTCTGTATTGGTACTATTTAGTGTTCTGTGACACAATATAACAATGTAGGGATAAGTCTTTGAATGTGTGTTGCCAGTGATGATTCATGGGTTCAAAACATGGTCGCTGACTATGAGCCTTATAAGAATTGCTTACACAGTGACCAATGGAAGGATACTCTGTGGATTTTTGCACGATTTAAGCAGAAATTAAAAGATCCTCAAAGGAGTCAAAGTGACTTAACCTATTGAAGTGGCAATAAGGAACATAGCTCATTAGGACAATTAGGGTCCCAAGTTGCTGGAATGATACCCAGGCGCCCGGGAAGTGTAGTGATGGCCGACCTTTCCCTAGGTAGTCAGAAAAGTCACTGGGAGTCGCTGGCTGCAGGGCACACAAACTGTGGTATTTAGTCGTCATTTCAGGAGATCTATGTCCAGCAGTGGATGTCAATTGGCTTAATAAGCTAATGGTGTTGGTATTTTTATTTCAGTTAGTGGAGCTAACAAGTCTGGCAGGAACAAGCGCAGCTCCCGAAGGTCATCTCATAGCCGCCCACGAAGCCCCACTGAGCTGCTTGTCGCTCAATGTTGGCGGCACGAGGTTGGCCACAGCATCCACCAAAGGCACACTCATCAGAGTTTTTGACACCAACACTGGCCAAAAGTTGGCCGAATTGAGAAGAGGAGCACATCAGGTAACAGACTTTTTAACTATAATATAGGTTTGCACTTAACTGTTATCAAACCTGATGGTAAGTGATGCACGATCATAACGCATAACTTTGCGGCGTGCAGCGTCGGACACATGTCTTTGATGAAAAAGTCAAGCAAACTGCGACAGATCGAGAGAGAGATTATTCTCGACCATTCTCAAAAGCTTGCTTGATACTATGTGGTTTAAATAGTTAGGTTTTAAATCGCAGAGGTCTGAATCATTACTCAATTTAGAACTGGTCCATATTGTGACTTGGGCGTACCACTTATAAAGTGTATATGCCATGCGCCAATAAGGAACCTGAGGTGGGCATCCGAACGATTTTCGTAAACTTTTTCCCATACAAGCAAAGGGTAGCTGAGGGAACATCAGGGCCTTACTGCTTACGAAACAAGCATTTTTGGCACCAGTAAACTGGCGATATTTTTTCGCGCCGTCCGCTCTGTCCTGGGTATATGTCGATTTGGCCATGTCACAATATAGAGCTTGTTCAAAACCAAAATATTTTAAATCGCATAGTTGCTTTTTTAGTTAATCCATGCCAGCCATGTGATAAGTAACACCCAGAATGGTGGCAGGTAGGAGGAAGCCTGGCCACAGAAGAATATGGTTTGGAAAGAGCACCCGTAGCCTATTCAGAGCAGTGCTATCCAAGATTCAAATTGCTATGACGGATGCCAACATTCGTTAGGAGACGGCACTCAGAAGAAGAAGTTAAACCATAATTTAATCTTTCCAGGCGACAATTTACTGCATTAACTTCAATCACACAAGCACGAACCTGTGTGTGACATCAGACCACGGAACTGTCCACGTGTTCAGCCTGGAAGACGAGAAGCTAAACAAACAGTCCTCCCTAGGGACTGTCAACTTCCTGCCCAAGTACTTCTCGAGCAACTGGAGTTTTTGTAAATTCACCATACCCAACGGGCCGCCTTGTATTTGCGCTTTTGGTGTGGATAAAAGTTCAATTATTGGTGAGTATACAATTTCAACCCACCAAAAAAAATGACTAAAAATCACGTTTATTGTATAGGAGCGTAGCGAGCGTATTTACTAAAATATTTAGTAAATATATATAACTTAATGTTCTGTAAATATTTTAAGTGTCTACCTGTTGCTGTTATCAATAACGGGCAAAAAAATCAGATTTCTCGTTTGGGATCCCCATTAAATATTTTTGTTATAGCGGCAACAGAAATATCTATGAAAATTTCAAGTGTTTAATTATCACGGTTCTAGCGATAGAGCCTGGTGACAGCCGGACGGACGGTGAACTCTAAGAAAGATGGGGTGGTCCACCAGGATCCCCTAGAGGATCCCCCAGGGGATTACCAACCTACATGCCTTCCCCACCCATTTAGAAAACAGTGAATTTTGAATCCCTCTATCCCTTTTGGAGGAGGTCGGTTTTCAGCAGACATTATTTTTGTCCTTATATCTCGTAAATGAAGTCTATCTTTTTTGTTACAGTAATCTGTGCCGATGGGTCATACTACAAATACAAGTTTAACGAAAAAGGCGAATGTACCAGAGACGTATACGCGCAGTTCTTGGAAACCTCTGAGGACAGATAAGCTCTATTCAGTACAATGTGGCACCAAACTGACATGAAGGAATTAGCGCATCCAGTTAGAAACATGCTAATTTCCTACACTATATGGTACTGTGTTATGAAACTCTTATGGTAAGGTAGTAGAGGTAATAGTACATTTCAATATAAGTGCGGAAAGTTTGTCATTACCCGGTTTGTTGACCCAAGCTGAAGGCGCAGGTCAAGTGTCAACTATAGGGACGAGTGCAAATGACAATACCGCATGTGCATTGAACGACGTTTTTTAATACATTTGCGAAAAAAATTGGTTTTACGCGTTTGCTGGTGCGCCCGCTCTGATGCCGTGCAGGAATGAAAAAAAGCATGGAAATGTCTACTTTTTGAGCAAATGCATTAAAAAAGATTTTTCTTACATCTTTGTCAGCAAACTTAACACACTAGCACAACTTTACTGCTCTATCTCCATTGTAGTGTAGCGATAAATGTGTGGATCGCGATAAACCGAGCAAAAAACACGTGACCTTATGCTAAATATAATATAGTAGGATGTTAGTATGACAAGACCAATGCAAATGATTTGAACAATGTATGGAAATTGTGATGTATCATAGTAGAACCTTTAAATTAATATTCTCTTGAAAATTCGTTGTAAAAGGCACTAACGGCCGCACTTTGAGTTGTTCTTTTTTAATGAAATTCCAATGTCAGATGATTATCTGTATTACAAAATATGGACTAGCCCCCTCTACAAAATTAGCGTGACTATTTTTAATCTGTCAAGTGGCGTATAAGATGGCGTCACTTAAGGTAACTCAGGACATTTGACAACAAATCTTGGCGCTCGTTATGGCACCGCATGTTACGCAAGTCTAGGCTTGAATTAATGAATGGGGCTCCTCCTCCATACTTTTGTTATATCCGTGGTATTTACTGCCACCAGAACTAACTGAAAATGTTTATTCTTTCACAGAAGCCTAACTTACAGGCTCATGAAATGTCAGACTTTTCAAAAATAGTTGTTTACATTGTTTTAAACCTGGTGAATCTGTATAATTTGAAGTTTCTCCACAATACAAATTAATGTCTGACTCATTTAATGTTAATTGATACTAGGAAATGTCTCGGAAGGTAGCCGTTAGTAATTTTGTGAAAAAAGTGGTTTAACCTCTATATAATTTATCAAACTTCCGTCTATTTATATTGACTTTATATTATTTGATTATGATTTATTCTTTGTATATGGTGGTAGATAAGTTATTATTTGAATATAGAACCTAAAGGTTCAAAAGAGATTGTAAAATTGCATACGCTGTTGAAACTTTTTCTAAATTTTGGCATCCGGTATAGATTGCCAAGTTTTATCAGTCGTGTAGCATCCGAAACATTACATATCTTTAAAGAATACTTACATTAATTTTGAAGAGCAAGAATCTAATTAGCATGATTTGGCTTGATAGACAGCCAAGCGCGTTGGCTTAACGCTGGATTTCGGAGATAGGTTTAGAATAAAAATCTTGAGGCTGGAAAACTTGCTGCATACTGACCAGGTTTTCAAACTAATATAAAAAAGACGTGTGGCACTCGGAGACTGCCGCGGTAAAGCTATTGCATAGCTGTTTTTATCAACTTATGCAATTATAATTATACAACCATACCCAACTAGAGACGATGTTGCCGAACTAAAGAGACAAGCGTCATATTTCAAAAAGTCATTAAAAGTTCTGCTATCCATCGATAGATGGCAAAACTAAAAAGTATCACCGCTGTGCCGGTCGGAGTGGGGGGTGTTAGGTTATTTTCGTTACGGAATTTCTGGATTCGGTCTCCACGCTCAAGGCCCGCGATAGAAGCTATGCAATAGCTTAAAAATACATGAAATATTTTTACGCAATAAAAATAAATAGTAAACCCCAGTCAGTATGCAGCTTGAGTTTTATGTATACAGTACCAAATATTTTTATTTTTTAAATAAAGCGAGCGCATTATTTATATCATTAATCACATGAAAATGCTACAAAATGGAGCTATAATAGGATGCTTTATAAACACTTATGCTTGATTTTGATACACCTTTGTACATTTATAATAATTATAATTGTTATTAATAGAAATTATCTAAGAAATTTATGAAGTTATCAAAACCTGTTATAAAGTAATGACGGTTGCATTGAAAAAAAACACATCTGTTGCATCTTATGTGACTTTTTCAATGACTATCACAGTTCAAGAGATACAGTGACAGACGGACGGCGGAGTCTTAGTAATAGGGTCCCGTTACTTACTTTTTGGGTAAGAACCCTAGAAAGTTTGATTGTTTAGAATTATGTGACCTTTTTCAATGTAACCCTGACTACCACGGTTCAAGAGATACAGTGATAGACGAACAGACGGACGGCAATGTCTTAGTAATAGGGTCCCGTTACTCTTTGGGTAAGAACCCTAGAAAGCATGATTATTTAGAAAATAACCTCCCACGCCAGTGGCGTCAACTGGTGGCCCTGATAAAAGTAATAAATACACCCTTTATCATCTTGATTGCCTTATCGGAAGATCTCGAAAATATTACGTATTTTTAGTAGCTAAAATAACTATAATGAAATTCTAAAGATTTTAATTGTTATTGATTAAGATATTGTTTAAATGAAATTATGAATATTGTATATAAACATTACAATTATTATTACAAACAAATAAATAATAGCTAAGACTGAGCGTTTGCCAACTAAAGGATTTTTGCAGAAATAGAAAATGTGTGTTTCTACTTATTAATTTTGTGGTAAAGTTTATTGACGAGAATGGAATAAATTGTTTCATATATATTATACTCTGTCTATTCGTTTATTTTCTTTTTGACACATGAGACAATAGCGAGGGACTAGAGAGAGAGACAAACATATAGTGTTCTCTTTCTGGTTCCTGATTGTTTCTATATCTGTCTCACGTGTCAAAAAGAAAATGAATGAATGGACAAAGTTTTTTAAAGTTAAAGTTTTTTTTTAATGACGCTAGTTTGTTAATTTTATTTTTATAATTAATATTTATTTTGGTGTTCAATATTTAGCTGGTGAACGAGCAGCCTAAAGATATATTGAACAACATAATAGTATTTACCTCCACTAAAATCTGAGGAATGTAATTATTATCTATTCTTTGTTTACAAAATAATTTAAGTTATTTCATATTCATTATACTCTTTCCATTCGTTTATTTTCTCTTTGACACATGAGACAGATATTGACGACCGAATGGCGTAGTGGTAGCGAACCTGCTGTCTGCAACGGAGGTCGTGGGTTCGATTCCCACTACTGGTAAATGTTTGTGTGATGAGCATGAATGTTTTCCAGTGTCTGGGTGTTTTTCAATATATTGTATTCATGTATATTAGAATGTAGGTATCTGTTATCAAGTACCCTTAACACAAGCTATCGCTTACTTTGGGGCTAGATTGTGAGGTGTAAAATTTCCTGTATAAAAATATATATTTATTTATTTATTATATAGCAATATCGAGGGACCAGAAGGAGACCACTTTCTTTACCTTTATCTCTTTCTGGTCCCTCGCTATTGCTATATCTGTTTCATGTGGTTTGATGTGTCAAAGAGAAAATAAACGATGGAATGGAAATAGTATATATTAATGAATATAGAATTGTAATTTAATTTCTTACAAGATTTTCCCTGAGGCCTAGCCTGATTTGATTTCGGTTTAATATAAATCACTCCATCTTGGATATATATACGATACTTTTTTTATCCTTGATACTACAAGCAAACCTTGAGTTACCTTAGGCATCCTGAATTTTATTGAAACCCACGTGGTAGAAACCTAGTTCTTTGTAATAATATCTAGGTAAATATGTAACCGAAAAAAAGACGAAATAAAAACGAAATATCAGCAATTAAATAAATGAAATTAATAATTATCCGCATTATATTATTTCTTTGTAATAATTGAAAGTTACCTAATACGTTAAATTGTTTACTATTTAGCTTTATCACTTAATATTTAAATGCGATATTTTTTTATTTTTACATAGGTACATTATTATTCTATTCTATATGTATTGTTTATTTTATCTGATTTTTAGCTACCCAATGACTTTATTGTAATCTTTTTTTTTTTTAATAAAAATCCGTAACGATAAATATTTTAAGATGAAGTTTTCTTTTTAACCCTTTTGTTTATTTTATTAACTATTAACCAATCCATCGATTTTCCTAACCTAAAACTAATGCGTAAGGTGAATGAAAAGTAAAGCCCAGGTATTGTCTAAAATAATTTAATTATTCACTTCATAAAACGTTATCCCTATGTTATCTTTTCAATACATCTATAAATGTGTCTCTTGGTATTTTAATGTTGGCAATACTGCGCATTTTCTTTTTTCCCTCGGCCTGCTGTTTCAGTAGCTTTTTTCTTCGCGTTACATCTCCACCATACTGGAAGTATAAAAGATAACTAAGTATTCATTGCTAATGGCTATGTATAAGTTCATAAGATTAAATAAAAAGGCGCGTAGGAGCGCGGGCTTAACGTGCAACCTTTCAAGAATCGCCGCCATCTTGAATCCGCCATTTTGGCATTTTTAGCTCACTGCCATGATATTGATGAATATTAGAGTATTTTTTGTTTGAGCCTATCTTTAATACCCTGAGCGGGAGCTTTGCTCATCCCTCATCCAAACCCTCAACGATCAACTCTTCCTGTATTTTTGTCTGGGAGTTCTCCGAATAATGTTTCTCACGCCATACTTAACTATAGAACCGATTCAGCTGATATTTGGAATGGACGTACTTTATAACTTAAATGTATATCACATAGACATTTTATCCCAGATTAATCCACTGTTTTCGCGAGATTCGTAAAAGTGTGGGTCAGTAGGTACATACTACTCTATACTACTTACCAGTTTAGCAGTCACGTCTTTTCTGTAAGCTTTCAGAGTTTCTCTTGAATAGACTTTCCCGTTTACAACAGCTTGAATAGCTATCTATAAAACAACAAATTAAATAAAAATTTTGGCCGCAAAAAGCGCTAAATATTCGTAATTTTCCCTACTCTTCTAGTAAAGTCCGCTCGGTACCACCGCGGTGTCAGTTATTGGCATAAGGATCAGCATTTAGTGACGTCACGCATGTATTTTTAGGCTCCGCCCTGAAGCATCATTTTTAATTTGTCAAAACTAAAATGGCGTTTATGTAAGCGACCGGCAGCGGTATGTGCTATCAGCGGTACAGAAATGTACGAAGCGCAACGCCATATTTGAGGAATTTTTGGCTTCAACATACGTCACATATTTCCTGTCCTCTTAGCGTAGCGTAGTACTTCTTTATTTGTTATTGGGCGCTTTTATATTTTTTACAGTTATAATATGACCGCGTAATTGGACGGCTACGACACAACGGCAACACAGGGCCCAGGGGAGTAATGTAAAGAGCATTAGAAACGCCTTCATAAATACAAATGTATGGCATTATGAAGGAGTTTCTAAATTACCGCCGACGGTAACGGAATGCGGTGCATGTCCACGCATATCCTGTCTTACCGAGACGATCTCATAGGCGTTCGGAATCCCTGTAATACCGTAGTGGCATATACTACGAAGCTACGAGACTAATGTTGTGTGAATAAGAGCCCACACCATGTATGTTCGCACGTCACGCCTTCTTTAAACCTCCGCAGAATTAAAATAGCGACCTTAAGCGTAAATAAAATGGAGCTGCCCCACTGCTGTTCAAAAAGCGTAAATCTCGCGATCGTTGCTGTCAAATGTCTATTCCGCAATATCACACTAATATTATAAAGGCCAAAGTTTGTGTTTTCTAATAAAAAGTGACCTTTGCCAGCAATGATATTTCCATGAATTGCAAACCTGTCGCGAGATACTTTATACCCAGGGGACTTGGTTGTAAAAAGAATTATTTTTATTGTTGATTGCAAAAACATACCTGCACCATCTGTCGTGGTATCATTTCCTTGAGTTTCGTTGTGAGCCTCCTGGCACTATACTCCAAGCGACTGGTGTGAACTATAGTTGTCAGCTCGTCAACTAGCACGCCATTTATTAGGATATCCATCTGAAAAATAGAAATATTTAAAACAGTTATTAGTACAAGGCCTCTTATTAGAGAATAGGGATCTCGCGATCGTTGCTGTCAAGCGTTGCTTATTAATGTTTTTTAATAAAGAAGAAGAATCACTATAGCAATATATGGAAAGTAATGCCCTCCAGGCAATGGAGATCGGAAAAAAAACTAAAACCTGGGTAAAGATAAAGAAAACAGGATCGGTGATAAAAGGTGATCCCGAGAGAACTAAAAAAGCCTCCTTATCCCTTTACAATTTAACATTCATTTGTTGTCACTTTCTAGGTACAAAGGTTTTAAATGCCAGTCGTGATTGAATTATTCACCCGCATTCACGCCGCACGGCACAACCAACCAAATGTCCAAATCAGACCACAGTAAAATTACATGATCACGTTGTCTAATTAAAAACTTACTCTGACTAAAGAGCTCGGATGGAACCCGTAATCCTGGTAATCGAAACTAGCGAATCCCGAGGTCAGACTCTTGAGCGTGTCGTGGAAGTCAATGACGACTTCTGATAGAGGTAGAACGAACTGCATCATGGTCATTCTCTCGTCCACGGCGCTGGAGGGCAGGGGGGTTCCCCGACGATCCACGCATAGCGTGTTTACAGCACCGATGTATTCTACCGGTGTTATTATTGTGCCTGAAAAATGATTTCTTTTTTTATTCAAAAAATCTTTTTTTATTGTCAATGGACATTATTCTACCATAATATATTCAGAATTCATGAACAGATTTGTATGCTTATAAGGTATCATTAGAGCTCGTAATATGTGTCTTTAGTTATTTTTTTTACAAAAAGTATGGCCCCTGTCGGGTGCCATACTCAAATGCGAAAAAAATCTGTTGAATTCAATGTTGTAATAATATGGTTTATACTTGGGGTTTTTGGCAGGACAGTCTTGTATTCTTTTATATGTACTTATTTTAAATTTTGGGTAGCAACAGAAGTTACTTTGCAATTCATGTTTTAGTGTGATAACATTATTTCCAAATATTTCACTAAGAAGAACTAGCTACCTACAACCAGCTGAATAGGCTTTACTTTATGACCACCTTCTCGGCCAAGCAAATAATGAAACCATCATCAACATGTTTTTGTCATTTGAGCATACCCAGGAAATTTTAATTAAGCAATGCACTTGCATAATAGGTATAATACCTGCGATAATTTATATGTAGAAATAGTAAAGCGTTAGTTACCTATAACAAACGGTTCATAGTACTCAACTATGTTATTGGGATCAGGCAGCTGTAATGGATTCGTGATGATTATTTCCTCGCCTTTGTACTGCTTTATCAATTTGGCACCCTTTATTCTGAAACAATATTTTGGATAAAATAAAATAGCTATATTTTAGTGTCTTGGCAGAGTCGACTATAAAATGATATTATTTTGACGACCAAATGACGCGGCGGTAGCGAACCTGCCGTCTGCGTCGGAGGTCATGAGTTCGATTCCCAACTACTGGTAAATGTTTGTATGATGAGCATGAATGTTTTCCAGTGACTGGGTGTTTTTCAATACATTATATATTTATGTATATTCATATGTATGTATATTTATCAGTTACCTAATACCCATAACACAAGCTAACGCTTAATTTGGGGCGATACTTTGCGATGTGTGTAATTTCCTGATATATATTTAGATTTATTTATTTATTTATTGCCCATAAAGTGCTATTGACAACTTTATTTTTGGTATACACTTACTTTATTTTATACGGCACGGAGGGAGCTGTCAGTATGGCTTCGGCTTTATGCTCCTGCAATAGGCGTTGCGTGAAAACGTCCAAATGCAATAGTCCGAGAAAACCAATTCGCCACCCCTGACCAAGCGCTGGACTGAAATATTTTTGTAAGTAATTATTAAGTATTTGAATGATAAACAAAATAAAATAGAGTAAGTAACGAGAAAACTTTTGATTTTTAATTGAATGTACAATAAAGTTGGTGAAAATGCGTTAAAACAGATCTTTTTAGGGTTCCGTAGCCGAATGGCAAAAAACGGAACCCTTATAAATTCGTCATTTCTGTCTGTCCGTCTGTCCGTCTGTCCGTCCGTATGTCACAGCCACTTTTCTCCGAAACTATAAGAGCTATATACTGTTGAAACTTGGTAAGTAGATGTATTCTGTGAACCGCATTAAGGTTTTCACACAAAATTTTAAAAAAAGTAATAAATATTGGGGGTGCCCCATACTTAGAACTGAAACTCAAAAAATTTTTTTCATCAAACCCATATGTGTGGGGGTATCTATGGATAGGTCTTCAAAAATGATACTAAGGTTTCTAATATCATTTTTTTCTAAAATGAATAGCTTGCGCGAAAGACACTTCCAAAGTGGTAAAATGTGTGTCCCCCCCCTGTAACTTCTAAAATAAGAGTATGATAAAACTAAAAAAAATATATGATGTACATTACCATGCAAACTTCCACCGAAAATTGGTTTGAACGAGATCTAATAAGTAGTTTTATGATATTTACAATAAAACCCCTAAAAACAAAGTTAGTTTTGCGGTTCGATAAGAAAAGTGGTTTTTATGGTTTTATTCCTCCGGTTGAAGTACGGAACCCTCAGTGCGCGAGTCCGACTCGCACTTGACAGGTTATTTTAAACATAACATAGGTAGTGACATAAAGTTTAGAATCAGACTGTCTCTACTATATTCTTGAGTGCGTTGCGTCTACATGTGCGTGTGAGAATGCGTGCGTGTGAATGTATGTGTAATTTTTTCTCGACTTCACGGCTGGGCTGCGCGTGCTGTGCAAGGTCGGTGGGAAAGCTGCCCGCATGCTCTATTACGCGTTGCGTGTGCGTGCACATGTAAGCATGCGTGTATGTGTACAAATGAGTGTTAATAGTAAGACTTACCAAGAGTCCGCGATTACACTGACAGCAGTCGTTTAAGGCGAGCTTCTTGATGGCGTCGCTGAGCTGAGCGTGCTCGACTAGTTCGTGGAAAAGCTGTCCGCATACACTATGAACGCGTTGCGTTTGCGTGTACAAATGAGTGTTTGTAGTAAGTCTTACCTAGAATCCACGGTGACGCTGACGGCGGAGTCGTTTAAGGCGAGCTTCTTGATGGCGTCGCTGAGCTGCGTGATGCTGGACTAGTTCGTGGGAAAGCTGCCCGCATACACTATGAACGCGTTGCGTGTGCGTGTACAAATGACTGTTAGTAGTAAGTCTTACCTAGAGTCCACGGTGACACTGACGGCGGAGTCGTTTAAGGCGAGCTTCTTGATGGCGTCGCCGAGCTGCATGTGCTGCGACTGGTCGGCGGGGAATATCCCCGCGTACACCATGTGCTTCACTGTTGGCGCTGACGCTACTTTCGTTGCTTCCGCCGATTCGAGGGACAGCAGCTCATCGCCAACCGCACCGCCGCCTTTAGGACCACACCCTGTCAAATATACAAATGAACGCTATAAGTATACTCTCCGTTATTTTTACAACCTTGTATATGACTCACTCTTTTGCGCAATTGAAAGAAACGTGAACACAATAGAGTAGACAATTTTTGGCATCGACAACTGCTAGACGCACTTTGGAGCTTTATTAATGGCTAATCAAGTTCAAGGGTTATCTCAGTTGAAGATCGTAAAAAAAAATTGCATGAATTGAAACACTAAGTATTATATTTTTTAATTAATGATTTACTTATGTAATTCATCTTTCTATTAAGAAATGGCTGTTGCTGTAATCTTTATCAAGATCAGATTTTATTAACTGAACTGAAATTAAAGTCATGTTATAAAATTCGCCACATGTGTTATTTTGTTGAGGATGCACAATAATTTTGGTAGCAAATCTTTTAATTTCAATTGTTACAAGAGGTTTTATTTATCCATGTTAACTACTAGGTTCATTTATACTTACCTACCATTACTACTTGCCCCGCTACAGCTTTTTGAATAGGCTCCTCACTGGGTCGTAGAAGCGCCAAATACTTCAACGTATGCTGCTTCAAGTCCGACCTCCATTTAACGGTCTGCCCAACTTCTATGGTCCCAGACTCTATATACGCCAAGCACATAACACCGCGGAACTTGTCGTGCCACGTGTCAATAATCGTAGCTTTAAAATGTTTGCTTGGATCTGCATTTGGCGCTGGTATTCTTCTTATTACAGCTTCTAGTAACTCTTTGACACCCCATCCCTGTAGATATTTTTTTTTGTAATCTGTCATACTACTACTACATAAATTAAAACTTAAAAAAAATATTGGCGAATTTTAATTGTTAAATTTAATACATAATTTTCAATCTTGTTGCCTGAAGTTTTAGTACTATGAGAAGTATTCAGTGGTCATTCAACTTATATGTCACAGTTTACAAATATAATGCCAACCAAATACTAAGACCCTGTCGCTTCAACTAAAGCAAAGGTAACAGTCATGTAACTGTTAAATATAGAACTGACCCTATGTAACATCACAATAGATCGGAGACGGTCAACGTGACACCAGGGACCATGGAGACCTGAAGCTGCGATCAGAAAGAAGATGTATACATAAAGACTAGACCGGCATATTCAACAGGTACATGCCTGTTAACATTACTAGAGTCAACTGGACAAAGACAGATATTTGTTCCCACTTGTTTAAATTACGTCACTAGCATTAAAGGTTACCTTTTTCGCTGATATGCTTAAGACTGTGTCTGGATCAATATTAAACAGAGATTTCATCTGGGATTTGGTGTTTTCTGGATCGGCTCGAGGCAGATCGACTTTATTGAGTGTGGGAATTATTACTAAGTTGTTCCTTTTTGCTAGTTGGTGGACGGCGACCGTCTGTGCTTGGACGCCTTCGTTTGCGTCTACTAGAAATATCACTCCTTGACATGCTTTTACACTGCGGACAACCTAAGACATAAGCAACACATTAACATTAAAAATAAAATCATAGATAGAATTACTCTAGCAATAAGGCCGCCTTTGCACTAACTGTGTTCTGTTGTATTTTGTTTCTCTATCTGTGTTTTTCTGTATGTGTGTGCAATAAAGCTATATAAATAAATAAATACTCAGGATCTCAGCAAAGATGCAAATAATTAGTTGATACAAAAGGCTGGACAGCACCGAACTAGGCTATAGCTACTTAAATTATAAAAAAACCGCACTTAACAAAAAGGTGTTTTGAATGTTCACTTTAAAATAGATGATGATGAGAGTTACTCCTCCAGAGATGAGGCCAGTATGCTCAGCATACTATCAAATCAGAAATGAAAACTGCCATAGGCAAATTTCAACTCAACATGTCTCTAAGTTAAACTAACTAATAACCTATCCAATAATTTAATTGTATATTTCAATTTGTAGATTAATTGAGACTGGAGCAGTTATAGATGCATTCAGAGATTTCAAAGGAATTCTGTTTGTTTTGGTTTGGAAACTAACTATCGTGATTATAAAAATAGTGCTACCCTTTCCACAAGGGATACAGACCCTTGTGGAAAGGGTAGCACTATTTTTAGAATAAAGGACGTCACTTAAGGAGGACTAGTTTAAGAAGGTTAGACTCCCTAATAGGTTAACAAGAATAAGCACAAGTATTCAATGTAAGTTGGTTTTGATTTACAAATCTTACCTCATTGGAAAAATCAACATGACCAGGGGTATCTATGAGGTTTAACAGATAATTTTCATTGTTGTATTTGTAATTTAATGATGCTGTTACAGCCTTAACAGTAATCCCTCTTTCTCGCTCCACCTGAAATTATTTTACATCAAGATATTATTTCCCCAACCATTTTTAAAGTATAATCCTTACAAGTATGTAACTTGGCAAACCCAAACATGATATTTTAGTTATAAATTTTAGTTTGCTTTAAATAGGGAATTCCCACAAGATCATTTCTGAACAATATTTTTTATATAAAAACTTATTTCATTTTAACTAGATTAGAGATTTAATTAGATAGCTTAATTTGATTTATGCAGAATTCCATCAATTTTTTTTAGAGCAAGATCAACAACATCTACTTTAATGAGTGGGAATTTTAAAAATATTAAATTGACTAAAAAGAGTAGGTATCTTTTACGTACCTATTCTCAGTTATAATTTCAAAATATCAGCTTTTTTAATTTTTTTCATTTACAGGTACATTAAACCACTTGGATTAAGAGCTAGCGCGTGCCAGACCTTCGTTATTTTATAAAAGCTGAAAGTTTATCTGCGTATTGTCCTCAACACTGGGAAGAATGTTTGTTTGGACGTTTGTTTGGATCATGGTTGCTTTGGGAGATAACAAGTAATAAACGTGTAAAAAATCTTACGTCAAAGTAAAAAGTCTAATTTTTTTATATTATCTTTAGAATAGTATTTGAAATCACACCATGCATTGCCAGACACTTAGTGTGGTGACAACCCCTTGCCAGACACCCTTAAACTTTTAAACTTTACTTTTAAGGTCTGGCCGTCCTGGGCTCTTGGGCTAACTGGAAAGCTATGAAAGTAATAAAAAAAATCCAACATGATGCTATGGACGGATGTTTTTAAAACCGGTTAGCCTAGTGGTAGTCATGCATATTGCCCAATGAGCAGACAAGTGTAATTTCCTTTGACAACTCGACTTATGAATCAAACTGTAACACAACTTTTAACGGGGTAGAAGCCATATATAAGTGATTTTAAATGAATTTTGTATAAAGACAATTACTTTCAAATTTAAACGTCATGTATTTTGGGTCTTTAATCTAAAATCGCTTAAAAGCAGAAACACAATTGGATAAAATTTCCTCAATAGAAAGTTCTCCCAAAAGTTGCTGCAAAATCTCAGTGTTTCTAACTTTTATCGGAAACTACAATGGGTGTAATATTAATTATTGTTTTCGTGTGTTGGTAATCATAATATCCAAAAACACTTAGAAACAGATTTTTGATAACTGGCTTAGCTTTTGAGTAATTAGGTAAAAGGTAGTTTTTCAGTTATATTCTTCCGCAATGCTGCATGTTGCGCCTACCAACTATTCCGTGAGAGCGAGGAAGACAAAAATAAATTCCATAAATCCTCTTATTATTACTCGCCTGAAGTTGGTCCAAGACTTGGCTGGTTTCACTTCCAGGTTTTATAACACCAGTTAACTCAAGTAACCTATCTGCGAGGGTGCTCTTGCCGTGGTCGACGTGAGCCACTATGCTGAAGTTTCTGATCTTAGACACATCTATTGTTTCACTATCATTATTAGAGCTGTAGAGGCGTCTAACTCTTAGGGAACTGAAAAAAATATTTTTTGAAATGATAATTATGTACACTAGGTATTATTACTTACCCGATATGACTAGAATATATATTACCTGATATTGATGAACTAGTTAGATTTGGAAAGAATTTCAATTTTTTTCTCAATCATTGCAAAGTTAGAAAAAAGAAATATTTTCTCTTGCAGTAATAAAAACCTGTCAAGTGCGAGTCGGACTTGCGCACTGAGGGTTCCGTACTTCAACCGGAGGAATAAAACCATAAAAACCACTTTTCTTATCGAACCGCAAAACTAACTTTGTTTTTAGAGGTTTTATTATAAATATCAAAAAACTACTTATTAGATCTCGTTCAAACCAATTTTCGGTGGAAGTTTGCATGGTAATGTACATGATATATTTTTTTTAGTTTTATCATACTCTTATTTTAGAAGTTACAGGGGGGGGGACACACATTTTACCACTTTGGAAGTGTCTCTCGCGCAAGCTATTCATTTTAGAAAAAAATTATATTAGAAACCTTAGTATCATTTTTGAAGACCTATCCATAGATACCCCATATGGGTTATATGAAAAAAAAATTTTTGAGTTTTAGTTCTAAGTATGGGCACCCCCAAAATTTATTACTTTTTTTTAAATTTTGTATGAAAACCTTAATGCGGTTCACATAATACATCTACTTACCAAGTTTCAACAGTATAGCTCTTATAGTTTCGGAAAAAAGTGGCTGTGACATACGGACGGACAGACGGACAGACGGACAGACGGACAGACAGACATGACGAATTTATAAGGGTTCCGTTTTTTGCCATTCGGCTACGGAACCCTAAAAAGTACTCTTACATACCTTCTGTGAACTCGCAAATTGTGTGCTTGTGAGTTAAAATTCCATATTTTATATAAAACTCTCACCATTTTTTAATTTTTCATTTCCTCAACAAACAATTGAATCAATCTAATTTTTTTTATTTTTTGTAATACAATGTTTTGACATTTGACAATCGACCGAATCTTCTGTCAAAATCATAGAGTAGGTTGGTAATTAGGGTAGTCAAAATCAGCTGTACCTTAGAGCTGTTCTTATCTCTAGGTTTTGTGGTCCGTGTTATACTCATGCTCGTTTTCACCAACCATACCTAAATCATTCCATAAGTAGGAGTCACTTAGCGTAGGTAATCCCTAAATACCTACCCTTACCTAAATTCATTTTCACCAAGCTAAGTGACCCCTTACTGTGAATCCCCTATGTTTTAGAGCTGCACTTTTATCGACTTTTTTTTTTGATAGTGTTTTTACAACTTTATGCAATATTTTAATAGATATTGAACAAAAATTAAAGATTAAATTTAATGTCTGGCTTAATAAAATAGATTTCGATTTTTATTGAAGTTTTTTGTCTGTTTCAGTTTTATTCTATGGTCTAAAACAGATGTGTCAATCTGTGAACTGTCAGAAGCGTCAGATTGTCAAAAATACACGGAGTCGGGACTCGCTCGAGACGAAACTTTATTTTGTTAGTTTTCATTTTTTGCTTTAGTTTCCTTCGTTTTGTGCTTTTTTAATTGTGGAAATAAGTTATATTTTCTGTTTCGATTACTTCTTCATATCGAAAATGGCGGAAAAAAGAAAACGAGGCCAAAAATTTACCGCAGAAGAAAAGGATAAACTCGTAAAATTACCTATTAAAGGAACATAAAGTCCGGTCCGATTTTGAAAAAAAGTCCGGTCTTTCACGGTAAATTCGCGGTCTATGAAATATTCTAGGATTAGCCACTAACTCTAAAGATTCAATAGCGTCAATATTGTCTAAAAGATCGCTCAATTCTCCTTCCATTTCAGCAATTTAAACTAAATTGCTTCACGTTGGCGATCCGTTACTTAGTTAGGGGCAAGATTGGGAATGCATATTCGGGATCCTAAAGTTAAGGGGACACCTAAGCGTTTAGGTGTTTCCTAAAGGTTGGTGAAACCGAAATTATCATTAAGGGTTACTTAATTCAGCTTAGGTAGTCCTTAAAATTTAGGGAACGTTGGTGAAAACGGGCATTAGGATACACATAAAAATAATAGATTGTTACAGGGTTGTTATACTCTAATATTAAAATATATTTCTTTATATTTTATGGTATTTTCATATCTTAAATTACTTGCTTATCTCTTTATTACTTGATATGGGTACTGGCATGGATCACTAGCAATTATTTTAAATATATTATACTGGCATAGTGTAAAGGAGTCTTTACGGGTAACATGGTAAAAGTATCCGAATTTCCAGGTAATCTTTGTTTTTGAGTGCTGGCAACAAAAAATTCTTTGTCAATCGGCCACGTCATTTTGCTCGAATGAGAAGATTGTTGGAGTTTACGATTTACGCGGGGTCTAATTTAGTTGTATTCCCTGAAAAATCATCATCAGCCATGAACATATTTCGTTTGCTCGCCGATTTATCCCACCTGTTAGCTATAATTATTCTACTGCTCAAAATCTGGAAAACTAGATCATGTGCAGGTAATTACAGCCGGCATATTTTGTGTTTGATTTTCGTCTTCAAGTGTACGG
The DNA here is from genome assembly GCA_036785405.1 of Coenonympha arcania. Classification (NCBI taxonomy): domain Eukaryota; kingdom Metazoa; phylum Arthropoda; class Insecta; order Lepidoptera; family Nymphalidae; genus Coenonympha; species Coenonympha arcania. The sequence goes on along the minus strand of CM072066.1, from coordinate 11,977,178 downwards.
AGTGTATTATGTTTTGTTTAAATTTACAGGAATATCGGGAAAATCTCAAATCCTATTTTCGGTAGTATACACGGCGCGGTATTTGGACTTACTCACGTCTTACGTGTCAGCATATAACACCGTAATGAAAGTATTTTTTATCGCGGCATCGTATGCTACGGTTTACTTGATGTACGTCAAATTTAAGGCCACCTACGATCACAACCACGACACATTCAGGATTGAGTTCTTGTTGATACCGTCTCTGATACTCGCTCTACTTGTTAATCGCGAGTTCACTGTATTGGAGGTTAGTACGATCTATTACTTTGTTATCATACAACACACTTAATTTCGGCGACTAATTGGTCGCGACGTGTCATTAGTAATTTAATTTAACATCTCATGGCCTATCATGATTGGGTATAGAATAAGATTCTACAATGCGTTTGCAATAACAACCAATTTCAGTTCTATTTGTTTGCTACATGATTAAAATCCAGGTGTTCATTTATTATAATGACATCATCTTTAACAATGTGAAAAAGTCTATACTATACTTTGTAGTATGTACTGACAGGTCTTTGACTTCCAAACTTCTCTCAGCAATCTAAATACATGCCATGAGTCTCTTCGAAATGAAGGATTTAATCATAGCAAAAAGTACTAGCTAAGACCAGATTGGGCAGAGTCTTAATTGACTTAATAACTTGTGTCAGCAATCTAACTACTTGAGTTGGATGAGGGATGTGGCCATAACAAAACATACTAGCCAAGAGCAGATTGTGTCGATTCACAATTATATTTGATAATGTTTTGAGAACTCGGGCATCCAGGTTTTATCATGATGTTATCCACTTGCCTTCCCCGTTCATTCACAGGTTTGCCTCTTACTGTAGAACTCAAAAGGTAAAGGTAGTTCAATCCATGAAGACTCGCCCCAGTCCTTCCTAATCTTACGAATCACATGAAAAAAGCCATTGTGAAGGAGTGGGGTGCATCTCCATGAATTGAACTAAGTATAGTTGGAGTTCAGCGTTCAGCCATCTATAGGTATTGGGTAATAATGCAATATTGTGTCTGTTAATCACCAAAGAACACACAAAGACTAAAGATGTGACTGTTACCATCAAAAAATTAAAATGGAAGTGGGCCGGGCATACAATAAGAGGAGCAGAAAAATGGACAAAAGTCTTAATGAACTGGCATACCACGCACTTAAAAAGAAAAAGAGGTCGACCATTTAAAAGATGGGTCGATGAAATAACAGAGGTGGCTGGAAAAGCATGGACTAGGAAAGCTTGGGACAGAAATGTATGGAAGCAGATGGAAGAGGCCTTTGCCAAAAGGCAAACAGACGCGGTGGTAGATTTAGGATAACTCTGTAAAAATTTAATGAAACTGCTATGTCTGAATAAAGGCTTATTTATTATTATTATTTATTATAATCACCAATAAGAAACCTCAGGATATGGGTATCCAAACAATTTACGTAAACCTTTTTCATTCAAGCAAACAGTATTCTGTCAAAATTCTATGGGTGGCTGCTGAGCAAATTACAGTGTGGCCTTACTGTTGGCCGCAAGTATTTGTAGTGATAAATTGGCGACATTTTTTCGCTCGTTCCGCCCTGTCCAGGGTACATGTCTATTCTGTTAATCAAACTTTTTTAATTATCAAACTTTACTTTTCAGGTGTTATGGACATTCTCTATTTATTTGGAGGCGGTTGCCATCTTGCCACAGCTGTTTTTGGTGTCAAAAACTGGGGAGGCAGAGAGCATCACATCTCACTACCTGTTTGCTCTAGGCTCTTACAGAGGCCTCTATATCTTGAACTGGGTATGTATTTTGAACCTAGAAGTAAAGTGACACTCAGGAACATTGCTTGTGAGATTTTTTTTCTACTTAAATCACTTTCTTCAATTAACATCTAGTGAGTAGTGAGAGTAGTAGTGGTTTTAAGGCCAAAAGTATACAGAGAAAAGTTTTTTAATTTACTATAGTTAGTCCTTGACTGAATCGTCAGCATTTAGCCTAGCAGGTTGCTAGGCTTAATGCGGCTTAGTGGCGGTTGTAAAATGAATATAAAAACGGTATTGGATTTAGCTATGTTATCAATATATGAACAGACTAGTCTCATACCAAAACATTTTCTGAAAAATTGATTTTACAACCATTGACATAGAGCGTAAAATTGAATGTACTTCGTAAAACAACATGGTCAAAAAACGTGAAATTAAATTTGCTGGATAGCCTTTATCCAGCTAAACTTGAATTTAATTTCACGATTCAGAATTGTAATTCTTATGTTGAAGTACATTCAATTTTACACTATAAAACGTTAGTTTTTAATTTTATTTATTGATTCACTTCACTCAGTGTGTGAAATTGTTATGTAAATTGGTATCCTGTTGGTAAATGAAGATGCAGCTGAGGATTTTTAGTAATAGATATGACTAATAAAAATAAATAATTAAAAAATTAAAAAACACGACTGCCCTGTTTTAAAACAAACTAAAAAGTAAAAAACAAGTTATTTTAGTTCATCTGCATATTGACAAAGAGAAAAGTGGTCAAATTTCTCATTAATTAAAACAGATAAACATATTATGGCAGTCAGGGGACCGTTCTGAGGAACACCTTCTATTCTAAGAGGTCCCCCGACTGCCATAATATTATGTTTATCTGTTTTAATTAATGAGAAATTTGACCACTTTTCTCTTTGTCAATATGCAGATGAACTAAAATAACTTGTTTTTTACTTTTTAGTTTGTTTTAAAACAGGGCAGTCGTGTTTTTTAATTATTTATTTTTATTTTATACTTTTTTAAATATATATATATATATATATATATTCGGTTACTACTTTCCAAAAAAATATAGCCTATGTTACCCGGAATAATGTAAGGATTCTAACGATACCCCATTTGTCCAAATCGGTTCAGCCATTCAAAAGTTATGGTGGAATAAAGAAACTCACATACATACATACATACATACATACATACATGAACCCTAAAAACATTACACTCCTTTTTTTTGGGCAGTCGTGTAAAAAGACCATGATGTATGGAATCCTGTATCAAGCTGAATCAAATTCTTTATTTTTCTATTGGACTTTATTTTTCTAATTAACATTTTTTTAATTAACATCTGTATTCCAAAGTTATAGACAAATTAGCAAGTTATATATACTTCTCAATAAAATCTGTATGACGGAAATGCGCATTGAAAAGAAAGTAACTTTTTGTATGTAAAATTAAAATCCGGATATCGAAGTCCTAGCATCAATTATTCTTAAAAAATTGAAATTTAATTTTCCTAGAAAATTTTGGTTTGGTTCATGAGAAAACTTGATACCACTTTTGGCCATTATCGTGTGCACATATTTTTTAGGATAACATTATTGCATAAAATCAGTTTAGTTTACGAGATTGTCAAACCTGATTAGGTACTATTGCCTTGAGTTTAGTCTTTTAATTTTTTACACTTACGATACTGGCAAAAATTGGATTTTTGACAATGTTGAATTGCAAAGCTCTTTTTTTGGTTTACTCTAAAAAATATAATATGTATGCTATTATTATAATATTGACTAAATCTACAATACAATTTAAAATTGATAATGCAATAATCTCTTGGTTCCAGATATACCGTTACATAGTTGAGGAGCACTTTGAACCCATAGCAGTTGTCGCTGGTGTTGTACAGACTGTTCTGTATTGCGATTTCTTCTACCTATACATCACTAAAGGTAAAATTAAATGCTATTTTTTTCTATCCTACAATATCTCTATCTATAAAATTCGCGTGCCAATTTTTGTTAAAAAATGCATCCAAAATGCTAGCCGTTTTGGATGAATTGGTGACTGATTGTTATGAAATTTTCTGTGTATTTTTGGTAGGTCTGAGAATAGGTCGTTAGCTATTTATATCCCTATACGACATAAAAAACATTTGCCGGGTCAGCTAGTTTTATTATAAAGAGAAAAGATTTGTAAAAGACAGAAAAGTTGAGGGAAAAATTCGTATTTTAGCATTACTGATTTTCGAAACTTGAAACAATAGATCATAACATTGTTCATTGTAATAAACAAGTTAGTACTAGTCAAGTAGTCAAGTTGTTAATCATAGTTAGTAAAATTAAAGATAAAATTAAACAAAATATTGCACATAATCTCTAGGCAAACATTGGTAGACTAGAAAGAAAGCAAAAAACGTTTATGATTATTTGTGTGTGCCTGTGTTAATCCACTGCCACACCACAATAATTACTAAACCTATCTGGCTGAAATTAGGACTGGAGATAGATACATCCTGGATCAACACATAGGCTAGCCTACTTTTTATTGCGGAAAATCCATGGTACCCATTGGATTTGCCCAAAACCAAATTTCACTTGGGCAAAAGCTAGTGTAAATTAAATTTCACACTAAACTTCAATAAAGATGTGAACCAGAAAGTGAAATTAAGTGTTAGTATGTTCTACTCTAAGTAATTTGGCTACCTCTAGGTTTGATTAAAAAATCCCTACATGTTGGGTTTGGGTATTAAATAATAAGAAATTCTTAGTAGTTGCCCAGTGTTTGTGCTATACTCCAACTTTTAATTCGATGCAGTAAAATGAAATATAGTATCATACTTAATTCCATTAATCCTCCTATATTTCATCAAGATAACTTAAAATATTATAAAATGAGGGAAGTCACTTTCTACGCCATATAATATTTATGAATGAAATACTTTGGTATATAATTATATTATACTAGCTGACTAGGCAAACGTTGTTTTGCCAGTCAACAACGTGCTCTCAGCCCTAGTGATCATACACTGAAAATTTCATAACAATCGGTCGAGCCGTTTCGGAGGAGTTTGGTAACAAAGATTGGCGAGAGAATGTTATATATTAGATAAAGATTTTGTTTAATTTACCAAATAACAGTTGGAAATGTCATTTTACTGCATTGAATTAAAAAGTTGGTGTACATAGTTTGGGAGTATTTCATTGTAATTCATGTAAAGTATAATTTTGTGCCTCAGTTTCATGACAATTAAAATTCATTGTTTCAGTTCTCAAAGGGAAGAAGCTACAGTTGCCAGCCTAAACCACACCAGCGGTTTATGAAGTATGGAAACTGACGGGAAAGTCTTCAAGTATATTTTATAGGCACTGATTTAAAGAGGCAGTTCTAAATAGCAGTTTTGATAAGTTAAAAATTAAAAATGGCATGTTTAATAACCTAGTTCAGCAGTTAAAACTAAGCAGTAAAGTAAACAAAAATGAGTAATAAAAAATAATGAACTGGATCAGTGAATATATAATTGAGCAGGAAAATAATTAAATGGGTGGTAAAAAAAATTGAACGAGCGGTTACGTGTGGGCAGTAAGAAATCGGAATTTGTTTAATTGGGGGTTGCATTTGAAATACGCATCTGGATTTATGGGGTGGGGGTTGGAGGGGGGGTGAGGGGGGAGGGTAGGAACCCTCCCCACCATCCCCCGCGGCGCGGAAACCTATAATTTTTTTTTTTTTTTTTTTTTTGAGGTTATATGTTAACTTTATATAAGAATTTACGACTATAGCCTAAGAAAAAGTGGGGGGCCTAGGAAAACTCCTTAGCCGTCACCCTCTTCCCCTCCAAGAGCATGTCGACGGAGCCCCGCTTCGCGGGGCTCCTATTTCTGGGTGGTCAAAAAAGGAAAATAACCTTAACCTAATTACCTATAGGTGTACATTGTTGGTTGGTTCTGAGATAGTAAAATAATACAACAAATATTTAATTTATTATTTATTGAATATTGTAAACATGTTTCACAACGTTGATTAATTTCATAAATGGATCTCTTAACTTTATATAAGAATTTACGACTATAGCCTAAGAAAAAGTGGGGGGCCTAGAAAAACTCCTTAGCCGTCACCCTCTTCCCCTCCAAGAGCATGTCGACGAAGCCCCGCTTCGCGGGGCTCCTATTTCTGGGTGGTCAAAAAAGGAAAATAACCTTAACCTAATTACCTAAAGGTGTACATTGTTGGTTGGTTCTGAGATAGTAAAATAATACAACAAATATTTAATTAATTATTTATTGAATATTGTAAACATGTTTCACAACGTTGATTAATTTCATAAATGGATCTCTTAACTTTATATAAGTATTTACGACTATAGCCTAAGAAAAAGTGGGGGGACCTAGGAAAACTCCTTAGCCGTCACCCTCTTCCCCTCCAAGAGCATGTCGACGGAGCCCCGCGAAGCGGGGCTCCTATTTCTGGGTGGTCAAAAAAGGAAAATAACCTTAACCTAATTACCTATAGGTGTACATTGTTGGTTGGTTCTGAGATAGTAAAATAATACAACAAATATTTAATTAATTATTTATTGAATATTGTAAACATGTTTCACAACGTTGATTAATTTCATAAATGGATCACCGCTCGCTATGATCTGCCGAACTATTTATCGAACCGCTCATTCCATCATTTTTACCGCTCATTCAGTTATTGGACTGCTAAATTATTTTTAGAATTGATATTGTATGATAAAATAACCGACTAATTGATTCTTTATTACTGTTCATGTTTTACTGTCGCAATAATTAATCAACCGCCATTAAATTAAATAACTGCTCAATATGTTTTCCAACTGATCATAATAACATCTCGAATATTTAAATAACAGCTCAAAAAATTAGTTCCCTATTTTATATAAGTCAATAATTAATTACCTAAGAACCTAGTTGTACAAGTGACACTTTACAGCTGTGAAAACAAGTTATTATTAGAGCATTTGATGTACTGTTAATTTAGTACTGTGACTTTAAAGATGGGTGTACTTAGACCTGCATAATTATTAAATTGTTGACCTTAGTCGTCATTTAATACAATTGCATAATTTAATAGTATAAATGATTTTTTTAATATTTTGAAAGTAACCAACAGTCGCCAAGCTGGTTTTAAATATGGAATTTTCGTATTTTCAAATAGTTTGAGCTGGAATTTTAAATTATCATGATGAAAGAGTTAAAGAAAATAAATATGTCTGAAAATCATTTTGCAGATTTAATTGAACACTTTTATGATTCTTGAGGATGTTGTAACTTGTAATATCATAACAAAGCAATGAATATTTTAATTGTCAATTTTCAAAAACATTATTCAAAATTAAAAACAATAAATGAACTTAGTTATTGTTCATCTTACAAGCTACATTGTCTACAAAATTATTGGGAGTGGTATTTTATAAAAATGGTTTTTGCACCTAATGTATGTTTGGAAACCAAAAAATGCAATTACTGAGTAATTTCTATCTAATAGGTAATTATTTGTTTGCATGTATTTACACAAACCATGATTATGGAACATTGAATGTGATCATCACAGTCTTATTAGCTAAATGATTTAGTTTTCTTTCAAAAATGCAAAGATCACCATGTTCCATAATACGTGGATTGAAACCATGTTAGTATTACCATTAGATGGTTCGTTATTATCTTCTATAATGAAAGACAAGCAATAAAATATTTATAAAACTTAATAAGCTTCTATTATATTTAACTAATTACATGCAAAATTACGTGGTCAAGGCAAAACATGTCAATCAGTTCTTTATTATTTTAGACGAATTCCTCTAATCATAATTTAAGTATATGTTTCGTTATTTAAATATAGAGTTCAGTAACGAACTTTTATAACATGAAAAAGTGAGTTTCTTCATTTCCTTGTCTTTCGAGTCTGTTTTTAGTTCATAACTAGCACTTTTGTGAAGTTTCCATATTGAGCTTATACCAACCCAACAATCCCACCAACACAGTGACGAAATGCGTTATATGTTTAAGCAATGCACCAACAGTTTCAATAAAACAAAAGTAGGCGCCAAACTAACTTCTTCCTTTTAGACTTTCTCTGTTTCCTGACTCACTGATCCACCCTTGAATCTTAAGCTGAAATCCAAGAAGGTTCTCTGCAAAATGTAGACAAAGCATAAAGTTTTTTTCATTGTCACATTATCTGAGTAAAGCCACAGTAAAGCACAATGTCAACTAGTGGGAAAATAATAATAATGAAAGATAATTCAGAAAGGGATACCAATAATGAACCATCTAATAACTACACCTCAAACTGACTTGTATAACATTATTTGACATGCCCACGACGTATTGTGGACATGCCATAATATTTTAAATACGCGGCGTGCGTTTGATGCGATGAGTTAAATGTGTGACACAGTAATAATAGTTTTTAATACATTTGCTCAAAAAGTAGACATTTCCATGTGTATTTGCGTGCGGAAACTTATTCTTTTCCGCACTAGTGGTTTTTTGTTTTCCTCCTGCGCGGCACCGCACGCAAACACGGAGCAGGCAAACACGTAAAATCAATTTTTTTTTTCGCAAATGTATTAAAAAAACGTCGTTCAACGCACGTGCGGAATTGTCATTTCTCGTCGTCGCTATAGTTGACCCGCGCCTTCGGCTTGGTTCAACAAACCGAGACTCGTAAAGAAATGACAAACTTTCCGCACTTATATTGAAATGTACTATTTCATAACAAGTGTGCAGTGGTTTTTTCACTCGAGGCGCATATAACAGCTGTAGGCGAGGTTAGTAAACAGCGCCGAGAAGGAAGTTCAGCGCACGTGGTGTGAGAAACATTTTTCAATACATTTGCGAGTAAAAAAAAAATCGAGAGACACTAAGCAGTTTTTAATTACAGATTGTAATCCATGAGAGTAAAGATGATATTTTAATTAGTTTTGCCTCTCCTATGTCGTCATCTTGAAGAACAAATATGGCGGTACAGCAAAACACCTTTTGCACTTTATGGCGTAATGGAATACAATAAAATAATAATGTTATTGACAGTCGGTTTTAAGTCGAAGGCTTGGTTGCTTGACTTGACTCTGACCGAAATGGTATACCTAGTTAAATATGGCGGCCTGACTCTTATGTCTTGCGGAATAAGGGTCAGGCCGCCATATTTAACTATAACGTTTCGGTTATAGTCAAGTCAAGCCTTAGATGTTCGGACGTCTGAAACTTTTTAAAGCCAGTTTATGAGCAAATGTATTGGAAAAATAATTTAAGGATATTTTAATATATTATTTCATAATTAAATAATATTATTAATGAAGTTTTGTGTATTGACTTACCTCAGTCCTGCTTACTTATGAGACATGACCAGATATAAATGGACTATGTGAATAATCTATCAAATGAAAAGGGTTTTCGAAGCACAAATGACTGCCGCATACACTCTGTATGAACTACATTTGTATTGCTATGTTATGTTAATGAGTAGAAAAATGTTTTAATCAAAAATATTATGATTATTTTACATCCATACATTTACATACTAAAATACCTTAATTTTAAGATCAAACGTTTAGAATACCTTTAAATATAGCCTAAGATTCTAATCTAAGTAACATTTCAGGCAATAAGAATAAAATTTGGAAGTGAAACTATACTTACTTGTTTGTTTTAACGTTTTAAACCCATCAACATTACTTACTTAGGGTTCTATACCAAAATGGTAAAAATGGAACCCTTATTATTTCTAAGAAGGACTGCAATAATAATAAACATTTCTTTGAACTTTTATTTTATTTATTAGATGTTTCCTATTCTAGTACTAATCAAAAAACAATACATAAGTTCCTCACGTTGTGACCGAGATTGTACTATTGCAATGGTTTAATGTTTTCCACATAGTAAAGCGGCATAGGAATCGAAGTCTGCTATATGCACTTGTTCCTGCAACAAAAAAAAGAGTTGGTAAGTAAAGCCGCTTTTTTGTGACTATTCATACTTGGTAGGTTTACATTTAAAATATTTTATTGGATAGTTGGATTAACGGACTAAATATTTGAATACTTTTATTCACCTATCGATAAAAAGCTCGTCCTCCGAGCAAATATTTAAAACAGACATTCTGCCATAGTAATTTGGCCATTGTGTACTTATTTGGTGAATTTCTCAAAAATGGATGCACAAATTTCAAACTTTCAGGCACAATTACACGACAAACCGCATTAAATGTATTATACAGAATTCAAATCAAAATATTCAATATCTTTTGGCTATGTCTACGTTAGCGAAAAAAAACATTTTTGGAGGATATCTCAAAAACGACTGGACGGACAAATTTCTAACATTCATGCACATTTACTTACAGGGCTTAACGGACTAAATGTTATCTGCATACTTAAAATTAAGAAATTCGACGAAATTCCGCTGGCGGAACGCCCACGTGAAGTTCAGTGATTAAAAACTTAGCGCTCTAGCAGTAGGTAGAGTTCAAATTCTAGGCAACTCAAATTTTTGAGCTCTATGAACTTGTGAAGACTTGTCTTTTTTAGCGCTGACGGAGAACATCGTAAAGAAACTGGATGCTAAGAGCTATCTATAATGTTCTCAAAATTACATGAAATCTGCGAACACACTTGACAAGAATAGTGGAATATGGCCAAACCCCTCATTCTGAGAGACCCATGTTAAGTAGAAGTTTGCAAGAAGGCAATAAGGGGGTTTCATATACGTAAGGCGAAAAATTTCGGCGGAACAGAACGAATTAGATATCGACAAGGCATAAGTAATAGGTATGTAATCTATTACGTTTATCAAAAACCTCTTCAATACCGGCATGTAGTAAAGTGCGATAAAGCGATAAGCTAAGTAAGCCTAACCTGATATGGGCACTTAATTATTATCACCGCCCATAATTATTATACTCTTAAAATGCCTAATTAATAATAATTTGATATTAATACGATCATAAGAATTAAACAACAACCAGGAAAAATTATAAAAATCGGCATATCTTCAGTTTTTTTTACAAGCATTAGCTATGGAATGTATGAGTTTATATTTTTTCCGGTGCAAAAATAAAATTTTCTCATCATTAAAAATTGATTATATAAATATTGAAAAGACCTTGTTAATGACGGAAGAATTTATTTGTATTGTATGGAGAGTCGCAAACCCGGTTCATACTAGATTTTTAATAGGAGTTTCATCATACCTTTAACATAGTGTTGCTGTTTAGCAAATGAAATATTCCATTTGAAAGCATACTTTCACTAAGTATTGCAGTGTACGTTATACCCATATGCAGGTTTTCTTTAATCTGTAAAAATGTTTTAAAGTTATATTTTTGTAGAACACTGAAAATGTATCCTCTTACAATAGAATTAATAAAAAAAAATAAAAATAGTAAAAAATATTTATATATTTTTTTAAAATATTTATAAAAAAAATTATCTTTGCTCTACATAGCTTTTGTATGGTCAAAGCCATTGATTAAACTTAGTGTAGCGTATTTCGTCATTGGTCAGAGCTAATGTGAGGTGTCATCTTCTAATAAAAATCTAATAATCAAAAATCATTCTGTGGTTCATTAATAATACCTAATTGTTCTATTTATTTTATGATAATATATGAATGCTTTGGCAAAGTAACATCAGTAATCAATATAAATTGATCCAAATATTCCATACAAGCACCCTCCAATTCAGGAGTGATGAGTGCTAAATTGTTTATAAAAAAATACATTTAAAAAATCCTTTTACCTGAAGTTGTAAAGACAGTGTAAACGCTGGAAGCCAACCTGAAATCTTCTTTTTTCCAAGTTTATAAAATATCAGCTGAGCCAATTCTTTCAAAGTATCTTCTATTTTCTTATCTGGAAACAATAACAATATAATGAGTCATGACTTTGAAGATAATTGCCACTATACAGTAGACACATACCCTGGATATTGCAGACAGCGCGAAAAATGTCGTCAGTTTATCGGTGCCAAAAATGCTTGTTTTGCCACCAATAGTAAGGCCACGCTGTAGTTAGCTCAGCAGCCACCTATAGAATTTTAACAGATGGCGCTACTGTTTGCTTGTATGAAAACCTGTCAAGTGCGAGTCGGACTCGCGCACTGAGGGTTCCGTACTACAACCGGAGGAATAAAACCATAAAAACCACTTTTCTTATCGAACCGCAAAACTAACTTTGTTTTTAGAGGTTTTATTGTAAATATCAAAAAACTACTTATTAGATCTCGTTCAAACCAATTTTCGGTGGAAGTTTGCATGGTAATGTACATCATGTATTTTTTTTAGTTTTATCATACTCTTATTTTAGAAGTTACAGGGGGGGGGACACACATTTTACCACTTTGGAAGTGTCTCTCGCGCAAGCTATTCATTTTAGAAAAAAATGATATTAGAAACCTTAGTATCATTTTTGAAGACCTATCCATAGATACCCCACACATATGGGTTTGATGAAAAAAAAATTTTTGAGTTTCAGTTCTAAGTATGGGGCACCCCCAAAATTTATTACTTTTTTTTTAATTTTGTGTGAAAACCTTAATGCGGTTCACAAAATACATCTACTTACCAAGTTTCAACAGTATAGCTCTTATAGTTTCGGAAAAAAGTGGCTGTGACATACGGACGGACAGACGGACAGACGGACAGACGGACAGACGGACAGACGGACAGACGGACAGACAGACATGACGAATCTATAAGGGTTCCGTTTTTTGCCATTCGGCTACGGAACCCTAAAAAGGTGCACGTCTTATTACAGTTTAGACCTACAACGCTGATGCCTGATTGTGACTAGTTACAGTATGTACATGTTGGCAAGCTTCTTTGTACTAACCCCCAGTTTTGAAAATGCCTGTGTCAAATCTCTGAGCCTCAGAGAGCACGTTCAGCCGTCTATCCTGAACCTGATGTCTCTCCGGTCGTGTTAGAGCGGAGCTGTCGTTCCATAGGATTATGAGGGAAAGGAAATAGTGTACCTGTGTCTGCGTACACACTTGTGCACTATAGTGTCTCCACTCCCGCGGGTGTAAAAAATCTCGGCATGCAGAAATTGACCGATGCCAGATCGCTCGGTTCAGCCGGTTGACATGGTCTTTTACTATGGGTCTCATAAGGCTCAAGAGTCACTCAGCAGGCGATCGAGAGCTATGAGAGTATATTTCTATACGTGATCAAATCAGAATGAATCAGATCCGTAGATGAACCAGAGTCATCAAGATAGCTCAATGTATCGCGAAACTGAAGTGGCAATGGGCGGGGCACATAGCTCGCAAGACCGACGGACGTTGGAGACCTAAAGTGCTAGAATGGCGACTCCGCACGGGAAAGCGCAGTGTTGGCAGACCTCCGACCAGATGAACTGACGATAGTAAAAAAGTCGCGGGAAGGTATTGGATAGAAGTGCCTTTGCCCCCAGGAGGCCTTTGTCCAGCAGTGGACGTCCGTCGGCAGATCGCTCTGAAGAGCATTACTAGTAAATCCTTATTATATGTTTACCTTCACTCATACCTTGGCTATCCAACGCGAAGGAAATTTTGTAGGGCGCCATTCTATTGTGTATTCGAAGATATTCTTCCTTAGTCGCGTTTGAAATACCATCCAGTAAGAGCGTCAGCAGAGCAGTCTCCAAACCCATCGCACAAGTCACACTACTAGGCTTGGTAGTATTCTGAAACATTTGGATAATTGTTTTAACATCAGTATAACAAATATTGGATGAAAACAAAAGTTTACAAATGTTAAAAATTTATGTTCTACATTTTTTTATTTCTATTTCAAACTGACCAATTTTAATATTAGAACATTTTCATAGTTATATTTGCTAAATTGGTTAAGGCTAGGTTGGCCACAGCTGGTTAAGATCCTGTTAGCAAAGACAAATAGTAAAGCGATTTAGCGTTCCGGTGCAATACTGTGTAGCAACTGTTAGGGGTCACCTTTCCAAGTTAATACAATTACATCTACGTCAGCATCATCACTGATTGCATTCAAGTATTATTTATTGTAGATTGATCTCTTACATCATTATTATTTTCAGACACATTGCCACTAATGCTGATGGTCTCAACAATTTGTGGTCCCCAGTTGAAGTTGGCTATAATGTTGACGTCCGCACTCTCTACCCCGTGCTTCATATCATTCACACTGAACAGACTCGGTGTGGTTGTGATCTGCAAAGGAAGGTAATACACATTATCCTCTGACAAGGGATAAAATTATATTCTCCACTGACTAAAGCATAGCCGTCTTAAATATATAGTCGCCATAAAAAGTCTTTCCAGTTTAAACACAAAATATACTATCTCCACGCATGCAAATAGTGAATAAAACTGGATGAAAGGATAAACATTTTATTTATTCTTTATGGAGAAGTTGATCCTGGGCACTGACATCATATTATTTCATACAAATTTAAACCCATTTACAGAATCATGAAGATTAAAAGTTCTTAGTTTTTTGATAGGAACTCAAGAGCATTTAGACATTTTTTAGAAGTCTCTATTGAAAATTTTCTCTTACTTTTTACCTAAGGAGGGATCACACATTTTCTGCCTATATGTATAGACCAGGGTCGATAATTTTTAAAACAAAAAAATAATAATAGTAGGATGAAACCCATTATAAAATGAGGAGAATATTATAAAAATTAAAGGAAAAATAATTTACAGGCGATCTGAGGTCGGGAAGGGGGTGGGGGTGAGTTTTAAAGGTAAAAATGGTTTTTCTCGATTTCCGGCAAAACTAAAAGACCTATGGAAAAAGTCAAATGACAAAGTTGTAGCTAATAAAAAGATCTAAACCTTTTGTATTTAGGTACACTTTTTTCACATAACCTCAAAATTTATGTGGAAAATTCAAAAAACCAAGTTTTTGATTTTTTATTTTTATCTTCAATGTTTTTTTTCATGAAATTTGGTGAAAACTTACCTTTTTATATCCCAAATATGCTGTAATTTATTTGACTAAAAATGTTTATTTTTTTCACCTTATTTTGAATTAATATCGAAAAAGCACCCTAATTTTCAATCGAAAATTCACCCGTCAAAATATCAGCTTTTTTTTAAATGTTGATACGTTTTCTGTTCGTTGAAATCTCTACTTTCCGATGGTGAAAAAAAAACCCTGGTCTAATAAGGAACTAGGGCTATAATAATATTCTGTAATTTTACTCACCGAGCTCCACCAATATTTTCTATACCTCTGCCACTGTATGAAGCACTGCATCACATCTTGCTGCGGCACCACTAAGTTGAACTTCAATTCTACACTGTTACTGGGCTTATAACCATCATCGTTATCTTCTAACAATATTTCATTAATATCAATTGACTGTGGTTTGATGTAACCATAACAGATTTTCTGTGATTTTAATGCTGCATCTTTATCTAAATATACAGGAAAATGATGTGCAGTTTTACCGTGTATTGATTTAAGCCAACTACTGTAAATATTCTGAAGTAAGATTCTACTCGGTTTCTCTAGATTAATGACTTGTTTTGTTTTACCAGAATTTTTTATTGTGAAGAACTTTGCTAAGGACGCAATTTTGTGAATCTCAGTTTTCATTTTTCTTTGCTTTTTGTGTAGCTGTTATGTTTATTTCTGGTTCTACTTCATGTAGGGGTATGTTCCCTGGGGGCGCCACAAAGTAGTCTTCCTCAGTTACAGCTGCATTCTTTAATATATCCGCTTGGCAATTTCCTTGAGTTATTTTGTCTTCTCTTAAACTTAGATTTCTGTGGGATAGAAAAAAATCTTATTCATTTTGTAACTATGTGTGTTTTAGTAGGTTCAATTAGTGAATTCAAAAATCAAATAAGACGTATCCTGCTGTGGTATCTATATAAGGATAAATTCATACCAAAATGTTTTGTCACCAACAGATAATGAGAAAATAAATAAAACTGAATTTCCTTCAATGGAGGCTTTTATTTAACTTACAGAATATTAATTTATCAAAAAAAAAAATTTAAAACAGAATAGGTATAAGTACACTGAGTTTTCTTTGGGTTGTTTCACAAAATTTTAAGAGAAAAAAAAATTTTTAAACACATTAGTGCCATTTTTGTTTTGAGGGGACCTGTGGCAATAATAATGGGATCATTGATCAACCAGGGGTCTGATTGCGTAAGAAAAACGTCGTAATTGTTAGCGAAATCTGCCCTGCGATTGGCTGACGCAAATCAGGAACCCAATCAGCAAGCAGAATTAGTAAACGATAACGATGAATATGTTTTCCTTAGACAATCTAGGGGCTGATCTTTAAGCTTGGAAAAGCACAAAAATTAACTATGATAAAATTGATAATTTTACTTATAGTAAGGATACATACTCGTTTTCTAATACAGTATAAAGAGGTTCCACTCCTGTGGTGTCAATATGGAGAATTTTGTCTGCAAAAGCGATGGAATCTTCTAAAATCTTAACACCTTCATCCGTATCACATTTCACCAGGGAAAGTCTCTCCAAAAGAGCTATCGTGTTACTATCAACATTGGTTCTTTCGTGTGCTGGTTTTTCTAATGTTGTCACCGGATTTGCTGGCACCTTTGAATTAAATCTTTGGGGTTGATGTAAATATTTTGTTTTGCTGATAACAGTCCTTACAGCAGACTTGAAATACATAACTTTACAGTTGATAGAGTTTTATAGTTAAAGCTCTTGAGGTGGCAACAATGAATAAGTCTAGTGAACTTTCAGTTTTTCATTTTTCACAAGACCCAAGTATGTAGTTATGTACTATAGTGCTTTTCAACTTTTCAGGTTATGTTTTTGTTTTGAACTTTTGAGTTTGGCTTTCGAGTTTGGAAGTTTGGAGTTTGGTGTGACCGTATTTAAGTTGGTACCTACCTACTCTGTGTTTGGAGCTCTCGTTAGCAAAGATATTATACACTAACAAGATTGAGTACTAACCATTGTTGCTAAGCTAAATTGACACTTATTGCTACGTAGTTAGAGGAGCTATTATCTTACCAGCAGTAGCTAGCTAAAAGCGGTCCTGAGCGAGACGGATAGATTTGGTCGTCGTGTCCTTGTCCTGACATCTTGCCATCTCAACTAAATATTAGGTTTGGTAGTGTGGCGTCCACTGGACGCTTGGGGATTATTAAATAATAAACTGCAATTGTAAACAGTAAGTAACACTCAATAAACGGTGTAATGTCCTACGCTTACTAATCTGTATAATATCTATACACTACACTATTATGTAATTATAGGACTCACCGCGTGAACACTTGTTACCGCAGAGGCGGCTACAATGTAACAGAGACAAGCTACTGCGCGGCACCCTACTTATAGGTTTGCGCAGTACGTCTCGGTGGCGCTAGTGTACATCTCAGTGGCGCCACCTAAACCTGTATCCTACACTCGTGGATGATGACTGCCACAGACTACGAGTGGTACACCACATCCCTTCCTTTTCGTATTTTTTTTTTGTCTTTATAACTAGATGTTAAAATATTGGCTACTTATCCGTTCCCTCTTTTTTTTGTGGACATTTTGTTATTTAAAAACGTCCATTTAAAATAACTAAGGGCGTTTAATAAAAATAATAACATTTAATAATAATTTACTGGAATATTTGTACATGAAACCAATAGATACCCGGAGTGTTGTTTCTCCGATATCATAACCAAATCAAATATTTCGAAAATATTTACTGCTTACCCATACTTTTGAATGATAGTGCTTTGAAAGATTTTGCTCATGTAGGGGTTTTTTCATGAAAATAATAATGAAAAACAAAGACCAATAATAAATAATATCAACAGTGCATAACCGGTTCAAACACCCGTTATCTGCTGAATAGAACGACTTCCTAGTCACAACGCTTTATGAATTTTGTATGAACTGCAAAATCCATTTAAACTTTGCTCTGAACAATTAATAATAGCATTAGTGTTATCTATGGTATAACAAACCTAATCCAATTCAGGAGATGAATGTTAGCCTTAACAAATTAATTATAAAATAAGAATAATTTGTTTTTATTCATACTGAGTTCTACACTGGCACTGAGATACTGCATTGAGTCCTTAGGGGGCGCAAACCGACAACGCAACCCAAACATACCCACAATAAATTGAATAAATTAACATAATATAAAATTAACATACTTAAATGTTAATTTTAACATTATAGATATAATACCTTATATCTTGATAAATACTAAAGTTACAGCAGTTGGAACTTAATTTCTTGAAGTGTGTTTGCAATTTCTTTTCACTGCAAAGATCGATGGAATCATGTATTGGGAGCCATAAATATCTCATAACTAAGATCAAAATGATATGTGTGTTATGTGGTACAGCAACCGAAATTTGACAGATTAGGGCGATTCCGCTTTAGACGCTTCCCGACATTAATCTTTTAAATCGTTTTTTTAAATTAGTTGTTTCTTATGCGAGTAGTACAATGAAGAAAGTCTTTTTCCTTTTTTTTTCTCGATTTAATTCCATATTAAATTTTTTGGAGAGTTTGAAAATAATACCACCCGCAAAGTTGATACAAACTGACATAGGTCGCCTGACCGACATTATTATATTTTAAATCGTTTCACTATACAGATTTTAATTACTGAAAATAATCTCTTAGAAACAGTGTGGTAAAAAAGCCGTTGTTAATAGTTGGAGATTATGTCTTAGACGTTAAACTTGTCAATAATCATTTATCTTTCTGTTTCAAAAATTAAAGTAAATGTTTTTATTTATTAAGAATTAATGAGTGCTAGAATACAATGTTTACTTGTTGCACCCACGATACAAAAATTTAAAAGTTTACTTTTTCCACAGAAATTAAGCGCTAACAATCTGACACTTTGTACAAGAAGGGAGAAGTCAAAACTCACATTAAATTTCTAGCTTTTTAAGAGTGTTATGATTGTAAGGTTCAAATATTCGTTAACTTAAATTGCGTGTACCCGCGATAATAGAACCGTCCAGTAAATTAGTAATTTTTTATTTTTATTTTTTAATGGAACTTATATCTCATATATAAACTAAACAATATACGTTCTAAATAATATCTTCATTTTAAATAAAATTTAGACAATTTTAATTAACACGAGATACTAGGACTACAGAAAGTGAAAGGAGTTTTCTGTAAGAGGCAACTCCCAACCTCCGTCCCGCTTAATAATGCACGCTGTCTCGCGTAGCGTACGCCGTGCCATTACCGCTACGGTGCCACGAAACAGCTTCTAGCGCTACGTCTGGTCTACAAGTTCGATTAAATATCTTCCAAATTGCTGAACGCCTGGTACTTTGCAGAGATGGAGCTAGATTTTCATTGATTTTCACCGGAGAAATCCTTGACGACAGCTTATTTATACGTTCAATGATATCCATTCTTCCCAGCTCATAATTACTTTTTTATTTTTCATTGCTTCCAAGGGAAGTGAGACTCCTTTATAAGTTTGACGAGCTGGCGGAACTTATTTGTCAATGGTGATTTTGGATATCCTTGAACTTGTCAAAATGTATTTCTATTATTACTATAGTATTATAGTAATAGTGATGGCAGTTTTCCTAAGAAGTTACTTATTAACAATTTTCATAATAATAGTGTATATTTTATGTCCTGAAACTTTCATTTTAAGGATTTGAAATCACTTTTTATTTCTGCATTACAGAATATTAACTTTATTTACCTCAGACTTGATTTTCGCATCGTTATTTATGCGGAAAATGTAATTAATCATCTAATGAACTATAATTGTTTTGGAAGACTTTAGGTTAGTTTTACTGCTCACTATTAGTACTATTTTTGGCATTTTTTATTTTAATAGGCCTTGTTCTGCAGTGTTTATTAGGATTACCCTTGAATCCACATACCTATGAAACACTGCAGGGCAGGAACTTTTGTCACCTTTGTGACTTATCACCACATCGGCAGCAGGAACTTTTGTCACCTTTGTGACTTTTACCACCACATTGGCAGCAGCAACTTTTGTCACCTTTGTGACTTTTACCACCACATCGGCAGCAGCAACTTTTGTCACCTTTGTGACTTTTACCACCACATCGGCAGCAGCAACTTTTGTCACCTTTGTGACTTTTACCACCACATCGGTAGCAGGAATTAAATTGGTAGGTAGTAGTTATATACAATACTATGGTTATTGTATGGTAGTAGTAAATC
This sequence comes from Coenonympha arcania, assembly GCA_036785405.1. Classification (NCBI taxonomy): domain Eukaryota; kingdom Metazoa; phylum Arthropoda; class Insecta; order Lepidoptera; family Nymphalidae; genus Coenonympha; species Coenonympha arcania. Next base: position 11,957,234 of record CM072066.1, on the reverse strand, counting down.
TTTTTTAATTTTGCTTTCAATTTCGTTGTTGCATTTTGTCCTGTCTCATCTATCACCGAATTCATATAGTTTACGCTGTACAGTTTTAACATAATCTGCCTCTGGTAAAATACTACCGTTTTTTCTGTATCTCATAAACTCAGTTTTAAGTCGTTAAATAGTTATCACCATTTGATAACTTTGAACATTTAAGTACTGACTATGAATAAGTTGTAAAGTAAGCTTATATGAAATAAATTGAATAATTGTCTCCCCGAGTAACAAAATATTGTTCCCTAATTTATTCGAATTACACTTCTCTCTCATTTGGTCTATAGACTTTCTTCTTTATTAGCAAAAATGAACTTTCGAGCTTTGATGTCTCAAGTGAATTAAGAACTTTATTTTTCGATTAATTCTTAATTCATCGACTAAAAGATGTGCCCTTCGAATAAACTACTGTTTTTTAGGGGAAAATACTTAATACTAATACCATGCATATCGTCTTTGTCAGCGTCAGTCTTGTGAGCTCCGGTTATGTTAAAATATATGAATTGTAGTGGCAAACCTCTAGAATGCAGTAATACTGCACGTTTCTTGTGAACAGTCATTGAAGTTGGTCACTACAACATATTATTATATTTCTAAAGCTTGCTTTAAAACGGAAACTTTAATATTGAAGTGAACAAAGTAGTTTTGGAGACTAAAATGACATGGACTCGATGTAATATAGTACTTGCAACCTAGGTACAATTGATAATATAAATTTAATTATAATATAAAAGGAAACTTGTGGAGGTTATGTCATCTTCATAGCCGCGTAGGCATTTGTGATTGGGACATGTTGAACGACCTATAAATAATGGTCAGCGAATCTTGTTTACTTTTAATCATTTTCAGAATCAATACTACGAAACTCAAAATGGTACTTAGTACTACGAAACACAAAATATGGAAAATAAATATTTAAATTGGCACTTTTCGTTTTTAGTCTTTTCGTCAGGTATTCAATTAATTCGTTGTAAGTTGTATGAAGGATTAGCCCTTAACAGGAAGCAAGAACAACTTCGTACTTTGTACTTATGATTGAATTTGTAAACGAATTAAGAGTAGTTAATTTTATAATGAGATACGTATGCAATCAATCATAAAGTATAATTAGTAGGCTTTATTGAAACTCGGCGATAGACTTTCAATAGTTAATACTTATTGATTGATGGACAGGGCAAAACGCATTTGATATTATGACAACCTGGTACAATCACGTAACTTCGAATTTATCAAAGTAGTACTTTGTTAAGCAGGTAATCATTTAACGGTTGTTATTGAAACATTTAGTTACGGCCCTACAACCATTTTTTAATGTATGGAATTCAAATTCCAAATTTGTCACTGTAGTACTTTGTTCGAACAGGTACATTGTTATTATATACTTTATAATAACAGGTGCATTGTTATAATTTATATAACTTTATATAGAAGTTTATATTTTGTTCAAACGGGAACGTTATTGTTTGGTTTTGCAGTGATAGGTATCAAATTCCAAATTTATCACTGTAGTACTTTGTTCGAACAGGTACATTGTTATTATAAACTTATAAACTTTATAACAACAGGTGCATTGTTATAATTTATATAACCTTATATAGAAGTTTATATTTTGTTTAACGGGAACGTTATTGTTTGGTTTTGCAGTGATAGGTAGGTACTTTGCTTTAACAGGAATTTAACGATTCATCGTTGGTACTTATTTGATAGAAAAATGTTTTATTTCTATCACATTTGTAAACGGATTTGATCAACAACAGTTATAATATTTGAAATACCTTGCTTTTACACAAAGTTTATATTGCAAAAACCAGCCGTCGCGTGATATGTATTTCCAATGTTCCACGCCACAGCTGACCGTTGAATACAACTCTGTGCTTAGACCCAAATATAGACGACAACATACTAAATACATTTCTTTTATCATCCTAGTTATCGGTTTGATAAAAGAATAGTAGTAGAATAATCTATTTTTAGCTTCGTAATATCCATGCTTGGAAATCTAATTCGCAGAAGACAGTTTTGTTTCTGTGGAAAGGTTTCTACCTACAATTAAATCTCAATCGTAGAAAGTATGAGCTATCCGAATCATGCAGAATTAAAAATTGACAACAAACTCGATGTGAGAATGAAGGTAGTACGATAATCTACAAAACTGCATTTCAGCGATGCTCTCTCTCTTTTCCTCTTTATTTTGATTGGAACATCGACTGAGTTTACTTTAAATTATGTCATTTGATGAGTCTCATTAAGTATTTTATGTTTTGTTGTTGACCAATTTCCGTAAACAGGTACTTGATTTGAGTGGTAATTTTACTTACTGCGCGTTTACTCGTCGCCACTGTGGCGTCCACTGGACGCTTGGGGATTATTAAATAATAAACTGCAATTGTAAACAGTAAGTAACACTCAATAAACGGTGTAATGTCCTACGCTTACTAATCTGTATAATATCTATACACTACACTATTATGTAATTATAGGACTCACCGCGTGAACACTTGTTACCGCAGAGGCGGCTACAATGTAACAGAGACAAGCTACTGCGCGGCACCCTACTTATAGGTTTGCGCAGTACGTCTCGGTGGCGCTAGTGTACATCTCAGTGGCGCCACCTAAACCTGTATCCTACACTCGTGGATGATGACTGCCACAGACTACGAGTGGTACACCACAGGTAGAAACGGTAGATTTTTTGATTTTTGATTTTTTATAATATACCAAAACGAAACATCTATAAACTCTGAAACTTATTTTAATAAGTTTCTACAGTTATTATAATTATTTTAAATGATAATTATTTCGTTGTATGAAAAAAAATATTATTATTGAGTTAAAGTAGTATTTATGTCCTTGGGACTGGTATTACTTAAAGCAGGTAAGATGGCGGTTTGTTCACTGCTATTCTGTAGGGTAACCATGAATTACGTAGATCAAAGATTTTTTCTTGTAGTAGGACTTTAATTGCACATGTATAATAATAGTCTACTATTATAATAAGAATAAATCTCCCAGTGTAAGCACATACCTACCTAAACTTTCGATCGACTGCACCAAATTGGATATTTAATTTTTTTATTGTGTATGATATTGTCAGGAGTTGGTTTGTGTAAAAAATATCCCACCAAAACATTCTGTAAAAATTAGCCAAGTCTCGATGAAGCTGCTTGTTTATCTCTAAAAAGTAATGAAATCTAGACAAAGTCGTGCCAAGTCTAAGGTTCCTTAATGCGATTTCTTTATTATTATAGTTAATGTTGTGTGACTTGGCCGTTGAAGGGTACACAAGGGTACAAACTGTGGCAGTGGCAATTTTCCATCGTCAATGGGTAGCGGTTCTGGCGACAGATTGGTGCAATGGTGTCATGGAGCACCTGGTTTTGTGCACCTGGTTTTGTACTATGGCAGTGGTAATTTTTCATCGTCAATGGGTAGCGGTTCTGGCGACAGAGTGGTGCAATGGTGTCATGGAGCACCTGGTTTTGTACCCTTGTGTACCCTTCAACAGCCAAGTCACACAACATTAACTATAATAATAAAGAAATCGCATTAAGGAACCTTAGACTTGGCACGACTTTGTCTAGATTTCATTACTTTTTAGAGATAAACAAGCAGCTTCATCGAGACTTGGCTAATTTTTACAGAATGTTTTGGTGGGATTTCACTTCTTTTTGTAGAAACGTGTGCATATTGATTTATTTTATTAGATTTTCTTATTTGACAGTTTTTTTCTTTTGACCTCATACTCCAGCTACAAATTTCGAAACAAACTTGACATAGGTGCTGACGTGACACCCAAGTGACATCAATGAAATGTTTACTTAGCAACGCCATTAAATAAATTTATTAATTTTATTTTATTTTGAAAATAGTCGATGATCCTAATTCTCCGCATATAAGTTGTCGACTCGGATCGCGTAATTTTTTACGCTCTTTCATTTGATGTGCAATTTGTTTGATTCCACCATACACCGGTACGTCCTTAGATTTGGTTGGGCTCTTGTGTTTTCTAATCAGGGTCACCAGGTACTCCAGGTCTTCGATTATCCTAGTTTTTATAGTTTTCCCTTTATGTGGCCATTAAACCCTAACTCTGTACCAAATTTCAGCTCTCTGAGTTTATGGGAAGTACTAGTTCTATTTTGATGATCATGAGTGAGTGAGTTACATAAATGCGAAACTTTGCTTTCGCTTAACTTCGGAACTAAATGACCTACAGTCTTATAATTTTGGGATTTAAGTATGTGATTGCAGTTTACTGGGTGACGAAAATTTCAGCGTTCTGGTCTTATCCAGAGGTTCTCAAATAGGGGCCTGAAAATGCGGCGAAATGGTTCCAGTAAAGGATGGTACGGCAGTGTTTGCTTCGCGCTCGACTTGGCGGGGGCACTGCCGTGCCCCCTGATTATTCGAAATGCCCGGGCGAAGTGATAAATGAGACAGCAGTCAATCAGTCGGTTAATCAGCACAAGCATCTAGATACATGTTATATTAATATATACACAATCGTTTTTAAAAATAATTTGTCCTGTGAATTTTTTTTTTCATCATGGTCACCTTAAATTAGAAAGGGATGCCCTACCTGAGGTGCCCTCTCACGCGGACCGTTTTTCTCATCATAGTGCTCAGTCTTGTTATTAGAGTATAAGTGTTCTGTGGTTTGGAGTGACAGGGATTGACATAATCACAGAACACAATTACTCCTGGCGGAGCACAGAGATAACAATTTATGGAGATACCCTATCATTCATTCTAGAGATTGCGTTAGATGCGGCCTCCAAAACGAGCAAAAAATTTAAATGAACTATTTATTTTTAAACTTAATATATTCCTAAATATTCTGTAAATGTTTCAAGGCTACCTGTTACCGTTATAAAAATCAACCAAAAACAAGGAAAAAAAATCACATTTGTTTTTTGGGAGCCGCGTTAAATATTTACCTACATATTTTATTCTCTACTCTATATTTTATTATTTATACAAACAGAAATACATCATCTGGTGAAATTTTCAAGTCTGTAACTATCACGGTTCCGTAGTCACGTCTGCGAAGTCCCGTTTTATCCTTTGGGTACGGAACCCTAAAAAGATGAAAAGGTGAAAAATAATATCAATACAAATACATTACAAATTTTTTTCTAGTCTTAAAATTCGACTTAACAGTAATTTTGTATTCGTGGCCCGACCACGAAGTGGTTGGCGAATGTGAATCACGCTTTTATATAATAAAGTTTTAATCTGTGGAAATGACCGTGACAGTGACACTTGACAATACGTAATGACATTTGTTTGTTTTCCTTTTCACTCTGACTTTTTAAATAAAAAAAACCTTTAGGTTAGTTTGAAATAATTATGTATTGAGTTTCGGATTTAATAAATATTAAGATATTTACATCCGAATCGGTAAGGAATTTTGTAATAATTTAACCCTTTTTAAAAGTATTGTAGACAAGGTGATTGTTGATTGTCTTTGTTTTTTCGTTATTGCTTGTTACTTAGATTTTTACCTTACTACTTGATACTTAAATTTTTTAATGAATTGAATTAATTTATTACAGTAACAATGAAGAAATATGCGCGGAACGTATTATACGACAAATTGCACAAAGGTGTAGTGCTTTGTTGCGTCGGTTTAACTCTGTATGGATCGGTTATTATTGGGAACCATTTCTACAGATATTACCGCTATGTCAAGCCCCAAATTGAAGCGGCCAAGGCGTCAGCTGAAAAGGAACTGCTAGCCGAAGGATCTTCTGACAAAGTATTGTAGTCGTCTGTAAAAATGTTTAGAATAAGGGTAAATGATTGTAAATTACTTAGTATAATTATCTTATAAAATGTTGTAAGTAGTGTTTAATATTTTTCTCTCCTATGATAACGCCTTCCTAATTCTAAGGTTCTGCTAAGAATTTGCATGTTTTTCTTCTGTGTATACCATACCTTGCTCTTGTAGTTTGCACATTGAACACTAGATGGCACTCCTAAACAAAGTAATGGCCCCTCTATCATTTTAGGGGATCCAGGGTGGACCACCCCAAAAGAAAAATTTACTCAATATAAAGCAACTGTAAACTACCTACTTGCAGTGCCAATACGCCAAGAAGTGGGTTCCTAGCTAGGTACTTATTAATATTTTTCATAATACTTAGGCAGCTATTTCTTTCATACCTTTTTTGGTAGGTACATCACAGATGAAAGCAAGTACGTAGGAAGGAAATGCCTAATGTCCATAACTTTTTGGAGGAACTTTATTACTTTCCATCAGGTGTGATAAAAACGAGCCAGCCTAAAAATATAAAATAAACGGTCAAGTGCGAGTCTATCTCGCGCACTGATAGTTGGTTTGGTAGGTAGGTACTACCATAGGCATAAAAGCCTTATTTTTATTATTCATTGATTTAAGTAAGTAGATAGAGATTAAAAATTTTAGGTGCACAGGAATAATAAGCTTTTTTGTTCACCGAACTTTTTGTATCAACTTTAAAAGGTAGATTAACATAGATTTAGATTGATATGGAGAAACGATGGGTTCTATATTGACGTGACAACGTCTTATAATTCGATAGAGCCGGTTGCACGCACGAAAAAACATGACTCATCCGGCGTTACCGGCGTTACCTCGCTCATGCGGCGTTACCGGCGTTACCTCGCGAGCGCGGAACGAACGACAAAGAAGACGTTGTCACGTTCAACTATCGTCAGTAAACAGACTTTACAGACAACCAATTTTGACGTGACAACGTCTTATAAATCGATAGCGCCGGTTGCACGCACGAAAAAACATGACTCATCCGGCGTTACCTCGCTCATGCGGCGTTACCGGCGTTACCTCGCGAGCGCGGAACGAGCGACAAAGAAGACGTTGTCACGTTCAACTATCGTCAGTAAACCGACTTTACAGGCAACCAATTTTTTTCTAACACAACTAAGGGTTACGCAATCCCTTGCTTCGTGGTAGGATAGGTCGAAAAGTTTCCGCAATTTTCAAAACACGCACGTACGTATCTGTTTCGAATTAAAATTGCTCAACCCGATGCTTTTGTTAATCTTTTCCCCGGCGAGTTTTTCCGGCGGCGCCACGTGACCGCGCGGTCCACGTAGAATAGATTATCTTTCCATTAGCGTCCGAGGGATTGGGGATCGGTTCCTTCCTGTAAATGAATAATCAAGTGAGGTAATAAACCGGTTCCTGAATTTCGTTCACGTTTCCACGTAATGTATGTACATACCAATAGACAGTGGAAGTAAAAGCGAGCAGTGGCAGCCTATTGGTTCAGTAGGGTTATTAGTAGGTTTAATTTTTATTGGAGTCGATTCGTTTCGAATAAACGGATCGGATTTTTCCAAATGGGCAGTGGTCTGTCTTCTCTGTTAGGCCTCGGTCTAACAGGGGTAGGGGTCTCGAGGCTTGGCCACCTTGCCGGGGAATAGGCCCGGGAACTATCTCTTCCCGGGTGATGTTCTTTAAGTCGTAGGGGCCTGCCTCTGGGCTTAGGGCCTCGTGGTCTTTTTGAGATGTACGGTTTAGATCTCCCATAATCGGGTCGGATCATCACCGGTTATGTCCTCCTCATCAGTCGTCTCTGTCTTCGCCCGCAGATTGCCGCGCTGGCGAAGGCGATTGCAGGAGCTCACGAAGTAGTTGACGCCCGTTCGAAGGTCGAGTGATAAATAATCGGTGCAATCTCCCATGCGGACAACCACCGACAGCTTAGTTCACAATGTGTCTGCTTGGGGTGCTGGCTGTAGATAGATGTATGGCGAATCCGATTTGTTTTAAATTCGAAACGAGTTGACTTGAAATTTGTACAAAAACCTATTCTAACACTAGGTACGGACCTGTGCCTCTCAGGGGGTTGGGGGACATGCTTCTCAGACTAGGTGCATTTGTGGAAACTAAAGGTCACTTGCTCAACGGTGAAGGAAAACATCGTGTCGAAACTTGCTGCGCCAGAGAGCTGACCATACCTAATTTTTGCAAAGGTATTCGAAGCCCTCCAATCTGCGGCCAAACCCCTTTTATTCTGATATGAAGTTCGTGCCTAACCTGTTGGATATAAAAACGAGTTGAGACGATAGCAAAGACAACTCAGATGAGGTAGAACTTACTAAAGTTAACTATCTCATATCTGAGTTTTTATTTACGGTATTGGATTGTTTCTGTCAATCTTACAGCTGGAAAGTTGGCACGAGAGTGGGAGTTAGGACAGCTCCCATCTTTCGGAGAGCGCGTAAAGTTGGTCTGATCTTCCAACAGCTTTCTGAAAGTGACTGTAGAGTCTGACATTACTTAAGTAGATCGTATCTACCTGCAAGTTAAGCCTGTGTGCAAGAATGAACATTTTGATTTTACTTTGCCATTGCCAAGCCATTGGATTATTTATGATAGGGATAAAATAGACGGTGCGAAATACTTAAAACTAATAATAATAATAATAAATACACTTTATTTGCACCACACAAAAAATTGTACAAAACAGAAATACATAATAAACTAATTTAAGGCACAAAAGGCGGCCTTATCGCTTAGCAGCGATCTCTGCCAGGCAACCTTGAGAAAAGGAAAACAAAGGAACTAGATTTTGCAGGTGGTGTAGATTTATAAACTATATACATACAAATAACTACAAACTAATACATAAACTAGGTTAAACAAATAAACAAAGATATTCAATACATAATCATCAAACTATAAACTAATACATACAATATAATAATATAATGTCCACTAATAAGGACAAGATAATATGAATAAATAACAGTCATCATTTGCACAACTAGGTACTCAAATAGTGATCTTTGACCGCATTCTTGAAAATGTACAAAGATTTAGACTGTCGTATCTCGAGGGGGAGTGCATTCCATAAAAGAGTTGCCTGTACGGTGAAGGATTTTTGGAACATCTTTGTTTTATGGAATGGCATTTTAAGTGTCAAGGTACGACAGGTTCTGAGGTCTGAATGTTCCCCAAGAAATTTGAATTTCTCCTTGAGGTAAGGAGGGGTTCTAGGATCATATAATACACAGTACAGTAGAAAAAGAGCATGCAGATCCCGGCGACGGCGGATAGGGAGCCAGTTGAGCTTTTGTCGAAATTCAGAGATATGGTCATACTTGCGTAGGCCAAATATAAACCGAATTGCAAGATTTTGGAGACGCTCAAGTTTATTAAGCTGGTCTTCATTCATATTGAGAAAGCTTGCGTCCGCGTAGTCAAGTATAGAGAGGAGGAGAGATTGTGCTAACATAACCTTGGTAGGAATTGGAAGAAAAGACTGCAACCGCCGCAACGAGCTCATAGCTGCAAAGGTTTTCCTGCTTAATTCTTTCAGGTGTGTGGCCCATGACAGCTCCCGATCTATATGTACGCCGAGGTCTTTAACAGAACCGCAGTATGCAATGGTAACCCCATTAAAAGACACTGGAGGAAGATTAGGCCAGTCAACTCTGGCGATCATCCCGGGGCTACCAATAATTATAGCTTGGGATTTAGCTGGGTTGACCTTCAGACCAAACTGAGTGCTCCAAACAGATATAGCAGCGAGGTCTCTGTTAACAGCATCTACTGCAGAACTAAGCTCACCAATAGGTGCTGAGCGATAGATTTGGATATCATCTGCATACATGTGATAGAGAGAAGAGATATTATTTGTGATAGAATTAATGAAGATTGCGAAAAGTAAAGGAGACAACACGCCACCCTGAGGGACCCCAGCCGTAACATCACACCAGGATGAAAAACTTTCATCTACCCGGATGCGCTGTCGGCGGCCTTTGAGGTAACTCTGAAACCAGTCTACCACCGATGGAGATATGTTAATAGAACGTAGCAGCCTCAGCAAGATATCATAGTCAACAGTGTTAAACGCATTACTAAAGTCAAGCAAAGTGAGAACTGTGAGCTGCTTATTGTCCATCGCCAATCGAATGTCATCAGTCACCTTTACAAGTGCAGTAACTGTGCTATGTCCTGACCGAAATCCAGACTGCAACGGACTCAGGAGTAGATGTCTATCAAGGAAAAGCCTCAGCTGATGATAAACAAGCTTTTCGAGGACTTTGGACAGGAAAGGTAAGATGGAGATGGGGCGGAAGTCAGAGACAGAAGTAGGTTTAGCCTTTTTTGGAAGAGGAATAATTTGTGCATTTTTCCAAGCATCAGGGAATTCGCCAGAGGAGATGGAATAATTGAGGATATGAGTCAAGACATGAGAAACGATGTCAAGGATAGGTATGATCATGTAAGTAATGATCATAAAAACTAAGTAATTGCTCCCCTTCCCTCTCCAATTAATAAGCATTAAGTATTCCAATATTGTACTGGCTTGATCTATGATTGAACGACACCTACTTAGTTGTTGGTATCAAACCTGCAACCTTTCGGTTTATGTCCGTTACTTAACCCTTGAACTTTTTGTTTTCGTGTCTAATTACCTAGTAATTGTCCTTACTCGTTAAGTGGTCTACATCTATACTTATAATAAATCTGTAACAGGTCAAATTCTGTACATTAAAGATATTTAGAAAATTTTTTTTCGAGGGCACTCTAAGATCGGTTCTGAACCCAAAATTCAGCATGGTTCCCTTAGGAGAGGGGATAAAAGTTAAAATGTATACTGAGTTGTAAATCATTAACGCGTGGTCCGATTTCATTCATTCTTTTTTTGTTAGAAAGGGGATACATTAAAGATTGTTCTGTAAATATTTCAAAGTCATCGGTTTTGCAGTTCAGAAAAAATAGACATAATAACCCTCAGTATTTGTCCAAATAGCTTGAAACACGGAATATGCAGAAAACTTTGAACGTACGGCTCATCTTAAGCTGGCGTACCCTGTTGTGAAAATTAGACCCTTCCAAAGGAATAGCAAATGATCATTATACACAGTACGGACGTCCAAAATAAGTAATGCTGAAGGGTTAATATTCCCCACAAAGCAAACAAAGCTTTTTTTTAAAAGTTAAAGCTACCAAACGAGCGGGCGGGTCACCTGATGTTAAGCAATCACTGTCGCCCATGGACATGTGCAGCACCAGAGGAGTTGCAAATGCGTTGCTGGCTCTTATGGAGTTTGTTGATCCGCCCTTTGAATAACCCTATGTTATAGCTTTGAGGGAACACTGCTGCTGGTAGTTGTTTCCATAGTTTGCACGTGCGCGGGAAGAAGGAACTGGCATACCGGGTAGTCGTGGATTGCCAGCCATCTAGGTGGTATGGATGGAACATGTTTCTACGCCTAAGTGTCCGTACAGAGAAAGTGGAAGGAGGAATAACCTCAAACAGCTCCTCAGAGCACTCCCCATTGAACAATCGATAGAACACACATAGGGAGCTTACGTCCCTACGGTGTTATAAAGATTCCAGTTTGTTAGAAAGACTGGGATCGTCAACAAGTCTAACTGCCCGCTTTTGTATCCGGTCAAATGGAAGTAGTTGGTAACGAGGTGCTCCAGCTCAGAGGTGGGAGCAGTACTCCATGTGCGGTTGCACTTGCGCTTTATATAGTTGGAGCCTGTGCTTAGGTGTAAAATAGCGCTTAGCTCTATTGAGCACTCCGAGTTTTTTGGAGGCTAACTTAGTATATATATATACATTCAGTGTACTAAATATCGGGAATTTGTCAATAAAACAAAAAATACAAATTATTCATCTAAATTTATTTTATCGCCTTCAAAGTAGGCCCCATCGCTTGCAATACAACATCTCCAACTCTTCACCCAGTCTTCCATACATTTTTCATAGGCTATTTGCGGTATGGCCTTTAGCTCATTCAGCGAATTTTCTTTTATGGCTTCTATCGACTCAAAACGTTTTCCTCGAAGTGGTAATTTTAACTTGGGAAATAAAAAAAAGTCAGACGGAGCCATATCAGGTGAATACGGTGCTTGGTCGAGAACTTTTGTTGAATTTTTCGCTAAAAACTCTTTCACTATAATGGCTGTGTGTATGAATGAATGAATGAATGAATGAATGAATGAATTTATTTATTTGTCCACATTACTTTACATAAGTACTTACAGGTAATTTACTATTATACTATGACATATTAATGTGGGGTCTGGTGCTTGAGCTAAGCAAATGCCTGTGTTTCAAGTCACCAGGCCCTATCCCCGTAATACAAATATTGTAATACATGTATTTAAGACGACTTTTAAAGTAACATTAACTAAATTATTTTACATTAAACTTTTATATGGTAACATTATCGATCGATATTATTATTATAATAGACGTAAGTTACATTTGTTTCTTTATAATGCATAAATTATTACTTAGATCCTTTGTGATAATTTAATACCTTATACCTATATGTATATATAATAAGTGTTTGTGTGTTTGTAAATTTAAGTGTAGTGTAGTTGTGTGTGTGTTTCTGTGTGTATGTTTATATATATAATGTGATGGTGCATTATCATGGTGCAGCATCCATGAGTTGTGTTGCCACAAATCTGGACGTTTTCGGCGGATACTCTCACGCAAACGCTTCATGACGCCTAAATAATATTCTTTATTCACTGTTTCTCCCTCTGGAAGGAATTCGGAGTGAACCACACCACGGTAGTCAAAAAAAACTATCTTCACCTTGATTTTGGAGCGACTTTGCCGCGGTTTTTTAAGTTTCGGCTCGTTTTCGAGACGCCATTCTGAAGACTGTTGGCTTGTTTGCATGTCGTACTCATAAACCCATGTCTCGTCGCCAGTTATTATACGTTTCATAAAGGTCGGATCCGTAGAAGCTCGGGAAACCATGTCTTCAGCGACATGCTTTCGCTGCGCTTTTTGAACAAAATTGAGCTCTTTTGGAACTAGTCGAGCGGCGACGCGTTTCATGCCTAAAATGTCAATGAGAATGTTGTGGACGGACTTAAAAGATATGTTCACCTCACTAGCCAACTCTCTCAGACTCATACGTCGATTTTCGAGCACTAGCTTCTTGATTCTGTCGATGTTTTCTTTGGTCGTAGCGGTTGAAGGTCTACCAGAACGAGGCAAGTCTACTACTAATTCTCGGCCTTCTTTAAAAGCTTATACCATTCATAAGTCCTTGTTTTCGATATACACGATTCGCCGTAGGTATTTCGCAACATTTTTAGTGATTCGCCACATGAAATATCATTCGAAACACAAAATTTAAGGCACACTCTTTGTTCAACAATATTTTCCATTGTAAAAATCGCTGAGAACTCCAAACTATGACCAACAAAAAGTGTAGTTTAAAACAAATTAAATGACAGATCCCGCTCAAACTTTGCGCGCTAAATCAGTACAGTGCTACCAACATGCAGTAAAAAAATTAGAACGACCTCTTTTACACGGGTCTTTTTATTGACATATTCCCGATACTTTTTACACAGAGTAGTATATATTATTTTATATGTAAAAGAAAGTCGTGTTAGTGACACTACTTATAACTCAAGAACGGCTTTACCGATATGGCTGAAAATTGGTAAGGTGGTAGCTTAGAGCCAGGAAACGGCTATAGGATACATTTGATGTTCCTAAAAGCAGAGGAACGATTGCCCTAGCTGATTTAATTTTCCCGTACCTAAGGTCGTACCGCTGTATGGTGGAATCAAACGAATCGCACATAAAATGAAAGAGCGTAAAAAAATACTCGATCCGAGTCTACGACTTATATGTGGAGAATTAGGATTATCGAGTATTTTCAAAATAAAAATAAAATTAATAAATTGATTTAATGGCGTTGCTAAGTAAACATTTCATTGCTGTCAAATTTTTTCACGTTTTTTTTAAATAATTATTATACGTCAGGTTTTTCCATAGATTTACTGTAGTGTAAGGTCCGACCTCTTTGGTCTATTTAATTTATTAGCCCAAAGTTTATTTGATATGCAAATAACATAAGATGCGATCAGTCCGATTGTAGGTTTCGGAGAAAATCGAACATTTCGTCGATGTATTTGTTCAAGAAAGGGTTAACGCTGAAACAGATTAATAAAGTAGAATCTCTCCATCGTCTACAATCGTTAAAAAATGGTCAAAAGAATTGACGCACTGAAGATCAGAGAAGCTAAACATATAGCATTGCTTCAATGCCATATGTTTAGCTTCTCTGATCTTCAGTGCGTCAATTCTTCTGACCATTTTTTAACGATTGTAGACGATGGAGAGATTCTACTTTATTAATTTGTTTCATTGATACTGGGGGCCGTTGAGATAGCTGAAATCATAGGTATATCATATCAAAAAACTCGAAATATTATTATGTAATTGTCACAATGAATTGGTTCTTCACAGAAAGCTTAATAAGTGAGACATAATTAATAAGGCAAAACAACGTTTGCCGGGTCAGCTAGTAGGTACATAAGGTGACCTAGGTAACTAGGTATCCAGCTAAACTGTAGAAGTGCAGAGTTTCTAGTTTAAACAAACGAAAAGTTCTAAATCCTGCACCGACCGTGAGAAATCACTGGGCTTTTAACTTTTAATGGTTTTCAGAAAATAGGAGACAGGCATCTACCTACCTACTCCTTTTACAGCTATCTTATGGAAGTTAGTGGGTAACGAGACATACTTAACGGCCTACAAGCCGTATTTAGGTGATTTTGAATGAAGTTTTATGCAAAAACTATAAAGACAATTACTTTCAAATTTACACGTCATGTATTTTGGGTCTTTAATCTAAAATCGCTTAGAAGCAGAAACACGATTGGATAAAATTTTCTCGATAGAAAGTTCTCCCAAAAGTTGCTCCAAAATCTCAGTTTTTCTATGTTTTATCGGAAACTACAATGGATGTAATTGTAATTTTTATTTTAATGTATCGGTAAAATTAATATCCTAAGACGCTTAGAACAGATTTTTGATAACTGGCTTAGTTTTTGAGTAATTAGGTAAAACGTCGTTTTTCTGCTATATTCTTCCGCGACGCTGCATGTCGCACCTACCAAATCTCCGTAAGAGTGAGAAAGACAAAAATAAATTCTGATTTCAGTTAACGTTTCTATTAAGATGTAGAAAATTTATGTTTCTGCGATTGAAACTCCTAGTTACGAGTAGGTTATCTACGATATCCCTTGTTACGTAGACCTAAATCTCGCGATCATTGCTGTTTAACGTCACATATTTTGAACCTAATATTTTCTAATAAAAAGTGACATTTGGCAGCGGCGATCGCGAGGTTATAGATATTTCAATCCACGAATACGCGCCCCACTTTGTAAAAATCGCTTACGTTTCATTAGATTCGTATGGAGATTGACAGAGTGGTCTGTGTCATCTCCACGATGACACAGACCACTCTGTCAATGAAATATCTATAACGCCTGTACCTGTTGCAATCCCGTCGCGAGATACATAAGTGTAAGGCGGCGACCTACTTAGTCGCAAATTACAAGTAAAACATGCTTTCTTCCTTTTGTTTACAGAAAATAAATTTAAAGGTAGCTGTTTCTACCTATTTCCATTAGCGAAGTTTTGTGTACCTAGCTACCTAGGTAGCGGCGCTAACGCGCTATTTACGTAAATCGAGCGAACGTGTGAATCATGAAAGTGAAGCAATATCCGGACAAACGCCCCCGACGTGTGTTCACGAATTGCAAACGTTTGATCCGTGGATTCCATTCCTAAAAACATTTTTGAAATGCTCGGGTATTCGTCACATTGATTTGTCAAACAGACTATCACCTAGGATATCACCTAGGACGACCGAATGGCGCAGCGGCAGCGAACCTGCCGTCTGCGTCGGAGGTCGTGGGTTCGATTCCCACTTCTGGTAAATGTTTGTGTGATGAGCATGAATGTTTTCCAGTGTCTGGGCGTTTTTCAATATATTATAATATTTAAGTATATTAGTATGTATATATTCATCACTTATCTAGTACTCACAACACAAGCTATCGCTTACTTTGGGGCTAGATTGCGATCCTAATGTCCTGATATTTATTATTATTATATTGAATGGAAGCAGGCGTTATTTTGAAGAAATCCATAATTAGCAGGATATAATATTATTAATTAGTTGATTAAGGAGGCGTTCACAATGCGAAATCGTATATCTATACGATTTTCCGTAAAATTACGATTAAAGTAAATACGATTACGCATATATACGATTTCCCATTGTGAAGTCAACATCTCCTGAGCATGTCCCGGTATAGGGACGAAACGTGTGCCAAAAAGTGTTGGAAGAATTGTGTGTGGTATTTCATTTGGGCGGTGTTTCTGCATATTGTACCATAAGTACCGATTCTTTTCAAGTATCGGATTATAGCATAACAATCTGACCGGTAAACATCGAGGGCGGGTCATGATAATTTGGATCTCATTTATTTTTTTCATTGAACCCATCAATGCCCATTATATCAATGTATATTCCATCAATGTATATTAACCAAGCCACTTTTTCAACATACCTAGGTACCTAGTATATTATTATGTACTAGTTATTTGTTTTTGTTTTTTTAATATTTCTTAAAAAATGTAGGTAGGTATATTAAATCCCACATCGAATCCAATTATGGGCTGAGTTTATCAAGGTAACCTTTTTGAAGTGACGTGAATATAAGATAGGTAGGTATATAGAAGTTAGACTTAAGCCTGATAAAATATCAGAAAATTATAATTTTATTATTAGCCAAGTATAAAAGCATGTTCCTGAGATCCTTCCTTGCTTGCTACTACTAGACGGTCATAATCCTCAGAGAAAGCGATCCATCAAAAGTAATTGCTTCATTTCTTTCAAAGCTTTTAAAAGCTTAGGTACCTATTATGCGCCTATTGAGTAATGTTGATTATTTAACAAAATAATGTTTTATGCTTGATGTCTATTCCATTGTATAGTGTATACTCTGTTAGCTGTCAATGTCATGATATGCATTTTTGATTAATAAAGTTTCAGTCTGTGCCGGGAACTCTGCTGTTTCATTATAGGTTATGTGGCCGCACGTAAATTAAATTCGAGTTTTGTGGAAAATCAGTGAAAAATGTCAACCAATTTGATATCCAGTATCGTGAAATTAAAAGGCAGAGAAAACTATGAAGATTGGGCGTACGCAGTGGAAAATTTTTTAATTTTGGAGGGAATGCAGCAGTGTCTCACTAAAGAAAATGACCCAAATGACGCAAAAGCGAAAGCCAAATTGATTTTAACCATTGATCCCTGTTTATATATACATATCAAAAGTGAAACTACAGCAAAAGGATTATGGACGAAGTTGAAAAAACTTTTCGACGACAATGGCTTCACGCGACGCATTTCCCTGCTACGGAATCTCATATCGAGCTCATATCTATCCGTCGAGAAAACTGTGAATCTATGTCTCAGTACGTGACTTCGCTATTGGAAACGAGTCAGAGATTGAATAACACAGGATTCAAGATTAGTGATGAGTGGATTGGCTCTTTATTGCTAGCAGGATTGCCTGAAAAGTTTGAACCGATGATCATGGCGGTCGAACACTCTGGCATTGAACATAAAGCAGACGCCATAAAATCCAAATTACTAGATATGGAGGACGGAAATGAAGTTGTCTCTGGTTCAACACAGAACGCATTCGCGACGAAAGGTTGGCAGTATATAAATAGAAAACAGAACCAACAAACGTCAACGTCAAATGTCAAGTCAAATGTCAGATGCTATAAATGCAGACCTCAGACCAATCATTCATCTGAGATGCAGACAGGTCGGCCATTTTATGAATAAATGTCAAAGTCAAAGTCACAAAAATAAACAGAAGGAATCTAATGCGTTTAGCACGATATTTCTAAGTGGAAATTTTAATCGAAACGACTGGTATGTCGATAGTGGTGCTAGTAATCACCTTACAGCCAGAAAAGACTGGTTAAATAACCCCTCAAAACCCCAGGTGAACGAAATCGTCATCGCCGACAAATCGAAAGTTCCCGTCAATGGCTGTGGTGATGTGCAAATAACTACCGTTGTTGGTAATATCGAGTACGCGATTCCAGTTACTGAAGTGTTATTTGTGCCGAACTTGGCAACGAATTTGTTGTCTGTCAGCCAGCTGATTAAGAAGGGCAACAAAGTGACGTTTGATAAGAATCACTGTTATATCTACAACCGCAAGGGTGAACTCGTGGCTACAGCGGAGCAGACTGGAGGTGTATACAAACTGAAAATCAAAGAAGTTGATTGTTTGTTAACATCGACATCAGGTGATGTGTGGCATAAGCGATTTGGCCATATAAACAGCAAAGATCTCAACATAATGAGGGATGGTGCTGTCCATGGAATGTCTTACACGGATAAGGCGCAGGTCAGTAAAACAAATTGCACTGTGTGCTGTGAAGGCAAGTTAACCAGGTTACCGTTTCCTAATACGGGCAACAGAGGGAAGGAGCTACTACACATTGTAAGTGCAGATATTTGTGGACCTATGGAAGCTAAATCGATAGCCGGAAAGAGGTACTTCTTGTTATTTGTGGATGACCACAGCAGAATGGCATTTGTTTACTTTTTAAAAACAAAAGATGAAGTATTCTCAGTGTTCAAGTCTTTTAGAACTTTAGTTGAAAACCAGACTGGCAAAAAGCTCAGAGTGCTAAGGACGGATAATGGAATGGAATTCTGCAGTAAGGAGTTTGAAAAATACTTACAGGACGCAGGAATTATTCACCAGAAAACTTGTCCATACACGCCAGAGCAGAATGGTCTATGTGAACGGCTTAACCAAGTTGTGGTAGAAAGAGCCAGGTGTATGTTATATGATGCAGGACTACCAAAACGTTTTTGGGCAGAGGCAGTAAATACTGCAGTTTATCTGAGAAACAGGTCAATAGCATCGGGATTGAATAATAAAACACCTTTTGAAATATGGATCCGTACCAAGCCAGATGTTAGTAACCTTCGGATATTTGGGAGTAAGACAATGGTACATATTCCCAAAGAAAGGAGACTGAAGTGGGACAAAAAAGCAAAGCAGTGTATTCTTGTCGGGTACTCAGAAAATGTAAAGGGTTACCGCATATACAATCCCAACAATGACACTGTAACAATTGCTCGAGATATTGTTGTGATTGAGGAGGGGATTGAGCGGAAACAAGATGTGATACACGTGAATATCAATGAACCCACCACTGATGAGTTATTAAAAAAGGAAGAAATAGAAGAAAGTGCCCAAGAAGTGGGGGACACTGACACAAAAAAGGTAGTATGTCAGGAGCAAAAGGTGGAAGCACCGTGCACAGAAGACGAAAGTACAAACTCCGATGAAGATGTCTTTCAGGATTCTTCAGAAGTGCCAGCGGTCAAGCCTGTGACGAAGGCTGAGTGTCTGGAAGAAATTGAGCCTGTGACAAAGCCTACGGTTTCTTCAGATGTGCCTTTAAGGCGTGCTCGTCGACAACCTGAACGATTCGGCTATGGTAATGTGTGTGTGACCAGTGAATTAAGTGTTAGTGATATAACGCTCGAGGAAGCGTTAAATGGGCCTGAAAGTGATCAGTGGAAATTAGTGATTAGATGAAAAGTGAACTTAAATCTTACGAGGACAATGATGCGTGGGAGCTAGTTAATACTCCACCCAATGGAACAGTAGTTCTATGTAAATGATTTTTTTTTAAAAGGGAAATTTGATTGTGAAAATAAAATTACATATAGACCTAGGTTAAACCCTTTAGTTTACACAAAGACCAGGTATTGATTTTGATGAAACTTTTTCACCTGTCCTCAGACATTCAACTTTGAGATTGTTATTTGCTTTAGCAGTGCAGCTGAAATTAGATATTTGTCACCTAGATGTTAATACTGCATTTTTAAATGGCTTTCTAAATGAGACTGTGTATATGATGAAACCACCAGGTTTTCAGAGCACTAGTGATGATATAAACAAGGTTTTACTTTTGAAACGTGCTATTTATGGCTTAAAACAGTCATCAAGAGCATGGTATCAAAGAGTTGATCAGTTGTTACAGGTTTTAGGGTTTAATAAATCCAAATCTGAACCATGTTTATTCACTAAGATAAATAGCATCAAAGTTTAAGATTAAAGATCTTGGTTGTATTAAAAACTGTTTAGGAATGAGAGTTGTAGTTAATAAGCAGGAGGGCATTATTACTATAGATCAAGAAAGCTATATTGAAGAATTGTTATTGAAATTTAACATTCCTGATTGTAAATTTTTCTGATACACCTATAGAACCAAGATTAAATGTGACAAAAAGTGAAACATGTGATAGGAGATTACCTTTTCAGCAATTAATTGGCTGTCTTATGTATATTGCAGTGCTGACTCGGCCTGATATTGTTTTTTCTGTTAATTTTTTGAGCCAGTTAAATAACTGCTACAATGATGAGCACTGGGCTTATGCTAAAAGAGTTTTGAAGTATTTAAAGAAAACTAAATCTTTTTTTCCGGTTCCGGCGCGCGAACAGTTCGGACGCAATCTGTGTCACTCTCGATATTTAAAACTATTTCGTGGAAATACGAGCTAAAAAAGACAACATAGTGCTCTAAATCAATAAAGGACGTTATAACAAAAGTGATTATAGTTGGAAAACTGTGAAAATAGTGATATTTAACAAAAATAAACGTTTAAAGTGCAAAACCGTTACGCTCGAAAAGTGTGAACATTCCACGGCAAAACAAAACGAAATACCAAATAATTATCAAACAACAGTGACTTCGTTAAAACTAACTTATAAATAAGTGAATTCGGCAAAAATAAGATAAAATATTGAAGAAAAGTTAACCTAAAAATTTATTATATCCTACTGTCAAGTTAAATGAAATTCCTACCAAATAAGTACCAAGTGCCAATAATTATTAACAAAATCATATGATATATCTACGTATCAAATAATAACAACAGTGCGCCGACGCGAAGTGTACCAAAGGTGTCATTCGGTAAAAATACGCGAAAGTGCTTTGCTTGGAAAGTAGCATTCCCGCTTAATAACTCGGACCAAAGTCGAAAAATAACAAACAACTATTCCACTTTTTGGCAGAACAATCGTGAAATAAGTGCTCACTGGTATAACTAAGCCAACATATCTACCTACAACACCCCAAAAGGCCAAAACCAGCAACAAAAGTGCTAGTGCCTCGACCAAATTTGTACCAATTATCAATTTCTACCAATCTCCCAATTGAAGTTGAAGTAGATACAAGGCGTGTTTTCAACCCCTGTAACAGTCTCCCATCTCTCGGTAGGTACCTACATAACAGGAAAACTCGCAACAATAGTGCAACCAAATCTTGATAAAACTACCAATATTTTCAATTTCTGCCATTCTCCAATTTCTTTTAAAATCAAGGGGATTTGGCTAGAATATTCACGTACGAGGACGCATAGGATTTGAATTGGATAACACTGCTGTAAAGAATGGATAGCCAGATGCAACTACTCCTTACTAATATAAAAGAAAAAATGGATAGTCAAACCATTGCCATTACAGAAGCAGTCACAACATCAGTTATGAAACAAATTGATGAAAAATTAAAACTTATCTTGGAAGAAAATAAGGGTTTGAAAGTTGAAGTTCAAAGGTTAAACGAAAAAATCAAAAACTTGGAATCCGAGAAGAAAGGTAATAATTTAGTAATATTTGGCCTCGAAGAGGACAGGGAAAATGGTTTGAACTTAATAGAAATGTTGGTGGACACAATGATGAAGACAGGATTTGATATAACAAAACAAGATATAAATAAGGCATTCAGGATTGGAGTATTTAAAGGTACCACACGCCCTGTGTTAATAAGCTTTGTGAATGCCTGGAAACGAAATGAAATCTTACGTAACAAGAAAAAGCTGCCTAAAAATATAAGTATTAAGGAAGACTTCACAAAGGAAGTTCTAGAAAAAAGAAAGGAATTGCTACCTATTTTAGAAGAGGAAAGGAAAAAGGGACGGATAGCCTTTATAAAACAAGATAAACTGATCGTAAAGGACAAGGGCGAACTCAGCCGAGACAAAAGAAAAAGGGAACCAACTTCATCACCCAAGGATGCAGATAACGCGACGGAGCAAATAAAGGCACCGCAAAAAATTAATAAAATAAATGCATTTCACCGCTTATATAGAGGGAGATCACAATCAAATTTGGAACATAAAAACGAATAGCAATCAATGATAGCCGTAGACCGGAAAACAAAACAAATAACAGTAAAAAATAAAACTAGTTTAGAATCAAAACAAACAAACATTTACCCCCCAAACCGGTTGGTCCCCGTGGGGGAGACAGACCTAAGCCTTCCAGCTAATTTTAAAAACACATACAATAGACAATTTGACAAGCTATATATCGCAACACTAAACTGTCTGTCACTGAGAACACAGGAAAAATTGACAGAATTAGAAACTGCCCTCTCATCTGTTAAATGGGACATACTAGGATTAAGTGAGGTTAGAAGACAAGGAGATGCTATAGAAGAACATAATGACTATATTTTCTTCTACAAAGGAATATTAAAAGGAAGACATGGAGTTGGTTTTATGGTTAAAAAGCATTTGGCTAAGCAGATAGAGGAATTCAAGGGCATCTCGGATAGAATTGCAGTTCTCAATATAAAATTACCAGGCTACGACAAAAATTGGTCAATAATTCAAATCTACGCACCCACTGAACAAGCTAACGAACAAGTCAAAGATACCTTCTATGACGAACTGTCACAGACCTTACAGAGCACACATAAAAACGTCATTGTAATGGGTGACTTCAATGGAAGAATTGGTGCAAAACAAAGCAAAGAAGAAAGGCCAATTGGAAATTTTGGATATGGCAAAAGAAGCAATAATGGAAAGAGAATGATCAACATGGCTCTTGAAGGAAACCTAAAATTTATGAACAGCCACTTTAAGAAAAAACCCAACAAAAAGTGGACTTGGATTGCACCTGATGGCGCATATAAGAATGAGATAGATTACATTGCAACAAATAATGAAAAAGCCTTCAGAGATGTAAGTGTTATCAATCAGTTCAATTTCAACACAAATCACCGCATGGTAAGGGGGACTATCCACACAGTTAAACAAAAGAAAGGCAGACCGAAAACCATAAAACGCAATATTGCTAGACTTAACGTAATTAATACACCTTTTATCAGCGAGCAGCAGAACAGAGTACAGGAACTGTACAACAAAAAAATTGATAAACTGTATAGGAAAACTCAAATCAAGAACCAGCAAAACGGTAAAAGAAACTTGAGTTTAGAGACAAAAACATTGATAGAGAAAAGAAAAGAACTATTAAAGGATAAAAAAGATAAATCAAAACTTATGGAGATCACACAGATAAGTAAAAAAATTAGCAACAACATCAAGAAGGACAGAATAAGACGAAGAGCAGAGGTTATAGAGCACCATATAAGAAAGACAGGGGGAGTTAAGAAAGCATTGAGTATGCTTGTTGAGAAAAAAGATTGGATACCAGAAATGAAGAACCAGTCAGGAAAACAGCAAACAACAAGACAAGGTATACTACAAGTAGCAACCGAATTTTACAGAAGTCTATACTCAGATTCTACACCATTAGAAGCTTTAAAACTAAAACTAGACCTGGAAGATAATAAAGAAGCTGAAGAGATCCCAAACTTCCTTACATCTGAAGTAGAACGAGCAATAAAAACTCAAAAAAATGGAAAAGCTCCTGGACCTGATGACATAACCAATGAAATGCTAAAGATGTTCATTGTAGAAAACTTTAACAATCTAAAGGAGCTGACTGAACTCTATAACATTGTCTTGTCTACAGAGTGTATCCCATGGCAATGGTTAAAAAGTGTCATTGTACTTATTCACAAGAAGGGAGACCGAAGTGCTATTGAAAATTATAGACCGATTAGTCTACTCTCCAATGTATACAAAGTTTTCTCCAAATTAATACTCTGCAGGATAACAAAAACCTTAGATGAAGAGCAGCCGATAGAACAAGCAGGATTCCGTGAAGGCTACTCCACCGTAGATCACATGCATGTACTAAAGCAATTAATTGAAAAAACTCAGGAGTATAGAAAACCTCTGTACATTGCATTTGTGGATTACACTAAAGCGTTCGACTCGCTAAAACACGACCAACTCTGGAAGATCCTGCTGGAGCAGGGAGTGCCAAAAAAGTACCTAAGGATCATGAGGAACATATATATGGAGAGTACGGCTCAAATCAAGATGGATCAATTAGGAGAAACCTTCCCAATATCTAAAGGAGTGAAGCAGGGCGATCCACTGTCTCCTAAACTCTTCTCGGCAGCTCTAGAAGGAATATTCAGAAAACTGCATTGGGAAGACTATGGGGTAAACATAAATGGTACAAAACTAAACCACCTAAGGTTTGCAGATGACCTAGTCCTCGTATCAAACAACAGTGGAATTCTCCAGAACATGCTTCAACAACTGTCTGAGAAAAGCAGAGAAATAGGACTGACAATGAACAAAACAAAAACAAAAATAATGACAAATATGGAGAAGTTAGATATAAACGTGGACAATGAAAGCATCGAGTATGTAGAACAATACATCTACTTAGGGCAAACTATCTCCTTCAGAGATCAAGCTGATTTTGAAATAGAAAGAAGAGTGACTTGTGCATGGAGGAGATACTGGTCCTTGAAAGAGGTCATGAAAAGCAAAGACTTCCCAATAGTTGTCAAAAAGAAAGTGTTCAACACCTGCATTCTCCCATGCCTAACATATGGATGTCAAACGTGGGCACTGTCGCAGAAAAACCTTTTGAAGCTCAGAACATGCCAAAGAGGAATGGAGAGAAGTATGTTAGGATTCACTCTGAAAGACCGCAAAAGAGCAAAGGATATTAGAGAAAGCACAAAAGTTGAGGATATTCTCCGAACAATCAAAAAGCTTAAGTGGCGATGGACCGGTCACATGACAAGAGAAAGTAAAGAAAAATGGACACAAAAGATTACAGAGTGGGTACCGAGAGATGGGCAAAGAAAAAGGGGAAAACAACACAGAAGATGGGAGGACGACATCAAAAAAGTAGGAGGAAACACATGGAAGAGGACAGCAAGGGATAGACTAAAATGGAAGATGCTGGAAGAGGCCTATGTGTCAGAAGGACACGCTGACAAATCTTAAACTCAGTGTTGTTGGACTTTAAAGAACTATAATAATAACAATAGTGAATAAATAAACTTATTAGTAAAATAAAAAAAAAAAAAAAAAAAAAAAAAAAAAAAAAGACTGCATACTTTGTCAGCAAGACGGCTAATAATAATAATAATAATAATAATAAATCTTTTTGTTTGAGATTTTCTGCAATTGGAAATAGTAATTTAGAAGCATATGTAGACTCAGATTGGGCCAGTAATATCATTGACCGCAGGTCTTATACTGGATACTTCTTAAGGCTGTCGAATTGTGCTATCTCTTGGGAAACCAAGAAGCAGACTACTGTGGCCCTGTCTAGCACAGAAGCCGAGTATATGGGCATTTCAGACTGTTGTAAGGAAGCTGTATACTTGAGTAATTTAATGTTTGAAATTACTGGTGTTTTGTATCCTATACCAATTTTTAATGATAACCAGTCAGCCCATAAACTGTGTGCAAATCCTGTATTTCACAAAAGGTCTAAGCACATAGATGTGTGCGGTACCATTTTTGTAGAGAAAAGGTTGCAGATAAAATTGTAAAAATTGAGTATTTACCTACTGCACAAATGCCCGCAGATCTATTAACTAAAGGATTGTGCAAAATCAAACATTATAAATTTTTAGGTATGTTTGGTTTATTTAATAGAAATGTGTAGTTATAAAAAACTTGGATTATTTTGTTAAGTGGGGGTGTTGATTATTTAACAAAATAATGTTTTATGCTTGATGTCTATTCCATTGTATAGTGTATACTCTGTTAGCTGTCAATGTCATGATATGCATTTTTGATTAATAAAGTTTCAGTCTGTGCCGGGAACTCTGCTGTTTCATTATAAGTAATTTATTAGTTTGTTAGGGCACGGTCGGTACACAGACTTATACTATTACTAACTGACCCCTCGTCTCATCATTCTTTGAAAAAATATAACTATAAAAGGCTTTGTCCTGAGTGACTGACTGACAGACAAGCTACAGCCCAAACGGCTGAACGTAGGAACTTGAAATTTTCAGGGAACATTCTTTGTGAACCCAAACCGCGTGCTAAGAAAGGATTTTTTGAAATTCTACCCCTAAGGGGGTTAAATAAGGGATTTGGGTTTGTATGAAAGTCCCTCATTTTTCAAGTTAGATTCATGAAAATTGGTATAGACGTCCGGATAAAAATAAGAGAATGGGTGTCCCAGGGATTTTGGAAATTTCACGTCTAACTAGCACATACATTCTTAAAACATAAATAAAAATAAAAACAATTTTCCAAAGCAATCGATACCGTCAGCTACTTTCTTGAAAGTAGGTATAAAGGTTGATAAGGAAATTCAGGTTTTTGAAAAATCTGAATCACTGGGTTTGTGAAAAATCGAAATTAATGCGGGCGAAGCCGCGGGCAAAAGCTAGTTTCAATATAAGAGCGGAAAGATGTTATTTTTTTACGAGTCTCAGTTTGACCTAAGCCGAAGACGCGGGTCAACTTCAGAGACGAGTGGAAATGACAATTTCGCACGTGCATTGAACGACGCTTCTTGCGAAAAAAAATGTTGGTTTTAGGTGTTTGCCTGCTCCGTGTTTGCGTGCCGTGCTCCGGTGCAGCACTCCAGTGCACCTGCTCCGGTACCGCGAGGAAAACAAAAAAGCACTAGTGCAGAAAAGAATAACTTCCCGCACGCAAAACACACACGAAATGTCTACTTTTTGAGAAAATGTATTAAAAAAAAATTGGTTGCCTGTAAAGTCGGTTTACGGACGATAGATTTACGCTGAGGATTTACGTGATAACGTCATAATTGGCCTCTCTATCGTTTGTTTTATCGTGCCTCTCTATCGCTTGTTGCGCGCTCTCGCTTGCACGCACAGGCTCAGGTGGAACGTTACGAGGAACGTTACTATTTTTCATGTGCGTTGCTGGTGTTCATCAATTTATTAAACGTTATCACGTTAAAATAATTAATTTCCCACCCTTTAACTGAGATAGATTAATGTAAAAATTGGTTTGTAATTTGCCCAAGTTATCTAATACTTAAGTAGGAAAAAATTAACAGCCCATCATTGCTGTAAAACACTTCCGATTACGTCCTTTTCTAACCTGCTATCAATCAACCTTGTGTGGAACAAAAAAAAAAAAATGAGAACTACCTAACGGAGGATGGCCGGTGAAGCGAATAGGCGCCGACTGCAGTGGCTCACGGTGAAAATCCTATTGAATCGTTATCGAACCTACGCAGTACTCGTAGCTTAGGACTTAACGAATTATCTCGCCTGTCAGTGCGCCCGACCAATTGTGAATAACGGAGCGTAGAATTTATAATCATTCGTGGGTCCGTCCCAAGCCCAACTCCGGCCAACCGCGATGTACAAAGCGGCAATATTCCTTTGTCCAAAATTGATTTCGGTAATTTAATTTGCATTTCTATAAGTGAACACGAACACTGAATACCATTACGGAACTCCTTCAGTGGCCTTGGATTGAGGTCTTGGGCTGGTAGACGGCTAACATCCGAAAACTAAATAAAATTCAAATTTTATTTATTAATCGCAAACAGTAGGATAAATAACATATAAGCAAATAGGATAGGTTTATGGCAATAAGTTTTGCGAGCATAACATTTATGCATCCACATGATTTTAACAAAAACTATTGATTCTCTATTGGTTATCTATTGATTCCCGAAAGATCCTTTTCTGCAGTTTCCCAGATTTGGAGATGTTGGGTATAAATTATTGTGAAATAGTAATAGCAATTAAAAGAATAAAAACACAACATTGTACTAAAAATAAAGTTTTAATTGCTTGACCATAGTGATAACCCTTCCAAAGTTGTCAAAATGACATTCCATGACAATGTTGCCCATGCATTCAGAAATAAGATTATTGGTCTAAGGAAATAAGAAACGCTGGACAGCCAGTCGTTCAATAATTCAAAACAATCACAGAGCGTCTTTAATGAGAATCTAACAGTAGGTAAATGGGTATTTTGAACCAAGTAACTCCCCAACATAATAATGTGGGCATGGTATAACAACGTCTTTCGATTCTGGGTAGGTAGGTACCGTATGTGAAATATGATTTTTAAAGTGCAAATTTTTATTAGAATCAATTATTATTATCCACTACCAACCCCCACTTTTCCATAACTCTGGTTTATTTGATGTATACCTTTTCTTCACTTTTGCAGCCGAATATTTTCACCACCCTTTTAGATAAAGCATTTACCTACACGAAGTAAATCCGCTCTTCCCGCAAATCTGATTAGGCCACTCTAATTTACTCTCATGCTCTCTTCCGACTGACGCATCTTTTGGGATTAGTACTTACCTACTGATTTTATTCTTTTATTGGAGATTTATTAACATAATCACAGTAAAAATCTCAGCTCTACACTGAGAAAAACGGGCTACTTACGATGGGCAAATTTGTAATGATCTGGCAGCCAGATACGTATCACGTGCTTTTCACACGTAAATTATAAGAGCCATCCTTATAATGGAACGACACCATGTTAGGTAAGTATGCGGCATAATGCTCTGTAAAGACAATGTCAACGAGTTACTTGTAATGAGGCCGTATCCTTAATACGTATAGCGCGTCAAGAAATTACTGTGCCCGCACTGGTAACATTTTCGTATCCGGTTTAATGATCCCGCTTATGTATTAACAGAGCAGGCTACGTAATTTATTTAACCCGTAACATGAAATATGTATGCGCTATACGTACGAAGTTATACAGCCGCATTATTTCAGTATCCAGGCTCTTTATAACAGTAAATGGTTGCCAAATCATCGTACTGACTCCGTCTCATTAAATAATGTACCCGGTTACGTACATAATGTACGTGCAGGGTCGGGGATATGCCGAAACATTTTACGGACACTGGATAGTTAATAATGTCTCCGCCTACATAATCATTTAGGTATCCTCGGACATTAGACGAAATCGGCTTACTTAGGTACAGACTGTGTTTGGTACATAGCATCTTTACGACGTCAGCCGCATCATTAAATTACTGTGGCGCATTCTTAACATTTATAATAGTAACCTGCCAGGCTTGCTTGCCAAATCATCGTACTGACTCCGTCTCATTAAATAATGTACCCGGTTACGTACATACGTACAAGCAGGGTCGGGGATATGCCGATACATTACGTACGCACACTGGCTAATTAATAATGTCTCCGCCTACTTCATCAGCTATACGTATCCTGGGTCATTTTACGTACTTATTGACTATCCTTCCGGACACACCTGGCCACTGTATACATAGTAGGAAGCACCATGCTGCACTCGAACCGCGTCATTATGGTACTTGAGATGCATACGTAGAAAGCAAGCAACAGAGCACTGTATATGTTCATATTATTTAACCTACTTTGCACATGCAAATAAAACACTATAAAACAATGATTTTCTTTATATTGTACATTGTTTTGTTCACCTTCAATAGTTAACGTGAGTTTTTTACAAAAATTACAGATGCTGACCCGAACAAAATACACACATTGCTTATTATAAAAAAAGTTTTTAACATTAATTCTGACGACGAAACGAACTGACGAAGCAAAGAAAAAAAAATACAAAAATAAAACAATATAATAAATTAAAAAAAAAAGAAAAAAATCAATAACCCAACCAGGATTCGAACCCACATACAAATGGTGCATACGATACAAATTTTTCACGGTTAAAAGTAATGTACGATTGGCTCAGTGGTTCGAGTGACTCGGATCTAGTACAACACGGTGTTTCCTACGTATGTAGGTAAGTAGCTCAAGTACTATAATGGCTGGGATCTAGTACAGCATGGTGCTTCCTACGTAAGTACATATGCCGCTCAAGTACCATAATGACTCGGATCTAGTACAGCATGGTGCTTCCTACGTACGTAGATGTGTAGCTCAAGTATCATAATGACTCGGATCTAGTGTAAGCCGCTGCGGTGCATACGTATAGCTCATAAGTAACTCAAGTACCATAATGACTCCGATCTAGTACAACATGGTGTTTCCTACGTATGTAGATATGCAGCTCAAGTACCATAATGACTCGGATCTAGTGTAAGCCGCTGCGGTGCATACGTATAGCTCATAAGTAACTCAAGTACCATAATGACTCCAATCTAGTACAACATGGTGTTTCCTACGTATGTAGATATGCAGCTCAAGTACCATAATGACTCGGATCTAGTGTAAGCCGCTGCGGTGCATACGTATAGCTCACCATTATTTACTGTGCCCTCTACAGTATCGTATGTAAGCCGCTGCGGTGCATACGTATAGCTCACCATTATTTACTGTGCCCGCTACAGTATCGTATGTAAGCCGCTGCGGTGCATACGTATAGCTCACCATTATTTACTGTGCCCGCCACAGTATCGTATGTAGGCCGCCGCGAGGCATACGTATAGCTCACCATTATTTACTGTGCCCGCTACAGTATCGTACGTAAGGCGCCGTGGTACACACGTATGGTTCACCGTGTTCTACTGTGCCCGCAACAATAGCATACGGGTGTTGCAGTCGTAGTTTCAGGAGTATTCAGTGCGACTTGCGCACTACGTATACGTAGCCGGATGTCGCGTTACGTACGTACGTACAAAAATCGACCACGAGTAAATACGTAACCCGCTCCATGATGAGCGTCAGTATGCCGACTACGTACGACTGACTACGTACGCGTAATGGAGCGGGTTACACACGTCATTGTGGTCGATTTTTGTCCTTATTTTACGTAGTGCGGCAGAGGAAATTTTTCTCAGTGTACGCTTTCACTACGAAAGGATTTTGTCAAGTATTGCTTCAGTGACAAAATCTTTTCTTCGTTATGGTTTTCATTTTTAACGACTCGTTCTTCCATG
Organism: Coenonympha arcania; assembly: GCA_036785405.1. Classification (NCBI taxonomy): domain Eukaryota; kingdom Metazoa; phylum Arthropoda; class Insecta; order Lepidoptera; family Nymphalidae; genus Coenonympha; species Coenonympha arcania. Next base: position 11,926,333 of record CM072066.1, on the reverse strand, counting down.
ATGACGTTAGGTACACATAAGTTTTCTTGGGCTTAAAAGTGTGTCTAGATAGGTACTAGGTAGTGTTTAAAGCATTTATTTTTGTTAAATTCGTATTCACTTAAAGCTGCGATATCACCTTTTGGTCAGTAATTAATTACGATACTTTATTGACATAACTTTTGTACACACGTATGGTATATCTTGGTCTCTTATAGAAGACCATACGTGTGTGCATTAAGTAAGATGCGCTAGATTATTAGTTCATGAAGGTATTAAAGTTATAATCTCACGAGTACTTAGTGCACCCATTTATCCGCAGACACATCAATTAGTGAGCGGTAGACGAAAGAAATGAATAAGTAATAATCAAATAACGCGGACAACCAGCCTGGGAGCAGGAGCAATTACGTATGATGGATCGCTGAACTTGTCTGCTCCTGCTGGAATGACCCGCTTAATAACGTCTTGTTTCATTCTGAAGGATTTCACGCAATTTGTCACGAAAGAACTGGAGCAGTAATGCCCGGTAATACACGAGAATTTACTTTATTTTTTTAAATTGTTCGCAAAAATTGCTCTATTTTTTAGTCTACCCTGACTTGAGCCGTGGGGCGAAGGAAAATTATTATTATCTAACGAAAGTGAAATTGCGTGAGGATTACGTGGAAGGTGACAATCTCGACCTTTTAAACCTAATTTTCCAGTTCAGGTGATAAGACTTACTTATAACATTTTCATGCTGGAATAAAAATGTTTAAGACTTTATAAAAACCTGTCAAGTGTGAGTCGGACTAGCGTACTGAGGGTTCCGTACTTCAACCGGAGGAATAAAACCATAAAAACCACTTTTCTTATCGAACCGCAAAACTAACTTTGTTTTTATAGGTTTTATTGTAAATATCAAAAAACTGCTTATTAGATCTCGTTCAAACCAATTTTCGGTGGAAGTTTGCATGGTAATGTACATCATATATTTTTTTTAGTTTTATCATACTCTTATTTTAGAAGTTACAGGGGGGGGGACACACATTTTACCACTTTGGAAGTGTCTCTCACGCAAGCTATTCATTTTAGAAAAAAATGATATAAGAAACCTTAGTATCATTTTTGAAGACCTATCCATAGATACCCCACACATATAGGTTTGATGAAAAAAAATTTTTTGAGTTTCAGTTCTAAGTATGGGGCACCCCCAAAATTTATTACTTTTTTTAAATTTTGTTAGATATATTAATTATAATTTATAATGTCACAATATTTTATCTATGATATTTTGTTATCTGTGGCTGGCAACACTCTCCTCCTTCCTTCTTGATTTTGCAAATGGCGTGTCGGCTGTACTTTCTTGTGAGTTTCTTATTTTTAATTAAAACCAAGTATCAAGTACATATTTATTATTTGAAATCAACCACTCCTGCATCCACGGACCCTGAAATTACAACAGGTTATGGGCCCAGAACGCAAGTAAAAGGAGTGGAAAGGAAATATACCACGCTGTGGGAGGCGTGGGTTGGGCATTGGCCATTTTTGTTCATACGATTTACGACCGCCAATAAACCATGGAGGACAAAGAAGAAGCAAAATTAAAATTAAAGGGCGAAGAAAACTGGACCGTATGGAAATTTCAAGTTTCCCTAATACTGAAATCAAAAGGGCTGTATGACATCGTAACTATCAACGCCAAGGGCACCGACAAGGACGCGAAAACAATGGCGCTGTTAGTCAGCAGAATGAGTGAACAAGTCATTTCTCAAGTCTTATCCTGCGATAGTGCATTTGAAATTTGGAATAAGTTATTATCAATTTACGAACAAGAATCTCAAGTAAGTGTGCACTTATTGTATCAACAGTTTTATGCGTTGAACTACCAAACTAACCTAACAGATCTCCTTACGAATGTTGAAAACATAAGATCAAAAATAATAGCCAGAGGGGAAAAACTGCCTGACAAAATGCTTATTACAAAAGTGTTGATGAGTCTGCCACCTACATACAAACATTTTATCTCCGCTTGGGAGTCCCTACCGGAAGAGCGGCAAACATTCTTGGAACTTAGTGCTCGTTTACACATCGAAGAGATTCGGGTGAAGGAGGTTGAGAACACAGAGGCATTAGTGGCAAAACAACGGCAGTCAACCAACAACAATAAATCTAGATTACAGTGCAGATTTTGCAAGAAATTTGGGCATAAAATTTCCAGCTGCTGGTTCAAACAGAAGAAGAATCAATGTACGAATTCAGATACCAATGCATTCATGTTAGCTTCCGAGGACGAGGTGATGGCAGCCACAGCTACTTCATCGAATGAGTGGGTGCTCGATACAGGCTCGAGTGACCATATGTGCTGTGACCGGTCTCTATACTCAAAGTTCTGTGAAAGTTCCCAGCGTAAAGTGAAAATTGGTGATGGTACATCTTTAGATGTATTAGGTGTCGGTACCATACAGTGCGAAGCGTGGAATGGTAAAAAGTGGATCTCAACAACACTCTCTGATGTTCTTTATGTTCCCTCTCTAAAAGCAAACCTTTTTTCTGTAGGTAAATGTTTAGATAAAGGTTATTTTATGCAAAGTGATCAAAATTTTTGTAAAATTTTAGATTTTAAGAATAATGTAAGAGTACTTGCTAAGAGATTGGATACAAAATTGTATAAATTAATTTTCAGAACAAAACCTTCTATGGCTAACTATGTTTGTACTTTAACAGAATGGCATGAAAAGTTTTGTCATCAAAATTATCAATATGTTAAAAATATCTTGATCTTCATAACATAAAGTATGTAAATTCAAAAGTATATCCATGTGAACCCTGTTTACTAGGCAAACAACACCGAGCATCATTCAGTAACAGTGAATCTAGATCTTCTACCCCGGGTGAGTTGCTTCACGCTGACCTATGTGGCCCGGTAGATTGTGTTTCTATTGGTAAATCAAAATACTTTTTATTAATTAAGGATGATATGTCAGGTTATAGATTTGTCTATTTTTTGAAAAATAAACATGAGGTTAAACAACATTTACAAAATTGCATTAAATTAATCAAAAATCAAACTGGTAATTCTATAAAATACTTGAGAACAGACAATGGCTTAGAATTTTGCAATAGTGATATTAAAAACATGTTGGAAAGCTTAGGTATTTGTCATCAGCGTACAGTTGCCTATACTCCACAGCAGAATGGTCGTGCAGAACGTGAGAACCGAACGATCATGGAAGCTGCGAGGACATTAATTTCAGGTATGTCAAAGAGATTTTGGGCTGAAGCGGTCAATACTGTTGTGTTTACACTTAACAGGTCTGGATCTAGCCCGGTGAAGAATAAAACTCCTTATGAGGTATGGTTTAATAAATCTTTTGATATTAATTATCTTAAGAAGTTTGGTCTGCAGTGTGCAGTACATATACCAAAGGAAAAAAGGAGGAAATTGGATAGTAAAACCAAGTTTGGAATATTTGTAGGCTATGATACAAATGTTAAAGGCTATAGAGTATATTTCTCTAATACTGATAAAGTTGAAACGGCCAGGGACTTTGTCTTTCTGCCGGATTGTGGGAAAATTCCACACAAAAATCAGGTAAGTAATAGCCATGATAACTCTGATAATATATCTTCCACAAGTGAAGAGTCTGATATGGAAATGCAAAGTCAGAGCAGCACCAAACACTCTCAAGAGGTAAAAAATGACTCACAGGTTGAAAAAGGCTCTACGGAGAACACTGATGAGGTAGGAAATAAAACTGGCTCGACTTCAAGTACGAGTTCAGGTCTACGACAAGTGGGTGGTTTAACTCTCCGCAGTCGTGATAAAATTTATAAGCCAATAAGGTATGAAACTGAATTTGCAAGCTATGCTTATTTCTCTGAGCTAGAAAACGAACCCCAATCTTATCAAGAAGCTATGGAGTCCAATGAGTCTACTGAATGGAAGCAATCTGTCAAGAGTGAGCTTAAGGCATTGGAAGACAACCATACATGGGATTTGGTAACGGTGAAGCCAGAAGAAAAGGCCATAGATACCAAATGGGTATTTAAAAGAAAGAAAAACAGTGAAGGTAAAGTACAAGTGTATAAAGCACGCTTGGTTGCACGTGGATTTCAGCAGACAGGTATATCACTAGATGAAGTTTACTCTCCTGTCACCAGTTTAACTACGGTAAGAATCCTCATTTCTATAGCTGCCTATTATGGCTGGAATATTTATCAATTTGATATATGTAGTGCTTTTCTACATAGCACTATACATGAAGAGATATACATTTACTTACCAGAGGGTCACCAGCATTCAGGACAGGTAGGAAAACTTAATAAAGCTATTTATGGGCTAAAAAAGGCACCCAGATACTGGTATGATACATTTTGTAATTTCATGATAAGTCAAGGTTTCAAAAGATCTAAAACTGATATGTGTTTGTATATTAAAATATGTGAAAACACAAAAACATATGTTATTCAGTATGTTGATGATATTTTGATAGTTAGTTCACATGAATATATTATTGAAAACTTAAAGCTGCAGATGGGTAAAACCTTTAAGATTAAAGACTTAGGTCTTGCTTCATATTATCTAGGTATTCGAATAATGCAAAATAAAGACTTTATTTCTTTAGATCAGTGTGAATACCTAAAGAATGTATTACAATTGTTTAACATGTCTGAATGTAAAGGTGTGAGTGTACCCTTAGAACCTAATTTCAACAGTACTTTGTTATTAAAAGAATGCTCTGAAAACTCAGAAATAGAACATAGATGCAGAAAACTAATAGGTTGTATTATGTACGCTATGTTAGGTACTAGACCTGATCTATCAATATGTTTAAGTATACTTAGTAGATTTCAAAACTGTGCTTGTACAGATCTATGGAAACATTTGAAGCATGTGTTGAGGTATACAGTAAAAGCTACTTTAGAACTAAAGTTAGTGTATAAAATTAATTTCAATAATTTAATTTGTAAAAATCCATTGAAAGCCTATGTGGATAGTGACTGGGGAGGTGACACAGTTAGTAGAAAATCAACCTCAGGTTATTGTTTAATGGTTTTTGATAACCTAGTCTTGTGGTGTAGTAAAAAACAAACATGTGTTTCTCTCTCGTCCACTGAGGCTGAATATATAGCATTAAGTCAGTGTGTTGCCGAGGCATGTTGGGTGAGGAATTTATTTTCTGAGTTGTGTTTAATATCAGAAAATGAACTCAATGTCTTGATTCTTGAAGACAACAGGTCTGCAATTTGTGCAGCTAATAACAATGGTGTATCGAAAAGGTTAAAGCACATAGATATAAAATATCACTTTATTCAAGACAAATTGTCAAAAAATTTAATATCTTTGGAGTATATAAAAAGTGATGACCAAATAGCTGACCTGTTGACCAAGCCTCTACCTAAGATAAAATTAGATAAATTTAGGATTAGATGTCTTAGTCTAATTTAAACTCTTGAGGCAATGTGGGACAAGTCAAAAATTCAAAAAAAAAATTTTTTTTGTAGTTTTGTTATACTTATTATTTTTTAAAATATTGTTCCATTAAGGGAGGGTGTTAGATATATTAATTATAATTTATAATGTCACAATATTTTATCTATGATATTTTGTTATCTGTGGCTGGCAACACTCTCCTCCTTCCTTCTTGATTTTGCAAATGGCGTGTCGGCTGTACTTTCTTGTGAGTTTCTTATTTTTAATTAAAACCAAGTATCAAGTACATATTTATTATTTGAAATCAACCACTCCTGCATCCACGGACCCTGAAATTACAACAAATTTTGTGTGAAAACCTTAATGCGGTTCACAGAATACATCTACCTACCAAGTTTCAACAGTATAGCTCTTATACTTTCGGAAAAAAGTGGCTGTGACATACGGACGGACAGACGGACAGACGGACAGACGGACAGACGGACAGACGGACAGACAGACATGACGAATTTATAAGGGTTCCGTTTTTTGCCATTCGGCTACGGAACCCTAAAAACGGCCAAGTGCAAGTCAAACTCGCGCATAGTCAGGAGGAGAGGGACGGTATTTTTTTCGTAGTATTTTGCCCAATAAAACTCAGGTACATATAAAAATCGATTTTAGAATACACAAGTAAGTAACGCTCTTTTTGAATTTTTCGACGACCCGTTTTTATCTCATTTTTGAATGATATGATCTTTTATAGTTACTGAAATAAAGAGTCGGACTAGACAGACAGGCAGACGGTCAACAAAGTGATCTTATAAGAGTTCCATTTTTTTGAGATCTGGAACCCTAAAAAAGTAAGCAAATATGTTGAAAATCATGCTTCAACTAAAACTAAGTCACCAATCGTGTTTTGCAAACATAAAATCGAAGTTAAAAAAGATCAAAGTAAGTATTATTTCTTCAAAATGTAATTTTTTCTAGTCAATATGTAATTTTTTCTAGTCAATGTTTTAGCTGTGATAATTTTACTTGTACTGAACATTTCTTTTTAATAGATAATTATTACAATGAAATTGTAAATATTTTAAGAAAAGGTGCTGTTGTGAGTTTCGATTCGCACTGCGATGCCCAAAGAAAACGGAAACGCGTAGTGGGTTGGAAATACCACGTTAGTCAGAGCCATAGGGCGGCTAAGATTTACTACTCATGGTGGTTAACAGCGGGCAGGCCGTCATATGGCCCGGTCTATGATGATATGGCTAACAGTCGCAAAGAATTTAAAAATAAACTTAAATGGTGTCAGAATAATCAAGAAAAAATTAGAATGAACATTTTAGCCATGCACCGAGCGAACAAAAATTTTCCAAAGTTTTGGCAAGCAACTAAAAGGCTTCAAATTAGGCCTAGGTTACCACACAGTGTAGAAAATGTAGTCGAACAGAATGGAATAGCGGAATTATTTGCTAATCATTTTAAAGTGAAACCACTTACCGTTACAGGCGTTGAGGGAGATGTGCGCGACACTACGCCTTCGGACTCACAGACTGAGGCCCTACAATTCTCACCACACGACGTTTTTACAGTAATAAGAAAGATGACACGTGGGAAGTCTCCGGGTCACGATGGCCTGAGTGTCGAGCACATTCTCTACGCTGGTGAAGAGATTAGCAAAGTCTTATGCACGCTCTTCAACCTATGTATTAAATTTAAGTATTTACCAAAGGAACTTATGAAAACCGTGGTGGTTCCAATTCCCAAAAATAGGACTGGGGATTTGTCAAAACTGAATAATTATAGGCCCATTTCATTGGGTACTATAATTGGAAAATTTTTTGAAAAGCTGTTACATCCATTCCTTATGATGAATGATTCCTATTGATGATGCGCAGTTTGGTTTTCGTGCCAATGTCTCAACCGATTCTGCTATTTTCAGTTTGAAAAATACTGTAAAATATTATACGTCCAGGGATACCAACGTGTATGCCTGTTTCTTGGATCTAAGCCGAGCTTTTGATCTGGTAAATTATAATCTACTATGGTCAAAACTCAATAAACTAAAAGTATCGTCTGACGTTATAAACATGTTGAGATATTGGTACGAAAATCAAACTAACGCTGTGAAATGGGGCGACATACTTTCTAGCGAGTATAGGTTATAATGTGGTGTGCGCCAAGGCGGACTGACATCGCCGGACCTTTTCAACATTTACGTCAATGGCCTGATAGAGGAGCTGAGAGGTACCAAAATCGGATGTCATATCGGCGGAGTATGTGTTAACAATTTAAGTTACGCTGATGATATGGTGCTGCTCAGTCCTTCTATCAAGGCCCTACGAAAATTGTTAAGTATTTGTGCAAAATACGCTTTAAGTCACGGACTTAAATATAACGTTTCCAAGACCGAAATGATGGTCTTTAAGTGTGGAAAAGGCCCGGACAATGTCCCTCCAGTATTCATGAATGGTGTGGAGATACGAAGGGTGGCCGCGTTCAAGTATCTCGGTCACATGTTGACGGAGGGTCTCAGAGACGACTGTGACATAGAGCGCGAGAGGCGGGCGCTTGCTGTCAGGTGCAACATGATAGCACGCAGATTCTTCCACTGCAACGAGCAGGTCAAGAAGACCCTGTTTCGAGCGTTCTGTCAAAATTTGTACACTTGCCATCTATAGTTTGGGTACACCAGACGCTCGTATAGTGCCATCAGGGTGCAGTACAATGATGCCTACCGCATCCTGATGAAATTGCCACGATTTTGCAGTGCGTCGAACATGTTCGCCTCGGCAAGAATGCCCGACTTCTTCGCAATAATACGTTCGCGTATAGCAACCTTTTGGGAGCGAATTCGTTGCTCTCATAATGAGATCCTCCGTACAATGTGTGACCATTTGGATACCGCAATCTGTCGGCATTGGTTGACACAGCATCGCAGTGCGAATCGAAAATAAGCACTTATTATATTACAATAATATTTCTATTTCATTTATATTAATATTCTCATATTATCATTATTGTTTATTTTTATTTAATATTTTCATGTAAATTGGATAACTGGGTTCATTGCCTTTCAATAAAGATCATTATTTCATTATTAAAATACTTACCTACTTGTAGGAATTAATCATCATCATATTTTTAACCCTTTTTAAGTCCCACTGCTGCGCACGGAGCTCCTCTCAGAAATAGAGAGGTTAAGCCATAGCCCACCACAGCGGGCAAAAACCAGAAAACTATTTCGAGCTCCAAATTTTCATATCACATACACAGAGTGATCACATACGTCTTAGTAGGTACTCATTAAGAACCACAAAATGACAACGTATGCTATTGCAATTTGATGCATTTCATCACATGATAGTCTTTATCACCTTAAGGTTTTAAGAGCTGGCAAACTGGCTCTTTTTTACGAGGTTTAAGGCAATTTAATTAAAGAACTGATTATAGAATCCTTACAAAAAAAAAATGTAACGTAAAATTAGGGTTTTATGAACAATCGGTATTGACAAAAAATGAATTTTCTCAAACCCTGTTTCAGAAAAAATTCTCAAAAAGCATCTAATTTTGTTATACTTTGAAAATTGACTGTAAAACGGCACAAGCTATTTAATTAATTCTTGCACACAAAAAAAGTACATAAAAATTACAACAACTTTGATTGACAGTTTTATTTTTGGGCCTTCTAACAATAGTGTAAAGTAATAAATTCCCCGAAATTTAAGTAAATCAGTGTGAACGCGGCTGCTCCGTCCCCCCCGTAAACTGTCATTCGGCCTTCTTAAAGCCTTAACATTATTTTTTGTAAAAAAAGTCTAAGCTGTTTATTAGAGAGTCATTTCAGAACCTCCTTAGTTCTGAAATGACTCTAGTAATAAACAGCTCTTAATCTTGCCTGTGTTCTATTCTGACAGTTGTGTAGGTGGTTCCGTCGCTCGTTTATCATGACGCCAGTTTGCTATGCGACGGTCGTTAGAGAATGCAGGACAGTGCCTTTTTTGTTTAGCATGTAAATATGCATTAAGTACGTTATGTACCTAAGTATGCCTGCTATATTACTACTTACATACGCTACATGAGACACATTGGACATGGATCGTGCACTATTTCAGAAAATAGGTTAGGTATATATACCTGCTGGCAGATATCTTAGTAGGTATTAGGATCTCATTTGGGACGATCTTCAGCCGAGCGGCTCCTATTGAGTGTAAGTAGGTAATATAAATTTGGGCATCAAAATATCAATGCTAATTTGTGTCAAATCTTAGCTCTCTACATCATTAAAAGTAATTTAAAGACAAGTATACGAGATTCTGCTTTGACATACTTACCTGCTATTATAATATCCAAATCAAGGGGTACTTAATATATCTAGAGCCCTGAAATTAGCTCGGTTTTCGAGTTAGCTAACGTGCAATTAGCGTTGACATTTAATAAATCAGTCGCTCTCCGTAGGCGCACGCTTACATCGCTTCACTGGATAGAGATACATAATAAATCCCACGTATCGCCCCACGCTATGCTCCCACGGTATAAACTTAAAGCTTTAAAGTCAAAAGGATTACAGTGTATACGCATTATCAATCTTTATCAATGGGATTATTTACGTCGGGCGGCGGACCAGCCAAATGTGATTAACTGCTTGGACGACCTAATAAATGCTGAGGGTAAAATCAGGATAAAAAGAGATGATTAAAAATTCTCTTTAATATGAAATTCTGAACTGTTACAATTTTGTAAAAATTGCCAGAAAACTAGCAGCCTGACAATTGATACATCGCCCAAGAATATCTGCATCACAAGATTGCGTTTATCAGCTCTAAGTACCTTTACAACCTATCGTAGAAAAAATTAACTTAGAAGCTACAGCCGTAGCCGTTACCTTATTCTATTTCTACGAATGCTACGGACCAACCTGTCGGACTTAATTTTTACCCACGACGGAACGGAGTACGGGTATATGCGTTTAGGGTGAGAGACCGTTTGTACATTACTCTGTTAAAAAGATTTTATGTTTGTTTGTATGTTAAATTGTTCACAAAAACCAATAATGCAAAAATATTTTTGTTTGTTTGTTTGTTTGTTTGTTTGTGTGTGCACATCAATGTTCCCATTTATTTCAAAAACGGCTTGACCGATTCAGATGCGGTTTTCTGTATAATGTTTGGTGTTCAGCGGCAATGGTTCTTACATAGTTGTTACGAACATCGATCACCAGGGGGCGCCATAAAATACATTTATATTGCAAACGAATGTTCCCATTTATTTCAAAAACGGCTTGACCGATTTAGATGCAGTTTTCTGTATAATGTTTGGTATTTATTGGTGATGGTTCTTAGATAGTTGTTACGAACATCGATCACCAGGGGGCGCCATAAAAAACATTTACAGTGCAAACGAATGTTCTCAATTATTACAAAAACGACTGAACCGATTTGGATACAGTTTTGTATAAAATATTAGTGAGTCATTGGCAATGGTTCGTAGATAATTGTTCTTGTAATTGAACAGCAGGGGGCGCCAAAATAAACGTCTCTTTATGACTTGGAAGGGATGATGCCTTCAAACGCTGCTAGAGGAGCTAATGGCTGGTTTGAAGATTAATTTTCATTTTTCAATAATAATATAATTTAAATTACATTAATATATCAATCGAAAAACTATAAAACAAGTGGAAAATTAAAAAATTTTAAAACACCCACGACATTTGCAGACTTGTAATTGAAAAAGGATTAAATAATTTTTTTGAAACTCCCCGACTAAAGGAAAGTAAGAACTAAGAACCTATCAGTATAATTACAAATCCAAGAAAATCCGTCGGAGCTGCCATTGCTATTTTAGTTTCCAATATCAATTAATGTAATTAATAAGTATTAATAAACTGACGGTATATGAGAAGTATCAAGAAATTGAATTAGTCATCAACTGGTAAACAGGACCATCAACACCGTCATAGGCAAAACACAGCAGCTCCGGCGGATTTTCTTGGATTTGCAATTATACTGATAGGTTCTTAGTTCTTACTTTCCTTTAGTCGGGGAGTTTCAAAAAAAATATTTAATCCTTTTTCAATTACAAGTCTGCAAAAGTCGTGGGTGTTTTAAAATTTTTTAATTTTCCACTTGTGGGTTTGATTGTTCGTCCAGTTCGTCACACTTAATTTACATTAGCTCAGAAAGAAGACTTTTCCATGTGTGATTGGTGTGCCGAAAATCATTCTTATCGGCACTTGTTCTTTTTGTTTCCCTCGTGTATGTAACAACTAACTGCATGAAAGAGGTTTTAACTCAAAAAAATTTATGTACGAAAAGATTTTACACCTTTTTATTTCTCAATTTTATATATTTTTCATAGAGATTCCATGACGAAATCGAATGTAGTATCTAGGTGGGTAGTAGGTATCCTATTGTAGCACTATTTCGTACCGGGCCCTATTTGCAGCGTACGTGAGCGAACTAACCTGGATAGAGGTGAAAGTAGTAATATCCGGGCAAACGCGCTAGACGCATGCTTCCGCCTCACAGACGATAGATCCGCGATTTATCCCGTTCCAAATTAAGGATTTTTCTCCAATGATAGAAATCTATCCTTCCCTTTATAGGGCTCTTTCGGATTCCAGACATCTCTCGGGAAATAATTTGTTATTTCATAGATCTCGGCTTATGTTTGATCCTAGAATCTTGCGTCCAATCAAGTAGGTAAGATTTTTTGGGTTTACTTTATTTATCGGCGATTCAGGTCATGCGGAAAACGGTTTTCGGTTCCGATTGGGGGTTTTCGCGTTTGCATTTGTTATTTGTATTTATTCATAAATCGGTTTTTTAGTTTTATTAGTAGGTAGGTATCTAATATGTTAAAAATATGCTAAATCAAATTCGATGTTGTATCGGTAAACATTTGCAAATACCCCTCGTGTTTCGGCACACTTTGTTTTGTTTTTAACCGACTTCAAAAAAAAGGAGGAGGTTCTCAATTCGTCGGAATCTTTTTTTTAATGATATTTTTTTGTGTAATTATGTTAACATTATTTTTTTTCCCTTTTGTTTTATTGTACCTACCTAATATTTCAATAAAAAAATTGGTGGAAAAAAAATTATGGTATATATAGACTGCATCACGTTTAACTTCAAATGTGAATTCTTATTCCATATTTTCTGATAGATTTAAATAAAATTCACGGGTCACAATGTTTGTCACCAAACTTCTCCGAAACGACTTGACCGATTTTTATGATATTTTTGTCTATATTCGTTAGGTCTGAGAATACAGATCGTAAGGGAGTCTATACAATGACAAAAATTACCAATACGGCGATCGATTCGTTCCATCCTCTTTATCTATAAATAATTACACTCTTTTATGTTTTACACAAGGAAGTTTTGATGGATGACCCCCGTTTATTATTCTTTGCTTTTAATTTAGCCAGTGTTCACGCAGTGTATTCAGTTTTACGGCAGGCTTGGGTCATTTATCATGGCGCCACAATAGACATATACCTACCCTGGACAGGGCGGACGGCGGGTAAATATGTCGCCAGTTTATCGGTGCCAAAAATGCTTATTTTGCCACCAATAGTAAGGCCATGCTGTAGTTTGCTCAGCAGTCATCTATAGAATTTTGACAGATGGCGCTACTGTTTGCTTGTACGCACAGATTCTTGTACGAAAAAGCTTTACGTAAATCGTTCGGATGTCCATATCCTGAGGTTTCTTATCGGTGGGAGCCACAGTATTATGCGAAGCGATGACCGGCAGTGGGTAGGGAGAGAATGCAGAAAATACAACGCTAAGTATATTCATGAAATTTCCTCCTTGCATTATTAAGGTCAGGTGTTGGAAATATGGTTGGATGCAATTTTGTTCGGTCGTGTAGGCGCTTATTTTATATTACCCGTTTAGAGTTTTCGTATATTATCGTGTGCTATCATGAGTTATATACTTACCTACTATTTTAGGGATTAATAATCAAAAATAATTGATGCTCATCTATTTATATTCCAAAAAGAAGCATAAGTAACATCAATACTCCATATTAACATACTAATTTGGATATGAATGTGTGTGAATATTGTTTGTTTGTCTGTAATTAGTAGTGTAGACAGCTCATACACTAAAAACAAATCAGCTGTTTTTTATCACAAAAAAATAATTATGGTCCTCGCGGGGTTTCAAACAAATCTGGATTGGCTGAAAAAGGAGCGTTTGCCTGTATATAGTTTTCCCAAGAAAAACAATATTTACTTACGCGGGCGAAATCTTAGGCAAAACCTAAGAATAAAATTAGACGATAAAATTAAAATATTTTGCTTGTAATGATGTAAACAAACTTCGCCGATCACATAGTAAAATATAGGTAGGTACATAGGTACTTAAAGGGAGGCCTACGAGACGTATCCTAAACATGCATGTTATCTTGCCTATACATATTTACATGGGAGATTACCATAAAGGTAAGGCGGCCAACCGTCCTGCATTCTACGGGACCGTCCCGTAATGACAGTTGAAATCCCGCATTGCAATATTTAACAAAATTGTCCCGAAAATCATCTAAGACGTCCCGCATTCCCCGTTTCTCATCGTCTCGCTCGCATAGAGTGTTCCACTCCACATCAATAAAAAATCCACCAAAAAAAGCCATCGTCCAGTACCTTCTGTTTGCCAGGAACAAGCGCTCTTATGGAACAAGTTGTTTCTTTTAAGAATATACTGGACATCCGAAAAGTCATCACTATACTCTTTCCATTCGTGTATTTTCTCTTTGACACATGAAATCAAATGAAACAGATATAGCAATAGCGAGGGTCCAGAGAGAGATAAAGATAAAGTTGTCCCTTTCTGGTCCCTCGCTATTGCTATATCTGTTTCATATATCAAAGAGAAAACAAACGAATGGAAATAGTATAAAATTAGAAACATTACCGTACAATGCTCATTTTAAATCTAATATGGGCAGTTGTGTCCCGCATTCACTTATTATAAAGTTGGCCGTCTTACATAAAGGGCGCCTCTACCCATGTAAGTAGCACTATGCCCATGAGACAGCTAAAAACTTCCGTCGAACTCGAGTAAGTACTTACGTTGATATGATATAAGGAAATTGTACTTCACATTAAATAAAATATAGGCAAAATAATGCCGATTTTATATGGTACAAAAATATGTTGCCTAGCGATTCACTTAACGCGTTGGCTGCTTTTCGTGAAGTGAACTATTCAATATACGGCCAAGTGCGAGTCGGACTTGCACAAGAAGGAATCCGTACCATTATAACGTAGTGAGATTATCTATGGGATCGTCGACAAAAAACGAGCAATAAATCACGTTTGTTGTATGAGCGCTTTTATTCTACTTTTTAGTAGTTGTTGTTATAGTGGCAACGGACATCATTTGTGAAAATTTCAAGTGTGTAACTATCACGGTTCAGTAGATACAGCCTGGTGACAGACGGATGGATAGACGGCGAAGTCTCAGTAATAGGGCCCCGTTTTCTCTTTGAGTACGGAACCCTAATACCCGTAGAGGCATTCACCTCTGTGCACATGAACAACACGTGAGACCACCTCTCCCATCCTTCCCCTCCCTAGCTCGCACCAGCTATGACATTCTCGTAACGTTTTCACACACTCAGTGATGTGATACAAGAAAAAGAAAAAAATATTTGAAAAATGAACTTTACACTTATTGACTTAAAGTGTAAAATTGAATTTATTTCATCATAGGAAATACAATGCTCAAATTTGACGCGCTTAAGTAATTTTAATCTCGGAACTGTCGACCAATATGGCGTTTTGAACTACATTCAATTTTACACTCTATGTTAATTGTTTTAAAATTAATTTTTCAGTGTTCGCAAAAAATGTTTTGAATTCAATATCGTCTGCTTATGAACGTAAATACCATAACCTTTTTAAACATATCAAATCACGAAATTTAGCCGACACGTAACGTGAATAGCTCCCCAGCTACGTCACGCCTACGTGAAGTCTGAGGAAAAGTGGAGTGAATCATCTCACTCAGTGTGTAAAAACAATAGACGAATCGCCTAACAGAATGCCAAAGATCATTCGAATAGAATAAGCCAGTCCTCAGAATACAGAGAGAGCCAGTCGTAAGCAGCCGGTTTTTCGATAGAACGGCGAGGGGGGATCAAAATCGTCGATCCATCACTCCTAATTGCTTCAGTTCCGTCGTCGCTGTTACTTGATTATTATTACTTATCCATTTCCTTTGTCTCCCCAGTTCATATTCATACTTGAGCCTACAGAAGTTAAATGAAGTGGAAAAGACAGGAAAAGCTGCTACAGCTCTGTCGTTCACATCATTTACTGATGATTTAAATCACATAATATTTTGGCACCATGTGACGGATGGCACGCCTCTTATAAAGATAAACCGCTATAAACTTGACCCTCGTGATGGTCTGCGGGATGCGATACGAGTGATACGATTGGCTATAATGATACGGCAGCGCTGTCAGCGGACAATGACAGGCTAGCTGATTGGTCGAGCGGCTCCCGCCCCGCGTCCCGCAGACCATCAGGAGGGTTAAGTTTATATCGGTTTAACTTATACGGTTACCTACGGTTAATGATCACGGCAACCAAAATATAATATGATGTCTAACATAATATGACTAAAATACCACGTAAATATTAATTGTGGTGGCAATTAAGTTTAATACCTCTGTTATTACATAGAAGTCATTGGTTATAAACACAAAAGTGTGCCTACAATCGTAGGGCGTCAAAAAAGTTACTCTAAAAGAGCTTAAAAATATTCCGTTTTTCTATTCATATCAATTAGCTAAGTACCCAGCTATCAATTACCCGCGGTCATTAGCTACAAAAATGTGATAAATGATTCACAAACGGAACGAATCAAAACACATAGAATCATGGTAGAATCAAAATAGGTTAAAATAGTTTGCATCAGTCAAGCTAAAACTTTGACCGGTCATCAGTAACCGAATTCGCTAACGAGGCGCACGGACGGGGCCCGGTAACGATGTTTCTCTCTCGCCTTTCTGAATATTTTTCATGTTTTATACTACTAAATGTTTCAGTGAGTAACACCGTTTTCAGCTGGGCGTCAGTGCTGCATTGCGTATTAATATTTATATCTGCTAGCTTTTAGTCGTAGCTTCATTTACCTCGGTGTTATTATTCGATTATCAAAATAGTCTGTCGGCTTCAATCTACTCTATTGACGATCTCCCTGGCGCAATAGCGGTCGCAGGTTCGATTCCCGCCACAGGCCCCTTTGGAATTTTGTAACTTCTAACATGCCACAGGTCTGAGGCCGTACCACACTCTCTTAAAGCAGTAATGTCGCAGTACTGTCGCAGTACTGTTTTGACATTTTTGTTTGTATGAAAATATTAAAACAGCAGGTATTGCAGCACTGTTTTAGGAGATGGTGGGTCGGCCCCAGGTTTAGTGGGAAACTTTAGCCGCTTTAGCATCCTACTAGCAAAGACGCTATACTGTGTAGAAACCGTTAGGGGTCACTTACTCCTTCGAAGTTAAGAGCATAACATCTTCGGCTGAATCGTCACATACAATCAGTTGCAGTCAAGTAGGTAGTGGATACTAACTAACGGTGTTAAAAAACATTTGGCACAAGCACGAGTATTTCCTCAAAATTTGAGTGGTTTGGCCATAGCGAAACTGTCTGGCCAATTGGAGGTCGGTGGGATTCGCAAATCTTTGACAACATCGTGTTAAACTCTCAAGCAGGTTTCGTCATCGCTAAGTACCTATGTGATAATCAAATACACAAATTCAAAAGATATAGCTCCGAAGATTTTGCGATTGCAGAGGTCTGAATCATCTTAATACTATTACTAATGCTAGTGGAAATAACGTGACCAACGCCTTCTTTTCACCAGCGGTAATGTAACGGTGGAGTTATAATCACCGAATAACAAATCTTCACTTATTGTCCGGAAAGACTAATCAGTTGAATCAACAAATTGCTATTATATAAATTAGCGGTGAAGGAAAACAATTTTCTAATAATAGGTAAGGTATCGTAGATATATATAATAGGTAAATTTTTCCGGTTCCGGCGTTATAAACAAAAGACGTTCCGAAAGTCACTCGCGATAAAATCTGGTTTAAAAAGTGTTAAAACTTGTGGAAATATCACTACAGTATTTATAAATAAACATTTTGCTGTGGAAAGTGCACTAACTATAAAAATCGCGCACGAAATATCTTCAAGACGTTATTAAATTGCTGTGAAAAACGTTCATAACATAACCTCAAAATACTATCGAGTGCAAACTATAGACAATACCGTCAGTCCAGACAACATTACAAACTGAATTTGACATAAAGAGTGTTGCCATCTAAAGAAGTTAAATTCTACCATTGACAGAAAATTTGCGCGCCAATTTTGAAATTTTGTTTAACTTAATTTGAATCCTATGCTAAACCATGGATGACCAGTCGCAACTTTTACTGGAAAAAATTCAAGAACGAATGGACAAGCAAACAAAAATAATTACGGAGAATGTTACTCGAAACATTATGCAGCAAATGGGCGAAAAACTCAAACTTCTAGAGGAAAAAAATCAGCAACTACAATCTGAGGTTTCGGAACTAAAAGAAAAACTTAAAGGATTTGAAATACAAAAGAAAAAGAACAATCTATTATTTTTTGGAATAAAAGAGGAAAGCAAAGAAGAGTCAAATATAGTAGAGTATATGAAAGAAAAAATTAACAACTACCTGTCACTGGACATTCAAGCATATGAAATTGATAAAGCTTATAGGATCGGGCAAAAAACAAGCAACGGAGTTCGACCCATTCTTGTTTCCTTTACTTCGAACTGGAGACGAAATATAATTTATAAAAACAAAAACAAATTACCCAAAGGAATATACATAAAGGAAGACTTTACGAAAGAAACGTTAGAAATAAGAAAATCTCTGCAGCCAAAACTTGAAGAAGAAAGGAACAAAGGCAATATTGCCTACCTGAGGGGAGAAAAGCTTATAGTAAAGGAACCAACTGATATTCACCGTGAAAAGAGGAAAAGAGAATCATCCTTCTCACCTGATCAGGCGTCCAAAATATCATCTGAACTACCCTCTTCAGAGGCCCCTAAGAAAATTGCTGCAAAGAACGCATTTGAGTTTATGTCCCGCCCTAGAAGCAACTCAGCTAAGGAAAAAACTAACAAATAGCAACTAAAGACTGCCAGCAACCGGAAAAACGACAACGATAACTACACAAATAACCTACAACCAATAAACCTAATAAAAACTCCCCCAAGCCGGCTGGTCCCCGTGGGGGAAAGAGACCATAACCCTCTAGCTGAAAGAAAAAGACAAAATAAAATTTTGAAAATTGGAACATTTAATGTCAGATCACTTGGGTCAGAGAAAAGATACATAGAATTAATCTACTCACTACAAAATATAAAAATCGACATACTTGGTATAGCAGAAGTCAGAAAAATGGGATGTAATATTGAAGAACGCGAGAATTATATCCTATGTTATAAGGGAGAAACGCTAGGGTTGTATGGAGTGGGCTTTCTCATCAAGAAAAAATTCAAAAGGAACATATTAAACTTCACAGGCCTTTCAGAGCGGGTCGCTGTATTACAAATGACATTCGATGATGAAATAATATCAATAATACAGGCGTACGCTCCCGTAGAAAAGGCATCAGAAGAAGCAATCACTTCATTTTACAAAACCTTGGAATTAGCTCTAAACCAGGTGGGAGAACATGTGCTCCTTATTGGAGATTTTAACGCCCAAGTAGGACAAACAAATATGAATGACAGTTTAGTCATAGGGACATTCGGTTATGGAATTCGAAGCGAAAGGGGTGAAAAATTAGTGCAATACGCATTAGAAAACAAACTATCTATTATGAACACGTTCTTCAAAATGAGGAAAGACCGTAAATGGACATGGCTATCCCCTGACGGAAAAACAAAAAATGAGGTGGACTATATTCTGTCAAATGAACCCAAAAAAATTAGGAACATAGAAATTCTCCACGGTTTGGGATTTAGATCTGACCACCGCCTCGTAAGAGCTACTTACCTTCTGGAAAAACAAAAGAAAAGCAGATCAACTTTCAAAACACAACCTAAGTCATTAAAAACAACTGAAGACATCACTTGCTATTTGAAAAATTTAGAAGAAAACTTACAAGAATTGAATTTCCAAAACGAAGATCATGACGTCCAAACATTATATGACAAATTAGAAAACGCCATCAATAAAAGTATGCCAGCAAAAACACCCGATTCAAATACAGATACAGCTGGAAAAATTCTTAGTAAAAGTACCCGGGATATGCTGACAAGACGAACAGAGTTAATAAAAATAAAACAAAAAACTAAAGAAATGAAAAAAGAATTAAGTGTTCTCTTCAAAGCAACAAGCAAAGCCATAAAAACAGATTATGAGAATTATAGAAATAGGATAATAGAATACAACCTACAGAAATACAGAAGCTCGAAAAGAGCCTATAAACAATTGACAACTCATAAAAACTGGATACAAAACCTAAATACAAAAAACAAGATGACAAAAACCAGAAATGATGTGGTCAATAGTGCAACAGAATTCTACAAAACACTTTATGAAAAAAAGACTGACATCTCGATAACTTCTCATTCAAGTAGGAATTCCCAGCTTTGCGAAATAACTCATCATGAAATTGATATACCACCAATAGACGAGCGAGAAACCATCCAACATCTTCACAAGTTAAAGAATGAAAAAAGTCCCGGACCTGACAATATACAAAACGAGGCCTTAAAAACTGGCTCTCAGCTCCTAACGCGTCCACTCACTTACTTATTCAATAAAGTCTTAAACACTGGTCAGGTGCCAGAACAATGGAAAAGATCCGATATAATCTTACTCTACAAGAAAGGAGACCCGACAGACGTAGGTAATTATAGACCTATAAGTCTCCTTTCAAGTGTGTACAAGCTATTCACCTCAATTCTCCAAAGCAGGCTATCCTCAGATATTGATAAACACCAACCGTTTGAACAAGCAGGCTTCCGTGCTGGCTTCTCCACAACAGACCACATTCATGCTATCCAACAAGTCATAGAAAAATACAAAGAGTTCAACAAACCACTACATATAGCTTTCATCGATTATGCCAAAGCTTTTGATACGATCTCACATAACTCAATATGGGAAGCCCTGGATAGATGCCGAATTCATGGAAAATACATAAACGTATTAAAAAACATCTATGATGGAAGTACCAGCAGAGTAAAACTGGAAAAAAGAGGATGCAGTATACCAATTCTCAGAGGAGTACGACAAGGAGATCCTCTTTCACCTAAACTGTTTATAGCGGTGCTACAGCTTATCTTCGAGAATCTACACTGGCTTACGCATGGAATCAGAGTAAATGGGAAGAGACTAACCCACCTACGATTCGCTGACGACATTGTCCTTTTCGCCGAAACCGGTGACAAACTAGAGGAAATGATTAATACTCTAAGAGAAGAAAGCGAAAAAGTCGGGCTCATAATGAACCAAGATAAAACCAAGCTAATGACAAACGGCAAAACTAAAAACATCAGCTTAAATGGCAAGCCATTAGAATACGTTAGCAGTTATATTTATCTTGGCAAACAAGTATCATTTAGTAACAAAAATGAAGAGGAAGAAATAGAACGACGAGTGAACATAGGGTGGAAAAGATACTGGAGCCTAAAAGAAATCCTAAAAGGCACTTTTCCATTACATCTGAAGAAGACTATAATGGACACATGCATTCTACCAACTCTCACCTACGGCTGTCAAACATGGACATACAACACAAAAATAAAAACAAAACTAGCAAACTGTCAGAAAGCGATGGAAAGAAGTATATTGAAAATAAGAAGAATTCAAAAGATAAGAAGCAAAGACATAAGAGTAAAAACCAACCTAATTGATGTGCTTCACCATGCGCGTACACAAAAGTGGCGATGGGCAGGACATCTAGCAAGATACACAGACAATAGATGGACGATAGAAACAACTATCTGGGAAGGACCTATGGGAAAAAGAAAAAGAGGTCACCCAAGGAACAGATGGATTGACGAAATAGTTTCAGTAGCAGGAACAAACTGGAGGAGAAAAGCACAAAACAGAAAAACATGGAGTAAGCTAGAGGAGGCCTATACCCTGAGTGGGGTTCCAATAGTATAGTTAATCATAATTACTTAAATAGTTGCTAGATAAATAATGTTATTTAAGAATTATTGGAAATAAAGAGGCTTATTATTATTATTATTATTAATAATAGGTAAGAGCAGGAACTACTTAATTTGGCATAATTTGCCAAATTAGAGGGAAGAAATATGGTCGGTCGCTGTACGGACAGAGAAAATTTTCATTAATTCGATAATGTCTTTTGTAACTATTATAAAACATTTTATTTTCTAGAGTACCCACAATACGGGAAAAAATGCAAAAAAAGTTTTCAAAAGATTTTCTTTTCTAAATATCTAAAGACGACTAATTTTACTTAGGAAAAGATCTTCTTCGAGCCGGAATAAATAAATAATAAATGTATGTAAGTGCTTCCAAATGAAAAAGGCCCGGAGCGAAGCGTTCCGTGATGTTCAATTTGCAAAATTACATTTCTTTGCAAGTTCTTCCATTTTAGCGTCAGATAAAACGTGTAGACGTGGCCGTGGTAAAGACAGATTAGAAATATCTCGAATATGACATGTAATTCTGCGGAACCTTGACTCTTCTAGCCAAGTCCGTGAAAATATTCGGAAAAGTGAGAAAATAATGGAATAAACTCAGGTTTTCGTCGGAACTTTATGATTTTTGAAATTTTTAATCTTCTTTTCTTTGTATCTTATATTCTTTTAAATTGTTTTCGATGAAACATTTACAGCTGTAGGCATTTCAATATATTCAATTATTCGTAAAACAAAATCTGCCATGAATATACACAGCTTTTTTTAAAGTGTTTATCTTTCTTGTTCTGACCTCACATTAATGAAAAATGTAAAGTGCTTATTAGGGATAATTTTAGTCCCACGGTTCAAATTTAAACTTATGGATTATGAGCTTTGAAGGAAAAATCACAAATAGCACAAATTTGAAATGAAGGATGATTTGTTCATCCATATCTTAAATTATTCTCGAAAACCAAGCTTAGAGATTAATTGCATAACGTAGTAGTTAGGAATTACACAGATTTAAGTAAATAATCTCAGCTAGAGCTTGAATCTAGAGCTAAATTCTTGTGCTCCAGTACAATCTAAAATTTACTCTAAGTAGGATTTACTCTAAGATCAAGATTTTTATATAAAAATCCTGAACAATTTATGTTAATCAATATATATTACTAAGCATAATATTATCTCCACATTAAATTTAGCTAAGGAATCCGGATCAAAAAGATGAACACAGTTGAAAATAAAAGACGTATAGACTATTTCAATTTCATACCATTTTGCTATAATATGTAGATACACTTAGTTTGGAGTATCTTATATGTTTTGTTGCATGATTTCCCCTAATATCTATAATAATTAGAAATAATTTGCTCAAAACTTTTGGCAAAATCACAGAATATTTTTCGCAAAAGCTTAAACAAATTATACGAATTTATACTAGAGCTGCGTTTTATTAAACGTCCTTCTAGAATTTGTGCAATATACGCCAGCCACTCTCATGTACCCACTAGATTATTTTTCAAGTGAAATTTTACTGAAACATAGACTTGTATACTAATTATATACCCACTTACAATTTTCTACTGAAAAGGAAATTAACTATTTTTAATAGAATTAAATTCAATTCGGTGTATGTGAACTTTAAATTCTATTATACCTAATTCTAGTGTACATTATTGTAATTTATATAATTCTTTTAAACCCTCGTAAACGCGTGTTTGAACCCTTGTAAACTTAACTGTTAAATACCATTAACTTTAACCAATGTTAAATACTATTAACTTTTTAACTGTTAAATATAAGAGTATTTCATGACTATATTCATAAGTGCCTGTGCCTAAATGAGCCTAAATGAAATAAATCATTTGAATCTTAAAATCTTTGGAGTAACTACGAACAACACTTATTGTATACCCGCTAGCTGACCTGCCTTCACTTCAATATTTGTTATTTTCTTGTCCCCACAATCTGACCTTTATTTCTACGAGGACCATGAAAAGAGCTGCAATCACATGTAATAGATAGGGTCAGGGCAGACCCCGGGTTGGAGCCGCCGAAATGCGAAAGAGGCCGGACATAACTTCTTATCTAGTATCTACAAGTACAACTTTATGACCTCTTTAGGGCAATAAAAATTTAGGACGACCCTTGAAAATAAACGTTTCTGAAATGTTTATGCCCCGTACGAAAATGTCTGTTCTGCGGGCCGAGCATAGACTGCGCGACATAACGTGCGGGATATTAAAATATTGGAAAATTAAATAACGGACAGGTGACGAAACTGGGAATAATTATTTTAAACGATTTAAAAACCAAACTATTCAGATTCTTAACAGATCTCGATAAATCTTTATTTCAAGTATACAAATAGGGTGTCCTGTGCAGTAATAGACTTACTTCATGACCTAAAAACAGGCAGCAGAATGTAAAATGTATACGAGTACATGCGTCCTTGAAGTGGTCTCTCATATTGTTATGAAATAATTGATTGCTGTAAATGGAAAACCAAATTTAATCGACTTTTGTATGTTGCTAAAAGTGTGAGTTTAAAGTTAGAACACTAAATCCGATAGTAGTGTCGATAAAATCCGCGATATAAACACATCGTGTTTATGTCGCGGATTTTATCGACTGTTTCATTTTCCGTTATCGTCGCCCTTTTGTGGTAAATCTGCGAAATCGTTTCAAGGTAAAAGTCGTCATATATTATTCGGAATTGGATTATACCGTGGTTTTGAGGATACAAAGAATTCATCAGGCCAGTTTATGTAAGCTCGGACCTCAAGTTTCTGCGACAGTGGGGACGCCGGACGAGGGTCGTGTAAAGGTTTTGTAAGAGATAAAGTTCCATTCATCTCACGATAAGGTAACTTATCTTTAAAAAAGAACAGAAAATTAATATTCATCTTCAATAGTAAGCATGAAAGGAATAAATAAAAAAAGTTGATATAATAGTTTTATCGTTTAAAAATGCGTCATGTTGAAACCTGCGGCTATTTCGACTATTCGTTTTGTGAATATTTGCCAAATATACATAGAAATGTTAGGTAATCAAACAACAGGCATAGTTTGGTATGGAAACCGATCCGAAAGCTTTTATTTAAATATTTTTTGTAATCGCAACATGGATTGAATATATAGGTAACCGATCTACTCATTATTGCAGACCCTTTGTTTTCTTTTTAAGTATAAGTAGTAAAATTAATAATTATTTATACTTTATTTTTCATTAGTAGTACAGATTGGGAAAGAGAGCAAGAACGGCAGCAAAACAGGAATGGGATGTGGAAAAATCACACTAATATTATAAAGGCGAAAGTATAAATATGTAAGTGTGTATGTTTGTTTCTTCTTTACGCCACAAAAATTAAACTGAATGGATAATGACCATGGATGTATGGAATCCTGTATCAAGCTGAATCAAATCCAAACTTAATTTTTACTAGCTTTTGCCCGCGGCTCCGCCCGCGTAAAATTCGATTTTTTACTAATCCCGAGAAAAAATTGAATTTCCTTTTCAATAACCTTTACACCTACTTTCAGGAAAGATTGTCAAAGTAATATACCTATAGCTGTAGCTATAGATTACTGTTGAAAATTAGGGTTCTTTAAATATACCATGGGAACTATGGATTTTCCCGGGATAAAAAGTAGCCTATGTTTTAATCCGGGTTATATAATCTATCTATTTTCCAAATTTCAGTCAAATCGCTGAAACACTTACACACACACACACACACACACACACTTACACACAAACACACACACACACACACACACACACACACACACACACACACACACACACACACACTTACATACACACACACTTACACACAAACTTTCACTAATATTATAAAGATAATATTAGTGTGATAGTGTGAAGTGTGATAGTGTGATAGACTACGGCTTCCACATTAATTCCTACAATAATTCTTTTTTTAATTCAAATCCGGATTTCAAAGTTATAGTCCAATAAACAGGATGTACGTCTTAATAAAATCTGTATGACAGGAAATGTGCATTGAAAAGAAAGTAACTTTTTGTATGCAAAATTAAATACCGTATATTGAAATTGAAATTGAAATTGAAATTTATTTATTGATTAGAACATTTACAATTGAACACAGAATAACATGAACGATGACAACTGTAAAAGTATAAACTGCGTAACAGTTATCACGCCCACCTCCGAAACATATAATATAACAACTGTTCACAATTACAAAGACTTAACTTAATTGTGAGGTACGTGCAGCATGCAAAACTTAAAAATAATATAAAGAAATTGATGTGAAATTATGTGCGCGTGTACATAGGTGTGTGTGTGCGAGTGTGTGTGTGTGTTTGTGTGTGTGTATGTGTGTGTGTGTGTGTGTGTGTGTGTGTGGTGTGTGTGTGTGTGTGTGTGTGTGTGTATGTGTGTGTGTGTATGTGTGTGTGTGTGTGTGTGTGTGTGTGTGTGAATGTAAAAGCTAATATGAAAATAACTTTTTATTTTACTATTTTCAAAAGTTTCTCTGTTTCTTCATAAGTTAGTGATTGCAGGCAATTTAGACATTTTGATTTGCAGGAACTAGTTGTCAAGGGAAATATATTTAACAATTTATTAATTCTATTGTATAAAAGGCTACTTAAAAACGGATAATGTCGACTTGCGATCGCAGTGCGCGTTGCAGGCATTTTGCATACAGTATACGATCTACGCTTAATTGGTAAGTTTGAATCATAGGGTAACTCACGATGTTTGCGCGGAATCGTAAACAGGACAAACAGCTGCCTCACTGTAAGTACCGTGGTAATTTTGTAAAGCTGGTTTGTAGGAAAATAGATGGGTTTGTTACACATGACCTTGAGTACTGATCTTTGGACTCTTTCCAGTCTCAGCATCAATGTTGACCCTGCACCACCCCAACAGGTAATGCAGTATGTAAGGACTGATTTTGCCAAAGAATCATATACTATTTCTAAGCATTTGGAATCCACAACGTTCCTTAGTCGTTTAAATATGAAGATAAGTTTTCTGACCCGAGGCACAATGGAGTCAATATGTTGCTTCCAGGTCATGGAACCATCCATTATTACACCCAGATACCTGGTGCTTAGCGAGCGCTCTATCGATTCACAATTACAATATTCGTTGTCATTTAAACAAGTGTGGGCACGGATGTTAAACGAAGGAGGGGCTTGGGAAGGTGAAGAAGAAGCGAATGACATGAATTTAGTTTTAGATACATTAAGAGTAAGCAGGTTCTGTTGCAGCCATCTCAAGACGAATCTTAACGAAGATTCGGAGAGATATTGGACTTCTTTCCAGTTATTTCCGTGGATAAGGAGTACTGTGTCATCTGCATAAGTAATTATCTTACATTTAGGAAGTGGAAGCATGCATAACTCGTTTATGTAAATGAGGAAAAGGGTAGGTCCGAGGACGCCGTATTTAATACCGTATATGAAAACCAAATTCCTGGTGCCAATAGCTCTTAAAATCCATTATTTTATTTTCCAAGACTATTTTGGTTTTGGTTCGTGAGAAAACTTGATACCACCTTTGGTTATTCTTCTTTGGAATGGGGAAAGATCCGAGGTTTCCACGGGATTTGCGAAAACCCGAAGTTTAAACGTGAAAGCCGCGGGTAACAGCTAAATAGTTTCTAAAATATCTTGTCTCGTCTAAAATACCTACGTCTAAAAGAGTTTAAGCTAGCGTCAGATTTAAAAAACAGCGTTATGTACGAGTGGGTACAGAAATAGCTTTTAGACACAATTATCGGATTTTACGCTTCGCACTCGAAAACCTTTGGCAAAAATCTAGGTAACGCGTTGCAACTTTGAGCCTTTACGGAATATACAAACAAAGTGAAAGCCTTAATGCGATGCCCCTGTCTAGTAAAAACTAAGCGATTCACACACTTTGCTTTTGAGCTTTTGAAATTTGGGTATACCGCCGTATGCTCAAAGTTTCTTGGACAGACCGCGTTCGAAACAGCGCTGGGCTCCAGAGGATGGGGAAATGTCTAGAAGTGCTTAGTACTATAAAGAAGAGAAAATTAGAATATTTCGGCCATGTGATGCGTAATACCAAAAAATATGAGCTCCTTCAATTAATCATGCAAGGGAAGGTGGCAGGTAGGAGGAGGCTTGGCCGCAGAAGAATATCTTGGCTTCGAAACTTACGCCAATGGTTCGGGAAAAGCACCCGTAGCCTATTCGGAGCAGCGGTATCCAAGGTTCAAATCGCTATGATGGTTGCCAACCTTCGATAGGAGACGGCACTATAAGAAGAATATTCACACACTTGCTACAACCATGATAATGACGAAATGTGTGATATTATTTAGAGTCGAGACTTCACAAAAAAGAAGATCAGCTCTATCACCGACTATAATATAATAATTGGCTCTATGTTAGAGTGCGCTTCTGTTTCAGTGCCTTCATAAAAAGAGTATTAGTAACTCCTTTTCGTTGTGATTTTTCAAGAGTATACTTTATCATTTCAGTTAACATTTTAGTTGCTTTAAACGAAATATTTTGATTATTTGATTTTGATACAACAGAAAACAACTCAAGCTTTCCCAAGAAACAAAAAAGTTTTTCCTATTGTGAACACCTATCACGTAGTGTGTAAAGTTTGTGTTGCATATAAAAAATTAATTGGTCTTGTCGATACAGCGCCGATCGAAATTAATAGAAATAGTGTTTTGTGAGATCCGAAACAAGCACTTCAAAAAGCATAAGCAGCATTTGTTCGCGAATAAAATTCAAACCTCAATTAATTGGTAACAAACCACCAATCGGATTAAAATATTTAATCGCGAGGAAAAGCAATTTGCAGAGTTGACCGCAGCACAACATGCGTCAGGAGCAGACTCAAAATGCAATATCTAGAGCAGAGGCCGAGGTGGGAGCGTGCGCATCTGCAAAATAATATCACGGTGTATCCACGAAACGAGTATTGCCTCGAAAGTCATTACGTAGCAGTTTATAACGGGGAAACGATGGTGAATAATAGTTTTGAACTGATTTCAAAATACCACGAAACGGTGGGCGTCGCGATTTTATCTTTTACTGCAGACAGTTTTGAATACGATGCTTTCTGTACCAAAAATGAAAATGAGTCTAAATATTAAACATGATTATTATTATTAACTCTCATCATGTAATCATTTTGCACTAACCCACTTTACACTGTATAACCTCTCACCAAAAATAAAAGGATTGTCTGGAAGAGAGTGCCTATGGCAATAAGACCGCCATTTGCGCATTATGTTTTGTATGATTTCTTGTTTGTTATGTTTTCCTTTCTTGTAATGTGCAATAAAGTATCAATTCATTCATTCATTCAAAAGTGAATACAATTTTCATTGTAGTTATTTTTTAAAAGGGGTAAAACGAGGCCCTATTACTAAGACTTCGACTCTCACAAGGCTGTGTCTCTTGAACCGTGATAGTTAGACAGTTGCAATTTTCACAGATGATGTATTTCTTTTGCCGCTATAACATTAATGTTAAAGAAGCTCCCATATTATAAACTGTTACGGCCCCTCGCCTGTCCAGATGAGGGCTCAGTTCCCGGGCCCATAGAGGAACGAGCCCGGACAGGTCGAGGGGGGACCGCGTAGTCTCACTAGTCGGTCCCCCCTCGACCTGTCCGGGCTCGTTCCTCTTTGCAACGCAATTGCCAGCACCAACGGCCTTGCACACACTGTCAGGGCAACCACCTTCCTATTCTTTGTCTCGACCGCAATGGTGCCGGCAGGCAGGAGGTGGTTGAACAGACACCCGGCAGGAGTGGAGGCTCCTCCTCGGTCACGTGCCCAGCCGATGGACGGCGTGGGGCGAACACTGTTCGTCCGGCCCCTGGTTTTGATAGGGCTTCACCCCCCCCTCGGGCGGGGGTGCAGCCCTCCAGGGGCGGGGGTGTTCCGCCCTCTGTCAACCCTGAGGGAGGTTTTGCCGTCGCTCAGTCTGAACCAAGGAGGTACTCCCCTCCTCTGGCTGAATACCCCAGGCTGGAGCGATACCCCCCTCGATGGTCTGGACACCCTCCTCCGCACTACGTCGTCCCGCGGCTGTCGTACGTGACCAGACCCCCTCAGCCCATGAGGGACGCTTGGGTGTACCCTGGGGGAACCCCACCTATTGGTGTGGTAGAAGTTCCGCAAGCTGGCCCCTATGAGCGCCCGAGGCTGGAGGAGTCGCCCGAAAGGGGCAACTCCCGTTGACTAGTTGCTGCCCTGGCTCCCACCACCGCCACCTCACCCGACAATTTGAGCGAGCATAAGACGGTCTGCCAGACCGTACTTTTGCCCACGGCTTTGGTCAGGGTGTTTAACCCGAACGGTGAGTGGCTAATGGTACGCGCGCTGCTAGATCTCGGTTCACAGCGCTGCATTGCATCGTCGTGGTTGGTGAGGACGCTGGGGCTCCCCTGGAGTCCGGACAATCGTCCAATGTTAGGAATAGGAGGATCGGTTCCTCCGACTCCCAGGGGTCGGGCAGAACTTATGTTTGGTCCAGCCGAAGGTCCCCTTCGTATCCTAGTCGATGTGAACGTTCTTGACGATATTGTGGGACACCTCCCGAACGTTCCTATCCATAACTCGGCGGTTCATTGCGCGTCGGGTTTAACCCCGGCGGACCCTTCATGGTCTGAACCTGGCCCCACTGATTTGCTCTTGGGCGCCGATGTGCTGGGCTTGATCATGTCAGGAGAGATTAGGACATTGCAGAAAAATGGTTTGTCGGCCATGCCCACTATCTTTGGGTTTAGTTTTTTCGGTCCGGTTTTATGGACCAACCTGCCTCCTGACGTGGACCATCTCCAAACTATTGGAGTGGCACTTTCCGATGTAGTCCAAAAATTTTGGGAAATTGAAGAGCCCCCTCAAGCGGCTCGGGTAGACCCCCTCCATCAGGAATGCGAGTTATTCTACCAGAATAACACAGGTCGTCGCGTCGATGGCAGGTTTGTAACTCGGCTACCCTTCCTTGCCTCACGCCCCCCCCTTGGTCATTCAAGGGCGTTAGCTGAAAAAAGACTTCTGTCCATGGAACGCCGCATGAAGCGAGACCCTGCATTTCGAGAGAAATATATTGAGTTCATGAGGGAGTACGAGGCGTTGGGGCACATGTCCCCTTCCTCATTTGACTGGCGCTCTCACGAGCACTATTTTCTCCCTCACCACGCGGTCTTGAAGTCTCCAGGCGGTAAAATTCGTGTGGTCTTCGACGGGTCAGCGGCCACGTCTAATGGGGTTTCTTTGAACCAGTGTCTCCACACTGGCCCCAAACTTCTTAAGGATCTATCTGACATCCTCACCAACTTCCGTAGGCACCAGGTGGTTTTTGTGGCCGACATACGAATGATGTTCAGGCAATCGGTAGTGCATCGCGATGATCGTCGTTACCAGCTGATTTTGTGGCGCGAGAATCCCAGTGATCCTGTGCGCGTGTTCGAGCTGAACACTACAACTTATGGCCTTAGGTCTAGTCCTTATATTGCAATGAGGACGCTCTTGGAGCTGGCCAACCGGGAACGACTGAATTATTCGCGAGCAGCGGATGTCCTAGAAACTTCTGTCTATATGGACGACATCTGCGCCGGAGCATCCAGTGTTGAGGAAGCTCGCATCCTGAGGGACGAGTTGATCGCCATCTTGAAATCCGGAGGTTACGAGTTACGTAAATGGCTATCCAACTCACCTCAGGTTTTGCAGGACTTACCTGGAGAGGATCAACAGGATCCTCACCTGTTTGAACACCCGGAGAATCCCAATTTGCTGACGGTGCTTGGTATCCAGTATCAGCCCGTTCAGGATTCTTTTACGTACCGGGTCAAGTTAGATGATCCTCCGAAGTCTTGGACCAAACGACTGGTCCTGTCCACTGTGGCGCGCACCTTTGATCCAAACGGTTGGATAACTCCGGTTGTTTTTCTGGCCAAGTGCTTTCTTCAAAAGCTTTGGGTGTCTGGGTTAGGCTGGGATGAGCCTCTTCTTGGTGCTCTCTTAAGAGAGTGGCTCTCTTTGGTGTCCTCCCTTCCCGACATCAACCAAATCTCTTTACCCAGATGCTTCTTGCCTCCGGGCAAATGTCGTGCAAGCTTACACGGGTTCTGCGATGCCTCTGAGAAGGGATATGCAGCTGTGGTATATCTGCGAACCGTGAGTGCTTCTGGGCAAGTCTCGTTGCACCTTGTCCTAGCTAAGAGCAAGGTTGCACCTATTAGGTCTCGTCTAACAATTCCTAAGTTAGAACTTTCGGGAGCCGCACTCTTGAACCGGTTATTAAACCACGTCCACGCTTCTTTGAAGCCCTTCGTAAACATTTTGGACGTTTTTGCATGGTCGGACAGCGAGATTGTCCTGTGTTGGCTTCGGGCTTCGGTCCATAATCTTGAAGTTTTCGTGGCGAATAGAGTGTCACAAATACAAAGTTCTGTCACACCCTTGAAATGGAGACATGTACCCGGGGAACTAAACCCAGCTGACTGCGCTTCTCGCGGTTGCGAGGCTTCTTTGCTAGTCTACCACCCACTCTGGTGGGGACCGGGCTGGCTATCTGGCCCAGAATCCTCCTGGCCCCCGGACAAATTTGAGGCTCCAGCCGAATTACCCGGCTTGCGATTGAGGGTTGGCGTGGTCAACGATAGGCCCATTTATGACCGCGCCCTCTTGGAGCGGTATAGCTCGTTTGACAAGCTGATCGGCGTAACCGCTTGGCTGCGTCGATTCATGCATAATGTCAGGGATCCCCTCAATAAAAACTTAGACTCGGCGCTCTCGCCCTTGGAACGGCGAGAGGCGTTGATGTACTGGATACGTGTGATCCAAGTGGAACACTTTGAGTCAGCGATTGAGTCTTTGAAACGAGGCTCGCCACTGAAGGGCCACCTTGCTCGCCTGAGTCTATTCTTGGACAGTTCCGGATTACTACGTGTTGGGGGACGCCTTAAAAACTCCAACCTCCCTTATGGAGCGCGACATCCTTTGCTGCTCCCAAAGGATGGCACCTTTGTCAATCTGTTGATAACTCATTATCATATTAAAAATGCTCATGCGGGTTGCAATACCCTCTCAGCCATTTTGCAGCGTGAGTTTTGGATTTTGGCAGGCCGACGAACCATTCGAAGCGTGATCTTCAAATGTATTCCTTGCTATCGTTTGAAGGCATCCATTGCACAGCCTGTGATGGGTGACCTGCCTGCGGACCGCGTAAGGGCTGCTCGACCTTTCGCCGGTGTTGGAACCGATTTTGCCGGTCCTTTTCTAGTTAAGAGCTCTAACCTTAAGAATGCTCGGTCTTTTAAGGCCTACTTGTGCGTCTTTGTTTGCCTCGCAACCAAGGCAGTTCACTTGGAGCTTGTCAGTGCCCTCAGCACGGAGGCGTTCGTGGCCACTCTGGGCCGCTTCGTGAGCCGTCGCGGCCTACCCGACTTGGTTCGGACAGACTGCGGGACCAATTATAAGGGAACCGATCGTTATTTGAAGGAGGTCGTTGACTTCCTTGTTAAGAACAGGCACTGTGTAGGCACCGCCATGTCTAGAATGGGAGTTACTTGGAAATTTGACCCTCCGGCGTGTCCTCACTGGGGCGGAATCTTCGAAGCTGTTGTTAAGGTCGCTAAAACGCATTTGCGTCGCGTTATTGGGGAAACCATCTTAACCTTCGAGGAACTGTCCACGGT
Source organism: Coenonympha arcania (assembly GCA_036785405.1). Lineage (NCBI taxonomy): Eukaryota > Metazoa > Arthropoda > Insecta > Lepidoptera > Nymphalidae > Coenonympha > Coenonympha arcania. The sequence goes on along the minus strand of CM072066.1, from coordinate 11,893,091 downwards.
ATTTTGCAAGATTGAGGCGGTTCTTAACTCTCGGCCTCTCGGTCCCGTCTCCTCCGATCCAAATGATTTGGAGGCTTTAACGCCGGGTCACTTCTTGATTGGTCAGCCTCTTAACGCGCTGCCCGAGTATCCCTATCGGGAGGTCAAGACCTCACGGTTGTCTCGGTTTGAAATGTTGCAGCAAATGACTCAAAATTTTTGGCACCGTTGGTCTCTTGAGTATTTGCACTTGCTGCAGCAGCGCGTCAAGTGGACTGACAAAACTAACCCTCCCCAGGTGGGAGATCTTGTTCTGCTTAAAGAACCTAATCTACTCCCACTATTTTGGCGTCGTGGACGCATTGTTAAACTGCTATTTGGATCGGATGGCGTTCCCCGGGTGGCCGAGGTATTTGTGGGGGACTCAGTATTGCAACGTGCCGTGGCCACGTTGTCCCGACTGCCTATTGATTAGCGAATCTACATTCTTAGATTCGGAGCGGGGGATTGTTTACGCGAGAGTAGCTGGCGCGAGCGCCGAGCCTATTGTATTGTGTTGAATCGTGTTCTCTCTCTCTAACCCGCGGAAGCCCTCATCGGCGCGTCTCGCTCACGCTTTGGTTACGGCGAGTTTTTTGCTGCATGCGTTTTGTATCGAATCGTGCGCTCCCGCTCCAACTCGCGGAAACGCCAATCTTCCTATCCCGCTCGCGCATCGGTCGCCGAGATTTTTTTATGCCTGCAATGACGCGGCGACTTCGGTGCGCGCCAGTATTAAGCACCATTCGGTCTGCTGTCGACCGACGAACTTAGCGGTCCCCCGCGCGTGGCTGACGTAATTTTGATCACGTGTCGTCCTTGAAACGCGTAGTCGCGAGACGCAAATTACTACGTTTGAGTAGCCACGTTTCTATTTGCGCGGGTGTTTAGTCATCGAATAACATCGCAACGGGACGTCCGTTTTTTGATGCGCCTGACTTGTTTTTCGCACTGCGTTTTTTGTCTGTTGCCGCGCCCCCTCTCTCGCGCGCTGGGGCGCTGGTGCGGTCCCTTTCGCACTTCGAACCGGTAACCGACGGAAAGTGGGTTCCTGCGCGTGTGGTCTTCGTGTTTGGAGGCTGATTTGAAGCGGAGGTCAGACGGCTCTGCCAGTCCCATACACACACGCACCCTTGTACATACCCTTAACACTTTCACGTCACACACTGTCACACATCTACTACAGAGGACTCCGTATCAAGGCCGACGCTTCGGGATCAAGGTCAGTCAATAAGCACCTACTAATTTTAAACTATTTTTATAGTTGGCCGCGTCCGGTGGCGTATTGTATCAGCCGTAGTGGCCGACCTGTTGTCTAGTAAAAGTCGCTGATTACTATTTCCACTGATCGACTAGTGAGACTCGATTGCTATCCGACTCGGATTGGATGCCGTCATCTGACCCGAGACTGATCGTACACTAGTGATCCCGCGTAGTCTCACTAGTCGGTCCCCCCTCGACCTGTCCGGGCTCGTTCCTCTATGGGCCCGGGAACTGAGCCCTCATCTGGACAGGCAAGGGGCCGTAACATAAACGTTATTTTTTGGCTCATTTTTGGTAGACGATGCAGAAGCCCCAAGTAGTAAGCCCCTACAAATTGTAGATAATATTGTGGCTTTTGCATCATCATCTCGCTACCTTTGTGTGTGTGATGCCCGAATCAATATTTGTTTTGCTCGATATTGATTTAGAATTTAGATGATGTATAAAGATTTTTGTAATATACCTAGATAATATAGTACTGAACCCTTCGTGTGCGAGTACAACTCGCACTTGACCTATCTTTTTTACCGACTTCAAAAAAAAGAGGAGGTTCTCAATTCGTCGGAATCTTTTTATGCGTGACTGCAGGCAGTTTTGTCGATGAATGCGATGTATTCATGTACGAGTACTTACCAAAAATACAATCGATATTAGGTACCTACTTACAGTTATTTTTTTCAATCATATTATCACGTACCTATTAAACTAGGCAAGTAAAAGTCGTCGCAGTCTACATGGAAATTACAACATCAACTTTTAATTTCACCTTTTTAAAGGAAGTAAGTGTCTAAAGTAATTTTTCACAAAAACGAACCAAATGAAATTTCATTTAACCGTATAATAACGACGGATAGGGTAGGTAGGATACACTAACAATGAATAATTGGATCCCAAATTATATCTATAAATGAATTCAGTAACTCAGTCCTCCTTAAACGATCCTATACCTAAACGTTCTTCATATTTTCTAATTTTGGTTGTCACTGAAATATCAGCGCATTTCATTCTTCGGAAATTCATTATTAATATTCGCAACAAGTGGAAAATTAAAAATTTTAAAACACCCACGACTTTTGCAGACTTGTAATTGAAAAAGGATTAAATAATTTTTTTTTAAACTCCCCGACTAAAGGAAAGTAAGAACTAAGAACCTATCAGTATAATTACAAATCCAAGAAAATCCGCCGGAGCTGCTGTGTCCTGCCTGTGACGGTTGATGGTGCTGTTCACCAGTCGATGACTAATTCAATTTCTTGATACTTCTCATATACCTACCGGCAGTTCATCAATGCTTACTAAATTCATTAATTGATATTGGAAACGAAAATAGCAATGGCAGCTCCGACAGATTTTATTGGATTTGTAATTATACTGATAGGTTCTTAGTTTCCTTTAGTCGGGGAGTTTAAAAAAAAATTATTTAATCCTTTTTCAATTACAAGTCTGCAAAAGTCGTGGGTGTTTTAAAATTTTTAATTTTCCACTTGTTTTATAGTTTTCCGATTAATATATTAATGTAATTTAAAAGATATTATTATTAAAAAATTAAAATTAATCTTCAAACTAGCCAATAACTCCTCTATGCAGCGTCTGAAGGCATCATCTAACCCTAGATGTATGTACATACATATAGGGTTAGATGTACTATGTACATCTAAAGGTTTGGGCCTAGTTAAAACATACGAATCCCTGTTTACTAGACTGTATACTCAATACGTGTTTAATAGAAAGATAACACATTAAACACAGGGAATTTCTCTAATAAAGTAAGAAAAACTGAGCGAGGTGCGGCTGGCGCCGCCCCTCGGAGGCTGACGCCCTGGGCCATGGCCCTCTTGCCGGGTAAATGCGCCATATTCATTAATTAATCCTCGCCACCAAGCCTAATGTGTTAGAATAGTTTAACCAAATCAAATGAGCCTAAACTCGAGGTATTTACTAGTTACCATTAATATGCATCGCTAATCAGCCCCATCTTGCATCGTCAGACCCTCGTCACCAAATTTAATATTTGAGACTAGTTCAAACAAACCCAATCACTAACCAAAGGAATTTACTAGAAATATATTAAAACAGAGAATTTCCCTTCCAAGTCATACAGACACGTTTATTGTGGCGCCCTCTGCTGTTCAATCACACGAACTATTATCTACAAACCATTGGCAATGACTCACTAGTATTTTGTACAAAACTGTATCCAACTGTACAACTGTATTGGGAACATTCGTTTGCACTGTAAATGTTTTTTTATGGCGCCCCCTGGTGATCGATGTTCGTAACAACTATCTAAGAACCATTGCCAATGAATACCAAACATTATACAGAAAACTGCATCTAAATCGGTCAAGCCGTTTTTGAAATAAATGGGAACATTCGTTTGCAATATAAATGTTTTTATGGCGCCCCCTGGTGATCGATGTTCGTAACAACTATCTAAGAACCATCGCCAATGAATACCAAACATTATACAGAAAATTGCATCTAAATCGGTCAAGCCGTTTTTGAAATAAATGGGAACATTCGTTTGCAATATAAATGTATTTTATGGCGCCCCCTGGTGATCGATGTTCGTAACAACTATCTAAGAACCATTGCCGCTGAACACCAAACATTATACAGAAAACCGCATCTAAATCGGTCAAGCCGTCTTTGAAATAAATGGGAACATTGATGTGCACAAACGAACACACAAACAAACAAACAAACCAACAAACAAACAAACAAACAAACAAACAAACAAACAAAAATATTTTTGCATTATTGGTTTTTGTGAACAATTTAACATACAATCAAACATAAAATATTTTTAATAGAGTAATGTACAAACGGTCTCTCACCCTAAACGCATATACCCGTACTCCGTTCCGTCGTGGGTAAAAAAGGAATTACTTTTATGAGAAAAACGTCGACAATCAAGAGAATTTTATCATTGGATTGCTCTTAAATTTTAACAAGCGATGGGTGCTCATTATTTATATAATGTCCTTTATTATACAAGTATGCTTTTGCTATTTTAAGTTATTGTAGGTTATTCTAAATAGGACCATAGTTTTTCGGTGTAAAAACCTTTGGTTAAAATACTTTTGTCAATAAACCTTTGCTAATAAAGTAGCTATATGTTAGCGTTATTAAAACAGCTAAGTAGGTAGTACTTTATTATTATCTGCAAAACAGAAACAGAAAGTATACTCAAGCAATTACAATTTATTGGTCAGGACTAGGCAGTAAAAGCGGTAGTGTAGTCTAAATTAAATGCCATTTCTTCTCTGAAACAGTATTGAATATATGATTTTGGTACAATTTAGATAACAACTCCTTAGTGATCTTTTTCTTCAACCTGTTTATTATTCTGACTTACTTTTGACTATTGATTTTAACCCCCTTTTTTTTCACTCTTCACCAATACGTTATGACAAACGTTATCCCCGATTTTTTTAACCTTAATAATAGTTGTCAGCTTAGTCAGCAAATAAGTTAGCTTTCTGAAATATAAATGCTCCTCAAAATAACACTTAATATGGCAAAAATCACTTGCAATTAAAGTCTTAATTGTGAAGTAATTATTAATATCGATTAAAATGAACTGTTTGAAGGGTTGTGCACAAGTTAAATATGGTGCTCATCGGCAATTAGTCGATTTACTACGATGGTTTTTGACATTATTTAAAACAGGGCTTTGTAAACGAACATAACTTAATAATTTCGGACGTGATGAATGAATAAATTATCAAGTTTGGGATTTGAGTGGGCAAATGGGCACCAACATTTACATTCTGAGCGATTTTAATATTAAATGTTCGAATCAAACGAATTCATAATGCCGGTCCCCTCATCGTAAAGCGGAAAATATTAGATTTTGTAAATAACGATTTTTCATTTTGACAATCTGCTCAGAAGTGAGATTCTTCTCCTGAATAATGTCTTCCAGAACAATTCTGGTGAATGTTATAAAGAAGGTTGAAGGAGAAATGTTTTAATTTCCCGGCACTATGCCAGGTGATCTTATGGTAAAAAAAGCCTCCCTTATTCCTTGTCTACATCATTAAGAAAATAATCAGGATTCAAAAGTTTGGACTCGTTAAAATTCATGCGTACTTAGCATGAGCTTTAAAAGGAACCATAAAAATTGATGAATTCAAATAATTCACCAGCTGTTCAGAAGCGACAAAAACTTTCTGAGTGCCCTACACATTAAAACGCGGGACAGGACGAAATTAATTCGTATGATCTAACGAACCTCGGCGTACAAGGAATGTCCTGGCTAAAAATTCCATAATTCCATCCTCGTTCAATCCGAAGTGGCGATCGTCAGATTCCAGATAAAATGTTTTAGGACTGAAAACTTTGCGGCTTTAATTGAAAACCTCGCCCAAAATCCTCGCCCGGGCATTACAAAATAATAATATTATTATTCGATTTCATACCGCAAGAATACGCCAATCAGAATATGCCCTCACTCGTTGGGAAGGATTATGTGTGCCCCAGCCTAAATATTAATATGCGGATAAGAGGGTAGGTTGGGTAATAGACAGGGTAGCGGCGATATTGGAAATTAAAGCCACGTAAAATATACATCACGGTTGTTAATGCGGAAGTTGTATGTAAGAAGTTTATTGGTTATTGAACGGATGGACTTCCTACATATGGAGTTACCTTTGCTCAAGTTTAAATACTTATCAAAAACATCTAGTAAATCAGGGTTAGGTAATAGACATAGACAACGAAATAATGTCACTAGTTTACTGGTGTCCGAAATGTTTGTTTTGGCACGAACCATGCGTTGATATAATACTAAGCCGACTGTAGTATTGTTTTTGGACCGCGGTCTACGCCACATATCACTATATTGTGGCGTATAAACGGGATGACAGATGGTTACTTTTCTTGTATGAAGAAGGTGATGGGCCATCCTTCGTTTCACATCGGTGGGTTAACTATGGTACTGTATACCATTGAAGAATTCCTAAATTATAGAGATACTTGGAATGATATGGATAAGCTTACGTCTGCTCTGCGATATCTCAAGAGCATATTATTATGTAGGAAAAACTGTTTATGCAGTTTTAAAAAAGGAATTGTAGTTCTTCTCGCCAGTTAGATGTTCTCGTTACAAAGTACAAACCTGTTTTCCGAACTTGGCGGTAGAGTTTTGACTTTTCATACGAGCTTGAAAGTTGAGGGTGAGCAAAGCTTTTACGTATTCAATTTTAAGTTAGTGTTAAACTTTAATCTCATCTGATGGCAAGTGGCGATGCGAATAAAGATGTAAGTAATTCACTTTGTGTTGTATGGATGATCAGTGGGGTTAGTAAAAATTGTTCCATAGGTTTCGCCATGCAATCTACAAGCACGGAGTAAACAAAAACGTTTTCGTAACATTATTTTATCTTGTACTAGCCCCCTAGATCAAACATGGTACGAATTAACTATAAAACCTGTTAACGCTGGACAAGTTTTTGCAGTACCATATATTCTGCTGTAAAGCAGTAAATGTCTGTAGCGATTGTGTTTCAGTATGAAGAGCTCTGTAGCCGGCATGAACCATATAAATAACAAATTGGTCAAGTCCAAGTGGGGCTCGCGCACCGAGGGTTCCGTACTGAGACCAATTTTAACCAAAACATCTCTTATCACTAAATTCAAAACTGAGCATAAACGTTTGTTATATGGGAGCCCCGTTTAATATTTATTTTATTCTAGTTTTTAGTATTTGTAGTAGCGGCGACGGAACACATCATCAGTGAAAATTTCAAGTGTGTAAGCTATCACGGTTCAACAGATAGGTGACAGACGGATGGACGGACGGCGAAATCTTAGTAATGGAATCCCTTTTCATACCCTTTGGGTACGGAATCCTTTAAACGGATGCAGTGCACTTCATATTATGGGCAGACGTATCATTTTGATGAACGTCACGTTCTTTTCAACGTTCATTCCTATAAAATTGTACGACTGCGTAGAGCTCACGATTAAATATCAACCAAATAGTAAACTACTAAAGTCCGGTCGCCGAATAGAAAGAATTTCGTACATTAACCTGTTACTACCTGTCTCTGTCACTCCCGCGTCAAAATAATGCCTCTCGCTCGCACATGTGCAATGACCGCCGACCTGTGCGAGCGAGAGGCATTATTCTGACGCGGGAGTGACAGAGACAGGTAGTAACAGGTTAATGTACGAAATTCTCTCTATTCGGCGACCGGACTTTACAAGGTGAGTATTATGTACTAAATTATGTATTAAATTATGTAATCATTATTTTAAGCTTGCGTAAAGTTAACACGTACATGTTTATAATTTTGGAAATTTCAGGTAAAGTAAATTGCGATTTACGACACGTCAAACCATGTTCATGACAAGCAATCAAAAACTGCCGCTTGAAACAATATAGCCATATTAAATTCCTGTTAAAACTGGTTGAGCTCAACTAATATTTTAATCAATAAATAATTCATTATTTAAGAGGCTACACCGTTTTCATATTTGTCCTTCTCACTAAAAAAACCTAAGCCAGTTATCAAAAATTTATTTCGCAGAGCGGGAAATATAATCACCAATCACCGATACAAAGTACATAAAAATCCATTATTGATTCCGATAAAAATTTATGAAATGCGAGCAAAGCTTTTTTATATGCTTATTTTTTCAATGTGATCACCAGTTGCATTGTCCGAGTGGTAGGAACAAATAACTTAATTAGTAAGTAATGCTATCTAAGCTAATAAAGTACGAGACATGTTTCCTATATAAATACGTCTCCAGGACAAGTAATATTTGAGTTTTTCAAAGATAACAAAGTAAATTTTCTAAAATCTATCTATCTATCTATCTGACAAACTTAGTAATATAACAAAGTACATTCCTTTATTAAAATTTACAATATTGTTGCGGTGGTCTTTATTACACAAAGTTTTGACCTTATGTTACTTTAGTTTATTTATTAAAACGCAAAGTTTCTATCTGTGTATGTGTGTTATTTATTCCCTTACGCTCCAATATAATTGATTTAGCATAAAGGAGATAGTTCTGGATTTCATATTCTGTGACATAGGTTACTTATTATTCCAGAAAAATCCATAGTTTCCGCGGGATTAGTGAATAATTTCACGGGAAGGGAGCCGTGGAAAATAGCTAAACGTATCAACGCATTACAGTACCATGTACTATCAAAGTACCGAGGATGGTAAACAGAAACAATGCAGCATCATTCGCGTTACAAGGAAACCGCGTCTCAAGATTAATGCTCGCCTAATGAATCAGCTTAAGTGACAAATCAGTTCGCGATAATGGATGTCTTTGTGCGTTCTCGCTCTGGTTTACTGCCACACAACTTCTCAGCTTTGTTCACAGATTGCGGATTACGATAGACGGAGTTGAAACGTGATCTTTACGCCGACAGCATTCTTACTCGCGTTTGCGGCAGAATCAAACATTTATTACACGTCATCATATTTAATGATTTTTGACTTTAGTAACTGTTTAGCACAGATTACTACAGATCCAGCGCACAGTACTTCGGGAGTGAGGCACGCAAAAGGGATACAAAACAAAAAGCCGTATCCCATTTGAGTTCGTACATGGTTAGTACGTAGCGAACCGCTGACCGAGTCACTGCTGCGTAATTTGTATGTGATGTTCAGAACTGGCAATTGATTTAAATTCGAAACACCAAACCTCAGCGAGAGTCCATCAGTGTGACCAGTCTACATTGAAATTATTTTCCCTAGATGTAAGGTATAAATTGTATGTTAGTAACAGGGCATTTGAGATTAAAAAAAAAACCTTAATGACTGGCCTCTTGTTGAAAAAACGTTTCTTTTCGGACGATATCGCGTACGGGGCTTAGCGGAAAAAGTATAGAAAACTATAAGACCCAAGATTAATCGGTCAAACATCTTGCTGCCCGCGATGAAATAAAATGAGAAACGGCGTCGCCTGTTGCTCTGCATATTATTGAATACGGTAATTTTCTTTGATGGTGAGTGACGGTCTTTCACTTCATTTGATATAGTATTAAAATTGAAAAAATTGGCCGCCATTTTGAACTTTTTTGTTATTGGAACGAATTCTTTCAAAATCAAAATCTGACCGTGGCAGCAAGCATTGAGTAAGAATCTGGTGTCAAAATTGAAAAAATTGGCCGCCATTTTGAACTTTTTTGTTATTGGGCCGAATTTTTTCGAAATTGAAATCTGACCGTGGCAGCAAGCATTGAGTAAGAATCTGGTGTCAAAATTGAAAAAATTGGCCGCCATTTTGAACTTTTTTGTTATTGGACCGAATTCTTTCAAAATTGAAATCTGAGTTCAAAATATATAATATAATAATAAGTGTATAGTATAGTATAATTAATATAATATAATATAATAATAAGTGATTATAAGAAAGAAACAGCGAAAGATACTTTATTTCGTACTACCCATTTACAAAATTACACTTGTACTAAAACGATGCCAAAAGCGTCCCGCATCTGGACAGGAAGAAACGTACGACGCTAATTAAAGACACTTCTATACTTAAATTAGCCTATGATAAATTCCTTTCCGATCCAACACATACGGTCCTCCGCCTTCCTCGTCTACCCGAAACGCTACCATCAGCAAACTTTTTCAGGTTATCGTTCCATTAAGCAAGAGGAGATACTTCTATTCGCCAATATCATCATCCGCAGCCTGTTGCAGTCACCTGCAGGACTAAGGCGTCCTTATTGTCATGATATTGATGGACGATAAGGAGGCTCATTGTCATGATTTTTTCCTCTATTTTGGTTAGATGAATTCAACTCCTTTCCCGCCTTTACAATGTCTTGACACCATCATGCGGTTCGTTCGTTGACACTTCTGAGTATTTGGATATTAAAACGCGCTATTTCATAATTTTACTCCGTAGTGGTATTGTGATACCAGTAATCTAGGTACAGTATCTTCTACATACTTATGGTTGAAAGCCGCGTCATTACCTTTATTTGTATTCAATAGAGACGTTTAAAGTTTCCTGCGTTACCATCTATCTTTCTTCTTCGTTCTGAGTGTTCATGATTCACAAGACATTATTGTAAGAATGTATCGCCGCGTAATTTAACACAATTGATGTTCACTCCAGAAGGCGCCTAGGCTTTTGAGGTCCCGCTTACATTTTCACGTGATAAATTGTTATGTTCTTATTCAGCTGAATTTTACAAGGGATGTAGAGCACTTTATATGATGCCATCGATAAATAGGTACCTCACATTTAAAAAAAACAAAAAAAGGAAACTTTAAACGTGTCGTCATTTATTTATGAGAAGGTTTTTAACTAATAAAAATAACGAAGCATTTCATACAAAGTTCTCCAATTTCGTATTATTAAAGTCTTTTTTTAGGGTATGCTTTCCTTTTAAAATAAACCTATGTATATTTTATGTTTTAGCTCTCATACTAAGTCAGGACCAATTATTTTACGTAAGGACCATGTGAGATGCAGTGTATCCTAAAACATTGCAGTTTCATACATTGCTTGGTCCTGTATCCGTCATCCTGGGACATTAGACTATGTGCAGTAATGTTGCCGGATAGAGTGCCCTGCAAACTAAAGCAAAGATAACTATTTGTTTTCATCTCACCCGCTCGGAAAGGAGATTTTTAATGCCCAAAATGCGGGCGGGAAATGCTATTATATTCCCTAGGGCGAGAAAGTAGTATGAAAATCCTTTTCCGCCCTAGGGCCGCAAAGCATTTCTAAATTCGAACATGACGTAATCTCGTATTGCGTCTATAATAATGTCTAATGGTGGCACCACACATGGCTATTTGTATTTGTGATTGGATGACCGCGTATTTGCCAAAATTTTCGACCTCATGGAGCCAAATATGTTATTAGCTGTATTTGCCAAACAGGCAAATATGGCAATAATTTTGGCAAATATACTCTCCACACACGGAAGTTATTTGACAAATATAAAAAATAGGCAAATACAAATAGCCATGTGTGGTGCCACCATTAAACTGAAGACTTCTTTTTTTTTTTAAATAATGCATACGGTCAGTAACGAAGTTCGACCTTTGAGTTTGTATAGGTGTACATTACTTTTTGTTTTTACAATTTCTTAGAATATCAATAAAAATAATAACTCCTATTTAGTTTGATTAATTATAATGGAAATCTAATAAAATCCATGATATTTACTTATTGTTTATCTAATTGTTGTTATTTTTTTCTTAATCTTCTATTATCGTTGGTTCTTAGAAATTGATATTTCTGAACGCATCCAAAATAAAAGTAAAAAAAAGTATGTATCTCATTTTTTTTTCTGATCTTGTTTTTATTCATTACTTACCTTTTTTTGTTATAAGATGAGTGGTGGATTTAATTAAGTGAGTGAAGTTATTGCAGAGTATTATATACTAAAGACAACATCTTACATACTCGCAATGCCGATCCAAGTGTTCTTCTAGTAATTTTCCTCGCTGTGGTGAGATGAAAAATTTTGTGTTATGTACGGCCGCAAATTTTTTTGGGTCTCGTGTCCTTTGAATGCCTCGCTATGCTCAGGATTCTATTCTTTGAACCCCTCGCTGCGCTCAGGGTTCAACCCTAGAATCCTTCGCCGCTCAGCATTCAAATTTGACACTCGGCTCAAAAATCCATTTTGCGGCCTTGCATAACAAATAACTATTTGCTATACAGAACTATGACTAACAAAGCAGTGGTATCCATCCTTACTCCTTGCAAGCTGATTTGTACGGAGAGCAGAAAGCTAAAATGAATGATATAAAATTGGGCGTGGTAGCAATTCCTATTGCGCTGTAGTATGGTGCGGGTGACAGATGAGATGAAAATAGCAGTAGGGAAGAACCAAAGTGAGACAGACTGAAAATGTAGGTACTATGCGAATGACAGGTGACACCCGCGCCATGGCACAGCGCAAATACTATAATTTACTACAAAAAAGGAGAATGTTAAAATAAATTTTATGAAGAACTCGTCTACGTTAATACAATTTAACGGCGTAGAAGCCGTATTTAAGTGATTTTATATGAAGTTTTATTTAAAAACTATAAAGACAATTACTTACTTTAAATTTTAAACGTCATGTTTTTTGAGTCTTTAATTTAAAATCGCTTAGAAGCAGAAACACGATTGGATAAAAATTTTTCGATAGAAAGTTCTCACAAAAGTTGCTCCAAAATGTCAGTTCTTCTTATTTTTATCGGAAACTACAATGGATATATTTGTAATTTTTGTTATAATAATGCCGGTAAAAAATGATATCCCTTTATAATTAGGTAAAATGTAGTTTTTCTTTTATATTCTTCCCCGACGCTGCATGTCGCACTTACCAATGTATTAGTGGGAGCGAGAAAGAAAAAAATAAATTCAATAAATGCACTTGTACAAAAATGAAAAAGTAATCACCATTCCATAAGTATGTTTCATAAAATGAAACTTATTTGACTGAAACCCCACCATTACCGTTTATCACGGAAGCCTTTGTACCTAATACCTCAAAGCATATCTCTAATAATAATTTTACCCTTATCTGTATTCGTGCAACAGAACTGCCAAACTTTCTGTATTGCTGACCCGAATAAGTCATGTTAAAGAGTCATTTATTATCCTTATTTATGCGTTCTTTGTTATGTTGTATTTAGAAAGACGGGAAGTCTTTAGCCACATGTTACCATCAATTTACACATTTAGTTGCTCCTGTAATGGGAAAATCCCACAGTCGATCAAAAATAAAATTCTAAATAACTAAGATCCTGGGAAGCTTATCGCAAGCTTCAAACCAGAGACGTATAAGCAATAGTTACGCCTACTTTTCAGGAAAAAAACTTGAAAAAAAAAATTTCAATTAATCTTTTTAACTGAACATAATATTTTGTTTGTGTCATAAGGACACCGATCAGGCATAGTTCCGCTAATAAAGAATAATGTTTATGAAAACATCCAGGCTTTTAAAAAAGAGCAAGCGGAGACTCTCGTCAGTTCTTTTTGGTGCAAAACTCCGTAGGTACCGAAGATGGTGGTAGAATCTGATATTTCATAAGTGTCTGTGAGCCATGTCTATGTAAAAGAAACAATAAAATTTTCGATTTTGATTTTTTTTTCAGAGTAACATATTGAAGTGCCAAATATTTGATTATATTTATACACAGCAAATAAATAATGATCACATACTGTAATACGAATGTCTATCATTTTGTGAAAACCACGACTCAGAGATACGTCAATATCTGACCCCAAAATACCCATTTGGGTAAATAAGTTTAAATACACCATCAGTACTGTTTCAGGATTAAAAGATTAACAATTCCATTTAATTCCATTAACAAATTAAAATCAGCTTTAAGAGAGCTTCAAGCTCCACTCACTAAAATAAAATAAAGAATATTTTTGCAGCTCTTTGCGAGTAAGTATTAATACGCAGGTCAGGCAATTAATGCTATATTAATGTAAGTACCGACCAACAGACCAAAACTTTCGCTGGAATTTCGCTCGTTGAAAATTCCATCCTCATTCAGTTTTAAGTCGTGACCATTGAGTGGATCTCGTTTAAATATTTTTAGAATTAAAAGGATCCTGAGGGGTATAAGCCCTTTTAAAAGGGCTCGCCTACGCAAAATTATAATTTTATTAAATTCATGCAAAAACATGTGTCGAGCTGCATCTATAGGAATCGCTAGATTTTCATTGGATTTAATTAGCTTATGAAACTCAAGCATTCATTAGTTATCGTTTCTATTGGTTCCTTTGGCACAAAATACTAATTAGGTACATAGCTAAGTGGACTTAATTTTCATATTTTACTGTCCCATAACATTGAAACTACTTGTATTGGAAAAACACTAGAAGTTGTTAGTTATTGGATGGCTCTACGTTATTTAGCTAAAGTTCTTTCTTTGTAAAAACAACTAACTAAGTAAGATGATTTATGAAGAAGTCCTCATTTGTCGAACCGCCTTTTTCTATAGATCTCTCAATTTTATTTGTGAGGACAATCAATCATGAGAAATTAAAAGAAGAGCAGCTATTAATATTTGCATGCAATCTCAAATCGAGGGGAAAATTGGAGTGAGGCGTTAAAGGCAAACGGGCAATAATCGACAGATGTTGTTTGGGATTCAATAAATGAGTGAAATGTAGGTACCAATAATAAAGAATGAGCATTTTTTTTATTTTCATTCCTTTTTGGTAGAGATAGTACAGTGCTTCTGCCATCTATCGTTTAATAGGGGTTCCCAGGTTAGACTTCCAGGCAAGTAGTTCTGACTTTCAAAAGTTATTTATCATGCATTTAGGGTAACTTTAAATCACTTACTTGTGCAGTCTATTTTATAATCATCGGCCCGATTAACCTACTACGATACAAAGGTACTACTGTCAGGCACAGGACTATTCTCTCAAGGCAAAGTTTAGAGGGTTGGGTTTAGAGTTTAGACTTCCTTGTTACTTTCGTAAGTGGTGGCGAACTTGTTTTGAATTACTACACTCTGTTATTTAGGCACCAACGAAGTGTAGGTATTAGGTAATTCACAACAAGTTACCTAATTTAAATGATCTTTCCTATCGTACTTTTGATAACAAGGATGGACGGTCTACCATGCTCTTCCCGGCACGAATTTAAGGGAATCTGCACCAATCAACTTAAGGGAAACTGGTCTTTGTTATACATTGTCAGTAGGGCATGCAGAACCGGTTCCGGTTCTTAATTTTGAATTCCCGGTTCTGCACCGAGCTCAGAACCGGGTACCCGGGATTTCCCGGTTCTTGGTAAAAAAGTTTTAAAATTTTAATTAAAAGCATTATTTTTAATATTCCTACAAAATGACCTATTACGATTTGTAGTAAACATGAAATAGAAAATTATTTCCAAAAAACCGACTTCAAATGCCACTACGAAGAGTGAAATAATTTTTAATGTATACCAATTGGACGTCAGGCGATTGTTAGGGTGATAATAATTGGATTTTTTATAGAACCGGGAGAACCGGGAAGTCATATTCAGAACCGGTTCTTTTAACACCTTAAAAATCCCGGGAATTCCCGGGATTTTAAGAACCGGGAATTCCCGGGTGCATGCCCTAATTGTCAGGCATACGTCCAAAGTTGCATTCATTGGTCATCCTTCCACTAAGTTGCAACTGACTTAGGTCGATTTTGCATACTCAACTCAATCTTTGCATTGGGCTGTTCTGTAATTTAGCGTGCCTTCAACTTCCATGTGTTATGGTATAAAATTTTAGATATATTTCATACCTAGTTCATACTGAGGATAGTAGTGTTATACCGTAGTGGCTGTAACACTGCGCCGGTCGTAAATTACGCTTATCTGTCAAGTAGCACCTGTGGACAAGCGGAACTTAATCTCCATGACACTGCCGTGGACTTACTATATTTCGTCATGAATAATGAGAACATATAGGTACCTAATCTGGATATTCACACTGATACAAGACCAGCAAATATCTAGGGTAGATATTTTTAGAACTATTGCGGAAATGGCGGAACCCGTAATTGTGCGTTTATGTTTTGTCAAGTAGGTCTAAGGATTGATGTGAAATATCAAAGCTGCGTACACGTTAATAAATTAAGAGGTATTTTTTGCACAAAAGGGTTTATTTTTAGAACTGAAACATGCGTGAATATTATTTTCTATTCGTACTGTTGTGATATTTCAAAGCTCCGTAGTACCTACGTAAATAAATTAAAAAGGATTTTTTTGCACAAGAGGGCCTATTGTGTAGGTAAAACATATATTATATTAAATTTAACTATATTCGTGTGTTTTTTTTAATTTGACTTTATTAATTATTTATTTGGCTCTTCTATAATTATGTATTGTGAATAATGCACTATTGAAACATATTATTTAGACGAAATATAAAACATAAAAGTAATATAAAATATAATACTTATCAGCGAATATAATTTACTTCATTACAGTATCGTACGTAGTTCGACGTTTTCCAAATATTAATGACATTAAAATAAGGAGTGTCTCGTGGGAAATTTATTTGCTTTTCTGAATATTTCTCGTAATTACGTGGGGCGGATAATAATCATTTCTGGGAATGCCAAATCCCTATTGTAGTTTTGTTATCGATTATAATATCCGTTTTTAGGGTTCCGTAGCCAAACGGCAAAAACGGAACCCTTATAGATTCGTCTGTCTGTCCGTCCGTCGATCACAACCACTTTTTTTCCGAAATTATAAGAACTGTACCTACTGGTAAAACTTGGTAAGTAGATGTATTCTGTGAACCGCAATAAGATTTTCACAAAATAGAAAACAGCCAATTGGGGTTCCCCATACTTAGAACTGAAACTCAATTTTTTTTCATGAAACCCATCATACGTGTGGGGTATCTATGGATAGGTCTTCAGATATTGAGGTTTCTAATATCATTTTTTTCTTTAGTGAATAGTTTGCGCGAGAGATACGTCCAAAGTAGTAAAATGTGTCCCCCCCCCGTTTCTTCTAAAGTAAGAGAACTATGAAACTAAAAAAATGTACGATGTACATTACCATGCAAACTTCCACCCAAAAATTGGTTTGAACGAGATCTAGTAAGTAGTTTTTTTGGTATTAACAATTAACCTCTAAAACAAAGTTTGGGTAAGGAAAGTGATTCTTATGGATTTCTCTTTCTATAGTAGAACGGAACCCTCTTTGCGTGAGTCCGACTCGCCCTTTACCAGTTTTTTCGTTTTAAAAAATTGGAAAAAATAATGATTTCTTAGTCACAGCTGCATATACTCGAAAATGAGAACATAGCAAAACCCTAACTACGGAAATGAGATTGCTCTACAATCTGATTTACCTTTTCTTCAGATTACGTGATCTTTTGGGGGCCGTTAACTTTATTTCTTGTAAACCGTAGTCGCTATAGCTACCTGTTTCTTCCAAAAGACAATTTCGTTAGTAGGTACTGGTGTACGGTGTACCTCCTTAGAATTTCCTGATAGGAAAACCAAATACCACATTTTATTGGCCCGAACCGCGAATCGAATCCAGCTAGGGCCTCGTGATCTGAAGTCAAACATGCTCACCACTAGACCAACTAGGAAGTTACCATAAATATATATATTTTTCGGGATCTCCTACCTCCCTTTGGTCTTTGGGATTTCTCCCCAACTCCCAAAGCCAAAGCGAGAGAGAGAGTCAGACTTTCTTTTAGTCTTTGAGGGGAAACCCTTGACCACATGCGTCAAGAGCACAGATTGTGCCGTCTCCTTTTACATTACTATTTTAGGCAAATAATGGATATGATACACCAAAGTCGTTAAGGGAGTATTATTATTGCTTTTTTTTTAAATTTCTATTCTGCTTTGAGACTTTCTTCGTCAAAATCTCTTCCGATACGTATATGTACCTACTGCTGTACGTGTGCAGTTTCTGAGGGGCTTACCAACCGGCACGATCTTGCTATGCTTGCATCCAACAGATCTTAGCTACTGTTTTGATGTAGTTTATGCTAAATTAATAAGAACATTAATTAATTCATTAGAATCACTTTTTAATAGCTACCTACAGCTGTAGCCATAGATATTATGACATGATATTTCTATACATAGATACTTTTATCACAGTAAAAAAAAAGAGCAAAAGTCTCATTAACGCAAAGATAGCGTGCAATGCATTGTTTAGACATATTCTTGACTCGAAAAATATGGGCATTATTTTGTCGAATACTTGCTATAAACGGGAGAAACCCTGATGAGCTAATGAGTTTAAGGGAATCCCCTGGGGAATCGGGCTTTGGGATCCCGGTGGATTATGATGCCGTATTTGTTCCTGTCAAAATGTTAAAATGAGTATATGGGACCAGTTATTCTCTACTCTTACTCCCAAATTACACGGAAATAAATATAGCTATGTATATATTTATTTGCGTGTAATTTGTGTAATGGATGTTGGCACGCCGGTAACTCGTGGCGTGTTTTGGTTGGTAAGCCTTACGTTGCTGATAAATTGCTTAGCCGTTACTCAGCGGTTGTGAACTAATAAGATCGAAATTATGTTCCTTAACAAACTTATACAATACTTAGGTACCATGAGATCAAACCAAAGTTCTCCTTCAATACAAAAAATTTCCTTTTTTTTTTGAGATAATATCCAAACTGGAAGTAGGTTGGATTATGTGGGATTAAACCCGGAGTACGGAAATTGGAGGCGTTTTACCCCCGTACCTCAGAGAGCACGTTAATAGGATCGTCTACCTGTAGCTTTCATACGAAAATCGATAACGTTTTCCTACCCGGAAATGTCGTCCGATTTTCATAATTTTTTGAAGACAGACACAATGAAGAACTATGCTTGTACGTTTTAATTTTTAATATATATTGCTCATCTTAAACGTTATTAGTGACTAAATATCCATATTTTTCATCTAAGCCATCGGTCCTGCGCCTGATCTCTTTCCAGTCGTGTCGGTTTATAAATAGTGAAGGAATAGAGACAGCATCTGTATTCGCGCACACACTTGTGCATTATAATATGCCTGTGGTAAATCTCGCCAGAGATCGACACCCGTGGCCCGATCGGTCTGATTATTATGATGTGGTAAGTAAGCCTGATGACAGAATACATAACAAGACCTCAGCAGATTGGATGTCTCAATAGATTTTCTATGTGACCAAAAAAGGCAAAATGTACCTACCTACAATATGGAAAAGCCGTAGAAAGGCTGATTAATTACTATCGTATTGATTTATCAATGGTTCTAATTAATTACCCAACCTTTGATCTTTGATACGTTTCTCTCGTGGTTTTGTTTTGATGATTGTGGTCTTTGATACGGGATACATTTTCATTTATTTACATTTGCTTTTCATTTGCTTTTTAATTATTACTCATTTATATGGGATGGAGAATAAAATTCATTGCTTTTGCATCGGATTTCGGTGCGTAAATCAATCAATCACTCAATCAGTTTATTTGCGTAATAACATTTCAAATACAGATACATACCTATTCTAATACTTCAAAGCTCTGATAGACTCGTGATTAATTAATAACTTCGGCTTTCAATTACGTCTAACTTTTCACTTCTTGACTTTTCGGAGTTTTTTTTTACTCTATGCAAGTTAGTATTTGTCTGCGATCTCATCTGATGGTAAGTGATTAAACAGCCTAAGATGTTATCGTATATAGTAAATTTACCTTAACGGTTTCTACAAGCATCGCATCGGAACGCTAAATCGCTTAGCGGTGCGTCTTTGCTGGTAGCTTTGTGCAGTCCAAGCAAGTAAAGATTATTGTTAATAGAAATGTGATATCTGAATGCCAGATATATTTAGTCAATCCTTCAAGGAGTATACTGCCTGCCACACCGATATGATTCTGAGGACTAGCCCATTGGAACATTTTATGTCAATCTTCTTTATACAAGGAAAATGTAGTCAAAATTTCCGCTAATACGCCGCAACATAGCGGAAATCGTCGCTGTGGAAACTCGCGTGCGGACTAATAACAAGTATAGTGATCTATGGCATGGACCGCGGTCTATAGACAATACTGAGGTCGGCTTACAACTGACGCTTTTGGTGTCAGAATAAACATTTTTGACACCAATAAACTGTCGAAATTTATTGGCGCGGTCGTACGTTTATTGCCTACCAATCCTCATTTAGCTGCCTAGTTTGTCATGGCTAAGACCTACATAAGTTTTATTATAATTTATGTGCAATATGCATTAATTATGAGGGGATACTCCCCCCCGTCCACTGTCTAGTTTTGCACCAATGTTGGGTCGAGATAACAATGGTAAAGATGGAAGTTAGTCCGTAAACTAATAGTGAAGATAATTAGTTTTATTAATGGAACATCAATAGGGTTCTCGACAGTGTGTCGCAATCACTTAGGGTATGGGCATCCGAACGATTTACGTAAACCTTTTACGTACAAGCAAACAGTAGCGTTATCTAATTATCTTTTTGATTAGTGTTTTCCACACTTAGGAAATAATTCCTATAAATTTATATACGAATCGAATCGCAGGGGGGACAAGGCTCGCATGGCTCAGCGATTAGAGCACCCAGCCGCGAGAGATGGGAGACGCGGGTTCGAATCCCGCTGCGAGTGAAAAAATTTTGATTCGTATTTAAATTTATAGTGGCGTTATCTGTAAAAATTATATAGGTTGCTTCTGAGCGAACTACATCGTGGCCTTGCTGTTGGTGGCAAAACAAGCATTTTTGACACCGATAAACTGGGGACATTTTTCGCGCTGTTCGCCCTGTCCAGGGTACATGTCTATTGTCGCGATAAATTAAACGCACCCACGTTCGTGTATTTTCTTCTCTTTATGTTTTTGTCTCAAAGGGAAAATGTCGGCAATGATAAAAAATGTCTCCTTTTCTTAGTTAATGGATTTTCGGTGCCGTCGCCGAATTACTGTTTATTTTGCCGTAAGTGACGTATAGGCGATATCTGCTTGCGTTGAAGTGAGTTTCACTTTACTACATTTCGCAAGCTTTTTTTCTCAATACCAAAGAAATTGGTAATAAAAGCTTTAGAAGTGAAGGGTTTTACTGTAGCATCAACTAAGAGTTTTGTATCGATGAAAATAACTGCAATTACTTCTACCTAAGGTCTTGCAATTATTTTTGAAAGGTGTGATTAATATTCAGTACAAGGGATGTACATTGCTGCTTATACTGTTTCAAATTTTTTACCCACGACGGAACGGAGTACGGGTATATGCGTTTAGGGTGAGAGACCGTTTGTACATTACTCTATTAAAAAGATTTTATGTTTGTTTGAATGTTAAATTGTTCACAAAACCCAATAATGCAAAAATATTTTTGTTTGTTTGTTTGTGTGTTTGTTTGTTTGTTTGTTTGTGTGTGCACATCAATGTTCCCATTTATTTCAAAAACGGCTTGACCGATTTAGATGCGGTTTTCTGTATAATGTTTGGTGTTTAGCGGCAATGGTTCTTAGATAGTTGTTACGAACATCGATCACCAGGGGGCGTCATAAAATACATTTATATTGCAAACGAATGTTCCCATTTATTTCAAAAACGGCTTGACCGATTTAGATGCAGTTTTTTGTATAATGTTTGGTATTCATTGTCGATGGTTCTTAGATAGTTGTTACGAACATCGATCACCAGGGGGCGCCATAAAAAGCATTTACAGTGCAAACGAATGTTCTCAATTATTACAAAAACGACTGAACCGATTTGGATATAGTTTTGTATAAAATATTAGTGAGTCATTGGCGATGGTTCGTAGATAATTGTTCTTGTGATTGGACAGCAGGGGGCGCCACAATAAACGTCTCTTTATGACTTGGAAGGGATGATGCCTTCAAACGCTGCTAGAGGAGCTAATGGCTAGTTTGAAGATTAATTTTCATTTTTTAATAATAATATAATTTAAATTATATTAATATATTAATCGAAAAACTATAAAACAAGTCGAAAATTAAAAAAATTTAAAACACCCACGACTTTTGCAGACTTGTAATTGAAAAAGGATTAAATAATTTTTTTGAAACTCCCCGACTAAAGGAAAGTAAGAACTAAGAACCTATCAGTATAATTACAAATGCAAGAAAATCCGTCGGAGCTGCCATTGCTATTTTCGTTTCCAATATCAATTAATGTAATTAGTAAGTATTAATAAACTGACGGTATATGAGAAGTATCAAGAAATTGAATTAGTCATCAACTGGTAAACAGGACCATCAACACCGTCATAGGCAAAACACAGCAGCTCCGGCGGATTTTCTTGGATTTGTAATTATACTGATAGGTTCTTAGTTCTTACTTTTCTTTAGTCGGGGAGTTTCAAAAAAATTATTTAATCCTTTTTCAATTACAAGTCTGCAAAAGTCGTGGGTGTTTTAAAAATTTTTAATTTTCGACTTGTGTCATGAAAATGTCAAAACAATATTGCAAGATGCGTGGTGCATCTCCTGTAACATGCATCTCATAAAGCAGGTAATGACCTAACCCACTTTTCTCGTCACCTTACTCACATCAGGGTAGCTGGAAGAGATCTCTTTTCTTATTTAGGGATAAGCTATCCTTTGCACATCATGTCTCTTGTTATATTTCTTTATGTTTTATGTATGGTGCATTAATAATAAAAATAAAATAAATAAATAATGCTGTAATACTGTTTTAAAATTTTCATACAAACATAGTATGAACAATGAACATGTCAAAATTATACTGCAACATACTGGTACGGCCCCTGAACATTCAGTGTTAAATCCATTTCTAAGAAGGAGAGTATAACTAAGGTTAAAGATTATTATTTAAACCTGCCAGTATACCCACGCATGGTACCTACGCACAAGATCCACTAGGTTAATGGAATATAAAAGCAACGTGAAGCATTGTTAAACGGAGCGTACATGACATAAAATAAAATCGCGTGTAAAATTTTCACGTGCTTTAATATAATATTTCCCCCATAGCTTTTTATTACGTCAGACTTTATAACTTGTAAAGTTTTTATTTAAAAATAAAAGTTAATATAATGTAATAAATAAATATGGATAGTTGTGTGTATTATTGAATAAAATGTTAAGTGGCGTTAATATTTTGATAATAAAAAAAATATGAGTAATAAAATTGGAAATTTTAAATTATGGGAGGACTCAAATACAAACACCTGCAAAGTTATTTATTTGATAGAGATATGCCTAACTTACAGGCACATTAAAAATTGTTATAATATTGAATTTATGTACAATGGTGATAAATATTTAATAAGGTTTTAAAGGATTCCTAAGTTTAGGTACAGGGATTCCAATGCGTTCTCCTCTGAGAAATAAGCCCAGAATAAATTGTACAGGTGATCAATAGCTAGGCTCATTCCTAAATTTAAAACAATGACGGCATGTGTCGGTTACGGTGACTGTGTCGCGAGTTCAATGGGTTTTCTTATTTAAAAAAATGCCCGTGCCTAGAGAAGGTTTCACTGAAAAAAATAACCTTGTTTCTCGTCTCATAGTTCTTGGGATTTTGAACTTTCTTTCCTTTAGACCTAAGATGTGCGCCACGAGATCTCTTTGAAATAGAAAAAATTGGGGAAATTTAGTGCAGGTTTTTGTACAACTTTCGATTCGACTCATTTCGGATAAACGGAACGGATTACTACCATACATCTACAGCGAGCGCTCGATCTGTACAAAAACATTACTAATAATCCTAAGCACGACTAAATTTTAAGTCAAAAGGTTGAACTGTAGAAAATGTATTAGGATAAAAATTGCTGAAAGTATAAAAAAATTAAATAAATGTGAAGTTTTTGTTCGTGGCAGTTCAGGTGAGCGGCGGTCAGCGGTCCGCGCAGTCGAGCGCAGGTGCTAGCTTTTTGTTTGAGAGGTGAGGTTTGCTGCGGAAAATTTTAATTTTGCTTTACTTAACGATATTTGCTTTACTTAAAAAAAAAAAATTATTTATCTTTCAAAACTCGTGGTAAAATGAATTTCCTCGGGATGATATCACATTTTTCCTAAAATGTAAAAAAAGAACAATTGTTAATTTGTTACTACACCCTCCGTAACTCTGGAACGGTTCACTTTAGCAATATTATGCTGAGGACAATTTCTTTTTCATCTCACCCGCTCGGAAAAGGCATTTTTAATGCCCAAAATGCGGGCAGAAAATGCTATTATATTCCCTAGGGCCCAAAAGAATTTTCTTTTCTCCCTAGGGCGAGAAAGTAGTATGAAAATCCTTTCCCGCCCTAGGGCCGCAAAGCATTTCCAAAAACGAACATGACATACTCTCGTATTGCGTCTATAATGTCATGAAGACTTTTTTTTAATCACGCATACGGTCAGTAACGAAGTTCGACCTTAGAGTTTCTATAGGTACATTACTTTTTGATTTTTTACATTTTTATTAGAATATCGATAAAAATAATAACTCCTATTTAGTTTTATGAATATTAAAGAAAACTTAATTAAATCCATGATATTTACCCCTTGTTTATCTAATTATTATTGTTGTTTTTTTAAATTTTCTATTATCGTTGGTTCTTAGAAATTGACATTTCTGAACGCATTTAAAAAAAAGTAGAATAGAAAAAAGAATATTTTTTTTCTAATCGTGATGAATGATAATAATGATATCTTGGTTTTGTTTAGTAATAACAGGATTGAAGATTTAAAGTGGATTTAATTATGTGAGTGAAGTTATTGCAAAGTATTACTAAAGACAACATCTAACATACTCGCAATGCCGATCCAAGTGATCTTCTAGTAATTTTCCTCGCTGTGGTGAGATGAAAAATTTTGTGTTACGTACGGCCGCAAATTTTTTTGGTTCTCGTGTCTTTGAATGCCTCGCTCTGCTCAGGATTCTATATTTTGAACTCCTCGCTGCGCTCAGGGTTCAACCCTAGAATACTTCGCCGCTCAGCATTCAAATTTAACACTCGGCCCAAAAATCCATTTTGCGGCCTTGCATAACAAATAACTATTGCAATCTAATGTCATCCTTCACACGCTGCGCGAAAGCGCATAGTTTTTCATATATTTCATAGAAACTGATAACACGCAACTACTTCCCCCTCTTTCCCTCAAACTCCACCAGTGTCAGGGGTATACCTTTTTACCAACGCGTACCAAGCGGTTTGATTCCTCGTTCTTGATACGCACTGCAAAGGCCTGGAAATACCCTCCCAGGCAGTCTCTTTACTGCCACTATCAATTCGGGCGCCTTCAAATCAAGAGTGAATAGGCATCTTCTAGGCAAGCGCGTTCCACCTTAGACTGTATCATAACTCTTCATCAGCTGTGATCACAGTCAAGCGCTAGCCTATATAGTATAAAAAAAAACCAAACAGTATATTGTGGACAGCATAGAGCAGTTTGGAGTCAGAATAATACTTTTATTTTGGATGTCCGGGTTTGGTCGTATTTCGAGCTAATTGCACCTCACTAACTGTAGTGCAGTGCGTAGTATATTGCCATGCAAAATTATGGAACGCACTGCACTTGACATCAGAACTAGGTGAACTTGTTGTCCTTCTTATCATTTTTTATTGTAAAAAAATACAAATTAAAAAAATATATACCTTTGCCAAAGTAGAATCATTAGTGTAACAAACGAGAACAAAATCGATTCAGCCAAACGCGAAATAATCGCGGACAAACATACATACATACAAACATACGGGTCGAACACAGAACCTCCTTTATTTTGAAGTCGGTTAAAAACAAAATAAAGTCACATATTTCAGCCACCTGGCGCCTGCGAGCCCCAGACAGAGAATCCAGTCTTTAACGTGCTCGTACAAGCGAAACTTACACTGGGTACCTAGTTTGGAAGAGCTTAGTTAAAGTTTCCTTTGTATTCAACTAACGGAGGTCGGCCACTAATGAACTGTGTTTGCATGGAGCACCTTTCTTCCCAAACGCGTATCTCCCAGCTAGTTATAACGTGGAATATTATTATGGAAACAAAATACATTTTAATAGGTAATTAGTTAATTAGGTATACCTCTTTCCACTTTTTTTTTAAGTCTCTCTGCTGTAATGAATGATAGGTAAATAGAATAACTAATCCAGCCACGATGATTTCCTTCAACGCTATGCAAGAGACATTTAGTTTCCAGAAACACGAATACCTTCGAAAAATCAGAATTGCTCGGGATTCGAACTCCCTACCTCCGACAAGAACGGAGGCCTCAAACTTCAAGCTATCACTGCTATTAGATATAGTTAAGCTATCTCAGTCAATTTAATATCCCTAATATTGTAAAGGCGAAAGATTGTTAATAAGTGTGTATAAAACACCATTGGATAAATCGATAGAAAGTTCTCGCAAAAGTTGCTCCATAATAAATTTTTATCGGAAACTACATTGGATGTCATTGAAATTTTTGTTTAAATGTGTCGGTAATAATAATATCCAAAAACGCTCATAAACGGATATTTGATAACTGGCTTAGTTTTATAGTAATTAGGTAAAACGTATAGTTTTTCTGTTATATTCTTCCGCGACGCTGCATGTCGCACTCATCAACATAATATAAGAGTGAGAAGGACAAAAATAAATCCAGTCAATCCTCTTAACACATACACTTTGTATCCATGATGCGAATATTCTCGTAAATCGATATCGGACTTAGTTTTTCGAACTATTACTGCAGAAAAGTAGGCGTAGTACGTTTGCAGTAGAAGTTAGTATGTAGAGCAAGCACCCTTAAAGAAAAGTGGCTTCCAGATATTATGACTGAAATTATACTAATTAAATTCAATCTCCAAAGTTTCACGGCTTATTAAGATCGTCAAGATTTCTTAGGAGGACTAAAGTGCAAAATCTTGTAATGCTTGGCGTTCTTTAAATCTTGGCGGCCTTGAGTATAACCGAATACTTATTGCGAGTTTGTGAAGCTATTATAAGTAACGTGGGCGTTGTCAGTACTCGTGAATTACAGTACTTTGAAAATGAAGCCTAAATTACTCGGTTTTAAGGCCGTAGATGGTTTTTTGTCCTCCTTGCTCTTACGAATATTTTTGTAGGTGCGGCAACCAACATTGTGTGAGAATTTACCTAACTAAAAAGCTAAGCCAATTTTAGAACTTATTATAACCGACAGAAATATAAAAAAATACATAAACATCCATTGCAATTTCCAATAAAATGAAAAAAATTGAGATTTTGAAGCAATTATTGCGAAAACTTTCTATAGCGAAACTTTATTATAATCGTGGCGAATTAAAATTAAATACCCAACATACATAACGTTTACATTTACACTAAAAACGGTCACTAAAAATCACTTAAGTAATCGTTTGTTCCGTTAACTACGTTTATTAATTCGTTTAATTCATAAAGATTAATTTGATAGCTACTAAGACGCAATTAAAGCTGATCTAGCAACGATACTTAACTAAAAAAAATGACATTTTGTTGATAGAGATATTTACTATGTGGGTGTTCGTTTCAGCCTTCGGCCGTCCACAGCCGAAAAAAAGCCTCCTGCACTGATTTTCAGCCCACACACCTGTGTTAATTTACTATGTTGGTGTTCTGATTCTCAAAATGTAGAGGTTGCCTCTTTAGGTTCTATACTTATCTTTTATGAGTATGGCACAAAGCTCAAAAGAAAATACCGATGCATCTTAGCCAAGTACCATCAATCTGGTTCCATTAAAGTCCGTAATGTCCGTAATGCAACAGAGACCCTGTCTTTACGGAACTGATTAGCCTTTGATCTCGCTCTCATGGAAGCTATCTCAAGATTAACGTTCCTGATAATGTCTGCGTTTGCTTACTAAAATACTTTCGTTTAAGTGTCTTATACACGCTGAGCTGGTATTTTCATCCACGAAACGAAGCTTGACCTGTCTTCAGAAAATGTTTTATAATGGTGCCAATACAACGTGTTAGTAAGACTAGGTATACCTACTGAAGGTGAATAATATAAGAACGAATGTTTTGTAAAATAGTTACATAGCATCATGCATTCAACGTAATTAGTAATTCCCTGCACTAAAAAAATTTTGAAACTGCAATGTAAATGAAGATTTTATTAAAAATCTTTAGGAAAAGAATTGAAATCTACTCTGGATAGGGCGGACGGCGTGAAAAAATTGTGCCAGTTAATCGGTGCCAATAATACCAGCAGTAAAGCCACGCTGTAGTTCGCTCAGCAGACACGCTTTTAGAAATTTTGACAGATGACGCTACTGTTTGCTTGTAAGAAAAAGGTTTACGTAAATTGTTCGGATGCCCATTTCCTGAGTTTTCTTATCAGAGGATATAAGGCAGATTAATAAAATCCAATGCCGATTGTCATTGAAATAAACCCAAAGCAGTATTAAATTACAAAGCTGAAAATAACTTGGAATGAACTAGCATTCAAGTTAATCGTAGTTTGTAAAGCATAGTCTAATTTAAGTTCGCTAGGCGCTATAGTTTAGAACTTTTTGCCCCTTTACCTAATAAGCCGTGCCCAATAAACTGCAAAGGAAATGGCAATTTTCCTCAGTAGGTAATAATTCAACCGCGGCACGCCATTTATACATTACGCAATAAAACATTGTTTCATCTTCACTACAGAGAAAATGAAATTGAGAGAGTCTACTAATGATACCATTGCATGATCTGAACCACAACTACGCTTTCTACTTTAATTAGAGGTTGAATACTCACAGATACCTATACTCTGAAGGTTAGCCATTATCACCTCTCGAATTATTTTCATCTACAACTAAATTATTATAGAATTCTAAAACTGATGATAACGATAATTATTGTATGAAACAGTTGTATTACTTGCAGGTTCATATCTTCTTACACACAAAATTGTTACCACTCGATTACTAAAACATCAAATAATTATGTACACGTCATAATTCACAGAAGACGCGCGCGGCGCCGCGAATTTCGGTTTTTCTCAAATCCTGCAGGAACCATAGATTTTTCATAAAAAGTAGTCTACAAGTTAATCTAGGGTATTCTATCTCCATTCCATATTACAACCGAACTGGTACACTGGTGGTAGTTGCGGCGTGAAGGAGTAACAAACATACACAAATATACAAACTTTCGCCTATATAACATTAATGATCCAGGATAATAATCTATTCATTCCGATTTCATGAAAATTTGTTAAGTATTTGAAGTGCAAAGGAGCAACACATTACATACACAACACACACACACATATAAAGAACTTACAACTTCACACACGCAATGAACTAGATACCTGCGTTAGGACACAGTTACTCAATGCCTGCGAGTAAGTAAGTACTTCGACAGTACATATAATGTACGAGAGTCTACACGTAGAAGTTTGCAACTACGACTAAGCGGGTATTATGCATCAGTTTTGGCGCATGGGTACAGCGTCCTATGAATAAATTAGTTTATTATACTACCGAGTACCGACATTAGAAGTGGGGTGTTGATAAGTTAGACTGTTTTATCTGTGTATATGGCATCGTAGTGTTTGAACAAATACCACCACCGTCGGAGTAGGCAACACTGCGGTATCAATTATTCTACCTTGAAGCAGTAATGTTTTTTGTTTTCGCACTGTAGCCGACGAGATTACTCGGCAAAACGTGATCTAAGTACTGATGTCTCAGCAAAGTAAAACTATGTTGAGAATTACTTAAATCTAAATAACAAAATGGCTTATTAAAAGCCTTTTTTTTTATTTATTTATTTATAAATAAAAAATAGCTAGGGCAGGCTAGGCAAAAACAGTGTTCACCACAAACTAAGATAATTAAGTAGTCTTTTTGCTTAACTTCGTAGCGTTTTGCTACGTTATGGTCTACGAACATTACGTAGCAAAACGCTACGAATGTTAACAGATGCAGTGCTTTCCTAGACTTTGCTGGCAAATCAGGTCCGGCGGCTACTTGAGTGGTGAGTACAAGTTGTTAGATTTTCGATTTGAATCTCGATTTGACTTCGCTATACTTTATGTAGGGAGTAACCTTACCTTACCTTATTTTTACCTAATCCTGAGAAGATAAGTCAAAAGAAAAAGAAAATATAAAAACGAACTCTTATTTATGAGGCGGCGAATATGAGGGAGGAAGGAGATCATGTTTATATTGAGCCGTTAGGATATAATTTCATCTCGTGTTTACTACCGCCGTTAAAAGTTTGTAGCGCTTCTTATATTGCCGCAGAAAATTACCACTCATTGCTGCATCAATACCGTCGTTTAATATAAGTTTTTAAAATAGACCGTAATGTATACTATCCATTTCTTTATATTATAGGTTTATAGGTTGTTCAACAAATGCATAGGTACCTCTATTATTATTTTTAAAGCATCCAAATTGCGCCCACTTCCAAGACAATTTTCTTCGATAGGTTTCTCACAAACTGTTTTTAATTTCGTTCCATTTGGATATAGAATGGTTTCTATGACGATGATAAGGTACCTATATGGCTACAGGCGTTGCAGCTCTAGTCATATGGCATTGCGATTCGATACAAACAAATACAATATACAAATGGAACACAATATATTGAATGACACCCCGACACTGGAAACACACAAACATTTTCCAGTTGTGGGAATCGAACCCACGACCTTCAACGCAGATGGCAGGAACGCTACCGCTGCGAGATTCGTTCCTCAAAACTTCCATTCCATCTATAGTATTGCTATATATCATATTGATAGAGCTGCTGGTCTCCTCTCGAAATAATAGGATCCTCGTAAGTCGTACGCGTAATTCAGTTTTAACAGCGTACCTATTCGAAAGATCGAATTTCTTAAATCACTTTTTTTTTTAACACACGTTTCTTTCGATACACAGTATCAAAAGAGGGTATAGCTCCTTAGCTACCTTAGCTTAGTATCTTTACTAGGTAGGTAGTTGCGGATCATTTACCAGTCAACGTTTTGTGTATGGAATCCATTATCCATAATTCTGTTACCGGATTCTATTATTATACTATTTCGGAGACTGCTGGTCTCCTCTCGAAATAATAGGATCCTCGTAAGTCGTACGCGTAATTCAGTTTTAACAGCGTACCTATTCGAAAGATCGAATTTCTTAAATCACTTTTTTTTAAACACGCGTTTCTTTCGATACACAGTATCAAAAGAGGGTATAGCTCCTTAGCTACCTTAGCTTAGTATCTTTACTAGGTAGGTAGTTGCGTATCATTTACCAGTCAACGTTTTGTGTATGGAATCCATTATTTATAATTCTATTACCGGATTCTATTATTATACTATTTCGGAGACTGCTGGTTTCCTCTCGAAATAATAGGATCCTCGTAAGTCGTACGCGTAATTCAGTTTTAACAGCGTACCTATTCGAAAGATCGAATTTCTTAAATCACTTTTTTTTTAACACACGTTTCTTTCGATACACAGTATCAAAAGAGGGTATAGCTCCTTAGCTACCTTAGCTTAGTATCTTTACTAGGTAGGTAGTTGCGGATCATTTACCAGTCAACGTTTTGTGTATGGAATCCATTATCCATAATTCTGTTACCGGATTCTATTATTATACTATTTCGGAGACTGCTGGTCTCCTCTCGAAATAATAGGATCCTCGTAAGTCGTACGCGTAATTCAGTTTTAACAGCGTACCTATTCGAAAGATCGAATTTCTTAAATCACTTTTTTTTTAACACGCGTTTCTTTCGATACACAGTATTAAAAGAGGGTATAGCTCCTTAGCTACCTTAGCTTAATACCTTTACTAGGTAGGTAGTTGCGGATCATTTACCAGTCAACGTTTTGTGTATGGAATCCATTATCCATAATTCTGTTACCGGATTCTATTATTATACTATTTCGGAGACTGCTGGTCTCCTCTCGAAATAATAGGATCCTCGTAAGTCGTACGCGTAATTCAGTTTTAACAGCGTACCTATTCGAAAGATCGAATTTCTTAAATCACTTTTTTTTTAACACGCGTTTCTTTCGATACACAGTATTAAAAGAGGGTATAGCTCCTTAGCTACCTTAGCTTAATACCTTTACTAGGTAGGTAGTTGCGGATCATTTACCAGTCAACGTTTTGTGTATGGAATCCATTATCCATAATTCTGTTACCGGATTCTATTATTATACTATTTCGGAGACTGCTGGTCTCCTCTCGAAATAATAGGATCCTCGTAAGTCGTACGCGTAATTCAGTTTTAACAGCGTACCTATTCGAAAGATCGAATTTCTTAAATCACTTTTTTTTTAACACGCGTTTCTTTCGATACACAGTATTAAAAGAGGGTATAGCTCCTTAGCTACCTTAGCTTAATACCTTTACTAGGTAGGTAGTTGCGAATCATTTACCAGTCAACGTTTTGTGTATGGAATCCATTATTCATAATTCTATTACCGGATTCTATTATTATACTATTTCGGAGACTGCTGGTCTCCTCTCGAAATAATAGGATCCTCGTAAGTCGTACGCGTAATTCAGTTTTAACAGCGTACCTATTCGAAAGATCGAATTTCTTAAATCACTTTTTTTTAAACACGCGTTTCTTTCGATACACAGTATTAAAAGAGGGTATAGCTCCTTAGCTACCTTAGCTTAATACCTTTACTAGGTAGGTAGTTGCGAATCATTTACCAGTCAACGTTTTGTGTATGGAATCCATTATTCATAATTCTATTACCGGATTCTATTATTATACTATTTCGGAGACTGCTGGTCTCCTCTCGAAATAATAGGATCCTCGTAAGTCGTACGCGTAATTCAGTTTTAACAGCGTACCTATTCGAAAGATCGAATTTCTTAAATCACTTTTTTTTAAACACGCGTTTCTTTCGATACACAGTATCAAAAGAGGGTATAGCTCCTTAGTTACCTTAGCTTAGTACCTTTACTAGGTAGGTAGCTACGAATCATTTACCAGTCAACGTTTTGTGTATGGAATCCATTATCCATAATTCTATTACCGGATTTCCTCACTCCGCCCGTTCACGCGTTTTCGTCCCGACTCCCGACACACTTTCACGCATGTACGATACACGCAACATCGTTTATTGTAGGTACATAATAAAATATCGCTACCTGCTTTTCCAAGGAGGAAAAACGCTTTATTAAGCAATTTTGATTTGCTCGTACTCGTATCTACATCGTGATACGAGCCTGTACCTACATGTTGTGCCAGTATTTTGTTATTGACGGATTTACTTTGTTCTTTTTTTAGAAAATTATAAAATTTATCTAGACGTACATTTATATCGGCGTACTTGATCTCTTGAGAATTATAGTTTTTTGACTAAAAAACTATTAATTAAAATGAGAAAAATATTTCAAGTTTATAATAATTAAGTCTAAAAATATGTTACTACAGTCTCCTATGTCATTTAAACTTTGAATTGTTATGTAATATGAATATTATCGCAAGAATGTTTCGTGTTGTGGGCTCGTATTTGTTTATAGTAGTTTATGTAACGGTTATATAATACCTAATTATGTAGAGTTTCATACACTACTTTATCTACGCTCATATTATTATCATAATTCCAAACCATAAAATCTTGCTAACGTTTGTCGTAAATCATTGCAACTACTAAGATGTCAGGTGGAGTGAAATTTTCTTTAGTAGGTTTCACTGCTAGACATTTTTCAGCGCAAAGTTTTGACTAAGTAACAAAAAAAATTGGTTGTCTGTAAAGTCGGTTTACGGACAATAGATTTACGAGATAACGTCATAATCGTAATCGTTATCGTAATCGTAATCGTTATCGTAGTCGTAGTCGTAATCGTAATCGTAATCGTAATAATAATAACAGGCCCAGGTGGAACGTTACGCGGAACGTTAGACATTGTGTTGTTGTCTATGGTCAATCATGGCCCATCCATACTCTCGGCAATGACTACCAACTATATGTTGTCTGTGGATTCACTTAAAAAAATATTACATAAAAAATATTACCCCAGATACAAATACAGGAACCCAGAGCCGTGTATCGTTATGGAAATTAAACAACTTTCTTTAAATATAGTTTCCATAGTAGAGCGATGTTATTATGAATAACTTTTTAATAATTTTATAGAAGTCTGTGAATAAAGTAGGTCATTATGTGACATATTTTGATTTCATAATTCGAACTTTAAGCAGTGAGCGTAGATAAACTATGTTATATCATCGTATTATATAGTTTTCGAATTATAATTTTGTAATGAAACACACAACAGTTTTATTTTGGGATAATGAAATCAATATACGAGTAAATATAATAATATACGGGTAACTAAAGTAATGCTCATCGAAGGGTTTCTTTTGTAAGTATAGCTTTCCTAAATAAGTTAATTTCGTATTATAACTGAAGGTAAAATACGCGTCTGTAACATTCATGTTACCTGAGCTAACGTTTGACTCAGACAGTTGGTTGGTCAAGGTCCTCAAGGGTAACTGGCATTGGGTTAATTAAATTCCCTTGTCGGCGAAGGCTATTGTAGGTTAAGCTCACCGTAAAGCTCAGGAATGTCGGTAACTACGTAACGGTATGTTTCTGACAATTTACAAAGCTCTACTTAAATGGTTAAAGATTTGGTTGTGTCACGTATGAAATGATAAATGATGTTAAATTTCTCTTTAAAATGACTGAGGGTGCGTTTTAGATAAGTAAGTTAATGAAAACAGTGGTTTCATTTCTGCGTATCATTAGCATTTTAAGAAGTATACGTACAGATTTGTATTTTTTGTGATTACTTAAGTTCTAGACTAGTGGCATAGCTATAATGGGAACCACTAATAAATCAATGCATACTAAGTCACATAATATAATTATAGATGTTTCAAACTCTTTCATAAAACCTTACAAAATCGCATAAAACAAGCGATTGTGAAGGAATGGGGCTCAATTTAGTGGATTTCACTACTTATATAATAAAGATCAGAAATAAATAGTTGATATATTGAACTACTTAAAACCAGGTTACAGTTGTTTCTTTTACAATAGAAAGATGAAAATATCAACTTGGATAGCAAGAAAGACGGCAAAAGGTCATTAAATAATTACAATAAAATAGTAAGTTAGTATTCGATAAAAAGTAGCAGGCAAAGTATAAAGACGGACGGCGCTTTAATAAGAGAAGCCTAAATCAGTGTCTGCCAAAATTTTTTCGAAAATATATCGTAAAATTATGTTTCAAATTCCTACTTTCATAGTAAATTGTAATAAAATAAAGTTTAGGAATATTTTCATCACGATTCCAAGTCTTTGCAGAGTCCATAAAAGTGATGATCCCTTAATCTTTTTAAATATTGCCAAAGTGAATTTATTTGATAGAAAGCTTGATCTTAAGAATTTTGTCTAAAAACTCTACCGATAAAAAAAGCGACGAGGGCTGTAATATTTATAAGCTTGGAATATATTGCTGTTACGTGAGACGAATAGACAATATTATGACTGAGAATAGTCGCAAGAACAGAGTACCTGTTAGAAAGTTCTGACAATGGCACATCGGACAAGAGAGGCCTGAGTAATTCATTTTATAAATAGTAACTTTAATAGTATAGAGAGTTACATATTTGTCCCAATTGCCGTGGAGACCCTGGGGCCATGGAGTGCCAAAAAATTCCTCCGAGAGATTTCCCCGCGGTTAATAGCCTCATCTGGTGACAGAAAGGCTGGCTCATTTTTTGTGCGACGAATCAGCTTGGCTGTGTAACGCGGAAATGCAGCCAGTATTCTTGGCATCATATCACGTGGGCAAGACTTACCAATATAGTAATTAGAATAATCTAGCGATAAGTTTCATTGTGACACTTCAATAGCATTTAACTAATTAAAATTCATTACTTATTCTTATAAATTCAGCATCAACATAATGTACCAGCCTTAAATAACAGTATTATATTATGCTCGTATATAGGTATAATAATAGTGACATAATTAATGTAATGATTATATAACATTACATCATGTAAACATAAGGCCAACGAACGTAAGCGCACAAATTCGTGCCAGTAGACTGTAGAGTTTAAGTAATTAGAATTTCCGTCTGCCTTTTTGCATTAACACCCAACTTAGAATTCACCTTGGTCTTTTATGAGACTGCCGTTTTACACAGAGCGAACGAACTTAAAAGGAAACGGTGAAAAAAAATTGTAAGAGGGCTTTTCCTTTTTAAACTTCACCTTTGAAATGTCGACTCAAACTTGTCGAAAGTCGAATAGAAGCAAATACGAAGTGTAGCTATTTATTTCCCAAGATAAGCTGAGGTAACTACTATAGCTGCTACCTGGGCCTTCGTTTGGTTATCAGTTTTTTTTTGTCAGGTTGGATTAGTTTATCGGGAAGGCATTGAATACATAATTATTACTGAATTAAGGTTTAAATAATAAATTTCCAAACATTGGTATTCCTCCAATATAATTATTTCTAATTGGCATCAAAGAATAATATTAAGACCATTGAAGGTCTGCAGAATAAAAAAATTAAATAAAACTAAAGAGCAATTATATTTTTTCGTCGGTACTTTTACGTTCACTTTATTGACAGGTTAGGCAATATGGCGGTTCAGGTATATACACAGACCAGGGAATAACTTTATAGTGGGTATATACATGGTATATAACTATAGTAGAAAACATCGTAGAGAAATTACAGCTTATGCGTGCGCTCTTCTGTCTCCAGATAAAGCTATAAATCGGGAAACAACTCGAAGAAATTTTTTTTTCTCTTTGACTCCATGGCAAAGCGTCTCCACGTCAAACATAAATACAATATAGCCCTTTACTACTACCTTTAAAAACTAAGCTATGAGTTAAAATAAACGATGTACTATAGGTCTATTCAAAGCTCAATATTACAAAGACGTTAGAACGATTCTTATCATATTCCAGTATTCAATCTAAAAGAGATGTTTCAAAGCTGCCTCACGGAAAAGAAATCAATTTTCTCTCCAAAGATTAATCACAGGAAGAATATTGAGGGGAAAAAATGAAATGCAGTCTTAAATTGAAGGTAAAGTTTGAACGGGGCGCCTTGGAGTGGCTACGGTCGGTGATTGGCAGCGGTTGTATAGACTGAGAGATGGTGAAGCAATTGTTTATAGTCTTTATTATTTCACCAGAACTTACATCGTGTCCTGGCAGCTGAAGTCTGATCTTCTTTAGATGAATGTATTTTGGAGTTAAGGACTTTTCGACCTTTAAAATCAATGTTCAAAATCACTAACCCATGGACAGATTTTTGCATACTTATGGGTTGGAGATCTGGGGCTATACTAATGTCTGAAATACGGGTGCCTGGAATGCCTTTTATTTGTGTTATTAAAAAGTTCTCTATATTTGAATGTAAGGCTCTTCTTGCGGAGTCGTCTGGGTAGCGTATTTTCATTTCCGTGTTCATTAGGAGGCAGTACTGCCTTGAAACACACTCGGGTTTGTCGCACTAACTGCCTTCACAAACTCGGGATCAATTCAAGGTACGCTTTCTCCAATCGCGCACGGGCTAGCAACACCAACTGTTCTTCTAAACACGTGTTCAAGGCGATGCATGGATCTTTTAACAGCAACGATAT
Source organism: Coenonympha arcania (assembly GCA_036785405.1). Taxonomy (NCBI): domain Eukaryota; kingdom Metazoa; phylum Arthropoda; class Insecta; order Lepidoptera; family Nymphalidae; genus Coenonympha; species Coenonympha arcania. The sequence goes on along the minus strand of CM072066.1, from coordinate 11,855,878 downwards.
AAACCATTGCCACAACGCGTTGAGATCGAATAGCATGTAAGCCACGACACGACACGTCTTTCTTTGATTGCCACAACGCGTCGTGCGCGTTTTCATTTGAGCCATAACACGAATTTCGGTATGTGGATGTTTTACTGTGACTACATCGCGTTGTGAGCTATTTTTCCGCTCAATGAGCGTTTTTGATCTTTGAGCGTAACATATCGATTACCAGCTCCTTGGCTAGTGCGCTGCAAACTTTTTATAGCGCCATAAACACGAGATGAAATTATATTCTAACGACTCAATAACCGGGAACTCTTCTCCTCCAAGCCATTACACGAATGTGGGGCACTCCCTAAGATTTGCTCAGCCGTATTTGTAGTTGTTTATCTTATTTAGGTGCCTTTGAAGATCTTCAGCCACAGTTAGGTTGCTGTAGTATTAAAAGCGGGATTTCCCGGGATTATTCCATTTTGATCAATTCCAGAAGATCCATTTTGAGATTTTGTAATTTTTAAGATTTGTACCATGTCCCAAATATGCATATAAAAAAGTTAAATACTTAATTACCATGGCGGTCTTGGGGCAAAGGTGACAAAAAATTTAAAAACGTCTTCTTAGCAGTTGATTGGCTTACATTATGGTGAGCTATGACTGATTTTTGCGCAACGAATCAGTCTGGCTGGTTAGATTGATGCAACCAGTATTCTTGGCCATATCCTTCATGGGTTGACTTGACAGACACGAATAAGTATGACTAGTGTAAGTGTAGATCCGATTGCAATAATAGAAAGAAAACAAATGTAATGATCTTCGTATAATTCGAAGTTTGTGTGTAGTTAAAAACTTTTAATAGAAACCAGTTTCGCAAACAACCCGCAGCTAAGTAATTTTCGGGCACGTCCCGTTAAACCGCGTCGCGTACTGTTTTTATTCGCCATTAGCATAGTTGGCTTGTTTATAATAATAAACGCCGTCGGTACCAGGCTGGCGGTTTATGAAATTACTACGCTTGCCAACATGATGTATGGTTACGCCAACAGGAATCAATAACGGGTTTACTAAATGGAAGTTATTAGGTTCACTGGTTATGGCGTGTTCTGATTTATTCTCGAATTATGTTGGGGAGATTGAAATTTAATGGGTTTAAAAATTAATAGAAAAAAATAAAAGGTACTTTAATTACAAGAAAATACTTGTATCATTGTGCTAATATAATTGTAATAACTCATAATATTTATTGACTCTACTCATAATATTTATTGATTTTATTTCGGTTCAAACAATTCAATGGATTTTTTTGCTTCATCAGGTCAGGAGAAGCGTCCGAAGAATTACGAATATGTGAAGACTAGTGCAAAGACAAAAAAATAATAATATTTATATATCTTACTCAAACACCCATAGACAACAATTAAAAAATGTTTTAAAGTGAAACTTTTATTGTATCGTCCCAAGCATTACAATATGTCGAATGTCGCATTATAGCCTGGCCGAGGCCGGGTGTCATGTCAATTGCTTTTTAGTTTTAAAGCGCCATCTCTAAAATCAATGCAGTGCTTGAATGTTAATATTTATCGCACAACTTTATTTGCAGTGATTTTATAAAACCACATTTCCTGTTTATATTTTGGTAATTTTTTTTAATTTCGTTTAAATTCGTTATAATTAAGATCGTGCAATAATTTTTTTGAAAAGAGCAAGTGCCGAGATTCTTGCCAGTTCTTCTCGGTGCAAACCTGCTTTCCGAACCTGGCGGTAGAGTTTTGAGTTTTCATAAGAGCCTATAATTGGGCCTATGTGAAAATAAAGATTTCTCATTTTCATCTTTTTTCATTTTCACTTGCCGACACACTTGTATATGTACACACTAGGTATACATGAAGACGAGATCACATTCTGTAAATAGGAGATGAGTTTTTTTTCTCGTACCTTGTTTGCTTCGAATAGCGCAGGCCGACGTTGCAAAAATGTACGAGCTTCCAGTTGTTTTTGAATGCGAACTGACTGCCTGTCACGCTGCCACGGCCCGACAAAAAATAGACATCCGAACACTAGTTTACCGCGATCGAATGTGTAGCTGAACAATGTCGATCAACGACACAGTTGTGAAGTATTCGTTTCAGGGTGGCGTTGAACGACATACTTGTGGTCACTTTGATTCCATTTATAATCATTACTTTTTTTAATAATTCACACAATGTATCACAGCGTACAGCATGTGAGAAAATGTTTTCGTTAATGTTTTCGGTCTTAACTTCTTCAGTAATTTCTTTGCGGTTTTGAGTTTCGTGTTAATCGTACGAAATAAGATTAGTCTGAATATATGCACAGATATTATGTTATGTGCACGTCACAACGTAGAGCAAGTTTGATCGTATTCTCATTCAGCAGCCTTAACCATATAATATGAATTTTCTATTTTATTTCTGCAAATGCAATTGCAGACCAAACAAGAAAGACGTGAGTGTCATCAAACACTGGGTAAAACAAAGTTTCAAACACCTAAAAAAATATATTTTGATTTGACTCATCACTCGATAGAAGGCGCTGGCTTCAGTTGTCCGTACGTTATTAACACATTCTGTTGACTAATAAGATCAACTTTCATTCTGGATATTCAAAGATTTTCATAGAAAATCATTTTCATAAAAAGATTTTCATAAAAAATTTTCAATGGAAATTGACAGTCAAATCATTCTCATACAATATGCCTGCAGAACGCATATTACAACCCAAACAGCTGATGCTCTTGTGGTTGAAAGTAGTGCAATTTATAAGGTATATTCCTTAAGCAGCTGAGGTGTAAGTACTTACTAAAGTATTAAAGTTTGTATTAAAGTCTAGGCGCAGAATAAATAATGCAGTGGATGGAACTAGAGAAGTAAACTTAATTTGAAACTTTATTATTTGAATAGCTGCCTTAAGTTTCAGTTTTAGACTGACTCAGTTTGCTGTCCGGCTCCTCTAGTTGAAAACTACTGAAACTAATCAAAGCCCCTATATTTGGCTCGTGTAAATCTTTGTGGGTTCGACTTCGAATATGTTAAAAGTGTGACTGAAGTCCCTGAACTTCTAGTAAATTAAACTACAATTTATATGAGATGTCTGGTTTAAAGTTTGTTAATCAAGACAGTAAAACAAGGCAAATAAGTAGAGCTACGTAAAACCACAGAAACCAATCAATATTATTATGCAAAAAGTTACAAATGCATATAAGTATTTATACAGTAAAATTATGGAGTAATTTTCCTTATAGGTACCTAAAGTTATATTATGCACGACCACTGCACGACTTAAAAATGCTTTATCAAGACTGTGATACTTCTTTTTAATTTATAGACCAGTAGATTCACAAGCTGGGAACTACTATATGGTCACACAAAACTGAAAAAAATATGTACACGTAATAATATTAAAAATTGTAAGGCAGAATACATTAAACATTGTTCAAGCTACAGTACTGGGTGTAATCATGGTAATGAGGACATTTCTATTCTTGGATCCTTGTAATGATTGTTAAATATGGGTTTCATTTTGTTTCGGAAATTTAGATTGTTTTTTTTCATGTTTGCTTTAGCGGATGGCTTTATTTTTTCATGGACCAATTTTTGTAAGCAGGTATACATCAATTCCAGAGAATATCCTTTCTATCTTCGTCTATTGACCACTTGCTCGGCTATTATGTTCAAAGGCCAGACGTTTCCGACGTTTTTACCTTTACCTTGATCTCCTTTCCGCCTTTAACAAAGGTATAATTAATGGGAGAAATAAATGAATCCAGCCTTCCAATAAAAGTACGCTGACAAGTATGTACGGAACGTCTCTCCGGTAAAAGAAATAGGGCTAATTAAATTCCCCATTCGGTCAACGGTTTTATTAATTATTTACAGTACGGTCAAAGAAATGCGAGAATTCTCTTGTATTTTTTTTTGTTAATTGCTCTTTCCTTAATTTGGAAAAAAATACCTCCAGCATTTTAATATTATTATGACAACTAAAATAATTTGTTTTTCCTTTGAGACTGAAATTAATTATTATTTATTTTACGATAGAGATGATGATTCTCGGAGAAAATGTTTTTACCATCTTTTTCCATCGGACATGCTATACAGGTACTTTTTTATGAGATAGGATCTCTAAGTAGAGTATAAAGACTTATCTGCAGCGGTTATTATAGACCCTGTCGATGACTCATTCTATATCGAAATGGAATAAAATAAAAAAAAAATATGGGAATGACATTGACAATGATAATGACCGTGATTGCGCGTAACTTATCGAAAAAAGCTGTCATTGTCAAACATTTTATTTTATTTTATTCCAAATGGTTATGGAATGATCTCTCATTTCATAACTATATGGAATAAAATAAAATAACAACTTAATGACCGCCGTTTTGGAGGTTGCAATATAATCATGTCAATATCGCATCAACCAAACCTCTCATATTATATAACCAAGTATAAAAATGTGGACAAAGTAAAGATTTAACTATGAGCTAAGTTGGCACTCCAGACACGCACTTGAATATAATGCAACTAGCAAACGCCCGCGGCTTCGCTCACGTTGAACTTCTGCTTGACTCCCTCAAGCGTTTAATTTCCAAAATTCCTGTCGTCGCCATTTATTTTGATTAGAACTACAAAATTTTTCACTACCTTGCTGATAATAGTCGAATATCGATTTTCCCATCGGCCCAGTAACCAAAAAAAAAACAAAATGGCGGCCACTTCTTTAAATTTTGACCACAAATTCCTTCTCTATGCTTGCTGCGATAGTCAGATATCGATTTTCAAAACAATCGCCCTAGTAACAAAAAAGTTCAAAATGGCGGCCATTTCTTTCAATTTTGACCACAAATTCCATCTCTTTGCTTGCTTCTATAGTCATATATTGATTTTCAAATCATTCGGTCCAGTAACAAAAAAGTTCAAAATGGCGGCCATTTTTTTCAATTTTGACCACAAATTCCTTCTCTATGCCTGCTTCTATAGTCACATATTGATTTTCAAATCATTCGGCCCAGTAACAAAAAAGTTCAAAATGTCGGCCATTTTTTTTAAATTTTCACCAAAAATTCCATCTCTATGCTTGCTTCTATAGTCCCATATTGATTTTCAAATCATTCCGGCCCAGTAACAAAAAAGTTCGAAATGGCGGCCATTTTTTGCAATTTTGACCACAAATTCCATCTCTATGCTTGCTTCTATAGTCTCATATTGATTTTCAAATCATTCGGTCCAATAACAAAAAAGTTCAAAATGGCGGCCATTTTTTCAATTTTGACCACAAATTCCTTCTCTGTGCCTGCTTCTATAGTCACATATTGATTTTCAAATCATTCGGCCCAGTAACTAAAAAGTTCAAAATGGCGGCCATTTTTTTTAAATTTTCACCAAAAATTCCATCTCTATGCTTGCTTCTATAGTCCCATATTGATTTTCAAATCATTCGGCCCAGTAACAAAAAAGTTCAAAATGGCGGCCATTTTTTTGCAATTTTGACCACAAATTCCATCTCTATGCTTGCTTCTATAGTCCCATATAGATTTTCAAATCCTTCGGCCCAGTAACAAAAAAGTTCATAATGGCGGCCAATTTTTCCATTTTTGACTACATATTCTTTTTCTATGCTTGCTGCAATAGTCAGATATCCATTTTGAAAGAATTCGATCCAATAACAAAAAAATTCAAAATGGCGGCCAATTTTTTAAATTCTGACCTCAGATTCTTAGTCTATGCTTGATGCAATGGTCAGATATACATTTTGAAAGAATTCGGTCCAATAACAAAAAAGTTCAAAATGGCGGCCATTTTTTTCAATTTTGACCACAAATTCCTTTTCTATTCTTGCTTCTGTAGTCACATATTGATTTTCAAATCATTCGGCCCAGTAACAAAAAAGTTCAAAATGGCGGCAATTTTTTTCAATTTTGACCACAAAATCCTTCTCTATGCTTGCTTCTATAGTCATATATTGATTTTCAAATCATTCGGCCCAGTAACAAAAAAGTTCAAAATGGTGGCCATTGTTTTCAATTTTGACCACAAATTCCTTCTCTATGCCTGTTTCTATAGTCACATTGATTTTCAAATCATTCGGCCCAGTAACAAAAAAGTTCAAAATGGCGGCCAATTTTTTAATTTTTGACTACATATTCTTTTTCTATGCTTGCTGCAATGGTCAGATATCCATTTTGAAAGAATTCGATCCAATAACAAATAAGTTCAAAATGGAGGCCATTTTTTTCAATTTTGAACACAAATTCCTTTTCTATGCTTGCTTCTATAGTCACATATTGATTTTCAAATCATTCGGCCCAGTAACAAAAAAGTTCAAAATGGCGGCCACTTTTTTAAATTTTGACCACAAATTCCATCTCTATGCTTGCTTCTATAGTCCCATATTGATTTTCAAATCATTCGGCCTAGTAACAAAAAAGTTCAAAATGGCGGCCACTTTTTTAAATTTTTACCACAAATTCCTTCTCTATGCCTGCTTCTATAGTCACATATTGATTTTCAAATCATTCGGCCTAGTAACGAAAAAGTTCAAAATGGCGGCCAATTTTTTAATTTTTGACTTCATATTCTTTTTCTATGCTTGCTGCAATGGTCAGATATCCATTTTGAAAGAATTCGGTCCAATAACGAAAAAGTTCAAAATGGCGTCCAATTTTTTAAATTTTCACCACAGATTCCTTTTCTACGCTTGCTGTTGATATGAAAAAAAGAATTAAAAAAATTTATACCAAAATCAAAGAAGTTCGCAAATGTTCCCATCATCAAATTTGAAATTCGAATATCCCCGTCGCAGTACAAATTTAACAACCTAGGTACCCTGATTAGTATGAATCAAAGTTTTGTCGGAATCGAAAAATGACACTTTTGTATTGGAAAATCCCTAAAACCAACGGTTTTCACCCCTTAAAATTTGAATTTCTGGAATCCCCGTCTTAGTACGAATTCATGACCTAATATCAACCTAGGTACCAAATTTCAGATCTCTACGATTTGTAGTTTTTCGGGAATCCCTGGAACAACGAAAAAAATTACACTTTTGTATGGAGAAATCCCGAAAACCAACGGTTTTTACACCTTAAACATGGAATTTCTGGAATCCCCGTCTTAGTACGAATTCATGACCTAATATCAACCTAGGTACCAAATTTCAGATCTCTACGATTTGTAGTTTTTCGGGAATCCCTGGAACAACGAAAAAAATTACACTTTTGTATGGAGAAATTCCGAAAACCAACGGTTTTTACCCCTTAAAAATGGAATTTCTGGAATCCCCGTCTTAGTACGAATTCATGACCTAGTATCAACCCAGGTACCAAATTTCAGATCTCTACGATTTGTAGTTTTTCGGGAATCTCTGGAACAACGAAAAAAATTACACTTTTGTATGGAGAAATCCCGAAAACCAACGGTTTTTACCCCTTAAACATGGAATTTCTGGAATCCCCGTCTTAGTACGAATTCATGACCTAATATCAACCTAGGTACCAAATTTCAGATCTCTACGATTTGTAGTTTTTCGGGAATCCCTGGAACAACGAAAAAAATTACACTTTTGTATGGAGAAATCCCGAAAACCAACGGTTTTTACCCCTTAAACATGGAATTTCTGGAATCCCCGTCTTAGTACGAATTCATGACCTAATATTAACCCAGGTACCAAATTTCAGATCTCTACGATTTGTAGTTTTTCGGGAATCCCTGGAACAACGAAAAAAATTACACTTTTGTATGGAGAAATCCCGAAAACCAACGGTTTTTACGCCTTCAACATGGAATTTCTGGAATCCCCGTCTTAGTACGAATTCATGAGCTAATATCTACCTAGGTACCAAATTTCAGATCTCTACGACCTATAGTTTTGGCGGAATCCGTGGAACAACCAAAATCACCAAAATGCCTCATTCTTTTATATATATAGATTACGTGCGATGGATTTTCAATGAAGACGTGGGGATTGGGGAAGTCCTTCTCATACCTACTAGCTTATTATCTTAAAAGTATTTTATGAAAACAACGGAAATCATTTTATATTTTAAATTTAATAGTTTCGTATTGAAATTTTAAACTTAAATGATTTAACAAAAGAGACGGAAAAAATATTGGTATTTTTTTTTTAGAGCTACGATGTCGGTACCTTAAGATAGCACCTTCATTTTGTATTTTAGTCTGATCAGCGGGGCTAGACAAAGTAACGGTCGTTTAGCGTTCACGATAGAAGATAAAAATGTATGGACAAAACAAATGACTAGAAAAACCACGTGACCGTATAAAGGAAAACACGCTTTTTTTGAAAATCGACTACGGCAATTTGAACGCTCTCTGGCGTTCTCGCAGACGTTGTAGATAACTTTAGCGTACTTCGCATGATAATTGACAGCCGACAGTGAACAACGCTGCAGTGAACAGTGAGCAACATAAAGTAGATTCTGCTTTCATTTGTTTTCATTCGTCACGTGCTTTGTCCATACATTTTTATCTACTGTCGTGAACGCTAAACGACTGCTACTTTGTCTAGCCCCGCTGACTTGATTTATCAGTCATCCGTACATTTTGATTCATCATCATTCAGAATGTTTGATTATTCTCAAGTTGTTTGTTACAGATAAAATATCATGTTTATATCTCTGCACACAAAATACTATTGGAACAGTTCCAATACAAGTTCCAATTCAGGAATGAAACAAAATTTATCGCCATACATCGTGGATTCAACATAGGTATCAAGTGGTACTGCTGATTGTGAAAAGAAATCTTATAAAATTACGAAATAATTTCTGTACTCGCACCTAACAAATTATTCGTTTCATTTCGAAGTTTGAATAAAGTTTTGCGCAAATGTAGCGGTCGAATAATAACGAGGGATGATAAAAGCTACCGTTAAGTAGTGATTCATTAGGTGCAGAAAACAAAAATACGAACATGGACTGTAAATATTATTATTGGGTAGGTATTACATTACTTTTTAATTTGATAGAAAATATTACTAAGTAACTAGGATAAAAGTAATAACGTACACTGAGAGAAATATTAAAATTCAAGAAAGATTTACAAAGTTATAGGCATTTTAATTTTGGAGTGGGAGGGTCATCTATCCCTTCCTCACAAAACGGAAATCTGTATGAAATCACACGAAGCTATTATGGCATTAGTAAGGTGTGATGTCACAATTCAATGTCGATAACGCTGTCTAATGAGATATGTTTAAATGCTTAACTTATTTCTAACTTTTTGCTATTTATGGCCGATTTTTCAATCGCCAGATAAACTATCTGAGGAATGAAACATAAATTATTTATTCCTTAGTTAACGTTTGTCTGGCGCCCAGGTCTGGCGATTGAAAAGCTTAATTAGTTTTTTCAGTTTACGTCATTATTTTAACCTCAGTTTATAATAATGTCATAAATAAAATCTAGTCCAATACCCAATTATGAGCAGTTTTATTCATCGTAAACAACTGCAGTTTTCAATGCACAATCCACCAATGACTGTATCCCATTGAACTAATGGCAGATTTTTGCAAATAAATCTGTTCTCAATTCCTCTCCTCTTTAAACAGTGCACTTAATGGCAGGTACGCTTTTAAAACCAGAGCTACATTTTAATTGTTAATAAGTACATTTCTCTTGTTTCGTAGTTATAAACCTACGCTACTTAATAAGCGCTTTCGAAACAAAGTGTGTTTGTTTCACAACTTTAAAACATTTCTTTATTGTTGTATTCAGTCGTTCCGTCTGATTGTTGGTAAAATTTTCAAGATACGAACTTACTCTACCCTAACTTAGTCGTATTTACATTGCATCTGACAAGCTGGAACAGCACCTTGATTCTGCAAAATTTCTTATAGCAGCGACGAGCTAACATCTATGCGCTGATTGGTTAATTCATCTTGCATCAGTTATGCACCCAAGGTGCCACGTTACCAGCGATGGTTGGCCGATATACAATTATACTCGTATATTTTCGAGACCCTCTTGAATTGGATCTCACCCCAATTCTCCGCTTTTATAGAAGAGAGGTATTAGATTCACTCTACACTACCTTTCCTCCACTTCGGATTGGTAGGCTTTAAAAATATTAAAAAGAAAACTCAAGCATGCGAATTTTTCTCATGGCTTTTCAGATTATCCTGTACTTAAAACATGCTTAGATAAATCCGCAACGATAAACGTAATCTGATAAACGTGTCCAGGAATCGAACCACAGGCACTCCGCAAGGACAAAGGAACGTCTGATCCTCAGATCACTGCAAATATATCATAGGCGTAGAAAAGTAGTTTTCCTCATTTTTCCGCCATACAGAGCGACATTAGGGAGTATGTATCATGTATAACATCAAGATATTGATACGGAGCAGGGACGAAAAAGCTTTAAGTAAGCTGATACCTACTAACATAATATTATGACGAGAACTTTTGTAAGTGTAACAAAACATGTAAATAAACCAAACTTAAACTACTTTTAAAACGAGTAAAATCACAAAAAGATCCCTATCCCAATTTTAAATTTAAAAAAAATCTAAAAAATTCGTGAAATATCCCAAAAATTGTTCCAAGCGTCTGGTGACCCGAGAGCTGGCGCTTATTTAGCTTAACGGCTAAGTTTAGCCATACAAAGAGGTAATAGCGCCAGCGTCTTGATGGGCACTATGCCCAAATGATCAGTTAGATGGTGTATATATTTTGTAAATATTAAAATTTATCTTGATTAAATCGTGTATATCGTTGGTTCCTAAATTGTTATTTCTGAACGCATCCAAAATAAAAGTACAAAAAATATTAAATTAATAAAATCTTCATCACCTTTTTTCTATATGACGCATTTACGTAGGAAGAATGTACTCATAAGGTCCAACTGCAAGTGATTAGTTATGGAGAAACTTCAATAGTATGTACACTTGGCCAATTTCCGGAACCTGTATTAACCAAGCCCACAGATGATGTACGGCCTATAGTAATTAATTTATCAACTTTGACTAATTGCTGTGTAATTGGTATGGAAATGTTCTAAAATTCCGTCCATGTTTAATGTTTATCCACCTAAAACGCGCGCGTATGGCCCGACTGATTGGATATTTGATTGGTTATTTCGGTATAACATTAATATGTTAATGTACTCTGCTGTTTGTTTATTTGTTGATTAATATTTGAGCGCACACTTACTCGTAAATAGTGCGTGCTGATTTATTAATCAGGTTCGTCACACAGAATCAATAGAAATAGCAAACCGACTGCAGTTAATTTGCATTAAAACAATTAAGGATAATATTATCCTGATGACCATTTTGTTTCACAGCTTGGGCACAGATAATATAATACTTGGCTTGGGTAAGTATGTTTGTGATTTTATTATTTCAATTCTAAATTCTAAGCGAGCATTTGGACGGTGTGTACATTTTGTAAATATTTTTAGTCTTAATTTATTTGTAGACATAAATTACAATGACATTCTAAATTGGCTCCCTTTGCTTTCAATCGCAAATGGCTAGCAATAAGATGGTTTTCTTATTCCTAGCCATTTGCTTCTCTTTCTTTCTCCTGCGGATCTCGTCATTTCGGATTTTATCCTTCAGGGAAACTCCTATCATAGCCCTCACCATGGCCCGCTGAGCGAATTTAAAGTGGACTTAAAGTAATACATTACCCACATCTATTTTTATATGGTGGTTACTAATTAATCTCCATGGAGATGAAGCCAGGCATGTGGGAGATATTTCAGTGCATAAGTGTGTGCGCCCGTTGTGTCCTATGAGACTAAGAAAGTGAGGAAACTCTCTATTTCCTCATTTAATTTGTCTCATAGGATTTCAGCTCGATACGATCGGAGAGTGATCAGGTGTAGGACCGACAGTTTGCAGAAAATATTAAGCCATTCTTCAAGGAGCCTTAGTCATTATCCAAATTCCAGATCTGTATGTCGTTGCGTTTAATAGTAGTTATTTATGAACCCAGTAGTTACAACTATTCCTTCACGTACGAACGACCCGAGAACAATAACAAACCATAGCCTTAAAAACCAATTCGCAACAAGTTCCAGATTTAATATAACAGATATATCCTTTATACTCAATGGACAATAGATACAACTGAAAGTTTTGTTATCGTTGCACTCTGCATTCGGAACAATCGCCTCTTCTCACTTGAATGCCCACCACATTGGCTCGAGCGTACGATTCGCACCGAGCGGTGAACACGGAACATATGCCATACAAAGCGAAAAGTTTACCTTTCAACTTTCAAGCGAATGCTATCACACAAAAGTTGTTCTGCAGCCTCTACAGTTAAAAGGCTTGAAACTTTCCGGGGGACCGCTTGGATTTGCGGTTACTTTATACTTGCTGTTGGCTTCATCATCATCAGATTGTCGTGTTCTTGGCCTGAAGCCTAGCGTAGATAGATAACTGAAGACGGAATGCTGTACCTACTGCACATTTGTCCTTGAAGTTAAGAATGGCGCCTTCCATTTTACCTAAGTAAGGCCGCTAACTCAATTAGGTAGATTCACAAAATTGACACTGTGTGTAAGATAAGAATTCCCACTTTCTAGTTTATATCACCCAAAACTTGTTAAAATATTATTTTTGACATTTAACAGTGTCATTTATAGTTTCCTTCTTCTCTTTTTAGATCTCATTTAAACTCAATTCCACCAATATGCGTGTAGGTATAAAAACCAATGTTATTAGAAAGTGGTGAACATTAGTGAAATACATCTTTACAGACATTCTTCTTCTTCTTTTCTCTTCTTCCCACATTATGTGAATTCAGCCCAATACGTCTTGTTCTTCCATTCACTCCTATCAGCTGTCAACTAGCAATCCACTCACGTACCTATATTCTCTTTCACGCATTCCGACCATCTCTTCTTTGGATGGATCAAGAGATGCATGTGGAGGAACGAAGAAGTAGAATTCTTCGTTCCTCCACATGCATATTCATCATTCTTTTAGTAACATATCATTCATCTTCACTAGCCGTTTACTTTTCATATTTTCTGTCAGTGATGCAACTTTCAAATTCCCCTTTCATGAGGCACTCAAAACAGAAAAGATGAGGAATTGTACGGATGAGATAAAAGGAAAATAGTCAAGCACCTCCTTAATAATCACAATAAAACACAAAACGGCTGTAGTTGTAAAGAAACTTTTCCCATCTATTGGATCGTTAAAGTATGATTTCATTCTGTGTTTACGACGCAGTAAAAACTTGCAGTACCAATGCGACAGATGCTGCCAACTGACGGCCTTTGAATCTTCCAACTTGATATTAATCTTGGTCTTTTGATATTTTATAAAAACAGAAGTTCATTTTGAAGAAAGATTTTTATAGTTTGGTTCCACCGATAAGAAACTTCAGGATAAACTGGCAACATTTTTTCGCGCTGTTCGTCCATGTCCAGGGTATATGTCTATTTTTGTTTCGTTAGTTGGGTTTGCCGTGATCGACGATTTAACTATATAAACGTGCTTTCAGATGCATAGAGGTATGACATTTCAAATCTCCCGTTTTCTACTGCAAGAGTTTCCAATTTCTACCAATTATCATTTGCACAGCAGCTTGAGCTAAAATTGGCGACGATTGGTAGTACAGGTGATCGCTCAAAAGGATCGAAAATCGAAATTCAAAACTGTATGAAGATTTTAGCTTTCAGCGATTGTATTCTCATACAAATTTTGAATTTCGTTTCATTTGGTTTCCATCTAGCGAATCGAATTATGTCTTATATCCAGCTGCAGATCTGGGAATAGAACGAAGACGCAGTCTTTAGTCGATCATGCTAAACATTGGATACGTATTGAGATAATGCCGCTAATCTTCTTAATATATATAAATCACGTGTCACGTTGTTTGTCCGTGATGGACTCCTAAACTACTGAACCGATTTAGTTCAAACTTCGTGAATATCTGTCATTTGGTCCACCTTAAAAGATAGAATAGTTTTTATCCCACGTGGACGAAGTCGCGGGCATCAGCTAGTACCTCTATAGGTAGTTAATGCATGATAATATAATAGTACTATCTCTTGCGAGTATTCATAACCAATGCCTACATTGTCATAATAATAATTAATCATGTCTCACTCATGTTATTGTAATGAATAGGGCACAGTGCTTCGGCAAAACCATTACCATAATGATGTTTTTACACAAAGATAATACAAGTATAAATTGTATGCTAGAGTATGCCTGCGGCTTATACCGCGTAAAATTCAGTTTTCTTGAAATTTCGCATAATCCCTGGATTTTTCCAGCTTTAAAAGATGCTTAACCAGAGTGGCTATATTTACATTCAAACCCAAATTGAGTAAACGTGATTAAGAGGATTTATTATTTTTATATTTCTCACTCTCACGGATGTGTTGGTAGGTGCGACATGCAGTGTCGCGGAAGAATAATTATAACAGAAAAACGAACTTTTACTTAATTACTCAAAAAATAAGCCAGTTATCAAAAATCTGTTTCTAAGCGTTTTTGTTTTATTATTACCGACACATTAAAAAAATTACAATTAGGCACCCATTGCAGTTTCCGATAAAAATGAGAAAAACTGAGATTTTGGAGCAACTTTTGGGAGAACTTTCTATGGAGAAAATTTTATCCAATCCGATTCTAAGCGATTTTAGATTAAAGACCCAAAATACATGGAGTTTAAATTTGAAAGTAATTGTCTTTGGCTTCTACGCCGTTAAGTAGTGTTGGAGTAACAAACTTAGAAACTTTTACGTTTTGAAAATTAATAGAATTAATTGCGTTCGCGTTTATAAAATTTCACTATGAGAGTATGAAACAATAGAAAATAACTTTCACGCTTCGTATAAAGAAAACTATTATAAGCATGTACAAAAAGTGCGCAATTTTCTGTGGACACGTAAACTAGTATTTCGAACGAGGAATATTATATTTGCTCAGGGAATTACACTCCTGAATAGTATGGAACTATAGACGAAGCAATATTTATATTAGGTAATAGCAAAATGGCGTGGACTCACGCTGGGGAAAATTGCTATTTTATTGCAATTCCCTTTCTGAAGCTTGTTATTTCAAATATCTACTTTCAAGATGCGTCGGATTTTAAAAGATTTTCCTTGAAAACTTTCAGAAAGAGAATCTTTGGAATTTAGAGGAGAACGTAGCCTCCATTAAAATATTTGTAGACATATTATTATGCCAATCGATATAATATATCGATGGGCATAATAAAATGTGATATGTCAGATACTTGCGATCAAAATTAATTTCGTTAAGGGTTTCCATGAATCAAACGTTCACTATATGTGTAGTAAAATTCTGATTCGTGGGAAAACTTTATATTGGCATAAATAATAAAACGAAAGCCTAATAGTTTGAAGTTAAAACATTGCCCTCTTTTTTAAGGGCCCTAGTTTGTGTGTTTGTTGACTAACCTTTAGCTACTCTGAAAAGCAAGAAATACATCTTTTTGCCCTTTACGCAAACATATGATGAAGGAAAATATCTTGAAGAAAGCTTGAAGAAAGCCTTTTCAAGATTCATCTTTGTATTCGTAGGTGTGGCAAGCGCTATAGCAAATTATTTTAGAAATAGGTAAGTACCGCGTAATATGCCTGTACCTATAGATTAAAAAAAAATATATACTAAAAACCTGCTTACACTTCGTCGAAAAAACCCTGCCTGTTCCTAAGCCAAAAGCCAAAAGTGCAAGTACCGATCTTGCTAGATCTCGGTGCATACCTACCTTCCGAACCTTGCGGTAGAGTTTTGACTTTTCTTAAGAGCTTATATTTAGGCCTATGTGAAAATTAAAATTTTCATTTTCATCAATTTTTAGCGTCATTGCCCCACTGTATGGCAATAGACCACCTTTGGGCCAGGAAGTCTCCGAAACGCAGATCGTAACCTCAACAAATTAAATGATTACTTTCATTAAGATCTTATGCAAACCGAACAGCGTTTTACTCATATCGACCCAACTATGCCAGAGCGATCGTCAATTTCACAAAAGTTAAATGTACCGTACGTAAGTTAAACCATACTCCCATTAAGCGTAAATCGTGATAGTTACTCTTGCAGCCACTGCAGTGTGAATAACTCCCCAAGGCATACCGCAATCGCTTACTGATTTCCCACTAAAAGCTGACTCATTATCCGTACATTAATCTCAGGGCCCATCTCTACCGTAAAGTCAGGAAGTTAATCTTTGTCTGTATAGTTTCCAAGTAAATTATATACCTAGTAACCTAACCTACCCTTTATATTCCGAACACTCCTTCCTGTACCCGACGCAACGTAACAATAATTTGCTTCCTCATGCCCGTGCGAAATTAAATTAACATGAACAATGAACGTATTTAAAAGATTTTCATATAATTTCTGAGTAAAATATTTGTTATTACAGTAAATAATTTTATTCTTGAAATATACCTATGCATACCTTCATCCAGGCTACAAGCTGTCTATACAATTCGCTGTCTGCAATTCACATCCTAATCACATAAATCGGTTCAGTGGTTTTGCATTAAAACAATAGACGTATACACAAGACCCGGCGGACCGCGCGAAAAAGTCGCTAGTTTACTGGTGTCAAAAATGTTTGTTGACACCAACAGCGTCAGTTGTAAGCCGACTGCAGTATTGTCTATGGACCGCGGTCCACGATCACTATACTTGTTTTTAGTCCACGCGAGGTTCCGCAGGTACGATTTCCGCCATGTTCCGGCATATTTGCGGAAATTTTGACTAATAGGGTTTTTCTTATATGAAGAATATTGGCGTAAAATGTTCCGATGGGCTCATCCCCACGTTCATATCGGTGATAAAAACTCACAAATATACTTTTACCTTATTAATAACACTAGTTGAGTGACCGAGCTTTGCTCGGTAGTATTACAGCTACTTACCAATAGATGGCAGCAGGAGTTTACTGTAATAGTTTTACTTTAGCGCCAATAGATGGCAGGTATAGATTTATATATTTTTTTTTGGTAAATACGACATTTTCTAAAAATGAATCCTAGCTAGATCAATTTATCGCCCCCTAAACCCCTTGTATACTAAGTTTCATGAAAATCGTTCGAGCCGTTTCTGAGATTCAGATTATATAGAAATATATATATATATATATATATATATATATATATATATATATATACAAGAATTGCTCGTTTAAAGGTATAAATAAATAAATATATATATAAGCACAAATATGATAGTTAGTAGTACTATCCCTTCGACTATAATCAACCTGGATCATTATCAACATGGCATAAAAATATGTACCTACCGGATTTAGTTTAAAGCCAGCCTGTTTAAATATGTCCTGAAACCTAAAAATTGTTTATTGCTTGCAGCTCCCGTAAATTTTTTATTACACTTTGATTGAATTATTGCAATTTTGCCATAATGTAACTCCAAACTGTTACCAAAAGTATAATGGCGTCCATTTCACATCAAAAAACTTACTTAAATGTCACTGTTTACACAATCATACGAAATGTAGAGCGTATCTATCAATTTGAATCTTTGGTTTCAGGTACATAGTTGCAATGCAGTTAGCGCTACCTGTCCGCATTTGTAGTTGCAGCAAAGATAAATGGTTTTCTAATGGGTTGCCAGTCGAAGCGCAAACGGTAAACTACAGTAGCACAACTAAGTACATTTCAACTGAAAGGTAGCATGCACGACTACAATATGGTTCTTATCATCGTACTTGTAATTATTATGAAATATTATTGTAGTAGTGGCTCAGGGTTTGTTTATTAATACTAGTCATCGAATTTCACTAGCACATAGCTTTCTGCACTCCTATTATATTAACAACTGTCTACGCATATTTTTATAAAGGGCATACAGTATACCCATCGTGTATATTTAAAAAATAATATGGAAGCTCTGATAATAAAACTCAGGATATGTGCATCCGAAATATTTACGTAAACCTTTTTCGTACAAGCAAACAGTATGTGTCAAAATTCTATAGGTGGCTGCAGAGCGAACTACAGAGTGGCTTTATTGTTGGTATTATTGGCACCGATAAACTGGCTCCATTTTTTTACGCCGTGTGCTTTGTACAGGGTAGATGTCAATTTATGGAAGTATAAAAATACCCTTAACCATTTGCCCTTAACAAAACTCTCAAAGAACTTTTGTCAGCTTTTAGGGTTGAACCAAATTACCAGAAACGAACCTGAAACTCGATTCATTTGTCGATGAATCGGCTGTTAAATTTAATTTAAATAATACCGCCCCTAGTCGCTGGCAATTAGGTGCTAAACTTCAGGACTTTAAACAGCCTGTCATGTTCAGAAGGTATACTATTTATCAGGGCCATGGAAATCGATATCCGAGAAATTACTTTGACTTCCATTACACGGATTGGGTCTAACCGACTAAATTGATGAAATAACATCGAATATTTACTTTATACACATTTGGGCCCTTATAAATATAAATTGCTCTTTCGTACGTAACGGAATGTATCTAAGCTTAGACGAAAAAAAAATCTTCTTCATCTGAGAATTGGTCAGTCTTATATTACATCTAAATCAAGTATTGTGATAGTTGGTGATAGAACTATAGTACTTCGTCAGCTATGATTCTTTTCAAAGTTCAAGAATTGCCTACCTATACGAAAACCAAAACGAAAAAGGAAATTTTTCATGTGACAATTTATGTCAGTGTTCTTTTATTACATCTGAATGTAGTATTGTGATAGAACTAAAAATATGTATTCAACTTTTAAGTATATATAGTAAGTACTACGTCAACTATGATTCTTTTCAAAGTTCAAGAATTGACTTCCTATACGGAAACCAGAAACGAAAAAGATTTATTTCGTCTGAGAAATTATGTCAGTCTTCTTTTATTACATCTGAATCTGATAATGTGAGAGTGAGTGATAGAACTAAAAAATATTTATTCGATTTTTAAGTAAATGACGTAGTATTATAAATTATTTATTCGATAAATATTTTATAGTACTACGTCAACTATGATTATTTTCAAAGTTCAAGAATTGCCTACCTATACGGAAACCGAAACGAAACAGAATTTTTTTCATGTGGGAATTTATGTCAGTCTTCTTTTATTAAGTACATCTAAATCTAGTATTATGATAGTTGGTGATAGAACTTAAAAGAAAAAGAT
Organism: Coenonympha arcania; assembly: GCA_036785405.1. Taxonomy (NCBI): domain Eukaryota; kingdom Metazoa; phylum Arthropoda; class Insecta; order Lepidoptera; family Nymphalidae; genus Coenonympha; species Coenonympha arcania. The sequence continues at coordinate 11,836,753 of CM072066.1, read as the reverse complement.
TATTCGACTTTTAAGTAAATATAGTACTACATCAGATATGATTATTTTCAACGTTCAAGAACGGGTATCATTTAAGCTATCACCAATTTAATTAGTTTTGTGTTTCTTAAATAATAGGGTTTGTCCTCAAAATAGTAGATCTGTCACCAAAATGTAGTCACCAAACAATGCAAAATCAGTTCCACAATAAATCACCTAAAATCCTGAGATATAAGGTCTAGTACCAAATAAATGTTTTTGTATGTATTATAATAGGTGTGTCCTAATAAGTATGTAAGCAAACTAATTTAAAGAGATCACCAATAAATCATATTATGTTTATTATTTTTTTTATTTTTTGAGGTTATGTGTTAACTTTATTTAAGAATTTACGACTATAGCCTAAGAAAAAGTGGGGGATCTAGGAAAACTCCTTAGCCGTCACCCTCTTCCCCTCCAAGAGCATGTCGACGGAGCCCCGCTTCGCGGGGCTCCTATTTCTGGGTGGTCAAAAAAGGAAAATAACCTTAACCTATTTACCTATAGGTGCACATGGGACCTAGGAAAACTCCTTAGCCGTCACCCTCTTCCCCTCCAAGAGCATGTCGACGGAGTCGCAGTCAGGGATCGATAATCGATTTATTTGGTGACAGATCTACCATTCTGAGCACAGAGCTATTATTTAAGTACAAAACTGTTATTATAAGAACGAAGTTTATATTCATGTAATGCAATATAGTTTTATTGGTTATCGATCTCTTATATTTTACACATATATTAACATTAATTTGATAATTCATACCTGGGAACAATTTTTGTTTATCTGAGAACGAAAATATTTCGTGGCGATAGATCTATTTATTAGGTGATACAACTTGATGACAAATATAAATTTTGGTGATAGAAAATATAGTTCCCTTCAAGAACTGCCTATCTATACGGAAACCAGTTACATACTAAACATAATATGAATTCCTGAGTAAGAGGCAATTCGCAAACGTCGATCATACGTGAAATATCGAACCTTTATATCTCACTTAGACATCGTGAATATCCATATTCGCCCGTTCTTTCACGAAATATATTGTATAGCCATAATAAAGTGGAGAGGGTGGGCGGCTTCTATAAATTTAGACTTTAATGTGGCACGAAGATATATTTTATTAACGCTAACGCTCTTTCCATGTTAAGAGCCGAAAGATTGTAGAGAGTGATAACTATCGCCTATAATTTTAGCTTAGATTGCACGATAAAAAGGGGCTTCTTTACATCGACGTCCTTGCTTCCACTTATCGCTAAGAGTTGAGTCTTGAACGATATAGATAAGTTGAGATTAAGCTGCAAGAAAACTTGTCTGTAGAAAACAAGATAAGATATCTTGCTTTCTATTTAATTTTATAAGTCCTATTAAATGATGAAATTGATGTATATATTATATACCTACTATACACTTACATCCACGTGGCCTTATCTAAAAATGAACGTCTCTCCACGTGTTTCGCCCACACGATGGAAAAAGAATGTAGTGGCGTTCGTTCATTTTTAAATTAGACGATCTCTAACATCTTTTTTAATGGGGAACTCTCTACTACTCTACTGAAAAATATAAAAAATAGTCACTCACTTGCGGAGAAGATGTTTCAGTGAAAAACTGGAATTAAAGAACATAAGTAATAAGAAAACTTTCCATAGAAAGTTTTTCAACAATGTAATTAACCTACAAAACTTTGCCTGCTGGCTTTCTCCGACTTGATATTTCCTACATACCACAAAAGTACTTAGTTAAAAGCGTTTCAAATAAAACTTATGAAATAATTATTTGAAAGTTTAAATTGAAAGTGGAGATAGCTGTAGAGAAATCCGACTCAATAGAATCTTGATGTTTTAATAAAATGCACAGTTCTTATAAAACTAACTCATTTGTTATACCTAGAAATGAAATATTATAAAATTATTTATTTATACTAAAACCCCATTTTGCAAAACCTTCATTATTCAGATCACAGAGTACCATAATATTACCAAACAGTGCAGAAGATTCACTCCGCGACATGATTTAAACAAATAACGATTCTACGCTGTCGCAATAAAGTGCTGTTCAGTTCGCCACAGCGCCGAATACCGACATCGTTATTAACCTAAACGTTGTGCTCTCTTTCTGTCACGTTCCTTAATCTCTTTTCTTTCTCTGTCTTGGCTCACTACAGGGGTCTCGATAAAACCCGCTGAGCGGTCGGCCGTATGAACCTGTAGCCTTTGTACCTACAGTGTGAGTAAAACTCCCCTGTAATCGTGCTATATAGACTATCGTGCTAACAATAGTAATGTGTTAATCTACGCTTTGCCATCAACGCTACACTTCTATAACTGCCTTTGATTGCCGTGCCAGCGTCATTACCCCTGATTAAATCGAAGCTAGAAAGTTAGTCAGGTTATGTTGAATATTAACAGGTCGTTTCTCAACTGTGGAAACTAGTTAACGCTTCTCAATAAGCTACGTAATGGGTAGACATCTCTCTGGGGCAGGCTTGCATCCTCGGACCCGGCCAACGCTATTAGCCCATGTTTACCCGCGCTTTAGATAAACATGTGTTTGAGTTTAGACTAATACTTAGTAACTACTAAGTTTTGAGTACATCGAGCTTGGTAAAAGCGATTAGCAACGAGCAAAAGCTTTCAGATATTGGTTCGGGAAATTTGAATAATTGATTTATAATCTAAGTAGTTATTTATTATGTACAAACGAAGGCTTTAGGAATTTCGTTTGAACCTTTGTCCGAGATTAAAATATCCTTGTACGTATTCCCACATATAACACTGGCTCAGTAAACCAATAAGGCCTTGGTTCTGTAGATAATTTATTCTACATTGGACCAAGAACCCCATTCCTCGTACCCACTTCGTGCGCCCTTTCTTGCAAATCATCCATTGAGGGCCTACATATTTTATATCATCTCGACTTGAAGTTATACGTGTCGACTTGAGGTTATATATGTACCTGTCCTATTAGTACATATACATTTCGATCATTATGTAATAGAAGGATCTATCAACTATATGTATATACTGGACTGGTGTCTATAGGCGTATAGTTTCGGAACTCAGGGCAGTTTTCCCTCAGTTGACTGCTAAGAATGAATGCTGCTATTTTCATTGATATTAATTTCCACTTGTAAGGTTAATAAGTAAACTTATGCTTTATAATGCGAGCTTGTACATAAATACGTTTTTTTTTTATCTAAGAAAACCTCTTTCATAATAATGATTACCAATACGTAACGGGAACGTACGGGAACGTTACTTTTTTATGTCCGTTATGAATTAATCAATGTGGATTAATTCATAACGGACATAAAAAAGTAACGTTCCCTTGGGATGGGAGGATGGATCCCTTTAAAAATTAATTGAAATTTTAGGGATGTTTCACATGAAATATTTACGTTAAGTAATTGCTGTCAAATTCAAATTAATATTGAATTTTTAGGAAAAGTGTAATTTGACCAGAAATACCATAGTATGCAGAACCCAACACGCAATTACCCTTGCTAAAATTTAGACATTTTATAGTAATTACTTTATTGTACAAGATATATATTTAACGCTTATTGTTCTTGCCCTTCCTCAGTGTGTCATTGGCAAAACATAACAATAGCAACTTACACTTCTTTTATTTAAACGTATATTTTTCTAATTAATAAACCGTCAACTTCGTCGATAATTCACATGTATATATCATCCATATCACCTCATACTACTGAAACCAGAAATTTTTATGTAAGTAGTCTAGAAAAATCCTTAAAAAATAAAACTATCGGAACTGATTTCATAATATTAAAAATCTTCAACCGATTCCACTGGAGCACTTTTCACTTAGTTTTAAGTTGCTAAGTCCGTATGTTGAATTTTGTTCGAAATCTAATAAAGATTTAGTTTTAAGTGAACCATAAGTAAGCGGAAGTAGGAATATGCAAGCTGCAAGCTGGCGGGGCTCTCCAGGCTAATTACATTGTTAGAAAACTTCGGCTCAGGCGAACTTTACTTTATGCCCCTTATTCTGGCTTAAAGGTTTAAGAGTTTAAGTAGATTAGTTAAAAGCAACTTTCCTTCCGCTCGGTAATATATTATTTAAGAGGTGAAAATAAAATTCTTGAGAAAGTCGTATCAATTTTGGTTTGCTTTCATGTGGCTGGTTTTTCCCCTAGTAAATGTATTCCACATCCATTTTGACCACCATATTAGAAAACTTCAACAAAGACTTGCTAACTACAGAACAGATATTATAGAGTAGATACCTAACTACCTACTCTACTTTTGAGGTTACATAGTATTCGTACCTACTCATTGTACTTAATTAACAAAAATATTACTCATAAATAAAACAAAATCTCATGAAAATAACCCCCAACCTCTGACTGAAAAAAAATGTTATATGAGATAGAGCCGTAGTTTCGATTCTGTGATAATTCAGTATAGTAGGTTATTATTAATTTACGAGCTTGGACATAATAACTAACAAACTTTGTTGGTATGTACAACAATTTAATATAATAGCGCTGTTATACAAAGAATCGCAATCAAAGAGAAAGCAGTTTTATCGCCCCCAATAGAAACACTAAGCTGGCATAAGGATCGTGAACAAAGTTTGCCCAAAACTTTTATCGTACAACGATGTAATTAGCCGCTAAGTCTTCGCTGTTTCCCAACTTGTGAGATTGTCTATCTACCGAGTTTTGTACTGTTTCTAACATGCTCACATGAAGCCATCTTGAAACTCGTTCGGGCATGTTTGGTAAATATGAAGAAAGCAGACTTTAGAGGAAGAATATATTTACTTTCAAGTTGAAGGTTCACGTCAGTACCACTAATGGAAAAAACTCAGTATGTATTAGAAACTGCCGTTTGACAAAGTTACATGTCTTGTTATGAATGAAACGCAGTGGTATTTTAGATTTACTACAATAGCCAGATTCGATGTTCCAAAAGTGCCTGTCTTCGCATGATTTCTTTTAAAATATAAATGTAAAGTCTGATAAAAGTATGAATTAAAAGGTTTGTTACTGAGATGACGAGAATAAGAAAATAGTGACTTCACTAAACGACAGACTACGTAGGAGTGATATTTTACCAAAATGTGCCTCGAAATATATATATACGGAGTCTAGAATATCGACCGGTCAGAGCCTAGAATCTGAGACAAAGTCGAAATCAGGTTAATTTAATTCTAGTATCGGGCTTATAGTATTATCTTGTTACCCCCAATTTTAGCAAAGGAAAGCCTTATCTTTATGTTAAGCTTTTTTAATTCTAGTGTTTGGTAAGATGTCTATTTATTTTTTTGAATTTTACAGGTATTTTTTATAGAAAATGCAATTAATGTGATATAACAGTAGCTGAGTGTGGGTTCTACAATAATCGGATAACAGATTTTAATTGCTTATAATATCTTTTGCTTTCCTTAGTTACAGCCCAAAATTAGGCCTTATTTTAGAAAGAGAGTGGCTACTATCGTAAAGATGACTTTAATTAAAGTCTAGTTACACATAAAAGATATACAAACACAGACACAGGATTAATATGGCATCTCGAATCATTCCTATATCCGGCCTTCCGGTTTTGGATTACCTGTCTGATTTGTCACCGACCCGAGACAATAGTCGTTGATTATTGGCCAGCTCAGATTTAATACTCCACACCAATCCATACTCCATTACTAGCTAGCTATCATTCTAGGTAATATGATGTAAATCAATAATATGTGGCACTCATCATTTTAATCAGTTAAATAGAGATAGTTTTAATCAGTAAAATAGAGAAATGTGGTCATCGGAATCATAATATAATATATTGTTTAATGTATTTTAAACATAAATAAATTTTTAAATATACAATTAGTGTTGGAATTACGTAGTCTGTCTGTCGTCATGTAATTCAGATAAATTATTTTATTGAAAGTATTAATTAGAGTTCAAATAACCAACGTGACACCTCTTTCTAAATCTCTTTTATATGCTTGGTACTGGATCTTCACGAATTGAAATAGAATTGATTGAAAATGAAACGGTTTTAACATACTCGTAATATTATAAAAAATCAAGTTTGTTGTATGGAATTGCGAGTTGTTGAAGTATTTCATTTACTCTATTTTTTAGTACTTCTTGTTACAGCGACAACAGAAATACATCATCTGTGAAAATTTCAATCAATGCAGAGTTCAAGAGATACAGCCTAGTGACAGACGGACGGACGGACGGACGGACGGATAGGGTCTTAGTAATAGATTCCCATTTTCAGGTAAAATGTCTATTCATAGATACATAGATAGAATATTGTTATATTTCAAAATAATTTATGTGTTATGTTATAGTGGTCGCAAAGCACCGTTAGAAAAACTTAATCATAGTATAAAAATTCTACAGCAAATCCGTAGCGCAAATTGGACCAGTAATATTTCATCGTTGTTTTCAAAAATCCCAAACTTGCAAATTCGGGTTTTGCTCTTCCTATCTTCGCGCGGATTAATGCCTAATGAATCAGTCAACCTGACAAATCAGGGGTCGGTAATGGGTTGGGTTTCCTTGTTTTTGCTCCTGTTATAAATTAGCTGAATACCCAAATTTTTGTATTTATCCTAAGTTTAAATTTATTAAATGTTTGAATGGAAGCTGGTGTTGTTTTGCGGAAATCCATAATAATTTGGACACACTAATTTGTTTTGCAATAATTCGCTACTTGAAAATAATCTCTATGGTTCAATATGCAGGAACACCACCCACATGAAACACCACACACAATTCTTCCAACACTTTCTTCGACGCACATTTCGTCCCGGCACCGGGACATCCTCAGGAGATGTTGACTTAACAATGCGAGATCTCGTATAATCTGTGCTGTTATTCAATGTTTGTTAAGTTTTATTGTATTCAATGTTTTCATCACATTATCTTTGACATAATTAATGTTTACGTCGATTTATCGAGCCTTATTTTTATTTTACAATCAGGTACTTAATGTTTAGTGTATTACTGAAGTTTGCTTATGATTAATTATTATTTATCGTTGTTTAAAGTGGACATCTCACACCCTATCTTCACCAAAAACGAGAACAACTAGACGTAACATTGTTTCGTAGTAAAAAGAAATCATGAAAATTAGCCAAAAGTTAACGTTGGATTTCCGATAGTTAAACTTATTTCTATCGAAGTGATTGGAGAAAAAACTGGTGCGTTAACCTGCGTATTCGGTATAACAAGTTCCAGATAGTGAGTTGCAAGAAAATAGCAATTTTCCTCAGCAGTAAGCACGCCATTTTTCAATTACCGAGCATCAATATTGTTCTATCTTCATTGTTCAGAAATACGAGTCTCCGGGCAAACAAATGTAAGTATCGCATGTAGCCGATATGGGTTTATTGGAAATGATTTTACCTTATTTTCATTGTTCCATTACCTAGCTAATAGTTTGTAAACTTTAGTATCCTATGTACTTAAGTAGACAATTAGGGCCGTTCTGTATATAGATATGAGTTTTATTAACTGCCTGGTTGCTTTAGTGGTGAGCATGTTCGACTACAGACCACAAGGTCCTGGTTTGATTCCCGGGTTAGGCCAGTAAAGTTTAGTATTTGGATTTTACAGCATTGCGATTTCTTAGTACTAGCGCCGAATAGATAATATAACTAACGTAAAGAAGCGACAGTCACCCTCCCGTCAATGTATTACCGCAGCGCCGACCGCGACTCCACGAGTGGTACTCGTGGACACTGTCTTCGCGAGTGCGTTATTTCAATAAAAGGCTACCAGTTGCCACCGTGGCATCGTGCATAGGTCGCGTCGGCCACCACGTACTGCTGTGCTATTCTGCAAAAATACTTATAGCAGCGACGAGCTAACAGCTATGCGCTGATTGGTTAATGCTTCCGTCAGTTATGCAGCCAAGGCGACAACTGGCTGCTGATGGCTGCGTTGCTATGGTTACCGTCGATGGTTGGCCGCTGTACAATTTTATTTTTTCGAGACACCCCAGGTCGAGCTTTGCTTTTGCCAGCCCTACGGGCCACGATGACGTTTACTCACACATACAAATGGAATGCGTAGGTATAGGGCCGGCGCGGCGTTCTAGTAATAGTGAAGCTTATTTGTACTGAGTGTCAGGGGCCTGGTACTAGCCCGGAGTTCTGAAATTGGCGGAACTTGACCCCCTGACCTCGGAGAGAACGTTAAGCCGTCGGTCCTACGCCTGATATCTATGCGGGCGTATGTCGGATTATGAGAGAGAGGGAATGGAGAGTGCACCTGTGTTTGCACTCTATAATATATCCCGCGCCTGTGGAAAATCTCGACCGGAGGAGGATACCTATTATTATTTAAGAGATATTATTATTATTAACGAAATAAGTGAAATTAATTTGGCGAGTAATAGTATGTTGAGTATAATATCCACCCAAGGAAAAAGTCTCCAAAACCAACAAAGGTACCACTTAACCGATAATGGAAAAAGAAAATAAACTGCCTAAAGTTTAATAATATATTTCCGGACAATGAACCGGGACTTATTTGCTGACAATAGGGTTAGGAAGGATCCCTGCGGTTTTGCAAATGAAAACATTTCTCCCGCTATTCTTTACGTCCGAGGGGTTTTGAGTATTTTACCTTCATTGTTAATTCGGCGATTAGGTATAACTAAGAGGCTCATAATATAGAGTTAATTATACTTATCGTAGATATTATAGATCAGTTGATATGTGCAAAGCCTGCAGCGGCTTTCTCCACGGGCATTCCTATTTTCCTTCTTTAGGGATTGAATTTATTAAACGCATTTCGTAGCGGATAGTTTCGTGGCAATATTTCGTCAAGTGAAATTTTTTATATTATAAACATAATATAATATGTAAAAGTCATGACCGTTTGTTTAGACGATATTGAAACCTTAACATTTTGATACAGAGCGTAAAATTGAATGTACAAAACGCAACATGGTCGAGAATCATGACAGTAAATAAAAAAATTTACTTTGCGCGGTAAGGTTGAAAAATTGTATTTCCTAAATCGAAATACATTCAATTTTACACTCTAAACCAATAGACGTAAAGTTGATTTTTCAGTGTTAATTTTTGATTTTATTTCTTGATTCACATCACATCACGTTACGTGAATCGCCCCCCAGCTTTCAGCTTAATATTTATTTTTATAATTATCATTGAATTACATAACCAGGGACACAAAGTATAAGCACCTATATTATGTAATCATATATTCAAGATCAATGTTTCGATTGTCTCGCAAGTGCCTGAGTCGACTGTCGGCCCAACGAGACAACAAAAGTTTCAAGCACCGTTGTTGTCAAGCCGCACCTTTTCATTCTTGTAGCCTCCGTAGGGAAGTTTTGCGCATTCGTACTTTGCTTGCTATTGGTGTACATAAAATGAATTCAGGAATTCGATTCGTTTGTGCGATGCGAGTCGACTCGAAATTCGTACAAAATCCTGTACTAAACCTACTGTACGTTGTTCGTTGTATCCACAGATTGTATCAAAGAAAACGAGAGACGAGTCAGTCTGTCACGTTTTCTTTTTAATGGATTTCAAACAACATCAGCTCGTGCCAATAAAGTGGGTGTACTTATATTATGTACTCATATATTCATGATCGATGTTTCGATTGTCTCGTGAGTGCCTAGAGTCGACCGGCCCGACGAGACAACAAAAGTTTCAAGCACCGTTGTTGTCAAACCGCACCTTTTCATTCTTGTAGCCTCCGTAGGGAAGTTTTGCGCATTCTTACTTTGCTTGCTATTGGTGTACATAAAATGTATTCAGGAATTCGATTCGTTTGTGCGATGCGAGTCGACTCGAAATTCGTACAAGATCCTGTACTAACCCTACTGTACGTTGTTCGTTGTATCCACAGATTGTATCAAAGATAAAATGGAAAATTCTTTCCAAAAAAATTGGTTGCCTGTAAAGTCGGTTTACTGACAATAGTTGAACGTGACAACGTCTTCTTTGTCGCTCGTTCCGCGCTCGCGAGGCAACGCCGGTAACGCCGCATGAGCGAGGTAACGCCGGTAACGCCGGATGAGTCATGTTTTTTCGTGCGTGCAACCGGCTCTATCGATTTATAAGACGTTGTCACGTCAAAAACCAACTTCAAATGCCACTACAAAGAGTGAAATAATTTTTAATGTACACCAATTCGAAGTCGGGCAATGTGTTGTTCAAAGAAAACGAGAGACGAGTCAGTCTGTCACGTTTTCTTTTTAATGGATTTCAAACAACGTCAGCTCGTGCCAATAAAGTGGGTGTACATATATTATGTACTCATATATTCAGCGGGATGTGTCGTTCGTCTCGTGAGTGCCTAGAGTCGACCGGCCCAACGAGACAACAAAAGTTCCAAGCACCGTTGTTGTCAAACCGCACCTTACCTTTCCTTTTTATTCTAGTAGGCACGTAGGGAAGTTTTACGCATCCTTGTTTTGCTTGCTAAAGTGTAAATAAAGCGTGCCGACATGCCCGTACTATGTTTTGTATAAAATAGGAATGAAAAGTAAAAAAAAAAGTATTTTCATGCATTAGAATAAAAGTATTTTTTCTACATTAGAACTAATCTTGGTCGTCACTCTTTGATACCTAGATTAAGCAGCACATACAAACACTTTATTTTTAAAGATAAATATTAAATTAAATTCTGTAGGTACACTGCGTCTTCTTGCAAAGTACGTGGGTACGCGGTGTCAGTTATTCTACTCTGAAGCAGCTGATGAGATTATTGGGCAAAATGAGATCTCAAAAATAATGTTTCAGCGTGATGAGCCCAATGCAAATGATATCGCAATACAAACTTGTGAGACCCACTTCATCTAGTCAGGCGTACCATTCTGGTCAAACAGTGGATTTAGCTCATATAATTACTACATTTGTTTATATGGAAGACATCACATAGCACATTCATATATTACAGCCATGACATGACCAGATAATTATCGTTAGGTAAATGTCTTAATCGTCTTATTCTTTCATAAAAAAAAGACGTGTGGCACTCGGAGACTGCCGCGGTAAAGCTGTTGCATAGCTGTTTTTATCAACTTATGCAATTATAATAATTATACAACCAATGCCACCTAGAGACGAGTTGCCTGTTGCTGAACTAAAGAGACAAGCGTGATATTTCAAAAAGTCATTAAAAAGACTGCTATTCATCGATAGATGGCAAAACTAAAAGTGTTAGTTTATTTTCGTTACGGAATTTCTGGATTTGGTCTCCACGCTGAAGGCTCGCGATAGAAGATATGCAATAGCTTAAGAAGCAGTTTGAAACACTCCGAATTTAACTTTATTGGCTGTGTATGCGGACTATACAGTGGTACTTGAATACCCGTATGATGTACGTCTCACACAACAGTAATTGCCCAAGGGGGTTTGCCGGCAAGACAGACGGCAGTTGTCGGAGTTACAATCTGTTTGAGTTAAGCCGTGATTTGCCGCCAGTTGATTACCTCTGGCGATTTAACCCTTACTTTGACCAAGGGTTCTGTTTTGACGATTTAAATATAATGCTTGTTTGTGTTAATATACATATGGCATACTTGTTGTGATGTAGGATAGTAGATACTAATTATGAGTTAATGACCGTCTGTAGGTATAGTACAGATTCGTTAAATTATGAGCAATTGGGTATTACACTTGTGTGGCAAAGTAGCTTCGTGCGGCTTCATACAAAATTTAGTTTTTTGAGAAAGGGATGAGCCTCCCACTTCAAAATTAAAATTCCTGGATCTTTGTAAATCTTTGATGGATTTTAATATTTTTTTAGTGTAAATTATTATTATTAACCTAGTGTAAGTACCTATTTAATAAACTAATATATTTTATCAAATTCAAAAGTAGTGTAATACCCAATTACGAAAATTATGAACTTTTACGTGTGTTAACATCTCATATACCTACAATGCTTTACTTAGCTAAGTTTAAGTATTAATTTCGCGAACTTTGGCGCTTGGAATTTAGGAATAATTTCAGGAAAGAACACATAATTCACAAAACTTAAAGATTACATCGCCTGCGGCTCAGCTCTGGAGCCACGTCTAAGCTCAGATAACACCGCAATGCTACTGTAGGGATGAGACTATATTATAGGCGATACAGCCGGGCTCACAATTTCTCATGCAAGATTTTGTGGCAACAGTAGGACCCGCCGAACTACGCAAAAACATGTCGCCTGCAGTTTACTTGGCTTTGACACCAACGGCGTCAGTTAAGCCGACGACCGCAGTAGATATGGTTTATAGACCGCGATCCACGTCACAGATCACTGTACTTGTTAACATGGTAGTGTTATTATCTCGCTGCAGACTCGGTCATAAACCATCGAGTGTTTCGCTTTTGTTGTTCTGCAGTAATGCACAACTCAACAAAGAACAACAAAAGCGAAACACTCGAATGATTTATGACTGAGTCTGCAGCGAGATAACACTACTATAGTCACGCGCGTTTCCACAGGGACGGTTTCCGCCATATTGTGGTGTATTAGCGGGAAATTTGTCAGATGGCGCAAATTCTCCTCGTATGAAGCAGGTTTACGTAAAATGTTCATATCGGTGGTGGTGAACCTTTTCGAGCAACTGGCACAGTGGGTTGATTTAGTTTTTATATAGGTACGTCTGCACCATAAAGTTTCATGAACTACCCCGGAAAAATATCCAGAGGAATTTCCGAATAATGGGCACCCTCGTTTTTTGGGCCATCGGAAGTCCATGGTATGCACCTTATAATGTGAATATCACTATATACTCTATCTTGAGATGGGCTTGTTTCAGAATCGCTTAGTTTGATTGCGTTGGATAGAGAAAATTTGTAAGTGAGTAAGGCCTATTTGATAGCTCAACGACTTCTTTGTGAAAAATTAAAGACTGAATCTTCATTTACCTACTGAAAATCGCGTCGCTCCCTAACCTAGTCTATTCCTAACATTATTCGAACATTCATTGCCGCAGGTAATGTGAGGTATGAGTTCATGTTAGGTGAATACACAAGATGGTAAGTTATATCGGTATAACGTTTTCTTCATGCTATATCTGTTATGTCTGCAGGGTTGAGCCCGTAATCTTTTCTTTATCTATGGAATCCGGAAAAGCGTTTTATAATGGAATCTGGAATTCCATAAAAAGTATTCATTGAAGTCAACTTGCTGGATTTCGGTGTTGGATTATATTGATTTAAACATAACTAAATATAGACTTTAATAACTAAGTATGAATTTGAACTTGATGTATTATGTAATTGATTCTGAAAAAAAGAAAAAGGGTCATCATTGACGGATAAAAAAAACAGAACGTACGGACGAACAACAATATGATCCTATAAGAATTCCGTTTTTCTTAAATGAGGCACGGAAATCTTAAAAATGCTTTCAAGCACTCATCATTTTCTTATCATTAGGACTAACCATTTTCATTCTACTATGAGTATCTTGTCGAGTAAGTCTAACATACCTACTTCAATACAGAATTATTTTTCTCACCCTGCTATATGAAAGCATCTTCATTAAAACGTTATGACTGTCACAAGGTACATAATAGTACAGTTACTGTCTTATACAAACAGAATCAGCTAACACCGTCGCAATATTTAAATATACTCCGTATTTTCATGCATATTAACTCACGCTAATAGAGGGGAAGCGGGAGTGAACAGACCGTGCCGTTCCACGAAACACCTATTACTTCCTCATTTACATAACCATAGTGCCCCGCCCGCGCCTCCCCGCACTACCCACTGGTTAATGACGCTATAATTTGAAACGAAAATGTACAATTACGTCGCAGGGATATGGTCACCAAGCGATTACATTTCACTACTGTGCGGTACTAAAGACTCCGATTAAGAAAGAGAGGGAATAGAGAGTTCATCTGTGTTTGGGCACAATCTTGTACACTATTAAGTATCCGGTGCTGATGGATAATCCGGCCGGATTGACTTGGCCTTGGCCGGATCGGTCTGGAGAAGATTAATGTTATTAATTACAGTACAAACTCGATTAACTGCACTAATTGGTATCGCACAAATGTATGAAGAGATTCGGATTCTGTATATAATGTACATGTGTACATATTGTGTCACCTCCTGATTTATTTAATTGCATACTTTTTCACAGAGCGGGCAAAGGATTTAACATTGGTTGCCAGTCGATCGTTTTTGGTTTTCCGTAATTTTCAGATATTTACTCTCGTCTTCACTTCTCGGCTTCGGTTGGTAGTCCGGATAGTTGTGAATCTGTATAACTGAGGGCCGGATCCATGATGACGCGCCCCACTCTGTCAAACTCCATACGAATCGAATGAAACATTTTGACACAGTGGGGTGAGTCTTCGTGGATCGAAATATCTATAATCGGGTTTGTACTGTACTTCAAAACTAATTGTAGGTTTCTAAACAAACGAAAACCAATTCACATCTGCTAAAGCCAGTATCGGGAATAGCACGGTTAATTACTGGCTTGTGAGCAAGTTTGACAATACTCGGTAGTTTCAGTTCGTTAGCAAATAACTAATAAGTATGATAACTAATACAATAGTCAGCCGGTTGTCGACCTTGTTATGGCGAATTCAGTTTACACTTGCAGATGCCTTCGGGACCGTGGAACAGTGTAGGTTATTGAAAAAAAAGTTTCTTTTCGGACGGTATCGCGCAGGAGCAAGACCATAGATTAAAGCAAGACGAAAGAAAATGATGTCACGAAAAAATCTAAGAAAAACTCGTTTCTCGTGGAAAACGAACGTAATCAAAATCACACCGACATTTGAAAGTGTGTTTATTTGTCAGTTGAAAAAAATGAGATGTAGTGATGAGTTTGTCAAAATGCTAGGGCACACACAACCTGGCAAAGAATGGCACGTGATAGAGAAGATAGAGAAGACTGGAAGAGGCCTTCGTCCAAAGGGCGTACTGAGGAACAAAAAGGCTCTAAAAATAAAACTAATATAATATTGATTTGTAAAAATTAGTAATCTAACATTAAGTAATAATTTGTTAATGTATTTTGATTTTCTTCAGTAATAAAGGCTTTATTTATTTATTTATTTTTATCAGTCAGTTTATTATTCAATTCTGACAAGATTATGTAGATACAATATTGCTTATTGCAATAAAATAATTCGAATCACTTATAGGATAAAAAGTAATTGATTTCACATTCTTGATATTCACATATCATATTATTAGATTTATCATATTATCATATTATTATCATATCATATCATTAGATTTAGACTATACCCGCCATCTTTCTTAAACAGACTATATAAGGCGAATCGAGAGAGCGTGGCTTTTCTGTCAGCGACTCTTGTAGCGTGCACATCAACGTGGTCTGGTTCGATCTTTCCTTTTATTGTAATTTTGTTCCAATCGTTTATTTCTTGATTTAATTTGATAATTGTAACCGAATTATTTTTATGTTTAATAAATTGTTATTTTTTTTATGTTGTTTCCACTTCTGCTCCTAAAGATAGATATTCATAAGTACAGAAATTATAATATGTACAGTTATTTTAAAGTAACGTAAGACATTGCAAACGTGCTTATTGTGGTCGATTCTGTTGTGCAAAATCTCTAAACTAAACTAATTTAAAATAGTGCTATCCTTTTCCATAGGAAGCAGTTTGAAAAGGATAGCACTATTTGAAATTAGTTTAGTTTAGAGATTTTGCACAACAGAATCGACCACAATGTCTTGAAGCGAATTTAGACTGACATCTGTGAGACTGACGTTTAAATTTGAAAGTACTTAATCGTCTTTCTTTGTATCGTATTTACCCCCAGGTAACTAAAACATCGCATTCGAGTGACAGTTGCAACCTTGAAAAGAAAGGGTAATGTTACGTCGTAATTTTTTCAGTTAGCAAATCCTTCTTGACGAAGGTCCCTTTAAAGCAAATGAACAAAAAATTCAGGAGGAAAGCCCTCAAAGATTATTTACCTGGCTTATTATGTTTTTGGCTTTCACTGAATAAACGCTATTTTATCCCAAAACGATAGTAATATGCTTGACCGCAATTTGGCTTAGAGAAGATTCTTGGCTCAGCAAATATGATATACCTTTCTGATTAGATAACTCTTATAGGTTTGAGAAAGTTGACTATGGTATTTTAGATATTACAATGGTAGAGAAGATTCTTGAATGCAAGATAGTTAGACTTTTCTTCTTGACGGGATTTCGTCACGCAAAACAAAAGCATTTTCTTTCGGCTAGCCTCCTGAGCAATATCGGTACCTATATGGTGCAGAAAAGAAACTTTGTTTCAAAAAATTGTAACAGATAATTAACGAAATAATATTGGTGACCTCTGTTCACCTCCGTTTCACCATAATTCAGAGGTAGGTTACATGTGAAAATAAGTGAACTCCAATAATTTATATGTTAAACTATATAATTTATTTCACTCTATAAGTACCGCCAGTTAGTCGCTATCGCTAAAACATAATTAAGGCTAATTATAATAATGGATTACTTACCTCAACCATAATCCGCCCCTATCCCTATTTAGCGGTACAGACCTAAATGATAACAATAATTATTGTGGTCCAGAAACCAAATAGGACACCTGCGACATATTTATGAGCTCTGAAATTATACCGTAATATATACACAGTATTATATAATAAGTACAGTAATCATAATAAGTTGGAAATAACTTTTAATCCTACTTAATATTATCAACGCGAAAGTTTGTAATTATGGGTGGATTTTTGTTACTCTTTCTTGCCGCAGCGACTGAACCGATTTGGCTAAAATTTGGAACATAGATAGCTTAGAACCAGGATTAACACATAAGCTACTTTTTATCCCGGAAAAATCCATCATTCTTACGGGATTATCGAATAACCGAAATTCACGCGGGCGAACCGCGGGCTGATACTGTTTTACAACTATAGAAGCTGCGCTGGAAAAAAATCCCATATGGGATTATGTATTACTTGTTGAATTTTACTGCATTGTGTGCAATAAAAAACAATATATATGCGATTGCATTGCGATTAAAACATAGCTGTGGATTCGATAATCTTTTTTAATTCTATTCCACGTTTGTTAATAAAATAAATGTTTCAATACATTCAGTACATAATTGATTGATACATAAAACTCGTAACTACGTATAATAAAACTGGCAAATAAATTGACAATCATAAACTTTTAAAAGGCAATAAAATATAGGAATACCTATATCATAAATTGTGGTCTCGCCTCCGCTGAAATTAATTGATTGATAGGGTTTTAATAAAATTGTGATATGAAATTTATATTCACGTCATTTAGGTACTTTGTAACAAATAAAATGTTTCTGATAAACTCAACGTCGGTTAAGTAAACTTTTTTACCGAAATACTAACTTAAGTATAAAAAACAATTAAGAAGAAATAACAATTAAGAAAGTCGTTATGTATTCCTATGAATTTTTGCCAATTAATACCTACTTGTCACACGAGTAAAGGCGCAGTTAAGCTGATATTTTGAATGCAATAAGATTGACACAAAGACTTATTACTCTCCAGGAAAATTCCACCGGTTCAGCGGGATTGATGTAAACCCGAAATTAACGCGAGCGAAACGGCGGTCATCCGCTGTTAAAATGACCCAAAAAATATCGTTACTTCCGAGTTACTATTCCTTAAATTAACCCTCCTTCCCTTTTAAAAAATTGACTCTAATTATTATAATTAGGGGTTTTGCGAACGATTTGAGGTTTTTCATCGACCTAATAAGCACTGACAAGTTCGATGAGTGTCAAACTTGCGTGCTATATTTTTCAACACCCACCGAAGACTTAAAATATTTAGCAAGATAATCGTAAAAGTATGAGCAAGTTTACCGACACTAAGTGAGTTCGGTTTCCATCAAAAGCTTGTTTGGGATTGTATAACTTACAAATTGGCTTTGTTTAATAGACATATAACCTGGACAGGGCGGACAGCGTGAAAAAATGTCGCCAGGTGCCAATAATACCAACAGTATGGCCACGCTGTAGTTCGCTCAGCAGCCACCCATAGAATTTTGGCAGATGACGCTACTGTTTGATTGTACGAAAAAGGTGTACGTAAATTGTTCAGATGCCCATATTCTGAGTTTTCTTATCAGAGCTTTGGTTGCAAATTGTCCGACGCTTCACCACGATCAGAAAAATTGTATCTGTATTGCTGTGGTAGCAAAAATATTCTTCTTATTTAATAAACATCATCGGTTGCATCTTCGCTTTCCATCAGATGATATTGCACTGAAGGACTAACTTGAAATTAACTTAAAAATATGAGCACTTGAGGTTCGGATATTTCTTCTTATAATATAAATTTAGGTTTATTTGCAAAAATGTGTACCTTCAGGACCCGTTTACAAATAGTAACTGTAGCTCGTTAACTGTAGTAACTTTTATGTAAACACTGGCCTTCTGCAGGGGCGACCTTTTATTTACTAACTCCACGAGGGCAGTCCTAAACTAACACAACTTATTCAATAAGTACCGTATTCGTGTTTGAAACTGGTCCGTTAAATGAATATCCCCAAATGCGTTTAATTTTGTATTTACAGAATCGTTTCAGTTTCATAGGAAATAAATTTTACGGTTGACACGTGCAAAATAATTGTATTTTCACTTACAAATGGCTACTATAAAATAGCGAGCTGCATGTAGCGAGAATTGTACTTAATAAAATAAAAATGGAACCGTTTGGAAGAAATAGAGCAAAACGCTATAAACTTATATTGTTAGAAATCGCTTTTCAGTGAATAGACCACCCTTTGCGCTTTGTGTTTGTTTTCTTTCGATCTTGTTTATGTTTTTATTGGTAAAAGGGAACATAAATTTTTATTTCCATTTGAGCCTATTCAGTATTTAATGCTCATTTAAAAGAGATTCACTTAAAAGAATACCCGACTGAGTTTGTTGTGGGCTTCTTTTCAGGGCCAGGGCGCGTTTGCGAACCCTCGTAAACTTAGTCGTGAAATGGTTATCGCCAATTTTAAGAGATATTGAAAAATAAAATGACTTGCCATAAGTGCCCGTAATCTAGGCCTATTTGAAATATATACATATACGTATTCGTTAAATGAAATAGGAAATTTACTTTTTGTAATGTTTATTACTTTCTACGCGACCCTTTTGCTACATTGGATATAATCTATACTTATAATAAATCTGTAACAGGTCAAATTCTGTACATTAAAGATATTTTGAAAATTTTTTTTCCAGGGCACTCTAAAATCGGTTCTGAACCCAAAACTGTATTTTTTTTCATTTTTGTCTGTCTGTCTGTCTGTCTGTCTGTCTGTCTTTCTGTATCACGGCCGCGCATCACGCCGAAACTACTGAATGAATTCCAATGAAACTTGGTATGACTTGAGTTCATACTACGAGGAAGGACATAGGATGCTTTTTATCCCGAAATTCAGCATGGTTCCCTTAGGAGAGGGGATAAAAGTTAAAATGTATACTGAGTTGTAAATCATTAACGCGTGGTCCGATTTCATTCATTCTTTTTTTGTTAGAAAGGGGATACATTAAAAATTGTTCTGTAAATATTTCAAAGTCATCGGTTTTGTAGTTCAGAAAAAATAGACATAATAACCCTCAGTATTTGTCCAAATAGCTTGAAACACGGAATATGCAGAAAACTTTGAACGTACGGCTCATCTTAAGCTGGTGTCCTGTTGTGAAAATTAGACCCTTCCAAAGGAATGCCAAATGATCATTATACACAGTACGGACGTCCAAAATAAGTGATGCTGAAGGGTTAATCTTATATCTATATATATAAAAGAAAGTCGTGTTAGTTACACTATTTATAACTCGAGAACAGCTTTACCGATATGGCTGAAAATTGTTGAGGAGGTAGCTTAGAGCCAGGAGACTGATAAAGGATACATTTGATGTCCCTAAAAAGCAGAGGAACGATTGCCCTGGCCGATTTAATTTTCCCATACAAATACCTAAGGTCGTACCGCTGTATGGTGGAATCAAACGAATCGCACATCAAATGAAAGAGCGTAAAAAAATACTCGATCCGAGTCGACGACTTATATGTGGAGAATTAGGATTATCGAGTATTTTGATAATAAAAATAAAATTAATAAATTGATTTAATGGCGTTGCTAAGTAAACATTTCATTGCTGTCAATTTTTTTTCCATAGATTTACTGTAGTGTTAGGTCCGACCTCATTGGTCTATTTAATTTATTAGCCCAAAGTTTATTTGATATGCAAATAACGTTATAAGATGTGGTCCGATTGTAGGTTTCGGAGAAAATCGAACATCACGTCGATGTATTTGTTCAAGAAATGGTATACGCTGAAACAGATTAATAAAGTAGGATCTCTCCATCGTATACAATCGTTAAAAAATGGTGAGAAGAATTGACGCACTGAAGATCAGAGAAGCTAAACATATAGCATTGATGAGCCACAAGCTGGACGGCCGTCAGCTTCGACTACTGAAAATAGCGTCGGAAATATTTGGGATTTGATACTGGGGGTCGTTGAGATAGTTGAAATCATAGGTATATATGCCCTTAGCATCCTTAAAGCCAGACCAAACTATGAGACCGCGCTCACCGCCTATTACGGTTACTCATACGCATGGCTCCGTTATGGCATCGTTTTATGGGGTGAAAGTATAAATGCGGAAGACATCTTTATCCTGCAAAAAAAATGCGTACTTACTTCCGATCGATTATGATTTACAATAAACTGCCTCAGATAATAAAAGATGAGAAGCGGGACCATTTATTCAAAGACAAGCTTAAGAAATGGTTAATCCAAAAAAGCTTCTACGAAGTGAGAGAACTATTTAACTAGAGAGCAAGACCTCAATGTCGCGACATTCAGATATAATAACAATTATATCCTATCAACAAACTCGAAATATTATAATTGTCATAATGAATTGGGTCTTCGCAGAAAGCTTATTAAGTGAGACATAATTAATAAGGCAAAACTAAATATTTGGGATTTGATACTGGGGGCCGTTGGGATAGCTGAAATCATAGGTACCTATATCATATCAACAAACTCGAAATATTATAATTGTCATAATGAATTGGGTCTTCGCAGAAAGCTTAATAAGTGAGACATAATTAATAAGGCAACACAACGTTTGCTGGGTCAGCTAGTATCAAATATTTATAAAACAGGAAGTTGATGCAACCGCCTCAACTGAAAAATGATTAAAAACCCTACCGTAAGGCTGGTTACGAAAACGACTAAAAAAAGATAGCAATGATTTTATTTCAATCAGTGTCACACGATACGCAATAGCACAGTGTTAAAAGATTCTACTACGATATCTTTAAACTGTGGCAATAGTCTCCTAATATACAGTGTGAGTCTTCATAATTTGCACATATGAGGACGATCCATTACTTTCAAACATTAATAAGTTTAATTCATCGTGATAGATCATTTATTTTAAAAGTTACACCGTTTTGTTTACAAGGGTCATAGTAGCGAACAAAAATTTTAAAAATTCCAAAAAAATATAAAAAAAAATTGTTTTTTTTTTTAAATACATTTTCCGTCGCTAAAATTAAGCATAGTTTCCCTCATTTCAATATGTGCACATTATGAAGACTCACATTGTATAAAATTCTCTCGCAAATCTTTGTTACCAAACTCCTCTGAAACGGCTCGACCGATTGTTATGTTTCATAAAAATTTTTTGTGTATATTCTCTAGGTCTATAGATATCAGGTATATTGATATTTGGTTGCGTGGCGTGTAGTCACATCACATCGCATGACAAATACAAGTAGATAACGTAGTTATCATGTTATTATGAAACAGTTTCGAGCTTTTTAGTATGTTATGACATTAAAATATTATTTCGTACAAAAACCTATGAATCTATAATATTGTTTCCCAAAGCCAACACGAAGCTGCTCTCACCTATCAACTATTAATCATGACACAACACGCAAGTCATGCTAATAAATGACGCTGGCTTATGCCCGACCGATATTTATCGATGTGACAACGCGACTTTCAAGGTTACGGATAGAAAGGGTACCCTTTACTGAAAGGCGGGCAACTTTATAATAAGTGAATACGGGACATACCCACCCCTATCCTCAACAAGACTGAGGATTTTTGGAATTGTAAATAAACAACACTACTACCGAATAACATTTATTTTAAAGTCATATTTTTCACATGAGTGGCTTTTTTCCTAGTTCTTTGTTTGGATCAGAATAACCAAAATTTTCCACAACAGCCCATATTAAATTCAAAATTAGCATTGCACGGTAATGTTTCTACTTTTAGTGATGACTTTTCGGATGTCCATAAGCTATTCATATTGGAAAATACTTGTTCCGTAAGAGCTATTTGTTACTGGCAAACAGAAGGTACTGGACGATGGCTTTTTTGATGGATGGTTTATTGATGTGGAACACTTTTATGCGAGCGAGACGATGAGAATGCGGGACATGCGGGACGTCTTAGACGATTTTCGGGACTATTAATATATTATCTGGCGACACGGTAGTGTTTCCGCCAAACGAGCCAAGCGAAGCGCGAGGGCACTACCTATCGAGCGCGAGGGAACTAAAATAAAATATTTTTAAAAATATTTTTTTAAATATTGCATTGTGGGATTTCAACTGTCATTAAGGGACGGTCCCGAAGAATGCTGGAAAGTTGGCCGCCTTACTTTACTAGTAACTAATATATAATAATACATATAAATCTTACGAAGGTATAGTCTTCGGAGTAGGGATAATAAGAGGTCGTATACACTTGGTGGTCGGACTCGCAAATTATTCAGATTGACAGCCTAAGTGTTTTCCAAACAACTATTGTACGAGTAGAAAAGAAAATTACCAAATCAGTGACCCGGTTTGGTTCTTTTGGTAGTCGAGTAATTCTTGGGTGAATTTCGCATAATAATAAATTATAATAATATCATTATGCAACGATTTACCGACAGACCGACAGATCGATGTCATTCGGTTCTCATCTCTCAACTAGTAGTCACCCAAATTATTCATGTTTACTGTATTATGTAAAATTACTAGCCCACCGGATCAGTAAGTTCAAGTGACAATCGGTACTAGGTCTGTGAAAGAAGATTTGGAGGCAATATGGAAATTAGTCTCCAGGTAGTTACGCCCGGGAAACGCTTGTGGTCGCGCGTCTTACTTCAAAACTATAATATATCGGATACCTGTAGAGACAGCTGTGTACCAATGTAATATGTACCTTAGCATGCACTATGTTTGCTCGTGCGGAAACTAGCGCATGGGGAGTTGGGGATACCTCCATGGCATAGCCCCGGACCTCCATGGATAAGACGGACTTCGATCGTCGGAGAAGATCGCTGCGTTAATTTTACATGTAAGTATCTAATTGTATGTTTAGTCTGATGTTGATGTATATTTTTTATTTCCTACAAATATTATATGTAATTGACTGCAATCTTAACTAAAGGTATATAACGATGCAGTCGAAGAAAAATGTATGACGTAGTATATGCATCTCGTATAAAGTACCTACCATAATAAAACACCATGAGTTGCCTGGTGGCTTAGCTAAACTTTACCCAACAATATTGTATACAAATTCATTGTTCCCCATACGTTAAGAAATTCCGCCGTGTAACGCCCGCTTCCATCAATCTATTTTCCGTGCTAAGAATACCTTGGGCGTTATTTTTCTCACGCGAAGGAGACATAAGCATTACCTCGAAAGGAGCGCAATAAATCTATCCCAACAAAAACATTTTCATGTAAAATGTTGCCAGACGATCATATGGCTCACACTGTCAAAAAGTTATCAGATCTCATGTAGGGCAAGACTTCTGACTTTATACACCCTTAAATACAAGCTCTAACTTCACAAACTCTACACTTTAGTTACAATAATGTCTTGGCCGTTTGGCTACCGTCACATGGGTGTAAAGTGAAAAATTTATCCCACCAAAATCATTTTCCTGATTTCAAATTTTGATTTAACAGAACTTACAGAGTACTGAAAAGTGAATAAATTTTTGATTTTACGCCCAATGTAACGGTAGCCAAACGGTCAAGACATTATTGTAACTAAAGTGTAGAGTTTGTGAAGTTAGATCTTGTATTTAAGGGTGTATAAAGTCAGAAGTCTTGCCCTACATGAGATCTGATAACTTTTTGACAGTGTGAGCCATATGATCGTCTGGCAACATTTTACATGAAAATGTTTTTGTTGGGATTTCATTTCTTTTTGTAAGTTTTTTAAAACAATGTTTTTTATTAACTTAATTTTTCTTTTTTTTTGTGTATTTCTTGCACTTCAGGTGCGCCTCTTTTCACAGCCCACTCTCTAATATGTTTGTATTACGAGTAGATACGTACTTTGCTTAGAACTATATTCTGAAAATTTAAAAAACTTATAGTGCATTTAAGGTTAGTAGTTTTGACCTACCGAAAGTGAAACTAATTTTACATTTATCAAGATAAAATGATAAACAAACGTAATGCATAGATCCAAATTTCAATTTCTAACTTCAAATTTACCTATTAAAACACAAAGTCAGATACAAATGAAAGTTTGGATGTTTGTTACTCAATCATAACACAACCACTGAACTGATTTGGCTGAAATTTAAAATGTACACTGATTATATCCTGGACTAACACAGACTACTTGTTATGCATTAAAAATCTACGGAAGGTATCGGTGAGATTTGTGTGTTTATTAGTTTTTTAAGTATTGTTTTATTTATAGTCTTTATTTTCGTTGGGCGCTAGGCGCTTTTGAAATTCAAATTTGACGCTTGACAACTCATTTTGGTCACAGAGCATTTGACTCTGGGCAATTAACACGCGGAGCTTGGTACGAGAATTCGGGCTTGCCGCGTGCACTATGGTACTGGGCACACTGACGTTGGGGCGCTGTTAAAATCCATATAATTTACGCTTGGCATGCCCGACGGCTAACTGTGGGTACTGGGCACTGGGCCTTGGGCACTCATCTCACCCTAGGCACTGGGAACTGAGAGCTGGGCTCGTTGGACGGGGCCTGTATGTAACTTGGGCTTGACGCGTCCGTTTGGGCACTGAGCAGGTATTTATGCGCTATAACGCTCTTCAAAATCAGAGAGACTTGACGCTTGGCACGTTCGACAGCTCAAGCTGGGCACTGGGCACTCGGCTCAATGTGGGTTCTTGTCATTGAGCGCTGGATCCTGGTGACTCGACATGCAGTGAAACTCGACTTGTTAAACATGACATGCATGGAACTTGGGCTTAAAACGTGCGATATTACTGGGCACGGGGCACTGGGCACTTGGGCGCTTGGCCACTTGGGCACTGGAATCGCGCTTATAATTACCAAAGAAAATTCCGTGTTTTTCCAGATGTGTACTAGCAGATATCTAACATGAAATTAAGTTTGTAGCTATATACGTATGGGAAACCACATACGAACTTCTAACCCCCTAATTTGATGGATGTGGGGTGATTTACTAAAAATCCTGAAACACGTATTTAATTGTTTATTACAAAGAGTCCCTATATCAATTTTGGGACCTCTAGCATCAATATTTGCCGTAGTTTCATACAAACTTCCATCCCCCCATACGAACTTCCAACCCCCTAATTTGATGGATGTGGGGTGATTTACTAAAAATCCTGAAACACGCATTTAATTGTTTATTACGAAGAGTCTCTATGTCAATTTTGAGACCTCTAGCATCAATATTTGCCGTAGTTTCATACAAACTTCCATCCCCTATTTTAAGGGGTTGGGGGGTTAAATTTCCAACTTTTGGAATTTTTTTGTTGGTTGTGTACTAATTCTAGCTTACATACCAAATTTCAGCTTTCTAGAACTTCAGGAAGTACCTAGGAATTTTGATGATCATCAGTGAGTCAGTCAGTCAGTCAGTGACGAAATCTGGGGTTTTCAGATGTCAATAAAATCTAAAGTATAAGACCTGTGATATTGAAACTTTAAACGTGTAATAAGTTCACCGGCGACATCATTTCCCGAGAATTTTGATTATGTGGAATAATTCTGGCCTAAGTTATAAGGGTTTAAAAATACGGCGAAACACTTCGAGAAAATATAGGTAGTGCCCTTGCGCTTCGCTTGACTCGTCTGGCGGGGACACTACCGTGTCCCCAGATGAAACAAATATCAACTTTGCCGTAACTCATTGAAGGAGGAAGCTTGCTTCCGTGGAGCGGCGGGATTGTTTTAGTTTGTAAGTTGAATTAGGGTTAGGCAATAAATTTTATCACAAGCGTGCCTAGAGGAGACACGTTCCTGTTACGAGATGCTAACATACGAAAAATATTAACTTCTGACGTGAAACAGCAATGTATTTTCCTCAAAGCTCTTTTTTACACGTAAGTACAGTACGCGCGGCGAGAGTTTGGCTTTGACCTTCGGGTGGAGGGGATTACTGCGCATGGGTACCCAAATTCTGATTGGTTGATACCCAATTTCTGATTTCTGCGCAATAACGGTCAAAGCCAAACTTTCGCCGCGCGTAATGTACCAGCGTAACCGGACGTCCCGATTTTGGCGTGTCGTCTCGATTTAAACGATCCCGCTTTTCGGGGATAACTCTTCTTCTAACTTTAAATTAAATCGGCCCTCTGAGTATTTATAAAATCTCTTTATTTTCTTTAATA
The DNA here is from genome assembly GCA_036785405.1 of Coenonympha arcania. Classification (NCBI taxonomy): domain Eukaryota; kingdom Metazoa; phylum Arthropoda; class Insecta; order Lepidoptera; family Nymphalidae; genus Coenonympha; species Coenonympha arcania. The sequence continues at coordinate 11,810,123 of CM072066.1, read as the reverse complement.
AACTAATAACAGACTTAAAACTCATTGCGTCTGAACAAACCGAAACGTTTAAAATAAGGAATTAAAACTTTGGTTTCCACAAGTGGAATTGCTGTTTACATTGTTTCCAACTTGCCGCGAAACTGCACTGTGGAAAATAATAATTTTTAATTACACTAATTTCACTTGCATAAATGTCGCCGCTCTTGTTTTATTCATTATTAAAATATGGTGGAATTGATTAAAACTTTCTTTTTAGTATTTGGATACTAATCGCTTTTATACAACAACAAACAAATCACAATCTTTAACCAAAATAAAATATGTATTCTCAACGAGGATACGACAAGGAATATGTAACTGTGCATAGCTTTACCTGTTACATCTACACCTAATGTACAAACCATAGTATTGTGCTAGGCACTTACACATATTCTGCAGATTGCAACAGAAAAATCTAAATAAATAAGCTCTTTTTTCACGCGCTTTATATACATTACCGGAGTTTTTCGACTAACCTTAATATGTCCACGTCTATTTCACATTTTTAATGAATCGTTACTATAATGTATGTTATAGTATAATTATTATACTTTGTAGTTCTTGAGAGGGAGTTTGATGTCGAAAGTTAGTTGCATAGAAATAAAAGAGCTTAACCGGGGTAAAACTAAGAAAATTAAAGGTAAGTAATTAAAATTTTAATTTTCACTATAATTACACAAGGTAGGTATTCCTAAATTCAATTTTAATTAAACAACCCCAGTGTGCTCTTGGCTGAAATCCACAAAAGTTTTTGGCACGAAACACGCGCTCTACCAGATTTGGCAGAGTTAGCCGGCGATTACTCTTAATAGAATAAAAGGTTCCGGACAGTTATACCTATTTACTTTCACATCCTGAATTTTATAGAACTTTTCGACATAACGTTTTTCCTACTTTCATAACATCGTTAAAATATATCGGTGTACCCTTGCTTGCTGGGGGGATTTCCCACCGGAAACATCTCAGGAACTATTTGCCTACTTGAAATATTAGTTTTTGGGTAAGCGCCTCTATACGCAAACCTTGTTTTGACTCTTGTTTATATAGACAGAAAATGCCTGAAACATACCCCTCCGTCAGTGGAAACGGAGATGTTTCCAATGGATCTGTAGGGAGTACGGGATGCACTCACGTTTTTCCCGAGCATCTCGTCAGCCAGATCACTATCATTTGCTTCTGAAAAGCGAGTGGCCTAGTACTCAACGGTTACCGCGCGCGCGCCGTGTGTGAAAAATCGAGAAAACCCATTTTTCAACGATAAAACCCATCATTCCCTGCAGCACCAAGGTGGAGGTCATCGCGTGCAGCTTCAGGCAGTTCAAGGTACGTACGAGTGCATTGTAATTGTCTTGCATTTTCGAGTGAGAAAATCGTTTACCGGTCAGGCTTGGTCTGAATTCCCAATGTAGCATGGGCCTCTTATAGCAAATTGCTACATTTATTTTCTTCCTTTCCTTACATTTTTTCCTTTGACCGCTTCTTCGGATATGGGTGGAGCTATAGCAGAGCGCAACTTGGAGTTTAGTGAGCAACGTACCAATGTCAAGCTCCACGCTCCGTCCGAATCAGTGAAAGTAGCCTGAGTCACATGTTTTTTTATTTAAAATAGGCTTACGCTTAACGACAATCATGCCTGATGGAAAGCAATAATGAGGTCTAGGTTGGAGCGTGCTTGCCTATTCACTCTTCTCTTGAAGATTGTATTTGGCTGGCACGGAGGCTGGAAGGGCGTTCCACACCTTATCGGTTCGTTTCAGAAATTACCGATATTCTTGCCTACAAAGACATAAACATATAAAATCATTAGGTACTTTATTACCATTTGCAGTATTTACCGAAATCAAGTCCAAAACATGAGATTAAAAACTCCATTTCTCTACACATCAAAGAACAGACAAGCTGTTATTTTTTGAATACGCAAATCTCTGCGTACTTAAAAACACAATGCCTCAACAACAAATGTCTGGTACAGCCCTAACGCGTAACGTATGAAAAGTAACGCTGAATAATACAAACGGCTCATGCTTTCAGGAGCGGGAGAAAAGAAATGTATATGAATACTTTTATTTGTTCACAATGCTGAGAGCCTGTAGGCGCCTCCAGGTAAAATTTATAATAGCGCCGGGCGGTACGATTTTAGGGGTCAATGTACGCTGGGAAAAATGGGGCTGTATGTGACCTAGTTGTGACAGGATATGCAGTTTGTATCGTTAAGTGGTTAAGCACGTCTATGTTCTCAATAGCTGTGTCTGCAGTGATGAATCAGTCACTTACACGTCACTTCCTATGGCCTCTTATTTATGCTACGATTTTTAATTCGATGCAGTACTTTTTTTTCGATGCAGCACGTTTTACGTCCGTTTCAGGCAATAGAACAGAGGAATATAATAGTTACAAACGTAAATAGGGATATCTTGTTGTCGCCACGAAGCAGGTTAAAGTCTTCCTCGATCGGTCTTTTTTTAAATTAATCTTGTGGTCAGCATTGAGGACTATTGCGCAGATTTTAACCAGACATAAACAGAGATTTTACTTCTGCCAGTGGCAACTGTCTTACCCAACGTGAAACATACTATGCTTAGAAGATGAAAGACTGGAATGTAGACAGTTATGTCTAAACTTATTAATAGGAGTTATCCCACCGACTGCGCCATTTATGACTGACTTTACTTATTTTTTTAATTCAAGACTGACTTTACCTATTTGTTGTCTGTCACATTTTTCACATTATTGCATAACTTACTAGCACTACCTGCCTTTTTTTTTTTTTTTTTTTATCGACAGGAAATGCCTAACGCATACCCCTCCGTCAGGGGAAATTGAGGGGTTATGTGGGGCTTGCACCCACTAAAACCTGTCCCTTGCCACGACGGACCTCGTTGGCGGGAGTACGGGATTCACTTGCGTATTCACCGCGCTCCCGCCAGGCCCCGACCCGCCACCTGAGCGGCAGGTCCCGTCGCTGCTGCCGGCACGCTGAGCCGCCGGCTCCTCCTGGGAGGCGCGTCCTGAACAGGGCGCGCCACCTCCTCGGCCTGTTGATGTAGTTCGGGTAACGGACGCCATAGCCCCTTACGTCCGTCACCCGCAGGCCGGCGCACCCGGAAGCCGAAGAAAGGTGTTCGTTCTCCAGCAACCGGTGCGTCTCCTGCGAGAGGGATGTGCCACAGTAATTGTCCCTCTCGACGAGCGTTCCCGCCCACTTCGGTGATTTTTTTACGAGGTTGTCTTCCTCGTAGTGCCCCGAAGGGACTTGTGGGCGTTTCCGCCCCCGCCTGTAATTTTTTAATGAGGTTTTCTTCCTCCTCCGGGGTAGGTGTAGACGTTTCGACACTGTGCCCTCTGCTGGGGCCCAGAGGGACACGCGAAGAAACGTCACCTATCCACCGGGCCAAGCTATTCGCCGTCGGTTATTAACCGACGTTACCAGGGAGCACCGGCCCGTGCGCTACAGAGGGGCACCGTAGCACTCGGGCACTCGTGGAGGTTGCTTGGCGGAGCCCCCCAGCACTACCTGCCTCAATACTCAACAAAATTAATTATGTGACAGTTCTGTTGATAACAGAAATACACTAAATATCGGTTTCGCTTAATAAATTGAAGAGGAAAAGATGGATCCCTCTTGTCACGGGTGAAACAAAAACTCACACCTGGCGAATCACACCCGTGATGGAAAGCAGCAGTTTGTGACAGAAACATATTCGATATTATTATCAATGAACGCTACTTTGTTGGCAGAGTTCTTTGTGCTCGTGTCAGTATCAATCAATTGGCAGTAACAGTGCTAGGGGTCTTCATAAAATATGTATGTCAGTCAGCATACCGTAAACTGAATACGGTAAAATGAAAACTCGAAAACGACGTACTTCATCGAATCATTTGAACAATCGAATAACTGATCAAAATTTTTTTTATTCCAACCACATAGAAATGTATCAAGGCTCAGGGTCACTCAGCGAGCGATGGAGAGAGCTATGCTCGGAGTATCTTTGCGCGATCGAATGAGGAGATCCGCAAAAGAACCAAAGTAACCGACATAGCTCAACGTGTCACAAAGCTATAAAGTGGCAATGGGATAGCTCGCAGGACCGATGGATGTTGGGGACCCAAGGTGCTGGAATGGCGGCCACGCACCGGGAAGCGCAGTGTCGGTCGACCCCCCACCAGGTGGACGGACGACATGAGGGTCGCGGGGAGTCGCTGGCGCCAGGCGGCGCAAGATCATGGTGTTTGGCGGTAATTTCAGGAGGCCTATGTCCAGCAGTGGACGTCCATCGGCTGAAACGACGACGACGACGGCGAGAAATGTATGAGACTAAAACAACAATACATTGAGGGAAGAAAGTGCAGACTGATTGCTGACGAGACTGGATTTAAGATACAATAACGCTAAGAACTCTATGGAGTTCAGTTCAGTGTTACTGTTTTTGGTTATTCCTCGCATATAGATTGCGTGGATAATAACCATTCGAATCGAATTTTATCCAACAACTTGAACTAGCCCATAGACTAGTTGAGATATGGTTGGGATACGAACTTTCTACTGTGATCTCACACCTGCGAGGAAAATAATGTTTTTTTGCTATAAACACTGTAAACGAAAACCAAAAGAAACCTGAAAGATTTTAATACACTCTTCGTACACTTTAAACGAGTAATAAGTTAACAATGGATTTCATGGACGCATACCCATTTTATAAGAAGAAAGAGCATCTTTGGCCCAAAAAACTTCGCGTAACTAAAATTACACTAGAGTTGGCGAGGCTTAAAAATTATAGCAGCATTATAGTGTATAGTACTAAAAATATCTCAAAATACCCTTACACTTATGTAGTATCTAGTAAAAATAAAAATTGAATATCTTTACATTACTACCCAGAAATATTTTATTTACCTTAGATCCATATTTGTCTTGACTTACTTGCTTTGCTGGTTCAAGGCCCCAAATGTTATTAGGGGCCACCAGTATAATTTTATTTTCTATTTTCAATTCTTATTGTTATTAAATAAAACCTGAATAGGTTTTGGCAAGAGTCCACAAAAGGATTTGGCACAAAACCTACACCTCGCCAGATTTGGCAGTGCCTCGCTGTACTTAGCGGCAGCAAAAGGTTTCACGGTACATTAACAATATATCTGAGATGTGTCTTAAGGATAGGAAATGTTGGGCAAAGCCTCCACCGTGAATTTGAATAGATAGGCATCGATAATGCCTATTTATCTATTGAAACTTTATTTATTTTTATTATTTATGCACAAATTCGCATAGGATCGTTTATCCCTAAAACGAAGAGATTTCTTCCAGTTCCCCTAGGTATGAGCAAGGCGAAGGAAAACTGGGATGTCAGAGTGCACATCTATAACTATAAAAGGCTTTGTCCTGAGTGACTGACTGACAGACAAGCTACAGCCCAAACGGCTGAACGTAGGAACTTGAAATTTTCAGGGAAGATTCTTTGTGAACGCAAACCGCTCGCTAAGAAAGGGTTTTTTGAAATTCTACCCCTAAGGGGGTTAAATAAGGGATTTAGGTTTGTATGAAAGTCCCTCATTTTTCAAGTTAGATTTATGAAAATTGGTATATAAACTTTCGAATAAAAATAAGAGAATGGTTGTCCGAAGGATTTTGGAAATTTCACCCCTAACTCTCTAAAAAGGGGGTTGAAACTAGAAAACGCTTGATCCCGGCTGGCTGGCTTTTGGACAAGCTACTGCCCAAACGGTTGAACGTAGAAACATGAAATTTTCAGGGAATGTTTGCCATTTACATGGAGATGGCAGAGGCCAGAAGAATTTTCAAATCACGTTTAAGATGGTGTCAAAACCACCAAGAACAAATTAAAATGGAGCCGTCTATACCCGTGAGCGTTAGTGGCATGAGCGAGCCTGGCGAGATCGCTAATGTTTTCAAGGACCACTTTTTCGTAAAATCGCCATTGGGGCCCTCTCATTCGAAGCCTAATGTTGAGACCGGCATGGTGGTGGGTATTCAATTTAAGTGTAATGACGTCGCGAGTACCATTAAACATATGACCAGGGGTAAATCCCCGGGCCATGACGGTCTCAGCATTGAACATTTACAATATGCGGGGCCACATTTACCGCGGGTTTTGACGATGCTGTACAACATTTGTATAAGCCACAGCTATATGCCTAGCGAGATGATGCGTACAATAGTTGTGCCTATAGCGAAAAATAAAACCGGGGACCTAGCCGATAAAAACAACTATAGGCCCATCTCATTGGCTACCGTCATCTCGAAGGTGTTTGACGGCATGCTTAATACTCACCTAAACAAGATAATTAAACCACATGACAACCAATTTGGATTTCGACCTGGATTGTCCACTGAGAGTGCGGTGCTGGGACTAAAGCATGCTGTCACATACTATGCTAGGCGGAAGACTCCGATTTACGCCTGTTTCCTTGACCTGACAAAGGCGTTTGACCTGGTTTCGTACGATCTTCTATGGAAAAAGATGGAGAAAGCAAACATACCTCCGGAACTCATCAATATTTTTAAATATTGGTATGGAAACCAGGTCAACAATGTTCGATGGGCAGGCGTCCTTTCAAATCCGTATGGGTTGGAGTGCGGGGTGAGGCAGGGGGGGTTATGTTCACCAACGCTCTTCAACCTTTACGTAAATGAATTACTGTGCAAGCTCAGCAGCACCAGGGTTGGCTGTTACATAGATGGGGTTTGTTTAAATAATATAAGTTACGCCGACGATATGGTGCTGTTGAGTGCATCGGTCTGCGGCCTCAGGGCGCTGATGGCTATTTGCGAGGCTTATGTGGAAGGTCATGGTCTGACCTACAATACAAAGAAGAGTGTGGTGATGGTCTTTGAGGCCGAGGGTCAAATACCAGATAAAGTACCACCTATTTGGATCAATGGAGCAGCATTGGAGAGAGTTAACCAATTTAAGTATCTCGGGCATATGTTGACCCCCGACCTCAAAGATGACGCCGACATCGAGCGAGAACGGAGAGCGTTGTCAGTGAGAGCAAATATGCTGGCTCGCAGGTTTGCGCGGTGTACGAGCGCCGTTAAAATCACGTTGTTCAGAGCTTATTGTACGGCGTTCTACTCGTGCAGCCTGTGGGCCAAGTACTCTCAAAAAGCCTACAACGCTCTCCGTGTGCAATATAATAATGCGTTCAGGGTGCTGATGAGGTTGCCCCGCTTTTGTAGTGCATCAGGGATGTTTGCGGACGCGCAAGTTGATTGCTTTTACGCCACAATGCGCAAAAGATGTGGCTCTCTGATACAAAGGGTGCGGGGCAGCTCCAACAGCATCCTGAAGATGATCGCTAGCAGGTTAGACTGCAGATATGTGAGTCACTGCTGCGCTATCTCAAATGGATTGGGCCGGCAGTGATTTGCATATCTGTCTTTATTAAATACAATAGATTAAGTTTTATTTTCATTTCATAATAATTGTTAACTACTAACATAGATTTAAGTTTTTTCATGTACTTGTTTACTAACCAAATGTGAGCCTTTGTTGCTTTCAATAAACGATTTATTTATTATTTATTATTAATATTCTTTTAACACCCTAGATGTGTACTAAGAAAGGAATTTTTGAAATTCTACCGCTAAGGGCGTTAAATAAGGAATTTTATTTTACATATATGGAAATCCGTCAATTTTCAAGTTGTGTTCATTAAAATCGGTAAGTAGGCTTTTGGATAAAAATAACAAAGTTCCTCGATTTTTTAATTCCACCCGTACTCCTAGGGGGGTGAAACGGGGGTCCAAAGATATTACGAAGAAATGCTCCTTCACGCCGCAGTTACTGATCGGAATTGGCTAAAATTTGAAAAAGAGTTTAATCATATTCTGGTTTAATAAATAGACTACTTTTTATCCCACAAAAATCTATGGTTCCCGCGAAATTTGTAAAAAATAGAAATACGCGCGGGGGAAATGCTCCTTCACGTCGCAATTTCTAAATCGATTTGTCTAAAATTTAGAATAGAGGTAGAATATATCCCGGTTAAATACATAGGCTAATTTTTATCCCGAAAAAATCCATGGTTTCTGCGGGATGTGTGAAAAACCAAAATTCCTGCGTAAGAAAAACTTCTTTACGCCGCAACTACTGAAACGATCAGGATGAAATTTGGATTAGAGGCAGATTAGATAATGATCTAGCACTTAGGTTACTTTTTATCCCGGAAAATTACATGGTTTTTGCGGGATATTTGAAAAGTCGAATTCCACACCGGAGTAAAATCGTTTACGCCGTAATCACTGAATCGACTTGACTGAAATTTGGAATTGAGGTAGATTATATCCCGGTTTAATACATAGGCTACTTTTCATTCTGAAAAAATCCATGGTTTTCGCGGTATATGTGAAAAACCAAAATTCACGCGGGAGGAAACCCCTTTTACGCCGTAACTACTAAAACAATTTGAAAAAAATTTGGATGAGAGGTAAATTATGTAATGATTTAGAACTAAGGTTACTACACGCCGCAGTTACTGATCGGAATTGGCTAAAATTTGAAAAAGAGTTTAATCATATTCTGGTTTAATAAATAGACTACTTTTTATCCCACAAAAATCTATGGTTCCCGCGAAATTTGTAAAAAATAGAAATACGCGCGGGGGAAATGCTCCTTCACGTCGCAATTTCTAAATCGATTTGTCTAAAATTTAGAATAGAGGTAGAATATATCCCGGTTAAATACATAGGCTAATTTTTATCCCGGAAAAATCCATAGTTTTACGGGATTTCCGAAAAATCGATTTCCACGCAGGAGAAAAATCCTTTGCGCTGTGATTACTGAACCGACCTGGCTGAAATTTGGAATTGAGATAGATTACATCGTGTATTAGTACATAGGCTACTTTTTCATCATCACCATCATCATCATCTCAGCCTGCGGACGTCCACTGTTGAATATAGGCCTTCCCAACCGCGCGCCACCACACTTTGTCCTCCGCCTTCCTCATCCAGCCGCTTCCCGCCACCCGCTTTATATCGTCGGTCCAGCGGGCTGGAGGTCGCCCCACACTACGCTTACTCGGCTCCGGCTCCAACGGCCATCGCCCCTGCGACTAGCATGACCTGCCCATTGCCACTTCAGCTTGCTAATGGTTTTGGCTATGTCGGTGACTTTGGCTACTTTTTATCCCGGAAATATCCATGTGAGAAATAATGTGAAAAACCGTAATTTTCGCGGTAGATATACCTTTATGCTGAAACTCCACAAATGATTTACTTGAAATTTGGAGTTAAGATAAACGATATCCTGGATTATCATACAGCTTATCTGGAAATTCCGTGTTTACCGCAAAATTTATGTAAAAACGAGTTCACGCGAGGGATACCGTCAGCTACTTTCTTGAAAGTAGGTATAATATAAGTTTGGTAAGGAAATTCAGGTTTTTGAAAAATCTGAATCTCTGGGTTTGTGAAAAATCGAAATTAACGCGGGCAAAGCCGCGCGCAAAAGCTAGTAGCTAAATAATGTTAGGGACAACTAAAATGCAAATACACATAATATGTACTTTGTTGTATACAGTAATAAATACGGAGTCGCCGAGCCGTCACTGTCCGCAGCATAAATTCTCTGTGTCACTCCAAGCCGCTTCGCCTCTTATGCCACGCGTGCGCGAACTCCCGTAGCTTTTCGAAGTTGGCCGCCAAACCCACGAGATCCTGATAATAAACTGGGCCAGAAACTTCGCGAACGATCCCGTCCAGCAGCAAGCACCGGAGGTCCTCGTATAAGGAGCACTCCCACAAGACATGGTGAAGGTTATCCTCCACCAGTCCGCAGAAGCACTCGCCACTCTCGACCAGACACATATCATGCAGGCGCTTCCGAAAGCGACCTTGCCCCGTCAGCTTTCAGGAGGGATAAACAATGTATTGCAGCGTGGCGTCGTACGTTTTCTTCAATGCACTCCACTTACTCGTAGCTGTAATGTACTCCCGCACATCGATGACGGAAACGCAGCTCGACACAGACGCGTGGGATCATCCCGCGAAGTCTCATATTTCAGGAGGGACAAACAGCGTATTGCCGCGTGGCGTCGTACGTTTTCTTCAATGCACTCCACTTTCTCGTAGCTGTAATGTACTCCCGCACATCGCTGACGGAAACGCAGCTCGACAGAGACGCGTGGGATCATCCCGCGAAGTCTCATATTTCAGGAGGGATAAACAATGTATTTCGGCGTGGCGTCTTACGTTTTCTTCAATGCAATCCTCTTACTCGTAGCTGTAATGTATTCCCGCACATCGCTGAGTGCTGACGGAAACGCAGCTCGAGAGAGACGCGTGGGATCATTCCACGAAGTCTCATATTTCAGGAGGGATCAACTGCGTATTACCGCGTGGCAGACAGGCGTCGCTCTCGTCGAGATACATCTCTGCGGCTCCGCGCTGTCTCCATCAGGTGTTCCAAGCGGACGTGTCTAATTACACCTCGCGAGCCTTGTATATATAAATAGAAATGCTACACACATGTTGGTAGAGCTCTCGCCAGTTGGATAAGCTAGTATGTACCTGATAAGGAAAGATAATAATTATGTACCTACTTCAATCGTGTAGAAAGATAATGAAACCGCTGGGGGAGTACCTACGTGAGAAGTCTTTAACGTACCTCATGATACAATGTTTTGATGACCGAATGGCGTAGCAGTAGCGATCCTGCCGTCAGCGTCGGAGGTCATGGGTTCGATTCCCACAACTGGAAAATGTTTGTGTGATGAGCATGAATTATGTATGACGAAATTGTTCTCCTTTAAAAGTTCTAAAAAGTCACAAATGTCTCCCTTTTAAGGTGGACAAAATCAAAAATTCATACTGGCGAAGCCGCGGGCAACAGCTAGTACATATTCTAGGTAGGTACGGTAGGTACACAGTGACTGTGTATCTTGTACGATCATTAGTTGAGAGGACGATGACAATTATCAGGTACCTACTACTGTTAATACTTATTAAATTGTTTTAATATTACTGTCATAAGATACTGTTTATTTTAATATCGGCTGTCAGTTTTGAAAATTACTCGTTAAAGACAAAACAGGGGCATCGTCTTTAATTAAAGGATAAAAAGTTAGGAAGTCAAAGTTGATGGTTGACGTTGAGAAATCTCGATAAAACTTTGAAAATGATCTTTCAATATTAAAATATTTCAGCACTAAAGCCACCGAGAGGAGCTAGTTGAGAGCTTTATCTAACTTGGACCATTAATTTAGAGTGAGTAAATGAGTTCTTGCTGTAATGAAGTTGGGTTTACGGCCCCTGATTATAATATTTAAAACTCTGCAGAACTTTCCTTTTACACAAACCCTAAAGTTCTATATACAACTGAATAAAATGATATAAAATTTTTATATACGAAAAAAATTTTTTCTGTGTAAGTATAAATAAGCTCAGTGAAACTAAGTTATATCACGACTTTTCTCGGTCAAGATTTGAAATAATCATTGCACCGAAAATCTTTATTTTACTGCACAGAATATAGAAAAGGAAAACAAGATAAATAATAAATGTAGGAAACTCAATTATAAATTTAGAACCATTATTAAATGTTTGTTATTTGTATTGTAAAATGTACATCACAAATGACAAAACGTAGAAAAAGAAAACAACATTCACATAGGATAAAAATGTAACTATTATTATTGTACCTGTATAATATCCTGTTAGAATGATTCAACGTGATTTTTGCATGTACATTTTTAACCGACTTCATTTCTATTTTTCGTGTTCATTGCAGCGTGACTGAAGCACAAAATATCAAACAAGCACTATTTATCAGTTTAGACATAAGGATAGCATGGAATATTTTTTAGTCGGTTTTTTAGCTCAAAAGATTTTGCTCCTATATAAAATAGTTATCGGTGCCTATAAACGGATAGGTACATCTTTATAATATAGTTTAGGACAGGGCCAATGGCGCGGAAAAAATTCGGCTGTATCATCACTTAAAGTTTAAACCATCGGGTAAGATTGTTGTGTACAAAAAAAGTTTAGACAAATATATTGTGACGGCTAATTCCGAAGGCTAAAGATGAAGAGGCCTTTCACCAACGATGCCTAATGGGCAGATCAGCTAAGAGACTCGAAGTGTTAATATCACACTACCGGCAATGGCTTCTGATAATATCTAATGGGAGTGATTTCAACACCGCCGAGCGCCTTTTTCTTCTATGAAAGAAGGACTGGAGTGAGAAAGAGGAAATACATTTACTTAGCAAACCTTATTGATTTGACTGATTAATGGGTTAGTGTCTCTGAAAAGAAACCTCAGGATATGAGAATCCGAACGGTTTACGGAAACCTTTTCCATACAAGCTGAGCGAACTACAGCTTGACCTTACTGTTGGTTGAAAAACTAGCATTTTTGGCACCGATAAACTGGCGACATTTTTTCGCGCCATCCGTCCTGTCCAGGGTATGTATATGTCTATTCGGATGGCACTACCTTTTTCTCGTATGAAGAGGGTTTGAATCAATTGTTCAGATGGGCTCATCTTGAAATTCATATCGGTGCTAAAGCTTATTAAAAAGCTTGTCATATTTCTTAAGAATTAAAGACTGGCAATTAGGTACGAAACTGTCGATTGGAAGGTTCGGTACACGAACCACGATAATATCATGGCAGAGACGTATGACAGTCATTTGTTCTGAGTTGATCCACGCGCGGGCGCGGATCAATCAGCCGCCGACGACAGATAGATTGAGGAAGATCCAACACAATAACGCTCCAATAACGCGGGACGGTAACACCTAAAATTACCACGTGAATTGTAGAAGTCGATGGACAAGCATGTCCTTAGCTAGCAAGTTATATAAGTTCCGTCATAGAAACTTGTCGATCCCTCATTGCCTATCTAATTAAATGAAACCGAGTTTCAAACGAGATAAATTAAAGAAAAACCTGATTGGAAATATGTCAACCTGGTCTCAAATTAAATTAGTAAAACATAATATTATATTAATTATAGAATTATAGGTACCTACTTCAGGGTACTTCTCAGTATTAAGCCTCCCCCACACAGGCGCGATATTATCGCGCGATAATATCGCAAGCGTTATTGCGATATCTGTTTTCAGTACATTTTGTATTAGGATGATCAAGTAGTTACACACTGCTGCGATAATAACGCGCGATAATAACGCGCCTGTGTGGGACGACGGACGCAGCGTCCTACTTCCATTGCGGCGTACAAAATGTACTGAAAACAGATACTTATCGCAATAACGCTTGCGATATTATCGCGCGATAATAACGCGGGACGCTGCGTCCGTCTGCGCGTTATTATCGCGCGATAAAAACGCAGCTGTGTGCAAGTAATCGGGACGAATTATTGCAATAACGCTTGCGATATTATCGCGCGATAATAACGCGCCTGTGTGGGGGAGGCTTTATGCGAAACTAAACTAAACATAAGTAGGTAGGTACTATGGAGTCTATAATCTATGGGACAAAATTACTTTTCAGCTCACCCGCTTGGAAAAGCGATCATTATTAGAATATATTTTTGTATTATCCTTTTAATTTTCTTTATTCTGATACTTCACTCAGGAAGTTAGTTATTTTTTTACACATAGCGTCAAAAATCTGCCATTTTGATTTTTTTAAAGAAAACTTGGGTTCCTGAGATGAATCTAATGACATCTTAACTGTCAAAATAAACAAACAAGAAACGCGCGAAAAACACAAACTCTTTTTGCCTGCAGTCGGGTAAAAATGTACCCGAATGACATTTTAATAAGAGGCCTTTAAGAAAATGGTATTCAAGATTCCATCAGCTACAAAACACCACGCTGAGAACTGCAATATTTCGCGAGCCGTTAAGAAAACAATGCCTTTCCCGCGGTGGAAAGTTACAACATATTTCTGGAGGATTTTATTTTGGCGATATTTCTTTTAAAGCCGAAACGCATGAACAAGCCGCCATTGTTACTGCAAGCAACAGCGCGGGAACGCGCGCTGCTCTACAATTTATTTTATTTCTGCCGTTATAGCATTTGAAAATGTATTACAGGGGAATATAATTCCGTGTGAACTGTAGCACATCCATGGACAATGGTTGCAAAAACGTTTCGTGTCCTCGTTTCTGATATGAAGCGCTAACTAGCGCCAACATCCTTAATTCCTCTATTCGTATTAATTCGTACTATGCTATGTCTCTGGCATTCCTTTGGGTGCGTATTACAAATACGTATATATTTTTGTTCGCAACCATTCTTTTCGTCGAATAAATAAGTGATACTTATCGAAAATTTTAGCAATTTTATAGAGAGGGCGAGAGCGGAGAGAGGGGACATGGATATTCTATGAACCATACTAAAAATCCAGTGTTTGTTTTGTATGGCAACCAAGGTCAAGTCAGAAATTAAGGCTACTTTCATTAGATTGATTAGAGAGGTTAGTGCAAGTTGTTAAATAAAATTCCAATTCTTAATTCAATTCTCGAATAACCGAAAACTTATACCTAAGTCTATCGAATACTTAGAGCATTACTGACTCCTGTACTGCAGATCATTCTGAAAACTGCAGCTTAAGAAAATGGTCTTTATCGTCTTGATCCGTATCACTAACTAGTTACAAAGAGTTATACCTAATCATAATACATACCTAAATGCCCTACTGTATACTGTTTAAACAGACCAAAACTACTAATATTATGTAATTAGGCAATTATCGCTATGATAAAAGTGGAAAGGACACAAATCTATAAATTATTAATTTAAAATCGGTAATAGCAGTTGAAAGCGAGATAACATTTATAATAGTTTCAAACAGAGGCGGCGTAAGGCGTGGGCGACGTGGGCCACCGCACACGGCCTCGCGGTCCACGGGGCCTCGCGTCCGAAGCCCGCGAACGCAAATACCTAGCTAGGTGAAACTCGTTGATAATTAATAGTCCAGTCATTTTAGACATTCGAAGTTACATAAATTCCCACCAAGCTAAAAATCGGTAAGATTGTTTAAAATATCATTAAAAATAAAATTTGAATCCCCATCTTTCCCCTATAAGGAAAAAAAATATTCAAGGTAAAAAATGAGTTTTTCGCGATTTTCAGCAAAACGGTAAGTTTTATCGTAAAAATACCTCAGAAAAAAATTGTAGATCATAAAATTACCTACGAAAAATTAGTAATATTTTTTTTCTACGAGCCACCGTTTTTGAGATATACTATACGATTCAAAAAGTTGTAAAAGTTGTAATCGTCTTATTATGCACACGTTTCCTCGGCACCTATGAGGTAGTGTACTTAGCGCGTTTTTAGGGTTCCGTAGCCGAATAGCAAAAAACGGAACCCTTATAAATTCGCCATGTCTGTCTGTCCGTCTGTCCGTCTGTCCGTCCGTATGTCACAGCCACTTTTTCCGAAACTATAAGAGCTATACTGTTGAAACTTGGTAAGTAGATGTATTCTGTGAACCGCATTAAGGTTTTCACACAAAATTTAAAAAAAAGTAATAAATTTTGGGGGTGCCCCATACTTAGAACTGAAACTAAAAAATTTTTTTTTCATCAAACCCATATGTGTGGGGTTATGGATAGGTCTTCAAAAATGATACTTAGGTTTCTAATATCATTTTTTTCTAAAATGAATAGCTTGCGCGAGAGACACTTCCAAAGTGGTAAAATGTGTGTCCCCCCCCCCTGTAATTTCTTAAATAAGAGTATGATAAAACTAAAAAAAATATATGATGTACATTACCCATGCAAACTTCCACCGAAAATTGGTTTGAACGAGATCTAGTGAGTAGTTTTTTTTAATACGTGTTGAATTGATATTCAGCAGCAGCGTGGTCTTCTCCGGCGGGTGTGATTTCCCTCCGGGGGGTACGGGCCTCGAGGCAAACCTCCTTACCCGGGCGATATGTCGCGGGGGCGCTGCACGCCCTCGGTGTTGATCTTTAAGCCCCCTGGTTAGGGAGCTAAGGCTCCGCCATCTTGGCTTGGGGCCTAGGGGTCTGGTGACGTCATTGGTCCTGTCCAGTGATGATCCTCGCGTCGTCTTCCTCGTCTCCATCGCTACCCGTAAAATGCCGGGAAGGGGACGGGGACCGTAGGAGCTCGCGAGGTAGGGGACGCCCTTGTGGTGGTCGGTCGAGTGTAGGGGCAATCCCGTGGAGGTGTGCACACGGCCCGTAATCCGCGCGAGCGAACAGGCGTTGCGCGAGAGTACGGACAAACTCCTCCACGGTGGGCATTCAACAAGTCTAATATTTTGTTTAACTTTGATGACGACAGATGGCGTTGCACGTATTTAACTCGCGGTGAAGTTGTTTAATGTTGAATAATTTGGTTATGCGGTTCAAGAAAAGTGGTTTTAATGGTTTTATTCCTCCGGTAGTAGTAGGTACGGAACCCTCAGTGCGCGAGTCCGACTCGCACTTGTCCGGTTATTTTAACGTGGTTTCCCCAGTATTCCTATTCCACGGATCAGTTTTGATCCTGTTTAATTTGAAACTATTGAAAAATAATGGATATTAGCAGAGATTGACAAGATAAAAGCAATTGAAGTTAAAAACAAGTAGTGAAATTTAATCGTCCGAGTCGTTCAAATTTCAAATTCTTTTTCTTGTTCTTCTTCTTGATCTTCTTGTTCTTGTTCGTCTTGTTCTTGTTCTTCTTGTTCTTCTTCATCTTCATCCTGAGTGCATGTAAACTGCGTTAATAGCGATGTATCGCATGTTGCCTCGTTGGAATCAAACGGATCCTCTACTGTTGGTGATTCAATATTAGAGCACAGCCGGCCTTGACAATGTGTACATGCCGGAGAACGGAACAGTCCGACTTTTTTGCAACCACATTTAGCACTGCATCCCTTTTTGCAGTTGCAAAAAATCGAGTTCAGCAGTTTTTCCGGCGCGAAACGTGGTTTTTCCGGCTGTGGCGAGGAAACGTGTGCATATTATGACGATTACAACTTTAACAACTTTTTGAATCATTATATCTCAAAAACGGTGGCTCGTAGAAAAAAAAGTAAAAATAAATTTTTGTAGATATTTTTATGATCTAGTTACAATTCTTGTCTGAGGTATTTTTATGATAAAACTTACCGTTTTGCTGAAAATCGCGAAAAACTCATTTTCTTTACCTTTGACCTTGAATAATTTTTTCCTTACAGGGGAAAGATGGGGAACTTTCAAATTTTGTTTTTAATAATATTTTAAACAATCTTACCGATTTTCAGCTTGGTGGGAATTTATGTAAACTTACTCTTTTTTTTTGGTCTAATTTGACCGGACTATAAGACCGGAAAGAACAATTTTTCTGCGCTAAGGTACCTGCCACACCAAGGTATCAAAAAAATTTCTATTATTAAATTCGTTTTCTTGCCACATCCATCTCAGAGGGCCTCGCAAAATGTATCTTGCCCACATCAAATTTAGGTCTTGCCCCGCCACTGGTTTCAAATTAGCTTTGATGGCAGTGAAACTTGATTGCACGCTATTCGCTAACGCCATTATACGGTAAATAAATAATGAAACAATTTTCTCCAAACCATTGTGTATGGATTTCGCTTTTGACTAGTAATTGCTTATTAAATATAACACCATTTAAATATAAAAGCTGTTTAGTTGAATTTCATGCTAACTCAGCATTTGCTCAAAAAGCAGACTTTTGTGTATCATGAGTGTTTAGCGTGAAGAAAGTTGTTGTTTTCCGCCTTCATATAAAATCCAATTGCATGAAAGACAAAGTTAGGGGATCCTGGTTGACGAACCTTCTATTGATGTTCGCACTGTCGGTTTAAACCAACAAACCGGGATTCCTGAAGAGATGACAGCTTTCCACACTCAACATTATCACCCTGTTTTGGTACAGACTACAGTGCCTCAACTCCAAAGGTTTTAAATGCATGTTAAACGTAGATTAAAGTTAGGATTAATTCAACTTTATTCAGGTTGAAATAAGTAAGAACTATATGTAAGTATAATTACGTTCTGTATAATAAATTTTACGTATAAATAAGCCGAGTGTTTCTTACAATATCAAAATACTTGAGACAATATAATTACAGCAATTCACTATCAGTGGAAATTAATAACCTATCCTATCCTCTCTAAATTTGTCCTTCCAGAGATAGAGACATATCTTGCATGGAGCTTATGTCAACTATCTCGGACAGGGTAAATCTGGATAGGATTAGTTATTAATATCGGCTGTTAGATTTCCAAGAAGGCGTTTGTGGATTAGAAATTATATGGAAGCCCGTTATACAACTGTTTGATGTTTGTTTGACGACCGAATGGCGTAGCGGTAGCGAACGTCGGAAGTCGTGGGTTCGATTCCCTACTACTGGTAAATGTTTGTGTGATGAGCATGAATGTTTTCCCGTGTCTGGGTGTTTTTCAAAACATATTACTTAGGTATAATAATAATTATGTATATATATTTATCAGGCATCTAGTACCCACAACACAAGCATTAAAACAAGCTAATGCTTACTTTGGGGCTATATTGCGATGTGTGTGATGTGTGTGTGTGTGCTGATTGTGCTAAACACTGTACCACTATTGTTAATCTGCGGTGCAAGAATAGACTATACACAAGACATGGTGAACCACAGGAAAAAATTTCGTCGTTTACTGGTGTCAAAAAGGTTTGTTTGTACTATTTTGACACCAGCGGTGTCTTTAGTAACCCGCAGTATTGTCTACGGACCGTGCAGTCCACGCCTTAGTTAATTATTTATACTTGTTTTAGTCCGCACGCGCGTAGAAAACGGACAGTTTCCGCCATATTGTGGCGTGTTAGTGGGAATTTTGACAAATTGCGCTACTTTTTCGTTGTTTAAAGAAAGTTTACGTTTTAAAGTTCAAATGGTCTCATCCTCACTTTGACATCGGTGGGTGCAAGACTATTGAAGACCATAGTATAATCATTTGTTTTGACTGTAGGTACCTGTGGATGTAAGTTGACTGGTTATTTACATCTTAGGATGGACTGACAACAAACCAAGACTCGTAGAGAAATGACATACTTTCTGCTCTTGTATCGAAAGTTACTATTACGATTGATACAGTAAACCAGAGATGATAGTCATTAAAAATGTTTTATTATAAGCTTATTAGTGTAGAATTAAATACGAAGTCTTAACTGACCAGTGCCGGAAACCTAATTTAAGACCAACTATAGCCCACAGTTGAAATAATAACTATGCTCTGCGAGTGTAAACATAATATTATACGTTAATTAACTCTCGATTGCTTGCGTTATTCACGTAGCAACTTTGGCAAGCGGGTACGGCGTTGTCGCTCAAAGTGCACAACGTATTAATTTGAAACTGCAAGCCTTACTCAATTTCTACGAAATTCTATGCGGTAGACGATATATACTACCTACGTGTATTTGAATAATAATAAAACTAATCGTTAACTTACACTAATTACTGTGCAAGACTTTCCAGGATAGAATATGTACGCCTACGAGGAAATGCCTGTATACTTTGTGACATGAACAGCTGATACGTTGCTGAAAAACAGGCCAGTAACCGTTTTGTCACCAGATGAGGTAATAAAACGCAGTTAAATGCATCTGTGAATTTTTGTTGAATTATGACCCCAGAATCTCCCGTATCCACCGCAGGAAGAAATGTCTGTAATTTATGAAAATTTTTATGAAATCTTGGGTGTATATTCTGTAGGTCTGAAAATAGGCCGTACACTATTTTTATACCTCTCTATGGAAAAACAATGTCAGCCCGGGTAGCTCAATATCAGCTGTATATTCGGTGACTGTTCAGTTATATTACTGTTTTGGTTTGAAGAGTACTTCGCCGACGTGATTACTGAGCAATATAAGACCTAAGAACTGCTGTCTCAGGGTGATGGGTGCAGTGAAGTGCTTCGTATGATATTGCTATGCAAAGTTGTGAGACGTACTGCATCTGAGATGAGCATGTGTATCACTGCACATCAGATGAACGTCTTGCACATCGAATAATTATTTGATATTAAAAAATAGAGATTTTGTCAACTCCAATAGGCACCAGTTTAGAACTACGAGTAGTTAACGTTCTCCAAATGTCTCTATAGCAATGCCTGTTCTCGAGTATCTGATTAGTGAACAAAGTATCTTTTGTTGGAATCCAATGCTGGTTAACTGACAAATGCAATCAACAACTGAGATACCTGTGGGGTTAGTACAGGTTAGTACGAATTTCGAGTCGACTCACATCGCACAAACGTATCGAATTCCTCCATACATTTACAGCCAGCGCCATCTATTCATAGCTGAATGTTAACGACTGTCCATAGATGGCGCTAGATATAAATGTATGGAGGAATTCGATTCGTTTATGCGATGCGAGTCGATTCGAAATTCCTGTACTAACTCCTCTGTAGAACAACCGATATGCAACCTGCCTTTATTTCGCATTGTCTCATTGATCGAGATTGAAATAGCTGTTAGTCTACCCGCAGCCTGCGTGGTTTTAATTAAGTTGGCAGTAACAGAATCGTGTTGAGGAAGCTCGTACCTCGGGCGAGGTAGCTCTGAGTGCGGGTTAATTGCAACAACAATGATTTATATACCGCTACCTTGACATACATTACTGTTGCTACCTGGCGAGTAGCGAGCTAGCACTACTCTTTTTTTTTTTTTTTTTTTTTTTTTTTTTTTTATTGGCCAAAACAAATTACAACATTATAATAATATATCTAGGCCATCCTCTAGAAAACTGTCCGTTTATGTTGAGGATGGCGAGTTCGCAGTACTATATTAAATTAAACTAAGCTTAACTAAATAAAAGTAACTAAGATTAACTAACTTTAAATAAGAGTAAAAATTAAGATTAACTAATACATTACAGCTTATAATATATAGTCAAGATAAGTAGCAATATAATATATTAAATAAATGTATCATATTTTAAATTGTCATACTTTACTCAATAAATATTTCTTAAGCTTTCTTATGTGTATATGCTTTTTGTCTAAACATTGCAAAAACGATGGGAGTTCTTCAAAAATTTTAGGAAGTATGTATTTGTAATTTCTTTTACCATGAATATTATTTGTTTTAGGTAGGATGAACTTTTTATAACTAATTATATACTCTATCTAGGGGGTTGCTTCTCCATTCCGTGATTTAAGTGTGAGATACTCGCAGATTTACTGGATATGAGGTTCAGCTTTGAGCTTTTAAACGCCGATATGAATCTGAGGATGAGCCTGTTGGAACATTTTACGTCAACTTTCTTCATACAAGAAAAAAATAGCGCCAATTGTCAAAATTTCCGCTAATTCGCCGCTGTGTGTCGGATATCGTCCCTGTCTAAACTCACGTGTGGACTAATAACAAATATTTGTGGCGTGTACCGTGGTCCATAGACAATACTTTGGTTGGCTTATAACAGACGCGGTTGGTGTCAAAACAAACTTTTTTGACACCAGTAAACTGACGACATTTTTTTCTCGCGGTCCGCTGAGTCCTGTGTATAGAGCGTCGTTTCTTTCGAAGCAATTTAGCAATTTACTGCAATATCTATTGCTGTTACTGACAACTTCGGTAGCGTCACTTATGCGGGCTCTTTGTTTTTCCGACTATGTAAATCACTGATAGCTTTTTATAGGTCGAACTTTTTTTTTTTAAGTTCTCTAAAAAAACATAATTGAGTATAAATACTTCTTTAGGTACATAATTTTAAATGTAAATAAGTAATTTTATTGTATGAAATCAAGCAGGGAGGAGCGAGAGATTTCGTAGCAAAGAAGAAGTGCAGAAGGTTAAAACTTAATGAGCATGAATGACCACACTAGTTATATTATTCTTTTCTTAAAACTAAATGACTTCGAACTCCGAAAACAAAACAAAAAAACTACCTAAAATAATTATTATTTTCGGTTGTTTTTGTTTTGGATTGCAGTAAATATTCGCACACGGAAATTACGCCAAACTCAGTTTTTCAGGCGAGGCTTTATGAAATCGGTTCCTACTTGTACCAGCAGTGCAAAACTCTATTTGTGTTCAAAATGAACTTTCAGTTGGAACTGCGGCCTAACATGCAAGTATGAAGACTAAATTGCTTTGTGGCAGTAGGTAATCTGTTTACTAGTTAAAATAACTTTTGCGATAAAAGTCTTTCAGGTCTTTTGTTAATGATATTCAACTTATTTCAGAATTGCAGTGTCTACCTATTAGTTATTAGGTATTGCTGCTATACTCAATAAGTTTCAATAGGTCCCAATATCAAAAAGAGTCAGTAAGGCTTATAAAAGTAAAATGAAGATTATTTCAGTTAGACCGATAGTAAACAAAAAAATACTCATCACTTAGCTTGCAGGATTTGAATTCACGCCCTCTGGCGTGGTTGACCTACTCTCTAGAAATTAAACTAATAAAAGAAGATCATTGTTGTGAATCCGATATAATTTGCCTTTCTGATATATTATAATGTTTTTGGCCCTCGTTAAATTCGGACCTTGTGAATTTCACCAATTTAATTAAAGTCGTGGCAAAACACGCGATACCAGTAGGTACTAAACTAATCGTACCTACATGAAGGTCCAAGTTAGAAACCAAAACTAAAGACTCGCTATTGCTAGTCAGTAAACGTTCACACAACATCTACAGAATGCAAAAAACTTCAGCAGAACTAGTAAGAAAAGCGTAACAAAAATGCACATTTATTTGAGAACTCCTGGTAGTGGCTGTTATCCATTACGGTAACGAGGTTTGCAGTCCCGAGTGCCGCAGACGATTCATTAGAAAGCCATTCATCTACTGCAAAAAGGACCAAGTTTCTACTAATGCTACAGTAGGTAAGTAGGTAGCTACCTGCGCTACTTTATCTGTATTAAGATTTTTCTTGCAACATCTCTGGTATATAGTAATAATAATATAATTAATTCACAGTCTTAATGCCTTGGAGAGGTATAGGTTTTGTTTCTTGTCCTGGTTGTCTGGCGAGTTGGAGTTTCTCTTTATTGAATGGTTTTCAGGTCTTGTCGATTTTTCTATTTAGAAAGAAAGAAAGAAAAAACGTTTATTCAGAACCACAAAACAGTACAAGTCCGACAAAATACTTAATACGTAGTATGAAATTATGTGATTCCAAAATGGAGTCCTGCACTCAGCGTTTGCTACGACCGTGGAGCCTCGACGTGACCACAGACACAGCGCTGGTCTTCCGTGGATCCAAATAATATTGACGACGATTGATTGATTTAATTTTCCAGGATATAGATTTTTAAGTTTATAATTTTAGTAAGGAATTTATATTTTTTAAATTTGCGTGAATTAAATGAATTAAATTTGAGTGTTTTCGATGCACACGTAGAACTCGACAAATGAATAAGTATCATTACATACATGGCAAGGCTCAAACATGCCCCAGACAAACATGCCGAATACAAAACATTCAGATTTCAAACCATCTGACATTTTTGGTGTCCATGCCCCAGACACCAAGAATAGGCCAGGCTGCTTCGACAAGCAGAAGTTCGAAGTAGATTCAAATTTTTTCTGCGAAAAAGGTACCTGTTTTAACTTGTTGTAATACTAACCATCAATAAATAGTAGTTTATGTAACGGTTACATAATGGGGGGTATTACTACACTCGTGTATTACTTAGTATTATTACACTCGTGTGATACTATTAAAAAACTCGCCTGCGGCTCGTTTTTCAAACTCACACTCGTGTTTTAATACCTAATTATGTAGAGTTTCATACACTACTTTATCTACGCTCATATTATTATCATAAATCCAAATCATAAAATCTTGCTAACGTTTGTCGGAAATCATTGCCACTACTAAGATGTCAGGTGGAGTGAAATTTTCTTTAGTAGGTTTCACGGCTAGTCATTTTTCAGCGCAAAGTTTTGACTAAGTAACAAAAAAAATTGGTTGTCTGTAAAGTCGGTTTACGGACGATAGATTTACGAGATAACGTCATAATCGTAATCGCAATCGTAGTCGTAATCGTAATCGTAATCGTAATCATAATCACAGGTCCAGGTGCAACGTTACGCGGAACGTTAGACATTGTGTTGTTGTCTATGGTCAATCATGGCCCATCCATACTCTCGGCAATGACTACCACCTATATGTTGTCTGTGGATTCACTTAAAAAAATATTATTATAAAATATTACCCCAGATACAAATACAGGAATCCCGAGCCGTGTATCGTTATGGATATTAAACAACTTTCTTTAAGTATTCCCATAGTAGAGCGATGTTATTATGAATAACTTTTTAATAATTATAGAAGTCTGTGATTAAAGTAGGTAATTATTTGACACATCGATTTCATAATTCGAACTTTAAGCAATGAGCGTAGATAAAATACTTTTTTAATACATTTGCTCAAAAAGTTGATATTTCCAGGTGTGTTTAGCGTGCGCAAAGTTATTCTTTTACGAACTAGTACTTTTTGTTTTCCCCCTTCATGTGGATCAAAATCCATGAAAGAAGTTTTCAAGTAAAAAGTTTTTGCTATAAAATTATTTTATTTTATTGACAATAATGTAATTATTTTACAGTGTAACTACTATTAATATAATTTTCGTTGTTGTTCTGTATTGAATCCATTCATGGATCTAAGGTAATTCGTTATTTCACTTCCTTAAACCATAATTGTATAATTTTTTTTTCGCAAATGTATTAAAAAACGTCGTTCGATGCACGTGCGGAATAGTCATTTCTACTTGTCCTCTTAATTGACCCGCGCCTTTGGCTTGGGTCAACAACCCCGGACTCGTAAAGAAATGACAAACTTTCCGCACTTATATCGAAATGTACTATTCTGCCTTTTGTGCCTGTAAGTTAGGCTGATGTCAAAGAAGAGGTCATGAGTGAGGCTGAAAATAACAAGTAACAACATAATATTCATAAAAATTAAAAGAACTGGCGACCTTTGGGGAATGTCTGTGCAAGTTATTTTCAACATTATCGACACTATTGCCCCTTATATGGCTGTAATATTCAACCAATGTGTCGACCTAGGAACGTTTCCAAATTTAATGAAACATAGTAAACTGATACCGCTATTTAAGTCTGGAGATAGGCAGGACGTTAATAATTATAGGCCTATTTCAATTTTACCAACTCTTAGTAAGATATTTGAAAAAATCATACTTGACCAACTTCTAAGTCATTTTAATTCCAACAAAATTCTTCACTCCGAGCAGTATGGCTTTACTAAAGGTAGGAATACCACCGATGCTGGTGCCAAGCTTTTAAGCCATATCTATGATGCCTGGGAACAGTCTCAGAATGCCATAGGAGTCTTCTGTGACCTGTCCAAAGCTTTTGATTGCGTCGAACATCAGACGCTACTATTTAAACTTAGCCACTACGGTATCAGAGACAGAGCTCTTGATTTCGTTGCCTCTTATCTGAGTGATCGAACACAAAGGGTATGCATAAATGACACAAAGTCGCAGGGTTGTTCCCCCAAAATGGGTGTGCCACAGGGTTCAATTTTGGGCCCTTTTCTGTTTTTAGTGTATATAAATGATTTACCGCACCATGTAGACGGTATTTGCGAAATAGTATTGTTTGCTGATGACACTTCTCTCGTTTTTAAAACAGATAAAAGTAAAGACAATTTTGACGATGTAAATTCTGCTATTGCGCACGTATCGCACTGGTTCACAGTTAACAATTTACTTTTAAATTCAAAAAAGACTAAGTGCATTGAGTTTGCACTACCAAACCTAAGAAATATAGTTAGCAACAAAAAGGTGATTGTGAATGGAGAAATACTAAAAATGGAAAACTCTACTGTATTTCTGGGGGTGACCTTAGACAATAAATTACAATGGGGCGCTCATATTGAGACTTTGGCAGGTAAACTTAGTTCAGCTGCCTATGCTGTGAGAAAAATTAGGCAATTTACAGACATTGATACAGCCAAGCTTGTTTATTATGCCTATTTCCACAGTGTTATGTCCTATGGTATTCTATTGTGGGGCAAAGCTGCTGATATTCAAACCATATTTGTATTACAAAAGAGAGCAATTAGAGCCATATACAAAATGAAGCCACGCGAATCTCTTCGCCAAAAATTTAAAGAAATAGGTATTCTTACAGTGGCATCTCAATACATTTATAATTGCTTACTATTTGTTCGTCAAAATATTAATAATTATAAGCAACGGATAGATATAAGTAATCGTCCAATTAGAAATGGAGGACATAAGTTAGTTATAGTGCCACACCGTTTGCGTAAGGTACAGAGGTCATTTGTGGGGTTGAGTGTACGCTTCTACAATATGATTCCGAAGTCTGTTTTGGACTTACCTTTGCACAGGTTTAAAGACACTGTCAAGAAACATTTAATTAATCATGGTTACTATACCATTGAAGAATTTCTTAACGACAATGATTCTTGGAATGATAGAAATATGCTTCCATCTCCTCACGAGATATCTTAAAAATATGTTATAATTTTTCATAATCTATAAGAAATCTTGTATTATAACAATGACATTTTTGAAAAGAGCAAGTGCCGAGTTTCTTGCCAGTTCTTCTCGGTGCAAACCTGCTTTCCGAACCTGGCGGTAGAGTTTTGACTTTTCATAAGAGCCTGTTATTTAGGCCTATGTGAAAAATAAATATTTTCATTTTCATTTTCATATTTTCATTTTCATTTTCATTTTCATTTTCATTTTCAATAGCCATTTATTTGTGAGACTTTTAAACAAAGATTTATAATACGTTAACAAAATATTTAACTTTCCCATCCCATCTGCAACTATAGTCCCGTTCAATCAGCCCCGACATTGAATCAATATTGGAACGTCAAAGTAGCTCCGAAGTAGATCCGATAAAATATTTAATTTGTTATACGTACTCCGCTTTATTCGTTTACGTTTTTACAACTAAACGGTCCATGATGCCTTTTTATAACATCGAGTTAGTTTATTTACCGAAATCCATTCATGAAATGGTTGTATATTAGAAATTAAGACTATTTCATGTTTTGTTTTTTCAAAGTTTCACACTGAGAGGATACACTGATTTTATTTTTGTCATTCTCACTTTTACGAATACGTTAGTGGGCGCGACATGCAACATTGCGGAAGAATAAAACACAAAAACGAAGGTTTACCTAACTACTAAAACACAAACCCAGTTATCAATATAATTAATCCGTTTCGGAGCGTTTCTACCTACACATTAAAACAAAAATTACAATTACATCCATTGTTGTTTCCGATGAAATGAGAAAAAATTTGATTTTGGAGGCACTTTTGGGAGCATTTTTATGGAGAAAATTTTATCCAATCGTGTTTCTGTTTCGGAGTGAATTTAGATTAAAAATGCAAAATACATGACGTTTAAATTTGAAAGTTTTTGTCTGTATAGTCATTTATAGTCATCAAACTGCAAGTCAATATGTGCCCTTTATGCCGTTAAAACTGGTATTTACCTTTGCCATAGTATAAGTAAGTAAGATCGTCGTATTCTTTGGATCGACGTCTATTGTGTATTTATTGTTTTGCTTTAATCAAAAAGAAGAAAGCTTCTACATGTCAAGTCTTGTTATAGATGTAGAAGAAATTTGCCTTGAACTACGACCTCGTGACAAGAAGTCTAAAACAGCGAATGATCAATGTTGAGTTCAAATTATAATATTAAAAGATATGTGGTCCGCTTTAAAAGTTCTTAGACGATACCCCACAAGCTTTATATAAAGCTAGTAGCTTTTGCGCGCGGCTTTGCCCGCGTTAATTTCGATTTTTCGCAAACCTAGAGATTCAGATTTTTCAAAAACCTGAATTTCCTTATCAAACTTAACCTTTATACCTACTTTCAAGAAAGTAGCTGACGGTATCCCTCGCGTGAACTTAGTTTTTACATAAATTTTGCGGTAAACACGGAATTGCCAGAATAACAGATAAGCTGTATGATAATCCAGGATATCGTTTATCTTAACTCCAAATTTCAACTAAATCATTTGTGTAGTTTCAGCATAAAGGTATTTCTACCGCGAAAATTACGGTTTTTCACATATTTCTCGGAATCCATGGATATTTCCGGGATAAAAAGTAGCCTATGTACTAATACACGACGTAATCTATCTCCATTCCAAATTTCAGCCAAGTCGGTTCAGTAATCGCAGCGAAAGGATTTTTCTCCTGCGTGGAAATCGATTTTTCGAAAATCCCGTAAAACTATGGATTTTTCCGGGATGAAAAGTAACCTTAGTTCTAAATCATTACATAATTTACCTCTCATCTAAATTTTTGTCAAATCGTTGCAGTAGTTACGGCGTAAAAGGGGTTTCCTCCCGCGTGAATTTTGGTTTTTCACACCGCGGAAACCATGGATTTTTTCAGAATAAAAAGTAGCCTATGTATTAAACCGGGATATAATCTACCTCTATTCCAAATTTCAGTTAAGTCGGTTCAGTGATTGCGGCGTAAACGATTTTACTCCGGCGTGGAATTCGACTTTTCAAATATCCCGCAAAAACCATGTAATTTTTCGGGATAAAAAGTAACCTAAGTGCTAGATCATTATCTAATCTGCCTCTAATCCAAATTTCATCCTGATCGTTTCAGTAGTTGCGGCGTAAAGAAGTTTTTCTTCCGCAGGAATTTTGGTTTTTCACACATCCATCAGAAACCATGGATTTTTTCGGGATAAAAATTAGCCTATGTATTAAACCGAAATATAATCTACCTCTATTCTAAATTTCAGACAAATCGATTCAGAAATTGTGACGTAAAGGAGCATTTCCCCCGCGCGTATTTCTATTTTTTACAAATTTCGCGGGAACCATAGATTTTTGTCGGATAAAAAGTAGTCTATTTATTAAAACAGAATATGATTTAACTCTTTTTCAAATTTCAGCCAATTCCGATCAGTAACTGCAGCGTGAAGGAGCATTTCTTCGTAATATCTTTGGACCCCCGTTTCACCACCCTAGGAGGTAGTCTCATAAGTAGGGGTGGAATTAAAAAATCGAGGAACTTTGTTATTTTTATCCAAAAGCCTACTTACCGATTTTAATGAACACAACTTGAAAATTGACGGATTTCCATATATGTAAAATAAAATTCCTTATTTAACACCCTTAGCGGTAGAATTTCAAAAATTCCTTTCTTAGTACACATCTAGGGTGTTAAAAGAATATTTCCTGAAAATTTCATGTTTCTATGTTCAACCGTTTGGACAGTAGCTTGTCCAAAAGCCAGCCAGCCGGGATCAAGCGTTTTCTAGTTTCAACCCACTTTTTAGAGAGTTAGGGGTGAAATTTCCAAAATCCCTGGGACACCCATTCTCTTATTTTTATTCGAAAGTCTATATATTACCAATTTTCATGAATCTAACTTGAAAAATGAGGGACTTTTATACAAACCTAAATCCCTTATTTAACCCCCTTAGGGGTAGAATTTCAAAAAACCCTTTCTTAGCGAGCGGTTTGGGTTCACAAAGAATCTTCCCTGAAAATTTCAAGTTCTTACGTTCAGCCGTTTGGGCTGTAGCTTGTCTGTCAGTCAGTCACTCAGGACAAAGCCTTTTATAGTTATAGATAAACATATTAAACATATTAAAGACCATACTTCACTCAGTAAATCATCAAAATAAATCATAATGACCAAATTTTGACTATACTAGAATTCATTTTGCGGTACGGATAATTTAGGATTTCATAATTTCTAAGTTGAGCCTTTGGTTGTGGCTAGTGCCTGATAATAACCAACCGATAAAGAACTACTCATAAATAGCGATTTCGGGTTCTGGTGCAATACTGTGTAGCAAAGTATTGAACCAAAGGACCTCTAGTTAGTAAAATGACAGTCTAATCTATCCTCACTAATCACTTGGCATCAGTCGATATTGCAGTAATAGATAACACTATTAAAAAAAAAAAAATTAAAAGCAACCCTGTTATATTTAAAGCGGAACTGTTTAAGTTTCAGGACGCGCAACGAGCTTTCTCTATTTAAAATTAGTATGATAAACGCATTTCCCGATAACCCGGGGCAGCGAATGTCGAGATAATACGAAACAGCTCCGCACAATCTGTTATCTAATATCAAACTAGGATTGACCGAAAAATATCGATACTTAGATATTTTTCTGACCACTGATATTTTAAGGCAGATTGATGTGAAAAAAATTTTAAAGACTCATTTAAATCAAAAATATTTATACTGTTCAAAAAATGATAAATACAAAAAAAATAACTTGCTAGTGACTTCACAATGCAGATCGTAGAGAAGTCTTCATCTCCTGAGGATGTCCCGGTGTCTGGAAAAAGCGTGGAAGAAATTGTTAAAAGAATTGTTTGTGGTGATTCATGTGGGTGGTATTCCTGCATTTTAGACAGTACAGATTATTTTCAAGTAGCGAATTACAGCAAAACAAATTAATCTGTCCTGCTAATTATGGATTTTCGCTAAATAATTCTGGCTTCCATTCCATAAATATTACGTCGACCATCAAGAATATTTTTGTATCGATACTTTACATCTTGCTCGTGCCTTTAGCTATTTTAACCCTCGTTATTAACGGTAGTTCTGTTTTTGAAGGGAAACTATAAGGGTAGTTACTTATTAAGCTAATTTGTAGCTATTGTTTATAGTTCGTCTAGTAGTTATGTACTACGAAGTTTTAGTAATTATGAAATGTAATGAAATAGGCTTCTTTATGACGTCGTTGAATTTCGTTCTTCTGTTACAATACTTAGATAATTGGGCAAGTAACTTTTCTTAGGGCGAGAAGAATATTTCTTTGAGAATGTCATACTTTCTACGGTGTACTGGTTTCGAAATGATTTTTTCACTTTTAACTCTTTGCTTCCACTTAATTTTAAGACTATATTAGTGACATCGAAAAAGAAGTATACGTTCAGCACAAAAATAATGATCAACATAAAGAAAATAGCTTTCCTCATTATGTTCAATCATCAAAAAGTTATCAACCATTGTATATGTATAGTGTCACAAACTTTTCTTGTCCAGTGTCGCTAGTGGTCCTACGTTAGTTTCATTTTCGAGGCATATAAGTTCCTAACATTGCTTTAGTTCCAGTTTTGGACACTAGACAAAAAAGTTTGCGGCACTATCCCTACAAGCCTAGCATATATCTATTTGCGAACCCGCATAGAAGTAAGCTTTGAGTTTCTCTGAGAGAAGGCTACGATGCGTCCAAGCTAAGAACGCATGGTAGTGATATAATATGTCTCAATTAAAAAATGGTTACAGAATAGTATCGAAAGTAATTTAATTGTGTAGTTTCGAAGAGTTTGCGACACGGCACGAGTATCTGAAAAAAACGAGCTGATCCAGTCCTTTCGAGATTTATGTCGGAACAATGGACCGGCACTGACGATGGGATTGCGAGGGACACCTGCTGCTCTGCAAATGGAACTTGTCTCTCAGACGATAATATATTTTTATGTCGGAATCCCTGAAAGTTTCGCTTGAGGTGAAATAACGTTTCAATTTAAATATCACATGAGACGCTGAATTCATCGCCCGAGTATAATAATATGAAAATACTACAACAGCATTTAGATTCTCTGAGGCACTGACACTTTTCAGGGTTCCGTACCCAAAGGGTACGGGACCCTAATATAAGACTTCGCCGTCCGTCTGTTCGTCTGTCACCACTCACCAGGCTATAATCTCTTGAACAGTGATCCGGCTCCGATAAAAAATATTTCTTTTCCGTTTTTATAGATAATGGTACGGGACCCTTCGTTGGTTTCATTTGGTGATGGAAACTAGACACTAGTTTTTCGATCATTTTCACGTTGTAGGTTGATGAAGATAGAACGTGCTCGTAATTATTTTAATTGATGATGCCTATAAATAAAGATATACAAGCGAATAAACCACATCAATTTAATCACAGTTTTGCTTGTATTTCGTGATTAAAATTTAACTAAAATTTTTTGGTTGCTCCATGATTCTGATGAGTCAGTTGTGAGTGGTTGCGACACGATAATATTTCTAGAACACTTATCACTTGGCATCACCTTTAATTTGACGTTCACGTTTGATTCACGTTTGGTATGTCGGTAATCAAGCGCTTTCGCAGTTTTTATAAGACGAAGCATAATTATTTATATTCTACAAGACAAAATGTGTACATATCAGACAGGTAAAAATCAATAAACATTATTAGGTATATCTAGATAAACTTTTATCGACGTCGATCGTTAAAAGATAAAAAAAAACCGCGTTATATATTCAAATATTTCTGCAGCAGTTTGAGCGAACTTCGTGAGTGCCCTGAATATTAATATGCGGTCAGAGCAAAATTAATTTATACGAACCGACCGTCTACATTACTGGAGTTCCGCTTTTAAAAATTCCGCTCGCGTTCAGTCTGAACCTGAAGTCACGAGCATTGGATGAGATTTATAATATAACTAAATAAAGTTTTAATTTAATGCACTTTTTTAGTTTTTATTTTTATAAATATATTTTTAAATATTATTATGTAATGACCTCTGCTGCGATCATTCGCAGGCGCGGAATATATTAGGTATAGTGCACAAGGTGTGTGCAACACACAGGTGCATTCTCTATTCCTCTCTCTTATAATCCGATGGGACGAAGGCTCTGACAACCTGAGAGAGATCAAGTGCAAAACCGACGGCTTAAAGTGCTCTCCGAGTCCCAAGGGTGAAAAACCACCAATTCCCAAACTCCGGGCTATTTTAAAAAAAACAGGCAATGATGAACCTATGAGGAATGAGTTATTCCTTTTCGCTTTTACAAGTTTTGCAAAGTCCATCTAGACAGCTGTTAAGTACCACCTTAGTTTCAGAATATGTGTATTTTGCCTTAAAACGGTAATCGTGAAGCTTTACCGTGTTTCGGTTTAAAGAGTACTTTAGCTAGAGAAAAGGCATCTGACATGGACAGGCATACTAAGCATCTAGCTCGTCTCACGATCTTCCTTTGGACTGTCAGTACCTCTGTAATAAGGTAGGGTACGTACCTAGAATACATGGCTGTGTTACTTCTTTGGATGGCCAATTGACCACACAATATATGCCAGCCTTTGGATCTAATAAGGAATCCATAAAAAATATTCTTTAATATATCCATAAAGTTACTCTTTGGTCTGAAGAGTCAACCATCGTTTCCTACCACCCTTAACTGTGTACTTACTTCTATAACTATATTCTAACTTCAGGAAAATTTGACTCATGTGTATGTACCAAATATGGTATAGGTATAACTAGATATAACTACACAATGTGTATCTTATGTCGTTAACTAAGTGTTGACCCTTGTAAACACTCGTAAGGCCGCATGTGCTCTCGAATTACTTCTATAACTGTATTATTATACTCTTACTTCTATAACTATATTATTCTAACTTCAGGAAGATTTGACTCATGTGTATGTACCAAATATGGTATAGGTATAACTAGATATAACTACACTATGTGTATCTTATGCCGTTAACTAAGTGTTGACCCTTGTAAACACTCGTGAGGCCGCAGGTGCTCTCGAATTTGGTCTGCTGACCACATGAGTGGTCACTGCGCTGTTGAATAGTGGCCAAAGATTAAAAATATGTCTGTCTGCTCCTTGTAACTGTTGCTTGGTATTTATTCTTTACAATTAAATTTTGTTTTGTATTATATAGATGTTTCAATCCACGACGACGCGCTCCACTCTGTCAAACTCCATACGAATCGAATGAAACATAAGAGCTTTGAGAGAGTAGGGCGCGTTGTCGTGGATTGAAATATCTATAATTTGCGAAAGGAACACTTTGTACCTCTTATAATGTGAAATTTATATGACTGAGGGGGTAGTGCAGTAAAACAAAAAACATTCTTATTTAAAAGATATATTATTGTGTAATAATTATTTGACCCTCAATAATAATTTAAACATCTTTTTATTACTAGTTTTGTACATTGAACAAATATCGTAGGTTTTATTTTGATAAAATCTATTTTCACAATAAGATTTTACAGATGTTCCGCCTCGAATACCTTTATTTCTATGGAATTTCGATAATAGTGTAAGGTTGCTCGGATCCCGGATTTAATTTGGGCCCGTCTACGTATCACAGTTAGCCGCATCAGGGAAATCCTTGGCTTCAACTGTAATATTATTTCCAGAAAATCGAAATCCTTATAATACTTAGGCCCAGATAAACAATCTTACCGTATTTTCTGTTGTACTTTTTGTTTATGTCCCGCAAAGAAACCCTCGTCAAGGAGGATTTGTTAACTGAAAAAAGTACAATTCGCCCCTTTATGTATGCTTGTGTCACCCGATCAAGATATGCGGCGGCGTTTTGGCGGCACGTTCTTTGTAATGTTTTGCGGGGTAGATGGGGGATGTACAGACGTAATATACGAATTTAGTTCATACTTCGCATGTGTCCGCGTGCAATTTGGGTCAAGTTGTGTCTCGGGGAGTAGCGCGCTGATTTTGAACAAAGATAGGACAGCTTTACATTGTTTCTAAGTGGTGAAGTTTTATCTCTAATATGATCTCTATTATATAGGTACTCTTTTGTATGTACAGCATTTGTATGTGATTTTTATTTTTATTTTTTATAAGCATTATTAATTGAACTTACAAATGCTTTAGCTGACGTGACTGGAGTGTTTACCAACTAAATCTGTTTCATTTACCTACTGTCGTATGACGACATTTTTTTACCAACTTCAAAAAAGCAGGAGGTTCTCAATTCGACGGTATTTTTTGTGTTCGTTACTTCAGAACTTTCTTGCTGCTGATGAAAAACAGAAAGCTGGTACTTCCCATGTGGTCCCAATTTAATTTGGTCCAGTTTTGGCATGAAAAAACCATTTAAGTGTGTGCACAAACAAATTCACGAATAACTCAATATCACGGCAAACGATTTCGATGATTCATTTTTCATTGAAAAGGATGTAAGTAAGTAGTAATTTAATTAAAGTCGAAGTCATTTTTTTGTTAATTTTACTACCTACTTTTCCGACTTCCATTTCATTCTTTAGAAGTAGGTTGAAAGAAAGCAAAAAGCGTTTACTAAAATTGATAGGCAACACCGCTGTTTGACCTGAGAAGAATGCAATGTGCATTGATAATAAGCACCTATGATAATATCTTAGGCTGCATCGTCACTTACTATTAGGTCTTTCTTAATTTTTTTTAATTATGTCGAGATTCGGTCAATATTATCTAGATCAATTCTTCAGTAACGTGATATCGAGGACTGTTATCTAAATGACGAGATGGCATCAAAACAGAAAAACAAATTACAAGCATTTTCCTTTACAAATCTTCTTTGATGAGGGTGGCTTTGCGGAAATTGGGGGCTGGGGCCTCTAGGTTATATAATATATTTCATGTAATTTAGTAAGAAAATAATATCTTGAAAGATTGGTTTATAAAATAAATAACTTTATCAAAGAATTGTATTTCATTGAGAAAATAATACTCGATGTGTTAATGGTGTAATTTTAATTTATTATAGAGATTTTATGCTATAGTATCGTTGATATTTGATATTCAGTAAAATAGTAAGAATAATAGTTAGGTAGTTAATAGAAATACATCAACTGCGAAAATTTCAGCTGTCTAACTATCACGTTTTAAAAGATACAGCTTGGTGACGGACGGACGGATGGACGGACACCAAATTAAAGTCTTGCTTGTGTTGTCATTATTTATTAAAATATTTGTAATATTTTCAATAACATACCCTTATTCAATTTTAATAAAAAGAGGTTGAAACAAGTAAGGCTTTTTATTTATGGGACGATTACTGGAAAACTTCAACCCTGAATATTTTATAAGAAAGTAGGCCTGAATGTATTTCAAAGGATGTCTATAAAACACGATGTATTGTGCATTATGTCACAGTAAATCCCTCGGGACCGAACTTGACATGAAACTATGCCAAATTAATAATTAATTCATCGTCGTGGTAGGCATTGTGACATAGTTGATTTCCCACGAGTGAAATGTCGTAGGCACTCCGTACGAGGACAACAAAATTATTATACTTTTAAATATACTTTGATCTACGTAGAATTTTCGGGGAATTACTCATTCATTAGCAAAAGCATGGACATCAAAAAGTGCTCTTTGTAAAATAATAATACATAAAAGTTTAACCTCGTTGGTATTGTGGTGAGTATGCTTGACTGCATATTACTAGGTCCTGGGTTCAATCTTCGAACCCAGCCAATTAATGGTACCCACTTATTGAAATTTTCTGTTAAGAAATTCTTAGTAGCAATACAAAGTTAGAAATCGGCATTTGTCGGTAGACCTACCCTCGTGCCTCGAAGAAGCGACCGTGCATCTGATTTTCTCCAGTTGTGTCGGTGCTGTGGACTGTTTGACTCCATCCCATCGGTATGAGAATGAGGTATAGGGAGTGCACCTGTGTCGCGCACACACTTGTGCGCTATAAGATTTCTGTATGATATCTCTGTGAAAATTAGTCATAGAGATCACATATCTCTGTGAAACTACAATATGTACTATGAGTGTTTTTCAACATATTATATTTATGTATATTATAGTATGTATGTATATTTATCAGTCATCTAGTACCCATAACACAAGCTATCGCTTACTTTGGGGCTAGATTGCGATGTGTAAAAATGTCCCGTATATATTTTTAATATTTAAAAAAATCAAAAGAAAAGAAAAGAAAGAAAGAATATCGTTCATTCGTTTCAGCACACGGACGTCCACTGCTGGACCAAGGTCTCCTGCAATGATTTCCAGCTCACACGGTCTTGCGCCACTTCCAGTGACTTTAAAGATATTTAAATCCACGAAGACACGCCCCAATCTCTCAAAATCGCTTGTATTTCATTCGATTCGAATGGAGTTTGACAGAGTGGGGCGCATCATCGCGGATTAAAATATCTTTACCCGCGAATCGCTTAATGATAGTCCATCTAGTAGCAGGTCTGCCAACACTGCGCTTTCTCGGGGTCGCCACTCCACCACCTTGGATCCCAACGTCCGTCGGCTCTACGAGCTATAGATGTGTGAGAAATTATATAAGTACGTATTTTTAAAAGTCATAAAGTCCGAAATCCAATTTAAGAGTAAACTATAAGACTCGGATAAATAAAAATGTAAAATCAAAAAGCAAA
The DNA here is from genome assembly GCA_036785405.1 of Coenonympha arcania. Lineage (NCBI taxonomy): Eukaryota > Metazoa > Arthropoda > Insecta > Lepidoptera > Nymphalidae > Coenonympha > Coenonympha arcania. The sequence continues at coordinate 11,773,048 of CM072066.1, read as the reverse complement.
AATAATATACTGCATAAACGAAAACGTACTCGTATTCAGATTGCAGTGATGATAATGAAATGAACATTCGGAATAAAATGTTTCGCTTCTGAATTCACAAAAATATATTCAGCAAACGTTGGTTTATATTTTTATTTTTATAAGTAGGAAATAAAGTTTAATAAGTTTTGGAAATACAACGAGTCCAATTAATTTCAGTAACTACGTTGTTCGTTTCTTTCCTAAAAGGAGAAAAAATAGGACAAGATTGTTTCTGTAAATCAAGTTTTAGGTATTTATCTCTAAATATCAGTTACTACAATTTCCAACGGTTCTCTTTGTTTCTTTTCCGGATACCTAATACGCTCGAAATCCAGATGTCTACCTGAGGTCTACCTACATACCACTTTAAGTGTCAACTGTCGTGTTAATTGTGCTGCCGTCAAGCAGGAAATGCGTACTATGACTATTTTGATTTAAAGGGCACTGTAGCTGAAGTAATTACTGAGCATAATGAGGTTGAACTAGTGTGTGCGTATGACATTGCATATAATGCAAGGATGCATCGCTTGACTCAGGCCTGAGACTCAGGCAATACGCAAGCGTGTCACTTAGGTATATGTATATACTCTTTCAATTCGTTTATTTTCTCTTTGACACATGAAACAGATATTATGGCAATAACGAGAGACCAGAGAGAGATAAAGGTAAAGTGGTCTCTTTCTGGTCCCTGATTCATGTGTCAAAGAGAAAATAAACAAATGAAAAGAGTATACTGAGATAACATCAGATGCACATCTTGCTGTTTTTGGAGGCGGATCCAGGTGCTTTTGCGAACTGAATTGCACTTTTTGTGTGAGCGCTAGAGAAGCTATTTCTTTAAATCATCTTGTGGAGTGAACCTTCTGTACCGTGAGGTATTATTATATATTCCGTGGTTCTACTTAGCACTGATTCATGCATGTCTAAGTCAATGAACTTTAACATCATAAAAAAATATAATACGTGACATACAACATAATTTTTAGTCATGACAATAAATATTGTAATTTGTAAGTATAAAAAGTGACCGAAACAAAAAAGAAATAAGGTTGAATAAAAGACCGAGCAATCAAATATTGCCCGCGAGGAAAACACCGAGGCAAAGGTTTAGTCTCAAGGGAGGTTGCTTGTTTGCTTCGGTCAAGTGCGATGACCCAAGTCGCGCTTTCGCAAGAGCTTTTATTATAATCACTGAAGTATTTCGCCAAACGCCTGACCATTAAAAGCTTAGGGAAGCTATTAAAATACACTTACTTAGCTACTGCTTTAGCGAGCTTAAATTCAACGACGTGTTACCAAATCATTTGTTTGCAAAGCTTAGTGGTCACGAGGCATGAACTAGAAAATAACATAGGCTAATCTCTACTCGTTAAGCATAGTAGAGCCTACACGTAACCTTTTTTAGGGTTCCGTACCCAAAGGATAAAAACGGGACCCTATTACTAAGACTTCGCAGTCCGTCCGTCCGTCTGTCAATAGGCTGTATCTCGTGAACCGTGATAGCTTTAAACTTGACAGATGATGTATTTCTGTTGCCGCTATAACAACAAATACTAAAAGAATAAAATAAAAATTTAAGGGGGCTCCCATACAACAAATGTGATTTTATTGCTCCTTTTTTTAATTTGGTGGGCAGGGGTGTTTAGTTTACTTTACTATTAAGAATGGGTCTTGACAGTACGGAGCTCTCAGTGCGCGAGCCCGACTCGCACTTGACCAATTTTTTTTATAGGTAGGAAGACGAGACGCATTGCACTACTCTCGTTATCCTCATACAAAGTTGTTAGGTATACAATAATATGTGTCAAAGCATTAAACTGTTAAAACTGATATTAGAATATTCTACGTTCCATTCCTGATTAAAAGAGCAAGTGCTGAATTTCTTGTCCGTTCTTCTCGGTGCAAAATAGCTTTCTAAACGTGGCCGCACCATAAGTATTTCGTACGGGATCTTTGATTTATCCGGAATAAAAATTCAGTGTAAAACAGTGTAAACAGCTTTATAAAGATGGTGGTATATTCCAATTTCCAGCTAAATCGTTTCAATAGTCATTATGTAATCGAGTAGCTAACTGCTAACATAATATACAAACTTTCACATTAATATATAAGAAATGGATATAATCAAATAGGTACCTACTAGCGAACTTATGAGGAAAGTAAAAAGGCCTATTGTTGAAAAGTTATATTATATTGGAACCTGAATAAAAATACCGGCATTTTCACTTTTTCTTTAACGTTCGATAAAAGCCAGCGGGATGTCTCGTAAACATGTCGTCAGCAATATCGTAATATTGTGTTCCGAGGATCCTCGATTTTATAAATAGATCGCTGACACGAAGGTCCCAGGGCCTTGAAGATTGTATTACGTAATGACAAAACAACCTTTCAGGTGACGTAGATATAGGGTACGATTATTATCCATAACATACGCAAATGGTATGACGTATTTAAGTGATTTTACTGACCTGTAGTTCAAAAGCTATAGAGAAAATTACTTTCAAATTTAAACGTCATGTATTTTGGGTCTTGAATCGCTGTGATTAGATTATAAGAATATTAGAGTTTTTTTTGTTGATAGAAAGTTTCTCCCATAAGTTGCTCCAAAATCTCCTTTAGTGTTTTGATGGTTTGTTTGACTGCCGTATGAGGGTTTGGATTTTATTTCTATCCTATTTATTTGGAATAGAAGATGACGTAGTATCATTGATTCTCGAAACATTTGGTAGTTGGGGTTGCTTATCTAATTATTGTGTTTACTGCGCAGTGTACCTGAACGAGTATTATTAATTTTATTCGTAGAAAAGCATGCATCGTCACACAAAAAAGGCTTCAATGTAATTGAGTGATAAAGATGAAACTGTGAGCTTGCCTGTACAAAATAACAATTCCAATCATTTTTACCGGTGTGACGCGCAGTTATGTCGATTTATTGAAACAAACTTTTTTCAAAAATTCATGAACGAAATCTCTGAAACATCTGCTAGTTTTTCATGCGTAAAATATCTACACCGAAACCAACGTACCATTTGAAACGAAGGTACGTGACTCCGCCTGGATTTTTAGAGCAAAAAAGTTACTACGATAATGTTTTTTGAACAACACATAGAACATGAACCTGAAGATAGATAGAGCGAGGAAAAAGATAGATAGAGCTAGAAAAATTTATCACCTCTGCAGCTTTAGCTATATTATGTCCCCCATCCATGTTTTTTTTAATATTGTGCATCGCTTGAACGAAATTTAAAAATTTATAAGAATGAAAATGAATGGAGGTCACGTGACTTTAGCGATCATTTGCATACATTTTTATCTTTTTGGCGCAAAATGACATATGGTTAAAGGTGCTGGAGCTGTAGCCATTACATTTACGGAATAGAAATTCAAAATATGTACCTATAAGGCCCACTTGCGCAATGAGAGTCAACGTCTTTCATTGGCCAATTTTGACAACTTACTCTGGGTTAGCGTGTTAACTCTGAGTTAACACACTAACTAGGGTTGGCGCAAGTGGGCCTAAGATATACTTATTTTATATGTTCATGCATTTTTGTTAATTTCGTTCCATTTCCATTATAGCTATCTATCGCAATATACCATAGAGCTAGAGCTGCTGTTTACTCGTGACTAAAATATAAGGAGCTTTTTAGGCGTGTACATATTGAAATATGTAGTTTCGAAAAACGAACGCGACTCCCGTGTGGATCACTTACAAGGACACATTTCGCGATTGGCATTTCCGTGTCACTGCATACGCCTTTCTATTTGCACACTTATGTCAATAACGAAGTCACATATTTGGCGTATTCTATTCTGCCTCGAGGGGAATCTGCATAGACAAAATCCTGCTTATACATATGTATATCGGATGCGATTCGATAAAAAATGAAATGTAAAATTAATGGAGTCTGGATATGTAGCATTTTTTTATTAACCTAAGCATTGAACCTAAGCACTGGAGTTACTGATAAAAAAATGGAGCAAAGCTTGGGATAAATTTTCGTGTTTCTGACTGTAGAAGTATTTAGAAAATATATTTAAACTTGAAAGTAATTTTCTTTATAAGTACCTTCAGGTCACTAAAAATTTCATAACTTACATATTGAATATTTAACGATGGGCCCAAGGTTTTAGAAAGGTGACCTCGCATCTCAAATTCAAGAAATCTTACCTCTGACCGAAAACGTAAAATTAGCTACGAGGATATCAATTTGATCACGACGGCGCAAAAGTTTTTGTAAGCGATTTTGCTTTAATTAAAAATAAAAATATAATTCATAGTATCATTATTTTTACTAAATCCATATTCTGTCTAAAGGATAATGATCACTATTGTATGGAATCTCGTACCAAACTGGTTCTAATCTAAACTTTATTCTTAGTCTACGGTCTCCACATTAACTCCTTTAGTTTTATAGGTATTTTTTAATTTACATCCGGATTCCGAAGCTAGTTGTACCTACTTCAAATAAGCAAGTTGTACTTCTCAATAAAATCTGTATGTTTTAAAAAAAACGCTATTTTATTTTCCTAGAATATTTTCGTTCTTCATGAGAAAATTTGATGCCACCTTTGTTCAAAAACATTTTCTATGAAACCCTACGTGATTACATCTCATAATATTAGGTCCTTACATATGAAATTGGCGTTTTGTCGTACTGGCCACTTTGATCTCAAATATCTCTTCTTTGGTTAGAAATTCCAATTTCAAATTTATACAGCTATTTACTCATGCTTTTGTGTTTTTAAAATCGTAATTCATTTGTTTTTACACGACTGCCCAAAAAAAGGAGTGTAATGTTTTTAGGGTTCATGTATGTATGTATGTATGTATGTATGTATGTATGTATGTATGTATGTATGTGAGTTTCTTTATTCCACCATAACTTTTGAATGGCTGAACCGATTTGGACAAATGGGGTATCGTTAGAATCCTTACATTATTCCGGGTAACATAGGCTATATTTTTTTTGGAAAAAGTAAATATGGCGACCGTGAGGCGCCAATTTCAAAAGTGGAAATCAAAATGTTTTCTTCAATTATCACAATATGGGTATCGAAATGAAGGTATTAGAGAGTAGTAACCGAATATTTATATATATTTAAAATATACTTTTACATAGGACCGTAGACCATCACTAAAAAGTATAAAATAAAAATAAATAATTAAAAAATTAAAAAACACGACTGCCCTGTTTTAAAACGAACTAAAAAGTAAAAAACAAGTTATTTTAGTTCATCTGCATATTGACAAAGGGAAAAGTGGTCAAATTTCTCATTAATTAAAACAGATAAACTCATATTATGGCAGTCGGGGGACCGTTCTGAGGAACACCTTCTATTCTAAGAGATCCCCCGACTGCCTTAATATGAGTTTATCTGTTTTAATTAATGAGAAATTTGACCACTTTTCCCTTTGTCAATATGCAGATGAACTAAAATAACTTGTTTTTTACTTTTTAGTTCGTTTTAAAACAGGGCAGTCGTGTTTTTTAATTTTTTAATTATTTATTTTTATTTTCTCTTTTGGTTTTTTTTTGCGCCACTCTGTTTACAAAATGGAAAACTTGAAATATCGCGTTATTTACGAGTACGAGTTCCATCGTGGCACCAGTGCTGCAGAAACGGCTCGAAGGATTAATGATGTGTACGGCGAGAGTGTCGCAAAAGAAAACACAGTGCGTTTTTGGTTCCAACGTTTTCGTTCTGGAAATTTCGACCTGCAGAACAAGCCCCGTGGACGGCCGGAGACCAAAGTTGACAATGAAGAATTGAAGGTTATTGTGGAAGCGGATCCATCGCAAACCACGTCCGAGCTAGCTGCAGGCTGCTGTGTTAGTGATAAAACTGTTTTAGTTCACTTGAAGCAAATTGGGAAGGTGAAAAAGCTTGAAAGGTGGGTACCTCATGAATTGAATGCAGCAAACCGACAAATGCGCGTAGACTGCTGTGTTACATTACTCAACCGGCACAGTAATGAAGGGATTTTAAATCGAATCATTACCTGTGATGAAAAATGGATCCTATATGATAATCGGAAACGCTCATCGCAATGGTTGAACCCTGGCGAACCAGCCAAATCCTGCCCCAAACGAAAATTGACTCAAAAAAAATTACTTCTGAGCGTTTGGTGGACTAGCGCCGGCGTCGTTCACTACTGCTTTCTTAAATCTGGCCAGACGATTACGGCGGATATCTATTGTCAGCAACTGCAATCCATGATGGGAAAGCTAGCTGTTAAACAACCGAGGCTGGTCGTTCTAGGCCACTGCTGCTTCAGGACAACGCTACACCACACACTGCACAACAGACGGCTACCAAATTAGAGGAGCTTCAATTGGAATGCCTAAGACATCCACCTTACTCCCCGGACCTTGCACCAACAGATTACCATTTTTTTCGAAATTTGGATAACTTCTTACAAGGGAAAAAAATTAACTCCGATGAGGCAGTCCAAAGCGCTTTCAAAGATTTTATTGATTCCCGTCCGAATGGCTTTTTAGTAAAGGGATCAATGAACTACCTATAAGGTGGCAAAAGTGCATAGATAGCAATGGTACATACTTTGATTAAATATATATATTATATTAAAAAAAATCGACTTTATGTTCCTCCCATACAAAACGCCAATTTCATATGTAAGGACCTAATATAATATGATTCCCGAAGCCCTCAGTCTCCGGCCGGCAAACGACCCCTGTCAAGTGGGATTTGTAAACGAAAAAGCTTCTAATTTGGGACTCTGTTTCATGTCATCTCAAGATTCAGATAAGAGCTCTCAATACAGTGGCACGAAGATTGTACCTATCTTTCAAATTTTATCTGAACCTTTCATTTTTTAAATTATGGAATTGAATAGTTGAATACTTTCCTTTAAATTCAAGAAATGTGCCTCAGAATTTATAGTTGAGTAATTAAATCATTTGCAGAAGTTTCACCGATTGCATGGTATTAATTCTGCAGTAAGTCATTAACAATATACTTTAAACATTAAACATACCGCACCATAAGATACGATCGTTTTACTAAGTGCTGAAATAAGTATGGTATGAATCTAAAGCCACCGGAATACCACATCTAATACAAAAATGTATTGGGGATTTCTTTTCAAATGTCCCTCTGTGTCGGCTTTTCATTAATAACTGCCAAGGGACCTGTAATGTACTAGCAGACGCATTTTCTTATCGAATTTTTATTTTTACCTTTTTTCACCTTAAAGCATTTGTAGGATTTCCTTGGTACTTATATTACTAGCCAAAATGGCCAAAAAAAATAGTAGTAATTTTACTTACTCGTATAATACCAAATTCCAATGAAGTGATAATAGCAATATTATCGATACCGATATAGGTGTATTGACGGCTATACTACCGTCTTTACACCTAATGTTTCTAGATGTGATTACTAAAAAAAAAAATTAACATCTCGGGAGAGATAAAATGCGTTGATCGTAATGATGGCATCAAAGTCAACCAGTATTTCCAGCTATGGTTAAGGCGCGGTGTCCACTTCAAATACGCTACTTTAAAAAATAAGTTGAGCCGAAGTGCAAAATTATATTATGTGCATTTTGATCATACTTTTGAGATACCTACCTATTGTAACCAGAATAATATTCCATTATAATAATTAATATAATAATTTCGATGAAAAAAATGAAAACAACTGATAATTAAGAGCCTTTATACGTTTACGCGTGAATCGCGTGTCGCTCCATACAAAAAAAGAATTCCGTTCCCGCTGACGCAATTTTGCGCGGAAAATGGTATTACAAAAAAAATTATAATAAAATAAATATACAACTTATTAAAATAATAAATAACCAGTGACATTGAATATGAATTGAATTAAATTACTATAATTCAGAAATAACAAAATATCTTGGATTTTATCCTAAAATAATACTGTTACGTGCTGGGTTCGACAATTTGGAATAAAACACCTGCTGATCCTTGATGAGACTTTATTCGGTACTTCCAGTATCCAATATCCCTGGTCTTCCTCGTAGTTCGCTTCCTCTTCGCTCTTGATCGCTTGCTTCGCTTGTTCACCTTTCTCGTCCCTCAGTCAGACTGACTGCGTCGCGCGCTGCTCGCTTTTTATATACAGCTGAACGAGTCTCGAACATTCCACCCTCATTATTTATTGGAAGGGTCGATCGTTCGAGAAGTCGTAACTCCCAGAAATCCATTGTTTATAGAAAGGTCACTGACCCCTCAAGTTGTTTACAACTTACGAGTGATATTTCGGCAGTGCGATAATGAACCTTATGGCGCTTATCATAGGGTTCATTTGTAACACTGCCCTCCTCTTAGCGATGCTCGTCCCGAGTATCACTGTTGCTCCCGTGATGTCTCGCCAGGCGATCGATGTGTACCACCTTAAATGTACCTCTGGGTTGACGTTGAATCCTGTACGTGACATCATTCATACGGGTGACCACTTTGTATGGACCCTCCCATCTGGTTTGCAATTTTGGAGACTTCCCTTTCCGACGAGTCGGATTATGCAGCCATACTAAGGCGCCTTCTTCGAATCCGCTCGTGTTCGATTTCCGGTCGTACCTGGTTTTCATGTTCTCGCTCGATTGCAATCCGTTTTCCCGAACTGAGGCATGTATCTCCCGCATTTTCTCCTTCAGGTTGGCAACGTAATCCTGAATGGTGCAAGGTTCGTCCGGTGATCCTCCCGTCAATAAGTCTATTGGCAACCGGAGTTCCCTGCCATAGTTGACAAACGCCGGAGTTGCCTTAATGCTCTCATGCTCTGCTGTCCTGTAGGCGAGGAGGAACAGTGGGATGTACTTGTCCCAGTCTCTCTGATGGGTGTCCACCAGTTTAGCCAAATGTCTTTCAAGAGTCTGGTTAAACCTTTCCACCATTCCATCCGACTGCGGGTGGTATGCAGTTGTGCGCGTTTTATGCAGACCTAAAGTTCTGCATACTTCCTGAAACACTTGTGACTCAAAGTTCCTCCCTTGATCGGAGTGGATCTCCAGCGGTACACCAAAACGACATATGACCTCCTCGACTAGCTTAGTTGCAACGGTTGTAGCTTCCTGGTTAGGTATGGCAAACACTTCTGGCCACTTAGTGAAGTAGTCCATAACAACCATGAAGTATTTGTTCCCCGATTCCGTCACAGGAAATGGCCCCGCTACATCCACAGCTATACGCTCCCAAGGTGCACCAACGTTGTACAGTTGCAGGTTACCCCTACTCCTTGTCTGTGGTCCCTTCACAGCAGCGCAAGTGGTACATTTACGGCACCAAGCCTGCACATCTTCCCGACAATGAAGCCAGTAGAACCTCTCTCGTACCTTCGTTAGTGTTTTCTTGACGCCAAGATGGCCTCCTGAAACACCGTCATGCACTTCACGAAGGACATCGGGTACTTTGGACCTCGGAACAATTATCTGAAGATGGAACTCCCTGCCGTTAGTCTTCTCCCATTTCCGGTAAAGTATTCCATTCTGTAGAATAAGACTGTTCCACTGAGCCCAATACGCCTTAGTGACAACACTCGTAGGTGCAACCTCACTCCATGTTGGTCTAGCGTCCCCCCTTTTCTTCCACACGATGATATGCCGCAGATCATCATCGCCCTCTTGAGCCATCTTCATTGCATCATCCTCCCAGGGTCCTAAGGAACTCGTCCTGGTAAGTTTCAAGGTCACTTCCATGGACTCCTGTTTCATGCAATGTCTGCAGTCTTCCGGGCACGGTCTTCTTGAAAGTGCATCTGCATTTCCGTGAGACTTCCCACTGCGATGTTGAGTCTTGAAGTCATATTCCTGGAGTTGTTCGATCCATCGAGCGACCTGACCTTCAGGATTCTTAAATTGCAGTAGCCATTTCAGTGCTGCATGATCGGTGCGTAGTAAAAACTGTCGACCTATGAGGTATTTGCTGAAGTGCTGTAACGTCTTTACCACGGCCAAAAGCTCTCTTCTTGTCACACAGTAGTTCCGTTCCGGTCTCGATAGTGATTTGCTGAAATACCCAATCACAACTTCTCTATCGCCCTGTTTTTGAGAAAGCACTCCTCCAATCGCCGTATTACTTGCATCTGAATCGACGATAAATTGGCCCTCTGGTTGTGGGTAACCCAAAATTGGTGTTTCACATAAGCATTTCTTCAGATTTTGAAAGGAATTCTCGCAGGCTTCATCCCAACAAAACTGTCGTTTCTCTTCTGTTAGTTTGTGTAATGGTTTGGCGATCTCCGAAAACCCCTTGACAAAACGCCTGTAGTAGGAACACAAGCCCAAAAATGCCCTTACCTCTGTCTTGTCTTTGGGGGTGGGCCATTTTTTAACCGCTTCAACTTTCGCTGGGTCAGTTTGTATGCCCTCACTAGTGATGACATGGCCGAGATAATTCACTTCATTCCTGAATAACTGACACTTCTTCGGGTTCAGTTTTAAGTTTGCTCCATATATTTTTGCGAAGACGCGTTCCAAGTTTCGCAAATGGTCTTCGAAGTCCCGACCCATGACAACGACGTCATCCAGATATACCAAGCAGGCGTCTCCTACTAACCCTGCTAGCACACACTCCATGAGTCGTTCAAAGGTGGCAGGCGCGTTGCACAAACCAAATGGCATGACATTGAACTGCCATAATCCTTTTCCTGTTGAGAACGCTGTCTTCTCCTTGTCTTTTGGATGGATTTCCACCTGCCAGTATCCAGATTTCAGGTCTAGAGTCGAAAACCATTTCATACCACTCAAGGTGTCCAGAGTGTCATCTATTCTGGGTAGCGGATAACTGTCCTTCTTTGTGATGTCATTGAGTCGCCTATAGTCCACACAGAACCGTGTGCTTCCATCTTTCTTCTTTACTAGCACAACAGGCGAACACCATGGACTTGAGGATGGTTCAATGATTTTGTTCCTTTCCATCTCTTGCAGCATATCCTTGACTTCTTTCTCTTTCGCTATCGGTATCCGTCTTGCCCGCTGACGGATGGGTCTCTCGTTGCCGGTATCAATTCTATGCTGCACTAACGACGTTCTTCCCGGGTTTCCTTCCTGACTAGAAAAGATGTCCGCGTAACGTAAAAGAAACTTCTTAGCCTTGATGCTTTGCGAATAAGTCAGGTTACTTTTGCAGTCTTTAAGGAGATCATTGACTGTAGAATCATTCCAGGAACCTGCTTTATCCGAGCTTGGCATTGACGTGCATTTCTTCAGCCACACAACTTCCTCGCACTTCCCGATGATGTCTCCCTTATTAAAGTTGATCTCGTGATCTTTCAGATTCAGAACTCTTACAATAGCTTTATTGCTACCATTGACAAGAGTTCTTGCTGTCATAAATCTCCGAGACACCGACTTCTGGGGGTTGTCCTCAATTAACACGCATCTGTCCCCCTTGGTGGTATTAGTACTTGGCAGCTTTACCAACACATGAGCCTCCGATCGACTAGGAATGATGATTTCCTTAAGACATGTTACCTTTCCATTGGCGCCACCAAGTATGAAGATTTCTTCTCCACCACATTTAAAAACTCCGTCAGCAACATTGATTCTACAGTTGTGTGCCTTCATAAAATCCAAACCCAAGATACAGTCATCCAAAATTTCAGCCACGATGACGTTGTGCGTATAAGATGTCTCCCCTATGTACATCCTCACGGATATTTCACCCAGGACGGGTATCGGCTGGCCGGAGGCTGAAAGAAGTCGACAGTTGATTTGCTTCTTGTTCCCCATTACAGATTTCAGGAGGCCCGGCCGAACTATTGTCCTGGAGGCACCAGTATCTAACGTCATCCTGCAGTCGGTCCCGTTTATGGTGCCAGCTATAACTAAATTATTCCCGTTGCATGCCTGAGAGATCACCGTTGCTGGGGCTTCCTCCGTGCCAGCCAGTACTCGCCCCTTAGTTCTGGCTGTTACTCGTTTCCCTGATTTTTAGGAGAACCTGTATCCCCACTCTTCTTCTTCAGCTCCTCCAAATATTCCTCCACTTTCTTTAATCTAGACATCTGTGACTCTTTCTGTGGGCAATTCAGCTGCAGATGTCCTCGTTCGCCGCATTTATAGCACACAACACCAAGGTTCTTCTTGACCTCTTTCACCTCCTCCGATACTTCCCGTAGCTTGTGAACAGGTGTCTGCCGAATGTCGTGTCGCACTGCCTCGACTTCCAAGGCATGCGCCAACGCTTCCTTTAATGAGGCATGATGGCGAAGCCTCACGGCAGCTCTTACCTCCAGGTCTCTGATTCCATCAACAAATGCTTGCACGGTATTTGCAGTTGTCATCTTGTCATCGGCCGATGGATACGCTTTCCGCACGAGCTTTTCGATTTCCAACGCCCATTGCTGGAGCCCTTCTCCTGCTCGTTGAACTCTGTCGCGCAGCTGGGCGCGGAAAACATGCTCCAGATGTCGTTCCCCGTACCTAGATTCGAGTGCATCCAACAGCTCTTTATATCCACAACCCGAACTAGGCAGGGCCTCCAGAACGGTTAGAGCCTGCCCTCTGAGCGCGACAGTGAGGGCAGTCAGGCACTGTTCATCAGTCCATCCGTTGGCAGCAGCGACCGTCTGGAACTGGTGCCGGTATGCGGACCAGGAGGTGCTGCCTTCGTATGGGAGTACCTTCACATGCGGTCCCTGGACTGCACTCACTGCTCCACCTGATGTCCCCCTTGTGGCTTCCAAACGTACAAACTTCTTCTGCAGTTCGGTGAAGCCACACTTCATGTTTTCAACGTCGGTTCCCAGACAAGTGACCCGTTCCTCCATTAGATCCAAATCTTTCCGTATGTTGGCCACCATGCCGCCAACTTCGTTCACTGCAGACAAGACGGTCTGCTGAACCTCTGCAAACTTGCCGTCCTGATTTTCTTGAATCGCCGCAAACTTGCTGTCCTGATTTTCTTGAAGCGCCGCAAACTTGCTGTCCTGAGCTGCAAAATGCAGTTGCATCATCCGTAGCAAACTGGATAAGTCGATGTTGGGCGTGGCTTGTTTAGAAGGCGGGGCATGGTGGGCGGGGCCAGTGGGCGGAGCTCCCGATGAGGTGGGCGTGGCCTCAGGGGGCGTGGCCTGGTGGGCGGGGCCAATGGGCGGAGCCTCAGGGGGTGTGGCCTGGTGGGCGGGGCCAGTGGGCGGAGCTTCCGATGAGGTAGGCGTGGCCTGAGGGGGCGTGGCCTGATGGGCGGAGCCCGTGGGTGGCTCATGGTGGCGGGACCCAACGAGCGCCGGCTCTTCCAGGTGCTCCACTGCAGGTGGACGGCTGGATTCCGCAGCACGCTGGGCCCTGGTCTTGACACCCTCACTGCTGGAGTCGTCTCTTGGAGTCAATGGCATCTCTTCCAAATCGCACTTCTGACACCAATTGTTACGTGCTGGGTTCGACAATTTGGAATAAAACACCTGCTGATCCTTGATGAGACTTTATTCGGTACTTCCAGTATCCAATATCCCTGGTCTTCCTCGTAGTTCGCTTCCTCTTCGCTCTTGATCGCTTGCTTCGCTTGTTCACCTTTCTCGTCCCTCAGTCAGACTGACTGCGTCGCGCGCTGCTCGCTTTTTATATACAGCTGAACGAGTCTCGAACATTCCACCCTCATTATTTATTGGAAGGGTCGATCGTTCGAGAAGTCGTAACTCCCAGAAATCCATTGTTTATAGAAAGGTCACTGACCCCTCAAGTTGTTTACAACTTACGAGTGATATTTCGGCAGTGCGATAATGAACCTTATGGCGCTTATCATAGGGTTCATTTGTAACAATACGTTTAATTTATCGAAAAATGCTAAAAATGGCACTTTTCGGTTTATGGTTTTTGAATGAAAATCTAGGAAAATCGTGTTTTTTTTTGAGACACTTTTTAGTAAATGTTATTAATTTTCTATATATGTCATTGTTATAAGTTTTTGTTAAGAAACATGACAAATATCTTACATCTGCGTAGAGCGTCGACCGCTATTTTAGCAAACAGCCTATACAAAAACTGTTCTAGTGAGAAAGTTATACACATATTTTAAAATATTTTTAAGACAAGTTCTAGATTATGAAATGCCAAATAATATGAATTCAATTATCTAATCTATAATTGTACACATAACTATTTTATGTTCCTTCGGAAATCGTAAATTTTGACTCAAGCATAATACTAACGCATGAAGCGCCTTAATACTAATTACACTTTAAGCAGTTATAACTCTAGTATTTATCAGTTGGTGTTGTTAAATTTAATGCACGTGACGTATGATATAACATATTCTTGTTGTATTTTTTTTCGTTTTTGTCTTCTAACGTGTATTTAATTTATTTATTGCGAGTATATTAGAACGCCTCGCCGCGTTGTCATTTCGCATCCTTTTCCTTTCAATGCAGTGGGACAGAGATATCTGGTATAACCGCGCCTTAACTCGTAAAAAGTTTCTGTCATAAAAAGCTAGATAGATTGTGAATAAAACGCGTAGAACGTCACGCCTCTTATGTTGGAGTGAAAGTTTTTTGTTATCTTTCCGGGAATACGGTGCGCGACAGAAGAAAATACAGGGTTGTGTGTTTAGAATTTTAGATCCATTATGTTTTGTGTGTTTTGCACACACAAAAAATGGCTCGGGCTCGGTTGGGCTATCGAATATCAAATAAAAAGTATATTTGAAGCGGAAAATTGTGGTTTTCATTTTTGCTTATCTCTGTATTTTTTTTTATTCGGTAGAGGTATAACTCACTTGTCAAAATTACGAAAAAAAAATACGCGAAAATTATAAAAGAGAAAAATTATAGAATTGATTTTTTAAAGAATTAAGTGGCACATTCAGAACTTAAATGGAAATTAGCAGTGAAACTTAGCGGTTTCCTTAAAACTTGAGCATCTCAAATTACTTCAGATGAACAGTGATTAAGATCTACGGTCATGAAGGTCGAGTTTTTAAGCTGAAAACAAAAAAGTTTTTTTCAACTTTAAGTTTGACTTTTGACTGGTGAATCCTCAGGGTGAATCAAATGACAAACAACATAGTTATGTTTTATAATAGTGTGTTAGCATAGTCAATTCTTTTTAACGTTTTAATAATAATTATAAACAGAATCTAAAATAAAGAACAATTCCAATTAATTGCCTATCTACATATTTATAATATTATAATTTCAAATATTAAATTATCCACTTGTGACCAATCAAATTAGAGTAATTAGTAAAGTAATTTGATAAAGTAGAAAAAGATGAAATATTTTTCATCACAATTCGCAGACAGATATTCCCACAAAGGTGTCTTAATAGTCGAAATATTGTCACTTCGGGCTTCGGTGTTTGTTTAAAATACTTACAGGAATAATCACCTTACTTGGTGCGCGAACATCCGAGCTTCCAAATGTACCAATCATCGTTTAGAGCGGCATAGAACAGCGTTTAACGGCAGCATTGTCAACGCAAATGTAGGTAATGTACACTGGAATAGCGCACCAATGTATTATGCACTTATACGAGGAGTAGGTAACGCTGGCTTTGTTAACGAGCCGGCATAGAACGTAACTGCGCCCGCATTAATGAAAACGTAATATTTGGTAAGGCGGCTTTCTGTTACACCTACGAGTATCTAAATAATTTCTAATATATAAAATTCTCGAGACAATTTTTGTGAACAAACTCCTCCAAAAGGGCTCGACCGATTATTGTGAAATTTTCGATATATCTGAGAGTAGGTCGTAAGCTATTTTATACCCTAAACGGCAAAACAAGGTCAGCTAATGTAATAAATAAAATTCTCGTTTCACGTGTTTGTAACCAAACTCCTCCAAAACGGCTCGACCGATTATTATGAGATTTTCTGGGTATGTTCGGTAGATCTGTATTAAACGAGCTGCAAAAGTTGTTTTCCTAATGGCGAAACAAAGTCTGCAGCCAGTATAATATAAAGAGACCAGTAAATACTGTGGTAGAATAGATCAGCAGATCTTTTCTACCACAGTATTTACTGACTTTTAATACTTAGGATGTGACTTTATAAACTTACCCTACTTATTCATATACGTGCAAGTAGCGATGAAAATCCTTTGTTTTGTCTTAGTTTGTCAACAATGGTCAGATTACATTCGAAGGAAAAAGAACAGAGTACATATAATCCACTGCTATTTCAAGTTTGTGAATAAGGGAGTTGGAATATATCTAGGTATACCATAGATAAGTGGTGATTATTTTTATTAATTATTCAATATAGGTTTACGCTTGACCACAATCTCACTTGACGAAAATTGACGATGTGGTCGAAGAAGGAGCGCGCTTACCTAGAAGATGCCTATTCCCTCTTTTTCTAAAAGTAACCAGGTCGTAAGACGCGGGAAACACAGGTTCCGTTAGAGCATTCCAAACCTAAGCCATGCGTACTAAAAATGAACCGCTTTGTACGTACTGGTGGTATAGCCACGACATAGGGATGAAAGCCCGCCCGGTGTCTTGCGATGCGATGGAAAAATGGTGAGGAAAGGACCAGATTAAACTGCTACTGAGCATTTTGTGCATTTCTAGCTAAAAAAAAATTATATTCCGTATATTATACTTATTCCGTACTTAGTAAGACAGCATCTTAAAATAATGCAGCTACACAGTAGCGTAGCGTATTAGCCCATCTTGCTTCATAAGAATTCCTTTGCTTATTTAAACAGTACCTAGAAGCGCTAGAAAGCATACTTGGAATGAACATTTTAGAGAGTTACACCTCACAGCGCCGCTGTTAATGACAGTGTACAAGGAAAGTACGACCATGTTAATGTAAGTGTTATGCGCCGTATTGCAACTGAGTACAGGTGGGTTCTTTTAAATACGGATAAGATTCAGTCATAGAAAGAAAGAAAAGAAGGAAAAGAAAGAAAATAATGAAAAGAAAGAAAGAAATGAAAGAAAGAAGGGAAGGAAAATAAATAAAAAAGATATTTTTATTTATAACTATGCCACACATTAATTACAATTTATACACTACTACTATACTAGAACGATGCCTGATGCTTCTTCCATCTGGGCTATTAAAACCAAATAATATCCAAAGTACAAGACAACGCTTAGCAACTATTCATTTACATAAATAAAACAAAAATTAAAACGTCTCTAAATACATATACCTAAGTGCTTGTAATTTGGTCCTGTGTGAAATAAAGGTATTTTAACTTTAAACTAGTAATTACTAGTGTATGAAACTAATGATGTCTATCATTGGACAGGACACGTCCATTTGATGAGAAAACAAAAGAACAATAGTTTGAGGAGTTTCCTAATAAATAAATAAATAAAATAAGCCCTATAAATATTTTTCACCTTTGAGCTTAGTTAAATGTTTTAGAATTAATTATTTTTCTATATATTTAAAACTAATGATTCAAATAAGCACTGATGTTTTTGTTAAACAATAAATACCTAATAGAAATAAAAAAAGAAGTATGTTATTAGAAACCTACGTTATAAGGATAAGAGAGCAAGGAAACTTAGCGTGAAAGTTGTTAAACAATGTAATTAGCTCGTCTTAACAAGTTCCCTAATTTAAAACAATTTTGCCTTCTCGAAGTTTTTCCAACTTGAAATAAATTAATTAGTAAGGCAGTTAGTACAAGTTTAGATAAAGAACCATCAAACTATGATAAGTTTATTTTAAAAGGTTGTTTGTTCAAGAACTTCAATATTTTTGTTTGTTGATTTGTGAAAGTATTTGTCATTACATCGTAGATTATCAACATCCATTGGAAATCTCGTACGGATGTTCTGAATTTTTGGAATAGGTAATTTATTTTTTACTCACTTTTTTATTGCTAATGTTTTGAAAAGTTTCTCCACCATTTTAACTCGTTCTAACTAACTATGATTCCGATTTTAAAAATTAAAACATCCGCCTATAATGAAAAAAAATTGGTTGTCTGTAAAGTCGGTTTTCGGACGATAGATTTACGTGATAACGTCATAATTGGCCTCTCTATCGCTTGTTGAGCGCTCTCGCTTGCACGCACAGGCTCAGGTGGAACGTAACGCGGAACGTTACTATTTTTCATGTGCGTTGCTGGTGTTCATCAATTTCTTAAACGTTATCACGTCAAAAATTGGTTGTCTGTAAAGTCGATTTACGGACGATAGATTTACGTGATAATGTCTTAATTGGCCTCTCTATCGTTTGTTTTATCGTGCCTCTCTATCGCTTGTTGCGCGCTCTCGCTTGCACGCACAGGCTCAGGATGGAACGTTACGCGGAACGTTACTATTTTTCATGTGCGTTGCTGGTGTTCATCAATTTATTAAACGTTATCACGTCAAAAATGACTCGGCGTTTTCATTATGGATTGTTAGACGGATAGGGATGCGACGGAGGCTAAACAAAGTAAGGCGGAGAAACCTACACCGACAAGAGCTCAAGATTAGAGAAAATTTCCTCGAATATGAGAAGTCTGGCTAGTCGCACAGGCGTTCTGAAATTCCTATTTTCCGAACTCTCGCAATATGAGGTTGTCACTCAGCTAGCGCATTACAAATGAATGGCTTTCCTGAAAGTAAAACGTGGTTCGCATGTCTTTTATGAACAGCTGTCAGCAACTACCAGGATGAATTTTCTCTTTGGTGTTAAATGGGACTACCTACATAATAGCTACCTACCCATAGGTAGTATTACTTACAAGTTTCCATAAAAGATACCTATAATCTCCTTTCCTTCTTGAAATTGTTATCTTCATAAAATAGGATACCTTAAAATGAGAGGGTTATAGTTCTGGCACTTTTGTGTCAATCAAATAAATGTGATAAAGTTGGTACCAACCCACTCTATGGTTGGTACTGTTACTCAATATTAATATCAAATCTAAAATTGAACAGCTATTTCAGTTCCATTTTCCGCAGATAATAATTTTCCTCAAAGTCATCTCAACTAAAAGTCTAAGTTACTTCACATTCCGTTATGATGCCGCTTATAGGTAAACCGCTATAAACTCGACCCTCCGACTCGATGGTTTGCGCGACGGGGCAGTAGTCACTCAACCAATGAGCTAGTCTGTCACTATCCGCTGACAGCGTTGCCGTATCATTATAGCCAATCGCATCACTCGCCCCGCGTCCCGCAGACCATCAGGAGGGTCAAGTTATAGCGGTTTGCCTATAGCAAATGAATCGATGCTTCAAGAAAGGTGTTGCAATTGGAAGGGACTATTCAGGGCACAGATAACGGCAGTAACAATAACGCTGCTAAGATCCTTAATGGTTATTATCCAACTACGAATAGGAGGATTGTTGGACTGAGCTATAATGGGATTTGGTTATTGAATTCTAATCACGAGTTCCACCTAATTGGGTTAACTTGGTTGAATCGGGTTATACAAGCATAATCAATGTATTACGCTGAGTTGTACGAATTGAATTTCAATTTATTATTTATATATTTTTCTATACAATGTCTAATTTTATATCTATTTGATTTTTGGTATTGTTAATTACTAGCGGACGCCCGCGCTCCACCCACGAGAATTTGAGTTTTTCACAAATACTGCGGGGCCATTAAATTTTTCGAGATAAAAAGTAGGGTACCTATATAGTATAGTATAGTGTAGTGGATATGGGTAGTTAGTTATACGTCAATCCAGGGTTAATCTATCTCTATTTTAAATTTCAGCCGAATCGGTTCAGTCATTCCGACTTGTGCGAGTATCAAACATGAATTAACTAATTTACTCAGATACAACGAATTACAGTAATATACGAAAGTAGCTTTTTTATTCCCTACACTGCAAGGAAATTCGCGTATCTATTTCTGGCCTTGGCCTGATTTTTTTAAAACATACACCTTTTAAGACTTTATATTAACTGAAGATGTCAGTTCAAGATTTGATTTTTACAGTAGTAAATCAAGTCTCAACTACCTGAAATAAAACACACGAATATTACATCACATTTTCGAGAAACTGTATTAGTGAAAACATAAAAGGATAATTTTTTGTCGATAAAAAAAATCCCGAAGTTGCGTCCAATTTTTTTCAATTTTCAATTTATTACCATAATTATTATTATAATTCCAATAAATATTACGAAGTACGTACATTATCGTTTTCTTTCTAAGTTATGTATTTTAAAAGTTATTACAGTAAACTATAGGTCGCGTTCATTACATTCCTATTTCGCGTAATACGCCATGCTCTTTTGTACCAGATGTTTTGCACATGACAAGTTTTGCTAGCTTTCAGCCCCCTCTTAACAAAGATTTTGACATATTAAAAATTTAAAGACAATACTGCAATTACTGCCAAGACATTTCATTTTATGTCATGTTAACTAAAAAACGCGCAAAAAAAATATTTAAAACGCGGACAGACCCGTTTACCGTTTAGTTCGTCTTGGAATCTTTCTACGTCAAACGTGCCTAGATACGTCATATGAACAACAGTACCTACCGACGTGGAGTGTTCATGTGTGTAACAGTAACAAAATACTCTCTCAAAACAACGTATGTAACTGCTTACAGTATAGGCAAATATTCTGCAGCGCGAGTTCCGGCGCTGTTCCACTAAATAAGCGGAGTTGCCACTACTGAGTGCTAAGTACTCAGCAAACAGGAGTAGGAAATATAAACTGTGGAAAAAGACTCAAAAAGGTATCCAAAATTGTTGAGACTCGCAATCTTATTCGACAAAAGTCGTTTCAAATTAAAAAAGTAATTCTCCCTCACGTACTATTGTTAGGGGACTGAACCCAAAGGATGCCAACCGAATATTTTGACCTCCTAACTGTTCGTCCGTCTGTCAGCGCGGTGTATTATGAGTCATAGTAATTACACAGTAAAATTTTCCAGTGTTTTAATTGAACTTATAATAAAAATTTATGTGCTTTTTGCTTCATGAAAATGACAATCTTTATTTTTCACATAGGCCTAAATATTAGACTCTTATGAAAACTCAAAACCATACCACCAGATTCGGAAGGCAGGTTTGCACCGAGAACTGGCAACTTAACATTACTTAAGACAGCTTCAATATTTTAAAAAGAAAATACAATAACAATCCTCTTGGATTGTAAAACTATCTATCGCCCCAGTCCCTGGAAGTTGTGAATCGGTGTTTTTTACCCTTCCTGTTAACTGAATACTTAACGCCACCGAGTATTCACGGTGTCGAGTGCCGACGAAAACTATTGAAGCCCCAACTTTAATAACAAGAGCCGGGCGTAATATTTGCACACCTAGCGACTGCGCCACTTGGCACGTTGCACTGAAAAAACTTTATGCTTTTCCACACCTACTTACTTTCAATTGACTTTAGCTGTAGATAGAGAGAGTCTGTTGAGTGGATATACGTTGGAAATCGTGCTTATGGTGAACTTAAATTTGGACAGTGCAGCGCAGTGTTAAGTAGATGCATAATATTATGTACGCCTAAACTTGCAGAAGTTGACTTCTTAAAGCCATGTAAACAGTCAGAAGTCAAATTCTGCAAGTTTTTTTGCTAATCTAAACCTCACTTCATAATTTTATATCTTCAAATTTATACTATCGGGAGTAGGTAGTTCACATCATAGAAATGATAAATAATTCAAATTCACACGATAATTCACGCGCAAAGTCAGGTGTGTCTCGGACACTAATAGTAGTTTTGGATGCATTCGGAGACCTCTTTCTCAGTTATGTTTCGGACTAGTAGTAGTTTCGGACTCATTTGGAGACCTTCTCGTATCAACTTAAGGGAAAATAAGAAAAATAATTTTTCAGACACTGTTCACCCCTACATAGTTTACCAAATACACGTACGAAGCGGTTTGACTCCTCGTTTCTGATACGCATTACAAAGGTCTGGAATAGGCAAGGTCCTTCCCAACTTCTACAACCTGGGCGCCTTCAAATCAAGAGTGAATAGGCGTTTTCTCGGCAAGCGCGTTCCACCTTAGACTGTATCATCACTTTCCATAAGGTGTGATCACAGTCAAGCACTAGTCTATATTGTTAATAAAAACCATCATGACAGACTTTATAAGAAGAACCCTACTCCATCAGCTGCTAAATGGCCTTTAATATGTCAGCCTCCATTGGTGACGATGATGGTTGAAATGATAATCAATGAGATAGATAATGCTGCCTGATTGGCAGTCGAGTCAAATTACATAATTTGGGTTTAACGTAAGCTGGTAATTACGCCGGCCAGTTTGATCGGTTAATTATTCGGTGCCGTAATTATGTGAATTTGGCTTTTGCGATATTGTAAATCAGACTAGGCATTGGCATAGAATTAATATCTATTAGCTATAAACTCAAAAGCTACTAATTTGTAAATAATACTCAATGTAAAATAAAGAACATTTAGGTAACCCATGCAAATAAGACAACAATTATTGGATATGATGTTTGATGCTCATTTGCACATACTAGTAAGAAGATTGAAATATTAGGGAGCTTTTTACAATATTATTTTTTCATTCGTCCCCTAAATAGTCAATCCACGAAAACTCGCCTAGCTCTTTCTTAAATCTCCTACGAATCGCATGAAACATAAGTGATTGAGAAGAAGTGAGGCGCGTCTTCTTTGATAAAGAACTAACTATCTTTTATAAAGACTTCTATAATAAAGAATATATCTTATCGCTTCTTTAATATTATAATAGTAGTACGACCTATAACACTTTCATATACGACTAAAGTATTCCAGAAATATAATAAGAAAGATAGATTTAGGCATTATTGCACGAAGACAACCGAATTCCAGTGGTAATAAATAGCGTATATCGTATAACGCATTATCCTTTTTCCATAGGACAGGTGTTTTTTGCTGTAATTTATTGCTGTGACAGCTAGTTTTCCCAAATAATACCTCAGATTCAGCCACACTTGTCTTTTACGAGCAAAAATTCGGATAACTCAGTCTCTGTATTACTTACTTTATGTACGTCAAACATGCGTTTATTTTTGAGGATTTTATAATTTAACTTACCTGAAGGATATGTTACATTACCAAATAGGTCCTTATCGTTTTTTGGACAACCAGTGGTATTAAGATTAAATACATTATAATCATAATTTTGTCAAACTGGATCATCGAAGAACAAAATCAAGCTTTTGCTTTACTAAACAGCATCTGCAAAAACTTTTGTAAGTATGGGAAAACTATCGCCAATGGTTTTTCATCAGACTCTAGCAAATACGAGCTTAAAAGCTATGCAGTTATACGCGTACGTAGATAACAATTTCGAAAACGTATATTTTGGCGGCAATTGCGAACGCTAGCGTACCGTTGGACAGTGCCATAACCATTGTTCCAACGCGTTCATACATCACGCTAATCACCATGCAAATTGCTAGCCGTACGCAACGCCACTGCGTACGCGGTAGCTGTTAAAGGTTGTTGTACATTGTACGTCGTACGTGTTAGGCTGCTTATCCACGCTATCGAATTATATTAGTCGAAATACTGCGTGCATGTCTGTCTGTCTCAACCACTATTAATGTCCCACTTCTGGGCACTGGACTCCTTTCAGAATGAGAGCCCACCCAAACTGTATCGCTGGCCAGTTTCGAGTTTTCCGTCTTCGCACACCTTTTACCTTTTAAGTATTTGAATTCTTTGGCCACCTGGAAAGAGGAGAGCAGTTTTCCTTCCCGAGATTGGTGTTAGAGAGAAAAATTGCTGAGAAGAGGTCTCAAATGGTTAGAAGATACAAAGGGACTTACTTACCCAGATTTAAAGAAAGCTACACTTAATAGGAAGGCTTTTCGATTGTTGACCGCCAAACTTCAATTTAAGGAAGAGGGCACGCGATGATAATTTGATTCCTCTCTGGCAAGCATGGTTTCGTTACGATGTTATTCTTCATAGCTGAGCAAATGTAGGTATAATTAGAGCCATGCTCTCCTTACAACCGATGCATCGCTTAGCTCAAGTACAAGTCGCTTGTCTAGCTCATCTTACCCGCTCCGCTATACCTCTATGTCAAGTGCAAGTGCAAAATTAGTCAAGTGCGTGTCGGGTTCACGCACTGAGGATTCCGTACCTACTATCAAGACCATTTCCAATCTATTTAGAGTTCCGTACCAAAATGGTAAAATGGAACCCTTATGGTGCGACTTTCTCCGTCTGTCTGTCCGTCTGTCTGTCTGTCTGTCCGTCACACTCGATTATTTCAGTAACTACCAGAGCTATCGATATGAAATTTGGAATAGTTGTGTATATTAGTGGCCCAATGACACTGGAATAAAAAAAAATGGAAATTATTTTTGTTCTTATTTAAAAAGGGGGGAAAATCGGAGGGTTGAAATTTAAAAGTGAGATAACTGTACTGTGTTGGGTATCATATGAAAGAATTTACTTTGTACATTCTAAAACCGATTTTTAATTATTTTTAGTCATGATAGTTTTTGATTTATCGGGGAAAATGTCTAAAAAAATACCGTTCCCCCCCCTTTATCTCCGGAGTTTACCAATCGAAAAATCTCAAATAATTATGGTCAATAGGAATTTACGTATATTTTACAGGAAAACTATAGCCAATGCTCTAACTAGCATAGTTTTTTTGATATTAACAATAAACCTCTACAAACAAAGTTAGTTTTGCGGTTCATTAACAAAGGTAATTATTACCGTTATACATCTTTGGTCGTTACAGTTTTGGTCGTGTTACATCTACATTAGTACGAACGAATCTTAAAAGTACCTAGCTATAACTACCTAAGCTTATTTTGCTTCAGTACTTCTTGAGTACGGAACCCTCGGTGCGCGAGTCCGATTCGCACTTGGCCGGTTTTTTTTATTTAGTATTTGTTGTTATAGCGACAACAGAAAATCCATCATCTGTGAAAATTTCAAGTACAGCTATCACGTTTCAAGAGATACAGCCTGGTGACAGATGGATGGACGGACAGCGGAGTCTTAGTAATAGTTACCCGTTTTTACCCTTTGGATACGGAAACCTAAAAATGAATACATAGTTTTGTCTAGCTTTGACCTTCTCACAGCAAAGCTACATAGAACATCTCTGGAGGGCAAGCACCCTTATAATCGTGTTCGTACAACCTTTGGCGCATACGCTGTGCTGCTACATCAATTAACATACTAACATACAAGCTAAACCCTACCCTTGATTATGCCAGAGTACCTACGTGAAATTAATTCCAGATTACAGTGACAGGTACAACTCGGAGTGTGGTAGGTTTATGTAACTAAGACTGAACTCTTTCCTTTCCTTAATTTAATTTTACGACGATAGACAAATCACTTGTACATATTTATTGTATAATTATAAATGTGACATTAAAATATGAACGACAAAGAAAACCTTTAGCTAATTATTATTGCGTTGCATTTGTGATGTCCTTAAGTACCTACTTAGTTTGCAGTTCATACTATTTTAGAAAAAGCATGTTAATACATACAGAAAAAAATACCCTGCTGAGTTTGTTCTGGGCTTCTTTTTAGTAGCAGAGCGCGTTGTAAACCTTGTAAACTTTTAGTATTAATTAAGTCGTGAAATAATTACCACCATTGTAATATAAGGAGGTATTGGAAAATGAGATGACTTCGTAAATACCTGCAAATTAGGTTTGAATGAAATAAAGTGTATTTGACTATTGCCTATCTTTAATTCAGAAATTGTGTCATACCAAATAATAAACCTACGACGAGGAAACACCAGGAAAAAGCGCGTTGAGTTGTCAGAGACGTGTGACAGTCATTTGTTCGGAATTATTGATCTAACGCGGCGCTTATCAATCACTCGGCGACGACAGACGGATGAAAGGCGTCCGGTAATAACCGAAACTGAGTCATCAATTATTAGCGGACCGTGTCATTAAGGCTTCATATAGTCTTACTGTAAAGGTGCAATTTTCACTTATGTGAGAGATATACAGAGTGTTAGAAGACCGTTTAAAAAAATTGGTTGCCTGTAAAGTCGGTTTACTGACGATAGTTGAACGTGACAACGAATTCTTTGTCGCTCGTTCCGCGCTCGCGAGGTAACGCCGGTATCGCCGTATAAGCGAGGTAACGCCGGATGAGTCATGTTTTTTCGTGCGTGCAACCGGCTCTATCGATTTATAAGACGTGGTCACGTCAAAAACAAAGATAGGTGATAGTACTCATCATAATAATATACCATACATAAAGTAAAAGCTTTTTAAAACGCAAAAACAAGCTAAAGCTTACTTTGGGATTAGGTTACGATGTGTGTAATGTCCTGATATAAAAAACCCCTCTCATTTATTCAGGAGACCCGTGCCCAGCTGTGGGATATAAAGAGGTAGCTAATGATACAAATCACAACGAACAAAAAAAATAAATGTATACCTTATACTTACTGATATACTTATTTTTGTATTCAATTTATTATCTATACGTGTGTAATTATTGTGTAAGTACTTTGTTTTGTTTATGTGTATTGTATTATGTTTTGAATTCGTCTTAGTATGTCTGTTTGTAATATGGATGTCTCAACCATCTCAAATGACTAACATGAATATGATAGTTGAGACATCTCAGCGTTTATATCAAGTTGACATTTCTGTGAACCATGCAGTAGTTACACGAAAGGCTCGATATAGTTTGAGGAAATAACATTTGATATAGAGTTGAAATCCTGGAAGCAAATGTACCAGAAAAATAAAACAGTGTATAAATTACGAGTTCACATTAAACCAGCGTGACTAATTCCGGCTCCATATTCAGCTTACTTTATGATTTAACTCTCTGCTTTAAAGAGAAAGAGAAAAAGCTGCACGGCAGTGACGATTGTACAAAAAACTAGGTTAAAAAGCGACGCAGGGCAAAACAAGAAAGAAAATAATAGTGAGAGACTGTTAATATGAAATCACAAAGAGCGCGCGTCACTAACGTACGGAGCTTTGATAAAACAAACTAACAAACAAAAAAATCTAATCATACGAATCTGTATAGTTTCCACCTGTTGGAACAATGAAAAGCGAAGAGAAAATTAGAAAAGTAGGTAGACTACTGTAGCCGTAGTCATATTGTGACGTATTTGTGACTGTAGCAGATTTTAGTCGTTCCGTTCAATTTCATCGATCAACAGCTTTCTTTTTTTTTTTTAATAGTCATCGCGAGCAAACGAGCGGGCGGGTGTTAATCGATCAATGCCGGCCATGGACATTTGCAGCACCAGAGGAACTGCAAATGCGTTGACGGCCCTTAACTTTGTTTATCCGCCCCTTATGGGGATTTATTGAATTTATTTTTGTCTTCACTCTCACGGATACGTTGGTAGGTGCGACATGCAGCGTCGCGGAAGAATATAACAGAAAAACGACCTTTTACCTAATTATTCAACATGACAATAATTTCATAGTATATACAACCAAAACAGCCCTCGCATAACATGGGATTAAAAATAAAAATTCGGAAATTCCCAAGTTTTATGCAAAAAATAAATGACGTTACTGTTGAAAAAAAATCAATACTATTTATAACGAATAAATTTGGTTGGCCTATTGTGTAATTATAGCCTCTTGTCCCATGTATCTTGTTATGTTCCACGCCTACAAACACATGATCTGCCGTTAGTGATTGATTGATAAACGAGGACAAAATATGCCTACACGACACGCGTCTTCAATTTGGAACAAATTGACTGTCATTAATTAAATAATATATGATTATAACATATGTTTATAATATATAAATAATATATATTATAAACTATAATGTAGCTTATTCGGTTGCTTGACTTGACTTTAACTGAAACGTTTGGTCTGACTCTTATGTCTTTCGAAATAAGGTGCGGAACCCTTCGTTTGCGAGTCCAATTTGCACTTGGCCGATATTATGTATTTTTTTTTTAAATGTATCGCACTCAGTTATTCTCTGCTATAGGCAGAGACCTTGTTGATGCGAACTTTGCTCTGAAAGAGTGCCAACTCACGATGGTCGTGAACTGGTTACTGTTACCTAATTTATTTGGTTTGTGAGCAACACTCATCAGAGCATCTGAGTGCTCCGTCAAATTTAAAATAATTATAAATATATTTTTTTTTAATTAGTAACAAATTATTATAAATATTTTTTTTTGTTCATAATATAATTTCAAAAATAAATTAAATTATAGGTAAGAAAAATTTATGATGGATTTTAATTTTGGTGATATTAGATTTATTATTATTAGTAGGTAGGTAAATTAATGTGTGGGGGGCTCCGCCAAGCAACCTCCACGAGTGCCCGAGTGCTACGGTGCCCCATCTGTAGCGCACGGGCCGGTGCTCCCTGGTAACGTCGGTTAAGAGCGGGTATTAACTGAATATGTCAGTTCAAGATTTCATTTTTACAGTAGTAAATCAAGTCTCAACTGCCTGAAATAAAACACACGAATATTACATCATATTGTCGAGAAACTGTAAAAGTGAAAACAAAAAAGGATAAATTTTTGTCGATAAAAAAAATTCCCGAAGTTGCGTCCAATTTTTTACAATTTTCAATTTATTATCAATGTTATATGTACTAGAGAGCCAAGGTCTAGGATTATAATTCCAATAAATATTATAAAGTGCGTATCTTATCGTTTTCTTTCTAAATCATGTATTTTAAAAGTTATTACAGTAAACTATAAATGGCGCTTATTACATTCTTATTTCGCGTAATACGCCATGCTCTTTTGTACCAGAACGATGTTTTGCGCATGACAATCAGTCACAATTGCTCCATTGAGACGAGAAGACTGTATTTCTGTGCTCCAGGCCAAAAAAATAGTTCTTTGTATCCTTAATATATAAATTATGAACTATAAATTATTGTGTGTGTATTTATAAATGATTTGGTGGCGTTAATAATATAATTGTAAATATGGGGAGCAAAAACTACGAAATAAAAGTATATTAAAGCAAAAGCCTTTCTGTCAAATATCGACCTTCACTCTTTACTCTTAAAGCACACAATTAACGAGCACTGAATTCCCTGAAGCAATGACATGTCAATGGCGGTGGGAGTAGTATATGTAAAAAAGGACGATCCCAATCAATTTTGAGAGAGAGGAATAAAGAGTGCTCCTGTATGTGCGCACTTTGTGCAACATGTTCACTATTTTGACACTTCAGTATACAAGTATTAGATATTGCATTATTGATTTGTGCTAACATTCATAAAACTACTAAATGTTACTATGTTAATTAGTTCCTACGTAAATATAGTTCAAGAGATAATGTGCAATAATAAATTTAAAAAAAAAGTCAAATTTATTATGATACAATATATAAATAGGAAATATTTAAGAATGTAATGAATATATAAGTAATGAATTCTGTAAGAGGGTAAAATGAATTTGTGCACAGCTAATAAAACAGACTAGTCTTAAATATTTTTAGGCTTTTTTTAGTGTTCCGTACCCAACGTGTAAAACCGGGACCTATTACGAAGACTCCGCTAGTCGTCTGTCCGTCCGTCCGTCCATCCGTCCGTCTGTCGCCAGGCTGTATTTCTTGAACCATGATAATAAGACACTTAAAATCACAGATAGTGTACTTAAAAAAAAACCACCCCTAGCTTTAACTAATTTTAATTTTAATTTTAATTAATTTTTTTTATTAGTGTTTTACACACTTATGATATAACTCCTTTATGCAGGACAGATTGATTTGCTATAATCCGCTACTTGAAAAGATTCTGTATGGTACAATATGCAGGAACACTGCCCACATGAAACACCACATACAATTTTCCAACACTTTCTTCGATGCACGTTTCGTCCCGACACCGGGACATCCTCAGGAAATGTTGACTTTACGATGCGAAATTGTAGACTCTATGACAGAATCTTTTCAAGTAGTGGATTATAGCAAAACAAATTAATCTGTCCTGCTAATTATGGATTTCCGCAAAATAACGCCTGCTTCCATTCAATAATTCCTATAAATTTAAATACAAATCAAAATTTCACTCGCAGCGGGATTTGAACCTGCTTTCCCCAGCTATCAAGGCTGTGTGCTCTTATCGCTGAGTAATTACTCCCCCTAGCTTTTCCCCGGCCAAAAGTGCCCATCAGACTAGCCTAATACACACCTAATAGCCCACGTCAAAATAAATGCCTGAAAACCTTATATTGCACAATGTCAATTGGTTTATTAATATAGCAAATATGTATTGTATTGTCGTCTTTTAATTTCTGATTAAGCATGTGTTATATTATTGGTTAAAATGTGACTTCTTATCGAGAATAAAGACGGTAATTTACATAACCAGTTAGAATTTTGTACAGTGTACAGTGTATGTTTCACTTGCTAAATACAATAATAGAAGTTAAGGAAGTCGCTACACTGATTGCTTATAATTATTGTAGTTCACCAATTCTGTGTATTTAACTGTGTTGGTGTTTAAGAAAATAATATTAATAATTGTGTAATAGTTTACTTTAAATTATACTATTCACTTTCCATATGTAAACATATAAAAGAAGTTGAGGTAGCTATTACACAACAATGATCATCCTAGTTCACAAATTCCTTTTACTTATACTGTGATTATATGAGGAAAACAATATATAAAGTTATGTAACTATTTACAAATAGCTATATTGTGACTTTCTCTTTATATAGGTTTATAAAGGTTAAGGATGTCATTATACTGATTGTTTGTAATAATTATAATAATACATTTATGTTTATTAGTAATTTAATATTTAAATACAAGAAAAATAACTTTGATAGTTATAATCATATTATCTATAAATATAGCAGAATTCCATTGTAATTACATTTATTAAAGTTAAGGAAGTCATTATACAGATTGTGTGTTGCCATTGTCATTTATCATTCAGGTTCGATAATTTCGTGTATTTCTGTTGTATAAATAATTTACTATTTGATAACAAAAAATATTAATAATTAGGTAATTATTTTTACACTGATTTCATTATCTTGGAATAAATGAGAATGTTGACAACAATACAATTTGAGTAATGTCGGTAGTTGTACAAAAATGAGAATGTTGACAACGGTACAATTTGACTAATGTCGGTAGTTGTACAAAAGAGGGGAGCTCCCACTTGTTTAGCTGATAATATAAAAGCCTCAAAGTCAGACGGTTGGGGATTATTCTATTCTGATCGTAGTACTAGACAGAGCTACTGGGGCCACATAAAAGCTAAGTATTCTTTTGTATAACTTATAGTATTTAATTATTGTTATTGTTATTATTTATTATTGTAATTATTTTTATTACAAAGACATAGCTTTATATCGTAGTTTTTGTAGATGTTATCATTCCGAATTATTTAATAAAGTTAATGAGGTTTACATGTGGAGTATAATAATTGTGTTTTGTGTAAATTTACATCATAGATGTTAATAAGCAGTTACAGAGTAATTGTTAAATTATTGTGGGTCGATTTATAACCAGTAGGTCTCTGCAAATTGACGAATCACTTTGTATTAATTAGTTAGTGATTATTGTTACCATGTTACTCGTAAGATTGTTTGTAAAAGCCATGTTTTGAAAGGAGCAAGTGCTGAGTTTCTTGCCGGTTCTTCTCAGTGCAAACCAGCATTCCGAACACGGCGGTAGATTCATTACACCAGTCTTATATGGAAAATATTACGTAAATGTATGATCTGAATAAAAGTTACAAGTAAATGATCTGTTTCATTTTAAACACTTCTGGTGACAACACACTTAACCCAAAATTTGTCATCAGAAGTGGGATCGGAACCAATTTTGCTAATACATTACTCTATGTTTCAGTAACTGTGAGCGTGGATTCTGTCGTGCCATCCTGAAGCACATTGACAGCCGAGGTATTGGTGGGGTGCTACCACCCCTGGTACAGAAGAATCCCATTTTGGTGAATATGGAAAGCAGTGACGAATGTGGCCAACATCCGGCCGCGAATCTCGTCGTTGGAATCGGGATTAGCTGATACCTTCTTCATTAAGAAACTGTGAGCGTAGATTCTGTCGTGCCAGCCTGAAGCACATTGACAGCCGAGGTATTGGTGGGGTGCTACCACCCCTGGTACAGAAGAATCCCATTTTGGTGAATATGGAAAGCAGTGACGAATGTGGCCAACATCCGGCCGCGAATCTCGTCGTTGGAATCGGGATTAGCTGATACCTTCTTCATTAAGGTCAGTTATTAGAACTGTTTCTATAGTTGTGTGTGTCTTTTAATTATATTTAATAGGAAAATAGTACATTTGTAGCAAATTGTATCGTGAACATTATAAAAACGTTATCAAAGCATCCTAAAAAAAAAAAAAAAGAAATTGAGTAAAACCGTTTCTGGTGAGAAAGATTCGTTGTTATTTAAATATCAGACTGCCAGTATCGGTAATTTATTCCAAACCAACTATAAAAAAAAACCAGGCTTAAAAAAAAATACCTGTACTATGTTTTACCTTGTACAAAAATAAAGATATATTCTAATTCTTTTTCATACACGTCCCACAAATAATTTGTATATATACATATAAAATATACCATACATCAAAATTTCTTGTCGGCCATGCACTAGGGTTTCTGTGTTCGTTTTCCATCCTAATGCAAAGCCACGCTAAATAACACTTCAAATAAAAACTTTAATCTCAGACTAGGTATCAATTGCACAAATTCTACTCGTTGATTTATTTACTTCTTAATCAAATGAAGTTATACTAAATAAGTGAAATTATATATATTCTTTATATACCGTGACGTTACGAATGACAAGTTTTACACAGTGCAAAAGAAAACAGCGATAGAAATTTCTGAAAAAAAAGCCAAGTTTCAAAATTCAATATGTTGAACGACCATTTGGTGTACGATTTATAAAAAAAAAAAAAAAGTATAACTTTAGTAAAGTTGTTATCAAATCAATGTTTTTTTTTATGCAAGAAGATGAGGGTAGTTATACATTTATAATAGTGACAGTAACATTCTAATTTTATAAAGTCTAGCGATAAAAATGTGTAAATGACAGCTGTCTTACCATGAGACAATTTTCGTCTACCACCCTTAAAATAAACCCCTTCTGTATACTTCTTCACGAATTAAAAGTGATATGATAAGTATTCTTCTTGACAACGCAATGTGATTTGAGGACGGACTATCCAACTACCAACAAGTCATTAGTATCATAATAGTTACCTAATAATGATTAGTTTTTTTTTCTGAGGACTTCAACATACATCAAAGTTTTGCTAATTTAAGGTAATAATCTTATTAAGTATGCCACACCGGTGTCCTGTCATCATTGCTTGATTTATTGATTTATCTTTTTGCCAAAAATAAAATTATTTTATTTTTAGTAAATAATCGTCCTAATAATTCGCATTGTCTACAGCTAAAATATGATTTTAATAGTTACAATAATATCCATTTGTGTAAAGTTTATATATGATTATTTAATTTTCGTGTTATTTAATCTCTTCGGCTTTTGTATTTATGCAATACGCTTTGTACGTGCCGTTTGTTTTGTATTTTTGTATTTGCGCCGGGTGTGAGAATTTAATTAAATATGTGGCTAATAATAATATTAAAAAAAAAATATGATCTGACCATTGGCGTTGATCTTGTGTTGACAAAAGTCCCTGTTCAAAGTGTTACCATTTATTTTAATTTATTTTATTAATACTCTTGTATTGGTGTATGTTTTTTATTCGGGTATCTATTTAATTCCTATAATATCTTTAACATTTACACACTAAAAACAAACTAAGAGTTTAATTTGTCTTGATCAATTACAAACTTGAATAACAGTTTAAAACTAACCTCAAATATTTATTTAATGAGGGTATTTAAACGAGCAAAAGAAACAAAATGTCTTATTGATTTTGGAACTTGGCAGATAAATCATTTCAATAATTATAGAAACATTTGCCCTTGAAGGCTAAATAGCATATAGCAAATATTCACATAGCTTCCAAACTTGACACAAATTTGCTATTGCTCAAAGAAAAGTATTAAAAAAAAATTCACTTTGGGTTAGTAGTACTTATCTTTGTGTAGAAAATGAGAGAAAAGCTGTTAGCGTTATGATTCCTTTCCGTCACTCTGACTTTACTAGTAAATCCTGTTCCGACTTCCAACATACATTTACAAAATACATAATAATAAATTTGATAGAAATTATTTAATCTTATCCTTATTTGCGAAGTATATAAATAGTTCAACGTATCAATCAAAGATAGAAAATTAAAGAAAAGTTGTTCGTCAGACTGGCCGAGCGATCGGTTGAAATATTTTAAGCTATTGTTGCGACCTCGAGATTGGAATGACAACCCGATGTCGTTGAATAGGTGCCCTTACCCGATGTCGATACCTGGTGTCACAGGTTAGGAAGATAATGCGCCCCGCGAACTTTGGTGCGCCTTGGAGCACGAGCACCACTGACTACACGAAAAACTTTACCAGTACTAAATCACTTTACATCTTTTCACTTTACTTCGTGTCATTGGTATCACTTGGACTTGGGTCCACTGAACTGTCTGACTTGACTGACTGCTTTGTTCTGAAAGCTTCTCCTTAAATACCCGGTGATAATGCGAACACATATTTACAAATTTCAAATAATTAGTTCCAAATTTAAATCTTTCTTCTTACTTATTGTTTTGTAATCATCTTCTTCCTGACTGGTGTGATGTCTTGTTTTAGCATATAGGAATCGTCATTCTTCTTTTTCTAAGTATCCTATTGCCATCTATCATCGAGTAGTGGAAAGTTCTTATCTCTAAAAAATTCTATCATTAAGCTATGGACACACGATCATTATTTCAGACCTATCCATAGGTCATCACACTATTAAGTCTAAAACAAAAAAAAAATACTGGTTGGTAACATATTTTTGGTTTGGACTAAATGTGGGAAATAGGATATACAAGAAGTATCTGGACAAACAATAAAATTTTGTACAGACTAGTTTTGTCTTTGGGATGCTTTGATTTATTATCTAGGTGCGAGGATATTAATCCAAAATAAAAAAAAAAGAATAATAATATGTTCAGTGGTCATAATAACAAATTCTTTTGACGAAAATTTGTTTGGAAATGTATTGTATAAAGGAACGGATTCGTTATAAGAAAAAAAAAAATTAACATGGTAAATATTACAATAATCAACATTACGGAATAAAATTCAAAGATTGTGTAGCAGTGAAAATATTAATAAAAACATTATGATTTGATCGCAATGTGGTGTTGGAATTGCTGTTTGAAATGACTGTTACTGTTAACTTTGACATAACTTGACAGCAATCGAAATACCTCCAGTGGTTGAATTACGTTGTGTTTACCACTAATGGATGATTGTGGTGCCCACTGGTTGGTATGGATTCTAACTCTAACTTTGACATTTACTTTTGACTGGTAAAGAAAAAATGAGAATGATGAAGCATTGCGATCTGGAGTCGTCTGAAGTGAAAAAAAAAAAAGAAATTATGGCTTCGTGAAGTATATCATCTTATAATTATTGTCGTTAACGGATCGACCGTGTTATATTATTTCATTTGATTATTGTAATATTGATTAAAGTCTAAAAAAAAAAAGCTAAATATTGCTAAGATTTCTTTTGTGAGCAAGGAAACATACATAATATGGTAATGATCATGTTGGTGGGTTTGGTGGAAGTGTTATAGTTGATGGGTTTGCCATACACAATGGAGTTCTGTACTCGCGGCCGATTATGCTTCGGCGTCAGCGCGTGGGACTCTGTTGAGACTCTTTACATTGTCATTTGTGGCATACTTATTTTCTATAACGGTGCCGATATTAATATCAGGAGTCACAAAAACGCTGCTGACCCCGCCCTGATACTTCACTGAATGCACCAGGCAGCGGGTGATAGGTGCTTGTATTTAAGGCCGGAGGTCTGGTGCGAAAAAATTGGTGACGCACAAAAAATATTGGTGGCGCGAAAAAATTGGTGACGCGCAAAAATTGGTGGTGCGAAAAAATTGGTGACGCACAAAAAATATTGGTGGCGCGAAAAAATTGGTGACGCGCAAAAAAAAAAAAAAAAAAATGGTGGTGCGAAAAAATTGGTGACGCACAAAAATATTGGTGGCGCGAAAAAATTGGTGACGCGCAAAATATTGTGGTACTTCGAGAGCGAAGTACAGGTCAGTCTGGCCGTGTAATATTATTGGTTAAAATGTGACTTCTTATCGAGAATAAAGACGGTAATTTACATAACCAGTTAGAATTTTGTACAGTGTATGTTTCACTTGCTAAATACAATAATAGAAGTTAAGGAAGTCGCTACACTGATTGCTTATAATTATTGTAGTTCACCAATTCTGTGTATTTAACTGTGTTGGTGTTTAAGAAAATAATATTAATAATTGTGTAATAGTTTACTTTAAATTATACTATTCACTTTCCATATGTAAACATATAAAAGAAGTTGAGGTAGCTATTACACAACAATGATCATCCTAGTTCACAAATTCCTTTTACTTATACTGTGATTATATGAGGAAAACAATATATAAAGTTATGTAACTATTTACAAATAGCTATATTGTGACTTTCTCTTTATATAGGTTTATAAAGGTTAAGGATGTCATTATACTGATTGTTTGTAATAATTATAATAATACATTTATGTTTATTAGTAATTTAATATTTAAATACAAGAAAAATAACTTTAATAGTTATAATCATATTATCTATAAATATAGCAGAATTCCATTGTAATTACATTTATTAAAGTTAAGGAAGTCATTATACAGATTGTGTGTTGCCATTGTCATTTATCATTCAGGTTCGATAATTTCGTGTATTTCTGTTGTATAAATAATTTACTATTTGATAACAAAAAATATTAATAATTAGGTAATTATTTTTACACTGATTTCATTATCTTGGAATAAATGAGAATGTTGACAACAATACAATTTGAGTAATGTCGGTAGTTGTACAAAAATGAGAATGTTGACAACGGTACAATTTGACTAATGTCGGTAGTTGTACAAAAGAGGGGAGCTCCCACTTGTTTAGCTGATAATATAAAAGCCTCAAAGTCAGACGGTTGGGGATTATTCTATTCTGATCGTAGTACCAGACAGAGCTACTGGGGCCACATAAAAGCTAAGTATTCTTTTGTATAACTTATAGTATTTAATTATTGTTATTGTTATTATTTATTATTGTAATTATTTTTATTACAAAGACATAGCTTTATATCGTAGTTTTTGTAGATGTTATCATTCCGAATTATTTAATAAAGTTAATGAGGTTTACATGTGGAGTATAATAATTGTGTTTTGTGTAAATTTACATCATAGATGTTAATAAGCAGTTACAGAGTAATTGTTAAATTATTGTGGGTCGATTTATAACCAGTAGGTCTCTGCAAATTGACGAATCACTTTGTATTAATTAGTTAGTGATTATTGTTACCATGTTACTCGTAAGATTGTTTGTAAAAGCCATGTTTTGAAAGGAGCAAGTGCTGAGTTTCTTGCCGGTTCTTCTCAGTGCAAACCAGCATTCCGAACACGGCGGTAGATTCATTACACCAGTCTTATATGGAAAATATTACGTAAATGTATGATCTGAATAAAAGTTACAAGTAAATGATCTGTTTCATTTTAAACACTTCTGGTGACAACACACTTAACCCAAAATTTGTCACATGCATTTCTTTTATTCTACATTTACACATAGATTGTTTTGTTGTATTTCAAATTTTCATCCATTTTTTCCATTATAACAAAGCCTTAGACTCCTTGGAACATGAATATATCTGGGAAGCAATGCATATTTAGGGTGTTCATGGTGTCCCTAACCCAACCTATCCAACAAGGTGACCCAAGTTGTTTTCAGCAGCCCTCGAAATGATCTTCAGCAACCTGGAATGGGACGATTATGAAATTAATATAAAATCCTCATTCCTAACTGATTTACGCTTCGCAGATGATCTCAGCCTATTTTCAGTGTCCCCAAAAACTATATGAAATGCAACAGCAACTATCAGACCACAGCGCGACAGCGCGCAGGGCTTCAATGAACACAATTAAAACAAAAATTATTATGAGAAATGCATCACACACATATAACATCAATGTAAATAATGAGAAAATCGATTATGTGGAAGAGTATGTTTACCTTTTTATAAGTGATACAATGAAGAAAGAAATAGAAAGAAGAAAAAAATAACTAATAAGATTATCAGATATAAAAGTAGAACTAAATTTACAGAGGCAGAAAAAGTATGCAAGAAGCTGAAATAGAAATGGATAGGTCCGACATAGTATGCAAATGGACCAAAGGGCCACAAAACGTTTGGAAGGCGACTATAATTCATAGTTCATAGATTATTGGACCTTAACAGTCCAAGTGTAAATAATAATCAATCAAGCTTTATTGCTGTCGCAATAAAGGCTTTGAGTTGTCAATTATTTCTGTCAAAAACTTCAGATTAAAATTACTGCTTGTTCTAATCTGTCCAATATTTTTTATGGTTATCAAGATCAACCGCCTTAGAGATGTCAAGAAATAGAACAGTTATGGAGTTTCCATTATTTAGCATTTCTAAAATTATTTTCAAGTACAAACATGGCATTTGAGTTAAACTTATTTTTCCCAAATCCATATTGAGCATTTGTAACTACCGATTTTTCAATAGCCAGATCTGAGGAATAAACTTGAAATATAATATGCTATGGCATACAAAATCTGTCAAAATATCATATTTATTCCCCAGTTAACGTTTATCTGTCGATTGAAAAATCATATAAGATGAAATTAATGTTCCGAAAAGTTGTTAATTCTGTTGAATAAGGTCATCTTATTATATCATCAAAAATTTGTGGTAAATTTAAAAATTCCAAAAAATGCCCTTAAGATTTTCAAATAAAATTTCAAGAAATCTTTTGCCTACAACTAGGTGGTCCGAAATGCACTTAGCCGAATTTATCTGATTATCTTACCTAGTATTCGCAGTTTTGTTGACATTACGTGGCAGTCGACGTTGCGAAGTGTGACACGAGTGTGACACGATCTGATTTTTTTCTAGCTTTCAGCCCGCTCTTAATAACCGACGGCGAATAGCTTGGCCCGGCGGATAGGTGACGTTTCTTCGCGTGTCCCTCTGAGTCCCAGCAGAGGGCACAGTGTCGAAACGTCTACACCAACCCCGGAGGAGGAAGAAAACCTCATTAAAAAATTACAGGCGGGGGCGGAAACGCCCACAAGTCCCTTCGGGGCACTACGAGGAAGACAACCTCGTAAAAAAATCACCGAAGTGGGCGGGAACGCTCGTCGAGAGGGATAATTACGGCGGCACATCCCTCTCGCAGGAGACGCGCCGGTTGCTGGGGTGCAAACACCTTCCTTCGGCGACCGGTGCCGGCCTGGGGGTGACGTACGTAAGGGGTTCTGGCGACCGTCACCCGAATTCCACCACAGGCCGAGGTGGTGGCGCGACCTGTTCGGGACGCGCCTCCCAGGAGGGTCGGCAGCGGCCAGGCTGCCGGCAGCAGCGGCGGGACCTGCCGTTTCGGTGGCGGGTCGAGGCCTGGCGGGAGCGCGGTGAATACGCAAGTGAATCCCGTACTCCCGCCAACGTGGTCCGTCGTGGAAAAGCACAGGTTTTAGTGGGTGCAAGCCCCACATAACCCCTCCGTGTCCCCTGACGGAGGTGTACGCGTCAGGTATTTCCTGTGGGTAAAAAAAAAAAAAAAAAAAAAAGGTAAATTAATGTCAATCATTAGTAGTGGATTTTAATTTTGGTGATATTAGATTTATTATTATTAGTAGGTAAATTAGTGTCAATCATTCGTATTTCTTCATACATAATTTGTTATGTCATAAATTAGTATAAATATAAAGTTCTGTTTTAGTATAGTACATTTCAATGTTAGTACACCAAATTCTTTATCGTATTTTAATACAGTTATTATTTTTGGTATCTTGTTTTTGAGTTTACTTCAAATAGCAGCATTACAACTATTATTATTGTTTTGTTAGTAGTTTATTTAGCTGTTAGTTATCAGCGTAGGTTGCCATTTTGCAGTGCTGCCATTTGATTTGCAAACCGCTTTTGTAACAGTCTCGCAAATTTTAATAAACTTCTTCCTGTATCTTTCATTTGAGATAAGAGTCTTTAAATTGTTTTTCGTTATATCTATTCCTAATTCAGCTTCAATATCCTGCCTTTGTGATCCAAAACGTGGGCATTCTGTGAGACCTTAGAGATATTATGTATTAGAATTAGATTATATTATGTACAAATATAATTCGGGTGCCTTCAAGAGAAGATTGAATAAACATTTTCTAACCAAGTGCGCTCTGACCTAAACTTATCATTGCACTAACAGGCAAGAATATCCAAGCGCTGTAAACTTTACCTTTCTGATGGTCTGCGCGGGACGCGGGGCGGGAGTGCTCAACCAATCAGCTAGTCTGTCACTGTCCGCTGACAGCGCTGCTGTATCATTATAGCCAATCGCATCACCCACCCCGCGTCCCGCAGATCATCAGGGGGGTCAAGTTTATAGCGGTTTACCTAGAGCACAGAGTATCTAAATAAACTTTGATGTTACTTTTTAAACAGTCCCATAATTATAGTAATTTGGTTCTGCTTCATAATTTCAGTTGTTTTTCAGAACATCTGGCAGAATCTCACGGCTCTTGACTTTAATGTAGTATAATGACGATAATGATTGTTCCCATTAGAGTAAGGAGTTTTGTACCAAATAACTACTCGTAAATCATTACGATAAATAATTTATAACCAGCTTTTCCCTGCCGTATTACTTGGGTGGATTTAAGTTCTACAACATGTACCTACGAATATGTAGAAAATTCGAAGTTAAGCTAATTAACTTTGTTGTTCAACGTTTATATATCAGTTTTAATAAAACATGTTTTTTACGCAAACCAATCAGAAGAAATGTAATTTAACCAAGTTACATACCCAAACGGAATGGAAAGAAAATACAGGTAAGAAGCAAAAGTGGAGCATAAAAAATTAATTTCGCTCTGTTTCTGGGCCATCAAGTATCGTCATAGTACCTACCTAGGCGAAAATTACTGCTGTTATATGGATAAAATTACGAGCTACTATGTAATTGCTCAAGCTTGTTACAAAAAATAGCTTCTGAGACAATTTATATAACAAAGTCAAGCATATGTATTGTCGCCAGCAGGGTTAGGATGTGCGCGTAGACATATGTCTCTTTACTTTTGTCGCTCTCTTTCCTCTTTCTGATCCATATTGATAGACAGAGAAAAGAGATCGGCAAAAGAATTATTTCTACGTGCGCATGCTGCCGAGGCTGGAGTCGCAAGTCTCTTGATGTAATTCCAAGTGGACGGACCACGAATTCCAAGAGTCCTCAGATGGACGGATTTACCTGGCACTTACTGTCTTTCGTCCGTTTGAAGAATGCGTCCAAGCTTGCGCTTCCAGGAGCGCGGCTCCCTACTCATCCATCATCTTGATGTTAATCTTTTGGCAATGAGTTTGAGTGCACCAATCAAGCACCTTTCCAGCACTAATAAACGTTAGACGCAAATCCCAAGCAAGGATTTTGGTTTTCCAAATTTCTAGGATAAAAGTATCCCTACATTCGTCTTCAGGATGCAGGATACATGCTATCTATATTACGTAGTTCAATGTCGAAATCCATCCAGATTTTCACCTTTATAACGCTGGTGCTATAACTATTGTACTAACAAACCTTACATAAAAGTGTAAAACACCTACTACATATATTGAGTGGGATTTATGATATTAAATTATAGTTTTGGAATGAAATTTTCGATAAAATTTACTTTTTATCGTCATTTTACGATATTGGGGATCACATAAAAAATTTATCCCCCGTCCTATCAACTTCCCCGAAATATCATGTATATAAACGTCTCGTGGATCTTATATTACAACGAGAAGTGACGTTGACTGTCAATCAACGTGGCAAGCATTTGTATTCAGGTAACGTGTGTGGAATGCAATAATGACTGTTTTACGAGTGGCATTCCAGATCGGCCGCCCTAGGGACTTCCGACATCCAAAGAAATATTACGTATATTTCTTTGGATGTCGGAGCAAAAGCTTAAATTCCGAGAAAATGTAATATACAGAATCGGCGTAACATAAACAATTTCAAAAAGAAAAATTTGATGTTAATCGATCCCGTTTTCTTAGAAGGGTCTATCTAGGTATACCACCAAGCTTACTGGTCTGTGATCTAAACCTATAGGACCAACTGAATACCTAAGTATCGAGAAGAAATACTTAAAATCGCAAAAATACGTTTTAGCATATATTAGCTTAGATAATATACCAGTAGGTTTGTAAAACGTATCAATAACGAGTAACAATAAAAACAATCTGAATGTGTTTTTTTAATG
This sequence comes from Coenonympha arcania, assembly GCA_036785405.1. Classification (NCBI taxonomy): domain Eukaryota; kingdom Metazoa; phylum Arthropoda; class Insecta; order Lepidoptera; family Nymphalidae; genus Coenonympha; species Coenonympha arcania. The sequence continues at coordinate 11,730,795 of CM072066.1, read as the reverse complement.
CAGATTGAGGCATATAAAAATATTCGTTTCTCTAATAATAATAATAATATTTATAGCGCTCTAGTTCCTCACCCTAAAGTTTTATAAAATGAATATCAATATAGTATTGAAAAAGTTGTAAAGTTTCAAACTAAACCGACCATTAAAACTTGCAGAAAATGGATATGCTCTGTAACTTTTTCTGCTAGTTTATTTTATGTTACTTTTTGTTGACGCAAAAGCTGAAAGTTTGTTCAGAAACAGTTACAGAATCGATTGCATCGTTTTGCATGTTGTTAGTTCATATTATTTTTATTTTGCAAGTTTGAATTTCGAGTTCAGTCGACGCTACGTACAGATGGACAGATGGACAGACCGACAGCGGAGTCTTAGTAATAGGGCCCCGTTTTACCCTTTGGGTACGAACCCTAAAAATAGGCGCTTTCTCGTAGATTGGACGTATTATCTAATGATACAGATACTGTTATCGGCTAAGACAGTGCATACGCCCACCAAGCCAACTCAAGCCGGCAAGAGATAGCGTTCCGATGCGATGCTGTGTAGATGCATTAGAGGCAACCATTAGAGGCTAATGACATCGCCCGATTTGTATAGTACATCATCACTTACAATCAGGTAAGATTGCAGTAAAGCACTTACTTGAAATTGAATAAAAAATAAACATAAAAGACTCGATTTGAAGGGAAATTGACTGCGGTTTATTGCACTATACACCGCAAAACCGATCGTCTTCAACATTTGCGAGTGAAACCTTTCACCAGAATTGAATTTAAACAGCTGAATTGCTGTTGCAATGTAAATTGCTCCATTTACAAACAGATTACCGGGTTCAATTGTCAAAACCAAAGCGAGATTTTGTGTTAACGCAAATAAAGCCCGATTTGTACTCGTAACCGCAAATACGTACTTACACGTAACATTAATCAAGTTCTATATTTTATTTAAGACTGTAATGTGGTACCTTCTAACAACCACGTTTATTCACTAGCTTTCTACGCATTCATCCTTTTTCCTTGCGAACTTCATTGTACTGTTCCTTTTTTAATACGTTAATTATTTGATATATATTTTTTTTAAGGACTGCGTACCCTACGGAGATACATTTGGTACTCGTCACTTTCTGGTCTTTTGTGTACGTAGCTAAAAATAAATAAATGTAGAAATTACACTCCTCCATTCAAACGTAACTAGCTGACCCGTCCCTGCTTCGGCCATGTTCGGTATTTCCTTTTTTTTCTTATACTTTGTCTATATTGTAAAGGATACTTTTATGCAAATTTCAGCTTTCTAGAATGGTTTGGGCTGAATGATAGTGAAGCAGTGTGGATCTCTCTATTTCTATTTAAATATTGCCGGCTGTAGACCGTTTTTTCTACCTACCTATCATATAACTATCGTACCAATCCAACGGTCAGTTCTAATCTAACTGATCCAATCGGCAGCTTCATGCAAGTTGAACAATTAGGAAGGATGTTGTATGGCCGGCATTAGACGAAAAAGCTGACACCTACAAAGAATAACAGAACTACTGGATACGGAGTTGGTTCTCTACCCCTTTTTATTCTTATGCCCCCTGTATGCCCATCTTTATATTTTACCCCTTTATACCTCTTGTTTAAGTTGAAGAGTACAAAGCTAGCTTTTTACCTACCTATTTTTGAACAGATTCATTGTTATAACAATGGTAAATCTATTTATAATTGTACTGTTTAATTAAAACAGCTAGGTATTCGGAATTCTACGAGTATGTTGATTGTTATCTATCTTTGGCTCGTAGTTTTAATTGGCACTAACAGAAACGTGGTGGGAATCTCTATTAAGATAATTAGCTAATTTCGTTTCCACTCGGAACTACGTGAAATTTTCCCTAATTAAATATTAATTTTATTAGGTTTCTAATTACTATGTAAATAGCGAAACGTAGGTGACCTAGGAGAGACTAAAATATTTATGTATCTACATTATTTTTAGATTACCCTTATTAATGTTACTTTTACAAAAACCAAGGTGTCTTTTTGATGAAAGAAAGTTTCTTTACGGACGTTCGTTTGCTCGGGGCTATGCGAAAGAAAATAGATTTTTCGGTCACGAAGAAAATCTACGAAAATCGAATTATATTTTATTTTTTTGTATTTTTAACCAGCACATTCATTAGCTAATATTGTATTGATCACTTCTTATAAATTAAAATTTCGAAGAAAAATATTTACTTCCATCACATTCAACCTTTTGGAGCTATGAGAGCGTTAGTGGAAAGTGAATAAATATTATTTGCTAAGCGGTAAAGGAAAACATCGTGAGGAAATCTGCAGGCTGATAGTTACTTAGCCAACTTAGCCATATCACTTTTCATAATGACCTTTCGATCGTTCATTTCATTATTACAATAATATAAATATTTGTATTAAAAATAATTAATTACTGATGAATTTCCGAAAACGACTGTTTTTTCTTGTATGATTTTTGAATTTCGTTCCATAATGTTTATGGAATGAGCTATCGACAGGTTTTTAAGCTGATCGCAGATAAGTGATATTATGGAAAAGGCTGATATTATTAATAACCTAAAATCTTTAATGAATCTTGTTTTCGTTCACTATACTTACGTCGGATGATTCTAGTGTTCCTTTTCTCGTAGCTTCAAAACACAGCCGACGTTTCTCGTACCTGATGTTTAACTCCGCCGAACAATTGACCGTGGAATAGTGATGGAATAGTTACACAGTGTTTTATCATTATCTATCATCAAAAATTCGACATTCGAAGGAAAAGGACAAAACAGACACTTCAATTACACGTTTATTTGCAAAGGATCAAAAGGGTTGATAGTAGTAGTCGAAATTGAGTAAATTAGCGTCACACACGATTGTAGTTGTCTTTGTATTGAGGTTAAGCCATCTACGGTACTTGCAATATTGTTGCATGCAAGTACTGAACTCTCTTTGTCTATTCGTTATTGTGGATAATACCGCACTTCTCTATGTATCAATGTCAATAGGCTGGTAACAGAAGTGTGTTCAGTATGCTTGTATAGCTCTTATTGTGAAGATAAAAATGATGTTATGTATTTTCTACGCTTGTATAATTTCTAACTAATCTTACTAATCAGGTGCTCTGTAGAGGTGAAAAATATTATCTTACATTTTATGTAAGAAATTGTGCCTCGCGCTCAATTGTGTTTCAAGTAGTTGGGAAGGAGTAGACGGCGTCTCGGTGGATCGAATGTGGGTACTATTGCCGTAGATAAGATTGAATTTAGACAAAAGACAAAAAATGTCGTGAGTTAGACTTAAAAATCTTTCTAATAGTCCTAAGAACGTCAATTACGTCAGATACCTACTATAGTTACATTTAGTAAGATTTGTTTTTTGCAAATGTGCGTATACGCCATACCGCCTCATGAACGCTAGAAGATACGTGGGCTAGAATGATCGATACAGCGTAAATACATTATTATGACATTTTTAGTGCAGTTACATCAAAATTGACAGATAGGTCACTTCGTAAGAAAAGCGACGATAATTTTAATTGAGATGATGCATAGACGTAACCTACCGAAGTGTAATGTTTAAAGTTTATTATTTTTAGTTACCAATTAAACCGGTGAATGAATCTTACCTACTACTAGTAGTTCTGTAGTATTTGCACATTTACTGCGCAAGTAAGTACGGCACCTCCAATTATTTTATTTTAAGGTTTTATGTGGTGGACCAAAAATAAAACTATACTTATTATGAAAAATATTTTTATTTTTTACATACTCATATTTACAGGAATTTATAAATATTGACAAAGTTAAAATTGACTAGGTTAACAAAATAACATAATAGAACATTCAAATTTTACTAAACTTTAACAATATTTCAGTTAATTGATTGAATCGTAACATTAAACGAGAACAACCAAAAACATTTAAAAACATTTACAAAGGAACAAACGAACCTTTGCGTGAATTAAAAAGGTGGTCAGTTCGATAAAAATAACTTAAGTATATTACCTACTTACATTCTACTATTATTTACAAATCGCAGGATACAGTATTTATTTTTAAATTCGCAACGTATAAAAATTACCCTACAAAATTCCGTTACGTCTATTTACATTTGGTTTCGTAATCCTAATTCAATTTAATTGCATTAAAGAGCAACATTTACTCCAATTAATTTTAACTCACGTGACATCACTATAGCTAAAGTCATTCACACTAGTTTACACTTATGAATTATCACCTTAGAAGAATAGTCCAGAAAGTGATAGTGAATATGTATATTATATTCGTATAGTTCGGTTGCGCGTCACTGGATAGTGCACTGGCGTGACACTCGGCCTCGTCTGCCCTCAGTTGCAGCAATGGTATTCGTCTCCCATACAAATCCTTGCAAGTAGCACTTCGCACTTCTCTTCTCAACTCACCACCTGCTTCGTTCTCTTGCAACCACCGCCTCAGCCAAGCTCCAAGCCAGGCCAGTTCACACTCGCACCGCAGGGGGTTCCCAGTCAGTATTAAACCACCTACACAATGACAAAACACATGATTTATAATTCAAACGCAATTTTCGCAGCAGAAAATTTGGGAAGCTATTAAGAATTAAAACTCATTACAAAGATGGGCCCGAAGTAGGAGGTTGTTAGATGTTATAAAGTATGTACGAGAGAGGTTAATCCCTGGGTATACCGCTATTCATTCTTTACTTTATGACTTCCGACTTCTGCTTTTCCGACTACGAGTTTATTGCTGTTGTCAATAACTGAAATAGGATTGATATTGTTCATATGATAAATATATTTATAAAGGCAAATTTTAATTTTGTTTGATTGTTTTCTGTCTTTTTGCTTTTAGTGATATAAAATGCGCGCACGGGGGCTTTGGGATAATGCGAGTTAATTTGATCTCGATAAGCCGGTGGTTTGGTTGAGTTATTAATTGAACCTTTTTTTGAACTGACAGACTAAATCCTGTCTAATAAACCCGATAAATATATATCTAATATTGATGTGTGATTTTCCTGGATTTCGTTAGTTTTTCAGTAACACATGGTTCGATACAACTTAGTAAATAACATACCTGAAAGCAATTTTGTTGCTACGTGACTCCAGCTTGTGAAATTGGGGTAGAAGATCGCCGGATCAAGCCTCGATATTTGATTGTAGCTGACGTCAATCCCTAATTGAGGGACTTGGGAGAGATGTTTCATAAATGCCGCCGGTAGTTTAGATATCGACGTCTCACTAATTCTGATGAATATCTCTTGACTATTAGCGAACGGCTCGAACGCTTCGTCGGATATCCTTCGCAAATTGGCTCCTCTAATTTCCAGGTATCTAATTTTCCTCGCTTCGATGCCGTGCAATTGATTGTCTATCACTTCGTCCGACCAATGTATCAACAGTTTGTACAGGGAGGGAAGACAGGAGGTGATATTGGCGAGTCGAAACGTAGAATGATTTATAGTGGACCACGTTTGCACGTGCAAGGACCTCAGGGATATCAAGGGACGGAAAGAGTCTTGATCGATTATATCTAAATATTTCAAGCCGTTCAGATTTAAATAAGATAAATTATGTAACAATTTAAAACTATTTGGCGTGATTCTTACGATAGGATTGTAGGATAGGTCTAGTACATTCAAATTCTTCAGGTGAACCCACATCTTTGGCACTAAAGAGGTAAGTCGATTGTGGCTTAAGTCTAAATGGCGCAGATTCACTAATCGCTTTACATCAGTCTCTTTGTAACTGGTAATGAAATTCGAAGTCAAATTGAGACTCGTCAAATTTGTTAAAGGTAGATAAGGCACTGACTTTAAGCCTAAATTTGCAAGATTCAAATGCCTCAAATTAGGAAGGTTGTGGAATAGCTCCTTGTAGTTTGCCTTAATTGAGTTGAAGCTTAAATCTAACGTTCGCAAGCCACCGAGACTTGAAAACGTGTTGTCGGACAGCACGGTCAATAGGTTGTTTCCTAAATTGAGGTTCGATAAGAACTGAGTATTGCGAAATATATTACTATCCAAGTATTCTATTCTATTATTTGAAAGGTCGAGGTACCGCAGCGTGAATCCAATGTGAGAGAGCGCCGTTACTGGGAACAATGCAATTTCATTAAAACTTAAATCTAGGTGTTCTATAACAGTATTTTTAAAAACATCTCTGGGAAGAAGTCTTAAATTATTGTGGTCCATTTTTAAATATCTCAATTTTCGTAAATTATAAAATTGCTCTACGGACATTTGATATATTGAATTAAACGATAGATCTAATATTTGCAAAGATATAAGATCTGTAAAAGACTTTCTCTTTATTATACTTATACTGTTTCTGTGTAAATCTAATATCTCTAAGGAAAGAGACTGTGCAAAAGCCTCATTGGAGATGTAAGTGATTTTGTTATGAGACAGTATGACTTGCCTTATAGAGGATTCAGCTGCGAGAAAAAAACTATTTGGCACTTCATGAAAATCGTTATGTGAGCCATCAAATATATTTATGGTAACCGTGCTGTCCCCTTCGATATATTTTATGTTATTTCTACTTACATTAAGTGTAAACGTTACATACGGACTCGATACATTACATAAGGAGTAAATTGATAAATAAGTTAAGTTGTTTCCTTGGAGTTCCAGTATCTCTAGTTTAGGTAAATTTACAAATGTGTCTATTTCTATAGAATCGATTACGTTACCCGCGAGTGATAAATATCTTAAGTTCGGCAAGTTTGTAAAGCTGTTCTTGGTTAAGTTATTGATACGGTTATAAGATAAATCCAAGTTTCTTAACTCGAGCAAACGTGAAAAGGTTTTAGCCGGAATTAAGCTCAGGAAATTGTATGAGATCCGGACGTTACTTAACGCCAAAGAAATGTTATTAAACTCTTCGTCTATATAAATTTCCACGATCCTGTTGTAGTCTAAATTCAAATATTTCAAATTTGGGAATAACGAAATTTCGAATAACTTCAAGATATGAAAATCGTTGTTATCGAAAGACAACCAACTCAAGTTTTCCAACGAGTCATCAATTTCAAAAGGAAAGTATCCGCTAAAAATAGTAGCAGATAATTCCAGCACGTGCAAAGAGCCAGTTAGATTAGAAAAGGACTGCGGATGTATATAATATATGTCGTTAAAGCTAAAGTTAATTTCTTTAACGGGCATGCTGGCTGGAAATACATTCTTATAAATATGTGCAATTCTATTGCCTTTTAAATTAAGAGTCCCAAGAGACGAGGACCAATCTGTAAATTCATTTGGAACTAAATTAGAAATCCTATTGTAACTCAAATCGAGATAACGAATGGAACCGGGTTCGAGACTCTGAAGTGCAGATGGTATCGAAGTTAAAAAGTTTCCAGCCAGTGAGAGTGTCTGAATTCGATTTGGGAGCAAAGGAGATTCTTCCAATTGATTGTAAGCCAGAGATAAATGTCTGAGTCGCGCCACTTGGGCCAAACTGTCCGGCAAATGAGACAATTTGTTGTGCTCCACTTCTAAATGTTCGAGAGAGTTCTTGAGCGAAAGAAAAACGTCACGATAAATAGAACTTAGCTTATTATACGATATCGATAGTCGTTCTATTCGATTGTTTGTAAATAGCAATCTGGGGACTACGGTCAACTCATTGAGGTCTAGGATGATTTGTCTTATCTGTATTTCACGAAATATAAATAATTCTGACGTGTCGTTAATGTTATTGTTACTTAAATCTAATTTTTCTAGTTTCTTCGTCTTGTTAATATTTAACGTGGAGTTTATATCAAACGTAATCCAATTGTGTCTCATGTGAATCATTTGCAATCTCGGAAGGTTAAATAGTAAATCACAGGATAGTTCGTGTAAGAAATTATTGGAGATTTTTAGGACTGTTATAGAGGGTGGTAAGGAATCGCTGTTGATACTCCGCAAGTAATTTCCATCCAAATCAAGTTGTAACAGATGGCTCAGGGACTTAAGTACTTGAGATTTCAGTTCAGTTATTTGATTATTACTTAGTGATAAACTTGTTAGCGTATTTTCTAAATGATGCCATCTTATGTCAGGTCTTAGCTCTGCTATGTAGTTACTGTAAATCAGATTTTCTATCATTAGTTAATTTGAAATAATTAAGACGTTTCTATGCACTACATAAAAAATAACTTACTTTTGCAAATTTAACCAGTTCAGAACTTTGAGGTCTTTCAGGCCCTGTTCAGGAACTTCTGTGAATTCGTTGTAACCGAGGTCTAATGAGGCAAGACTATTTGACATGGAACTGTAAACAAAAATCTAAATTAAAGAATATTTTTTGATGTTAGGAAAATTCTATTGACTGGTTTCCAGTTTCTGAAAAACCGACCAATGGAACCAATAGTTAATAAAAATATTCCAGAAATAAATACAAATGACCGGAACTAAATGTTGTTGTAAGTGAAGTGTATGATGTCATTCCAGATAAAAATTGTTTGACGTCGGTTGAGATGAATACTTTTTGACTTCATTGATCAGTATTTCAGTAATAATAAAAGAAGATTTACCTAAACGCGTGTGATTCGATGTAATGCAACCTGTTTGCAACTAAAACTAGAGTTTGCAGTTCGAGCCCGTCCAAAGCACTTTCCGATATTACTTCAAGATTGGACATACTTATATCCAGATGCTGCAGCTCTATTCGTGGCCACTCTGCAAAAATAAACTGTCAGATATTATACGGTGAATTTAAAATTACATTCTGTTCGCTATTGACTGAACGGCGGGACAAGTTTTGACTTTTATTGCCTCGGGAATAATGCGTGTTTATTTTAATGGATTTAAGCTTATTTAGTAATTTTTATAAATAAAATACGATCTATTTAAGCATTAAATACTAATTGTCCAGTGGTTGCAACGGAGTTGATATCTCGATGCATAGGTTAGCAAGTTTTCTACCTCGAATTTCCATACATTATCACAGGAAAACATGCTTTATTAATTTAATTTAATAAAAGATCTCAATTTAATGAGATTGCGTCATATCAAATAAAAACAAAGTGAAATCTTGTCTGAGAAAACGGTAAGGTCAAGGGCGCTCAATCATCAATGCACTGGTGCTTCAGTGCAGCACATAATAATAAGCGCAGTGCAGTACATTGCGCAGTGGACTTCGGTTGCGCGAGTGCTGATCAGCAAGCAAGTCACTGTAACACTATAATTCGTCAACTAACTCTATCACTAGTTTCTCTTTTGTTAACCTGGAAACCTGTGTGAAGTACAGTTCATGTGCGCGACGTGGCAGGAGCACACGGGGCTGCCAGGCGCTCCGGGGCTAGCGCGCTGACCAGCAAGCAAGCTACTAGACTCCGTCACCTAGATCTGTCACTAGTTGCTCCTTTGTTTACCTGGAAACCTGTGCAACGGCACTCCAGTGCAGGACCTGTACGCGGCGCGGCAGGGGCACAGGGGGGCTGCCAGCGCACGGGGCTGCCAGGCGCTCCGGGGCTAGCGCGCTGCTCAGCAAGCAAGCTACTAGACTCCGTCACCTAGGTCTGTCACTAGTTGCTCCTTTGTTTACCTGGAAACCTGTGCAACGGCACTGCAGTGCAGGACATGTGCGCGGCGCGACAAGAGCACAGAGGGCTGCCAGCGCACGGCTCGAGGCGCTCCGGGGCTAGCGCGCTGATCAGCAAGCAAGCTACTAGACTCCGTCACCTAGGTCTGTCACTAGTTGCTCTTTTGTTTAAGTACCTGGAAACCTGTGCAACGGCACTGCAGTGCAGGACATGTGCGCGGCGCGGCAGGAGCACAGGGGGCTGCCAGCGCACGGCTCGAGGCGCTCCGGGGTTAGCGCGCTGATCAGCAAGCACGCCAGCGCCACCTGAAGCGCTCGCCGCGCGCTACCATCGCCCAACACCATCACTGGAAAACATGCTTTATTATTATTTTTTTCTTTAATATTCCATCCATACCACCTGGACGGCTGGCAATCCACGACCACCCGGCCAGATCTTTCCACGCACATGTAAACTATGAAACCAGCTACCAGCAGCAGTGTTCCCTCAAAACTATAACATGGGGTAATTCAACGGGCGGATAAACGCAACGCATTTGCAGTTCCTCTGGTGCTGCAAATGCCCATATACGACGGTGATCGCTTAACTTCAGGTGACCCACCTTCTCATTTGCTTGCGATAACATTAAAAAAATACAATAACTCAATTTGGTGAGATTGCATTTTATAAAATTAAAAAAAAAAAACAAAGTGCAATCTTGTCTGATAGAAAGTACGGGAAGGTCAAGGGCGCTCTCACAGTTAAATGACGACTCTTGACTCGACTAAGGCCTTGAAAATATTCTAAGAAAAAAATTGCAGTCACAATCATCATTATTAGGTAATTCACGAAATCTGAAAATTTATAGAGTGTTTAAATAATTTTATTTTTAAAATCTAATTTCGTTATCATTTAGCCGCTATTTAACTATGACTTTAATTATGTATGCTACCTATTAATCCTATTATATTTAGTATACAATGAAGTAAGTAATGCGTAACATCTATGTATGTAATCCTAAGTATGCTTTTAAAATAATATATACAATCTCGCGTTGTGAAGTCAACATCTCCTGAGGATGTCCCGGTGTCGGGACGAAACGTGCGTCAAGTGTCGTAAGAGTTGTGTGTGGGTAGTGGTTGCTTGGGAACTTGCCTTCGTGGTTGAGGTGCTTGGCTTGATACTGCATGTAAGACTATACAAATTATTTTTAGGTAGTGGATTATAGAAAATAATTTAATCTTTCTAGTCAATTATTATGGATTTCCGCAAAGTAACGGCTGCTTCTGTTCTATAAAAAATATATTTTTGTCAACATCTCAAGTTTCTCGCAGACTCGTTGGAAAAGCTGTATTTTACGCAACTCCTTATTTACATGGTAATTATTGTAAAGATTCAAACTCCACGCTTTGGCGAATTTGAAATTCCAAATTGCTGCCGCCGTGTTTCGAAATTTCAGCATAATTTATTGGTCCACGCAGCATATTTTACGTCCATGCTGCTATGCCAATTTATTTCTGCAATGTTTTCATAGATTTTCTTAAAATAGACAAAATAATAGTATTATACAACAACAAATAATACGAAACAAGCCTACTTATTCTTTTTTTCAATAATAACATTTCAGAACCTATTACGTTTTGTAGGCTGTGATTATTAATAGGAACATATTTTATTATTATTAACTATAGGTTCGCCACACAGTTTTGATAGCGTGGATTTTGTTTTTTTTTCTTATTTGGTGGGCAAGATAGATTTTTACGAGATAAAAATAGTCTACTGTTATAAATACATATAAATTTAAAAAGAGGACCACTTTTCAGCTCTATCAGTTACATAGTTGTATAGTACGATTCACGAAAGATGACCACAAATGGCGGGCCTATTTTAGGTCTCTTTGGACTTATCTAACTAATATCATGGTCTTATTTATTTTAACTAATATATATGGTCTTATTTAACTAATATATGGAAATTATTTTGGCTTAAGTCTTTTCTTCATGAGTGTACATGAAGAAAAGACCCGCCATTTGTGGTCATCTTTCGTGAATCGTACTATACTTCAGTAGTAATAAACAAATAAACATCTAAAGAACAACATCTATAATATTCAAAATAATAATATAAAAATATACCTATTATTATTTTAAATATTATATAAATAATAGAAATATCGTAAAGGGTAATCGAGTCTACCGGGAATCCAAGAGCTGGCAGCTACGTTGACCAAAATTTAAGTTTGGCAATCCAAAGAGGTAACGCTGTCAGTATTTTGGATACGATGCCTATACGTAAGTTTTTGTTTTCTTAATTTTTATTTTTGTAAATAGGTTTTGAAAATAAATATTTAAGTATCAAACAGATATAACAAAAAATTATATAAATTATAAAACATGATAAAGATTGACAAATATAAGGATCAATTTGATCGTACTACAATGATGCGGCATCTAAAATGAATTTAATTTATTTGAATCGCCAACAAAATTCTTCCTTAAATTAATGGTAATCTATTAAACCATACTTTAACCTATATACCTGAGCCGACTTCAAAGGTCGTAATTTTTATGTAAACGCTCATTTTATAAAGGCAATTTGAATATTTATGAATACTCTACAAAGATACTGAAATCACCCAAGACGTTAGCATTCGACTGAATAAAATTTTAGATTCGAAGTTTTTATTAAAAACTCTCTTATTTTAGTGCCCTTCGGAGTATTGAAATACTTAAAGGAATAAATTATAAATACCTTCCTAATTATATTATTTAGAAAGCATTTTATAATAGTTCTTCAGAAAACTGTAAGAACTCAAATTTACATGATAAAACAATTGCTCATTTGGATAAAAGTTAATAGGTAATTTCATGACACAAAATCCGAATATGGGTACCGAATAGATAATTATATGAAACTAAGAAATTAATTGGAATTTCATTACACAAAAATTATTTATGTATCGAAAAAATGGAATTGACGAGAAAACTAAATTACCAATTTAAGTGTAAGGGAGGTAACTAAAATTTTTGTGCTTTTATTTCTCAGTCATGCCAAATTTTAGCCTTTTAGCCTTCAGAATTAGTTAAATAACAATTTTTGTGTATTATTTTGTAAAATATAATATAATATATTTTCATCTAATAATATATAAGAGAAGTATCTGGTTCAATATCAAACGCAGCTCAGACGTTACTCTGCATCAAAAGCATTCAATCAATATTGGATATTAACTCCAATATTAAGCAGCCCGGCCGGGATCTATTTGCTTTTAATGTCTACGATTGCCGTTCACGATTGGAAAATTATTTATTGATATCTAATCAGAGCACGTATATTATTGATATTGGACTCAGTGGCCTGGAAAAGAGAGGGGATAGAGAATGCATCAATCAGTGACTTCGTGCCTACTAATCAACAGTAGGTAAAATATTATTCTAAAAAGATCGAAGAGCTTGCTGAAATTACTTATGTACGCAGATGTTTTTAGAGAAAACACTGAAAAATAAAGTTTATTATGTTATAATAATTATAAACTAGTATAAATTTTCCTCCCGACTCTATTATCATTAAATTCGGATTTCACCTATCCACCAACTTATTGTCAGTTATTCTGCCGTCAAACAGGGCGCTGCAACGTACCGAGTTACTTGCCTGTTCTTCTTGCTACAAAACTGCTCTCCGAAAAGTTACACAAATAACGTTTCACAAATAACTGCAAGTTAGACTTATGTACTTGTTGTAAAACTGAAGTGGCAATGGGCGGGGCACATAGCTCATAGGACTGATGGACGTTGGGGACCCAAGGTGCTGGAATAGTGGCCACGCACCGGGAAGCGCAGTGTCGGCAAACCCGCCACCAGGTGGACGGACGACACAAAGAAAATCGCGGGGAGGCGCTGGCGCCAGGCGGCGCAAGATCGTGGAGTTTGGCGGTCATTTCAGGAGGCCTATGTCCAGCAGTGGACGTCCATCGGCTGAAACGACGGCGACGACGACGACGACCTATGTAGTTACAAAGGACCAAATTAGTACAGTAGTTGCGGCGTGAAAAAGTAACACATATAATTAGAATAAGCTAGTGCTAAGTTTTATTGTAAATAAAGGTTTAAAAAAACACATATACACACATACAAAATTTGCGTTTATTACTGTGAAGCTAAACGATATTGCCTAGGTACTAGGGTTTAGATGCAATACACATTAAAGCGATAGTACCTACTGACAGAGTGTCAATAGTTTTAAAGTTGGCATGAGTTAGTTATTCAGATGAGAATTTCAAACTTTACTTAGTTTGCTCGGTTTAATTGACTTGCTCAATTATAATCAAAAGCCGTGATTAACTAGAAGGGAGGAAATCTAGGATGGTATACTTAATTCAGCCTGGATTTTCGGGACAAAGACAATAAATTATTTTATTAAATCTAATTTGAGATCTATAGCTATAGGCATATATTTTGTGTAAACTCCGTTTCATGGTATTACCCTCTAATACATTTTAATTTCCCGAAGATTTAGTATTCGCATACAATTCATCGCAAGCTCCCAGGATCGACTTCAATACCTATGTGTTAGAATTGTGATATTATGATAATTTATTCATGACTTTGGAATAGCCAACTCAGTAGCATTATTACGCAGAGTGAACTTCAATAATTGAATGTTACTATAATGTTCTAAAATTCGAGCCGCCAACATGCATTGGAGCTGCGTGGAGGATCAAAACTTTATATATCTCGTATGAATGAGGTCCTATATTATGTACAATATGATGGATGTGTGAAGGAAAACAATTAATAGGTAAACGATCACAATGAAAATGATGATACGTTAATAGTTTCGAAAATTGTTTCAAAATTGATTCGCACAAATCATTCATGGCTTTACTAAAAAAAAAAATAACACAGCCAACGATATTTTAAAAGCACTCAATCTCAAACACATTTTAACCAAAAAAAAAGTTACGTGTCTAAAATTGAAAGCCACTCAATTTCATTTTAAAGATTTTATCTTCACCAATATGTATAGAGGTTAGCTTTTAAATGTCCCTATGACAATATTTATTGAAACAGTGTTCTCCTAAAATGAAATACGGACAAAATTCTAAATAATATACGAAATTCTCGTGTCTCCTAGCAAACCTCTCCGAAACGACTTACGGTATACTCGGTACGTCTGATAATAATAGGACGCTAACTATTTTTCATATCCCTAAATGAGTAATAATTTATATCGTATAACAACGTTTGCCGGGTCAGCTGCTAATAATTTATAATGTCCCTAACAAATGGAGCGAGAGTTGCAAATGGCATGTTACTTCAGTCCATAGAGATATTTTCAAAAGCAACGACAATGTTATTCTAAATCTACACGACTTTTCTGAATTGAACTAATCTTCACCAGTAAGGTAAAGATTCAACAGTCAAACGCGGAGATTTTGCGCCCAATAATTACGTGACCTAGATAAGAGCTGGCACGTCACGTAATACCTATCGAAGAAGCTGTTTTATAAAATCAGTTCATTTCTATTCCCACGCTTTCCAAGTCATGAAAGCAAAAGTAGCTTCGGCACAAACCTTGTCTCAACAAAATTGAGTTGAAAATAAGAATCGTCTACTGATTATTATTTGAAACTAGCAAACCCGGCGAACTCCGTTTATAGATGGCTTTTTTGGATGGATGGATGGATGACGCCAAGGGATCGGGGGTTCAAATCTCATGCTCAAAAACATGTCTAACTTTTCGGAGCTATGTGCGTTACTAGAAACTAAAAATCAATAATCAACTCCCAAGACACGGGTTTCTCCCTAGTTTGGGAGTTAGGGAGTGTTTGAAAACTGTAATATTTTGTTTTGTTTGTCCAATAAAATTTGTTTCATGAAGTTTTTTTCATATTTTGTTTAGTTCATTGGCTTAGTGGTGAAGAAAAACATCGTGGGAAAATCTAGAGTTCATCATAATGTACTCAAATTGCCTGGTTACAGCGCCCTTACAGGGTTTCGTTATTTTAATGGACATGTAACTAAATAAATAAATGAAATGAAAAATAAAAATAATAAATTGAAAAAAGTAACCAGCGTAGTGCGCAATGACCAAACTCCTCTGAAAATGAAAATCACTATTTTTCACATAAGCTTAGATAAAAGGTATTATGAAAAGTCAAAACTCTACCGTCAGGTTTGGAAAGCAGGTTTGCATCGATAAGAAACTGGCAAGAAACTCGGTACTTGGTTTTTTCCAAAAGGTCATAATATACAAGTTTTATTTTATAGAAACTATATTTTTAAGATATCTCGTAAGGAGATGGGCTCTCGTCTCTGAGAATGAGAAGATGAAATAAAAAAGGGATGGAGACCTCATGCTACTGAATTCCATAGTCAGTTAATTTTGTAGTGACGAGTTTTATTTTGTAGAAACTATATTTTTAAGATATCTCGTAAGGAGATGGGCTCTCGTCTCTGAGAATGAGAAGATGAAATAAAAAAGGGATGGAGACCTCATGCTACTGAATTCCATAGTCAGTTAATTTTGTAGTTACGAGTAAGAATAGTATTTGCAATTCAGTCAAATGGGTATAATTCAATTTGGAAATCTCCTTGGAAACCTATTTTAAAGCGTTAGAGCTGTGTTGCTATTGTCGACTCCGTATTATGCAAATACGAGCTCGAATCACAGTGCAAATGCACTTTGCCGCTATATCCCAGAGTTGCTGGACTATTTTAAAAACTCTAATTCACAAACTTTCCCATTTTATTCCGAGATCCTCGTATTTTGGTGCTTACTTTTAAGTGATCTTATTTTATTTAACACGTTATAAAATCCGGCTCGACGTGAGCTCTATATGGTATTACTATTAGGTACTTTTCACAGAAATACTTTAATGCAAAATATTTACTACTACTACTATTATGTACTGTATTAGTAGTTAGTACTGTACTATATATGGTATTAGGTACTAGATAACTGATAAATATACATACATACTAATATACATAAATATAATATATTGAAAAACACCCAGACACTGGATAACATTCATGCTCATCACACAAACATTTACCAGTAGTGGGAATCGAACCCACGACCTCCGGCGCAGACGGCAGGTTCGCTACCACTACACCATTCGGTTGTCAAAAACTAGCGTTTATCCGTGTTTTACTCGGTTTTACACGCAATAGTGTGATAGAATTGCCCACGACAACTGTGCCTGATAGAAAGCAATAATGACCAAAGAGTTCTAAGTTGAAGTGCATTACTTAAAAAATGCTCATTTAATCTTCTTTTGAAGATTATACCTACTTAACTGTATTAGAAATACCACACATCTGAAAATACAGAGAGTGAGTTTAATATTGACAAGGAGATTACTGAAGTTGGAAGAGCATTCTATACCTTAGCGGTTCGTATCAGAAACGTGGATGAAAACGTTTATTTAGTACGAGTATGTTTGATACTCCTTCTACGTTCAATTTTCGACCCAACTTTTACACAAAGTCACTCGTGTCGTAAAGGAGTTTGTCACCACAGTTATAACTTTACACGGTACTTCAAACAATCACTCTGATTGTAGTCGTACTTCCTCGCACTGTATAGGTACACCAAACCATGAGAACTTTTGAACAATTGCGATGCTGTCGTGTTTCGATTTAAACTTCAGTGTTGCTCCCAAGTTTAATTAAGAGATCACTTGCTCCCGTGTGTCGTAGTTAGTAAAGTGATATTATAACCCGAGTATGGAAGGAAGAGTAGTGTATTTTATCGTTTGGTAAGTAAATAAATAAATAAATAGATAAAAATATATACGGGACATTTTACACATCGCAATCTAGCCCCAAAGTAAGCGGTAGCTTGTGTTATGGGTACTAGACAACTGATAATTATACATGCATACTAATATACATAAATATAATATATTGAAAAACACCTAGACACGGGAAAACATTCATGCTCATCACGCAAACATTTACCAGTAGTGGGAATCGAACCCACGACCTCCGACGCAGACGGTAGGTTCGCTACCGCTACGCCATTCGGTCGTCAACGAGCTCCCTGTCTCGCTGTGCAGATTCAAAAAAGAAGTTTCTGGTTAAGAGCCCTTATGTTTCAGTAATTGTGATGAAAGCTTACAATGATTAAGTCGGTTAGAAATAGATTGGGTTTGCTTCACAAAGCCAGAGCGTGTTGATGATAGATGAGTTAGAAAGACGCCTATCATCACCTTTAGCCAAAAGATTTTTCTATACTAATCTATTCTTCGATTGCTTTTGCTGCGTATTTGGAACGAAATTCAAATATGTATGAGAACATATTAAACCGACAAGTTGATAGCACGACTTATCGTTAACAACTGTCACTCTCACATATTTTTTTTTTTTAATTTTCTTCCAAAAGGGTGCTAAAAGCTTTCGTAGAAATAGAACAGATAATTTATAAGGCTACGGTTCTATGTCTGGTCTGTGGAGGCTTTTTCATCAGCCTTCTAACTCCTCGTGCTGTATAGCCATCTTTAGAAGCTTTATGAGTTAGATCCAACATGTAGGACTGGTTATTGTTCAGTAATCAGGTTTTACAAAACATCAAGTATTCGTTATCTAGATTTTCAGTCAATAAAAAGGTCACAAATCATCATTAAGCTCCAAAATAACCTTGGCCTCTTTATATCGACTACTCAAAAAGTTTCGAGAGTTTAATCAAAACAATGCCTATTTTGGGAGCAGCAAAAACAGGTCGGAAGCGAACGTTAAGTTCCCCTTTGGGTACTTTATCAAAGGCAAAATGCCGCGCAGCGTTATTAAAAGGCTACCTAATTAGAAATTCATTATTTATGAAAAAGTTTTCCACTTTTACGTCGTATTGCTACTTAACTTCTTTCCTACTTTAAAACTTACGGACGGTAAATTACAACTTTGCAACCTGTTTGTGCATAATAAATTGTTAATTATGTAGTTTGGTAAAGAAACTATTAAAAGAGGAGAATTGATGGCATATTTTTTGTGATACTGCGGTTACAACTTTTAGCTTTTTCAACCTTTGAGCTGTTCGATGTTATAATTACCAAAACGTACATAAGGACATGGAAATATAAAGTTTGTGACTAACGATACATAATATTATGCTCTAATGTCAAGGGCGCATGTAAAATTGTATTGATTTTAATAGATATGAGAAATTTGACTAAGTTAAGTCTAGGAAATTCAGAGGCCTTATGTAATTCGAAGCCAGGGCCCTAAATAAAAATATGTATTAACAAAAATAAATACCATCCTCTACTTATGTGTTCGCAATTATGATACGTCTGTAATCAGTCTATACAATAGTTTTTACTATGTCTTTCTTACGAGTTTTTTAATGCATTTTTTTTGTTTATTTCCGTTCTTTCTAGTTAACGAGTAAGTACAAGGTGTTTTTTGTCAACAATCGGCACATATCGATGAGTGTGTTTAAGACACCAATATGGAAATTACTTTATTAGTGAAAGAAAATAGCGAAAAACGTGTTTTCACGGGCATTTACAAGAAAGAGTCCGTTAATCATGACTTTAGCATAAGGAAGTGAATCCTGTAACACAATAGGTTATTTTTCTATTTTTTTATTACTTAATTGTAGTAAACTAGGATATAAATAAAAGCAGACATGGAAAATAAAATTCATTTCCTACAAGGAAATACGACAGAGAATATTACAAGCATTTGAAGTTTTTGAAACTGTCTTCGTAGTTCCCTTTTGTAGGGAGCTACTATGGCATACACAATACGTCACAACTCACATTTCTCTGAGGCTATCGAAGTCTAATCATTTTTAATCTAAAGTGAATTTCATAAATCAATATTTTGATTTGATTAAACTACCCCATGGGCAAAGTGGTGAATGGTGATTTGTCACTGCTCATCAGTCGTGGGTGCCATTTCCCATATGAGTGTTTTTTTTTTAACTCCTCCAACAACCAACATCACGGAGATTACTTAGCTAAACATTGCGGAGAATACCTACGAGGGCAGTGTATTTTTTTGGTTCAGATATTATTATCATGGACTTTCGTGGAACACCTGCTTCAATCCAATATTTGGCACACCTCCATGTTTCTTCGATCAGAGGATATAAGTCGAGCCAAGCCAAGATCTAAGGACAAGCCGAATGCTGATTCAATGCATTGCTGATTCGCAGTAGATTTCTATCAGTTTGTTACGCCTTCAACTGATTTTTATTGCTAGTTTTAATTAGTTAATTATTTACTGAAATAATAATAAAATTCTACTAAAGTTGTAAAGTGCCTAATTACTTTAAAAGAATAACAAACGTTTGCTTTAACAACTGTTCTCGTCTTCAAAACTTACTCTAAGTCTAAAGTCCCGGCTATATTCGAGTAACAAATTAAAAGAGATAATGACTCTTTGACATTAAAGTCCTCGAAACTTTTGACTGTGAATTATCTTTAGGGAGTGTTTGACAAAAATTAAACTGAGAAATTACTCGAACTTACAAAAAAAAAAACTCGGAACGTAATTTAATGATAACTTTGATTAATTGAATACTTAATTTTTTAAGACAAAGGTTAGCGAGATTAATGCCCAGGACTTAGTATTGCAATATCAAGCTTAATAAATACTCAATCAAATTAGTTAAATATTTCTTGTATTTGTTAATTTCGCGAATGTTATAAAAGTCTTATTTTGTCATTTAAAACCTACAGTAATTTAGTAACCGTTATAGTACAAAATATGTAAGTATAGTATTTATTGAATAGAACTAAACTGCACTTTATTGAAATATTTTTTCCTTTGAGAAAGAAAGAAAACACAAACGACATTCGTATGAAAGCAAGCTTAGGTTTTATCGGATCATGAAGTTAAATTTTGTCACTATACTCTTTTCAGATGGTTAATTAAAATTTTCGGCTCAAAGAACCGCGTAACTGCAAAAAAATGTATAAAAAATAATCCAGGCGGGCGAAATTAAAGGATGAATCCGACCGTAAGCGAGGTACTTATGATAAAAAAGTGAGAATTTTTATTACTCACCCGAAGCGTTAACGAGTTTTAGAGGGGTTTCATTCGGTTTTAGGTTTCGGTGTGCAAAGGTAAAGGTATTTGAAATTAATTTAGCGACCTATTTCATTAAGGGACGCTTGCATTTTAATTGCTCAGTAAATACTTAAGAAACATTGAACTTATAATTCTTGAAGAGTGTAATGTATTTAAACCGACATGATAAAATGTATTGCCCATGACATTGACAACCGACCTAGACATATCAGGAAATATCTAACATAACATAACATTTATAGAAAGCTAGGTTACGTAAAAAACCCTACTAAAACAAGAAGGCGTGTAATATTTTATCTCACCCATAACATAATATAAGTACACCCATTAAAGTTTCGGTAAAGCTTTCGAGGCGTTACCAAAAAGGATTGGACTAAAAATGGGTGCCAAATTTTATAGGGGCTAAAGAAAGCTTGTGAGTATGTTTAATATAGAGTATTATAATATTGATTTGGATCCTTATAAAATGAATGTCTGTTGTTGTAATGATTTTAAAAAGTTGCCAAGTAAAATATTTTTATAATAATGAAATAAAATTTGTATTTTGGCTTTAAAAACTGTCGAAGTTCCAAGTTCAAGATTATTCAATGTCAAGTTTGTACCTATGCTCTTTCACCCTCACAGAACATGATGCACATTTCAATTTTAATCCTTGTTTGTGGAAGCTTTTTGATAGAAGCTGCCATTACATGTATCGGGTGCTACTAGTAATTTAAAAAATACTTAAACTAAAATACCTGAACTGATTGATAGTTATTCAGTTATAACATACGATTGGATGGATACTAGTTACAACTTAGTTTATTTATCTCTTTAATTTACTTTTTGGCTATATATCATTTTAATCTGCATTAAAGTATGAAACAAAAATAAATTTTCCACAAACTTTTCTTCATAGCGAAACAGATGTTAGGTACATCGTTATCTACAGAGGATAATTTACTAAGAACTGAATTATAACCTTAATATTTATATTTTAATACTTAATGAGAAAAATTGCTACAAAACGACAATGTTCTTTGTTAGAATATAATTTCTCGTTCTCTCTATAAATGGTTTATACGGACACGAGGCAACGTAAATTCATAATGCTTTGTAATTTATTAAATCCAGCTTAGATATAAAAAGTGGGTATACACCGCCCCGCACGTTAATTCATTAAATCTAGGTTGGAAACAGCAGTCTAGATTAAACTAGTTTTTCTCAAAACTTAATTTTTCTCGTTATTTATTTATTCCATCAAAGATAAAGGAATTGTATTCCCTTGGTATATATTTCAGGGAAATATACTTATTTTTATTAGCGATAAAAGTTCCGGTACTATACTGTGTAGCAACCGTTATGGAGGTAACATTTTCATTGGAGAGGAACAGGAAAAATAATAGGAAAATTTCCAATCTCGCAGGACTTTTTAAAACAGGTTTCGACCGCGGGGATACCCTAGTAATTTATAAAATAATAAATAATTATTTATGTTTTATTTGAAGATACATCCTTGGTTCTTCCGAAATTTACAACAGATTGTACGAAATTCCCAAAACTGCCGTCAAACTCAAAGTTAAAGGGTTAAATGAAATGGGCACAACTCAAATAATGTTCCGAATTTAGCAAAACGAGTTTTGCTGCGCGTTAATTATTGTAATTATATCTACTTTTAATCAGTATCGTTAAGACAAAATTTGTTTAACTTTCTTAGTACCTATTTAATTTTATTAGAAAAAGTTGTAAGTTTGGCATTGTATAACGTGAAACTTCTGTGAACTGTGGTCAGTTGATGTACTATTAGTTGAAACAAGTTGTAAAATTACGAATGACATGAACTTGGTCCTTAACTACTGTATTGGCTAAGTAAGGACTAAGCTATATCCTTACTTACTACTCCTTTATCATAAAGCTACTTTATTTTTAACACTTTCAAGCCTTTCAATGCTAGTTTCATAATCGTCTTTTCGCAGCTGGCCTATTATTATTTCACGGAGAGCGTAAAATGTTCCTCTTTAATCACTTCCTATAGATTCCTGTTTATCCACTCCTCTAGCATGAGTGAGTGGATATAATATCACACGTGGATAAAACAAAGGAAAAGATTCTCTCTGCAATAACTCCATGTCTGGCAACTGCCAGTCAATGCCCAAACTCACTCAACACTACCCACTACCGTATTCACTTATAACGAGATGGGTTTGGTCATAGCCTATCACGCTGATCTAATACCAGTTGTCAGGCGTTGAATACTCCCTGTCAGGATTCCTCGCTGTCTTTATTCACCGTTGAGTGATATTTAGTTTTCAGAAAAGCGCTTTTGTATGAGACCTTTTTATATCCTACTGCATAACGCATATTTTTGACGACCTTCCTGGCGCAGTGGTTTGATTTTCGCCACTGGCCACTTTAGAGTTTTATAATTTCTAATTTGGCATCGTTACTGTTTGTATGAAAATAACTAGTCCAGCCATAAGTTCTGTTACAAATGAAAATGCTTTTTTTTTTTAAATGAAGTGATGTAATATTAATAAAATTTATACCTACAAATTTATTAAAGTCTCAGCAATAAATAAAAAAAATTCTATTCGAAATGGCCACCTTTGGCTTTTATACAGGCCTTTAATCTGTTTGGCCACGAATCTATGGATTTACGCACTGTTTCCAAGGGAAATTTTGCCATTGCTTGCTCCAAAGATTTTTTAAGAGACTCAATGTCGCGGCCGCCCCGATCTTTTCTGGTCTTCGACAGACGAAGTGTTGTTGTATCTGTTGATTGTACGATATATGAACATACGGCTGATACCAAGCTTTTGGAGTGTCTGGAATATGACCGACGGCTCCATACCCACTTCGTGCAAGGCGATCACTGCGATCCTATTTTCTTTAACACCCCATTCCATATTGTAATTTGATAATGAACACGAAAAAGTATGTGAAATGGCGCGAAATCGAAAGAAGTTTTTAAAATAATATACGTGTTCCAAATTCAAAATAATTAAAAAGCTGAAAAAAAGAAAAGTTTTTATGTAACAGTATTTATGGCCAGACTAGGTATAAAAACAGTTACTGTAACATTACTGCTTTAAGAGATAGTGGTACGGCCCCTGAACCCGAAACCCTGAACCTGCAATGAGCTTTTCACGTGGTAAAAATGAATGAGCTCAACTCAATTGAAATTTTTCTCTCAAATTTTATTTCTTCACATTGTAAAGATACTCTTGTTTGTTGTATTTGCAAGGCTTGTTGAATTTGGACCGAGAGTGCCTGCAGCTATATGTGAATCGAAATGTAGAACAAACATTAGTTTGGCCTTACTAGAAATGTTATGCTGGAACCGAAAATATTTTGCCCATTTTTATTAGTTTCAATGTTTATTCTTGTTGCGTTTATTTCAGTGTGAAATTGTAGTACCGTAAAAGCATACTGCTCTACTTAGTATGCTAAAAACGTTATTTGAATTTTAAATTCAGCCAAAAGAATTGCGCAGTCTTTGTTTTTTTTAATATGCAGTTATTATTATTTAGTTTAATATACTCATTGTATTATATAAATATTAATATAAAAAAGTCTTTATTTATTAATTTGACTTGGGAGGGCCATTTATTCGAAGATTACTCTCGTAAAAATAAAACAGACGACTAATAGACTTTTGTTAGGACATAAAGTCTGTGGTACGGGAGCTAGCAACGTTTGAAAAGTAAGAATTTTAGAAGAGCTGATTTTGTGATATGTCGTCCTTCTTGCACTTTCGGTTAGAGTCCGGGCCATCTGGAAGCCGAAAGCCGTTGCGTTCATTAATGCGCATCCTTGGTCTGTCCAGGTGTTGCAGCTTACGCCTCCATAATGTTTATACCAATGTTGTTAGGGCTACTAATTGCCATTAAAATTATTACAGGCGCACTACCATTTATGATGACGTTTCATATGTTAACTCGTATGTGGTTGACAATTGACTAATACAAAAATGAAACGTCATCATAAATGATAGTGAGCCTGTAGTTTGCCCGACAACATTGGTATAAACATTGTGGACGCGTAAGCTGCAAATAGGATGCGCAGTAATAAACGCAACGGCTTCTGCCAGCCAGATAGCCCAGACTCTAACCGAAAGTGCAAGAAAGACAACATATCACAAAACCAGCTCACCTAAAATTCTTTCTCGAAAACGTTGCTAGCTCCTATACTACTGGCATGGGCGGAGGATAAAAGTTCTATCCCCCAATAATGTCGGGATAAAGTTATCTTTTCCACGGGCTCAAGCACGGCAAAGGGGGTAAGAAAATTGACATCACACGTAGACATTCTATTTTATCCCCATTGTTAAATTTGAATTATATTTCCCCCGTGAATAAAAAATGTACAAACTCAACAATATTTGGAGTTATTACAGGGAGAATCTTTTCCTTTGTTTTATCCACGGATGATATTATATCCTCCCATCACACATGCCCAGAGAGTGAATAAACATCTATTAGGAGGTGAATATAGAGGAACAATGAAAATATCATGCTTTCCCTGTGGAATAAATGAAAATGGGTCAACTGTGAAAAGATGATTATTAAACTTAGTATTGATAGGCTTCCAAGTTTTGAAAGTAAAATAGCTATATGAAAAAGGAGAACAGGAATCTAAAAATTATGAAGCACTGTCGTTCACTTATTTTCATGTAAATACTGCATTTTAAACCTTTTTCATTTTTGTAGTCCAAATTTAAATAGTAAGTTCATTATATTAATTAAAATAAAAGTCGCACAACATCGGGAATCACGACAAAAGATAAATAAAAGTATATTTCGTAATAAGCAATGCACAAAGGATTTATTTATTTGCTCGAAATTATGTTGTGATTGCAAATAATGTGTGTTTATCTTTTTAATTGACTTACGAAACTCTAAGAGCGCGTTTGTAATTTACTGGATAATACCCAATTATGTTCATACGGGCAATGCTAAATCTCCTTATTTAAATTGATAGGCCTATAGAGTATTTTAGTATAACTAAACTTTATTAAAATAGAAAGTTTAATATTTTTCCTGTAGAGTAACGACCATTGTTTCATTTGCTCATGTTACTGCATAGCTATAGCTCACTATTCGGTATTCACTCTAAATATAAGCCCACTTTGTTAATTTGATTTTAACGCCCCAAAAGTTCAGACTGATAGATACAAAGGCTTGCCGCTCAATCGATCATACTCGTATTCTCTATCAAAAATATTGTGTTCTATAATCCAGACTGTAAAGAACCTTTTGTGAAAATGAATCAGCGGGTTGCGGTATAAGTTGACCTTTTAACCTTAACCCTAAACATCCATAGGCCAATAGCAATGGACTGAATTCCGAAAGGTAGTGGGTTTGGCTGTCACCAGGTTGGACTATTATGCATAGCTTATTTGAAACAAAAAGGACTATATTGGTAGTTTAGTGGTTATCAATCTTTGTACTAATAATGTACTAAGTAGTAGGAAATATTACAAAACATTGGCAGCCACGATTCTACTTAAATTTATGTATGCGTCATTAGATAATTATACTTAAGTTCTCGTAATTGCAAACGTGAATCGCCGAACAGACTCCTTGTTTTCCATAAAAGCATAGGTTTTCACTATATTAAAATAATCGGCACTTAATCTTACTCGCACACCGAAGTTTCCGCACGACATAAGTAGTAAAACGCCAAGAATGAGTTTATTACTAAACCGCAAAACCGCAAACATATTATGTATTTTTTTTCTTTAAATTCCACAAAACCGTGATTGTTTCCTTGATAAAAAGTAGTCTATGTGATCAGATTACCAGATGACAATATAAACTTATATTTAATGTACTTTCACATTTAGAATGTTATTAAATTAAATAGGATTGAAAGTTTTCTACAGAGTTGTAATAATAGAATAATGGCACGACCTGTTTTCTGTTATTTTAGGCTTCGTCCAACGAAATAGCGCTTTATTAAAATTGATGCCTGTGCCCCAAAAACTTGGCTATAATAGAAAAGTGCACTTTACATAACAAGTTATTTTCAACCTTTTGCATCAAAAACTTTATGTACGAGCCTAAAAAGTACCTCACTTTAAAGATGTCCGGAAAATTGATTCGAATTTCGAATCCGAAAATTCGATTCGATGGAAAAACACAATTAGGTATGATATTATATAATGCATATCTGTATGAATTATGATTAGGATTGCCAGGTCGCTAAACCTAGTAATAGCTGAACAGTTTAGGTAAAAGGGCCGGACACCCTATATTATTGAGGATTTTGTGTTTAAGTATTGAGTAATAGGTGTGAAAAAAATGTATGTAAAATCAGTATAAATAAAATGGAATGCCAAATTAGTTTGACTGCGAAATTTTAAAAGCGTAACAAAACGCGGACAAGACATACACCGTTTGTTACTTAAATCAAAAAGCCTAATTATGTCCGGCTATACCCGGACGCCCGGCAACGTTAATTACTATGATACTTATTTTTATTCTATAACTAGCTTTTCACCGTGGCTCCACTCACGTTTGATTCTGCGGGAGTCACGGATTTATCCAGGATAATTTATCCGGAAAATCCATGTTCTACGCAATTGGTAATTGACTGAATAGGTAGTACATACGCAGGTGGATCTCTGGATAAAAGCTCGTACAATATTTAACTATTGCTAGCTGCCTCTATACTTGGGGTGGTACGAAAATTGACCCCATTGACCTATAGGCTTTTAACTGAATTCGGGGACACTGAAATAACCTGCTTTGTTTATTTAATGTCCGTGCCCCGAATACGAGTATTTTGCTGCTCCAAAAGTTGACATTTTAATCAGTCGTATTGTGCATTCGAAATAGGTATCACTCATAAAATATACCTAGTATTCGTGGCAACGAGCGAGTTTTGTGATTCGGTAAAAATTCAAACGTGCAAAAACAATTTGATGATGATGATGAATGATTATATTATCTTTTCGTTTAGAAATAATTAGTTTAGAATTAATCCTTCAAAGTTATGAAATGAAATCTTCAAAAATGATATAAAAGTATTGAGTAATGCCCTTGCACTCTAATGCGGCCACAGATCCTATAAATAAAGAGCGATGAATTTTATTTAGTCGTATATTCTAACGTATTATGAACACCATAAAATTCATGCTAAGGTTTTCTAAACATATTGTGGCTGAATATATCACAAAGAAAAAAAAAATTGTCCTGCCTATGTCAGATGCATTAAGTAGGTACTGAATAGCATACACATTACCCGGTGGACCACGCAAAAAAATGTCGCCAGTTCACTGGTGTCAAAAATGTTCGTTTTGACACCAACAGCGTCAGTTGTAAGCCGACCGCAGTATTGTCTACGGACTGCGGGCCACGCCACAGATCTCTATACTTATTATTAATCCGTAGTCCAAGTTTTCACAGGGACGATTTCCGCCATGTTGCGGCGTATTAGCGGAAATTTTGACAAATGGCGCTACTTTTTTCTTGTATGAAGAAGTTTGACGTAAAGTGTTCTGATGGGCTCGTCCTTCATATCGGCGGGCACTGTCCAAGAATATGCATTGCAATTTGCGAAGTAGCAGTAGTTGCACAACATTTTTTATTCTGAGACATCAGTTCTTGTCTGCCATAAGCCATTACACCAATTACCCAGTAATCTTTCCGACTACAATGCCCTTTTTGAAACCAAAAAAAATTACAGTAGGATGAAACTCATTAGAATTCGGGAACAGGGATGGGGGGGGGGGGGGGGTGTTCGGTAATTAACACCAATATCCGAAACACCGTTACATGCTCCACTTCAGTAAAACAGTGTGGTGATGTCTATCTCGGAGGATTCTTTAAAAAGTTGAGATTTACTGATTAAGTGAGTACCGAGTATTAATAATCGGTTTTGCTTTTGGCACACCGAGTTGACTCGGCTGAGTAACTCGGTTTAACTCTGTTTGGTTGAAAGTCCATGACTTAAGAGTTAGATCGCTATACAAGCGAGAGTTAGTTACCGCGAGACCAGAGTTCATTCGAGTGATTGGCAGAACATAAAACAAGATACATTGGAAGTAGGTATATAAAATAAGATGCTTAAAATGTTGTTTTATTTAAATTATGTCTCTAAACTCTGAGCTATTTTAAAACAAATCTTCGGTAACTGTAACCAAGTTATTCGGTAGTAAAAATCGAGTACTCGGCGTATCTCTATTAAAAAGAGTCCAACCCCACTGATTTTTTTGTACAATAAAAGAGATTGAGCATAAACAGACTATAAATCTATGACTCTTAAAAGGATTTACAGCATGCATGGTTTTCACATCCATCAGCACTCCTCGACTTTAACCTAACAATTATTAATTAAACCACGTAACTAATACTAGGTATACGTCCTATCAGGTCAGGTAAGTAACTACCTCATAAAGATTAATTTAATCATAGAAAGTAAAAAAAAACGAAAATGAGGAGCTATTTTATAAAAATACTAATAAATAAATCATTTAGATGACTTTGATACCATTTTCATTATTAAGGTTATTCAGCTAGATTTTTTTTTCACATTATTTCAGACGCTTATTAATTAAAGTACTACTCAAACTATGTACTTACGAATTGTTACTAATTAATCACATCCCATAATCACAATACTGTACAAATCCATGAATTGAACTAATTAAACAGTTTTTCATTTTTCCCTGAACTTCATTAGTCACATTCAATCATCACTGTCAACAGCAACGTATAGAGGATCATTTTCAAAGTCGGTTTTATTCCCGGCAGATTTACGGAGGGACACAACCGCGCTCTACGAGATCCAGCTACGAACTGAGTGGCTACGGCTAGGTGCTACGGCATCCGGCGGGCCTACGCGTTTTTCAGCTTACACCTTTCAAGTTTTAGCTAGCTGATAGTTTCATCTGGCTGATTTACATAGCTTTGCTTTGATTTTATTATTGTAATTTACATAAACATTCCATCTGGCTTATTTACATAGTTTTGCTTTGATATCATTATTACAATTAACACAAACATTTCTATGATGGATAGAGAAAGGGGTGGCCTTTTTAGTAATGGAAATGTTGTACCTAGAATTTCCAAAAGTTAAGTTAATCTAATCGTGAAGTTTGGCTTCATACTTAAATCATAAAGAGGAATCATATATCGCATAGTTTCAATCCAATAATAAGCAATAAAATTATCAGTCATGATTAAATTGTAGAACTCTATAATAAGGAACAGACGTTCTAAAGTAAGACTGCCAATCATAGGAAGTGAATTGCTAGGAAAGAGAACGTAATTGTTGCGATGAGAGGGGTGCTAACAATTACTGTCGTTGAGACAAAGAAATGAAGAGGTTCCGAGGCATCAACAAGAGCCTCTTCGTCTGTCAACCTGTTTCCTCTCCCATTTTCAAGTACTTATCGTAAGTATTTCTCTTAACTTTAACCTGCAATATAAGTATGATAGTAGCAAACTCAATGGTTGAAAGTCAAGTAAAAAACGTGGATTTCATCACCAAAACAACAATGGATTTTCCTTAACGAGTTCCTAAACAAACCTTACAAACAAATGTTACAAATTTCAACTAAAAATTGTGTCCCATTTCTTTGGCTTCAACAGGAAATTTATCTTAGTTAACACGAAAAATAATTTTATTATTGACGTGATAACGTTTAATAAATTGATGAACACCAGCAACGCACATGAAAAATAGTAACGTTCCGCGTAACGTTCCACCTGAGTCTGTGCGTGCACGATAAAACAAACGATAGAGAGGCCAATATGACGTTATCACGATAAATAAACCGACTTTACAGACATCCAATTTTTTTAAATTATAAATAAGTTACATAACCAAGAGGACTGAACTGAGATATTCTGGGGAAAATAGAATAAACGTACGTAATTTCAAAGTAGAGTACAGTGCTCGCAATTGTTTATGAGAGACATGGAGGGATGGAGAGGTTTTGAGTCTACGCCAAGAGTTGTCGTCTGCCGTAGTCTAGCGCTTACATTTTATAGTTCTAGCTCCTAATGCTTTCTGTGCCCCTAGTGTTAATACTTCTTTAACTATGGCCATAAAGAATTCATTGAAACTATTTTTATAAACAAAATCGCTATGCAGTTTCTTGCCGGGAATCATAAGAGTTTTTCACACCTTTCTTGTAGAGACAACCATGAGGACGTTACGAAGGATTAAATTATATTTAAGTAATAAAAAATCATTGATAGAGGCTTGAAATATTTGATACAAGTACAATATTATTGAGTGATTTGAAATTTAGATCTTCAGTACACTATAGATGGTAAAAACGGAATAAAAATTTACATTCCAATTTACAAGGGCCGGCCTGTTAAGTTTATAATATAGATATTATCTTATTGTATTCCTGCATTATCCACTGTGAGCCTCGAATCAAGCATTCTCGGGAAAGAGGCTCAAGTATTTTTTGAGATAAGAAAATTTCCCTTGTAGGCTTTAGAGGGGAGCATTGACGAAATTGTTTGTTTTGCGGGGCGTCGTAGATCCAACGTGTTTATAGGTCGCGACAAAAAAAGAGATTTTATTTTTATAAATGTCAAAGACTCAATTATATTCAAGGTCAAATATATATCGATGAAGTGTTTTATTTCATTTCATGTTTTCTCATAAATAGACATTATGTATTTTTCATTCCCTTTGTATTAGGTCCTTACATATGAAATTGGCGTTTTGTATGGGAGGAACATAAAGTCGATTTTTTTTAAATATAATATATATATTTAATCAAAGTATGTACCATTGCTATCTATGCACTTTTGCCACCTTATAGGTAGTTCATTGATCCCTTTACAAAAACAAAAACAAAAGAGAAAAAAACAAATGAATTACGATTTTCAAAACACAAAAGCATGAGTAAATAGCTGTATAAATTTGAAACTGGAATTTCTAACCAAAGAAGAGATATTTGAGATCAAAGTGGCCAGTACGACAAAACGCCAATTTCATATGTAAGGACCTAATATTTTAGACCCAAGGCTTGAACTCACTTAAATTTGTTTTGACAACATTTCAGACTCATGCGCGAACATAATATTATCACAGTTTTCTATTAATACTAGCTGACCCGGCAAACGTTGCTTTGCCATATATTTTTTTTCTCACTCAGGGATATAAAATATAGATAACAACCTGCTCCCGGACCTAGAGAATATACACTGAAAATTTCATATTAATTGGTCCAGCCGTTTCGGAGGAGTTTGGTAACAACGAAAAGCGAGAGAATTTTATATATTAGGTAATAGAAAACTGTGATAATAATATATTGTTTGTGCATCGCTTCTTTAAAAATCTATGAAAAAATGTTTAAAGTTTCTCTAGAATGATAATTTGACGGTTATATTATAAGACTCTTCGTTTCGATTATTTTACTCATCTGTAATCTGTATATTATACTGTAAGAGGAAAAGATGATTCACTGACTGACTGATTGACTGATTTAAGAAATAGAGCGTCACGTAGCCGCGGGCATTTGCTTGTTTTCTAAATAGTAGATATTTCCCAATTCTATTTTGTTAGAATAATAATGTAAGTATCAAGTCTCATCTTCTTTGAATAGGATTACTTACCTATTAATTAAATTGAAAGCATGTTAAAACCGACATCAATATATAGATTGCCTTTACAGAATGACATTAATAGCGTCGTAAAATAGATTCCCAATATACTTAAGTATCTAAAATGTTGCTCTACTCAGCTTGGAACAATATTTCGAACTTGGAAAATATTCGTCACAAAATACGTAAGATATTTTTATCTTAGTATTTAAAAGAGCTATTTATTGACTTAACTCCATATTTACTGAAGGTTCCATTGTATTTTTATGTCATAGTAACAGTTTGTATAAAATAACCCATATTTTTGTGTTACAAAAACATAGCCAATACTTAAATTATAAGTTACAGCCACCGATAAGACACCTAAAGTTATGGGCATCTGTACAATTTACGTAAACTTTTTTCGTACAAGCAAACAGTACAGTAACAGATCCATCTGTAAAAATTCTATAGGTTGCTGCTGAGTGAACTAGAGTGTGGCCTTACTGCATGGTGAAGCTGGTGCAAAAAGCTTTTTCGCACCGCTAAACTGACGACATTTTCTATCTAGGGTATATGTCTGTTGTTACAGTACAACTATATCTATATATATAAAAGAATGAGGCATTTTGGTTGTTCCACGGATTCCGCCAAAACTATAGGTCGTAGAGATCTGAAATTTGGTACCTAGGTAGATATTAGGTCATGAATTCGTACTAAGACGGGGATTCCAGAAATTCAAATTTTAAGTGGTAAAAACCGTTGGTTTTTTGGATTTCCCCATACAAAAGTGAATTTTTTTTTGTTGTTCCAGGAATTCCCGAAAAGCTACAAGTCGTAGGGATCTCAAATTTGGTACCTAGGTAGATATTAGGTCATGAATTCGTACTAAGACGGGGATTCTAAAAATTCAAATTTTAAGGGGTAAAAACCGTTGGTTTTTTGGATTTCCCCATACAAAAATGAAATTTTTTTCGTTGTTCCAGGAATTCCCGAAAAGCTACAAGTCGCAGGGATCTGAAATTTGGTACCTAGGTAGATATTAGGTCATGAATTCGTACTAAGACGGGGATTCCAAAAATTCAAATTTTAAGGGATATAAACCGTTGGTTTTTTGGATTTCCCCATACAAAATTGAAATTTTTTTCGTTGTTCCAGGAATTCCCGAAAAGCTACAAGTCGTAGAGATCTGAAATTTGGTACCTAGGTTGATATTAGGTCATGAATTCGTACTAAGACGGGGATTCCAGAAATTCAAATTTTAAGGGGTAAAAACCGTTGGTTTTTTGGATTTCCCCATACAAAAGTGAATTTTTTTTCGTTGTTCCAGGAATTCCCGGAAAGCTACAAGTCGTAGGGATCTGAAATTTGGTAACTAGGTAGATATTAGGTCATGAATTCGTACTAAGACGGGGATTCCAGAAATTCAGATTTTAAGGGGTAAAAACCGTTGGTTTTATGGATTTCCCCATACAAAAGTGAAATTTTTTTCGTTGTTCCAGGAATTCCCGAAAAGCTAAAAGTCGTAGAGATCTAAAATTTAGTACCTAGGTTGATATTAGGTCATGAATTCGTACTAAGACGGGGATTCCAGAAATTCAAATTTTAAGGAATGAAAACCGTTGGTTTTATGGATTTCTCCATACAAAAGTGTAATTTTTTTCGTTGTTCCAGGAATTCCCGAAAAGCCGTAGAGATCTGAAATTTGGTACCTAGGTTGGTATTATATCATGAATTCGTATTCAGAAAGGGATTTTCGAGATCCAAATTTTGAGGAGGAAAAATTTTGAACTTTTTGGCCGCCATTTTGAACTTTTTTGTTACTGGGCCGATTGCTTTGAAAATCGTCTTTTGACTATGGCAGCATGCATAGAGAAGGAATTTGTTGCCAAAATTAAAAAAAGTGGCCGCCATTTTGAACTTTTTTGTTACTGGGCCAATAGCTTTAAAAATCGATATTTGACTATGGCACCAAGCATAAAAAAGGAATTTGTGGTCAAATTTAAAAAAGTGGCCGCCATTTTGAACTTTTTTGTAACTGGGCCGATTGCTTTGAAAATCGATATTTGACTATGGCAGCAAGCATAGAAAATGAATTTGTGGTCTAAATTTAAAAAAAGTGGCCGCCATTTTGTACTTTTTTGTTACTGGGCCGATTGCTTTGAAAATCGATATTTGACTATGGCAGCAAGCATAGAGAAGGAATTTGTGGTAAAAATTTAAAAAAGTGGCCGCCATTTTGAACTTTTTTGTTACTGGGTCGATTGCTTTGAAAATCGATATTTGACTATGGCAGCAAGCATAGAAAAGGAATTTGTGGTCAAAATTTAAAAAAGTTGCTTCCATTTTGAACTTTTTTGTTACTGGGTCGATTGCTTTGAAAATCGATATTTGACTATGGCAGCAAGCATAGAAAAGGAATTTGTGGTCAAAATTTAAAAAAGTGGCCGCCATTTTGAACTTTTTTGTTACTGGACCGATTGCTTTGAAAATAGATATTTGACTATGGCAGCAAGCATAGAGAAGGAATTTGTGGTAAAAATTTAAAAAAGTGGCCGCCATTTTGAACTGTTTTGTTACTGGGCCGATTGCTTTGAAAATCGATATTTGACTATGGCAGCAAGCATAGAGAAGGAATTTGTGGCCAAAATTTAAAAAAGTGGCCGCCATTTTGAACTTTTTTGTTACTGGGTCGATTGCTTTGAAAATCGATATTTGACTATGGCAGCAAGCATAGAAAAGGAATTTGTGGTCAAAATTTAAAAAAGTGGCCGCCATTTTGAACTTTTTTGTTACTGGACCGATTGCTTTGAAAATCGATATTTGACTATGGCAGCAAGCATAGAGAAGGAATTTGTGGTAAAAATTTAAAAAAGTGGCCGCCATTTTGAACTTTTTTGTTACTGGACCGATTGCTTTGAAAATCGATATTTGACTATGGCAGCAAGCATAGAGAAGGAATTTGTGGTAAAAATTTAAAAAAGTGGCCGCCATTTTGAACTTTTTTGTTACTGGGTCGATTGCTTTGAAAATCGATATTTGACTATGGCAGCAAGCATAGAAAAGGAATTTGTGGTCAAAATTTAAAAAAGTTGCTTCCATTTTGAACTTTTTTGTTACTGGACCGATTGCTTTGAAAATCGATATTTGACTATGGCAGCAAGCATAGAGAAGGAATTTGTGGTAAAAATTTAAAAAAGTGGCCGCCATTTTGAACTTTTTGTTACTGGGCCGATTACTTTGCAAATCGATATTTGACTATGGCAGCAAGCATAGAGAAGGAATTTGTGGCCAAAATTTAAAAAAGTGGCCGCCATTTTGAACTTTTTTGTTACTGGGTCGATTGCTTTGAAAATCGATATTTGACTATGGCAGCAAGCATAGAAAAGGAATTTGTGGTCAAAATTTAAAAAAGTTGCTTCCATTTTGAACTTTTTTGTTACTGGACCGATTGCTTTGAAAATCGATATTTGACTATGGCAGCAAGCATAGAGAAGGAATTTGTGGTAAAAATTTAAAAAAGTGGCCGCCATTTTGAACTTTTTGTTACTGGGCCGATTACTTTGAAAATCGATATTTGACTATGGCAGCAAGCATAGAGAAGGAATTTGTGGCCAAAATTTAAAAAAGTGGCCGCCATTTTGAACTTTTTTGTTACTGGGTCGATTGCTTTGAAAATCGATATTTGACTATGGCAGCAAGCATAGAAAAGGAATTTGTGGTCAAAATTTAAAAAAGTGGCCGCCATTTTGAACTTTTTTGTTACTGGACCGATTGCTTTGAAAATCGATATTTGACTATGGCAGCAAGCATAGAGAAGGAATTTGTGGTAAAAATTTAAAAAAGTGGCCGCCATTTTGAACTTTTTTGTTACTGGACCGATTGCTTTGAAAATCGATATTTGACTATGGCAGCTGGCATAGAGAAGGAATTTTTGGTCAAAATTTAAAAAAGTGGCCGCCATTTTGAACTTTTTTGTTACTGGACCGATTGCTTCGAAAATCGATATTTGACTATGGCAGCAAGCATAGAGAAGGAATTTGTGGTAAAAATTATAAAAAAGTGGCCGCCATTTTGAATTTTTTTGTCAGTGGGCCGATTGCTTTGAAAATCGACGTCTGACTATGGCAGCAAGCATAGAGAAGGAATTTGTGGTCAGAATTAAAAAAGTGGCCGCCATTTTGAACTTTTTTGTTACTGGGCCGATTGCTTTAAAAATCGATATTTGACTATGGCAGCAAGCATAGAGAAGGAATTTGTGGTCAGAATTAAAAACGTGGCCACCATTTTGAACTTTTTTGTTACTGGGCCGATTGCTTTGAAAATCGACGTCTGACTATGGCAGCAAGCATAGAGAAGGAATTTGTGGTCAAAATTAAAAAAATATGAACTTTTTGCTCGCCATTTTGAACTTTTTTGTAACTGGGCCGATTGCTTTGAAAATCGACGTCTGACTATGGCAGCAAGCATAGAGAAGGAATTTGTGGTCAAAATTAAAAAATGATGAACTTTTTGGCCGCCATTTTGAACTTTTTTGTTACAGGACCGATTGCTTTGGAAATTGATATCTAACTATCGCAGCAAGCATAGAGAAGGAATTTGTGGTCAAAATTTAAAAATTTTGATCTTTT
Source organism: Coenonympha arcania (assembly GCA_036785405.1). Taxonomy (NCBI): domain Eukaryota; kingdom Metazoa; phylum Arthropoda; class Insecta; order Lepidoptera; family Nymphalidae; genus Coenonympha; species Coenonympha arcania. The sequence goes on along the minus strand of CM072066.1, from coordinate 11,694,095 downwards.
TGGCCGCCATTTTGAACTTTTTTGTTACTGGGCCGATTGCTTTGAAAATCGATATCTGACTATCGCAGCAAGCATAGAGAAGGAATTTGCGGTCAAGATAAAAAAATGATGAACTTTTTGGCCGCCATTTTGAACTTTTTTGTTACTGGGCCGATTGCTTTGAAAATCGACGTCTGACTATAACCAACAAGCATTAGGAAATATTTAGTGGTTAAAATTAAATTAAATGACGGTTAATACAAGAATTTTGTAAACTTAACGCCTGAGGGAGTAAAGCAGAAGATCAACGTGAGCGAAGCCGCGGGCGTTTGCTAGTCACACATAAAACCAACTTCACGTACAATGAAAGCGTCGTCGTTGGGAGGGTGCGCAAATATCACGCTTGCCGCAAAAGTTGGGAATTCAATAGTTACTTACACACTCGACGCACGGGGAACTGAGAACACTTGACAGTAGCAACGGCGCTTATATTGAATTCGCTTATATTCGCAATTGAACTGAGGTGAAACTGACACGTCTTCCAGAGTATGTTCACTTTTATGTGATATAAGCGTACTCCTTGATATTATATTTCCTTTTAAATAATTTAATTAGTAGATAACTTCATAGTTTTTGATAAATAACTGTTCATTTGATTATACATACTTTGGTTTCGGTGAACATTTGTAAGTAACTGACGTTGTTAAATGGAGGTAGTTGAACCAATTCCCACCAATGATCGATCCGTGTATCTGCGTAATACTGCTGGAATTGCACAATATTCTTGCACACTCCGTATGACGTATGTACGAGTACTTTCCAAGAAGCAACTTTTTCTTTAACCAAGTTCTTAACTAGCAGGTGCAGTAGAAACTATATTTCACATAATATTAGCTCCGCGAGTAATGAAAGCGTGAAAAATTTCCAGTACAGCGCTTGTGTCAGAAGGTGTCAAGTATTATCACACCTGCAGCGAAAGTTGGGAATTCAATAGGTACTTCCACACTTGACACTCGGAGAACTGAGAACACTTGACAGTAGCAACTGCGCTTATTTAGTGCAACTGGAGCCATGGTGAAATTCACACCACGTGTCACGTAATAGGTAGTAATAGTTTGGTGTGATGCCACATGGACAGGAAGTACCTTAATAAGTAGTATATTACAGATACAGCATTTTACTGGAAGAAGACTTCATTTTCATTTCAAAAATATAATTAAAAAAGGTAATCTAGAGGTGATATTTTTTGTACAGCGGGTTCGAATACCGGCTAAACTAGGCAATTATTTAAATATCTTCTATGAATAAATTTTAAAGTGAAATGAGGTCTTTTTTTCTCTCTCTCTCTCCTATACTGCGTAGTTAGTTGCTTATGAAAAAGTTATGAGTAACTACGAAATCTTTGATTGAAAGTGTATTTGCATAACTTTGGATAACTTTCATAGTCAACTGAATTTAAAATGGAGGTTAGCAAATTAGTCTTCTTGTAAATAATATTGCTGGCATTACTTCAGTATTTGTACTCTATGTACACAAACAGTGTGTAAAAATGTATTATATTCTCTACAAAGTAGGTTGTTTTTTTTTAACAAGTAAGAAAGTATTTTCAGAGGTGTTGTATAAACTAAAAACTATCATCTCACCTATAAAACCAACTCCGCATGTAATGAAAGCGTGAAAATTTTCCAGTACAGCGCCTTTGTCAGATGGTGTGCAAATATTATCACGCTTGCCGCGAAAGTTACAGAGGAGGTATTCAATAGTAACATCCCTCTCGACACACGGAGAACTGAGAACACTACTTGGCAATGACAACTACGCGTATTTAATGCAACAGGAACTGTGAGGAAATTCACTCCATGTCTCACGGAGTTGGTTATATGCGTACCGTATAATTATTTTCTCAAACATGCTTGGAAATTTGAGCGTTATTTTGACAACCTTCTTCAGTATAAATCGAAATTGTACTAGCCAAGTAGCGGTTGGCGAAAGTATTGGTTTAGCGGTCGAATAAATGACATACAAACTCATATCTGTCGTGTAATTTATACATGTGACATGGCTTGCAATTAATGAATACCTTAACTCGGAAATAATATTGTTGTTCGTTGTACATGATTGGTTTTGAAAATTTCTGCCTTACCTAGTTAGTCTAAATTTCCGCGCATTTTTTCAGAAAAGTACTATACAAGCCTTGTACACAGCATTGATGGACTCACCGTATGTGTGTGCCTTAGCTCCGCCTCGACCCACATTTACACGTTCCTATTCGTCCATCAATGCCTCTTTTGCTGGCCGCTTCGTTACACTTAGCCTGCGGCGCTAATATAGGCGTATTTATCCTAATCTGCGGCATACAGTTCCTTGTGAATAGAATTATGTGTATCTAGATAAAGTTAGCTCTGGCCAGATAGAGGAAAAGATTAAATATTGATTTCACTAGGTTTTCTTGTAAACCTCTAAAAAAATGAAGTGATTTCAACTGTGCTTTCACAGACAGGCGAATATACTGCAAAGAGTATATAACTAGGAACGTACTTTTTACGGCGGAAAATATTCTAGTCTCGTGGGAAATCAGAAATACGATGCAGACGAAGTCGCGGGCAATATGCACAATGTATACCTTATGACTGATACACGAACGGAGTAGCCTAAAATTTTGAAGTGAAATATGATAGAGGGGTCGAGATTCAAAAAAAAATGCTGTAAAATTTGTTTAACTAGATTAGCAATAAGAACGCCTTTTTCTTTGTATTCTCTTATGTATCTTTCTATCTGTAGATAGGTTTTGTTCCTTTTGTTTGTACAATATTGTTTGGACTTACTGTAAGTTGCAATCCGGTTCTAAAATTTCCCTAATGTAATGACGTCACAAGAAGAACAACTTACCCAACACATATTCTTTATGAATTGGTATTATCTATTGAAAATAATAACATAAAATCAATAAAAATCTTTCTTGATAAGTTTGTGTTAATATTTTATTGCCATTAGGAAAAATAATAATGGAACGTTTGCGGAATAAATTATTATTATAAAAAACATTATTCATTATTCAGAAATACAGTATAGAAACGTTAAAATGCCAGAACAGAATAAATTAACAATTGAAATCACAGTCCCGTTTTATTTGCTGGAGCTAAAGTTAATTGAAATTGGCGTGAAATATAATTTGATAGATGAAATAAAATTTATTTTTATAATATAGGGATTTTGTTGTTTCGTTGGATCATTTTGATTAAATAATTGCAATCACTCGTCAAAAGTTCCCTAGGAAGAATAAACATAATATAATATACTCAGGACAGGGCGGACGTTGCGAAAAACTTCGCCAGTTTATTGGTGCCAAAAATGCTTGTTTTGCCACCAACAGTAAGGTTACGCTGTAGTTTGCTTTGCCACCTATAGAATTTTGACAGATGGCGCTACGGTTTGCTTGTATGAAAAAAGTTTTACGTAAATTGTTCGGATGCCCATATCCTGAGGTTTCTTATCAGTGCTAGGAAGTCAGACTAAGCAAAGATTCTCAATTTTGCATAAAATACTCCTCTATCTAGAATTTGTATGAGCATTCCTCTTCATATTTCGTATTCGAAACTTGATATTTGCGCATATCTACATAGTAGGAGCATGCCTATTGACTGTAACTATTACAAAGATATCCGCATTTTACCTCTTTTTGTACTAAAGAATGACGAGATGAGTAGGACATTCACCGGATGTTAGGTGATACATTTGCCCATGTTAGATGCAGTGCGTCTCAATACTTTGCATACAACAACATCATACGACGCACTACACTGTCTCATTTGCCCAGTAATCATGTTGGTGTACAGTGCTCTTCGAATCGAAACACTTACACATTGCGGGTATATGTAATTCCGTGATGGACTGCATTGCTGCCAGCGTTCCCAGTCGCTTCTATCACAAGTGCGGCGGCATTGTCGCGGCTACACAGTGCAAAGAACCATGCCTCAGTCACTGCCCGTATATAAAAAGTACTCTGTTGTCACTACAGTACCTTCGTACAAGTCTTTTGTCGGACGCAACCGATAGTTCACAAATTGTTTTTTGCTAGAAATGGAAGATGAGGACGTCTTACTTAGGTCGTGTTACTTAAGGCAAAAAAAAACAACCGATATTTTATATTAAAGTCGAATCAAAGCAGGAACAAATCAATTTATCTTCATCAAAAGTCGCCATCTTCAGGGGTTTTTTCATGTGAACGCTCTGACGTTCACGACACTACTGGTGCTGCAGTTTACCACCGCTGCGCACTGCGGCTGCAGGCAGCATTGTTGCTGCAATCGGAATCAATCTCATACAGATTCATAGAAAAAGGTGGTTTCAACCTGCAGCCCATCTCGGAATTATACCTGTACTAGCTGATGCCCGCGACTTCGTCCACGTGGGATAAAAACTATTCTATCTTTTAAGTTGGACCAAATGACAGATATTCACGAAGTTTGAAGTAAATCGGTTCAGTAGTTTAGGAGTCCATCGCGGACAAACATCGTGTCACGAGATTTATATATATTAAGATAAGATAAGATTATTCACGGCAGATAACTGATACCGCGATGTTAAGTATAGATATTTCAATTTACGACGACGCGCCCCACTCTGCCAAAATCCATACGAATCGAATGAAACATAAGCGACTTTGTCAGAGCGTAGATTGAAATACCTATACCCGGCTGGATGAACTTCGCAAGAACAGTCCTATCTCAATAAAATATTGCGTTGCGGTAGCACCAATATAATAAAAACATTGCGTGATGGAGTCATCAACGAACAATAAAAAATAGACGATAACTTTGCCCATTGTAAAAGAAGAATGCACCTAACCATATAACCATAAAGTTATTACGGCGATAAGCTTATTACAGTATTATCATCATAATTTTGGGAGTATACAAGTTCGCGTGTTGAATCAATTAACGGCTCGCGTGCCGACGGTAATTACTGTGTAAACTAGGTACGGAACACTGGGATTGCGAAGTTTTTTGTTGATACCGAAACGTAAATAAAATTAGCACATGACTGCAAAATTCGTATCAGATAACGAACATAAAAAAATGCTTTAAAATGTTGTACTTATTGTTTGTATAATTTGCCTTACCACCGTTGTGAGTCTAAAACTTATTGTAGTACCTAATTGACTCTACGGACCAATCGGTATAGTCCATTGGTATCTACTGCAATGCAGGTTCTAGGTAGGGTATGTTTCTTTTTTAAACTAACCGGTGGTAGAACTTCTTGCGGAGTTTGTCTGGGTAGGTATAGATACTTTGCAATATCAGTATAGTAGGTCGGGCATGTGTAATTTTTACATTTTTACTATATTTAAGGTTTAGGTTCAATACAATTCTTGCCCGCGTGGAATGGTGCCAAGAATAATGGCTGCATTTTCGCGTTGAACAGCTAGGCTGAGTCGTTGCGCAAAAAATGAGCCAGCTCTTCTGTCACCAGTTGAGGGTATTAAGCGCCGCCGGTTAAGTTTTCGAAGGCATTTTTGGCATTATGAATCTATGGCCCTAGGGTATCCACGGCAAACGGGACCAATATGTAACTTTCTAATAGAGAGTGTCTAATTTAGATTTAATTCTGACAACAATTCAAAATGACGGTTTTGCCGCGACAGTTATAAGAAATAAGGTAATACAGAGGCAACTTAATATGCCTTTGTAATGATTGCACTCGTCGCTTATTGAATGCTTAATACAAGTCACAACCCACGTCATGATATAAGCAGTATAGGTTTATATTATGTTCGTAGGTAGTTGATATGATTGAATCGAGATTACATCCATCCCATCGATGTAGGTCAAGGGTTTTACGGACTGGAGTAAGTTGTCGTCAGATCTAAGAAGTTTCTGCTGCAGGAATTGAACAAGCTCTGTAACTCCAGTCACCAATTGCCTCAAAGAAACTTAAAATGAATAGCCCTGGATGTTTTGTAAGAAATTGCACTTTCCTAGGTACACTGGAATCTTAATTTAAAAGCTTTAATTATACTCCCTACGGCATAGTGCAGATTGTAATCTGAATCAGTGTTGGTAGATTTAATTAAGTGCTTTTTCTCTATTGCCTCGCTGTCACGCATCGTCGGAATGGGAAGGCTATATACCTAAGGCCTGGTAGCTTTATGCTATTATGTATGGAGATACAACACTCTAATAAAATCATGCAAAAATCTGCTATGGCAACACCAATTGCGAGTCGGACTTGAAAAAAAAGATTTTCGTACACTATCGAATGATCCAAGAGAAGCAACCACGTCCCAAGTCAAGTTATAAAAAACTTGATAAGTTCTTGTAGGGGCCTACGCTAATGTTTAATTCATTATGTTTTGTTATTACAGTGGAAATATTCGTAGAAATACACACTCGCGGAAAATAATAAATGTCTTTCTATAATAAAATAAAATAAAAAATTACGAAGCGTATAGAAAGAAAGATAAATATTTTTATTTCATAACATTATGCCAAAAATAAAAACAATGTAAACGCGTATTGTACTAAAACGATGACTCAAACTTCACCACCTTATCTTTTATAGTATAGTAATTAATAGTCACGCATTTCGGATAATCGCATGACAGCCACGAGTACGGATCCCTAAAAATGTGACTACAAATTGTAGTACATTTGATTGCAACGTCGACTGCATACTTGGGAATGCATTCACGTTCTATGCATTTTACAAATGCAAGGATAGTTGGTCTTTGGATCGGACCTAATAAATTATTGTTGAATGCGAGGCTGCAGTCTTAGGAAATACATGCAGAGAATATTGGTTCCATATTCAAACAAAGTATGTCCCTCCATTCGTAGAGGGACATAGTTAAGAACATAACAAAGGAACTGCTGTGCGGACACGACCTTCAGTAATGAAAACTGATGATCGAGGAGATCCAAACAAAGTCGATTGCATACTGACGCAGCTTTATCATTTCATGAAGACAATGAACACTACACTTTAACAAACAGACACCGTCCTACAAGCTATCAAATCACCATCAAGAAACTCATTTACAGCGATTCAAAAGCGTAACAGCTTCCATGTAATAAGACTCCAGAGAGCAAAGCAAACGCGACGGGCTAGTACAGGTTTTTTAACGAACTTCGTGTTGCACCTCGCATCGCACAAACGAATCGAATGCCTTCATACATAATACATTTTCATCCAGCGCCATCTATGGACAGACACACACATTCGGCTATCAATCACCGAAAACAGACACCGTCCTACAACCTATCAAATCACCATCAAGAAACTCATTTACAGCGATTCAAAAGCGTAACAGTGTTACTAGATGGTAGTTTTAGCTGGTTTGTAGTCTAAATACCATCATTAATGCAGTGAATCTTTTGATTTAAAGGAAAATAAGTTGATACGGTTTTACTCAATGTTTATTGAATAGCGGACACCATAGTAACAAGATATTGTTTCTCCTATTGACAAGTTCTCAATTTAAATACATAAGACTAGAGTTTATGAATATAACACAATCAAAATAGTATTTACTCCAATATTAACCAACTAAGTTCCATGTAATAAGACTCCAGAGAGCAAAGCAAACGCGACGGGCTAGTACAGGTTTTTTAACGAACTTCGTGTCGCACCTCGCATCGCACAAACGAATCGAATGCCTTCATACGTAATACATTTTCATCCAGCGCCATCTATGGACAGACACACACATTCGGCTATCAATAGATGGCGCTGGCTGTAGGTCGTGCAGAATAGGTGCCTCCGCCTGATCGTGGGAGCTCCGAGGTACGTCAGAAACGACGTCATACATCGGGACACCAGGACGCCCACCGTGGAGGAGTTCGTCCGTGGTCTTGCGCGGAACTTGTTCGCTCGCGCGGACAACGGGCCATACGAACACCTCCACGGGATCGCACCACAACAAGATCGACCACCAACGGGGCGTCCGCTACCTCGCGAGCTCTTGCGGTCTCTCTCCCCCGTGCGCGCGCGCGTGGACAGTGACGGAGACGAAGACGACGACGCGGGATTCATGCTACCGGACCCCAACATCCCCGCGCAGGGCAGCGACATGATCGCTGACCGCGCGGGGCGACCAGACCCGTCAAACCAGCAGGCCTCAAGCCATGAAGGCGAGGCCTTAGCTCCTTACCGGGGCTAAAAGAACAACACCGAGGGAGCGCGGCTCCCCCGCGACACATCGCCCGGGTAAAGAGGCAAGCCTCGAGGCCCGTACCCCCGTGGGGACTTGTTCCCCATGGAGAAGACCACGCAGCAGCTGGCTGTAAATGTATGGAGGAATCCGATTCGTTTGTGCGATGCGAGTCGACTCGAAATACGTACGAAAACTTGTACTAACCCTACTGAAATGTGCATCCGTTTGTTCGTTAATTCCATCCTTTATCTTGTCGACTGTTTCGTCCAAGCTTTGGTACGGAAATGCAGTTCACTGAGAGATGAACTCAGCTCATAAATTATTCAGGCACAGAGACACTTCAAATATAGAACAGCGCCTGAGCGTTATTTTGAGAGTGTCGCGCTGAGCTGTGCTACGAGTAGGAATGGATTCAGGCTTGTTGTTTTTCCGCTCTCTCACTTCATATTTTTGTGAGTTATGACCATATTATAGTGCTGGTGGAAGAGAGGTTTTAATTAAGGGATTTTTGCACTGAATTTATTTTTGTCCTTCTTCACTCTTACTAATACTTTGGTGAGTGGCGATGTGTTAATTTGCATAAGTCTTCCTAAAAGAATGTATGAAGCAGTCGAAATATTTTAAAAATAAACTTGAAACAGTTACGTGAGGTGTCGATTACGGTGACAGTGTGAGGCGACAGTTGCGGTTTTTGGAGCGAGTTCAATGATTTTTTCCATCTCAAAACGTGTCTTAAATAGTTCAAAAAAATTAAAAATAAGAAGTAGAAAGAGTATACCTAGAAGTTAAATTACATCTTCCTCTTCCTATTAAAAAAACACGACAAAACGAACTAAAAAGTGAGAAACAAGTTATTTTTGTTGATCTGCATACTGACAAAGTGAAAAGATGTTCAAATTTTTTATTATTATATCAGTCGGGGGCCGTTCTGTGGAACACCTTTTATTCTAAGAGTTTCCCCGACTGCGGACTGCCATAATATGAATTTATCTGTTTTGATACCTCAAATGTTCAAATCTGTTCTCAAATACCTCAAATGTGAACTCTAAAAACATTACACTCCTTCTTTTGGCAGTGTAGGTACAGTGTACACGACCACAAGGGGACCTCTCGGTATTATACAATCGACAAAAGTGTTATGCCTAAAAAATGTAGGTAGTTCTCATATTTTCTGTTCTAGTTCATTGCCCGCTCTATTTCAACGTGGAAAGCGTCCTACTTTACGATGTTACTTAGTAATGTTGATTCCGACCTACAAAATAAACTTGTATGATTTTATTTTTATTCAGAACATTGTACTTGTACGAGTAATAGATTCGGCCGACGTGTTTGTAAGCGTGCATTTTGAATTTCATGCATCCCGTAGAAACCATTTTAAGGCGAAATCAACGAGTCAGCCCCCGACATTCAAAATCGTGGTTTTTTGCAAGTGGTACGGTTATTTGACATAATAGGCTCATGGCAGTCAAATTGCGGCAGGCTGTATCATCTTTACATGTTTATATCTTAATCTTTGCATAAAAAAATTGGTTGCCTGTAAAGTCGGTTTACTGACGATAGTTGAACGTGACAACGTCTTCTTTGTCGCTCGTTCCGCGCTCGCGAGGTAACGCCGGTAACGCCGCATGGGCGAGGTAACGCCGGGTGAGTCATGTTTTTTCGTGCGTGCAACCGGCTCTATCGATTTATAAGACGTTGTCACGTCAAAAATTGGTTGTCTGTAAAGTCGGTTTACTGACGATAGTTGAACGTGACAACGTCACGATTGTGCTTCTTTGTCGCTCGTTGCGCGCTCTCGCTTGCACTTCAAGCCTTACATGGAACGCCTCAGAGCGAGGTAACGCCGCATGAGCGAGGTAACGCCGCATGAGTCATGTTTTTTTGTGCGTGCAGCCGGCTCTATCGAATTATAAGACGTTGTCACGTCAAAATATATCCATTCTAAGAAATTAGTCCGAGTATCGAGTTTGACGTGAGTATTTGAGTAACTCGCAAATGTCGGACTATACCACTGATCTCTATTAAGGTGACCCTTCCCGGACCATCCAAGTACAACGAATACGTAGTCTACAGGCTTGCTGTTTCGTCTAGCGCAATTCTACAAAAAGTTCTTTCAGGAAATACGTGATTTTGGAAAAGCCTTACAAGTATACTTACTAGTACGCTGGATCATAGACTCAACGTAAAAATGAAGAAACTTGATTTTCGCCATTTTGGCGCTGATGACTGCGTAACGGCGTGAGCGTCCATGGAACTAAAATAAAATGATATTCAAAATGACAGTCACTAGCAACAAAAGTCAATATAGTACCGTGGACCTTCAACGAGGGCGCTTCAAATCGGCACAAAAAATGAACTGTCGATTGTAAAGAATTTAATTGTAATTAATTGTAAGAAATTGATCCAGATGATAGAGATCAGTGCTGCTACATTCACTTTTATATATAAACACGTTAAAATGATACTGACATTTCCGCAATTTTACTGCAAAAAACCAAAAATGGAATTTCGCGGACACGGCCGTCGCACGCCCTTTAATCTAAGGTGCAGTTTATCTTGATTGACTGTCGTCGTGAATGAGCGTTTACTAAACATAATTTAACCTCCAACGCTCAAAAAAATGCAATTGCTAGCATATATTGGTCCATTGATCGGAACCAAATACTTGGAATCTTCAAGATTATTTTCAAAAAGCAAAAGAAAGTTCAAATAAATGAAAACAAAAATAAAACTTTATTTCTGTCCATTTTACTGCCTTGTGGTTTTAATTAACAACATCTACAGCACAAGCGAAATGCAGGCGGCGATTTAAATTGTCAATTGGAAATATAAACGGCCATAAACAATTCGGCACGAAAGAAGCTTTTAAAGTTGAAACGCCTATTTATGGTTATTTTAAGTTTCAGTCTTGCTAAATAATCAGTTTACAGTAGAGAAAAATACTTAAAAACTAAATAAGCAGTCAAATTATATTAAGCACGACTATAACACTATAGCCAATGCGAAAGCTTGGCAGCCAATCGATTTTATTTCTAAAATCGATAACTCTTGATAAGTTTAAAACATATTATTGTATGGGAATCTTTCTAATATATAAAATTCTCGTGTCTAGTGTTTGTTACCAAACTCCTCTAAAACGGCTCAACCGATTGTTATAAAATTTTCTGTGTATGTTTGGTAGGTCTGAGAGGTCGTAAGCTATTTTTTTTTATATCCATAATGGCAAAACAACGTTTGCCGAGTCAGCGAGTAGTAGTTATATTATTAAAACAGTCATTTCGACAAGTCTTGTGATCAAACCGACCTCACGTGTATGTGATTCCCATAACTTGTGCAAACTTCTGAAGCATTAGCTATTGTAGGGATGAGCTCGATAAGTGTAGCTACATAAATAAGGACAACTATAGGCCTATAGGGACGGATACTTGTTTGTAAATTATCACCTGGATTTTAAACGATATAAAATGACACTGTCATTAATAATGATATAAAATTACATAATAACTTATCGATAGAAAATTTTATTTTAAAAACGTAAAATTTTCTTTTCTGGCCATCTTTTGTCAGTACCTATATACTGTTTGGGGTTCGCCTACTTAGAAATAGTTGGAATACCAAGCACGCGGCTCTGTATTTTGAAGCTTAGTTAATAAATTAATCATGTGCTTCAACAGAAAAACATCATGAGGATGTTAACTGACATAACGTTTTTTTTAACATCAACCTAAGTAACATGCGTCGGCCTAGAATGGTCTAAAATTCGGCACCTAAGTTTACTAATTATTATTCTTAAAATGTAATTTTTAAGTATGTATGTGTGAGAAGACGAAAGCGGGTCCATTTTCTTCATCTCAATATACCGAGAGCGGTACTAAAACCTACATGGAAATATTATAAGCGAACTATTTTTCGCAGAGTAATTACTACGTAGACCTAGACAGGCGTACCGCCTACCGCGGGACTGCGGGGAGCAATCCTGTATATTTCATGCATGACTGGGATAATAATAGCCCTGCTGGCTTTGAAAGGTTTAAAGTTCTTTGTGCTCGTTCCAGTGTTTTACCGGCTGCAGTCTTCTAAATGATTGTTACATTTGCGGGAAGAATAAAAATCATACATGAAAAATACACAAGAAAAGCGTGAGTTAGGCACTCGGTCTTGTTTAAATTGTTTCGTTATTATGTATACATCATCATCAACTTGTATTTATGTCCCACAGCTGGGCACAGAAAGAACGTTAGCTAAGGAATAATTATGACGTTTTAACAGATTTTGTATGGCATATGTTTCAACTAGTTTATCTGGCGATTGAAAAATCAGTCCTAAAAAGATACATACTATTTTTTATCAGCAATATCATTATGACAGAATTTAATTTATCATTGTTATCAGTATGACGTCATAATTACTTTTTTGTAAATTAATCTTAATATTAGCCTTAATATGCATAGGCTCGTTAGCTCAGCGGTTAGAGCGCCCAGTTACCCAACAAAACGAGGTGGTCGGGGGTTCAAATCCCTCACGAGCTGTCACTATTTTTACTAATTTTTTAACTTTTATTTAAGGCTGATATTTCAACTCCCAGATAAACTATCTGAGGAATCTAATTGAAGTATATGCCATACAAGAGCTGTCAAAACGTCATATTTATTTCTCAGTTTACGTTTATCTGGCGATTGAAAAATGGCCCCTTTAGTTTCACCTGTCCCGATGTTTCTTTGTTTGATTATCTGTAAACAAATCTTGCAAGTTAAATTTGATCCATTTCCCGGTTACCGATTGACCTGATATTTTGCATGCATGTTTAAATTGCATGACAATGCAAATTTATTATGTCATGGAGCTGTCCTGAACAGAAAAGCGGCTATAGGAACATGGCAGTTAAACGACGCAACCCCATCGAGTTTGGACTCATATGATCAATCTTGACGAGTACCTACATTAGTTCTAGATGATAACCAGGCTCTGCTGGTGGGATAACAGAAAAAACATACCTATAAAAGCTTGCTTTAACAAATATGTTTTCAATGATAACTTTTTACCATTTATAACCTAAGTATCCCAGTGATTAATCCATTGGTGACTATTTTTCATGCAATTTAAACATGCACAGCTCAATCGGTAACCGGGAAGTGGATCCAATTTAACCTGCAACATTTGTTTACAGACAATTAAACAAAGAAACGTCAGGACAGGTGAAACTAAATAAAAGTAAAAAAAAAATAGTAAAAACAGCGACAGCTCGTGAGGGATTTGAACCCCCGACCACCTCATTTTGTTGGGTAACTGGGCGCTCTTACCGCTGAGCTAACGAGCCTATGACAATTTAGTCCAATATAATGTTATGATCCATTTACCTTAAGGGCAATTATGACGTCATACTGATAACAATGATAAAATTCGGTCATAATGATATTTCTGAAAGATATTATTACCAATGATTCGAATGAATTGAGATTATATTATTCGAATTAGTATAGATATGACAATTTAAAATCTATATGACCTTAAATTGACCTGATATGACAATTTAAGTTCTATATGACCTTAAATTGTCATATGGCGGTATTTGTATAGCTATGTAGCGATAAGGTCACCAAGTTTTACAAATGTACACCTAAGATCATTTTAGTTTGTATATTTTTGGTTATTTTCTTTTGTGGTGTATAATAAAGAGTTGTATCTAAGTATCTATTTGCGAAGCAATGTACAGTGTTATGGACTGTAGCTGACACTTTTGCCTACTTGGAAAGAAAACTATCATACTTTTTTTAAATTTCATTCCGTATAGCTATGGAATGAATGATCGTAGGTAAGTTATTTTTAGCTGCTGATGTAATAAGATGACGATTGCAGCATCTTACTCATGTGGAATCCTTGTTCATGTTGTTATTTTTAGGGTTCCGTAGTCAAGACCCTATTACTAAGGCTTCGTCGTCCGTCCATCCGTTCGTCTTTCTGTACGTCTGTCACCAGGCTATATCTCTTGAACCGTGATACAGACTTGAAATTTTCACTGGTAATATATATATTTTTGTAGCCGCTATAACAGCAAATACTAAAAAATAAAATAAAATGGAAAATTCTTTCCAAAAAACCAACTTCAAATGCCACTACAAAGAATGAAATAATTTTTAATGTACACCAATTCGAAGTCGGGCAATGTTTTGTTCAATCATTAATAGTCCTTCTTATTATAAAACTTGATGTGCAAAGAAACGACAAAATTATCGACAATACCAAGGACTATTATTGAATGAACGAAACATTGCCCGACTTCGAATTGGTGTACATTAAAAATTATTTCATTCTTTGTAGTGGCATTTGAAGTTGGTTTTTTGGAAAGAATTTTCCATTTTATTTTATACTTTTTAGTGGAAAACAACTAATGCGCAAGGCATTGGAAAAAATGCCCACATCGCTTGAATTGTGCTTCTAAAGTCTGAAGAGTTCCCTCAATTTCTCCAAGATCCTATCATCAGATCCTGACTTGATGAATACAGTCATTACTTGATGACTGCAAGGAAATGCAATCGTAACTATAAAAAATACCTAAATCGCTTCAAGTATACTAGCAAAATTTGAAGAGTTCCCTCGATTTTACCAACATCCCATCATCAGATCCCGACGTGATGACCATAAGACTACCTGGAAAAAATTACTCTTTCAAACAATACCCAAATCACTTCAAGTGTGCCTGTAAAATTTGAAGAGTTCCCTCGATTTCTCCAGGATCCCATCATCAGATCCTGACTTGATGACAATGGGACCATCTGTGAACTATACCCTATCAAACAAAAAAAAAATTTTCGAAATTGGTCCACGCATCTTCGAGTAATCGGGGAACATACATAAAAAAAAAAAAAAATAAAAAAAAAAAAAAAAGATTCCGACGAATTGAGAACCTCCTCCTTTTTTTGAAGTCGGTTAAAAATAAATGTTTAAGGTGGCTCCAACACAACAAATATGATTTTTCTTGCTTGTTTTTGTAACTCGATATTTATAACGTAACGAGTAGACGCTTCAAAAATTGACAGAATATTAAATTATAAATTCACTTTAAAAATGAATAGTTCATATATTTAAGGGGGACTCCCATATAACAAACGTTTTTGCGCGTTTTTTACTTTGGTGGGCATGGGTGTTTAGTTTACTTTAATACTATTGCATTATGGGTCTTGATAGTATGGAGCCCTCAGTGCGCGAGCCCGACTCACACTTTACCAATCTTTATTTTTCGTACAAAATAAATAGCTAGTACAATGTAGTAGGTGTGATAATGTGATTCATTGTTTTTCCCACAGACCAAGGAATAACTTTATACGTTTTTCCGGTGTCGGATGACCCACGATTTGGGTAACACAGTGCTAAACTGTTAGTCGTTATTGTCCATGAACTATTCTCGTTGTGCTAATGTGACGTCATCTAAAGTGCCATTTACGGCCAGATGCGGCGCTCAGAGCTGCCATTATAATTGGGATGACGGTTAGGAATAACAGTTGTTTGATAAATCGTGGAATATAACGGAACTATCAAACTTCTATAGTGTTGTCCGTTAGACTATTGTACATGAGGAAGGAACCTCATTTCGGAGAGTGTGTAGATATGGTTCTACTAGTAGTTCTTAGTAGTAGTAATGTAAGGTTCAAATCAAAGGATATTTGCCTCTGTTTTGTTAGTTAAAAACCAAGTGAAGGTTGCCAACTAACAAACTGCACGATACAGAATCAGCCCACTGGAGGATATTATAATTGGGTATCTACGTGTCAATACAAAGTTTTGTATCCGAGTTACGAGATTTAACGGTCGAAGTTCGTTTGCAGACTTTGCTATCTCCATCAATTTATGCCATGGGTAATATTGGAATAGGGAATTACGTATTTCTTACTTCTTAGCGGAAGAAGTTCTTATACATAACTTTAGGTATAACTGATACTAATCTATACTAATATTATAAAGCTGAAGAGTTTGTTTGTTTGTTTGTTTTTTGTTGTTTGAACGTGCTAATCTCACGAACCACTGGTTCAAATTGAAAAATTATTTTTGCGTTGCAAAGTCCATTTATCGAGGAAGGCTATATTATAAAATCATGCAGAGTAACAATGAAAAATGTAAAAAAAACTGGAAAAATTGTTCCTTTCGGAGATTTTCCATTTTTTACGCTGCGTAAACGCTTAAAGCTACGCAAAAATTATGTATTACGGAATTGTTTTTCTTTAAAAGTTCTATAAAAAATCCTGTATACTACATATCTATCTTGCATTATAACGTGATATGTAGAAACTGAAATTCATATGGGCGAATCCGCGTGTAACAGCTAGTAGAAAATAAAATGTCACTGTTTACTAAAGCTACTGTAAGTTTTTAATTAATCTTAATAGTAGTGTACATTAATAGTTGCAGGTATTATATATTTTTGCCAAAATCAAACATAATCGTATTGAACATTGCGCTCGTTAATGAAAGCATGACCAGGTTGCGGTTTCATAATTATTTTATTTCAAAATACATTCATATATTCCTGATATTAAAAATTTTACGGATATTTTCAGACTGTAATTTACCTGTAATTAGTATTTACTGTGATAATTTTAATGCAAATTTTTGGTTTTAACAAAGATTCATCGCAACGGTAAATAAAATCTCGTTTCACAGTGTTTGGAACAAAACACATCCGAAACGGCTTGAACGACTTTTATCAATTTGGTAGGTCCTAGAAAATAAATTAGAAATAATGTCTTAGGGCAAACAACGATTACTGGGCCAGCTATACTCCGAATTTTAATTCGTTGCAGTAAAGTGACGCTTACATATTTCACATACCTACATATTACTTTGCTCTGAAAGTCTTAATAATAAATATTTTAAGCTATTTGGTGAAATATAGAAGGATTAATGGAGTTGAGTAAAATACGTAACGTCATTTTACTGCACTGAATTAAAAGTGGGAATATAGCATTTCGCAATTGTAAAATAATGAGCAAGAAGGTTTACGTATAAGCTCTCTTTTATTGTATATTATTATTTTATATTCTTGAGATATAGCACGCTGACAAACAGAGAGCATAGATTCAGTAGTATACGGAACTCTAAAAATGAAACAATCTCTTACCGTGAGAAACAATTTAAAAGAAAGCTTCCCATAAAGCTTTCCTGTAGTAGCCGTACTCAAACTTTTAAATTGGGTGCTTTAAAGTTTTCACTTCGAACGTACTGTTTAGGAAAGCGTTCTGTCCAATACGTAAGAAATTTCCTTTAGCTACAACTTATAGGCATTTTACTTATTATTAGAATAATATACTCGGGTACTGAAGGGCTAGATCAAGATTCAATAATTATTATTTATTAATAATAATTTTAATAATTCGAAGAAGTTATACGTTTTCACATTTATCACAGCATATTATAATAGATTGCGTGGCACAATTTAATCGAAATTCGAGTCAAAAATTATCCAACAAATTTTACTATCCCCACTATTTATTTACAGAGAAGTCGTACCTAATAAGATACCTTACGTACAACAGTGTGAATTTTTCCATATTTTCGAGTATATTTAATATCATGTTGAACAAATATTACGATGCCGAATCGAATATTTTTCGATATACAAACTGATATACAGGATTAAATAAAAATACCAGAAACCTTTCGGACCATATGAAAGGGACTACTGGCCAAGAGTGTTATGTGTATAAGTGTGTGTTGTGTGTATAAGTTTCATATAAACTGAGTTTTAATGAAAAGCACGCATATACGTATACTTATTTTTCAAATATTTCTTATTGATCGTGCTAAAAAAGTTAGAAACCGATAAAGAAGATCTGTATAAAAAATCCACTATAACAGTCAGACGGAAGGACAGTCGCACAATTAAAAGAGTTCCATTTAACCATTTTGGTAAGTGCACAAATAGTACGAGAAGTAGTTTGAACTTTGAAGGACGGTTTTGAAAAGGACGTTACGTGCCTAACTGCCCAATGACTCTAGCAATGGAAAGCGTAGTATCTTGTTCCCAATCCCCATGTGAAAACAGAACTTCCAAATTAATAAAGTTGCTAGAAACAACTAGCGTTATATTATTATACTTATTCCTTTAGTTTTCTATTAACGAAACGATTTCCGTCTGTGCAAGAAAACTTCCCCGTAACTACAGAAACACGGACCGCAAAGCAAATGAAGAGAAAACGGGTTCATTATTTAAACCGGTCTTCAGCGGTATGCATATAAATTCAAAGATAACAGTAACTTTGCTCAAATGAGGAACAATTTTCCCGGCGATTTACAGTCCACTGAAATAATAAAGGATGAACTGTTTGAGAGATTGTTATTATTTAGATAGAGCACTGGTCACACGGAAGACATTACTTTTTTTTTGTATTTTTACACCAAACCATTTCATCATGCTTCCAATGATATCTCTTCAGATATCGTATGATTACATTACTGTGTGTTATTACGTGCCTAAGTACGTGCCCATGGCCTAAAGCCTCCCCCACACAGGCGCGTTATTATCGCGCGATAATATCGCAAGATTTATTGCGATATCTGTTTTCAGTACATTTTGTATTAAGATGGTCATGTAGTTACACACTGCTGCGATAATAACGCCGCAATGGAAGTATATCGGTCGATATTATCGTAAGCGTTATTGCGATATCTGTTTTCAGTACATTTTGTATTAGGATGATCAAGTAGTTACACACTGCTGCGATAATAACGCGCCTGTGTGCGACGACGGACGCAGCGTCCTACTTCCATTGCGGCGTACAAAATGTACTGAAAACAGATGTCGCAATAACGCTTGCGATATTATCGCGCGATAATAACTCGGGACGCTGCGTCCGTCTGCGCGTTATTATCGCGCGATAAAAACGCAGCTGTGTGCAAGGAATCGGGACGCATTAACGCAATAACGCTTGCGATATTATCGCGCGATAATAACGCGCCTGTGTGGGGGAGGCTTAAATTTCCGATGATGGACACAAGGCAAATGACGTCGTTTGCTCATAAATATGAGTGTAGAGTCTAGTTGTAAGCTCCAAACAATTACAATTATTATTGCTTCTAATAGATATTATATCTGCATATGCACAGACAAGCAGACAAAAAATCGCTAATAAGTTTGTCGTAGTCCAACAAAACTCAGCGTTTCATTATAATTTGCTTTTGTAATTACTACCTACCTTTTATAATTTTTTTTTTAATTAGTACCTTTTTTTTGTAATTAGTACCTTGCTATTGTAATGGTGTTCAGGTTTACAAACGCTTTTCCGTGGATTGCAAACTTTCCTTTAAAGTTTAAAGTATACTCGAACGATATAAGTTATTTGCAAGTATAGCTACGGTATATTTTTGTCATTCAAAAGCTACCGATTAGTTAAATATCTACTTATAAGATTGATGAAATAGCTTATTGCCTTACAGTGAAACTGCGTGAACTGAAGTAGCCAGAAGAATGATACTCCTGCTATGACATTCTCGTAACGTTTTCACACACGCAGTGATGTGATACAAGAAAAAGAAAAATATAAAAAATGGAAAATGAACTTTATACCTAAATAGGTATAAAGTTCATTTTCCGTTTAGAGTGTAAAATTGAATGTATTTCATCAAAGGAAATACAATGCTCAACGTAATTCAATTTTACACTCTATGTCATTTCTATTAAAATAATTTTTCAGTGTTCGCAAAAAATGTTTTGAATTCAATATCGTCTACTTATGTACGTAAATACCATCACCGTTTTAAACATATCACATCACGAAATGTAGCCGACACGTAACGTGAATAGCTCACCTGAAGTGGAACTGGGGGTCATGAAGGTGGTAAGGAGAACGGACGTTGGAGCGGGGCATTACTGGAATGGCAACCGCGGCAAGCACAAATCAAACATCAGCCGAATAAGTACCTACCCAGGCCTCAAGTCTACGATAACAATTGTACGAGTATATCAATAGTCTCTCAATTGCTCCTTTATTGTTATAACTTATCTAAAATTAACCGTTTTTGCAAGTCTACTATTTCGATCGTAAGTCAATGGCGCCATAATCGCGCAAGTGATCTATAATTTACAGCTCCATGGAACATTTGCTAGTCTGTCACTTAAGGCGGCCCTTCCCGGACCATCCAACCAACCATCCAACGAATACGTGATTTACAGGCTTGCTGTTTCGTCTAACGGAATCCTAGAAAAAGGCTCATTCCGAAAAAACGAGATAACTCCTGTATCGTCAATCGCGCGTTCAGGAAAAAAAAATAGCGCGGCAATTTCATGAAACTTGTTCCAGGAAAGTTTGTTAAAACGTCATAATCGCGTAGGAGCGTTTGTATGAAACAATCTACCGGGAAGGCTTAATGACAAGTGAAGTTTTCTAGACTACAAGAGCTATAAACTTGACCCTTCTGATGGTCTGCGGGACGCGGGGCCGGAGCGTTCAACCAATCAGCTAGTCTGTCACTGTCCGCTGACAGCGCTGCCATATCATTATAGCCAATCACATAACCCGCCCCGCGTCCCGCAGACCATCAGGAAGGTCAAGTTTACAGCGGTTTACCTTGGTCATTTTGGAACTATGATAATTGCATTATAATTGGATCGTAGCTTACTGCCTGGTGTTGGGGCCCAGATGGTAAGATAAAATCGTTAAGTTGGCAGGAAGAAAGTGGCTGCACGCACTAAAACAGAAGCTGGAGAGAAATTATACAAAATTATTATTTGTAAATTGTATTGTACCTGTTATACTCAACGTAGTTCCCTAGATACAGCGCCGGACGAGTGGAAGAAAACAGAAGAAAACCAGTGATTTCCAATAAAGTTGAACTTTAAATCCCGCAGTCAATAAATTTCCTTCCGGTGCCAGTGTGTGAATATTCCAATTCCCCTGCCGTACACCGACAAACACATTTCAACTTGTTTCAAGCTACGAATCGTAAAGCTATATGTTACAAGAAAAGAAAAACATTCTTGCTCTAGATTTTATATTTTGTTCTGAATTAGTCTGAAGTAACAAGCAAGTTTTTTTAATTTATTAGCCGTTGTCCGTGGCTTCAAATTTCAAGTTATAGGAAATCCCGGGGGAATCGAAGTTTTTGACGTGACAACGTCTTATAAATCGATAGAGCCGGTTGCACGCACGAAAAAACATGACTCATCCGGCGTTACCTCGCTCATGCGGCGTTACCGTCGTTACCTCGCGAGCGCGGAACGAGCGACAAAGAAGACGTTGTCACGTTCAACTATCGTCAGTAAACCGACTTTACAGGCAACCAATTTTTGACGTGACAACGTCTTATAAATCGATAAAGCCGGTTGCACGCACGAAAAAACATGACTCATCCGGCGTTACCTCGCTCATGCGGCGTTACCGGCGTTACCTCGCGAGCGCGGAACGAGTGACAAAGAAGACGTTGTCACGTTCAACTATCGTCAGTAAACCGACTTTACAGGCAACCAATTTTTTTTGGATAAAAAGTAGCCTGTGTTACTCCAGTGTGTACTCTATCTCCATTTCAAAAAGCCTTATTGGACCAGTAGGTATAGCGTGAAGGAGTAACAAACCCACCCACTTAAACACACACACGCATACAAACTTTCTTTATAATATTAGTATGATGTGATACGATTGGTGTGATTTAATGTGATGTGATATGAATAGTGTGATGTAATAAATTATCCTGGAAACCTGTACTAGCCCGAACGTATTAATAGAGCCAGCGTTCAGCATTGTGAACTGAAATTACTATCTGCGCTGGCTGTAGATGTATGGAGAAATCCGTTCCGATCATTCGAAGGGAGTCGATTCGAAATTTTCACAAAAACCTATACTAACCCTACAGTTGGTGTGTACATTTTAACGTTTGGCACGTTCATGCAACTCAAAATACGGGAAGTCCTGTACGGTTAGCAATGATGGTAGAACCTCTCCAGTAGCAAATGAAGGAATACAACCTTCCAGCTAACGAACGTGTTTGTTTCACCCTGGCGTCCGCAGTTGTCGCCGCGGCGGAAAATGTGAGAAGTAAAATCAACACCGCGTTTCACCCGAGGGAGAGTCCTCACTTTAAATTGTTCCAATTAATTTGTTTTCTTTCCACTTGCAATAAAAATAAAAACTACACACCGACGAAGACGGCCCTTTGCTAATTAAATAACTCCACTTCGTTAAGAGGAACTTCAATTCCTTATACTACTCCTTTATTACAAACTGACCGGGCAAACGTTGTTTTGATATTAGGGATATAAAAATAGTTTATGTCCTATTTTCTGACCTATCGAATATGCACAAAAAAAATCGGTAAGGCCGTTTCGGCGGAGTTTTGTGACGGTCATTTGAGAATTTTATAAATAAGATGCAAAATGTAATGTTTTATGCCTAATGTCAAAAATAGTTATTTATATTACAAAGGGCCAAGGTAGAATTTCGTTCCTCCAGAGTTTTAATTCTGCAAAGGATTGTAAAGAAAAAATTCTGTGCGTAGCGAGGAATTCAATCACGACGAAAGTACCAAGCTAGATAACTGTGAATAATTCAAAGAATACTTTTCCCTACTTTAAATATATATTGTTAATTTCAATTAAATATATGATCCTTCTTTATAATATAATAATAATCAAGTTTGCTTGAGCTATCCCGTATCATGCAGACCTTATGTCTTATTTCTGCAAATATATATTATCCCGTAGCAAATACAGCTAAACCTTACGTGACTAATTACCGGCGTTGTCTCCATGATAAATTGTACGGAATATTAGGCAATTTCATAATACACAGCCTGTTGGGATATATCTGTTGCTACCTAATACTTCTGTTAGATAATATAATGTGGAAATTTTAATTAATTGTTAAAACTAAAAAGGATTTGTGTCCATTACATAATTAATCTTATCATAGATTTATGATAAGGTCGTCGCTCGCACTCCGACTAGATAGAGCCCTAACAAAGACAGCCCCGTGAATGCGGCAACTTTTTCTTGTAGTGTGAGTGTGTCAATTTGAAATTTGTATGGTGTGCGGATGCAGTGTGCGTGAAAAATTGTGTAGCGACGGCTCGGGTTTGCCAATTTGGGCAGAGTATTTTTTGCCGCACTTTTCAAACGAGAAATTCTTGCAAAATTTATATAATCTGAATCTCGGAAACGGCTCCAACGATTATGATGAAATTTAGTATACAGGGGGTTTCAGAAGCGATAAATCGATCGAGCTACGATTCATTTTAAGAAAATGTTATATTTGTCAAAAAAATACTACCAGATAATAATCCGAGAAAAACCTAACGCAGAATAAGTGAAGTACCTACTCGATATTGCAAAATGTCAAGGCTGAGTGCGGGCCCAATAATAAATTTTATGAGTCCGAATAAAATCCGAAGAAAATGTCCATAATGTTCCACTTCCTCACTTTGTCTGTCTTTACTGAAGGTGTCCTGGTCTATCGTGAATCTATCTGCTGCTAAAATAGAGACTGTCAACGGGCGCCGTCTATTATAATATCAAGTACGTATTTTTTATTCACTCTACAAGATAGTACTCCTTGCGGTCTCACCTGATGGTACTTACCATCTCATACTTGAGATAAATAAAAATTCGCGTGTTTTGTACACACTTATAATGAAGCACTTATACAATATTCACAATAGACGAATTATGTTATACAAAAAAAAACAGAGGCGCCGGCGGCCTGGGTCGCCGCTGTCGGAGCTTGCACCAGGTTATTTTTGATTTTGGGCTAACGAGAGCTGACGAAGACTTGGTTGAAGATGTGTTCGAATTTTGAACGCTGATCTTCTGTCAAACAGCACATTTTTTCATGCCAGTCGCCACAAGTGATGATGCAGCCGAAGATGTTATTTTATCTACTAACTGGGAAAGGATAAGTAAATTCACCCTTAACGGTTTCTACACAGCATCACGCCGCAACGCTAAATCGTTTGGCGGTGCGTTTTTGCTGGGAGGGTGGTAATAAGCCCCAGCCGAAGCCAGATCAGACCTGAGAGAATTTAGAAATTATAAAATTCCTATTCCTACTCTATTCCGAGAGGTCGTCAGAAACCATACAAAATTAAATGGAAGTTTTCGGTTCCCAAGCTAAATGTCAAGAAGGAAAGTCTATCTGTTCGTAAGTTTAATAATTCTCGAGTTATGGTGTATTTTTACGCCATAAAATTCCATTGTGGAGCACTCCGTGATGACATGGTAACTCGTATGCGATGCAATATTTTTTTTTGATTCTTCGTGGAAAAATAAATAACACGACGGCAAAAGACTAGCCATGCTGTCAAGGGTTGTTTGTAATAAATTACACTGCAGTTTCATGGAATAATATTCGTAAACCTCTCATAAAATCTGTTTTGGAAAGTGCCACATTTGTCAAGCGAGGGTCAAAAGAAAAAAGGTTTAGAGCCATTAAAACAAAAATAAATTTCAAGTCTCAAAAGAAATTAGAAACGCAGTTTGTGCACTTAAGACAAAGGGCCACATGAACCTTTTAACCATTAAAGGGACACATAAATCCTTTGAAATGTCAGGCGATTGCGCAAAAGGAAATAAATTTCTAGAATATCGTAGTTAAAATTGCAAACAGATGTTAGAGAAAAAAATAGAGAGACAGGCATATATTGCGCTCTCGTTCTAAAGTAAAAGGGCGTGGTTTTTTTTTTCCAAAACAGATGACGTAAGACGAATCAGGAGTCATTATATTGAGATACACCAATCACGCATTTAGACAAAGTTACTTGGGCGTTTCAAACTCTGTTGCAGTGGGAGCGGACTTGGTGACGAGAAAAAGGGAGTGACCAACGGGAATCGGGGCAGTTCAAGTCTGAGCTTCGGTTGAGACGGTTCAACTCGAATCATCGCAATTCAGAACACCTCCGGGTTCTGAACAGTCACGAGCTCTCACCATCGACGAGCTTCTTTTCTCTCATAGTCACGAATATAGCGTCAGTGTTTTGTTTATGTAAAATTTCTTGATCTTTGTCAGTACGTGTTAAGCCCTTAGAAATAAATATTAAAGAAATCAAATATTAAATTTGTGTAAAGAGGCGTCAACTGTACGAGGCATCACATGATTTGGTAATGTACAACTAATTTTCATATATATATATATTATAACACGAGATAATTTTGCGTAGAGTCTCTTAGTCAATTTAGCACGGGGTTTCACTGAAAGATTATTTTAACTGTGAGTCATGCACCCCGACACTGCAATGGAAATACTGCATCATGAGCGACAGAAGGGGGTGAAGGTCGAGTGGACAGCGTTAAGCTGGGGGATTGCATCAATCGGGTTTACTATAATAATATGCTTATTATTTATACAATGTGTTCACTTAGTAAGGAAATGTTTCCGCACTTACATACGAAGGCCAGTGACGCAAAATAACGAATATATAGAAATGGAATCAGTTTGTTTAACTTTGCCAAACGTTATATAAAGTAATGAATAACAAAATCAACTCGTGTTATAAAACTAGACTAAGTTGTGTTCTTTAAATTATCTAAGGAGATAATATGATTTGTGTAAATAGCCATTTTCATGCTTGTGTGTGCTTTGTCTCAACATATTCTGATAAATTAGTATGATAATTAATGCTCGATGTATAAGAGTGTGTGTACATATTAATTAAGAAGTATAATGTATGGTGCTTCTTGGGTTTTTTGGAATTGGACAGCCTTTTTCCCATGAAGCTAGTTAGGAACGGACTGTCCGGGATTGCTTCACAATCCCAAAATAATAAATCAGTTTCTTCTTTTCTAATATTAATTTTGATCTGAAATATACAGATATCAAATCAAACTAGTCACTTTTATTTCTAAAACCAAAACCCTTGAATAGGTCAAAGTAAATGTAAGGTGAAGGATTAAGTCTAATAATTACGTGTATCTAGCTTGAGATAAACAATCTTTAACAGAAATTACCAACTTAATTAACTTATAGCATTCTGGACCTTCACATTAGAATTACTCTATATGCCTAATCCAATACTTACAGAATTTAGAAAGATTATACCGAATAAAGTAGAGGATAACTTATTGAAAGTTTTGAAGAGATTTAAGATTAAATTAATTGCCTATTTACCAAGACAGATAATTAAATTAAATGATTGGCAAATTACGTGGGTTCCGTCTGAACTTATGAGGAAATAATATTAAAGTTTGGAAGGGCTCTTCAAGCTCTTAAATTACATCCACTCTCGACTACATATAGGTAACATTCTCCGAGGAGCTGAAGCGAGGGGGAAGGAGCTGGAGAAAAGGTGATTCTACTACGAGACCGATATGGGTAATTGTTCTGAGTATTCATGTAACAGTCTCGCAACAAGGGTGAGAGACATTGAGGCCTGGCAAGAGAAATTCGAGTCACATATATTATTGCTCCCACAGGTTTTGGAGAACAGAGTACATGACTGAATTTGCCTCCTCCAGCAGCGGTTCTGGGCATTTTAAACACGTCCTCCCCATATAATCGCAACCTTTCGACCTTTTGATTTGGCCAAATCAATCAATCTAACTAATGATGACAAATATATAAAACCATGGTATACTGGGGCGAGCTAAGGCTCAATAATAAAAAAAACAAAATCCCTGGCCTTCGTGGCATGTGAGGAATAATTACTCGCTTCGCAGCGATTTTTTTTAGAAAGGTTGTGATTTGCCCCATAAAACGCGTAGAGCGGACCTGCTTTCAGGTTGTAGGGTTGTCTCAATGCCAGAGTGTAACCGGTTGGTTGGTGGTTAACCCTCGATCCACACACGTGCCAGCTATGCTTCTATTCTAGCCTGAATTAATTGAATTAATTACATGCACAACTTGTTCAAAACGCGGGAGAAAATGAACCGTTATCAAAGTCATTCAGTAAAGCCGCTCTAAACGTACCTTCGCATAACAATAGAAGGCAGGTAGAATGGTTTAGCAAGCCCACGTCGTTGGCACAGTGCAATGTACTTGCTCAATACTTTATGTTTCCGACGATACAAAGGAGGTATGCCCGATGGTTTTCCCAATGTCTTTTGCTCACGTTGCAGACTTAAATTTGTTCATAAAAATCTATCTTAAACTGCTCAGTTGCGATTCGAAATTAATTAGACGATCAAAACCGGCTCGAACCATCACAGAAATTGGTGCCGTGACCAGGATTTCAGCTACGTATTCGAAATATCGATACGACTGATCTATATAAAAAAAAAAAGAAAAAAAAAATTACACAACGTAGGATTGCGATTGGGCATATAAAGGTAGATATTGATTAAATGATAATATATAAATATACCTCTAGGGATCACACAAAAGGAGACAAAACACACTGTGCATGAAATTACTTTAAGTGGCTATACGTATTATGTTTACAGCTATTCTAGATACAGGACAAGCAGAAACTAATCGTATTTTTATAATTGTACCATTTACAGGATCCGGGGACTACATGCATGAGACATTACTCTTTACTTAAATTTGAATTAAGATTGCATTTGAACCTTGAAACTGTGTATATTTAGTAGTCACATGTAGGATCTCGAAAGTATTGCATCACATAAGAGCGTAGGTCACGTCTAGAGTCTCGGAGAAATTCATCAACGTAACACGCAAACTTTCTAAATACTTAGTACAAAAGAAATCGGGTATACGGTAAATCTAAAATTGCGCCAGTCCAACAGCCTAAGATAACGGTTGATAGTTAACGGTACTAAGACTAGGTAGTCAAAAATGCCTGCAGGTAGGAGAAAGCGAGGCAAGCCAGTACAAAGGGACATAGGTTCGGACAAAGCTAGTACGGGCGAAACGGAGGCGAGCAACCGAGTAGAGACCGTAGGGAATCCTGCTTTAGAGTTGATTTTAAGAAAGATTAGTGAGTTTGAGAAAAAGTTGGGACAGTTAAGTTCGAGCGCTAGCGAGAGCACGAATGGGTCGCCTAGTGTGGTTTCAGAAATAATTAATAGCGTGGGTAATGAGATAGTTATGAATCAGGAATCGGTTAGTCTAGCATCTGCGAGTACCAGTGGAGTATCATCTGAGACGCGGAATATATATGTAGTTCAGCCTACGGTACATAAGCCGACTTTCGATGGGAGGCCGTTTAATAATCTAATCACGTTTTTGAAACGATTAAAAAGGTATATAAAGGAGATAAATGGAACAGGGCGTGAGATTGATATAGCGTTAGGGTGTATTACAGGACACGCGCGCAAGGTAATGGACTTGTATTCCAAGAGCTGGAACACTTTGGGAGATTTTGAGGCAGATTTTAAACGCATATACTGGACTGAACAAATCCAGGAATCCGTAAGATACAAGTTAATTAATTCTGCTTATACAAGTAGTTCGGGAATGACGATGTCGGAACATTTTGCTGAGAACGTGGAGTCAATGCAGTCACTGACCATAGCTTTTAGCGAGCGAGACTTAGTTAATTCCATTATGCGTCATTACGCAATAGACATACAACGACTGTGGTTTACTAGAGCTGAGGAAGCTAACATTTTAGGCGGAATTAATTTCCTTAGGAACATCGAACAAAACATTATAGAAAAACCCATGGGGGCTACTAGAGGAGTAGTAGGAAATAATTCGAGGAGTGGGAGATACATTAGATCACGTTCAGCTCAGCCTGTTGTAGCTACGATGTCAGCTTACAGAGGGAGAATTAGGAATAATTCGAGAATTAACTCAGCGAGGGGGCGTGGTTATTATCAGGGGCGTTCGGCGTATAGATCAAATCGGGGCAGACCCGCGTTGTCTATGTCAGAGTCGGAAAGGGACAGCACTAGGCCGGCGATCACTTTCGTAAAGGAAGGTGAAGGCTCTTCATTGTCTAAACATGTGGGGGCGGAAAACCAAGAAAAAAACTAGCGTTCCCCGCACACACGAGGTCCGATAGAGTTATGTTGTGTCAAGAGGGGACTAAAGGGACTTCAATGCACAAAGAGGTAAATACAGCCTATAAAATTTTAACTAACAAAGGATGGAAACCAGGACAGGGTTTAGGGACCAGCACGGATGGTCGTAAACGGTTGATTAGAGTTAGCACGTGTGGCGAGGAAAATGATTGTCAGATGGAAATTCGAAGCATAGGAATCCTATTAGAAAATCAGTTTGGTAACATGGTAGAGTGTAGCGAAGTAGGTACTGCGTGTGAGACTTGTTCAAGTAGAGGTGTGAGAGTGTATACAATGTTTCACGAGCTCGATGAAATAACAGACGCTGGGGTTGATTATTCGTTACCCAAATTACCAGAGGTATGTGTATGCTTGTATGGGCGGACGATGAATGCGTTGGTCGATAGCGGTAGCCAGATCAGTGGGATCACTAGGGAATTGTACGATTCTATACTAAAGAAGGGAGTAGAATTACCTGAAATTGCTATTCCAGCAATTCAAGTACAGGGGGCGTTCGGATCGCGGAGTGAGAGCACGAACCGAATGGTTCTAATAGAATTCAAATTAGGAAACACGATAGTTGAGACACCTGTATTAATTATGCGACGCTTACCTAGGTCATTAATACTAGGATACGATTGGCTGGAACGAGTAAAAGGGATTATCAGCTGCGGTAATGAGCGAACATTGACAATTGAGCATTTGGGGGTAAAATCTTGCGTGAAATTCAATTCAGACTGCAAAATTGATAGGATGGGCGGAGAAGCTAACGCGGCTATCATCAGTGCTTTGTTAGAATCGATTGTTAGGACGGCAGAGAACGATATATCGAGTATACAATCGGGCGGAGATAAGACTAACGAGTATCATCTAGACGGATCGGGGTTGAGTAACGAACAAAAGGAATTGTTGATACCTGTGTTAGATAGGCATAGCAAAGTATTCACGGAAAAATTAGGGTTGACGGACAGGTACGAGCACGTTATAAGGTTGACGGACGAAACACCTTTCGTGAAGCATAGCTATCCGGTACCTTTAGCTTACAGGGAGCAGGTTAAGGCAGAGTTAGATGAGTTAGAAAGTCTAGGCGTAATAAAGCAAGAGGCGACACCTTACTGTAGCCCTCTCACTTTTACAAAAAAGCGGGATGGGTCAATTAGACTCTTATTGGACGCACGAGAGTTAAATAAGAAAATGGTAGGAGACGCAGGATCGCCACCTTTAACTTCGGAAATATTGCAGTCTTTTCATGGAGTAAATTACATTAGTTTGATTGATTTGAATAATGCTTATTTTCAAATACCTATACATAAAGACTCAAGGAAATATACTGGGTTCTCGTTCATGGGGCGTACTTATACGTACCAAGTACTACCTCAAGGTTTAAAAACATCTGTGGCAGGGTTTTCGAGAGCAATGGACTCTATATTGGAAGATGTACGCGAGTTTTGTGTAAATTATCTTGATGATATAGTAATATTTACAACGGGTGATATGAAGTTACATTTAGAGCATCTAGATCGAGTATTGAGCAGGATAGAATCGGCAGGACTAACGGGGAGGCTGAGAAAGTGTCATTTTTTATGCGTAGAGGTAAAACTGCTAGGACACATAGTAAACACACGCGGTGTACGTATGGATCTGGAAAGGGTGGACGCCATATTAAATTTCCCCGTACCCCGAACAGTAAAACAACTACGAGGCTTTTTAGGGTTAATAAATTACTTTAGGAGGTTTATATCGAAATATAGTGTGGAGGTTAAACCACTTAACGACCTGTTGAAACAAAATAAGAAATGGTCATGGTCTCAGGAGATAAATGAATGTTTTGAAAGAGTTAAAAGGTTATTTGTAGATACGATACTACTCGCGCACCCCAACCCAAAAGAGACTTATTATTTACAGACCGATAGCAGTAACTTAGGAGTTTCAGGATACGTGTATCAATTAAATAGCGAAGGTGAAGAGCAGGTGATAGGGTTTTGTAGTAAGGCTTTAAATGATACACAGAGTAAGTGGACGGTTACCGAGTTGGAGCTATGGGCAATCATATTTAGTTAATCGAAATTTGAAACTTACCTACGAGGGGCTCGTTTAGTCATTAGGACTGATCATAAAAGTTTAATATTCTTACAGACTTGTAAATTACTGAGCGCACGAATGATACGCTGGGTACATTATATTGGGCGGTTCGATTACACCGTCGAACATGTGAAGGGAAAGTTAAATACGGTAGCAGATGTCTTATCTCGACATATAAAAGGGACCACTGACGTACTGACAAATAAAACTACGGGGCCTGAGATGAATCTATTCAAGGTGCCTCTAGGCAGGGTAATACGAGATCGATGGAAGGAGATAGGATATCACCAGGGGCAAGATAAGATCGCTAGCGAAATAATTAAACGTATGAGTTTAGAGAATACACCTGAATCCAGATATTACATACTCAAGGAAGGTATTCTTTACAGAAAAGGCAAGGAAGGGGACTCTTTGAAGTTATATGTACCTAAGGAACTACAAAAGGATTTGATTGTTAGTGTTCATGAAGAAATAGGTCATTTCGGACGATACAAGGTGTTTGCTTTAATGAAAAGTCGATACTATTTTCCTAGGATGTCTCGTAAAATAGGACGCGTTGTAAGGGCTTGCGAAATATGTCAGAAATCAAAGCATGTATTAAGTGCTCACACCGGACCGATTAAGAGCGTTATAACAAAGGAGATAGGGCAACGGGTTTTTTGTGACATTTATGGGCCATTGCCATCTGGTAAATTTGGATACAAATATATATTTGTAATACAGGATTCTTATAGTAAGCTAATCAGACTATATCCATTAAGACAGGCGAGCGGAAAGGCTACATTAACGTGTATTAAGAAATATCATAGAATCATAAAAATTAAGACATTATGCTCAGATAGAGGGGCGAACTTTACTTCGAGGATTTTCGAGTCGGGCGTACGTCAGTTAGGTATCGAGTTAACGCATACTTCTGTTAGAAACCCACGACCAAACTCAACCGAACGTGTTAACAAAGAGCTAGGGAGATTGTTCAGGACGTACTGTGATAAATCGCATCGATCATGGGTCGATTTGTTACCAGAGATAGAAAACTGCTATAATCAGGTTATACATACCATTACGGGGTATTCACCTAACGAAATAGTATGGGGAAAGAGGACTTTACTTTCGACTGATTTTGACAGCCAGGTAGGGCGAAGAAACGAATTTACGATAGAAGAAGTGGAACGAATTAGACAGCATGCTCGAGAAAATATATCTAAGGCAGCGGAGAGTAGGGAGCTTTATTATAATAAAAACCATAAATTAGTACAATTCGAGATAGGGGACTGGGTAAAACTTAAGACGTTTGCGAAATCCGAAGCCGATAAGAAAATAACAAAGAAATTTATGAGATTATTCGAAGGACCGTACGTGGTAGGGGCAGTGCCATATAACAACGTTTATACTATAGTTGATGTGCGAACGGGAAAGGTCAAAGGGAATTATAATGCAATTCATTTGTTTCGATATTACCGAAATGGTGAATAAAATAGGATAAGTTGTTGCCGGGGACTAGCGAAAACAAAAGGGAGCTTAAGTTGAATAGACTATTGTTGCACAGAAGAGCGTTATAAACGAATGTGGGAGTATTGAATCTAGCGTGGGAATGTAGAGGTAAATTTTATTACAGAGTAAAATAGATTTTTTAACGACCTAGCACGCAAGGATACTAGGTGATTAACAAAATCTCTTTGGGGGCGAATGACATGGTAACTCGTATGCGATGCAATATTTTTTTTTGATTCTTCGTGGAAAAATAAATAACACGACGGCAAAAGACTAGCCATGCTGTCAAGGGTTGTTTGTTATAAATTACACTGCAGTTTCATGGAATAATATTCGTAAACCTCTCATAAAATCTGTTTTGGAAAGTGCCACATTTGTCAAGCGAGGGTCAAAAGAAAAAAGGTTTAGAGCCATTAAAACAAAAATAAATTTCAAGTCTCAAAAGAAATTAGAAACGCAGTTTGTGCACTTAAGACAAAGGGCCACATGAACCTTTTAACCATTAAAGGGACACATAAATCCTTTGAAATGTCAGGCGATTGCGCAAAAGGAAATAAATTTCTAGAATATCGTAGTTAAAATTGCAAACAGATGTTAGAGAAAAAAATAGAGAGACAGGCATATATTGCGCTCTCGTTCTAAAGTAAAAGGGCGTGGTTTTTTTTTTCCAAAACAGATGACGTAAGACGAATCAGGAGTCATTATATTGAGATACACCAATCACGCATTTAGACAAAGTTACTTGGGCGTTTCAAACTCTGTTGCAGTGGGAGCGGACTTGGTGACGAGAAAAAGGGAGTGACCAACGGGAATCGGGGCAGTTCAAGTCTGAGCTTCGGTTGAGACGGTTCAACTCGAATCATCGCAATTCAGAACACCTCCGGGTTCTGAACAGTCACGAGCTCTCACCATCGACGAGCTTCTTTTCTCTCATAGTCACGAATATAGCGTCAGTGTTTTGTTTATGTAAAATTTCTTGATCTTTGTCAGTACGTGTTAAGCCCTTAGAAATAAATATTAAAGAAATCAAATATTAAATTTGTGTAAAGAGGCGTCAACTGTACGAGGCATCACATGATTTGGTAATGTACAACTAATTTTCATATATATATATATTATAACACGAGATAATTTTGCGTAGAGTCTCTTAGTCAATTTAGCACGGGGTTTCACTGAAAGATTATTTTAACTGTGAGTCATGCACCCCGACACTGCAATGGAAATACTGCATCATGAGCGACAGAAGGGGGTGAAGGTCGAGTGGACAGCGTTAAGCTGGGGGATTGCATCAATCGGGTTTACTATAATAATATGCTTATTATTTATACAATGTGTTCACTTAGTAAGGAAATGTTTCCGCACTTACATACGAAGGCCAGTGACGCAAAATAACGAATATATAGAAATGGAATCAGTTTGTTTAACTTTGCCAAACGTTATATAAAGTAATGAATAACAAAATCAACTCGTGTTATAAAACTAGACTAAGTTGTGTTCTTTAAATTATCTAAGGAGATAATATGATTTGTGTAAATAGCCATTTTCATGCTTGTGTGTGCTTTGTCTCAACATATTCTGATAAATTAGTATGATAATTAATGCTCGATGTATAAGAGTGTGTGTACATATTAATTAAGAAGTATAATGTATGGTGCTTCTTGGGTTTTTTGGAATTGGACAGCCTTTTTCCCATGAAGCTAGTTAGGAACGGACTGTCCGGGATTGCTTCACAATCCCTAAATAATAAATCAGTTTCTTCTTTTCTAATATTAATTTTGATCTGAAATATACAGATATCAAATCAAACTAGTCACTTTTATTTCTAAAACCAAAACCCTTGAATAGGTCAAAGTAAATGTAAGGTGAAGGATTAAGTCTAATAATTACGTGTATCTAGCTTGAGATAAACAATCTTTAACAGAAATTACCAACTTAATTAACTTATAGCATTCTGGACCTTCACATTAGAATTACTCTATATGCCCAATCCAATACTTACAGAATTCAGAAAGATTATACCGAATAAAGTAGAGGATAACTTATTGAAAGTTTTGAAGAGATTTAAGATTAAATAAATTGCCTATTTACCAAGACAGATAATTAAATTAAATGATTGGCAAATTACGTGGGTTCCGTCTGAACTTATGAGGAAATAATATTAAAGTTTGGAAGGGCTCTTCAAGCTCTTAAATTACATCCACTCTCGACTACATATAGGTAACATTCTCCGAGGAGCTGAAGCGAGGGGGAAGGAGCTGGAGAAAAGGTGATTCTACTACGAGACCGATATGGGTAATTGTTCTGAGTATTCATGTAACAGTCTCGCAACAAGGGTGAGAGACATTGAGGCCTGGCAAGAGAAATTCGAGTCACATATATTATTGCTCCCACAGGTTTTGGAGAACAGAGTACATGACTGAATTTGCCTCCTCCAGCAGCGGTTCTGGGCATTTTAAACACGTCCTCCCCATATAATCGCAACCTTTCGACCTTTTGATTTGGCCAAATCAATCAATCTAACTAATGATGACAAATATATAAAACCATGGTATACTGGGGCGAGCTAAGGCTCAATAATAAAAAAAACAAAATCCCTGGCCTTCGTGGCATGTGAGGAATAATTACTCGCTTCGCAGCGATTTTTTTTAGAAAGGTTGTGATTTGCCCCATAAAACGCGTAGAGCGGACCTGCTTTCAGGTTGTAGGGTTGTCTCAATGCCAGAGTGTAACCGGTTGGTTGGTGGTTAACCCTCGATCCACACACGTGCCAGCTATGCTTCTATTCTAGCCTGAATTAATTGAATTAATTACATGCACAACTTGTTCAAAACGCGGGAGAAAATGAACCGTTATCAAAGTCATTCAGTAAAGCCGCTCTAAACGTACCTTCGCATAACAATAGAAGGCAGGTAGAATGGTTTAGCAAGCCCACGTCGTTGGCACAGTGCAATGTACTTGCTCAATACTTTATGTTTCCGACGATACAAAGGAGGTATGCCCGATGGTTTTCCCAATGTCTTTTGCTCACGTTGCAGACTTAAATTTGTTCATAAAAATCTATCTTAAACTGCTCAGTTGCGATTCGAAATTAATTAGACGATCAAAACCGGCTCGAACCATCACAGAAATTGGTGCCGTGACCAGGATTTCAGCTACGTATTCGAAATATCGATACGACTGATCTATATAAAAAAAAAAAGAAAAAAAAAATTACACAACGTAGGATTGCGATTGGGCATATAAAGGTAGATATTGATTAAATGATAATATATAAATATACCTCTAGGGATCACACAAAAGGAGACAAAACACACTGTGCATGAAATTACTTTAAGTGGCTATACGTATTATGTTTACAGCTATTCTAGATACAGGACAAGCAGAAACTAATCGTATTTTTATAATTGTACCATTTACAGGATCCGGGGACTACATGCATGAGACATTACTCTTTACTTAAATTTGAATTAAGATTGCATTTGAACCTTGAAACTGTGTATATTTAGTAGTCACATGTAGGATCTCGAAAGTATTGCATCACATAAGAGCGTAGGTCACGTCTAGAGTCTCGGAGAAATTCATCAACGTAACACGCAAACTTTCTAAATACTTAGTACAAAAGAAATCGGGTATACGGTAAATCTAAAATTGCGCCAGTCCAACAGCCTAAGATAACGGTTGATAGTTAACGGTACTAAGACTAGGTAGTCAAAAATGCCTGCAGGTAGGAGAAAGCGAGGCAAGCCAGTACAAAGGGACATAGGTTCGGACAAAGCTAGTACGGGCGAAACGGAGGCGAGCAACCGAGTAGAGACCGTAGGGAATCCTGCTTTAGAGTTGATTTTAAGAAAGATTAGTGAGTTTGAGAAAAAGTTGGGACAGTTAAGTTCGAGCGCTAGCGAGAGCACGAATGGGTCGCCTAGTGTGGTTTCAGAAATAATTAATAGCGTGGGTAATGAGATAGTTATGAATCAGGAATCGGTTAGTCTAGCATCTGCGAGTACCAGTGGAGTATCATCTGAGACGCGGAATATATATGTAGTTCAGCCTACGGTACATAAGCCGACTTTCGATGGGAGGCCGTTTAATAATCCAATCACGTTTTTGAAACGATTAAAAAGGTATATAAAGGAGATAAATGGAACAGGGCGTGAGATTGATATAGCGTTAGGGTGTATTACAGGACACGCGCGCAAGGTAATGGACTTGTATTCCAAGAGCTGGAACACTTTGGGAGATTTTGAGGCAGATTTTAAACGCATATACTGGACTGAACAAATCCAGGAATCCGTAAGATACAAGTTAATTAATTCTGCTTATACAAGTAGTTCGGGAATGACGATGTCGGAACATTTTGCTGAGAACGTGGAGTCAATGCAGTCACTGACCATAGCTTTTAGCGAGCGAGACTTAGTTAATTCCATTATGCGTCATTACGCAATAGACATACAACGACTGTGGTTTACTAGAGCTGAGGAAGCTAACATTTTAGGCGGAATTAATTTCCTTAGGAACATCGAACAAAACATTATAGAAAAACCCATGGGGGCTACTAGAGGAGTAGTAGGAAATAATTCGAGGAGTGGGAGATACATTAGATCACGTTCAGCTCAGCCTGTTGTAGCTACGATGTCAGCTTACAGAGGGAGAATTAGGAATAATTCGAGAATTAACTCAGCGAGGGGGCGTGGTTATTATCAGGGGCGTTCGGCGTATAGATCAAATCGGGGCAGACCCGCGTTGTCTATGTCAGAGTCGGAAAGGGACAGCACTAGGCCGGCGATCACTTTCGTAAAGGAAGGTGAAGGCTCTTCATTGTCTAAACATGTGGGGGCGGAAAACCAAGAAAAAAACTAGCGTTCCCCGCACACACGAGGTCCGATAGAGTTATGTTGTGTCAAGAGGGGACTAAAGGGACTTCAATGCACAAAGAGGTAAATACAGCCTATAAAATTTTAACTAACAAAGGATGGAAACCAGGACAGGGTTTAGGGACCAGCACGGATGGTCGTAAACGGTTGATTAGAGTTAGCACGTGTGGCGAGGAAAATGATTGTCAGATGGAAATTCGAAGCATAGGAATCCTATTAGAAAATCAGTTTGGTAACATGGTAGAGTGTAGCGAAGTAGGTACTGCGTGTGAGACTTGTTCAAGTAGAGGTGTGAGAGTGTATACAATGTTTCACGAGCTCGATGAAATAACAGACGCTGGGGTTGATTATTCGTTACCCAAATTACCAGAGGTATGTGTATGCTTGTATGGGCGGACGATGAATGCGTTGGTCGATAGCGGTAGCCAGATCAGTGGGATCACTAGGGAATTGTACGATTCTATACTAAAGAAGGGAGTAGAATTACCTGAAATTGCTATTCCAGCAATTCAAGTACAGGGGGCGTTCGGATCGCGGAGTGAGAGCACGAACCGAATGGTTCTAATAGAATTCAAATTAGGAAACACGATAGTTGAGACACCTGTATTAATTATGCGACGCTTACCTAGGTCATTAATACTAGGATACGATTGGCTGGAACGAGTAAAAGGGATTATCAGCTGCGGTAATGAGCGAACATTGACAATTGAGCATTTGGGGGTAAAATCTTGCGTGAAATTCAATTCAGACTGCAAAATTGATAGGATGGGCGGAGAAGCTAACGCGGCTATCATCAGTGCTTTGTTAGAATCGATTGTTAGGACGGCAGAGAACGATATATCGAGTATACAATCGGGCGGAGATAAGACTAACGAGTATCATCTAGACGGATCGGGGTTGAGTAACGAACAAAAGGAATTGTTGATACCTGTGTTAGATAGGCATAGCAAAGTATTCACGGAAAAATTAGGGTTGACGGACAGGTACGAGCACGTTATAAGGTTGACGGACGAAACACCTTTCGTGAAGCATAGCTATCCGGTACCTTTAGCTTACAGGGAGCAGGTTAAGGCAGAGTTAGATGAGTTAGAAAGTCTAGGCGTAATAAAGCAAGAGGCGACACCTTACTGTAGCCCTCTCACTTTTACAAAAAAGCGGGATGGGTCAATTAGACTCTTATTGGACGCACGAGAGTTAAATAAGAAAATGGTAGGAGACGCAGGATCGCCACCTTTAACTTCGGAAATATTGCAGTCTTTTCATGGAGTAAATTACATTAGTTTGATTGATTTGAATAATGCTTATTTTCAAATACCTATACATAAAGACTCAAGGAAATATACTGGGTTCTCGTTCATGGGGCGTACTTATACGTACCAAGTACTACCTCAAGGTTTAAAAACATCTGTGGCAGGGTTTTCGAGAGCAATGGACTCTATATTGGAAGATGTACGCGAGTTTTGTGTAAATTATCTTGATGATATAGTAATATTTACAACGGGTGATATGAAGTTACATTTAGAGCATCTAGATCGAGTATTGAGCAGGATAGAATCGGCAGGACTAACGGGGAGGCTGAGAAAGTGTCATTTTTTATGCGTAGAGGTAAAACTGCTAGGACACATAGTAAACACACGCGGTGTACGTATGGATCTGGAAAGGGTGGACGCCATATTAAATTTCCCCGTACCCCGAACAGTAAAACAACTACGAGGCTTTTTAGGGTTAATAAATTACTTTAGGAGGTTTATATCGAAATATAGTGTGGAGGTTAAACCACTTAACGACCTGTTGAAACAAAATAAGAAATGGTCATGGTCTCAGGAGATAAATGAATGTTTTGAAAGAGTTAAAAGGTTATTTGTAGATACGATACTACTCGCGCACCCCAACCCAAAAGAGACTTATTATTTACAGACCGATAGCAGTAACTTAGGAGTTTCAGGATACGTGTATCAATTAAATAGCGAAGGTGAAGAGCAGGTGATAGGGTTTTGTAGTAAGGCTTTAAATGATACACAGAGTAAGTGGACGGTTACCGAGTTGGAGCTATGGGCAATCATATTTAGTTAATCGAAATTTGAAACTTACCTACGAGGGGCTCGTTTAGTCATTAGGACTGATCATAAAAGTTTAATATTCTTACAGACTTGTAAATTACTGAGCGCACGAATGATACGCTGGGTACATTATATTGGGCGGTTCGATTACACCGTCGAACATGTGAAGGGAAAGTTAAATACGGTAGCAGATGTCTTATCTCGACATATAAAAGGGACCACTGACGTACTGACAAATAAAACTACGGGGCCTGAGATGAATCTATTCAAGGTGCCTCTAGGCAGGGTAATACGAGATCGATGGAAGGAGATAGGATATCACCAGGGGCAAGATAAGATCGCTAGCGAAATAATTAAACGTATGAGTTTAGAGAATACACCTGAATCCAGATATTACATACTCAAGGAAGGTATTCTTTACAGAAAAGGCAAGGAAGGGGACTCTTTGAAGTTATATGTACCTAAGGAACTACAAAAGGATTTGATTGTTAGTGTTCATGAAGAAATAGGTCATTTCGGACGATACAAGGTGTTTGCTTTAATGAAAAGTCGATACTATTTTCCTAGGATGTCTCGTAAAATAGGACGCGTTGTAAGGGCTTGCGAAATATGTCAGAAATCAAAGCATGTATTAAGTGCTCACACCGGACCGATTAAGAGCGTTATAACAAAGGAGATAGGGCAACGGGTTTTTTGTGACATTTATGGGCCATTGCCATCTGGTAAATTTGGATACAAATATATATTTGTAATACAGGATTCTTATAGTAAGCTAATCAGACTATATCCATTAAGACAGGCGAGCGGAAAGGCTACATTAACGTGTATTAAGAAATATCATAGAATCATAAAAATTAAGACATTATGCTCAGATAGAGGGGCGAACTTTACTTCGAGGATTTTCGAGTCGGGCGTACGTCAGTTAGGTATCGAGTTAACGCATACTTCTGTTAGAAACCCACGACCAAACTCAACCGAACGTGTTAACAAAGAGCTAGGGAGATTGTTCAGGACGTACTGTGATAAATCGCATCGATCATGGGTCGATTTGTTACCAGAGATAGAAAACTGCTATAATCAGGTTATACATACCATTACGGGGTATTCACCTAACGAAATAGTATGGGGAAAGAGGACTTTACTTTCGACTGATTTTGACAGCCAGGTAGGGCGAAGAAACGAATTTACGATAGAAGAAGTGGAACGAATTAGACAGCATGCTCGAGAAAATATATCTAAGGCAGCGGAGAGTAGGGAGCTTTATTATAATAAAAACCATAAATTAGTACAATTCGAGATAGGGGACTGGGTAAAACTTAAGACGTTTGCGAAATCCGAAGCCGATAAGAAAATAACAAAGAAATTTATGAGATTATTCGAAGGACCGTACGTGGTAGGGGCAGTGCCATATAACAACGTTTATACTATAGTTGATGTGCGAACGGGAAAGGTCAAAGGGAATTATAATGCAATTCATTTGTTTCGATATTACCGAAATGGTGAATAAAATAGGATAAGTTGTTGCCGGGGACTAGCGAAAACAAAAGGGAGCTTAAGTTGAATAGACTATTGTTGCACAGAAGAGCGTTATAAACGAATGTGGGAGTATTGAATCTAGCGTGGGAATGTAGAGGTAAATTTTATTACAGAGTAAAATAGATTTTTTAACGACCTAGCACGCAAGGATACTAGGTGATTAACAAAATCTCTTTGGGGGCGAATGACATGGTAACTCGTATGCGATGCAATATTTTTTTTTGATTCTTCGTGGAAAAATAAATAACACGACGGCAAAAGACTAGCCATGCTGTCAAGGGTTGTTTGTTATAAATTACACTGCAGTTTCATGGAATAATATTCGTAAACCTCTCATAAAATCTGTTTTGGAAAGTGCCACATTTGTCAAGCGAGGGTCAAAAGAAAAAAGGTTTAGAGCCATTAAAACAAAAATAAATTTCAAGTCTCAAAAGAAATTAGAAACGCAGTTTGTGCACTTAAGACAAAGGGCCACATGAACCTTTTAACCATTAAAGGGACACATAAATCCTTTGAAATGTCAGGCGATTGCGCAAAAGGAAATAAATTTCTAGAATATCGTAGTTAAAATTGCAAACAGATGTTAGAGAAAAAAATAGAGAGACAGGCATATATTGCGCTCTCGTTCTAAAGTAAAAGGGCGTGTTTTTTTTTTCCAAAACAGATGACGTAAGACGAATCAGGAGTCATTATATTGAGATACACCAATCACGCATTTAGACAAAGTTACTTGGGCGTTTCAAACTCTGTTGCAGTGGGAGCGGACTTGGTGACGAGAAAAAGGGAGTGACCAACGGGAATCGGGGCAGTTCAAGTCTGAGCTTCGGTTGAGACGGTTCAACTCGAATCATCGCAATTCAGAACACCTCCGGGTTCTGAACAGTCACGAGCTCTCACCATCGACGAGCTTCTTTTCTCTCATAGTCACGAATATAGCGTCAGTGTTTTGTTTATGTAAAATTTCTTGATCTTTGTCAGTACGTGTTAAACCCTTAGAAATAAATATTAAAGAAATCAAATATTAAATTTGTGTAAAGAGGCGTCAACTGTACGAGGCATCACATGATTTGGTAATGTACAACTAATTTTCATATATATATATTATAACACGAGATAATTTTGCGTAGAGTCTCTTAGTCAATTTAGCACGGGGTTTCACTGAAAGATTATTTTAACTGTGAGTCATGCACCCCGACACTGCAATGGAAATACTGCATCATGAGCGACAGAAGGGGGTGAAGGTCGAGTGGACAGCGTTAAGCTGGGGGATTGCATCAATCGGGTTTACTATAATAATATGCTTATTATTTATACAATGTGTTCACTTAGTAAGGAAATGTTTCCGCACTTACATACGAAGGCCAGTGACGCAAAATAACGAATATATAGAAATGGAATCAGTTTGTTTAACTTTGCCAAACGTTATATAAAGTAATGAATAACAAAATCAACTCGTGTTATAAAACTAGACTAAGTTGTGTTCTTTAAATTATCTAAGGAGATAATATGATTTGTGTAAATAGCCATTTTCATGCTTGTGTGTGCTTTGTCTCAACATATTCTGATAAATTAGTATGATAATTAATGCTCGATGTATAAGAGTGTGTGTACATATTAATTAAGAAGTATAATGTATGGTGCTTCTTGGGTTTTTTGGAATTGGACAGCCTTTTTCCCATGAAGCTAGTTAGGAACGGACTGTCCGGGATTGCTTCACAATCCCTAAATAATAAATCAGTTTCTTCTTTTCTAATATTAATTTTGATCTGAAATATACAGATATCAAATCAAACTAGTCACTTTTATTTCTAAAACCAAAACCCTTGAATAGGTCAAAGTAAATGTAAGGTGAAGGATTAAGTCTAATAATTACGTGTATCTAGCTTGAGATAAACAATCTTTAACAGAAATTACCAACTTAATTAACTTATAGCATTCTGGACCTTCACATTAGAATTACTCTATATGCCCAATCCAATACTTACAGAATTCAGAAAGATTATACCGAATAAAGTAGAGGATAACTTATTGAAAGTTTTGAAGAGATTTAAGATTAAATAAATTGCCTATTTACCAAGACAGATAATTAAATTAAATGATTGGCAAATTACGTGGGTTCCGTCTGAACTTATGAGGAAATAATATTAAAGTTTGGAAGGGCTCTTCAAGCTCTTAAATTACATCCACTCTCGACTACATATAGGTAACATTCTCCGAGGAGCTGAAGCGAGGGGGAAGGAGCTGGAGAAAAGGTGATTCTACTACGAGACCGATATGGGTAATTGTTCTGAGTATTCATGTAACAGTCTCGCAACAAGGGTGAGAGACATTGAGGCCTGGCAAGAGAAATTCGAGTCACATATATTATTGCTCCCACAGGTTTTGGAGAACAGAGTACATGACTGAATTTGCCTCCTCCAGCAGCGGTTCTGGGCATTTTAAACACGTCCTCCCCATATAATCGCAACCTTTCGACCTTTTGATTTGGCCAAATCAATCAATCTAACTAATGATGACAAATATATAAAACCATGGTATACTGGGGCGAGCTAAGGCTCAATAATAAAAAAAACAAAATCCCTGGCCTTCGTGGCATGTGAGGAATAATTACTCGCTTCGCAGCGATTTTTTTTAGAAAGGTTGTGATTTGCCCCATAAAACGCGTAGAGCGGACCTGCTTTCAGGTTGTAGGGTTGTCTCAATGCCAGAGTGTAACCGGTTGGTTGGTGGTTAACCCTCGATCCACACACGTGCCAGCTATGCTTCTATTCTAGCCTGAATTAATTGAATTAATTACATGCACAACTTGTTCAAAACGCGGGAGAAAATGAACCGTTATCAAAGTCATTCAGTAAAGCCGCTCTAAACGTACCTTCGCATAACAATAGAAGGCAGGTAGAATGGTTTAGCAAGCCCACGTCGTTGGCACAGTGCAATGTACTTGCTCAATACTTTATGTTTCCGACGATACAAAGGAGGTATGCCCGATGGTTTTCCCAATGTCTTTTGCTCACGTTGCAGACTTAAATTTGTTCATAAAA
This sequence comes from Coenonympha arcania, assembly GCA_036785405.1. NCBI lineage: Eukaryota > Metazoa > Arthropoda > Insecta > Lepidoptera > Nymphalidae > Coenonympha > Coenonympha arcania. The sequence continues at coordinate 11,650,008 of CM072066.1, read as the reverse complement.
ATCTATCTTAAACTGCTCAGTTGCGATTCGAAATTAATTAGACGATCAAAACCGGCTCGAACCATCACAGTGAGAGCACGAGAAAAGTTTTAAGACACAATTTTTTAAGTTTATTACTTCAGCTTCAGTATAAAATCAACACGAGCAGGCAACACTTTAATGAACTGAACTTAATTACCAGCTAACGGTGGCATTTTATATTTTTATTTTATGTACGTACTTATAAAACACATTAATTGGAACGAATTCGTAGCGAGGTCGGCCCCGGCGAAACGAAGTGTTGATTTTACATCGCACGTTTTCTGCACCGGGTACGGCGGACGAAACAAAATGTATGTTCATTAGCGAGCCGCGGAAATCATATTACCTCGGCAGATTATGAAATCATCCTAGCCTGATGTTACGGACTGTTTTCGTTTTAATCTGAACTTTAACTTCTTATAGAATTACTTATCTAGGATGAACGATCGTAATTTGATACCTCCCTAGCGCAGGTGACGCGCGCTCATGTTTGTGGGTGGTCTCGGGTTCGTTCCCAACAAGGGTCACTTTGGAATTTTATCTAATACTAGCTGACCCTGCAAATATTGTTTTGTCATTAGGGATATAAAAAAATAGCTTACGACTTACTCTCAGACCTACCGAACATACACGGAAAATTTCTTAACACGCGGTCGAGTCGTTGAGGTGTTAGGTAAAAGACACGAGACACGAGAATGAAGATATAAAAGTCACAGGATTTTTAACTCGTATCTGGAACGGCTTGATCGATTTTATCATTACTTTTGTCCACATTTGAGAGATTATCTGGGATTAGGTCATAATTTAAGCTATTTCTCATACCTCATACCTATATTATCATGGTAAAATCGCGTCAGCAAGCAAAAACATGTGTGTTCAAGACTGAATTGATAAAGCAATTTATAACTACTAAGCTATAATATGAGATGTCAATGCCGTTTATTGCAGTTTCGATCGAGATAAAAAAAATCTCAGAAAATACAAAACTCCTTACGTGTTCCAGAAATAAGCAGAACCTACCCGCATTTTTATAGCGAAACTGATCGATATCGCATTAGGGATCGTCGATCGCAAAATACTTAAATCTGTCGTATAAACGCGTCAACCGTGAGATGAGGGGATCAGCGGCGGTAGAGATGCCCATCAATATTGCAGCGACGGCCATTTCTCAATACCGGTCAAGTGGAACCGGCCAATTTACGGCTGCATTTCACTGATGTGATTGAAATCCACGAAAAGTTATCTTTCCCTCCCATCCATTTATAAAACCTGAAGCACAACCTTTTTTTCTTGTTAAGCGCCATTATTACGTCTATCTTAGATATGTATACACATAGAATTGACAGTCGCCATTTTATCGGTGCCAACAGTATAAGGTCACGCTGTACTTCGCTCAGCGGCCACCTATAGAATTTTGACAGTTGGCGCTACATATGCGAAAAAGATTTACTCAGCCAGCTGCCCATATCCTGAGGTATAATCGGTGGCATATAGTTTTTTTACACACTACAAGTTAGCTGTGATTTCACCTGATGGTAAATGATGATGCAGCCTAGATTATCGAGTAAGTAACCTCGAACGGTTTTAGAAACCTTTGCACTGGAATGCTAAATCACTTGAAGAAGCATGTTTTCTGGTAAGGTGGTAACTATTACCACGAAAATCTCCCACCTGACAAAATTTCAACGCAGAAAGAATTTTAGTTTGTGTAAAATATTCATCAACCAAAAGGCAGACCAAAAAACCGTTGAGCAGGTGACGTGGAAGAAGGCCTAAGGAGCATGGGTAAATATACCAACTGGCGCAAGGAGTCGACGGACCGCGACAAGTGGAGGAATATTGTGGAGGAGGCTAGGGCCGACAAGAGGCTGTAGCGCCACAAGCTTAGATACGTAAAATATTCATAATTTTGTCTTAACCCCTTTTTACGGTTTTCTTCTGGGTACTTGTCTCACCTCAAATCTGACATTCTGAGAGATTGGCAGTAAGCCCACTATGCTTGTCAAGTCCGGATTGGCAAGCTTCACATAACTTTCGGGACACTTTGGAGAACCTACAGGAATGCAACCCACGATGTTTCCTTTTACCTTAAAACGTGTGATATTACGTTTTGAGAGAAGAACCTTCTGCTAAGAGATGGACGAAACTCACAGACTTATATCACTACTACTTTGACGAACATGTTAAAAATAAGTTTATTTTGAATCATTATTCCGAGGAAATAAGGACGACGAATAGGTATTATGGTTTTCTAATTACCGTAAACCATTCCAACTGCATAAACTTTCCGACAAACACTGAACCGGGCATAACGTAAATGAAGAGAGAACGGATTCATTATTTAAACGGCTGTTCAACGGGGTGCATTTAATTCAAAGATAAAGTTAAATTCATGCAAATGAGGATCAATTTCGCTAAAGGGTTTAACATTGGTCAAATGAAATCTGAATGTTGAGTTACAATAATTTTAATATAATGTCAACGCCAAAATATTATGTATGAAAAATAGCTCTGGTTGTTAAGGAAGAATAAAATTCCTTAGGCTACGTTAAAAACTAAGTTTAATGTGCTTTTACGGATACAACCTTTCCGTATAGAATAATTTTTAAACTAAATTAAGACCTGGGCTCGGATTGAGTAAGACAAACGTATACATTGTAATTGTTAGCGAATTCTGCCCCCTGATTGGCTGACGTAATAGGGACCCAATCAGCGGGCAGAATTTGTAAACGATTACGATAACTATGAACATGTTTTTCTTACACAATCTAGGGGAAGGTGTCATTTTCTTATAATACTCTTAGACAATTCTTTAATTACTCTTTCATTATTTTAAAATGTCGAAAAATATTGTATGAAATTAAGCTTTTGCAGAGCTTCGGAAAATTTTAACAAACTCACTCGTAGTTATTTTTAATAGGTATAGCATTTCGTAGCTGTACCTAACTACCCACCATAAAAAATATTAAGCTCGCTTATAACTGGATTTACTGTAAATATGTCGGATTATGAGAAACCTGATTTACGAACACTCCAATGCGCGTGGATTAAATGTTTCATGAAAATAACTAAATGTGCGCGCTTACATAGTGAGCATTGTACTGTAAAATTTTGCAATGTGAATACGCATAATCTTACATAACCTCAGATGATTAAGCACTAAAACGATCTGAACCTAGTATCTTAATCCGACAAAATTGATGAGTTTCCAAAGAAGAAAATTGATTGCACGTGATGGCATAATATTAATTAAATATACGTTCATTATTTACCTATTACATCAATTATCTTTTTAATGTTTGTAGAGCAAAATTAAAGTTTTGTAGTGGAGTATTACAATTGTTAAGTACAGTAAGTATTATGTACCTGCTTTAAACATTAACGTATGTGTACGGTAAGTGAAATCATTAACCCCCGACGCAAAAGGGGTGTTATAAGTTTAACGTGTCTGTGTATCTGTGTATCTGTGTATCTGTCTGTGGTAGCGTAGCGCCCAAACCGATGGACCGATTTTCATGAAGTTTATTTTGTGTCATAGATAATTTTAACCCGAGTGTTCTTAGCCATGTTTCATGAAAATCTGTTCAGCTGTTTGAAGATTACTTATCAGCTATTTTCTAGTTGATGAGGGGATCTGACTAACTTCTTTATGTCCGATCGATTCGAAATTTGGTACCGTGTAGCTTCAATGACATTGAAAGTATATGGTAAGGTAACCATGACCTGATTTGCCGTTTGAAGATCATCAGCTCTTTAATAGTTGATGAGGGGATCTGACTACCTTCCATATGTTCTATCGTTTCGAAACTTGGTACCGTGTTATTTCAATGGTATTAAAAGCGTATGGTAAGCTAATCATGACCTGATCAGCCGTTTGAAGAAGATCAGCTCTTTAATAGTTGATGAGAGGATCTGACTACCTTCCATATGTCCTATCGTTTCGAAACTTGGTACCGTGTTATTTCAATGGTATTAAAAGCGTATGGTAAGATAATCATGACCTGATCAGCCGTTTGAAGAAGATCAGCTCTTTAATAGTTGATGAGGGGATCTGACTACCTTCCATATGTCCTATCGTTTCGAAACTTGGTACCGTGTTATTTCAATGATATTGAAAGTATATGGTAAGGTAATCATGACCTGATCAGCCGTTTGAAGAAGATCAGCTCTTTAATAGTTGATGAGGGGATCTGACTACCTTCCATATATCCTATCGATTCGAAATTTGGTATTGTGTTACTTCAATGATATTGAAAGTATATGGTAAGGTAAGCATGTCCTGATTTGCCGTTTGATGATCATCAGCTCTTTAATAGTTGATGAGGGGATCTGACTACCTTCCATATGTCCTATCGTTCCCATAGGCATACCTAAATTGCTTAAACTAATACGAAAAACAAATACCTACCTAATATTTAACCTAAACTTACGAGTAGGAAGGTAAAACTTAATCTACTAAATGAAAACTAATATTATATCCAGTAACTAACTAAGTTACTTACTTATCACTATTAATACCTTCCCTATATTTAATACCTTATTACCTACTTTAAAAAGGACAAAATAAAAGTAAAATTACAAATTTTAAAAACCCCCGACACAAAAAATAAAATATAAAAAGTAACAAATAAAATTTTAAACCTATTATAATAATTATTATCGTCACAATATATTATCAAGAACGTTCAGATATTTTTGAATTCAAGCGTCGTCGCATCGTCGGGGGACCGTTAGAGAGACGCAAAAGGGGTGTCATAAGTTTAACGTGTCCATATGTCCCCCGACGATGCGACGACGCTTGAATTAAAAAATATCTGAACGTTCTTAATAATATATTGTGACGATAATAATTATTATAATAGGTTTAAAATTTTATTTGTTACTTTTTATATTTTATTTTTTGTGTCGGGGGTTTTTAAAATTTGTAATTTTACTTTTTTTACAAATTGTAGAGCCTCAAACCAACCAGCAAAAAAAAATTAACTATCAGAAACGATCATTTACTGACTGGATCTTTTCTTGTTTGTTAGATTAGTTTTGTACAATTCAATAAAACAGTTGTCTTAAAAATTTTGTAGGGTGACAGTTTATTACGTCAACACCAAACCGTATACTAAATATAAGGCGCGGTACGAAATTCTGTGCTGTGAGTGTCACCAAAATTTACATACTACGAAATTGAGGTGGCGCTTAAAGTTTCAAGAGCAGACACCGCGGCCGAAATATCGCGGGATCATATTTCGGTTACTTTACGAGATGAAAATCGCGCGGTCCATATCAATGTACATTTTAAAGAGTGTCGATCTATACGAATATTATAAAGCTGAAGAGTTTGTTTGTTTGTTTAAGTGCCCACTACATTCAAATTTGTTTCGAACAACTCGTGGTTTGTGCTTTAATGGCAATTAAAAGTAAAATACACTTGCTAAGAAAGTAGTTATTTAGAAACCGGCATGCCTGAGATTAATCCGTAATGCTCTCAAACGTGCGTGAAGGCTGCCAGCCCGCACTTGGCCAGCGTGGTAGGCACGGCACGCTGTTTCGCTATCTAAGATAAAAAGGACTCAACGTAGTGGAACTGAGGAATAAATATGACGTTTTGACAGTTGTTGTATGGCGTATGTTTCAAATTTATTCCTCAGATAGTTTATCTGGAGTTTGAAAAATCGTCCCTAAATTAACTTGTGCATAGTGCAAATGAGTTTTGAATTTATCTAGATACGAGTATTATGTACCGCGAGAACGTTAAAAAGTAATAAACGTCACCTGCATGTTGGTCGCTGCATTCAAATGCCTTGAAAATAGCATTTTTGCCAGATCGACATTGAGCTTGTAATCCAGCTTCATGATATATTTATGTTTTTCATTGAAGAGCATGTAACCTTTATTATACTAGTAGGCTGTAAAAATTAAAACCTCACTAATTTTTTGTGATACAATAAGAAACAACTTTCTGATAGTTTCATTTTCCTAAGACTTACTCTCTAGATTTTTATAATAATACGTAGTTGCTATTTGTGAAATGCGTTGACTTTAATTGCACCTATTTATTAAACTTTCAATTCTTACATCATAACTTTTACCTACTCATTCCTAAATAATTCCAGTGGTACGTTCTTTTCTATTGACGTAGGGATCCCGAAAAAATAGCATAGCTAAAACACTGGAGACAGGTCTTAAAAAGCTTGAGGTTTCTGCTTGGCGAGGTTGGAACGAAGCTAGTATATTAGACGAGTCATATCTGGCGCACTTAGTTTCATTTCATTCCGAGTTCTCGCAAGAAAAAGGTTCCATTTTAAAGAAACCGATTTCTACAGATAAGTCCTTTTCCCTCTTACCTATTACAGAAGCACCTAAGAAATATTAAGCGAAGTTTAGCAACAAAACTTGCAGAAGTTGACTTCTGCAAGCTATTCTTCCTTTATTTTCTAGCATGCGTTACAGTTTACATTGCTTACAGAAGTCAAATTCTGCAAGTTTTCTTGCTAATCTAAACCTCGCCATACAATAGTCTATCTTTTTTTAAAAGCTTTTATTTAACTTGCAATGTACGTATGTATATTGTATGTATGTAAGCCTTTCTGTATCACCTAGCATACCAGCGTTTCATACAAATGTTATCTGAAAGAGATATGCTTACAATGGCAATCGTTCAGGCAGTTTAGTCTCAGATTTTTAGAAGGGTTCGTACAATTTCTTTATCGTAGATATCGTTCGTTTGCTATCGCACGTTACCCGAACGCCTCGCTCGTGGGCGTGTGTTATCATTTATGTAAATAGGAGCGTGCAAGCGCAATCGCGTAATCAGGAGTTTGCGTGTACCTACATACTACACGCACACGTTTTTAGTACAGGTTTTTGTACGAATTTCGAGTCGAATCACATCGCACAGGCGAATCGAATTCCTCCATACATTTACACCCAGCGCCATCTATTGACAGCTGCATGCCAGCGACTATCAATAGATGTATGCAATCACTTCAGTGTTTCTGTAAATGTATGGAGGAATTCGATTAGTTTGTGCGATGCGAGTCGACTCTAAATTCGTACAAAAATCTGTACTAACCCTATAGAATAGGTACGTGTGACTTAATACAGCCATAAGAGCGGTTTTCTACCAGACGTGACGTACGCAGCAATAATAATCGCATAATTTTCATTTGATTTCATAGCTTTCGAAAATCAAGCAATTACTTTAGTGTTTCTCTCAATTTATAAAACCGTCCTTTTACCTTCTGGTGTCAAAATAAACGACTTAGATTACTAGTGAATTAAAAGAACTATACCTTTTTTTTAAATCCCAAATGCCTTTAACTGTATATTATGCGTTTCGTTCTCAGAATAAAATCACTTAAAATTTAGTGATTAAAATGTCAGAGTTTTCGGAGCAACGAGTATAATGTGTATATTCATGGCAAATAAATATTATTTTCCTACCAAGTGATAAGAGACTTCATGAGGAAAGCTCGAAAATTTTTCATAAATGTTCAAATGTCAAAGGCTGAAAATCCCCACTCATCTGGGAGACTTCAGTGGTTAAATTCTATTTTTATTCGAGAATTATAACCAAGCTTGTTGCGAACGGCTTTCACGTGTGAACACCTGCTAGTGTCGTCGGCGTCATAACGGCGCGCTTAATCCTCCTAAATGACGTCTGAATCTCGGTACTGACGTCTACAACGTCACACTCCGTAGTCGTAGAGACGGTCATAAAACTGTAAGACGCATTAATGCATGAAAAAGTTCGCACTGAGATAACTTGAGCAGTACCTCTACTGCTCAGGTGACATGGAATAAAACTGTGAACACTGCATTTTATACTGGTAATATTTCACTAAGTTTCAGTGACTGGTAACCCGAGAGCTGGCGCTTATTTAGCTCAACGGCTAAGTTTAGCCAAACAAAGAGGTAACAGCGCCAGCGTCTTGGGCACTATGCCCGTAAATGATCAGTTGGATGGTGTATATATTTTGTAAATATTAAAATTTAATATTGTTAAATCATGTTTGTTAAGTTTCAGTTAAAATTATCACATAAGTTATTAATGATTTTACTCAAACATATTACAGTCATCTTCCTGTCCATAATTATGTATTGTTACTGTCATTCTTTTATTTTTAGTCCAGTGATTTAGTAGAAAACTACCTGGAAAGATTTCCGGTAGTTTTGTAAATCGGTAATTTTATAAATTTTGAAGCGTCCTTTACGAATTTCCACTTTTCCGCCTCGCATCTCCTAAGATTTTATCAATAATTACCATTAGGTGCCAAATTGCCATTATGATGACGCGAACGGTGAAGATCCCAGGCGGCCAAAATGGAAGAAAATGAATGAATGAAATGAAGAAAGAGCACTTCAAAATATATAAAATTGCCGATTTTCAAAACTCCCAGAAAAACTTTCCAATTTTTTATGTAAACCAAATCACTAGACTAGTATCTCTGCGAGTCTATTTGAAGTATGAGCAAAGATTACAATAAGCTTTTTTGAAGTAGCTTAGAGCCAGGAAACGGACATAGGATACTATTTATTCCGTTCGAGAGAAAAAAAATTATATGGCAAAACAACTTTTGCCGGGTCAGCTAGTTTTTGAATGAAAGGAATTTGTAACTTCTTTTCTACTCTATCTAGTGGTGCAATGGACTTGATCGCAAAATATTTTACAGGCATTCGTTCCATATACAATACACAATGTTGCGAACGTATCTTAGCGTATAAACAACGTCAAGACATTTCTATTGTTCCGTAATAGGGCATTGTTTGCGACGCGAATTTCACCGTTGAATATGCAAATTTCGTTTCACGTCGACCTTCCATGAAAAATATTGCGAAAGTTTACCCAAGAAATTAAAATCAGGAATCGGTTGCCGGTATTTTATGACGGTCCGAAACGTTCGTAAATCATTTCGTACTTGCAAATGAAAATATTTATGCCGTACTTTAATACTTACGTTCAAGGATTTACGATTAAAAATTTCGAGCGAATGGATACATAAAAATTGTAATGATTCAATTATCACGTCAATATTATTCGTTAAAATTTAAATAATATTTTATTCATTTAATGTACGCAGGGGTACCGGCGTTATAATATTTCTGAATAAATTCATAAGTTATTCTTTTCCACAGAGAAAAGGAATACCTATCTAATATTGTATGTCACCGACACAGGTCAACGGTATCGCGAAGCTGAAGTGGCAATGGACGGGGCATATAGCTCATAGAACCGACTGGCGTTGGGGACCCAAAGTGCACAGTGTTGGCAGAGCTCCGACCAGATAGACTGACGAATTAAAAGAGTCGCGGAAAGGCGCTGGATACAAGAAGCGCAGGACTGTAAATTATTGCAGGAGGCCTTTGTCCAGCAGTGGACATCCGTCGGCTGAAACGAACAAATGTTTTATGTAATTTCAAAAAAAAAAATATTTACATGAATTAAATTTTTTACATATTATGTGTGTGTGTGCATATTTTAAGAATAAGATGAAAATATTATGTGAATATTTTAAGAATAAGATGACGCCTCTACCCGTGATCCATACCTAGTAGAAAATAATATGTATTTTCGGTTCCTCGTAATTTAGAGTCTACCTAAAAGCAGTAGGTTTATGTGGCATAATTTTACTTGGTAAATAATATTTCACTTGCCTATACCTACATTAAATTAGGTACAGTCCCCTTTATACATTCCCAAGACGACAAGTGATTTATAGGTACAACAAACCGTTACGTTTTACCCATATCCATTTCCAGCCAGACCCGAATTTTGATTAAGTGTAAACTCGTTTATACCAAGGTCCAAGTAAGGTCGTTTCTTACTGTACTAAACAGTTAATAGTGTTTGCCTCAAACTTTGAGTAACTTACTCGATCGTTGGCACTGGGTTCAAGTTGCGGGTAAATGCATAAGTATGTTCAGCGTTTACTGCTTTTGAAATCAACGAGCCTAGACTGTAATAATTTTAGAACATAATACTAAGGAAACTTAATTCCTCTCGAAACAACTAAAGCTTAATTTTATAGACCTCTTCATTCTGTTTTGATTTTACGGTAAAATTATTTATTTCCATAAAAATCTAAAATAAGAAAGTTTCGCGTGTCGTCATGTCTTAAACTTGTACCAAATTATCATTGAAAACATTAGAATTATAATTCAATAGTTTTTGCGCGTGAGTCTATTAATTTCACAATCTTTGACATCTTGCGATAAAAATACTGAATTTAAAGTCAGATTTAATTAAAGCTGCAACTATTAACTACCTTACGGATGTATGATGTGTCTGTGATAATAAACCATTTTTTTATAAGCAGGTCATATTCCTCGTACTTCTAATAACAATTAGGATCAAAGATTGTCAAGAGTGCAGTCTTTGGTATAGAAGACAGTGTCTACTAATGTACTTACTTTGTATGACATCGCAGTAGGTAAACAACATGTACCTACAGTACAAAGAAAATGAAAACATTCCCTTACCACTCTACTTGCACTTATTTGTAAAACATTACTTTAAAATTCAGCACACGGCCATTTTCCGCGGCATCATAAATCCTGTACTTCCGAGCGCGCTCTGAATTTCCGTTCTCGCGTATCATACCGCGGCTGTGACAATTGCCTTCGTCATTTATACGCCGCACTGATACGCTGCAGTTGTGTTCTTATTTAACCACTGTTTTACTTTCACTGACTTTTTTATAAAGTCCGACCTGAGGGGTTAGTACAGGTTTTTGTACGAATTTCGAGTCAACTCGCATCGCACAAACGAATCGAATTCCTCCATACATTTACAGTCAGCGCCATCTATGGACAATCGTTGATATGCGGTTGTCAATACATGGCGCTGACTGTAAATGTATGGAGGAATTCGATTCGATTGTGCGACTCGAGTCGACTCAAATTTCGTACAAAAACCTTTACTAACCCTACGGATGGGTACCACCACCGTGCCAGTAGCTACCGTGAAGCAGTAATCGCGTGAAATAACTGGGTTTCGACAGATAAATTACTGGCTTTATTTAAAATTCTAAGTATGAAAGTGTCCCGATCCTAGTAAAATGATCAGAACTTATAATTTAGGACTTCGGACGACTGATTGACCCGTCCGCAGAACCTGTACCCGTCGCAAAAACGTCCGCAGGTGGAAATTCTAATCCAAAATTCTGCAGAGAACCACAGCTGCATCTAACATGCGCAGGCAAGTTTTGAAAGGAGAAAGTGCCGAGTTTCTTCTCAGTTTATCTCGGCGTAAACCTGCTTTTTGAACTTGGCAGCAGAGTTTTTACTTTTCATTAAGCTGTGAGTTAGGTTATAAGTGAAAAATTAAGATTTTCATTTACATATAATTACCCGACTGTTTATTACTTACTATCAGGTTGTTCGTATTTGTACAAACGTTTTTGACAACTTCTATAACGTAGTTGGCGCATTTTCAGATCCAATCGAAAGCGGTTATGTGAAACTACTCCAAAGAGAGGGAATCGAACCACCAACCTCTTGATTTTTCATCGTCTCCTTCAATTCCTTATACGTATGTATTATTATTAATATCTTTCATTGTATTCATAGTTCCTCTATAATCCGCTTATTTCCGTTGAAGAACATTGCATTGCATTAAAGACATTTCAAGAGGTATCAAGAAGGCGGAGAATCGTAGGTGGAATGGAATCATTATGACGTCGTTGCGTTTTTATACTCGCGTTACATACCCATAGAATTTCTGGTTCACGATATAGACAAAGAACCAAATACTAATTATCGTTATTCTCATTTATTAAGTTTCCTAGGTAATGGCGTAAAGCTTACCATAAATTAATCACAATGATGCAGAATCTCCAATCACGAATAGTATTATTGCGGACGGGAGCTACGAGCGTGGCGTGGCCATCAACAGTGAATGGCGCTGATTGGTCGACAGCCGGCGCCGCTTCTCCCCGCTAACCTCTCAACCCCCGCGATATAATAAGCCGTAGTTTTTAAGTTTAACGCATTCCGGAACCATCTCCCGACCGGAGAAGAACGCTGAATAAGAAGAACGCATTCCGGAACCATCTCCCGACCGGAGAAGAACTGTGAACAAGAACAACGCATTCCGGAACCATCTCCCGACCGGAGAAGAACTCTGAACTACAACAAGAATACAGTCCATTAGAAGATCACGCTGAAGTTTTATTTACTGATACCCTTCAAGTATTAAACACGTATTAAAGTAACGAGCATTGACTGATACTTACCTCAGTGGTTCAAAACCGTGCCATTTGTGAAACGTAAAAATAATTTGGAACTTTTAACTAACTTCAAAAATTCGGGCAAAAGAAGAGGTTTTCCTCTCGTCGAGTAAGCTTTCTTACAAACGATGGAATCAAGGAAGATACTAACCAGAGTCCTGTCAGACAATACCCAATTCCATTGAGAAAGGAACTAAATAAAAAAAAAATCTTGAATATGAAAAATAATTAATCTTTATTTAGAAATATATTTGATTTATAAACTACTAGCTGTTGTCCGCGGCTCCGCCCACGTGAATCTCAGTTTTCCGCTAAGTCCGTGGGAACGATGGATTTTTCCGGGGTAAAAGTAGCCTATATGTTAATCAGGGTTATAAGCTGTCTATGTTCACCCAAATCAGTTCTGTAGTTGTGGCGCGAACGAGTAACAAAGGAACATCCATCCATACTTACAAACTTTCGCGTTTATAATATTAAGTAGGACTCAATATGTTTAAGTTTTTTCCAACCGTACCTACTAAGTAATGGTTGGGCAAGCGTATTATTATAGGAGCTTTTATGTGTCTAGAGTGACCTTTCAACTTTGCGTTACGAATAGCTCCTGTATGTGTGTTTACACAAAAAGTTAACATAGACCCAAAGCTTTAACGGCCTACAAGCCGTATTTAGGTGATTTTGAATGAAGTTTTATGCAAAAACTATAAAGACAATTACTTTCAAATTTACACGTCATGTATTTTGGGTCTTTAATCTAAAATCGCTTAGAAGCAGAAACACGATTGGATAAAATTTTCTCGATAGAAAGTTCTCCCAAAAGTTGCTCCAAAATCTCAGTTTTTCTATATTTTATCGGAAACTACAATGGATGTAATTATAATTTTTGTTTTAATGTATCGGTAATAATAATATCCTAAAACGCTTAGAACAGATTTTTGATAACTGGCTTAGTTTTTGAGTAATTAGGTAAAACGTCGTTTTTCGGCTATATTCTTCCGCGACGCTGCATGTCGCACCTACCAAATGTCCGTGAGAGTGAGAAAGACAAAAATAAATTCAATAAATCCCCTTAACTGTGGGGCTCTGCCCTCGAAAAGTAACCGAATTACGGACCCGTGATATTTCAACGGAGGTAACCGCACGCTCTTGAAAATTTAAGCACCTCCAGAGCTCTGCGCGTAGTGAATGCTTTAAAACTTGCTGCATATTTATTTGTATATGCGCTTTGTGTTATTATTCCAAAACAAATATGTGTGCTTTATTTATTATGTGTAATTCAGATAATATTTTTAAATTTACACTTATTTTTCTATCACCCTAAAAGCTTGTTTGACAACAGCCAAGTACCTAAACTACGTATGACGATAACAAATTCAAGATTTCAACATTTCAAAAGATTTTTGCTACAGTGCCAAATCGTAAGTTTGGTGGTTAAGAAACGTGCCTTTAGTTGTAGTACTTGTTTGCTTTTTGCTTCTTCAAGAAATTTTTAAATTCTTTAATTTTTTTAGTTTTTTTTTGAGGACCCGTTTACAAGTACGTAAAACAGTACTTGTAAATCTTTTGATCCTTTATCGAGTCTTGTCACTTAGTTATAAGCTACATTACGGAGTAAACACTAAAATAAATTTATCCCCCGATTATGTAAATAGGGAATACTTTTAGTATAACAGCAAAGTTCAAGAAAAGAAAATATGGATCACGTGATAAACTAACTGCACCATGGTTAATTTTAATAAACAGTATTGTTGTGTACCGAAATTGATTTTTGCTTTTAAGCAAGTAGATATATCAGTGATTAATACTAATTAATAATTATTTCCATACTCAATAAACAGATATGAATAAAATTATTTATTAAACAAATCTCTCGTTTGCATTTGACACGTAATAAATGTGCATAAATTAAATAAATACAAATTGCTATAACATATTTTATAACACTATCTGGAACATAGTATTTGCGTATAGGAAGTCAATGTTGTGGCGTATTATGTTAAATGAAAATAACCTGTCAAGTGCGAGTCGGACTCGCGCACTGAGGGTTCCGTACTACAACCGGAGGAATAAAACCATAAAAACCACTTTTCTTATCGAACCGCAAAACTAACTTTGTTTTTAGAGGTTTTATTGTAAATATCAAAAAACTACTTATTAGATCTCGTTCAAACCAATTTTCGGTGGAAGTTTGCATGGTAATGTACATCATGTATTTTTTTTAGTTTTATCATACTCTTATTTTAGAAGTTACAGGGGGGGGGGGGGGGGGGCAAAAATTTTACCACTTTGGAAGTGTCTCTCGCGCAAGCTATTCATTTTAGAAAAAAATGATATTAGAAACCTTAGTATCATTTTTGAAGACCTATCCATAGATACCCCACACATATGGGTTTGATGAAAAAAAAATTTTTGAGTTTCAGTTCTAAGTATGTTTTCACCCCCAAAATTTATTACTTTTTTTTAATTTTGTGTGAAAACCTTAATGCGGTTCACAGAATACATCTACTTACCAAGTTTCAACAGTATAGCTCTTATAGTTTCGGTAAAAAGTGGCTGTGACATACGGACGGACAGACGGACAGACGGACAGACGGACAGACGGACAGACAGACATGACGAATTTATAAGGGTTCCGTTTTTTGCCATTCGGCTACGGAACCCTAAAAATACTATAACTTTCTCTATCTTGAAAGCTAAATCTAAGATTTTCCAGCCAGCTCGCTCAAAATTCAATTAGCTTATTTCAGCGCTGCAGCCTTGAAATAAAGCTTTTCATATAAGTCAGTTGCAAACCAGCACTGGACTAGAGTTCTATAGAGTTTTCTATAAAGTATTATTATAGCTAACTACTGGAAAATAGTTAGAAGCTAAGTATCAAGTGCTAGTGGCCAAGTTAAGATCAAGTTTACACCGTTTTCATTTGGAATTCTCGTGTTTTGCTATAGAACGTGAATGGTTTTTAATTTATTCACTGTGCCATTTTTTTGCACTTCGTCTCCACAATTAAAATTCAAACTTGTCCATATCTTCAATTCACACAACACGCTTAAAGAGGTACTCTTAATTAATAATAAGTCTTCTTTTCACGTTTTAATTCTGAATCCTTTTAACAGCACTAAAATAGTGTACGTAGATAAACATAAGCGTGAGCCAAAAATTCATAGCACGCAAGGCTTTGTGTTCAAAATTTCAACCTGAAGCTTTGAACACCTTCCTTCGCCTGAGTTTGTAAATTAGACAGGCTGAAGAGGTCACAGAAATGCACGGAGTTAGTTTAGTTGTTGTATAATATAATTTTCATACACCTTAAATGAAAACACAGGTTCTACTTTAAATGAGTTTTGGCATAACCCCATGATTTTGATCTTCAATATCAAACTTCTATTTATGTTTAGGACATAGCAAAGCCAAATATTTTATGAGAACAATCAACCAATCCAACCAACCAATCGTGAGAGATAGTATCAAACTGAAGGAAATCTGATCTCAATTTCTTGATAGGTAATAATATGGCAGATTTCGTTTAGAGTTATTAGAAACACCAAAACAATAGGGGTAGCTAACATACTTGTCTACTCGAAAAAAAAATTCGTAAGCATTGAAGAGGTAAACATAACAAAGACAAAAATTTAGTTACCGAACCACAAAATAGGCACAGAGAGCAAACGTTCCCAACAAACGCGATTAGATAATATTGTAGCAATATGACAACGTATTTCGACAGTCCAACAAATTATAGTCGTCTGGGGAGCTTGAAGCATCGGCCGAGCAGGCACGATAGCAGATATCTGATGGAGAAAATACGAGTACAAAAATATCTTGACTTTCCGACTGGGCTAAAACAAAGAGGAAAATAAAACTAAACTAAACTACAAGTAAGCTCACGGAACAGTCCAAAACAGACTCCATAATGTCTGTAGGTATTATTTGATCATTACTCTTTTTTTAATATATTATACGTTGTTCATAAATAAAAGATATATTTTCTATCTACTTTTAATTCTAACTATTGCTTCTTTTATTTTACCGCTTTAAATACACGGATGAAGGAAATATGATAAAACCAGTGGGGTTTCTTACCCTTTCTACCTTCAACCACTTTCTTTACCGTTTTTAGGGCTATGACTTTAAAACCACAATTTTTATTTAAAAAGGATATTTGCCATATTACTGATAACTGCTAGCTTCTGATAGAAGCTACGATAATGCCTCTACCGGTGGATCAAACCTGGGACTTTCGGTTCGAGTTCGTCTTTGAGACCCATTGAGCTATTAAGGCAACTATGGCGATGAGAATTCAGAATATTTTTGGCTTCACTAAACATGGCGTTTGCCACAACTCGGCTCGGTGACTCTTAGTAGTCGGCCGGCTCAGTTATTGCAGAAGTTTCTTCATTACCTATGTGTACTCGTGTCTCGTAGTTTAAACTTTAGTATTTAATTTAATATATTTATGAATATAGGTAATATGTACAATGTATATCTAGAATATAAGTAAACTAGATCATTAAATTTGTATAAAAGTCCTGGAATGTATGCAACTTATACATTTGGTAATTTCGCTAAAATCGCAAAATAACAACCCTTATACCTACTTGTATCTAACTTATATCTAACAAGTAAATATTGGAATTATTAACGAATTAAGTATTTTTTTAATCAGTTCGAATTCATACCGTATTTTCGTACACCGTAGACTATACTGGAATATTCTAGGAAGCTTGTAAGTAACAACATCATACAAGTTTCTATACAGCCATGAAAATTGTTGTTGTTTAATGAGTACATATTAAACTTCCGCAAAATAATAATAATTTAGATCCGTGATGAATATTCAGCGAACCGGCATAATCACATTTTGGAGTTTACACACTACACATAGCTACCGATGTACTTGGCAACTGAATTTCTACACTATAGCAGTAGGAACTTCACTATGAGTACCGCATTTCAGGAAACCTTTACAGTTTACATCACTAATTAATTCACCAGTACTGGAGTAACTTGAACAAAACAATTATTTAATAATTACAAGAGTTCCTATATTATAGCCCCTGTCGTAAATAGTGCTATATTTCAACTACTTAAGTTTCCTAGATTTTATTTTTAAGCTTAAGAGTTAACGGTATAAACGGTTATTTAAGTGATTTTTAGTCGCCTTCAGGTTAAAAACTATAAAGACAAGAAAGACGATTATGTACTTTCTTTAAACAGTATGTATAATGTCTTTATATTAGATTCGCTTCGGAAACACAATCGAAAAACATTGGAATCGATTTGGAAAAACAATCTCAATGAAAATTTTTCCCAAAAGTCGCTAAAAGTCTCCATTTTTTTGTTGGATGTTTTCGTAACTTTTTTTTACAATTTCTTTAATTGTAACCACGTAATAATAATATACACAGTGTTAAGTAACAAGTTAAAATGTCATTTTCTGTGATATTTTCCCGCAATGCTGTCTGTCGCACCCACCGACGTATTTGTAAAAGCGAAGAGGACAAAAATATAATCCGTCTACGGCTTTAAATGCACGTCTTCAAATGACTATAATGAAAAGTTCTGAAACCTATTCATAAAACCCTTCCCTTTTTAACAATTTGACGCATCTGTTTCTGACGGGACTTTGTGTATAATCCAATCTCGGCAACATTGTGTCTGCGGAAGTCCTCCTAAATCTTTATCCTGATATAACTCCATTCGACTAACTCTGACCATTTTGATGGGATTTCTTTACATTTACCTTGTGTTTGAACATTGTTTTAGAGCAAGTAATCCAATTAGACATTTTGTTATATGCTCTGTTAAGAAAACTCAGGATATGGGCATCCGAACGATTTACGTAAACCTTTTTCGTACAAGCAAACAGTACCAGCACCGTCTATTAAAATTCTGTAGGTGGCCGCTGAGCGAACTGCAGGTGGCAAAACGAGCATTTTTGGCACCGATAAACTGGTGACATTAATTATCGCGCCGTCCGCCCTGTCCAGGTTATGTGTATTTTGTTATATGCAAGTGTGTGTGTAACTTCTAAAATTGATTGAATAGAAAGTCAGTTCCTCGAAGTAATTACTAGGATTTATTTTTCCTCAATACTCGAAAATGCATCTTTATGATAGGAAAGTCTTTATAACTAGCCTTTCAATTTTATATTCGCGTCGCTATCTCGTCGCACGGTTGCCTCTGTATTTATTCTCTGAAGGAAAATACGAATGATTTTGCATTTTAAGAGAAAAATTTTATATTCATGTATTTTATCTTCATAAACTTCTGTTGGTTGGGTACTAAACTTTTTTATATTACTGGAAATATTTACTCAAAGTATTTAAAAACTTTGCGCTGCTGAGTACTCGCTCGAGTTAAATGAGCGAATCTCAGACAAAGCGGTGATAAATAATGAACGGTATTAAATATAATTTTACATTGCTGTATTTGTATTTATTGCAATTTATTGCAAATTTACATCGACAACCAAAGAAGTTCGTATTTGGGTTTTGACTCCAAATGGATCTAGATGTCATTTTGTTTCACGAAAAATAACAACAAACGATTATTACCTACTCCAGTTTTTAGGCTGTGGACTAAATGAGTAGGTAAAGGACATAAATAACCTAATATATAAAATTCTCTTGATTTTCTTTGTAACCAAACTCCTCCGAGACGGCTGAACCGATCGTTATGAAATTTTCAGGGTGTGATCTCTGGGTCGGGGAGCGGGTCGTTATCTATATTTGATGTCCCTAAACGGCAAAACGAAGTTTGCGCGGTCAGCTAGTAACCTATAAATATTCTCTAATATATAAAATTCTTGAGCCCATTTTTGTTACCCAATTCCTCCGAAACGGCTCGACCGATTGTTATTAAATTTTCTGTGTGTGTTCGCTAGCTATTTTTATACTCTAATAGCAAAACAGCGTTTGACGGGTAAGCTTGTATGTATGTATAACTGTATAATATATACACCATATGCACTGCGTCGCATATGACTTCAGTTTGATCAGTGATGATTGATTGGTCGAACAATACGAAGCAATCAAGAGACTTGCAAGTTTCGTGTAACTTTTGTACCAAATCTTGAAAATTTCTTTGTAAGCAAAGCGGTCTATTTTTTTTTCGTTTACTGATGGTACAATGGTGGATGGTGAAGAAGTTGTATCTAGTAGTACACACATAAACGCGAAAGTTTGTATGTAAGTTTGTAAATGTTTGTGAGTGTAGGTATGTGTGTATGTTTGTTACTCCTTCACTCCAGAGTGAACGTGTAGATTTACATTATAGACACGTCATAGGCGAATTTTTGTCTCAAAACATTAATTTTTACGGAAATGTTTTAGTGTTTACGGGATCGTTTGAGATTTCGAGTGTTTACCTGAAATTCATGCGGGCGAAGCAAAGCTGTAATATTAAACAAAATTGGCGTGGTAAATAAAAATTACCTTTTTTTCTAAGGAAATACATTTATTTTTGCGAATCCCCTTTTTCACTAACACCTAACGATGTCAACACCGGGAGAGCACTCTTGACGCTTGTCAAGTGGTGCAAAGAAAAACAGACGTTGCTTTCTATGAGGCTTGCAGAACGTGAAATGTATCTTCAGTAACTAGTAAATTCCATGAGAGTATGTATTCGGCATACTAAAAAATGGTTTACACAGTTTTTTAGGGTATCATCTTTCAAATGAGAAAAATGAATCGTGTAGGAGTATTTTGTTGTCCGCCTATTGGCTATTTATGGCTCTTTTTCTCAGGAACAGGCTATAAGTAGAAATTGATAAAAAATCGTAAGTATATGCGCTTGGAGGCGTGAAAAACTCCCCTAAGATTAGCCAATCAAGTTTATAGCTATTTATTAATTTTTATGTTATTTTCAAAAACGCTGTACCTATGGCGTACTGCCATAGCTACTTGTTAGTAAAAACCTTTATTAATAAAAAATAATCAAGATTTGATTTTGACGGTACGCTACCGTTAATACCTGTTCCAAACTCAAACTTGAACGATTTTCTAATTTTTCAGATTAGAATTTAGATTGCAATAAAATTTTTCATTGGCTTAATCATACATTTTTCAACTTGGGGAAAAGTACAAGTTAATCAAAATCAGTTCAGTTAAATGGGCCCTATTCCGTGTGTGTGTGTGTGTGGGTGAAGTGAGTTTTGAATTTGTATTTCTCACGTCTAATCAACGGCACAAATCGCATGGCGGTGGATAAAACCATTATTTCCGCACGTGTCAAATAAATTATTCCACGGCTAATATCCCTCGGGATGCGTCACGTGAAAATATTGCATTGCTTACTGAATCCGAGCTGAGGTTTACGTCCCAACTCCCAGGGTGTGCCTGCAGCATACCTTCTACCTAGCGTTCAACTACATACCTATACTAAAGTATCAAATCTTCTCTGCGTACGTTTCACCCTAACACCGGAGTTTCATTTGGAAATGTTTTTCCAAGGATGTCTTTTGAAGAAATTTTGTAGTTTATCGACTACTATGGAATCTCCGAAAGTGACGCCTACTTCAACCCTGAGCTTCGCCATGCTATCGATTCGAAATACTCGTATGTTATAGAACAATATTATCTTGGACGATCTAACCTAATATTATGCAGGACGTAGCGTGTTTGATGCTGCAGCATTGCCTAGAATCAAAAATATTTTCTCAATTTATTTTGGTTACTAAAAGAGGAATACATGTGAATAGTAATATAATAAAAGATCCATATACACAGGTGCCATGTTATAAAAGCTTTGATTTAGCTTTGTTCGTATCTGTTTTATTCAATGAGATTGAAAAAATATGCTTTATTAATACTGTACATGTACAAGTCAACCTTTATCCGAACCAGGGGGACTATCCGTAACGCGTCAGCTATACGTGAAGTGAAAAAAATTCTTTCTAAAAAACAAACTTCAAATGCCACTACAAAAAGTGAAATAATTTTTAATGTACACCAATTAGAAGTGAAAATTATTTTTACGACTTTTGACATAGAGCGTAAAATTGAATGTAGTTCAAAACGCAACATGGTCGACAATTGAAAAAAATTTAATTACCTACCGCAACAAAGTTAAAAGATTGTATGGTGAAAAACATTCAATTTCACACTCTAAACCAACGTAGGGACGTAAAGTTATTTTTTTATTGTATTTCTTGCCCCCAGAAACCTTCCAATTTCTTACTCAGGCGAGCAAGACAAAATTAGGTCATAGTAGTTTCCCAATTAAAATTATTCACAATATTTTCATATAAGTCGCGACTGGGGAGTAGGGAATAGCGAATATAATATAATTCGTATTAAAAGGATCGTTCACGTTTCCATAAATAAGAGTTACCCTACTCTTTCTATTTCCTGGCTGCCAAAGTTATCTTTTAATATTTTCGGTATAGTGGTTTCGGTATAATCGAAATAAATATTTGCTACATTACGTGGTTTTGGTGACAGCTACATAACTGATTGATATTTGAATGGACTTTGGAATGAAGATAATCATAATTTCATCATCATAGACTGCAATTTATCCAGGCATAAGCCACATTTGGAGTCCATGCTATCTCCTTCCTAATCACGACAAATTATTGTGGTTCATTACCAGTGACAATAATAATTAGGTAATATTCGTGGTCAGTAACAGACTGGTTACTTATGTATGATCAGTGCGTAATTGGGCTAATCCACTCATCCTCACGCATGTAGGTACAGTCACTATAGTAATTAAGTCTTTCAAACTTGAGATAACTTTCATCCCCTATTAATTTAACCCGTTAGAGGATTAATTTTCAGTAAATCTTAACTCATAGTGTTCACAAAAATAACCCTACCTGTTCAATCACCTTAACTTACTTACTTAATCAGCCTTACGTGCTGTCTGAAAATCAGCGCTGCAGCTGGTATAATCACTGCAGCATCATGCTGAGGCAGTAGCCTTTTTTGGTCTGGAGAATTGGTATAGGTTAAATTACTGGTTAAATTTGTATTGAATAAATGATTATTTATTATTTTTATTTATTTATTGATAGATATCCACTGCTGCACATAGGCCTTTCCGAGAGCGCGCCACCACATACGGTCCTCCGCCTTCCTCATCCACACACTACCAGCGACTTTTTCAGGTCGTCGGTCCAGCGGGCAGGAAGGTCGTCCTACGCTTCGCTTACCGGTACGCGGTCTCCACTCCAGAACACGTCTGCCCCAACGGCCGTCGGTTCTGCGACAGATATGGCCCGCCCACTGCCACTTCAGCTTGTTAATCAGTAAAACGCCATAATTTAACACGCAAACTGTAGGCGTACATAATTTCCTACTTAATGCGGATATTTTACTCAGACGGTTTTATTTTATTCATCAATAACAATTTAAGGGCACCCATAAATATCATGATGTAGATCTCTTACTCTCTTACGTCATCTTGAAGTGAGTGAATATAAAAATTCATTTTATCTTTGTATTATTCTAAATTAGAGCCGGGGCTATACGACACGTTAAGGCTCGTCGGCGCTTCGTAGGCTCTTTTATTGCTCTAATAAAAATGTAAGTGCCTCCCGATACTCAATTACCATCACGCCAATAAACATTTTTTTTAAGAATATTTCGATTGTTTTGTTTTAATTAAGTAAGACTTAGCTTATAGAACAAATATTATGTAAATACTGAAGGCTTGTGGAATTTTACAGAAAATTGACAAATTCCGAGTACCAAAATTGAACTGAAATATTTGGTATTAAATTATGAAATTCTGCTTGTTATGAAAGGTTCCATGATTATGACATCGTCAACTTCTTTTACAAAAACTAAAATGTGGCAATAGCTGCCTTGTTTTTCTGAGAGGAAATCTGTGATCAACAAAAAAATCTGTGAAAAAATTTGTATAGTATTTAATTTCTAAAACTCTTGCTGTTCTAGGTTTCGCTCCCGTCGTAAAGCACGTCCGTTGAGCTTTTTGTAATTAATGTTTGCTTCAATTATTATAAACGGCGGGGGACGATGCAATCGTTTTTCTCGTCCCGAGGAAAGTAATTATGATTGTGCAAACTGTTGTTTCTCATACGTAAATATTTTGGACGTGATTGGATTCACTTAGGTACTGTTTAACAGTTTGACTAGCTTAGACATAGCTTACGTACACATTTAACGTGCACAGTATAAAAATAGTAAATAATTACTAGCTGACCCGGCAAACGTTCTTTTGCCATTAGGGAGTTCAAAATAGCTTATGACCTACTCAAAGACCCACCGATTATATACAGAAAATTTCATTACAATCGGTTAAGATGTTTAGGAAGAGTTTGGTAACAAAAACTGGCAAGAGAATTTTATGAATACATATTTATTATATTTAACGAGGTTTTTTTGAATAAAAAATTATGCATACCAGATGTATCAACTACTTGGATACTCAAGACCAAATTGCCTTGATAGTGGAAGAACAAGACACTTTTCGCATGTGAACCAAACAGTGTAAGTTTTCAAGTGATATTAATTTTTTTTATTAATAAGCAAAAATTTGCTGTAAAAAACGTAGTTTTGAATTAATAAGCAAACAAATTATTTCAAAACTACGTTTTTTACAGCAAATTTTTGTAATTTTACTAAATACCAAAATGTGCTGTAAAAACCGTATTTAATTTATTTTTAATGTGTTTTAAGTTATGTTTTCTTTAATAACGAGATTTCGATTATTTATTGATAGAATGTAAGAGTTGCTTTATAAACTTGGCTCCAAACTGATTATTTTATGAAGCCGAGCACTACACACGAGGTGGTCGGGCATGTGTGCATGTGTGCGTCTGTCAGGAAGCTGTCTAACTCATCTCCCGATGCGAGTCGGCTTTCCGCGATAAAAGATTCAAAGCGCCGGCTTTATGTTCCACTACACTCGACTCGTATTACGTAGAACCGGAATTTCGATGTTAATTTCTGTTTTTAACCGACTTCAAAAAAAGGAGGAGGTTCTCAATTCGTCGAAATCTTTTTTTTTATTTTTATGTATGTTCCCGATTCCTCGAAGGTGCGTGGACCAATTTAGAGAATTCTTTTTTGTTTGAAAGTTTTGAATAGTTCACAGATGGTCCCATAGTCATCAAGCCAGGATCTGATGATGTGATCCTGGAGAAATCGAAGGAACTCTTCAAAGTTTATAAGCACACTTGAAGTGATTTGGGTATTGTTACGGAAATAGTGACTCTAAAAGACACAAACGAAAGACGCTGACACAAAAAGTGCAATTCAGTTGTAGACGGCGCGTAAAATAGACCGTACAGAACTAGCGCGTGCAACTCGGCCCGCGAGCGGCAACCATCTGAAATATTGGCGTCCGGACCCCTACTTGTAGCCGGGACGGTCACGTGATAAGTGAGACTGGCCTGGTATTGTTTGAAAGAGTAATTTTTTCCAAGTTGTCTTATGGTCATCAGGTCGGGATCTGATGATGGGATCTTGGTAAAATCGAGGGAACTCTTCAAATTTTGCTAGTATGCTTGAAGAGATTTAGGTATTTTTTATAGTTACTATTGCATTTCCTTGCAATAGTAACTATGAAATACAGTCATTACTTTCATCAAGTAAACAAGACAATCAAGTAACAAAAAAAGTAACAGAACTGGAAGCTTTGAACAAGTCAATTCTCCTTCAATATTATTGTAGGTATCTACCTACTTTAACAATAGATTCAGTGTGCTATTGCGACCGAATTGCGTAGCGATAGCAATCCTGCCATCTGCGGTGGAGGTCGTGGGTTCGATTCTCAAAACTGGAAAATGTTTGTGTGATGACCATGAATGTTTTCAAGTGTCTGGGTGTTATTTAAAATATTATTGTATTCATGTAAGTATGTCATATTTTAACGAGTTCAGCTTTGTATTTGCATGTTAGATCGAAAAAATAAAACCTTTGATAAGTCATCTCCTTACTAATTGCCACATGTGAAAGTGAAAGATCGTCACATGATTAAATTATACGAAGGATATGAGTTTAGTATGTAATTTATTTGACCGCTAAACCACGACATGTTTGAACACACAACTAAAATTACAATAGGATGTGTCTTAAAAATCCTGAAAGATAGTAAATTTAAGATGCCTCTTTGTCTTTATCGGTGTAGTACAGATCTATTAGTTATATTTTGTACCTACACCAACTTCAGACAAAGTTTTGTACATCATAAGTTGAACCATGTAAAGATAGAGTCATTTTAAAGGGATGCAGGACCATTTGTTTAATATACTCACACTTCCATTAGGTTTAGCTATTCCTAGAACGTCAAATCCGGGGATTTCATTCTCCATAATTCAATATACGAACAAAGAATAAATATCGCTGGAGAATGAAATGGACGCAATATAAAAAAAAACCCCTTTTGGTTTCATTGTATAACCACGTTTATTTCTGTGTTTCAATCGAATCGAAGAGATGTCTGTCGAGTTTTTAAAAATGCTAGCTTTGTTCATTAGTACACCTATACTTCCATGCATGAGTGAAGGTAACCAAGTTTTCAAATTGTTGACTATGCTAGCTTTTTCTGAATTTCAAAGTTGTGCTCTTCACAAGTTATATCAAGTTAAAGTAATTCATCTTACTTTTAACTATAACTATTTGTAACATTTTATTTAATACAGGGACTCAAAATAAATCTAAACTTACCATATGATTAAAAAAATAATAAATTCTAATATTTACAAAATATATACTCTTACTTTTTAAATAACATATTTCTAGCTTTATATAAATGATTATTGGGAAAATACACGAGTGAATAATATGTGAATTTTTAAAATTAATTTTGCATCAAATGAAGTAATGTAATTCGCGTTTGGTCAGGCCAGTCTCACTTATCACGTGACCATCCCGGCTACAAGTAGAGTTTCAGACTACCATATTTCAGATGGTTGCCGCTCGCTTGTACGCGCTAGTTCTGTACGGTCTATTTTACGCGCCGTCTAACTAAGGCAGCCCTAGTACGTCGTAAGAGATAAAGTTAGGCGATATAGACACGATTTCCGTCCGTGATTTTTTTTCTCCCAAGGGAAAAGGCAAAAAGTCTGCATCAAACAGTAAGTGTACGATAGCAGCAGTTTCAGGTACGAGTAGATAGTTAAAGCGTTCAAATGGGTGTGATAATCCTTGGCTATGAGACTATCGCTACCACGCAGCCGCCGCACGCCTTCTGGCCGTTAAATACTTAAGCCTTTTAAACTTCTGCGTGCTTAATCTATGCAAAATACTGTAAGTTTTATAAAATTGTGAAAACAGATTCAGAAAAACTCGTGGAAATATCTGTGATTTTCACTACGAGTATTTTTTTCTCACTTCACATCCCTTTGTTATTCCAAGCTTATATGTACCAAAATTATATAGGATTTTGCAAACTCGAGTTAAGGAGGATTCGACACTGGATCGTTACCTACTTTAAGGGTAAAGAAAGAAGATTCTCGTAAATAAAATTGTACATCGCCGGTAAGCAAAGTAATGCAACCAACACCAGTCAATCGGTGCCTTGGTTGCATAACCGATGCAAACATTATCAAATCTGCCTACGACGCTTTACCGAAACAAGCATTAACCAATCAGACCATAGAAATCAATGCTACAATTATTTTTGCAGAGTCGTCACAATAGATCGCAAATGAGGGATAACTTGAAAATAAATAACAGAAAAATCCTGAAAACAAAACAATTCAGCAGCTATGGGCTACCATTTCAATTTTCAATGATAAATAATTTTAAAATTCCAATTTACGGTGCCGCATTTAAATTACCTTTTGTCCGTGTCCGCCATTATGAATCATCATTTATCAAACAAACAACATTATGGAGGACTCAGAGCACAAAGTATTTCAGTGTAGGAGACATAAAACCGCCGTAATATGACGCTGTTATTGTCTCTTTTATTACTGTTCAGGTGTTTGTTAACAATATGTTACAGAAATGTTATATTTTTGTCAAATAACACCGAATATCTGTCAACTTATACTGCTATACAAGTGTATGCGTTTCTAGGTATATTATACACATTATTACATATTATCATCATAAAATCCTGTGTTTTTGACTCTTTCTTAGAGACTTGGATGCTTGTATCTTTTAATTATATTTTAAAACAAACATTTATAAACCTTTTAGAGAAATCTACAATCGCGTTTCTCTATCTCCTGAAGTTCTTTAGAGTAACCACTTTTATGCGAAGTAAAAAGATTTTCTTGGTTACCTAAATATTAAAGCAAAAGTATTTTCCAGAATTTTATAAATCTTTTCCTAGTTTAAGATTTAAAATGATTTAGTGTTAGATTACGGCTCAGAATTACCTGCTTCTTTTATAAAGGTAACCCTAAGAGATTCAAGATGTACATTTTAATAATGTATCCTCTTAGGGAAAACCTATAATTTCTAGGTCAAGGCTCTATTACGAAGTAACATGGGAAAGTACTCGTATTTTCCCAACAAAGGTGTTGATACAAAGTTTGTGGTAACGCACATTTCCTCCAGCCGGCACCGCATCCAATACAAGCGATTTATTGTTATTGATCTGGGAATCACCCTCACAAACTTATTGGGTGAAAGGAGCGCTGGGCACATAGTGATACAGGCGTAGTGTGGCCTTGCCACTATCAATAAATTATGCCATTTTATTCAGTCATTTTGTGCGAGAAGGTAATATTTTTTGTTCAAACGGCTAAGATATTTTTAGCAGTGAAAGTTTAAGTGGTATTCGGCCTAATTTTGAGAGATTTGACTGTCATGCAGGTTTGACTTTCACGGTAAGGTAAGGTTAGGTAAGTGGTAAGATTGCTTTGCCAATAAGGCCACCTTTGTGCTCCATATATATAGTATTTCTCTGTATTTTTCTGTAGTGTGTGCAAGAGAGATAAATGAATAAATAAGGTATTTTCCTGTCTAGTTGCCACAAGCGCACTTTCCTTCAAGTCCCTAGCCAATACATATTCCGAATAGTTCTTTGTGAAATTATATGTCTCACTATTTTCTTGATTTCTTACCCCAGTAATGGACAATAGTGGGATCAAATCGCAGTATTTATGTGTACAGAAATATTCAAAAAACTATTAGGCACTAGGTTTCAATCATTCACCCGCGACTCGGGCTCAGACGGAGAATCTTCGGAACCATTGTTATTTCGGCACTAGAATTAGTCTTATCAGTGCTTATAATACCAACAGTACTAGGACACGCTGTAGTTCGCTCAGCGGCCACCTGAAGAACTTTGACAGTTTGCGCTAATATTTGCTTGTATGAAAAAGGTTTACGTAAATAGTTCGGATGCCCACATCCTGGGGGTTACTAATCGGTGGGGATAGTGTATATACACACACATACAAACTTTCGCCTTAACGAAAGGTCTCCGATTTTGCATAATTTACTTTGATAAAAGTATTAAGTTTTCTTTCTTTCTGCGGGTATAATTCGCTGTTTTGTAATTTTATAACTTGTTAGCAGGTATGCTAACTCAGTGTCGCCTTCACCTCGCTAACAAGTAAGAACTAACGACGCGACGTCAGCGTACAGCGTGGAGTAACACTCCTCTCTCTTGACACTTCTCGAGCGCCACTGGGAAAAGAATATGAAGTGAGAGTTCCTATGAAAAGTAAAGTAATTATTAACATGCTTTTTATATGTTTTATTCGAAGTTTTGTTTCCAACACTTGTAAACTACTGATAAAACGGTAATAAATTATTACATTTATACTTAAGTAAGTAAAGCAGTAGATATAACTGAAAAAACTGGTCAAAGGCAAGTCGGGATAGCGCACTGAATGTTCCATTCAATCGAGACCAATAATTCCCAATAATAAAACTTGCGTTGTTACAATTAGTGCGTTTTTAAACCTATTTTTTTTTTTACTTTTTTTGCATTTAGCTTCAAAAGAAAATTCCAAACAGTGTTTTTAATTCGTTTTACCATCGGATAAATATACCAGATAATATATGTCCTGAGATACACTGTATATGATATAAATAGGAGTACAACTTACCATCAGGTTCATGCCCACTTTAACAGTAATTTCCACAAATAAATATGTTGTCTACGCACAAATTTACTTCCACATAATTTAAAGCCCGCGTGTACAGTAGGTACAGATGTTTATTTAAATAGTAACTTTGCCGACACTTACCAAATCTGCACTCCAAAGAGCTTAAAAACTCGTTTAACCACGCTTAGTTACCCTGCCTCAACATGGACGCTTTATGCATAATTTATCCCTTTACATACATAATAAATTTATTTTCAGACGTAAGTTATATTTTGTTTCATAAAATCATTACACATTTAATCTTTCCATTTGATATTTTTAACCCCCCGCGGAAATAGAGGGCGTTATAAATTTGATGTCGATGTCTGTCTGTCTGTTTGCCTATCTGTAGCATCGTAGCTCTAAAACGGTTGTACCGATTTTGACAAGGTTTTTTTCATTATCCTTATCCTTGTGGTGTTTCTTAGCTATGTTTGGTTAATATCGGTCTAGCACTATCAGCTATTTTTCAAAATTTTTCGCATCCTGCTCATTATGAGTATGAAATAAAAGGGCTTGACTAGTAGAATACTATGCTTCATGACAAATTTCAAATCCAAGATGGGCGCTACCACAAAGCGGTGGTGGTGGCCTTTTTTATTTCAAATGTATTTTTAAAAATAATTGAGGGTTTATATTATCGAACATGTTATGGACTTTTTCAGCTTTAATTGGCTAGTTGTAAATAATGGACTAACCTTTAGATTTTCACATTGATTGCTATTGTGTTCCTCCAAATCAAACAAACAATTTATCCATGTAGATACAATGATACAAGTACGTAATGTTTTTCCAAAAAAAAAAAACACCGAATTTGACATCGGTGTATATTCATTTGTAGATTTTTTTCCTCAGCCGCGCTAGATGCAGCGGGCGGTCAGTCACTAATAAGAGTGACCTACATTTGAGGAGTACTGTATGAATAATTTGCAAGACACTTGAAACCGGGCCAAAATTATGTTCGCAAAAGGAAAACTGGAAAGTATTATTTATTTTAATTGTTAAGGGATTTATTGAATTTATTTTTGTCTTTCTCACTCTCACGGACATGTTGGTAGATGCGGCATGCAGCGTCGCGGAAGAATATAACAGAAAAACGACCTTTTACCTAATTACTCAAAAACTAAGCCAGTTATCAAAATCGGTTTCTCAGCGTTTTTGGATATTGTTATTACCGACACATTAAAACAAAAATTACAATTACATCCATTGCAGTTTCCGATAAAAAACAGGAAAACTGAGATTTTGGAGCAACTTTTGGGAGAACTTTCTACCAAGAAAATTTTATCCAATCATATTTCTGTTTCTTGGCGATTTTAGATTACATACATACATACAATGACGTTTAAATTTGAAAGTAATTGTCTTTTTAGTTTTCACGTAAAACTTCATTCAAAATCACTTAAATACGGCTTGTACGTCGTTAACAGTGAAGCTTATTTATGCGTGTAATATAATATTAAGTATCAGATTTCCCTCTTCGCATGACGTCATAATCTTTTCTAACCCTACAAAAAAGTGTCAGTACAAAGGCGACCGAATGGCGTAGTGGTAGCGAACCTGCCGTCTGCGCCGGAGGTCGTGGGTTCGATTCCCCCTACTGGTAAATGTTTGTGTGATGAGCATGAATGTTTTCCAATGTCTGGGTGTTTTTCAATATAGTATATTTATGTATATTATTATGTATGTATATTTATCAGTTATCTAGTACCCATAACACAAGCTATCGCTTACTGTCCAATCGTATCGTAAAATGTCCCGTATATATTATTATTTATTTAAAAAAAAAAGGAGTTGAGACGGAATCGAATTTTGATAGAATTGCCAGGTGCAATTTTTTCTAATAATAAAATAATTTTTTCAATCGCTTTGAAAGACATAGTAATAATATAAGCCAAGAAAACTAAATACATAAATGAATGCAACAAACAAGATGAAACAAACTCAATACGATATTTCAAGCGCAAAGCCGAAGTTAAAGCTTCCTGTCTACTCGTGTAACCATAAGCTACGAGTACCTTGGTCCTACACGGTGCTACGGCGTGCTACGTATACGTAGCATGGCGCGTCTACGTGTGATAAAACTGAACACAAGCTACACACTAGTACAAGTTTGTTACTCGATCATGCCACAACTACAGAAACTATTAGCTGATAATCCATACCAGCAAAGACGCACCGCCAAGCGAGTTAGCGTTCCGGTGCGATACTTGTAAAAACCGTTGGGGTGAATTTACTTACCCTTCCAGGTTAGTACGATAACATCTTAGGCTGCATCATCACTTACCATCAGGTGAGATCGCAGTCAAGTACTACCTTGTATAGAGTAAAAGAAAGCAACTGTATTGTTTCGTATTCTGTGTTAGAACATACAAAGGTTCCATATTTAATTGCTTGTCTGCGCCATACCACTGTAACTCGACTTGTTACTTGCCAGTGTTTAGTTTTGACAAATTAACAGGTCGGCAGTGAGATACGGTGCTCTGGCTATCATCAATAGCGGCGCGGCGACCATAACTCAATACCGTTCAAGTGGAACTGCCCAATTTACAGCTACATTTAACAGACGCGATTGAATCCGCGAAAAGTTATCGCTACCGTCGACGGCGGCCTGGATTATTTAAAAGTTCTCGACTCACTTTTTATACGAAGTATTTCCGTTTGAATTAACAGCTCCATTCGATGAGTGTTTTTCCGATTGGCACTACTTCTCGCTGTATTCAATTCAAGTGTGGTCTCATCTTAGGTCGCAAGATGAGATCCGTGGTTTATCGGTATAGATGGAGATTGCACAGGCGTTATATATTTTTACGGCTAATGGCAGACCAGATCAAAATAGGCAAATCAAAAAATCACTTAACGACATTACTTACGAGAGTCGCAAGAATTCAAACGGCGCAAAACCATTCACGCTCATAGATAAAATACATTCCACAATTATGTTATAAGAATTTTTTTTTGACGTGACAACGTCTTATAAATCGATAGAGCCGGCTGCATGCACAAAAAAACATGACTCATCCGGCGTTACCGGCGTTACCTCGCTCTGAGGCGTTCCATGTAAGGCTTGAAGTGCAAGCGAGAGTTGTCACGTTCAACTATCATCAGTAAACCGACTTTACAGACAACCAATTTTTTTTTAATTAAAATCACAACTCAAAAGGGCGCGAATGCCCAAAATAAATTATATCAATGAATTCCGAACGACAATGGAGAGGTCAGTTTAATTAAATATTTCTGAATAGGCCTCATGGAAACATGGCGTCGACAGAATCCGCGTTCTGAAGCTAATAGCACATTAGGCGTGTTCCCCCGATCCAACTTTAAATATTAAAGCCACAGGCCACGGCTTTTAAAAGGCTTTTTATTTTCGGATAACGAGACTTTGCTGGAGCCATTGACATACTATCTATAATAAATAATAATAATAAAAGCGTTTATTTGAAAAACTCCATTTACAATCTTGTTTGGACTCCTGACCCCTAAACTAGGAAAGCCCGTATCTTAGGGGCCAGTGCCTTCCCATAAGTTGAAAACATATCAAATTTATTAGTACTTAGGCTAACAACTAAAATTTTACAATTTTTGGTTAAATTTAACGGTTTACAAAATGAAAGATCAAATGGTATGAAGAGTAAGTACAAAATTAACAACAATTAATAGCATTGCATGCAGCATTTTACGTATTTCATGGATTACATTTGTGTGTGTGTATGAGTGCGTGCGTATGGACCCCGAGTGTAATACAAAATTCACGAAAAAAGTGTCCCGAGAAAACCTATAAACGAGGATATGTGTATTTTTATAAACAAACTAAAACATTGTAATTTATGTCTTAAATTACAGCCTAATTTTCTTTGCAACTAGCTATAGCGCGATTGTCTCCTATTTCGCGTTTTATCTCTCTTTCGGTTCGGACACTTTTTAGCGCTGACCCGTCATCCTTAGTATTATATATCTATGGCCGGAGCCCATGTTTTATTCATGTGTAATTAATTGTATCTTTAACCAAGTTTAAGAATAGCCTTCTGAGCAATGAGCCTTCTGAACCAATTCATTAAAAACAATGAAATCGATTCTACTGTTATTAATCGGCTGCAAAAATAAAATAATGCTACCAACAAACTTTAATTACTATTGACGTTGTATTTCCGATTTAAAATATATTTAGAAACTCCCGAGACTTTGCGTGAAATTTAAATTGAATGCATATGGTTCTACTAGCTGACCCGCCAAACATTATTTTGTCATTAGGGATATTAAAAAAAATTGGTTGTCTGTAAAGTCGGTTTACTGACGATAGTTGAACGTGACAACTCTCGCTTGCACTTCAAGCCTTACATGGAACGCCTCAGAGCGAGGTAACGCGAGCGAGGTAACGCCGCATGAGCGAGGTAACGCCGGATGAGTCATGTTTTTTTGTGCGTGCAGCCGGCTCTATCGATTTATAAGACGTTGTCACGTCAAAAAAAGCTTATGACCTACTCTCAGAGTTACCGAACATACACAGAAAATTCCATAACAATCGGCCAATTTTTGTTATTAAACTTTCCGAAATGGCTCTACATTTCGGAAAGTTTAATAACAAAAATTGGCACATTTGTGAAGCTATGCATAGATATATCTCCGTTGATAATTTCAGTCAAATCACTCGAGTGATTGCGGCAACGAACATTCAAACATACAAAATATATTTCTAAAATATTCATACCTTTCACCATTCGTATAAGTTGTTATAAAAGTTTCAGCAGAGCGAAGGGTTTCGAAGGTAGTAAGGTACATAACCAACAAAGTTAATAATTCTCCGACGTTGGCAAATACCCCTACTAGAGTTTGAAACTAGCACTATTAGCTGTTTGGTAGTTTAAGAAACAGTTCCGTTCTGCCATTTGCATAATCTAGTTCCTATTTCTAAGAGTAAAGTTAATTTAATTTCTTCCTATCCTTTTCCATTCCTTAAGAATTCACCAGCTAGTATTATAACCACGGTAGGAGCTAGTTTACATTCCATTTTAACTTAAGAAAATCATTGCACTTGCTGCTTCTTTTATTCTTAAATCTATTTGGTCAGTTTTTTCAACTTCATTTGACTATTATTTTAATACTTGACATAGGGATAGGGTGTGATATGCAGTATCACACCAGATTTTTCGGATTTAAATGTGCTTTTCATAATAGACAAACTTTTACTAAGGCTCGGTTGGCTTGACTTAACTTTAACCGAAACGTTGAAGTTAAATATGGCAGCCTGACTCTTATGTCTTTCGAAATAAAGGTGAGACCGCCATATTTAACTATACGTTTCGGTTAAAGTCAAGTCAAGCAACCGGGCCTAAGGAGGCTGAAGCTAATAACTACACTAACTACTCAACTCAATTTATAGCTGTCATAAAATAAATAAATGTATACGGGACATCTTACACATCGCAATCTAGCCCCAAAGTAACCGATAGCTTGTGTTATGGGTACTAGATAAATGATAAATATACATACATACTAATATACATAAACATAATATATTGAAAAACACCCAGACACTGGAAAACATTCATGCTCATCACACAAACATTTACCAGTAGTGGGAATCGAACCTACGACCACCGGCGCAGACAGCAGGTTCGCTACCACTACGCCATTCGGTCGTCAATATGAAAGAAGTTTTGAAGAATCGATTGTAATCCATGAAGTAGGTATTATACATACGCAAAAAATCTTTGAAGATAAGCTTTAAAGACAGTTTTTTATGAACTTTTTAATATTATTGCAACGATAATGATGCATCACAACAAACTTATAAGCTCTCGTAAATATACACTTAAAATAAATAAATAATTATTTTTGCAAGTTTCTGTTTTTGCGTCAAATAAAACTAACGCTAAAATAAATCCGGCGAAAATGTAACCAAAGGACCAGCAGTTTACATGTAATACTTTAAGAGAATTTGTTTTCCCTTGAGAATGGTACGCAAACACGCAACAAGCTGATAAATAATCTCAACACGTACACTGAGGAGATATTATGAGAAAAGGCCTGCACCCCAAATACGAAGTTTGTTAAGAAAACGAAAATCGTGAACGACGTGCGAGTAGATTATTATTTTTTTCTTAAAACGCTTTTGTAGTTTTTTTTTCAAGGCTCGTCAGGTGCTAGGGTCTTGAGCCTTGTAGAAAGTACCTTGGATGTTCACGCCGGTGGCCTTGCAGATGCTGTCTATCCACCGGAATATCGCTCTACTCCTACTTCACTTGCCCTCCATGCGACCAGACATATTTAGCCGCTCGATACTGTCGGGCTTTTTTCAAGCCAGGTGGCTGAAGAAAGTAGACAGGCGGATCTCTATCTTCACTTCATCCAATATCGACGCGTTTGTGCGATGCGCAGTCCATGATACACAATATTTTGCGCCAGCACCACATTTCGAATGCGTCAATCCTAGAGAGAACCCGAGACTTAAGGGTTCAAGTTTCAAAAGCGTGGAACATGGTAAAAAATAGTGTTCGCATTAGTTTCACTTTGGTAGTGCTATCGATGTTGCGATTCCTTCATACTTTCTTCAGTCGCTTGACTGCTACTTTGCCCATTTGTGCCCTCCTTACAACTTCCTTCCCGCAATCGCCGGAGGCAGTTATAAGTGACCTCAAGTAGACATATTCGTGAACCGTGGTAAAGTCACACAATTTGTTTGTTTTTTGAGTTGTGTCTGCTCAGTCGATAAACATTAGGTTTGTTTTAAGGTGAAAGTTTTTAAGATACGCAAATTCGTACTAGGTCCACTGTGTCATTACTCTTGACGTTCCGGAAATAACCGATAAAGGAAATAAAGTCATAAGCATCAACGGTCCGGAAGCCAGTCGGTAACAATTTACTACTACGGTCACGTCCGTTAATTCTGGAGTATTCCCCCAATTCGGACGTTATGAACCGTGTTTACCATAAACATTCATTTTAATTAATTTTATCGTAATTACTTCATTGTAATTGGCGCTTTTACTTAATGGTAAATGGCTCATCTTTATTAACTTTATTAACCATTGATATTATAAATACGAAATGATGTATTTTCGTTTATTGGTTACATTTATTTTTCAGCTTGTCCTTATACTTAAACTATTATGTCCTAATACTAAATACGGCGTGTATTTAACTAACCTCAGTTGTTAATATCTTCAATGTTTGCCCAACTAGAGGTACCAATTCTACATAAGCCCCAAACAAATCGATTTTCTATCTCTAGTAGGACAAACCGTGGAAAAATAGGACATTGCCAACTATGGTAAGGCTGAGCAATTCCAATTCGGCTTGGTGACCATGTGTACAGCAGACTGCCAACACTGCATTATCCATTACGTTGTCACTACTCCAACGATAATATACTATGAGGTATCTTGCTTTGCAATCCTTTGGGCTTTGAGCTATACGAAACTCATCTAAATAACAAAATTCAATTCACATTGTGTACTATTCAACCGCACTCAAATTGTTTTGGTCTACACCACCAAACGAGCGAATTAATCAAAGAGACGTACGGACAACAAATAAAAGTACGTACTCGTGTGTAGAGCGAATAAACTGTTTCAATGAAGAGCCCATAAAACTCGCGTATGCTGTAATTCTTCGTTATTGCTATTCAGGTGCGCTCCTGTGATGTATTGGCCACAAATAAAGAAAGATGGTTTATGGTATTGAACCACGTAATTGTTTTAGGACACGGTTATTGATTGCGATATTACGATTTCAATTAAATAATTGAGGATTACCTTTTGAGAATATTATCTGTAATGTCATATCAGTGAAGATCTAAGGGTCATCATAACCTTCCAGAAACCTACACTTTATCGGTTTCCCATGATTCGGTAACTACATCGATACGTCTTTGTTGCTGGATATAGTTCATTAGAGTCCATAGATGAATATATGAGATGAATCTACAATACATCAAAGTACTACACTAATTATCTTCCAAAATTTCTCAAAGCACATTTCGCTGAAGCATCGTCAAGAGGTTTTGACTTGGCAAAGTGTATTACTCTACCAGTCTATAGACGTCCAATACTGGCGAGAAACCTTTCCAAGAGCCTTTCTCATCCACCCGCTACCAGCGATCTTTTTCGGGTTGTCAGTCCAGCGGGCAGGAGGTCATCCTACGCTGCGCTTACCGGTATGCGATCTCCACTCCGGAACACGTCTGCCCTAACGACTGTCAGTTCTACGACTGATATGGCCCACTTCACCTTACTAATACGTTGGGCCATGTCGGTAACTTTAGTTCTCCTAAGGAAACTGTATAATTATGTAAAAGGTATTTGGTGTTTTACAAAGTACCCTGATGAATCATAAAACTTAAACACAATGCTCTAGGCTGGCACTATACATATTATGTTAAACAGCGCAGCTAATTCCTCCGAGATGTTAAAGCCTCCGTCGTCTCCGACTGAATAATAAACGAGCTCGCGCAAACATTTCTACACTTCATTACCGCTGCATGTAATATGGAATACTAACATTGACATTTTTCTTACTAAAGAATCACACAAAATAAAAATTCAGTTCCCAAAGGTGCCACTGAGCAACACCGTAGGTATAGAAATCTGAAATCTGACTATTTTTCAAATACAATTAGATAAAAAATAATAAAACCTGTATCAAGAAGGTAACTACATAATAAAGGCAAGAATAGGGATCTGTCTCATGTTCGAATTTTCTTTTTTCTTGTGGGGAAAGTCAGGCTTTCCCGGTCACGTTCGGAAAAGTTAGCAGGAGAGTGTTTAGTCCATGAAAATCAAAAAGAAAATTTTCATTAAAAGTATCGTATAATAATAAAAAATGTACCTATACAATAAGTTGAAGAAAATCTGATTTCATTGTTATTATAAACAACCCCGTGTATTCCTAACTCGAATAAAAGTCTTTTGACCATTGATGTAGAAATATTAATGGCTGTATAAAAGTCAGTCATACAGTCTTTTCGCCTCCATAACACCCTTACACCATTGTGCTTGGACTAAAAATGAACTGCTTGATAAAGGCCTTGTTGTGAAAGTCATTTTAATCTATTCAACCTTTGACAAAGAACTCCGAGAACACTTTACCGCCTAACACAAATTCACAAACTGGGAACTCGAAGAAAAGAACTCAGTCGAAACTGTGCACGCTCGCATTTCTCTTAAGAACGCGCCCGCAACAAATTACTGGCAAACAACTTTGAAATAAATTAACTCTCAACTTAGGGTTTTACTTTCTTTTTAAATCAAAAACTTTTGTTTACCTTGCGACGTGGTTCGAATTGAAAATGAGTTTGGGAGATTATGTTAATGTTTTGTTGTACGAGTAAAGCGTTGGATCGAGATATTAAGTCTTAAAAAACAGTAATAAAATAATTAACTAACATATAACGTGGGAAAATGGCAGGAAGAAGAAGATAATGATAGCGAACCTCAAAATTGGAGGTTTCGGGTTCAAATATAAGGCCCACTTCAGACTTAAAAGACAAGTTCCCGACAATGAAAGTCTTTGAAGAAATTAGCTAACTTGCACTCAGCATAATGATGATCTATGATTGAACCTTTCGCATTTAAAAATGGGTTTCTGTACTCAGTTTTAGACCATAGAGATTTTGATGATCATATTTTCTTTGTAACCGTGACAAGGATCTTCGTGAGAAATCTTAAGTTTATTCTTATTCTGAATAATGAATCAATTCTTTAGAAGTGGTTAGTAAACAGTCATATAATTTATCGTAATTCGTAAGCTCTGTTCTTTTTTTTAGAAAAAGAGGAAATAACTACTACAAGCGTAATTCAGCTAGAGAGAATAGAACAGAAAGTATAATTGCAATCCTCTCCTTTATTTAGGAAAATTGGACATTCAAACCTAATTTTAAGCAGAGTGCCCCATTCCGGTCGCAATTTAAGCTTAATTAGACTCTTATATACAAAAGCGAAGAGTACTAACAAACCAAAGGCTCTTGTTTTTGAAATGGTCCCGTTAACACGAGAAGAGATATTCAGCATTAGTAATTAGGGAGAATTACATGCCAATAATTATTTATTATAACTTAGACCTTCCATCAACATCTTCCATGCCATGATGAAATAAATTTTTTGCTCTTTAACCTATAGCTTTTTTGAGTTATAATAATTAATTTACGTCAAATTTTGCTTTGAAATATTTAGGTAATTATGTTAAAAAGTCGAATTAAATTTGTTAAAAGCTTTCGCATTTTCATGTTAAAACCTAAAGTTAGGTTCCGTGGGCAAAATATAATTAAGATGTGCGATTTAATATTTTTTGGATTTCGCAAAAATCCATGATTTTGTACAACCAGTTATCAGTGCCAAAAATGCTTGTTCTGCCACCAACAGTAAGGCCATGCTGTAGTTCGCTCAGCAGCCACCTATAGATTTTTGACAGATGACGCTACTGTTTGCTTGTACGAAAAAGGTTTACGTAAATCTTTCTGATGCCCATATCTTGAGTCTTCTTATCAGATGGTCATTTAACATTGAATATTGAATCCTGTTTATTACACGGATATATTGTTTCATTACAAAAAATATTTCAGCAGATATGTACTGATGCAATTCGGTCTGCTGCTATAAATTCACAATAATTACGCAAACCGGTCGGCTCTAATGAATCCGATAGGAATTTCCGTCCGAGTGCTGAATGCGCCATTGATTTCACTTTGCAAATCAATCCTTTGTGAAAATAGTTGTGCGGAGCGGGAACAACCGCATTTAAATATTCATGAGGTAACTATATCTGTTGCATCCGAACCAGCGGGCTAACAAGTAACGTGATATAACATTTTATCATAACTATGTCGAGAAAATTAGGTAGATACGTGCTCAAAATATTTACCACCATCAATTGACATCTACCCTGAACAGGGCGGACCGCGCGAAAAAATTTCACAAGTTTACCGTTAGCGAAAACGCTTTTTTTGTCATCAACAGTAAGGCCACGTTGTAGTTCGTTCAACAGCCACCTATAAAATATTGGCAGATGGCGCTACTATTTTCTTGTATGAAAACGATTTACGTAAATCGTTCGGATGCCCATATACTGCGATTTCTCATCGGTGCCACCATCGCCCAAACGAGACTTCTCTGTACCTGTTTGTAAGGCCTATGCTGAAATAGAGAATTTCACACTCAATACAAATTTTTATCCCTTTACACCTATTTCGTAGTGGTGTATTTTGAAAAAATATTTTTGTAATTGCTCATTCCTATCGAATTTTTTGCATGATAAATTTTTTTCAGATTTATCACGTAAAATTTAATTGTGGTTTATAATTTAATTAACGCTTCGATGCCAATACCAAAGCAGTTCGAAATTGGCGATTCGTTATATCAATGAACTCAAAAATTGCTTTGTTACAATCTGTTATAACAGATGAAGCTGTGGTACTGGTGTGTGGAGGTGATATATTGTGAGACCTCATAGTACCACACAAATATGTACCCCTGTCAATGAAATCATTAGATTTACCCCGAGTTGCACGAAATAATTTAAAAAATTTAAGTGCTACTTTAACTAATTTAATCGTGAGAAATGTCAAAATTTCATACATTTTTTGACATTGATTGCGATTAAATTAGTTTAAGGACCACTTAATTTTTTGAAATTATTTCGTGCAACTGGGCGCTCGACAAAATGTACCCACCTACTTGTAATGAACACTTTCTAACCGACTTCTTTATGAACTTCTTTGCTGACTTCCACAACCACAATATCTGTTTCAATTCAAATGATATAAATAATATAGTTTTGTCGAGGCAAGACGTCATAATCCTGAATCTATGTCGATCTTGCTAGAGCGAGGTAATCTTGATCTTGCTAGTCTTGTATAGCGGCCATCACGTTAATAGTAACAATATTTGCTAATCACGAAGCCATTAGTACAGCAATTGGGGAAACAGACCGCACACAACTCCAATTAAGTAAATTAATTATGATATTATACGAGTTTTGTTGTCCGACGGAGAAGGAAGGAAGGAAGGAAGGATGTGCATTAGTTTGGACAGCGTATAAACCCCTGTTCTGTTTATCTTTACTTCTGCATAGTAAGTAAATATTATCTTCTTCAAATAATTACTTCTTTTTAGGGTTCTTTGAGATACAAAAAAAAGCAATAGCACTCTTAAAAGCACCCTGGACGACTTTAAATTTATCAGGATGTCATTTTAGATTTTTAATTATGATTAAACAATCAAAAGTAATGGTGGGATCTTTGCAAGTTCGTTAATCATTCATGTCATACACTCGTAGGTTACGAAATACAACACGGAAAATATAACTCGGTGATTATAAACACCCTTTCATAGCGTTTACTTGTACTTTTTGTCCCAAAAAAGTTTGCTAACCACAAAGTATATTTTCATGCAAAA
Source organism: Coenonympha arcania (assembly GCA_036785405.1). NCBI lineage: Eukaryota > Metazoa > Arthropoda > Insecta > Lepidoptera > Nymphalidae > Coenonympha > Coenonympha arcania. Next base: position 11,608,360 of record CM072066.1, on the reverse strand, counting down.
ACTAGCTGCATTTTCATGTAAACAAAAATAGTAAATTCGTCTTTGTATCACTCTAATTTAGCATACTCTTGCCTCTTCTTTTTTATCTTATTCTGTGATTGCAAACACAAAATGTGCTCCTTTTCGTTGAATTGAAAAAAAGCATAGCAAGGCATCAAAGCGTGATAAAATTTATATTTTCTCTCTTGTTCACAACTTTATTCGCGTAAAAAATAGAAGCGCTACCTATTTGTTGAGTTTCGCATTTCTTGTTCCAGTTTTCTTATTCGCATCAAATATGATAAATGCTGGATGAATTTCGAGTAGATATTCAAAGTGTATCTCGCCGTCTCCCTTTGTAGCTAAGTTTCTGATGTACAAGATTTACAAGACATTGGGGCCAGTCGTGTCAGCTAGAATATTAACAAGGGAGTCTGGACGTCCCTCTAGCTTTGTTTGCTCCTGTTTCACTACAACACCTACCTAACTATACAACGGCATTAAAATGATAGCCATGCCAGATAAAATTAAATTTTAGCACATCTTTATACATACTGCATACTAACTTATTGATATAGGTATTACTAACTTATTGATATAGTTTATTGTAATTTGATAGTAATTTGAAATAATACCTTTCGCAGTTTATATAAATATTTTGAAATGTAGCTAAAACTTTAATTTTATAATGACATATTAAAATAACGATAATAATGTAGCAACTTTGACTGAGTATTTGCACACTGTCATTGACAGTAGATTGTGTTGGCGTATTTATTTTACTTTCTCACCTTGTTATTTACCCAAAATTTGGCAAATAAAGGATATTTATTATTTATTTATTATTTATTATTTATTTAGTAGGTTAACAGATGGACTGACGACACTAAGAGAGTCGCGGTACGTCGCTGGATACAAGTGGCGCAGGAACTTTACTTAAAATAATATACTTACGTAAATTAATTAACAAAAAAAACCGACTTCAACTCTCATCAAACTACTGTTGAATACATCCTTTCCAATTACAATTTTAAGACTTATATGGTTTTCTCATGGATACCATTATCATTACTGGGCTAAGTTGACATGGGAACACACAGGAAGCGTCAGCTTTTTAATTAAAAAGAATCGTCAAAATCGATTCACCCAGTCAAAACTTATGAGGTAACAAACATAAAAAAAACATATAGTTGAATTGAGAATGTCCTCCTTTTCTGAAGCCTGTAACTGTTTCGACTTGGTCCTACTTATAAAATACCCTATACTTCCTTAATTCATCTGAATATTGATCTTCCTCAGGTTGGCACGTGATTATCTAATGGTAGGACCCTTTTATACGTTGCGTTCATAGTAGTATCCCAAATCCTTTTAGAGCGTCAGAAGTCATGAGTCCACTAGTCCCAAAACCATCATAATTTATCGAGTGATAAATATAGGTCCTGGACCCGGCTACTGCCAAACCCAAGACCATAATTTATTAAGTGATAAAAATAGGACCAGACGCAATGTCTGATCCAAGGATAACAGGTTCTTGCTTCATAATAAGGTTATTATGATGTATGGCCCTACTAGCAGCCCGGCGTACTTCAACTATTATAAGCTTCCATACTCCAAGCACTGCGTTCGGTAAGCGTTCGATAAGACCCTACTAACAGCCCGGCGTACTTCGACTATATGCCTCCATACACCTAGCACTGCGTTCGGTAAGCGTTCGATAAGACCCTACTAACAGCCCGGCGTACTTCGACTATATGCCTCCATACACCTAGCACTGCGTTCGGTAAGCGTTCGATAGTGGCATCTTTATGAAAAGATGATCCAGAGCCCCGCACTCGCCCAGGATGGTGAGCTCCCGCATCCGCCCGGATCCAAAGGCGCCCCGAAGGGTGAGCTCTCCCCCCTCATCTCTCATAAGAGATGTAAGTCCGGCCGCATTAAGGTGGCGGTTTTCACCTATGTTCACATCCCCGTAAGGATATGAGATAAAGAGCCTCATTAAGGTGGAGGTTACACCTATGTGATAAGGTGGGGCACTCTCTTACAAGAGCGCCCCTAACGGTTGTACCGCTCCAGATATGTGTTATATTCTTATCCCGGTGAGGATAAGAGATCAGCACCTTAAGCGTGGTGTTACGCATACTAGAGACTAAGAGACATTCTGCAAACATCGAGGCCTGAAGGCGCAGCCTACCGTATTAACTTATAGTGCAACAGCCAGCTGCGACACATCAATACACTCGACGTCATACAGACAAGATGCGCCACTTAGGACGTCTTCCCATAGTACCATAGTACGGGCATTCGCTGTGTTAGCCATCTTAGGAGGGTCTTACTAGACTCTGCTAATATTCATATTTATTATTCATAAGATTCGTCATGGCCACCAACATGACGCACTAGCCATTAGAAGTCTTTATGTCTTTCGCTCCAATACCATCTCGGACTAAGGCACTCTCGGCGACCCGTGTCCACTCATATATCTCGCGCGGCGATCTTGATCGACTGCGCGCATATGGTTAAAACCATGTATCTCTACATCATTGAATGAATATTGCCATGCGATAATACTTCGTTTACCTTATCGATTAAGCCCATTTCTATAGGTCATTAGAATTTTCCAATACACGAACACGCTCTGCTCCTATACACGAACAAGTAGTCAAATTATGACTTTGTCTAAGTTTGATTATTTATCTTTGTATTGCTTCGAGTTATCACCCTCGTTACTCAGACAGTTTGCCAAGCTATATGTTTGTATTGTTCTTACGTATCAAGAGTCAAGAGCGGTTCTTTTTTATGAACATAGGTAGGTATAGGGTAGTTACAAGCCGGTTGAAAACAATCTCACCTCGTACTTTTAAATATTAAAATTTTGTATGGTTACTTTACAGTATTATTTCTGTTAAGAAAGTGTCGTCGAAACTTTGAACCGAGGGAGTATTGAGCGACCTTTAAATATTTTACAAAATTAACCCCCTCGACTTTAGTGTTTCTGTTTACCGCGGGAGCTTCAACTCTGAAGTTTGAAGTACAGAACTTTCTGCGGCGAATGAATACCTTGGTGTTTTATTTTTATTTTTAAAACAGAATAGGTGAATGATGTGGCGCGCTAAGAATATTAAAGTTTGTGAAAGTTTTAAGTTACTACTTTAATATTTAAAAGGTGGCTAGATTGGATGCATAAGCACCTGCTGCACTTTTTAGGGTTCCGTAGCCGAATGGCAAAAAACGGAACCCTTATAAATTCGTCATGTCTGTCTGTCCGTCTGTCCGTCCGTATGTCACAGCCACTTTTTTCCGAAACTATAAGAGCTATACTGTTGAAACTTGGTAAGTAGATGTATTCTGTAAACCGCATTAAGGTTTTTACACAAAATTTAA